>CADWAE010000482.1:20166381-21540263 GCA_902982915.1 Phalloptychus januarius | reverse complement strand
TTAATTGGGATTTTTTTTTTAACTGTAGCTTCAGGGAAGTTGGGGATGCAGTTCTGCCTTGGAATCAATAATCCAATCGTCAAAGTTGAAAGGTAATTGGTACTGTGGTGTTCTGGAAGCGCAATATTAATGACTGATTAGTAGACCGCCAGGTTCACCAGCAGAGAAACAGCTTTCCTGGTCTCAAATCTATTTATGATTTTTTCCTAAGTAAAAAGAAAACAAATGCTATGTTGATGCTTTTAATTATCTAAAGAGCAAATACCTTTCGTTATCTTATCCAAGTAGCTTTCCTACACCATTCTGTTGCTTCCCTGCTGTTCTTAGCTGGGCTCTTAGTTTTAATCTATGAATTGTTCTTAGTGGGTATTTATCAACTTTTTGTGCTGACAATTGCAAAAAGTTACTTTAGTTTTGATTGAAACACTTCAGTAGATTGTGGAAAATGTTTCCTCATCCATATTTTTTCCAGTATCCAATTGTCTAAAGAAAATTTCTCTTTCTCTCTTTCTAGCACTCTGTCTTTCTTTGTCTGTCTGCCTTTTTTTCTTTCTTCTTCCCTCTGTCCTTTTTTAGAGTTAAGGGTTTTGCTGGCTTTTAAACTCTGAATCTGTTCCCAGCAAGTACTTTTTTTGACACATTATAAACACAAAGACTCTGCAAGTGTTGAAATTTGACATGAGACCTTTTTGTTTAATGTTTCTGTGTAAGGATCACTGCATTTCTGGGGGCGGGGGAGGAGGTTTTGTGTGCGCTTACCTTTTGGGTAATAGTTTGGATTAAAATAGTGAGCTTAAGACACCAGACTGGAAAGAAAAATCATCAGGAAGGTGTACTCAAAAATTGAGCTCCAGGATTAATGCGAACGCACGGCCCATTATGAACGCTTCTAGATGACTATTTGGTCAGCCTTTCAAATGTTACTTACTGGCAGAATGAGCCAGCCACTCGAAATGCTCACAAGATGGAAAGTAGCTGTTACTGAAGGGTCGGTAGCAGGTGACACCTCACAGCCCAGCGGCAGGAAAAATAAACTTAACGGATCCGCGCCGTGTCTCTAAATAACACATCCGGCTCAGAGAAATAAACGTTAAGTCTGAAGTAAAGCAGCACGAGAAAATGTGGGCATTTTCACATCTGCAGGATGCGGATGCGTCGCTGAACGTGGCTTGAATCTGTACGGCAGCTCGGGTTTGTACTTTGAGGCAGAATCCTTTAGCTGACATTTCATCACACCTACCTGTGTCTGTTTGTTGCTGAGCTGCGTTAGTCACCGGGCCAGGCTTAAAGCGGTGAACTCCCGCTGACCCTCGACTGTCGACATACTCATTTGGGAGATCCTGAAGTGTCTGTTTGTCACCGGAGGATAAAGCTTGTAACCCTGCGCGTCAAACATGTCCGCCGTCCCTGTCAGACGGAGCATGCTACGAAGCGTGCATGAGCTCATCACCACCTTTCATCAGCTCAGTCTGGGCTCTTGGCTCCTTGTTGCCACGCTCTGCTTTTCATTTGACCACTTATGGGGTAAAAAAGTCAGACGATTAATTTGCAGCTTCCCCCCCAAAAAAAAACAAACAAAAAAACCTTTGACTGCAGAGATAACAATTTAAAAGCCTCTATCAAGAGGCTTGGAAACTTACTCCTGTTCTGTATTTGAACAGCATCTGGGATGCATCGGCTTCAGCAGCAGTGACATCTACCAATCGACTCCAGCTCCACCAAGAATAAAGCGAGCTCTTGGATTTAGTGTTGAGCTGTTGGAAGCAGAGGAACGTACCACCCGCCGTGTTGCTGTTCGCCTTTAGCTGTTTGCTGCTTTCCTCTACTCCAATTTATTTTCCTTTCAAGCAAAGCTCAAGGTGACGCGACATCTTCCTGCTGTAGGCAACAGGCAAGGGGACTACTTTTGATAACTTCACAGGGTCTGACTTAAAGAAATAACTAAAACCGACCCTGTAAGGAAGCCTGTAAGGATTCCTTAGGGCTAATGGGGTCATTTCTGGCTGAAGCACCGTGTACGGTAGCCAGTTTGTTCATGACTTGAATAACCCGCTTGGTTTGACTGTCGCTCATGTGCAATGCTACAGAAAATGGGCTTATTTGAAAGGCATCTTGCTTTAAGAAGACCTTCATGTACCAGAAGAAACTTCACTAGTGTCCGTACTTCTAAAGCGTCACTATAGGCGCATTTTATCAAGCTTTACATCTTTTATCATGTCAATTATTTGTATCAAACCCAATTTTACCTCCCCTATAACTCTTTATTTATTTGGCATTAAACTCAGACTAAATAGGAGAGCAAACTCCAGCTACAAAACTTCTTAGACACACACAAATAAAAAAACTGTTTGTCTGAACCCTGTGGTGTTATTCCAGTCTGGGCTCAAAGATAAGAGTCTTACTGTTTTACTGCAGGGATGTTTTTCACATCCTTTTGAAGAGCTTTATTCCATATATTTATTTTGTTTCTTTCTTTCTTTTTTGGAGAATGTACTTATAATATGTCGTTGGGTTCAATAGGCGCTCATCATACTGCTTTACCAAACACATGTAGCTTTACCCAACCACTGCAGAAAGAGCACGTTTACCGTTTAAAGCTTTTACGCTGATGTTTTCCCAGAGCCTGGTGGAGCTTATTTGGCAAAATGGTCCACCAGCAATTAACTAACTGTATGTACATAGACAATTAAATTAGATTAGCGCCTGCATTCCCACCACATCAAAGATCTCCGTGTTAAGTGTTTCCACTTAACGATGCAGGCTGCAATTAAACGAAGGGTCACCTCCAAATGGACTTTGCAGAAATGCAGACCCGAGGACCTCCGTGTGGGATGTCACAAGAGGCTGCAGATTAAAGCAGTTTTATCTGGTGTTCACATTTGCTGTGTTTTAATCATTGCCGGAATATTAAAAGCGACAGACTGCTAGCTGGGCTCGTGTTGCACCGACGCAACCGACTTCCTGCATGGACTGATTTTGAATTTCCATAACCCAAGTTGAAATAAGCAGATGTGGATATTTTAGTTTTATTTAAGCACAGCAGCTAATAATTAATGGATTATCATAAAAGAACTGGGTATTAAATATCCACATTTAGTGGTACTGACAAGTTTATAAATGCTGCTTATGAGCATGAGGATTGTCTTCAGTTATTTGAAGCATTACATTTTCAGGTACATAATATATAACTCCAGACTTTGATATTGACATTTATACAGCCATAATTCATCCTTCCGCCTAATATTTGGAGAAATGTCCATTCCCAAGCTGCCAAGAATTAATATACATTTGCAACCATCAAAAAGCTTTTGCCATTACTTTGTTTGGATATTTGAACATCCTAACAGTAGAGCTAGAAATCATTTAAATTGGTTGTTTTTCTGGCATTGGCTTGATGTTCGCCTTTCTCTGTTAATCCAAAACAAGTTTTGATGTGACTTTTAATTAATTATTTGAATGCCTAACCAGGAAACAATTGTATCAAGTTTGTCCCCCCCCCCCCCCACCTCACCCCAGGAAAATCTCATTGAGAGTTTACAGAGCCTTTGCATGAAAACAGATAAAGTTGACAGCATGATAACTAAAACTGAAAAAAAAAATTCCTCAATTAAATCATTTATCCTAAAAACCAGTCCCTGACAACAGGGAATGTTTTTCTGGAAGGATTTCTCTCCGAGTTTGTTTCAGACTTCAGGCACCAACAGTAAAAAGTAAGTTCTCACAGCAAAGAGCATGTTCTCCGGCGGGTTTTCTATTTATTTATGTAGGCCAACAAATACAAAGGGAGAAGTCCAAGTTAAGGCCTTATAAATAAAAACAAAAACAAACATGGTTAGAGTGATCAGGAGCTACTAAAGCTACTAAAACGCCACTGCCAGGTATTAAAAATCCTGGAATGTAAAACGCTGTGTTGACAGTTTTCTGAGCTCATACATATTGGGAGTTTTTCGAGCTGAGGAAAGGTTTCATCAGCATCCTTCACAACAGACTCTGTTTCCTGCGAACGTTCTCGCAGCGAGTTATCGAGTGCTTACATTTTGAAGGAAACGCGCCTTCGCCTCCCGGAGCCTCCTGGCCTGTTCTGTTGCTGGAGCGTTTGATTAACTTCCCTCACACATCCAACTTGAATTCGGGTCACAAAGGTTACGGTGTGGACAGATGATATCTGTAGCAATAACACTTCATTCCAGTCTAATACGGGTTTGAAGTGAGCAGGGAAAATTCAGAGGACTGGAGAGTCTGAAGGCCAGGAGGTCGAACGACAGGAATCGAAACTGTTTTAAAAAAAAAAAAAAAAACTCACTGAGATTCTTGAACCGCATGTTTTTCCCGCTTCTATCCCATTAACTTTGATGACGAAACGCCTCCTAATATGTCACACCCACTAATAATTACCATTAAGCATCAGCATTCATTTCATCTGTTGGGGGTCATAATGATACGCCTGATTGAAGTACATTGTAAAGGATTTTATAACACGCACTTTATTTGCAATACACGATTATGAAGTGGAATCTTTAGATGTTGGAAAAAAAAACTAAAACCACCATCGTGAACACAGCCTGTTTAAATTCTTATAGCTCGAATGTAAATAAGATGATAATTGCTCTTTAATTTTTATTCAGTATAACAAATGAAGGCCTAATTTGAGTAAACAGAGCATTTACAGTTTGGCGCCGTTGCCTGACTGGTCCCCCGACCCTCAACAACGCCTCTGGAGGGTATTGATCTGCAATTTTCTTTAAGTGCCGACTACTAACTGCGATTACGCATATCCACATTTACAATTATCCACGAGTGGCACGCGCATATATCCATACCCAGTTACTGCATGCGCTTCCACACTAACTGCACTCCTGCTATTGATTTTTTATTTTACGCAGCAAACAGAGAGGGAGTGGGGTGAAGGGGATAAAGGACCATAGAGAGAGCATTACACAGCCAAGGGTTGTTGCCAAGGGAGACGGATAGGAGCTGCAGAGACTTAAGAAAAAAAATACCATGGAACCAGCGTCCACGAAAAAGACACCAATCGCCAAGCCTTATGTGGGGAGGGGAACCGCATCGCGCGGGGAAGAAAAGTGGATAAACTCAACTCAAAAGCACTAATGGATTTTCTTTCGAGCGGGGTCGTGGCGGTAGATCAGCGGCGAAGATGAGGGGGTTTGTCAGTCAATGGAGGTGTCACAGGTCGGGTTGTTCCTCTCAGACTTCTTCGCCGCTGATAGAGACAGTTTCAGGGAGAGAACAACAGCGTAGATCCCTCTGATGGATTTTATTAACACAACCGATGCGTAGGAGGGCACCTGCCTGCTCGAACCTCACAGAAATATATAGATAAAAACACTAAAGCATGTTTATCCATCCCATACATAAAACTCCAATAAAGTACATTAAGGCAATAAAAGGTTGAGATAAATCAAGGGTATGAGAAGTTGTACAAAACAGTATTGTAGAATAGCATTTCATTTAAACAAATGCATCAAAGGGATCACAACAGAAGAAACTGTTCATTAGGATAATTAGAAGTGGTGAAAGACAGAGTCTTAACCCTGTGTGTCAACAAATCAAATCGTTTTAAAAGCAACTGAAAACACTGCAACTGTTTTAACACATTTGTGATGTAAAAAGCCTGATATTTCTGGTTCAGTTGCGCCGCAAAGGCCCATTGTTGTAGCGATCAGGACCGCATTAGTGAGTCACTGTGTTCCCCTGGGTGACAGGTTCCCTTGTGAAAATGTAAATGGCCGCTGATTCTGAATCGGTCCCACGTTTGCTGCTTTAGGGCCAGAAATATTTCCCACAGGGAAAAGAAAAGCACCAATCAAGCTTTAATATGTACCTGTTGAAAAAAGACGAGCCAAGAAAGTTCAGCTGTGGCCTTTCCACATCCAAGCAGGATTGAAACAGGAAGCTGCCGTTGGCCGATCTGATCGTTCAACAAATGCTGCCAGTTCAGCACAGGGCTTCTGTCCTTTGTCCTCAGGTAGCTGGAGAAAATTGTTACCCAGCGAAATAGTCCTTAAACAGTGTGCAGCGCGTTTCATTTTGGGGGTCATAGAGATGTTAATGAACGGCAGCATCTGTTGCACGTTGTGGTGATGATCATTAGGACGCAGCGGGTGACGGGGAGGCGGCGACGGTTCGCGTCGCTGTGAGAACATTAACATACGCTCTGGCCTTATGGCAGCACTGTGTCAGGATGCAGCTGCTGTGCCTCTTTGCCCCAGCATGAAGCTCATTCCCAGACAGGCAGGCTTTATTTCAAAAGAGGGCCCTGCTTTGGCAGAGTTACTTTTTTCTTTTTTTTTTCTTTTTCTACATGGCTTTGAGAAATGACTTTTCTGCTTCACCACCCTGAGCATGTAGTCGGGGATCACAACATCCCTCAGACTACAATCAATTATTTCTCTCCGCGCTGACTGATGCTTTTAAAGGTGACATTTATGCAGTGCCTGGTTTCTTATATAACTCTCTGTGCCGTACACTCGGTGTAATGGGGATTTCTGGTTGTCATGGGTAACTCGCTCAGGACGGGGATTTGGAGCTGCAGGTGGGTTTTTATAAAACATCCATCCTGCTTTTTCACTCACTTCAAATAAGTTCTAAAATAAGAATAACTGTTGAAGTTATATTCTTTAGTGTTATCTTAGAAAGTTTAAACTATGTAGTTACATATAATTTTCTGCTTACATATAATGTTCTGCTTAGTTGATGTGACTTTGTTAAAAGAGGTTGGTGTGTTTCAAAGAAAGAGGAAGAAGCACCCAGACAGAGGAAGAAGCACCCACGCAGAAGCTCAACTTAGACTATCGACTCGCACATACTAAAAACTGTCTTATAATGTATTCATGACTTGTTATTTGTTTGAACCTGTTCCAACCGGTTTGTCCCCATCCTTCAGCGATTGGAACAGATGTGTAACTAGGGCGTTCCTTATCTTAATAAAAAGCGTTGAGAGCGGAGATGTTTTCAGAGTGGTTCGGGGCATGTGACTGAAACATCTCCGGGCTCCTCTCCTCGCGAGTCTGAAACTAATTCTCTTGTCTCTGTTGTCTCATTCCAGTGTGTGTGTTAAAAATGTTTGGGGTTTGAACCTAACATTTATTTGGTCCTTCGAGCCGGAGTCCAAGATACCTGACGATTCCAGCGGGTGAGTGAGATCCAGACAAGACTGTGGCCACAGCATAAATACCCTTTCCGGGACTGGTCTCTTCCTCACGGGCTGGGATCGGACGGTTGACGGATTCCTGAGAGGCTGCAGAGCTGGTGAGTTGGTTTCAGTTTAAATGTATGTGTGTGAAGAAAATAAAATAGTAAAGAAAAAGAGAAACAGTGTACGTGTGTGGGGTCGTAGAACCCATAAAACAAAAAGGAAGTAAAACAAGAGTACAAGAGGTACTAAAAGTGAAAACCCTGACAATCCTAGGCACTATCAGGTAAAATAACAGTTAAAGTCCGCGGGAGGCACAGACTCCCCTGAATTTAAGTCAGTTAAAGTCTGTAAAGGATGTGCGGAGTCCTCTGTTTATTAAAAGAAAGAGAATAAAAGTAGTAGCGCTAAAAGTGTGTATCTGTGTGTATGAATGTGAGAGCGAATGAAGGTTGAATATCACTTGATATTGCAACCTTATACCAAAACAGCGAGGTGCAAACGGCAAGCCTTTGTGGATGTTTGTAGACAAGAAGATTCCACTCTCTGAGTTGAAGTGAATCTTACCACAAAGAGAATTATTGCCGTCTCGCTCAAAGTCCGGTGTTAGAACACCCTAGGTGTTGAACCCCACTGGATCCAAATTTAGTTCAAAAAATGGGAAAGGACAGAGTAAAGCTAAACAGGAGGTTCTCGATGGATTGACGTGTAAAGATTGAAAGATTATCGAGAAATTAGATCCCGAAGCAATCAAGCCATTGTGTTATTGGGTAAAACAGTATCAGTTTAATAAAAAAAAAAAAAAAATAACGCTAAAAAGATGGAAAAAGAAGGGTTCAATCATACTGAAGTTTGGTTGAGGATGATGTGGGAGTAGTGTACAGAAGGTTGCTGCAAGAGGCTGGTAACATAGGCGGGGTACAACAAGTGGAACAGGAGGAGGCAGCAGGAGGAGCAGCAGCTCCTCTACAAAATGAGGCTCCATCCCAATGCTTACTACGAGCAGAACAAATACCCTCTGCTCCCCCTGTTTTAAGCCCAGAGACAACACCACACACCCGCTCTAGGGGTGGAGTGGGGGATTGGTCACTTACTATGGGAGATTTGCTTTCCCCTGATAAACCAAAATTAACTCATTGCTCCCCAACTGGTGGTGACACATTTCTGGCCCCCCTGAATGCATTACCAAACCCGTTGGCGGGACAGGGAGATAATAGAGATGTTATTCTGGTATATAGAACTTGGACTCAGGATGATATAAAAAAGGCCATAGAAGGTATACCACACCCTAAAGAGGATGTGGAAATGTGCATAGAACAAATGGAAAGTCTGAGGAAATCTTACCATCTGAATGGGTTTGAAGTGCAACAAGTGTGGATGCAGCTGGTTGGGCCAGAATGGCATTATGTGAGAGGAGATTACAACCCCATAACTGCAGGAAACCCCCCCGTGCTAATTGCAGCAGACTCACAAGACTTGGCTGCAGCAGTTACAGCCTTGGTGGGACGGGTGCGGGCCAGATATCAAAGGAGAGCAAATTACACAGAAATTGGCAGATGCAAACAAAAACCTGAAGAACCCTTTGATGAATACAGGGTCAGGTTGGAAAAAGTATTTAAGGTCCACAGTGGATTAAATGATGACAATGATGATAATGGATCATACAGGCAGCAGTTGAAAAATGCACTGCATGCAGAGAAGGTTATAAAGTCAAAAAAGAACTCCAAAAGAGATACTGCTACTGTTTTCTTTCAAGGAGAGGAAGCCGGTGATACCGCAGCGTATTATCAGCAGTCACGTGGTAGAGGCAGAGGCAGAGGCAGAGGCAAAGGCAGAGGGAGGGGTTTTGGTCCCCGCCCTCATAGTGATTCGAGAGCGTGTTGGGCGTGCGGAAAAGAGGGACATTTTGCGAGAAATTGCAGGAGGTCTGGTGAACATCAATCACAAGCATGACTAGAGCAAGGCTCCGGGTTAAGAGATAACATACCCCAGAAGCTGAAGCTGCATTCCAGCACCACCTTGGCACTCCCAGATTACAATAAACCTTTCATCCAAATGGTGGATTGCAAAGGACAATTTATGACATCAGTGTTGACCCAAGTGCATGGAGATAAAGTCAGACCTATTGCATTCTATTCCACAAAACTAGATGCAGTAGCCAAAGCACTACCACACTGTGTCAGAGCAGTGGTAGCAGCTTCACTTGCAGTAACCTGTAGTGCTGAAATAGTGTTGCTCCACCCCCTGACCCTGAGAGTCCCACATGCGGTCTCAGCATTACTTTTGGAAACAAACGGGACATTTCTTTCACCAGCAAGACATCGGTCCTGCATGTCCATTCTTTTATCTCAACCCCATTTGACAATAGAAAGATGCGCAACTTTAAATCCTGCTACGTTGCTGCCAACAGAAGACGATGGTTGTCGACATGACTGTCAGGCCATGGCAGAAGAAAAATCTAAAGCAGGCCTGATCTAACAGACACCCCCTTACAGAAGGGGAAGTGGTTTTTGTAGATGGTTCTTCTAGCTGCTAACATTCAATGGTCGTAAATTGTATGACAAAAAAAAAAAAAAAAAAAAAAAAAAGGGTACTTTTGCACGCTGTGTGGTTTCATTGGTTTCATCGCACGCGTGGTGATCGGTTTCAGGCCTTTGTTTTGCTGGCTTTTGATGTAATCAGTTAGAGCATTGGACGATAATGTGGCTGCATTTACTTCGAAGCTTCTCTGAGACGAGCGGGTCTTACTGTATCTTGTTCAGCGGTTTCTCGAATACTTTTTTCTTCCACTGAACTTTCCATTCATATGCTTGAATAGAACCTGATTCTTTATTGGCAACAATGACTATAGAGAGTGTCAAGAGAGCAGTCTTCCTGGTGTGTTTGTCGGAATGTCCCGCATTGGAATCTTTACCACAAATGATCAACTGGATTTAGATATTTTAAGAACAATGCAACAGCAAGTTCCTAACAATGAACGACAACTTTGGAAAACAAAAGGGGCTACAGAAAAAGACAATCTTTTCATTTGACCCGAGGGAAAACCAATCCTACCAAAAAAAAAAAAAAAAAAAAAAAATCTATATAAATGGGCTGCAATATTGAGCCATGGGAAATCTCATGTCTCAACAGGAGGGATGGTAGGATTGATAGTAGGATTGCTAAACAATCATTATACAACTTATGGATTTATTTCTTATTCAAAAAATTTTTGTAGAGCATGTTTGATCTAAAAAGAGGCCATTTTCCACAACCTGAATTTCCTTTTTCAACATTTACATATGGATTTCATAGAACTAAATAACAGCGAAGGGAAAAGGTTTTGTTTGGTAACGGTGATTCTGTGTGTTGTTGTTATAGCGTTGTTTTATCTCTTATAAGAGTTTTGCTAACCTTCACTGATCCCCAGAGGAAGTCCGTGGTACAAAGGGAGTTGCATTTTTAGTATACAACTGTCTCAAACCGGTGAAGATTGTCCAAAACTCTGCCGAGGGATTTTTAGGAAGGAGATCAAAATTCTGTAACAATGCTTTCAAAGAAGATGCTGATGATTGGTTTACAATGACTACTGGAATATCTAAAGTGAACAATAACTGGTTATTGATGGTTGAACAAGCAGCTGCAACAGCGAGTCAGGATTGTGTGGTCTGCATGTTTGGTTGAAGTAATGAATAATACAATGTGTTTGGAATAAAATATACCCTATGTCTACCCCAGATAAGCAGAAACCTAATTTTACCTAAGCATTTTCATTAGGGAAATATTGGAAAGCACTGAGTACCGATCTCATGATGAAGTAGGGAAAAGAAAAAATATATCTTTGTTGTTGACCTTATATAGTTATTTCCTTAATAATTTAGCAGCAAGTAAAATATGGACATATTATGTAGTGTGCTTTAGACCAAAGCTGATACTTCAGGTTTTATGGATCGAATTAATCTGAGTGAGAGTAATTGTACTGAATAAGATAAAGTATTCCTGTTTACTAAACCAGATAAGAATAAACCATTATTTTCTAAAGAGGTACTTGCATAAAAATGACTAAAGGGAAAATTTTACTTTTTAAATTTGTCAGAGAAGTGGTTTACCATAAATAAAAATGTTCAAAGACTGGTAAATTGACAAAGTGGTTTGGAGAAGTTTATGGATAACTAGCTGCGACTTCACTCATGGTTTTCAGAAGGGATAGCCCTTGACATGTTATTAGCTGAAAAGGGAGGATTAGCAGATGGCAACCTCACCGTGGCCTGGAGGGCCTTTGATCACTGAACGGCAAAATGAAAGAAATGAAAGAATACTCTGGCGTAGACACTTCCGTGTGGGATTCCTGGTTGGATGTGTTCGGGAACTCTGATATCATCTGTTTTTGTGTCTATAGCTGGTTTTGTTGCCGTACTGACTCTGAGTGGTTGTTGTTGCATTCCCTGCTTACATGATGCTGCGCTGCAGTAACTTTGCCATTACCCGTCTCCATATACTCAATGACCATAGAGGAGCTGGTGTCTAATATTAAAGAAGTGATGCCACAAAATTGGATGCACAGACGAAGAAGATCTAAAACCGCAGATGATCCAACTTACATTGACAGTAAAAGGGGTTCCCAGAGGAGTACCTGACGAGTATAAATTAGTGGATCAGATAAAGGCTGGGTTTGAATCTTCCCTTTGTTGATGGTGTACTATTGATAAAAATGTTGATAGAATCAACTACATCCATTACAACGTGCAGAGATTAGGTAACAAAACTCAGGAAGGATTCGAGGCTATCCACGAACAACTGTCAGCTACCTCTTTGATGGCTTTCCAGAACTGCATTGCTATTGACCTTGTCCTAGCCAAGGAAGGAGGTGTCTGTGCTATCTTCGGTCAGCAGTGTTGTACTTTTATTCAACACTGCAGCTGATGGTAGCCTGACCAGGGCACTGGACGGACTGCGATATCTCAATGGCAAGATGAAAGACCATTCTGGAGTTGACACAGAAATGTGGGATGCCTGGGCAAATATGTTTGGAAACTATAAAGACTTGGTGATATTAGTCATAATATCAATAGCAGTCTTTGCTGCTATTTCTCACCTTGTGTGGATGTTGTTGTATTCCCTGTATTAGAGCACTGCTAAACAGACTAATAACCACTGCCATCTCACCCATGGAGAAACAACTTTATACTTGCTTCCGCTGGAGTACCATGAAGAAGATGAAAAGGGAGAAGATGAAACAGACAGCGATGGTGATTCTAGGCTGCCTATTCATTCCTGATTGTATCCTGATCCAAATGAATTCTAGCAAACATTCAGTGAAACATGACTTGAATCACCAATGATCCAGCAAATGAAAATCTATTGAAGAGTTTGTTTGGTGAAAATTGATAACTTTCATGCGATAAACAGGAGGGAATTGTTGAAGTTATATTCTTTAGTGTTATCTTAGAAAGTTTAAACTATGTAGTTACATATAATTTTCTGCTTACATATAATGTTCTGCTTAGTTGATGTGACTTTGTTAAAAGAGGTTGGTGTGTTTCAAAGAAAGAGGAAGAAGCACCCAGACAGAGGAAGAAGCACCCACACAGAAGCTCAACTTAGACTATCGACTCGCACATACTAAAAACTGTCTTATAATATATTCATGACTTGTTATTTGTTTGAACCTGTTCCAACCGGTTTGTCCCCATCCTTCAGCGATTGGAACAGATGTGTAACTAGGGCGTTCCTTATCTTAATAAAAAGCGTTGAGAGCGGAGATGTTTTCAGAGTGGTTCGGGGCATGTGACTGAAACATCTCCGGGCTCCTCTCCTCGCGAGTCTGAAACTAATTCTCTTGTCTCTGTTGTCTCATTCCAGTGTGTGTGTTAAAAATGTTTGGGGTTTGAACCTAACAATAACAGCAGTAACGATGACAATGATATAATAGCGATTTTAATGACGTTGGCAATTAAAATAAACTGATGATAGTCATAATTATAAATGGGCTGTAACTTCAGATGTATCATCAAGTCGCTCTATGACATAAAGCTGTTAGTTCCCAGCTGTTTGCTCCACCAGATAAAAGCTGAAGGGTGAGGAAGTGTCTGTTCCTGCTTGTCCCTGTGGGGTGTAGTGGTGGACTGGTGCCTGTCTCCATGTTTTAAGGCGTGAGCGCTGTCAATCATGCTTGTATATCCGCTGCTCACGCTCTCCCCCTTTCTCTCCACTAAGGCTAGTTATCATGGCCTCCTTGTCAGTGGATAAATGTTTTTTTCTGGAACAATCAGTTGCTTCCCCACCAGTAGCACAGCTGCATGAGCATGATTGACAGCACCAAGACCTTCCACTTGCTTCTGATTGGTCGTTCGTGACTGGGAGCGGTGAATTTCTCCAGAAGGCAAAAGTGTTACTTTATTTTTATTGCAAATTTTTTTTGTCTATTTGTAAATCACTTTTTTTGTTGCTCACACATTTGTTATCTTGGTCAAAGTAAATTGCTTTTGTTTGACGGTCTAAATTACATTTATTGTGAAAAAAACAGGAGAACTGTCAAATGCTTGTACCGGCAGCATAAACGTCTGTCTGGGCCGCCATATTTAATGAAAACACAACTTTCTCTCTGTGCCGTCCAGGTGTGGCAGTGCGGGGGCAGCATGGAGGTCCTGCCGTGCGCCAGAGTCGCTCACATCGAGCGCACCAAGAAGCCCTACAACAACGACATCGACTACTACGCCAAGCGCAATGCCCTGAGAGCGGCAGAGGTGTGGATGGATGAATACAAATCCCACGTCTACATGGCCTGGAACATTCCCATGAACGTGAGCCTCTCTCTCCTCACTCTGTGCTTTAATCCCTCTCCTCACATCGCACTTGTTCGTTCAAACCTGCAGGCCAGGTGAGATGCTGATCGATAGAAATTAAAAATTCTGATTTCAACCTCCCGTGGCCTTTACACTGGAGACGAGGCGAGTGAGGGGAAAGAAGAGCTGAATCAGACCAGAGGAGCACTAAGTAAAAAGTAAAAAAAAAAAACAAGCCTTGTGTCAGTTTAGCATAATTGCCATCAAGAGTCCACTGAGATGAGCTTGAAACTCCTAAACAGCAGTTTTTAATAATGGAGAGTTTAATATTTTATTCTAAATTCCCTCCTTTCGCACCGAGGAGATGATTATGAGCGACGGGCAGCTCAGATCTCAAAATGGTTCCTAAAACATCCATTTTCTATACTCCTTTACCCCTTAGTGGGGTCGGGAGGTGCTGGTATCTCCAGCTATCGTTTCGGGCGAGAGGCGGGGTCACCCTGGACAGGTCGCCAGTCTGTCACAGGGCAACACAGAGACACACAGGACAAAAAAACCATGCACACACACACTCACCTATGGAGAATTTAGAGACCAATTAACCTGACAGTCATGGTTTTGGACTGTGGGAGGAAGCCGGAGTACCTGGAGAGAACCCACGCATGCACAGGGAGAACATGCAAACTCCATGCAGAAAGACCGGGGCCGGGAATCGAACCCAGAACCTTCTTGCTGCAAGGCAACAGCTCTACCAACTGCACCACTGGACAGCCTCGCTTCCTAAAACAATGTGTTCATATTCCCGAAAACTTTAATAAGCAGCTGCAGTTATATGTATAACCACTATATTTATGTTTATGTGTACATACCTATGCTCTTCTGAAATGAAGCCACATCTAAGCCGGAACAGAACCAGCAGTTTCCAGCAGGAGCAGTGGAGGTGCTGATGGGGAGGGTAAAAGGTGACAGGTGACGAACTAGCCATTCCCCAACTCAGTGGCATGGCATGTTATTACCCCAGCTGTCCTGTGGCGGGGAGTTATTTTGTGTACTGTAAAGACCTAATGCTACGATTA
The DNA here is from genome assembly GCA_902982915.1 of Phalloptychus januarius. Lineage (NCBI taxonomy): Eukaryota > Metazoa > Chordata > Actinopteri > Cyprinodontiformes > Poeciliidae > Phalloptychus > Phalloptychus januarius. Next base: position 21,525,270 of record CADWAE010000482.1, on the reverse strand, counting down.
TTTCATCAAACCCCCTCCAAAGTCCCCCGCACACACTCACAGACCCTTGTTATTGTCTGAGCTGCCTGCTGAGAGCACAATTGCTTTGAATGGAGAAGGCTTTATGATTCGCCACAGTGGGCAGCCATGAGTCCAAATACCAAACAGCAGCTCGGAGAATCTGAATGTGTGTGTTGGTGTTCTGGTCGCCGGGAAGCGAGTGGATATTTCGAACTGGAATTCATTACGGACCCAGACGTGAAGCAGGCTTCGTCACTGGCAGCAGAAAAGGCTTTTCTTGGAAACAGCATCTGGTGGCAGATTCGCGAGCTGCTGTGTGTATTAATCTCTGTGGATGTGGTTGCTGTGCATCCCAACTGGACCGACACCAGGGCTGCACCCGACCACTTTCTTCCACTTCCGATACCGATACAGATACCTGATTTTTAGTATCAGCAGATATCAATCCGTCACAGAAAAACAGAACTGAATTGATGTCTTTTTTTTTTTTAAATGGGTATAAATGCACTGAATTAAAAATGTATTTGGTAACTCTGCACCAGCGCAGAACACTTTAATACACCAATCGCTTCACAAGCTTGATCAAACATGTCAAAACAATCTTAATTTGCTCAGTCAGTGCAAATAGGAGTATAAAAGCCAGTGTAAAAATAAAGGATGAAGAAATTGAAAACAATAGGTTGACGACATCGGTCAAACATGTCAGAAATAAACTGCAACAAACCTTCTTTTCAATGGTTCAGAAAGTGTAATTAGGGATTCTAAAAATAATGTAAAATAAATAATAAAACATGATGCCACTCAGAGCACAAACATAGAAATAGACTGAATAGATCTACCCTTATGTGTTGGGTACTCTATCACCGATACTCCATGTAGAATTATTTTCAAATTCTGGACCTATACAGATACTGATATTGGATTGGTGCACTATGCATTTATTTCCATATGGGTCCACATTAATGTAGCACATATTGATGTGCATATAGTGTGTGTGTGTGTGTGGGGGGGGGTGCGTGTGTGTGAGAGAGTGTTAGAATTGGACCTGAAGCATTTCATCTATCAGTTCTTTCCCCAGTCAATTCGGAGACCATCCTCTATAATGCTATCTGGACGTGAGCGCTCATAATCAAGCAGCTGATTAGAATCTGCTAAGTACAAATCACGTGTGGAGAAACAACGAAGGTCCCACAGGACAAGTGCATCTGTCCATCTCTTACCTAAATGCTAATGGCGTCTTCTCATCGCCCTGTAACTCCTGCATCTTCCTTTCCTGCACAAGACTGCCGTACTGTGTGTTGCGCCTGACTTTTTTATTAGATTTATTTTTTTTGTCTTTGTCACACGCTGACAGAACCCGGGAGTTGATTTCGGCGATGTCTCCGAGCGCGTGGCCTTAAGGAAAAAGATGCAATGTCGGAGCTTTCGCTGGTACCTGGAGCACGTCTACCCGGAGATGCGGATCTACAACAACACCATCACATATGGCGAGGTGAGAGAATGGCTCGCTAAAGGGATTGCTGGAAATAAACTGAATGTTAAAGTAAGCATAGCATAAGCTGCGATTCTGTGACAGGTGAGGTAATAAAAGAGCTGTTTTTAAAGAGGATGCTAAAGCAAAGGTGGATAATTTGATGCAGCAAATGATCAATAATGAAAATGAGCTCTTCAGAAGCTTTTTTTTTTCTTTAGTGATTCTCCCTTTATAGTAAGATCTTGTTTGGGGAACAAAACATGTTTGAAGCCAGAGTTTCCAAGCTATGAGTGAGGGACGCAGTGATGCTAACACCTAAAACGTTTGAACATTGTCTCTGAGGCCCTTAAGTCCCTGTACTATCCTGGCTATTGCTTTCCTGTGCAATTCTGCAAAAAAAAACACAAAAAAAACTTTCACTTCCAGCCTAGACTGGTCTTTCTGCCCTTGATACGGATTCCCTCCAGCAGATGGTTTTCACCACGCCAATCAGCGAACAGAAGGAGAAGCTGTGAACATTGATAACGTTGATTTTCTTCACTTTTATAAAATGATCTTATGCTCTTACTAGTTTAAATAATAAGTACTGTTTGATTTCCAATCTTTAAACTTGCTTCTTAGATGAGAGAGGTTGGATCAGGTATTTCTGAAGAGGAGGCTCTGATTGTTATATTTCTTTGTTCCATAAATCGAACAAAGTGTCAGAACCTTCCTCTAAGGTTTTGGTCCATATCGACATGACAGCATCACACACCTGATGCAGATTTGTTGACCGAGGAAAGTTTTGCAAGAAAAAGTGGAGAAACCCGTAAAGGGGAAAATATCTATCTTTTCACAATATCGTACAGCTGAAGTGTTTTTTGACAGGCTAGTGGGAGCTGATAAGTTTCTCTACTAGAATGTAAGGCTGCTGTCGTGCCAGTCATTGTGATTCCAATTTGCCAAACCGGAAAGTCCTTCTGCTGCTTCCCCCTGCCAATAATCGATCACGTAAAGAGCCGAGGCAGCCCTGCACCTTTGTGGGGAAACTAATCAAACATAACCTTTTTAAATAAAGCAGTAATCAAACAAATGGACAAGGCGTTGACCAGCGAGACAACATGGCACCGACAGGCCAAACGCCTCGTCCTCGACCTCTGACCTAATAGACAAATACCTTGACTCCAGTAGCTCGGGTTTCTTTTGCAGCTATAACAGAGCAACATCACTACACAAAATTAGATGCAATTTCCCTGTAATGAGTTTTAATTAAAACACTTATTAGTTTTCCATTCCAGCTTGATTGTCTTGTGTCTGCTTCAGCATCCGGCGCAGTTGGGAGGAGAGGGGAAAAGGCTTTTTTTATGGCGGAGTGAAGAATTGAGCACACTCCTGAGTCCGACGTCATTTGCAGACCGTTTTGTAACCCGCGTCCATTTTGTATACGGGGAAAACTCTGAGGGGGAACAAAAAAATCAGAAGGTTCTGATCGTCGGCCGACATCAAGATTGTATTCGTCAAATACAATCTCGATTCACGATTCACACCGTCCTTTGTTTCCTTCGCCGCCTGCTTTTTTCTTTTTCTGCTCCACTACCCGGCTAATGGATTCCTCAGAGTGGCGTCCTCTCAAGTGGCACTATTTCAGATCTGCCGGCCAGCCGGGAGGCGGTCGCCTCGCGTTGCCACGCGCCGGCTGCGGCAGACTTGTGTCCCATCTGTCTCCGAGCATCAGCACCTCGCTGCACTCGGCCGTGCCGTCCAGAGCGGCCGAGTGGAACCTTCCCCCGACCGTGGCCACATGATGGATGTATCGCAACCTGGAAATGAAGCCATACACATTCAAATCACAGCGAACCGAAGCCCACAGTAAATGCACACCATCATCTCGCGTGGAGGAGAGAGCGAGACAGAGCCGGGACTGGTCCCCACATGATAACATCCTATCATGGCTCGGCCTTCAGGACGACTCGGAGCCTTGTGACGGCGGTGGATAAACCACCGTGGACATACAGGGCGCAGAGCAGGGAGGAAATGTCAAAAATAGACAATGGATCGGCCCTCAGCAGCATAGTAACGTAAACAGACGGTGTGGGTGCTTTGGTTGCAGGGTAAATGATAAAATGCATTGATGGTTACTGAGGGATATTTTAGCTCTAAAGATGTTTTCAGAAGTTTTTTTTTTCACGTTTTTCCACACAGCAAGTTTTTTTTTGTCGTTTTCTGTTTGCATCAGTCAGTTAACATCAACGTAGACAGAGGTGAGACAGTAGCTAGTAAAGCTGTGATGCTGGCAGAATCGTGCTGAGGTTTGCTTCTGATGAAACTAGATTGTATTTAATGAACAGCTCAAAACAGCAACAGCCATCGCAAACCTTTTGGCAGTCGCTTAAAAACAACAGCTGGAGAGTTTTAGCATCAAAAAGTGAGACGAATTACATTTCACCAAAATTTTAAATGTATACATCAGTTATTACTGCAGAAGAGTCAAAGCTGATGGTTTATACCACCATTATAAATTAGAATAACAGTGTGCACATTTACACAAGCAGGTCATAACACTTTTTCACAAAATATTGTATCATATTTGTGGAAAGAAAGTTTAATACTTTATCATTGGCATTTTTTTCCTCTGAAAATCTTAGCATATTAACAGAAGTGTGTAGCTTCTAGAGCCGCTCTACATGCTACATATACCTTACATTATCTGCACCTAATGAAACTTATTAGTAAGAACTATTTACTGTTCAACATTTCTCTCGGTTGGGTAAGAAAGAAAGGGATCTCTAAGGGTTGATTCAGGGGCTTTGAAGGGAGATTCAGTTAAAAAGCAGGAAGGACTTAATGTCACAAACTCTCTTGGCATCTTTGATTATTATAAATCCAGATTAGTCGGTCCCAGAGGTTGAAGATAACAGCTGGTCCTAAACAGAGTCCACAGCAAAAAACAAAAAGAAAAACATCACAGTAGTTTATGAAAACACTATGCTATAAACCTTTAAACCATCCGACTGTTTGCATTTAGGTATTAAAAGAAAAAAAAAACGTCATTATTTTTACAGAAATTTCAGTTCAGAGTCAACACACCACCAAGGGTGATGCTGAGCAACACATGAACTATGAGCGGCACAAAAGAAAAAAGATGTTTTCATCAGAATAACTACATAAAAGATCATTTAGTGTGAAAATCATCAAAGTAACATTTATTCAAACTAATATCAAGTGTTTCACTCAGGAAGACGATTGTTGGTGCACCACCTCCTGTTTCTATTCCCCATATTTAAAAAAGCATCAATATCTGAGTAAACGCTGCCCAGTGCAAACATAAAAAACACTTCTAGTGTCCTTCTCAGGAACCGCTGGGACGTCTTTAAGGTTGGAGTTGTTTCTGGTGCATGGATCCCTTTTGATCCCCTCCACTGAACCCTCCAAGACTAGCCTTTCGTTTCAGCCCCTGGGACCAACTAATCTGGATTTATACTAAATTAATTTCTCAGGTGACATATTAGCTGCTTCTAACCTTTCAGCAGAACTTTACTTCAAAAGGTCTGAATTATTCCCGTTTGGTTTAACCAGCAAAAACCAACATAAAACACTATTTTGGTGTGCATCCCCAGTAACTTCATTAACTTAAATGTATGGCTTTGCCCTCTTTCAGACGCACGTCTTCCTCTGTTTCAGTTCCCCATATGTTAACATATGACTCTAAGTATCTCGTTACGGCCGGTGTTGTAAGGTTGGCTAAAGCTCTCGTCTACCTGGAGAAAAAAAAGTCAAACATTCAGCTGAATGACGCAGAACAACAGTAATTTGGCGAGAACTATAATGAGACGCTCCATTAGTGGTTTCCAGGGTTATCTCTGAATGTTTTTTCACTTTCCATATGCTCCGATACTTCATTGACGGACACAAACCAGTCAAAATGTCCCCTTTGGTTTTCCTTACAGGTGAGAAACAGTAAAGCCAGCGGCTACTGCCTGGACCAAGGCTCCGAGGACGACGACAAAGCCATCCTGTACCCGTGCCACGGCATGTCCTCCCAGGTCAGGGCAGTCTTCCTGCATCAGTCAGTTTTTGCGTTTGTGAAATTCCATCCATCCATCCATTTTCTTACACCCTTGTCCATTAGTGGGGTCAGGAGCTGCTGGTGTCTATCTCCAGCTATCGTTTCGGGCGAGAGGCGGGGTCACCCTGGACAGGTCGCCAGTCTGTCGCAGGGCAACACAGAGACAAACAACCATGCACACACACACTCACACCTAGGGAGAATTTAGAGAGACCAATTAACCTGACAGTCATGTTTTTGGACTGTGGGAGGAAGCCGGAGTACCTGGAGAGAACCCACGCATGCACAGGGAGAACATGCAAACTCCATGCAGAAAGACCGGGGCCGGGAATCGAACCCAGAACCTTCTTGCTGCAAGGCAACAGCTCTACCAGCTGCACCACTGTGCAGCCCCCGTTTGTGAAATTCATCATTTAAAAAAATAAAAATCGTTCATAGCGTCAGTGGGCCACTGATTAAAAAGTTTTCCTTCAGTTTCAGGTTTCGTACTCCCCGGAAGAATATTTGATATAATTATTCTCCTCTTCATGCTTTATGGAGAGTAAAATCAAATTTGCTAGTGTAAGTGGTGGCAGGAGAGAAGACTGCGGCTCACCGGTTCTCTTTTTACACCAGCGCAGACTCCCACACACATTATCTGTTGAAGATTATCATCCGCCGAATGACACGTTTTCTTTTCTAGCAAGTAATCCAGCTGATAAAGAACTAAAATAAGTACGGTGATGTATGCAGAACTCTCATCCACACATGGAATTACTTCGACTCCTACACATCTGTTAGTTTAGTGTTTCTTTTAGGATGTACAACTTCACAAATGTCACAGGATTCCATGTGCTTAAGTTTGCCATAGATTAGAGGAGATGAATCTGAATCAGATTATTGGTGCATAATCATGTTCCGATCCTGCAGAGGTTGTAAGAAACGCTGGGAGGCAAAGCCGTCCCCCATCTCTGATCTGACAAATACCGAAGGTGTCTTTAAATCCTTTCCATGCATTTCACATAATCATACTGCGCAAGCTGCTGTAGCATTATCGCTACTGCAGGTTTATATCACCTGCAAAAGTAATTGCTTTTTTGCAGAGAAACGTTTCATGTTGCGGTAAACGCAGATGTCACCAATGCTGACATCAGCAAGTATTTGTCCAGGAGAACTCGCATGACCGATCAAAGGTTTGCCTAAATAACAGATTAAAAATATTAAATGTCTTTGTTGTTGGGCTCGTATGTCGTTTTATTCAAAAATATACCAGCAAAAATGGTTTTGAATTGAAAATGTTTATGATTTGATTGGATAAAAGTGGAATTAATTGAGATTAATTACTCACCCTGCAATTCGCTTGATTGAAAAAATTTAATTGATTTCAACCACTGCTTTTAAGATATTATCATTTGCATCGAACAACACTCCTTGCTGCATCATGGCAGCAAGGAGTGTTGTTCAAAATTGAGGGTTTGTACACTTTCTTCTCACGCTGTCCTAGCGCATACATTTACATGCACAAATATTGATGTAAAATGATCACAAGTCATGTAAGGATGTTCTGCAAACCGGTCTCATTTGAAACTCAGATTAGTTCAGGCTTACTGTATGAAAATGCCAGTGCAGCAAGATTCAGGTTAAGTTACATACGGTGCAGTTCAATCCCATCAGTTCCACTTCAAAGAGGGCATTAAAAGCTGGGGCATGTGATTTCATCTGCACTACGCTTCCCGAACATAAAACACACATTCGTCCAGTTCGGTGTTTCTGACATTCTGAAAAGTCTCTCTTCAAGTTGCCCCAATCAGGAGCCGGCGTGTTGAGATCGGGGCTCTATGGGGGCCGCCCCATCTGCTTCAGGACTCCTAGTTGTTCTTGTAGCCGAACAAAGTTATTTTTAACTCCGCCGTATGTTTGCAGACATTGTCACACTGAATTAATGACTTTGGGATACAAATGAAAGCTTCCTAATGGGACTGTATTATAAAGATCCGAACACCCAATGTTTTCACCAACTGAGGAAGTGAAGCTAGAAGTCCTTCATTATTGTTGTTAATATAATTAGTGCTGGTTTATATGGGTCCACTGCCTGGTTATACTGGGGGCTAACAGACCTTCATCACAATTTTACTTAAAGATGGTATTGGAAACATGACAGTCAAATAATTAGGCATAAATGTCGGACCAACAAAACTTTTTTCCTCCTCTTTGTACTGTATGATGATACTTTGCAAATATGCTCACGTTTATTTTCTGTTATTAAACTGAGTTTTAGAAGAAGGCCGGCAGCTTTGCATGTCTTTAGAGCACTTTATTATAGCTGACCCAAACAGAGATGAACTCGGCGGCTGTGAAAAATTTATGTTGGATTATTAACATTACAGTAAGTGAATAAAACTCTCCTTCATGTACAGCTGTCCCTTTAAAGAACAGAATATGTTAGTATTCCAACATACTTACATACATTAGTATGTTAGTTACACTTAACTAACATACTGACATAAGTTAGTATGTTAGTAACATACTAAGTTGTTAGTAAAACTACCATAAAATATGTTGGTACTAACAGAGTTTAGTTAGTACCAAATAAACATGTTTAGTGTTTAGTTGGTACTAACTAAACTATGTTAACACTTATGTTAACTAAGTGTTAACATAGTGTATGTTACACTTAGTTAACATACTAACATATGTTAGTTATTACATACTAATATGTTAGTATATATTCTATTATTACATGTTTTGTTATTGCATACATATGTGTAATAACATACATGTTCTGTATGTTAGTACATAATACAGGCTGATTGTAAAAGAAAAGTTACACAAGTCATTTACACATCTGTTTTTTTATTTTTTATTTGGTAAATTGTCTCTTTTGGTCTCATTTTAAATATAGCTGTAAATGCCTGTCAGGTTGTTTGGCTCAGCCACAGTTTGAACACCGGGTACCAGAGGATGCTGCTTGGCATCCACTGGTGCTTTTGAAATGAGATCAAGAATTTTGACCTCAGCCAACTTATGGAAAACAGCAGTATTATTTTTAATCTGTCGGTGTTTAAAATATTCTCATCTAAATGCCGGAGGAAACCTCAGCAAAGCATTTTTTTGTTTTTCTTGGGTTTTTGGAGTAGAACTTTGAATCAAAAATTATCTGAAGACTCAGATTCGCTTACGGCTGTTTCGTCTGTCGATACATTTCCTCTTAAAAAGATACATGGTAAAACGTTTGCATATTTTTTACGTTTTGAAATTGTATCCTGTAGTTTGTGGTTCCGGGTTAACGAGCGTACGTCAGCAATATGATATTTGCATTTTATTGCGTCTGGAGTTATTGAGATGTTATAAACATGGTCACCTCGTTTACAATTGATTTGTTTACGGGACTATTTTTCTTGTCTGCAAAACTTTTTTCTCTCAACAAAAAATAAATGTCATTCACAGCTAAGGGTTTTCACACCAACCTGTGGGATTTTAAGATGCACATCCCACCATTCTTAGGGAACAAGCAGAACAACATGCAAGAGTTGTAAAGGGGGCGCTGTTGTTATACTTAACACCCTCTAATCATTGTCATCTCACTTTTCAGTAGGGATTACTGCCATAAATAATAAATATCGTCTGACCTCTAAATCATGCAACAGCTGCTATCAGCACAAAACCCTTTTGTGAACGGTATTAACCAATGTGGAATCAAGTTTTTTTCATTCCACTTTTCAAATAGGCGCACAGATCAAAGTAGACTAAACAAGTTGTTCTTCTCTCACTCTTAAATTAAAATTAGGACACAAAAAAGTAAAACAAAACATAAATCTCCTGGTTTTCACATTATTAAAACATAAAATATTAATGGAATTAAAATAATGGCTAGGTTTCTAAGGGAAGTGTTTGTTTGTTCAAGCAGAGACTCCCTTGATGACAGTATTTTCCATTCGTTCTTTGTCTTCCAGCTCGCCCGCTACTCCACGGAGGGTCTTCTCCAGCTTGGACCCCTGGGGTCGACCACATTTCTTCCTGACACGAAATGTCTCATTGATGACGGCAGAGGACGCACTCCGAGTCTGAAGAAATGCGACGCCGTCTCCAGGGTTTCCCAACGGCTTTGGGATTTTACACAGGTACAAAAAAAAAAGGAGAGAAGAAAGAACATTAAATAAGAGTTTCAGGAAATGTTACTGGTTTTAAAACGCTCTCACTCTTATTTGGCGTTTGTTGTAGAACGGGCCGATCATCAACAGAGACACAGGTCGGTGCCTGGAGGTCGAGATGTCCAAAGATGCCAACTTTGGTCTCCGCCTGGTGGTGCAGAGGTGTTCCGGTCAGAAGTGGATGATTCGGAACTGGATCAGACACCCGAGGCACTGAGGAGGCCCTCATTGCCCAGACGTTTTCCCAGCATTTCCAGTCGCAGCAGCAGCAGACTACTGAGGGAGGAGCAGGAACCGGCTTATTGCCGCGAGGCGTGGGATTTCACGCTACGAACTGGCAAAGCACGCCGACCTCCAACTCGGGCAGCAGAGGTTCCGCTGCGACGAGCCTTAAAGAAGAACACAATTGATGTATTTGTTCCCCCTGAGCTTCTTCCTCATGACACAACCTTCAGCAGAGTTGCACTGTTTGAAATGGTCAACCTCTCTGACATTCAGCCATATGTATAGAGCACATCCCCTGTTGTGCAGCCCGGCTCAATATTCTGCGGTAGTGACTCTACTGTAAAACTCTCGCTTCTTGGGAAGAGGAAAAAAGAAGAAAGAAAGACATGTACGGTTTTCTGGGGTCTATTGACTTTCACAGGGTGTACCGGAGTAAATTAGGAGAGATAATTGTTATCAATGGCCAGATGAAAGAGAGTCTTTGGGGAGTAATTTGAGGAAGTAGCTGTGGACATAACGTGCCGCCCTGGCAGGACATGTAATGGGCTCCAGAGCTGCTGGCTGTCATCCAAACAGGAGCGACTTCACCTGTAATCACACTTCTTTGTTTCTGTAGACTGTATGGCTCACTGTGGACAAAAAAAAAAAGAAAAGAAAAGCAATCATGTGCCTTTTGTTTATGATTTTTCAGCTTCATCTGACCTGAGAATGTCAGCCCCAAAAGCATGTATAAAGCTATTTGAAAGTTAAATTATAAAAAGTGTATAAAGCTGTTTAATAATAGTAATATATTGTAAAAAAAAAAAAAAGAAGAAAGAAAACAAAAGTGGAAAACTGATAAATGTCCTCAAAACAATTACTATTAGAATATTAAAAACCCTTTTTATTAGTCGCCTGTCTTTCTTTTTCAAAAAATCTTCTTTAACGAATGAATGTTAGCTTTTTCTTCACGTTGTGCTGTCATTGTGTTCGGTGAATACCTGCGTTTTCTTCTGTGCCAGGCCCCGCTGCTGACATTGACAGAACAATTGCTTGTCTTTTGTTGAGGCCGCTGCTACAAACAGCTGAAGTCTCCATCATGTTTGTGTCCCTCCGCTCCGATTGATCCAGACCACTAACTGGAGAGACGTTCTTCAAAAAGACACGCACAGACTTTCAATGGCTTCTAGTCCCTTCCACGAAACAAAGGCATGTACATGTTTACTCTATTTTAATTTTTTTTTTAAGTTTTACCCACGACAACCACATAAAACAGTTGCAGCATGGACAAGCACCAGTAGGATCTACGTTAGTTTCTAGAAACGTATTTGAGCAGACTGGGACACTTTGAAGGAGGATCTCACTGGTGTGTTTCAACTCATTATATTAAGAGTGTTTCCATAAAAAGAAAATGAAATGAGTAAATGTGCTTTACATCATCCGAAGTATTTTCTTATTTCCTACTTCGTGTATCGATTCGAGTGACATCCAACATTCTAGAAACGTTTTCCAGTTGGTGTGTTTATGGGGATTTCCTTAGCGCTGTCGTCGGACAGTAACTGCGTTTCCATTTCAAATGGAACAACTAAAGTCACATTTTGTTCACGTGACAACTTGTTAAAAAACGTGCCGCGCCATCATCCGACCACTTCCTGTTGGTCTCCAAGTTGTGAGCGGAAACCAGCCGCCCTCATTAACCTCCCTGTAACTCCCTGTAAGAGGCGTCATTTTTCACTCTACTGCTTTAAACCAGAGAAAGCCTGCTGGGCGCCACTGCATCTGACGCTCTGCGTTGCTTGGTGACGTAAGCCTTGGATTCAGAAAAGCTTTTCTATGAAGGACACATGAAGTTTTGAGGTCTGACTGTAGAAATCGACTACATACCTCACGCTCGACATGTTGCGATATTTTTGTGTCACACCCCACAAAGCATACCAGCATACCTAGGTGGGCCCCATACGGGGAAAAGGAGGGAAGACAATATGGGTCCAACATGGGTTTGACCATGTAGGGCCACCGCCTACATGGGCCCTACATGGCAGTGGCCCTGTATGCTTTGTATGTATAAAAAGTTCATTTTCACCTTCACCTGCCCAGACCATCTTCTTCCGACTTGTTTGATTTCTCTCTGTCTTTCTTCTTGCTGCTCTGGCAAAAACACCACATATGTGAAGCGTTTGGCAGTTTTTTGAATTGACAACTAATCCCACCTGAGCTGTGGATCTCTGTTGCTCCTCCAAAGTTACTCTGTTTATTAATACTCCTTGCCCTTCCTAGTCAGTTCAGCTAAAAGGCAAAGTATGCCAGTTCTTTGCCGTTATTGAATGTTGAGTTAAAGACGGTTCTTTGAAATGTCCAAAGAACCGTGGGATATTATTAACTAACTAAATTTCTCTGGTGTGCTCCTTGGTGTCCATGATGCTGTTTGTTCACTAATGTTTTTTGTCAGACATTCACAAAACAGCCGATATGTAGAGTGGAACCGTTTCACTTCCACTCTTTGATGGCACATTGCGGTTTGTTGATGTTTTAAAGGAAATCCCTTTAAAATACATTGTGCAAGGTGTAAAAAGTTCAGTAGGTACCTACACTGCTGCAAGCCACTGTACCTCCCAGGGCTGTCTCTCGCTTAAAAGGTTTATTTATTGGTTTTGGAGGAAACGCTGGAAATGGAAGTCAGATTTAGCATTTCCATCAAGCTAAAGTAACAGTGTTTAGATTAACTATCCCCCCCCCCCCCAACAATGTTAAAAACAACAACAAAAGCAAATCACTTCTGTGCTCTAATGCATGAACCTCTTTTACCAGACAGCATGATTTAGGATTTAGGCTGCCATCTGCACTGAGCACTGAACGCATTTCTTAGGTTCACAAGAGGCTCCCGTGTGTGTCCAAACGTGTTCTCCGCTGTCGTCCGGCCTGGATAGAGTGCATTTCAAGCTGCTGTGGAAAGTAAAAGAGACCCTTTTCCTTGGTTTAGCCACGCTTTGCAACCTCCACATTCCAGAGGCCCGTTTTAATTTGGTTTCCACCTGGTTGACCCTGAGAGATTGCCTCTACTTGCCACTTGCGTTCTGCTTCTTTGGCTCTGATCATTCCATATAAGCAATGCATCATATGCGTGTCCTCTAAACAAAGACCGCTTCGGTCTCCTCCCGAGGTAATATCTTATTCGGGTCTCCGACAAGGTTTGCAAACAAGCTGCCCAGGTAATGTCTCACAGGAGAAAAAGTCCGAACAAAGACATGATTCCAACAATATGGTTTCCTTAGGCTTGACACAGGAAAAAAATGATGTTACCACTCCTGACAGAGAGTTTGATTCAGCAGGATGCTGCTCTCCACCAGGCTGGCCCGCCTGTAGAGTCCGTTTAAAACACGCTGCTGTGAAAGACGCAATGCTGCACGAAACAACCGAAGGAGAAAATGAGAAAAACCTTTTTAATTTTATTTATTGAGCCATCTGGGAGTTGCAGTAGGGCTGCCCAGTGGCGCAGCTGGTAGAGCTGTTGCCTTGCAGCAAGAAGGCTCTGGGTTCGATTCCCGGCCCCGGTCCCTCTGCATGGAGTTTGCATGTTCTCCATGTGCGTGCGTGGGTTATCTCCGGGTACTCCGGCTTCCTCCCACAGTCCAAAAACATGCCTGTCAGGTTAATTGGCCTCTCTAAATTGACAGACTGGTGACCCTGCCTCTCGCCCGAAATGACAGCTGGAGATAGGCACCAGCAACCCCTCCGACCCCAGTAAGGGACAAGGGTGTAGGAAAATGGATGAATGGAGTTGTAGTAATGGCTACACTTTGAAGAAATCTTCAACATTACAAAAAAGCAAAGTTAGGTTACGTTTTTAAGTACGAGTACCAGTGTGGATAAATTAGCTTTTAGCGACCTTCAGAAGGCACAGTTATGCTGCAGGCCATAAATAACCATTTTTTGCTTCTAAGATGTGAGTGGATAAGTTAGGGAGCAATGGGGAAAAATGTACAGCAACAGCAACAATGTAACTCTCCTGATGCACAAACTTTATTACCAGAGGCCTGTGAATCTGGTCAACATGTGATCATAGATGGTGCATAGAGTCCCTTTCAAGAGTGTAATCATTATTTGTTTGTTTACTACCACATGAGCTTGAAGCATTGCCTTCTGGGTTTGTTGAGGATTTTGGCGGTGTTGTTGGAAAAACGTAAAGTTATGCATATAACTACTGTTCCCAGAAGGTGAGGAACGAGGTACAACACATAGAGTATGGGAGTGAATCGACTGAAAGGGAACTGTCTGATTTGTTCTTGCAAACGTCCATCATGAATGCTTGATTCTTATTGGTCCAAGTTCGACGTTTCTTACGCTTTGGGGCGGAGCTTCAAGGAGAGATTTGTCAAGATGGCGGACAACAGAATGAATGACAGCGGAGCGCAGGAACGAAAGAAAAAGAAGAGCGCGACCGAGAGGTGATGAAGAAAATATCCAGGCTATCAGGGTTTTTAAAAACTCATATTGGACATGGAACAGAACCATCATTGTCCCTCTCCGCTTCTGAAGACGTTGCTAACAGCGGTTCTATGGTCCGCCAGAACCTGGACTGATCCGGTGCCCGGGGAGTCAGAGGCGGCGGCAGGGCGAACTTCTTCTCCAGGTGGAGCGATGACCACGGATAATCCGTACAGGACTGATCCTGCGCTTTGGGTAAAAACAACTTACTGGGCTGAGCAAGAAGCAGAAAATATGGATGTTAATTTGAAAGCATCGGAACATCTTTACAAACACCGGAAAAGATTCTTCTCCAGGTCGCGTTTTGAAAGCCAGCTCCAAGTCCATCCAAACACAGCTGAGTTCTCCTCCATCGCTCAATGCGAAGTTAAAAAAGCGGAACTAGCTTTAGCTTCCAGCTAGCAGCAGCAGGATGAACTAGCTTTAGCTTCCAGCTAGCAGCAGCAGGAGGAACTAGCTTTATCTTCCAGCTAGCAGCAGCGGGAGGAACTAGCTTTAGCTTCCAGCTAGCAGCAGCGGGAGGAACTGTCCAATCCTATGGCGGAGGGCCGACTGGACAAATGAGCTCGAGCTTCCTGCCCCGCCCTGACAGCAGCTACAGTCCAGTCATCACTGAATAAAGGTTCTGACCAGGTTTTGCTCTCAGAGGGGAAATAACTTGACTGTCTGAAGTTGGTTCGGAAATAAACCTGATAATTACAGAGAAAGAAACAGTTGATAAAAATTGAAAGAGGGAGAGAGACAGATAAAGATAGAAATGAAGAAGATAAATAAATATTGTCCTCTATGAATGTTCTCTATCCATAGACAATGGATAGAGAACATAGTCAAATGTTCTGTTGAATAGACATATTCAAGATGTTATTCAAGTATTTTCAAGTATTTTCTTTGTTAAAGAAATACTTGATTGCAGTAATGATCTTTACATTCATTAAAGCTGCACAGTTAGCAAATTTCTGGCCAATCACTGATCTTTAAAAATCTGACTTGCTGAAATTTTTTTGTGCATTTGTGTGCAAAATATAGCAAAAAGTTGTCAATCATGGAGTGACTTTTGTAAACCCGGCATGGAGAGATGGCCTGGTGGTTGGGACTGTCCATCAGCCCTCTGTCATGGTGATTGATTGTTGTGACCTTGTTGCTAGATAAGGTTTGGATAGGATCAGTTCCACAAGTAAGTCACAGCCAAACGCTGACCACCCAAAGGGAAGGAAATCAGGGACTGTATAATGATGACAAAGTAGGGCCCCCACCTTGGTTCAAGCCCAGGGGCCCACACTCTCCTAAATCCGCTTCTGAAGCTTATATATTTTGATTATTGTGGTGACAATGCATTGTCAAGCCCGAGAAGGAGAGGCGAGTTTCATATCCAGAGACCCATTTAGGCTCGAGCCTGTAGCAGCATCTCGGTTCCGGCACCATGAAGGGCGCCGGAACCGATTCTTTGTACCACCATCGTTACATGTTGTTCTCCTGTTCTTAACAGCAAGGTAAAGCCACAGGAAAGCAAATTTTGGTGCACCCCTGCAGAGAAACTGACGGCAATTAATGATGTCCCAGGAAGACGCGGAGATTTGAACAGGCGGTTTATCTGTAATGAGCAAACGTTGAGGGACTGACACATAGGCCCGCATCGTCATCCGGTGGGTCTGTCTTTAAATAACACGCATATCTGTGTGATGCAGAGGCTGCCTTTGCAGGTATACGAGCAAAATAATCAATATAATTCACTACTGGGGAGGGACGAGAATAAAAATGACCTTTTGGCTTTGTCAACTTCGATCTGTCTCGAGAGTTTATTAAAACGGAGAGAGAGAAAAAACCCACATCTCCCTGCAGTCTGGATAAGAGCCAGGCTTTATTGTAACTGTCACTGGGTCGTTCCAGCAGAGATTAATGTCATACACTATATAAGCCCTTCTCAGGATGAGATATATTTTTTGCTTTACAGTATTTCAACTCTTTATTAGTCCTCATCTAAGGCAGCCAATCTTCCCTCAGTTCCAGGCTCGCATAAAAGGGAGCGTTTGTCACTTGAAACCTCTTGCTGTATGGTCCGTTTAGTGCTCTGTCATTTATGTAGACAATATTTAAGCTTCAAGGTGAGCCGGATAAAATCTGCATGCTAAAGAGATGACAATTGATCTTTCCAAAGAACAATATCCATCTCGAAACGGCACAAGAGGCGTACTTTCCATAAGATCCAGTGAGCGTAGCTGTGAGAAACCAATTTCAGAAGAGAGATCCTGTCTTTATGCACTGGCTAGCCTGAAACTGTTTGGACAGAAAACAAACAAACAAAAAAAAAACTTCACAATACATAACGTCAATGTTGTCGGTAGACCTACCGACTAACTCGGACTGTAAGTGAAAAGCTCCCGAACATTCCTGCAGAGCAAATTAAAAATAGAATCAAGATGTTTCAGAGTAAATCATTGCTAACTTCTGGATGCAGCAGCTGGAAAACCATGAAAACTGGAAAATAAGGTTGATTTTCTTGCTCGTCTCGCAGAATCAAATCATAAGCTGCTCAAATACACCCGGCTATTTTAGATGACAAAAACACAAACAAACACTGAGATCAAGCAGATTTCAGTTCAACAACGCGTCACCAACACCATGAAATCCACTAAATGTAAATGTTTACCTGCACAGATAATTTAGCATTTAAGCATTACTTCAAATGAATACATTAACTTTCTCAAGTTTTGCTACAGGGTCTCATTAGCTTCGTTGTTCCTACATTTAAATTGTCCTGAAGGCTAAATAATCAGCTAACTGTTGGCTACACAGCTAGATGGCATGGTTAGCTAATGTACTGATCAAAAATAGACATCCAGGAAGGTGTAGCTGGAAACGGTAGTTTTGGAGGAGCAAACAAACTTTGACTGGTTGATTACTTTTTCTTGTTTCATTTTAAGAAAACCAAGGCGTCACACTAACAGCCCTCCTGCTCCCCGCAGCTTAATGCCGTCCTGTCCTACATGAATGCTGAGCTACATTTATTTTTATAGTGTTTCCAGTAACACCCATTTTCCACACAAAACATATAACATAATTAGGCCTGTCACGATAAACGATAAATCAATTAATCGGACGATTAAAAAAAAAGCTATTGAGTAAGTTTAATTTATCGTCATTATCGTTTCTCCCTGCATTTTTCCATGAGACTGGATGAGATCAACTCCTGCTCTCCACTGACCCTCCCTTCATCATTTCTTTAGTAATGCCCATATCGCACTACACAATCTCAGAACTGTCGGCTGATTGTCGGCCCATTTTCAAAACCCAGACCAACACTAGCTGATCGGGGTGGTGTCCAACAATCGGCACAAAATAATGGCGACAAGTCATTTTAAAACAAGGCATTAATCGACGTTTTACTACAATCTACCTGCAATGCATGTGGCTGGTGTCAGCATAAAGTCCTGACTGAATGAATATCATTTATCAACCTATTTATGTCACGTTAACGATGAACAGCTGGAAAGTTACAGGGTTTGGTAGCAATTTGGCTGCAGCTCCTCTCCTGGTCATTTCTGTGGATATTCTTTGCACCAAATGTTGAATAAACATTAATGTTGTTTTCACATATCATCTCCGATGTCCGCTGCTCTCCGGTTGCGCCGTCAGCTGGTTGGGAATCCCCTCCTAATTTCCCCTCAGAAAGCACGAAAATTAATCCGAGCTTTCTGATTGGCTACCTGTCACATTCAGCAGGCTGCGTTCTGATTGGCTGCCTGTCACATTCAGCAGGCTGCGTTCTGATTGGCTGCCTGTCACATTCAGCAGGCTGCGTTCTGATTGGCTGCCTGTCACATTCAGCAGGCTGCGTTCTGATTGGCTGCCTGTCACATTCAGCAGGCTGCGTTCTGATTGGCTCCTGTCACATTCAGCAGGCTGCGTTCTGATTGGCTGCCGTCACATTCAGCAGGCTGCGTTCTCGCTCCCTGCGGGGAAACCCGTAGATCATTCGTAACACAGGATCCCCTGCAGGACGATTGGCGAAATCGCAGCGACAATGTTAGAACGTTTAATGTATAAATCATGTTTTGTGAACTGGGCTTAAGGGAGGAGTGAACTATTGCATCAGGTGGTCAATATGCCCATCTTCTCTATTTAAATGTAATCTTTATTGGAGGGCAATATAGTATACAGACTTCATAACCTGCACTCTTTGGTTAATGTAGTTTTTATTTCCTCTTTGGTTTTATGTTTAGATTTTATTTAAGTCGACTGAGAGTTCATTTTATTTTAGTTTTTGGTTCTTTGTTTACCTGTTTCAGCATTAAATGTTCTTTTGGAAATAACGTGGATCTATTTTTGGCAGGATATCTCTTGCATTATTATGTCATTTTAGTTAAATCTGTGTAAAAAGGTTTTCCAACAATATCATCGTTTATTGGAATAATTTTTTTAGACAATTAATCACTCAGCAAAATTTGTTATCGTGACAGGCCTAAACATAATGCATTTTTATTCATACTTTAAAGGATTACAAAGTAGTAGAAATCACCAAGATTTCTTTCGATATGAAAAAACACAGATTAGCCACATATATAAAGAAATCAAATTAGTCCAAAAATTAAGCAGAACAATCATTTATTAGCCAATGTTCCAGAGAGTAGACACATGGCCTCTGAGCTCAAAGAACAGAGACCGGACAGAATCATGCAAAAGCTAGCTGCACCGGCGGCAGCTCACAGGCAGGCACCAGTGCATGAAATGCAGGCTGCAGCCAATATTTTACAGCCTGAATAAATTGCTAGGCTGTGCCTAACACATTCAGCTGCATGTGAGGAAGATCACGCATGAAGCAGCAGCACAGCTCGGGCTGACTCGAACGAGCTTGCAGGAATCGCCTCTCTTATGGGTAATGAAGCGGAAACGTATAAGGAATCATTCATTATTAAGCATCAAACACACGTGCAAGACGCGTTCTTGCTGCTTTGTGCAAATTAATTTAAGCTGGTTTAATATGGTCTGACGGCCAATAAAAGGATTTCTCAGAATCGTTAGGTTGGTGAAAGCTAACGAACAAAAAACATTTTACTAATTCAAAAAAAAAAATCTTAGCTCAATGGATAAAGCTGGATTTCCATTCAGCGAAAATCTGGAGGTGCAAACCAGAAGATAAATTTATCATAACTTACTTCAACTAATCTCAGTCTCTCAGGATGAACCTTTTTAGATCAATGTTTCTGAACATTTGCAACTGGCCGGCCGACAGGCTGTCTACTTCTGATTTCAATTTAAATGCAAAGTTAAACTCGCCTCGCCCCGTCTCCAGGTCCAAACTCCAGAGTACAGGTTTTTAATTTTTTTTCATTTCAACTTTATAAAGGAAATGAAATTCCCACAACTTTTCCTTTGATTGTCCAGCATGTCTGACGATGACATCTGACATCTTGTGGAAACGAAACGTGTTTTTTCTTTACAACTGCGAGGGTGAAGGTCAAACGGTCAAAGTGAAAATCAGCATGCGGCAAAGCTACGCCCTGGGCGGCTCGGTGATAATAACAGCTGCCCAGCAGACAAAACTTTCCTTGGACTTTGAAAGCCGCAGCTCTAATAGCCTTGATCCAATAGAACCGACAGCGATATCAGAATACAGCAGATCAGTTTATCTCCTTGACGTAGCGAGCCTTGCTTCAGGTGGAAGGCATCGTTTCCTAATCAATGATAATTGCTTTATTCTGTCAATAGTACAAAAGGAGCAAGACAGATTTTTGAAAGCTCTGCTGTACAAGCTGTTGGAATGAGAGAGCAAGTGGAGCGGGTACACGCTCGAGCAGCTTGTGGATCTTCTAATGAGATCTCCAGAGATCAGCAGCATCGTAGCTCCAAGACACAATTAGACCCAGCGTTGCTTCTACCTCCAACTTAACTGTGCAGCCGGCACAGAGGTGGCGAGCGCCCGCATGTGGGGCCGGGAGAGGCGATGTGCTTCAGAATCAATGGAGCGCATGTTTGATATTTGATCAGCTGATTAAATGATAGGTTATCTTTGAGAAAACTCCAAAACAGCCACACATACAACAACTCAGCATGAAGCAACAACAAAAAAATAAAAGTGTCATGAGGGATTTCCCTTAAGTCTTGAATCAGGGGGGAAATAGAAAGCAAATTTTTTTATCCAATTAGAAGTGCAGCCTCTATTGTAATCTAGGATGAAAGTGCAATAGTACCGGGGGTAGAAAGTACTGGTGTTGACATTAGAGACCACCAAACATTTCAGATCTCAGAACTCGTCAGAGCATAAATATGGATAAACTTGCCTTTCTGCTTCAAAAGATTCTCATTTGAAACCTTCATTGATATTTATGTAACCTACTGAGTTTAGACCGGGAGGCTAAAAGCGTCTGGACATAAAGATATGCCTTTATTGACCCAGAGCTACTGCTGCTGGACATTCAAGCCGCTTTGCACATGTAGGCCCCAGATATACTTCTATTAAAACAGATCAACTCTTTAATTACTGGAAGAACAATTAAAGAGTTTCATTTTTTTGGTAGAGCATAGAAACAGATATTAGTATGTGAATATTTATTTTGTCAATTAAGTAAGAGTGATGATCATATTTTGCCTGATACCTGGGACAGAACCCGCTTTTACTGTCGTACGTTTGGCTGTAAGTCGAGCTAAATTCTACTCCACTAATACAATAAGAATGTAGATATTAGCTTCTGCAATAGTGCTAAGACTGCAAAAGCAAAGCAAATAAGTAAATAAAATTCCTTGAATGTGGTCAAGTGGTGAAGGAAATATGAGTTTTGGAAAATATCCTGGTTATTGTGGTCAATGAGGCTAAACCAGGTCCTGTTGTCGACGGTAACAGAGCTTCATTAGGAGACGGCTAGCAAAAAATACAGGTGTGCGTAAATGAAAACAGAATTAAAACACGTTACGTAAATATGACAAAATGCAGATAAAGAGGTTGATGGATGAGCGGAGCGGCATCTGCTCTGCCTGCTCTGCACATTTATGTGTGGCACTAACGTGTGACACTTTATGATCCACCACATATTCAGTAGGCGCCGCCTGGAGCGACCCCACAATGAAAGGAAATGGGAAAATTTCTCAAACAAGATCTCTTGGACCAGCCACCGTCACTAAAATTATATTCTGCATGAATACAATGAGATGTTTTTTTTTAAATAAGCTCAGTTGTCAGGCGAAACCAGGTAAGCGTAAGGCACCCTGTGTTGCCTGACAGACGGCAAGGCGCTAAAGAGTTTACGTCCCAGATGGTTTGGTCCCTGATAACGTTTCTCAGCGGTTCTGCCTGCGCGTCAGGTGTGGTGGATTTGCCGGGTGCGTCCGATCCAGTAGGCTGTTGTGATGCGGTGCTGCAGTCTTCCTGCAGTCTTCCTGTTCGCTGATTTGCAAACCAAGCATCAATGCAATATATGATCGCTGACTCTGATTCTCAAACTCATCCGTGAATGCTGACTCGCTGTTTAAGCCCAGATAGGCTGCAGTTGTGTGGTTTGCTGTTCGTGAGAGAGAGCAAGAGGTTTATGGCAGTGGGGTCACGGTACTGACCGCCGATTGTTTAGGGACATGAATGTAAGTGGGAGACTTGAGGCAGTTTGTGACAGTGGATATAGTTACAGCGTTTCCTCACCCGTTCATAATCGCCATACGATCCTGGTGCTTTGTTGAACTTAATGTGTCTGAGTGGTGCTCTTTAGTGCTGCTGTGCATTTAGCGCCAGGAGAATTGATTTGATCCTCTGTAGGCTCTGCTTGATGAGGCGACGGTGGTCACAGGAAAGACCGGGAGAGCGGATCGTATTACACCAGGCCTTAAATCACTCCAGCCGTTCCCTTTTTGTCAAATGATTGATTTTTATAATTTTGCTATTGCTCTGTAAAGCCTTGAATGGTCTTGGGCTGAAGTAGATTTCTGAATTGCTTGTCAAGTATGAACTGTAAGGATCTGTCAGATCATCGTCTTCCTGCTCAGTCAGTGTTCCCAACTAATTGTTAAAGGGGCAGCATTATGTACTTTCCAGGCACATAGTGCCGTTTTATAGCACAATCAAAGAGCTATGCTGCCTTCAGTTATAAAAAATACTGTGTGCATCGAATATGGCTTTAAGGAAATTTCACTTTGTAATTTTACGCCTTGAACTCGAGCCTCTGTCTCTTTAAGAAACTCCTGTTTTTCTGAGACTCCACTTTCAGGAAGTCGTAACAACATGGCTCCTCTCTTAACACTTTAACAATGTTTTACTAGAGTTGCACTGAGAAGCATCTTGTACAATGAGCTCAGCTGATGCGCAGTTATGTCAGATGCTTTTCTGTGAGTCGGAAGTTTGGAAACTGCAGCTCAAGGGAGGCGCTAAGCCCTAGAAGGTGGAGCTGGGTTCCCCCAGACGTTTTGCGTAGCCGAATGGTTGCCACGGGAGATGAAAGGATTTCTCAAACATGCTTGAAAGAATCAAAACAACACTCCAGATGTGTTTCTGATGAGGAAATAAAGTTAGAAATAATCAATTTTACATAATACTGCCTCTTTAAAGTGAACGTGTAGAAATGCTTCACTTTCCTGTTGCTCCTCTTTAGGTCGAAACGAGTCAAAATTATCGTTCTGCTTTTCTTTTGAGAAGTCCTTTTGATTGCCTGCACGAGAAGCCTCTTTCTGCGATTGTTTTTGGCAATTGTAACATGGCGTGCTTCAGACCATTGAACTAGAAATGTGAATATAATAGCAAAAGTGATGTGCAAGGTATGCATCTGACAGGAAACCCTCACCCATTCCTAAATATCAACGTGAGGTTTGGTACCCTTTGAATCTCCTTGGGTTCCAGTCGTCATATTTGCTGTTTAATCTTTCCCTCTTCTTTTTTTTTTAGAGCAGTCTTTTGATTATGACAGCTTGCATTAAAACAAATCAGTTTTATGGGAGTTCCTCGACCACGGATGAAGAATTACATAATACCGGCGAAGGTCTGGTAAAAATTTAAGACGCTATTATACGGGAGGTCAGGTGTCTTTGCAGGACTGTTATTTCTTCTGCTTTTGCACTAGATTACAAATCTTTTAAATTAAATTTTTTTTCCCCCCAATTCCATCGCAAAAAATGTGAGTGAAGTCAGCAGGGAAATCTGCTCCGATACATATGTCTTTTTTATTATGCGGGTATTATCTGATGCAGGATTATGTGAATAGGCTTGCAGAGCTGACTCCATTTAAACACTGACACACACCATCTCCACTTATATGGGGCCCGCAGGGCTGGTTTATGCTAATAAGCTCCATCAAGGTCAGACTGTCTTTTTCCTTTTTTCCTCCCTCTGGTCTTTTATTGTCATATTCTTTCTACATTCCAGTCAATGATGACTTTAATGGCGCTATTTCCTACAACAGCACAACTACACGAGGGTACATGCCTTACCCACAGCCGTTTGTTTACTTTTTATTTATTTTTTTTTAGGTTGCTCTCGCCACAGCAAGGTTCTTTCAGCTTGTGAACTCTCTCTGCAGCTTCTCCCATCCATGATGCGTTTCCTGCTCTAGAAGTTGAGAGTACATTAGCTACACAGCAACACACACATCTTAAAAAAAACAAAATAAAAATGCCCTGAGGCTTTTTAAATACCCTGTCATTTAAAAAAAAGAAAAGTAGAGCTTGCGAAGTTAAGCAGAATATGTAGGCTGTCAGAAAGTAAGTTGCCAGAATCGGTGGGTTTTTTTTCTGGGCTGCAAAATCGTGGAGCTTGACATAATAGAGATTTTGCTCAGGATAGTTGAATATTGGGTAAAAAATATTCAACTGTGCTGCTGTGGATTTAGCTAACAGCAGCACATTTGCTGCTAACTGTGCTGCTGTTAGCACAATTAGCTTACAGCTGTGAGTTAGCT
This sequence comes from Phalloptychus januarius, assembly GCA_902982915.1. NCBI lineage: Eukaryota > Metazoa > Chordata > Actinopteri > Cyprinodontiformes > Poeciliidae > Phalloptychus > Phalloptychus januarius. Next base: position 21,501,063 of record CADWAE010000482.1, on the reverse strand, counting down.
AACAGCAGCATAGCATAATAAAGCCAGCATTATTTTGCTGGCTTTTTAGCATAATAAGATGTAGCAATTGTCAGTAATGATTAAAAGATCACAAGTCCAATTTTAGAGTTTCTGCTCATTTCCTGAAAACCTCTCTTTAGAAGAGATATTGCAGCAAAAAAAAAAGCCAGATTTAATGCTTTGAGCAAGAGGACAAGATCAAAGGATTGACGACACTTGCGGTGGATGTTAAACAGTTTGACATTTCCTCTAGCAAAGAAAAAAACTGAATGTCAACACGTCCTAAATGCAGCCGACGCACACGTGGCGACACGGGAGTCTTTGTCGTCCAAAATAGAAGGCAGCCCTGCAGTCTGCAGATATCAGAAACCTGCTGCTAGACTGATTCCTGCTGCCACTGGCGCTTTATGTTGCTCTTTGCTAAATATCACTAAAAGCGGTTACTAATTTGGGTTGGTGCGTCTCCTGCTCCCTCGGGTTGGGAGTGTAAAAGCGCACCACTGGTTTTTACTCTGTCAAATGTGTATCCTATCAAGAAATCACCTGTTAGAAGAACTTAAGAAGAAAGCAGGACATGAAAATATGTTTCCATAGCCGCGTTTCTGTGACGAATGTGCTCAAAGCTTAAATAAATGGAAAAGATTTCACCAGTGTCGAAAGAGCAATTTCACAAATGCAATCTTTTCATTAAAGAAGAAGCGCAATTAAAATCACATGTGAGTAAGTTTGTTCACGCGATATGTCATTATCTGGTTCTGGGCTGCACAGTGGTGCAGTTGGTAGAGCTGTTGCCTTGCAGCAAGAAGGTTCTGGGTTCGATTCCCGGCCCGGGGTCTTTCTGCATGGAGTTTGCATGTTCTCCCTGTGCATGCGTGGGTTCTCTCCAGGTACTCCGGCTTCCTCCCACAGTCCAAAAACATGACTGTCAAGTTAATTGGCCTCTCTAAATTCTCCCTAGGTGTGAGTGTGTGTGTGCATGCATGTGTGTGTCTGTGTTGCCCTGCGACAGACTGGCGACCTGTCCAGGGTGACCCCGCCTCTCGCCCGGAACGTTAGCTGGAGATAGGCACCAGGACCCCACCCCACCAAACATAGAGGAGCAGCATTCAGCTTCTATGCTCCACTAATCTGGAACAATCTTCTGGGAAATTGGAACACAGTCGAAATTTTAATTTCCTTTAAATCTAGACTAAAAACCCACCTGATCTGATCATTCGCTTTTGTACATAATAAACGAAACACCAACATTTTGAAGTGTAATGACAAAATGTTGTGTCTCAATTGTTGATTTTGTGTTTTTATGACGTAAAGCTCTTTAAACTCGTTACTGAAATGTTCCTCACAAGTCAACTTGACTGATTGATCGATTCAACCTCCATGCTACTTCCTGTTGTCTCGTTCTTTGTGATTTGTACCAAAACCCAGAAATAAAATCGCTGCAGGACAAAAATAATACGTTCAGTGATGGCGCATTATCCACCGCCTGAAAGGGGGGGGAAGAGTTTTAATTTCAATCTGCTTTTGTCTTTTCTGAAATGGAACCATGGCAGATTTTCTAAAGCTTTCATGCCAAAACCAATCAGCAAACCAAAAATAACAGGAGAAGCCCCACTACCCACACCCAGCCCATTAACCCCCCAGCCCTCTGAGCTAGTCAGCGTGCTAGCTTCTTTCACAGCATAATCTAAGGATGCCATCACTTTGCATAGGTGAATCGTCAGCAGAACCTACTGATGCAGGCCGTGTGGAAGTAGTTCAAAGTGTGAGGCGGCTAATAGAATTGTCACCGGGGCTCTGGTGTGCCGAACCGCACTGCATATTCAGAGGCCGTCCTCCAGGCCTCTAATAATACGGCTGAATGGAATCAATCTCACCGTTGAGTGAAGTTGTAATGGGACGTTCAGATATTCAGGCACGTGACTGTACAGAGGGATGAGAGGAGGTACGAGGCAGACTAGTGAGGTGAATGCCACCATTTTAGCGGTAATACATTATTTAAAAACAAGAAGTTTGAGTTTTCCTTCTATGATTTATTTGTATTTTAGCCATATGACCCCTATGTGTAAAAAGTGTCTCCCCTATTCTGGATTGTTTCTATTTTTCCTTGCATCTGACTCTTGGCCTGGTAAAAACCAGACCCTCGTTCTACGCTTTGCTTTACACAGAGCGTCTGGACCCTGGAGCGTCCTGGAGGAGTTCACTCTGTTGAGGTTGGAAATTTTATCCAGTCGCAAACGAGTGAAGGAACCGTGAAGAAAACGACGCTATGACGCTTACCAGAAATTGTGTGCGCTGTAAGCAACCATCCTGTGAAGAGAGACGTTCAGAGCTGAACCTAAACCTCCTCCTTCTGTTTACTGATTGGCCCACTTGAAATTCATCCTAAGGAATCAAGCCCAAATGCAGAAATCCCAGACAGGCCAGTGAAGGAAGATGAGAATCGAACGGAAATGGCCAGAAAAACTGACAGCAAGTTTTTCAGAATTTTATAACATAGATAACCTGAGTAGAGGAAACCGGAGTAAGATGAGATGTTTTTCCATATTTTAGGATCACTACATCTTAGCAACCTTAGTTTGGTCACTAACTTATATATCTGCATATGTTTCAAGATATTGTACATCACTTCAAAGAATCAGAATGAGTGTAAACGTAGCTCTTTGTCACGTGCGCTTATACCAGCTGTTAATCAATAAATTAATACTTTCTTCTCTTAATAAATCCAAATGTGAAAACTGCTTCTCGGATTGTCTTTGTCTGAAATTAAAACGAGTTTGATGACCTGAAAAATTCAAGTCTAACAGCAAAAAGAAAAAAAAGAGAAAGCAAGAGAAACTTCCCCATCCCCCCTCACTCTGTGGATAAATCCGATGTCAACTCGTACTGCGCTGTATTTGTCCACCGGGTTCCTAAGAGTCCGGAGAGCTGTGGAGATATGATGATCAAGTTTCCTGACTTCTTTGGTGTTTTTTTTCCACAGATTCAAAGCGTCGATCTCTCTGGAAAGCTCAAAGCTCAGCTGCCTATTTAATTCACCTGGAGGTTACACCACCATGAGAAACTCTCTGATGACTTTCCTCTGTGTAATGCACCGCTGAGCACAGAGAGGACTCAAGCAGTTTGATGTAAAACTTTTGAGCAATGCTAATATTTGAGTTCTGAGTTACTCCTCCGACTTAGGACGATTTTGTCTGGCAGTGAAAAAGAAATGGCATTTATTCAGGCAGCTACAGTACAACTTTTAAAAGGTCAAGTGAAACTTACTTGTACAGCCCATTTTGGCAACAGGGCAGTTCAAAGCTTTACTCCATAAAACATCATATTACAGCAAATTATGAAATTGGCACTATTTTTCAAAATGCCATCAAATACGATGATCAATGGTCCATTAACTACTAACCAAATGCACCTCTTGACCGGTGGCTTTTTAGCTTTAATTTAAAGGAACTCATTGTTTCAGCATCTTTGCAGTTTTTTGGAAGTTTGGACAGAGCTCAAGAAAAAAATCAACTGTAAAATAATGTCAAAATCAGGGTACCATGTTTATTAATTGAGGGAAGTTGCGTGTGTGTGTGTGTGTGTGTGTGTTTTAGATTGTCATTGATTTTGTTTTCTCAAGAGACATTTCTAGACCTTTTAAAATGAAATGACAATGTCAACACTTAGCCAAGTACTAAAAAAGTAACAACATGCAGGATCTCAATAAAACCTGGTGGTGGCAGCAGCATGCTGTGGGCATCATGTGTACTCTGAATCTTGTCAGGGTTAGAAATGGACTAAGGTAAGAACATTTCTCAACTTTAAAAAAATGTAAATTCAGAAAATAACGGTGAAATGTGCCAAAACTGTGATGAGGTTTGCGAAGTTACATTTTTAACCTCACTTTACGTCTCCTAGAATAAGTGAATTTCAACATGCAGACATTCAAAGCGTCGAAAACCAAAAACAACAGCCGACAACACAGAGTACCTTTTCATGATTTTTGAATTTCATTCACAGTCTTTCTAATCGCTTTTCCACAATATAAGAAGAAAAATCCCAACTAAAGGAGTTTCAGAGTCGTTCATCAGCCGAACACACAGAGTAGCAACAGATAAAGAACCGCAATGCAAATGTCAGCCCTCTTCAGGAAACTGGGAGCTTTGTTTCAATGCCAATCAGAGATTGGCTGAGCGGGACGGAAACGGGGGAAATGCAAATGAAAGCTTCGTGAATTCTCAACAGATATGAGTCATCTCAGAAGTGAATTTTCACTGTGCACTCAAATACTCACTCTGACAGGTTCCTCTTTGTTGTTCTTTTCATCTCATTGGAGAACATTAGATGGATGAGTGGCTGAGGGCAGCCGTGTGTTTGCCGGCCCTCCAGCGTCTCTATTGGTCACTGGCCGGGCCTGTGACACCGTGGATGTTATTAAAGATATAAGCGGCCTTGGTGTGCTACTTTGTAGCATTATCAATGAGTATTGATTTGACCTCTGGGTTGCTTTCATTTGCAAGTATCTCTCCTGCCCGGTCATCATGTACTCACTACTCCCTCTTACTTCGTCCCTCATACTGCATGAATACAAATAAGCCTTCGCCTTCTTTTATCTGTATAAATAATCGGCCATGTCTGCTCATGAGTAGGAGTCTGCTGATGCCCTTGGTGTTTTCTTAGAGGAGTGGGGTGGGGACACAGGCCCAGTAACCCTGAATGATTAGACTCGCTCTTTTATTTCTCAAAGAAGGACGTTTTATCTCCAGTTTACAAGAAAACGAAAAAAGAAGTAAACTCTGATTCAAGCATCCAGTAAAACTTTTATGGAAAGAAAAATGTGTTAAAGACAGGAAACAAATCGTCGTGTGTTACTTGGCAACCTCTATGAGGAGTAGGGAAAATGTTGTTGGCAGGGAACGCAGGAAAAAAGAAACGAAATCGACAGCTAATCGCTGATGATTTGTTGTTTTTTTCAGATCATTATCATCAAGAAGGAAGCGTTTTTCATGAGCTCCAAAATCTTCCAGTTCATTCAAAGTTACTTTCTTGGAATAAAATTTCAAGGTCACACAGAACCAGTAAAATATTTGTTTTTGTTTTTTTATTTTGTTTATTCCTCCCTCATCCACGATGAGGGAGGAATCTGCTGGGCTTATAAAACATCTAGGATTTTCAAAGTAAATAATCTGTCTGTGCTTAAAACTCAAAAGTTCAGGTTCAGACTTTGAGCAACTTCTGTCTTCAGCTGCAATTTTCTGCACTTACACAATCTTGTTTTCTCCCTGACCCTGACACCGGCGGGAAAAAAAGCAACTAAATCACAGCCATCTGCAAAGTGACTAATTCTTGCAATCAAGTTGCTGCTTGTGATTTCTAATTCTTTTTTTTTTTTTTTTTGCTGTTTTGCTGTTACAGCTTTCATGTATTATTCATGAATAGGAGAAGGCCTTATTAACTACCAACTAAAATGTTTGCTTCCGCCGGGTTGAGAAACATCCTGCTCTACTGATTAAGTGCACCAATAAAAGCTGTTAAAACTCAACCAAGAAATAAAAAAACGGTCAAACACTTTGTTTAGATTTTGTTTTGGCAAATTATAGTCACTACGTCTAATTAAATACTTCAAGAAAATGAGTGAAAATGGTTCTAAATTAGTTACTTTCTAACAAATTCTTCTTATTGGTCGACACTTTTACTTTTGGGTTCTCAAAAAAAAAATAAAGAAAAAAAAAACAGAGTCATTTTAAGAGATTTTGTTATTCCAAGATGACATCGCCAGGACTTATCAATCTTAAACTGTGTAAATTCAACCAGCATGTGCCAGCATCTTTATAGCTGGATTGGCCACCACATAATCGAGACTTTAACCTTATTGAGAATCTCTGAGATGTGCTGAGAAGCGGCTGGACTGTCCCATAACTCTTTATCCATCTGTGCATTTATTTCCATCCAGAGCTGCATTAACTCGCTGTCTAATCAGAGGAGAAGCAGTGGGAAATACCAGACAGAGAATGAAGAGGTTTCTAATCCATACATTGTGCAGTTTTTTTTTTTTGTCCCTGACAGACGAGTTATAAACACAGGAGGAAGAGCGGAAGCAGATCTCTCCCCCTTGTCTTTGTCTCTGTTGTTTTTCTTCTGCTGCTGCTGATCCAACCTGTTGTTTTCGTTGCCTGCCGCGTGTTTGACGCCAACCTTAATAATGCTGATCCTGTCGACACATACGGTTCGATGCATCTGTGAAATTCTGGGGCCGACGTGAAAGTGCTCAGAGAGTCCCTACGGATGCAGATTGCGTTGCAGATTAGAGGACAGATTAGTAAAATAGGCCTTAATCAGCTCAAGTGTATTTCTGAGTGGTTATTATCACAATAAACTTAAATTTCTCTGACAGATTCATTGTTTCATTAGGGAATGAAGCGGGTTATTCAGCAGGATTAAAATAAGAATCATTTTAATTATTAATCTATGCTTAAAGTTGATGTATGCATGCAGCACCTGACGTTCACTTGTCCTTTGTAACGTTACATTTTTAAATGTAATGTTTTCTGTAAGCAATGCTGCTTCTGTTTTAATTAAAGATTCACCAGTCCAACATTTTAGGCTAAATGGTTGTTGTGAAGTTTTGATCTGCCAACATCTGTTTTTCCAAAGTTCTGATTTATTTTTGACTCAAATGTAAGGAAATATAATTCAAATTATTTCCTATTTAAAAAGACTTCACTGATCCCAAAGGGAAATAAAATTTAAGGATGACATTCAAACTTATTTTTTCATAATCTTACATGTGTGTGCATTTATTATAGAAGCGGCTCAAAAAACAAAAAGCAGAGCATCTCTGCTGCCCTCCGTTTACCCTTCCTGTTATCTGCTGCAATTCTTGCTCTCTCTCTCACTGCCAAATTAAACCAACATGTAATCAAAAATACTGTTTCCTTTGCAGCAGCTTCCTACACTCAGAGATGCCTTAGCTAACTTGTTCACACCATAACATCATTTTTCCCCAAATAGCTGTGATGTCAGTGTAATCTGACGACATTTAATGTCTGCTCAAGCTGAAAACCTTCCTGTTCACCAGCTTAGCTTCTTTCGTTGTACATCTTTAGAGTCTTTTCAGACTCTGTTATGCCAATAAAAAAATATTTCTAGTAGTCTTAGTATCTGCTCTACTTTTTTGGAAAGAGGTGAATCATAAACAAGGCCACAATGATTTTCAGTACAATCGAAGGTCTGCAAAACCTTTAAAAACATATAATTCAAATCAAAACAAAATACACTTAAAAGTAAAATGACCTCGTGCAAAATGTTTGGCATTGTCACATGATTATATCCCAACAATAACCAGGAGAGAAGGATGGGGAAAATAAAGAGATGTGAGATTGGCAGCTTTAACCACACTCAACCTCAAAAGATACTTTCTTGAATATTTCCTTTTAGTTTTAAAAAAACAGAGTAAGACCATCACAAACGATGTCAATGGTTCAATTGGCTGTTTTATGCATATTCCAGATGCATTATGTCATTTTATAGAACAATTAAGTCACAATTATGGTCCCTTCAGTTCTTGTAAATACATCAAACATGACTTAAAATAAATTACATTTCGCAATTTAATGCCTTGAAATTGGGCCTCTTGTCTCTTTAAAAAGCTTTTGCTCTTTCCAACGTCAGCATGTCATCACAACAGTGTTCCTCTATCAACCCTTTAACAATTTCTACCAGCTTTGCATTGAGAAGTAGCTCCTATAACGAGCTCAGCAGATGTGCGGCTCCGCCTGGTGTTTGCTAATTGCTGCAGTCTAGTCTGAAGGAGCTGAGTGTGGGGGGTGCTGTGAGTCGAATGCAGCTAAAATTTCTCCAAAGCAGCTAAATCAAATTTTAGCCAGTCACTAATTCGTAAGCGGCGAAGCAGATACTGTCTTTGTCAGCCAGCTAGCTACTGTTACAACGTGAAATATGTTTGCATAGTTATGTGCAACTCTCATAACCTCAGTCAAATCTGTACTAGAAAATGAATCTTTTGATAAAGTTCCTTAATAACCATTCTCTTGTTGAACCTTTCCATCTGACTTTACACGATTCAACAAGGTGTCGAATTACGTAACAGCCACATTAGAGACATACTGATTTCCAGTTTTAACTCTGAAATTATTCGTGCAAGTAGACCGGACCAAAGGGCCTTGATGTCATCAAGCTCTGCCCTGATGTCCGCCTCCGTCTTGGCCCCGTGCCTGCAGACGCCTTCTCTTCCCATTCACCGAAGACCTCTCAATGTTATTCACCATCCTCTATCGACAGCGTTTAGATTGCTTTCCATGCTTGATTGATGATGGGGTGAAACAAGTGCGCTCTATCCACTCTCCTTGCGAGCTCTATCTCTTGTGTGAGGCACTCCATAATTTATTCAGGTCGCTCTGCAGAATCCATGCCCGATCCGCCGCTCCTTCACGTGAAAAGTCGTGAGTATTGTTCTCGTTGGATCTGTGAGCGCGTTCGGATGGCGTTTTATGAAGCGGGATTGCACGGCCTATTTTCCCTGTTCCAGTTTGAGGAGGAGGAGGAAGTGGAGGCAGCCAGCAGTTCCGTCAATGCCAAATTAGGCTCTCTTGATCGGCTGGCGACCCACCAGCAGAATTATTAGTTTGGTTTCTGTGAAAAGACATCTGTGAGTCGTGGGTTTTATTAATGGAAGCATCGACTTGCTGCACTTGTTCAGCAATGACAACACTCCTGCAAGCAGCTGAATGTACAGGCAATTAATTACCCTCTGTCAAGATGATATATACAGTAAAGTGAAGCTATTTTAATTTTGGGTCCTCAGGAAATCTCATTAATCTTTTAAAGATGCTCCTTGAAGCAGAGCTGCTTTCTCTATATGTGTTTTTATGTTGTTGTTTTGTTTTCAAGCCTTAAATCCTCACGGTTTTGCTCCTAACAGTGCTCCATTTCTACTGTACACAAGTCTCACAGTGTTATGCATCGGTCTACATGATGCAACTCTGAGCTCACATTTCTGCTTATGTCTAAGCAGTAAGTAGGACACTCTTATAAACCTGCTGAGAGGTATGGAAGACACAAGAATGTGCTGACAAAAGAGGCTCAAATTCACAGCAAATGTGTTTTCCCTCCTTTTTTTCTTTTCTTTTACTTGTGAACCGGCATAACCCCAAATCTGATGCTTCTATGAAGCAAGCTGGCGTTGGACAGTACAGCGTTCAGGTTTTGATCCAAAACAAGATGCAAGGCTTTGGATTTGAAAGCAGCAGGATTCCTGAATCTGACTATTAATAAAGTAATATTGCTGGACTTCCGGTTTTGTGACTGATGGAGTAAGACGTTTTGGAGGAAGCTCCTGCAAATTGTTTTCTCTATAAGGGACATTTGGGCATTTTCGTGTACTTTGCATGTCCTCTTAATCTTATATCGGCTCTACTACAGCTCAAGATGCCTCCAAAGTCCAAAAATGCAAACAATTCGACAACTACGGTGGCGAGGCCTGCATCTCTGCCTGTATCTCCGCCTGCATCTCCGCCTGCATCCCCGCCTGCAAGTCAGATTAAGTCGGAGCTGCACGGCGTGAAGACCAAAGTAAGTGCGAACGTTGCGGCTATCAGGTCGAATTTAAAGCACATTTTATCCATTATATTTCATTTTAAAAATAACTATGTGTTCAGAAGAGTTGTGTATTGTAGAAGTTACAAATTCAAACAGATTTATTGGACAGAAAATCCTGCTGGTGAACCATAGACAGTAACTCTTTGTGGTTTAAATACTAAAAGAAAAGCAGCCGGCTGACTGCTGATGAAAGGAAGCATAAAAGAGAAGCATATTGACTCTGTCTTTGTTTTGTGAATTATAAAGCCTTACAGCACTTTGGCAAACGACGTGCAGTTAGCAAACTGCACAAAAAGAAAATTTTTATGTCTTCCAGTGAAATGGCTTTTTCTTTCGCCCTGAAAGCTTTAAAAAGACACGCATAGTAAAAGATTATTTAAAGCCAATTTAATTGATCACACTTTCCATTTCTAGTGTGTAAACCCACTAATCTGTTCCTTGTTGATTGTTCAGTGACAATTATTCAAAGATGCCAAATGTTGACTGGGTAATTGCACTGAGTGCAGCAAATTAAAACAAACTTATTTGAAGTGGAGGGAAAAAAAGAGACAGTGAATTTGGTGCAAAGCTGTTACAAAGCAATAAAAGTCGTCAGTCATCTTTGTACTTCTTGGCCTACTTGAATTTCAAAGTGCATTTTTGAATCGTCTAGTTTTATTGTTGAATAAACACAATTGTTTTTTAAATAGAAAGACACAAATTATAATTTTTGTCGTCCAGTCTGTTAACTTTCTTCATTGAGATACGGAGCCAGAGCTGTATGTAAATGTCGCTGTTATAGTAAAGTCAGAGAGTTCACATACAGCTCTGTTCCTACAGACACAAAATAAAAACAAAGTGTAATCCATGTATATTTTAAATGTATGCATATAAGTCATATTATATTTAACACTAATATTGTCTAATCTCTAGTTTGTTTCTGTTTTCTGTCAGCTGAGTAAACGTTGGTTGACCTTAAGTTGCCTGAATGTAACAGTAAAAGCCCGTCTACCTACTGCGCATTTTTATTGGCTGAATATTGATCTTTTTAAAAAAGAAATGTTGCGCTAAGATCACAAACGTTACAATTGGTGCCTAATGATAATGATCCTTTTGCTAGCGTAAGAGGGTGTTCGATGACAGATGTGATTCATTTAACTGAAAGGATTTTTCTCCGTATATTTGCAGGCAGTGGTGGTAGGGAAGAAGACAGTGAAGTAATGGGATTAGTTGGAAGCTGTAGAGTCAATAATACTTTTACTAATAGTTAGCGGATCTAGAATGCTAAAAATCTAGTATGCTAAAAAATATTCCAGATGAATTCTTATGCTAGCTAACCCACCGCAGGTGGAGACAACAGGAAGCGGATTTGGATCAATAAAAGTAGATTGGAAACTATTCTGTTTCTTATGGAGAATCCTTAATAGGTTTTATTTTTAATCAAATCATTCAGGGTGGCACGTAAACAATTTCTGTGGCAACCACAGCCAGTGTACTGTCAACCAGCCTTGACTGTATCAAGCTGCTAGATAGCTAAGAAGCTTAGCTGGCTAGCAAGTTTGACTTTAGCATGAGGGCTGTCACTGCAACACTTAAAGGTGGATATCAATTTAAATTAACGTAGAGATGTTCTAAAAATCAATCTTAATTCCTACCGTCTCCTATTAAGTTGAAACATTTATGACCTTATGAGCTTAATACGCAGCAGAATCAGTCAGCAGACGAACAGCTCAGCAAAAGGAAGCACATTCAGAGCACTAATTAGTCACATCCAATTAACTTTATGGGATGAAATGTGACAACCCCCCCAAAGGGAATTTAGGAAAATTATCTATACACACTGTTTCGTGGGTTGCCAAACATGTCCAAAAATCACTTTAAAATTACAACATGGTCATTAATTTGCTGATTTGCTTTCAAAGTCTGGACGAGTTTTAGTTTTAGTTTAGTTTTGTTTTGTCTTTTTACATCCTTGTAGGGATTTCGAGAAGAAGGGAAGTAACCACTTCCTATTTAAAATTCCACACAGACGAAATCACCTTTATTCAAAAATGCTGACACCCACAGCTTTGACAAAACTATCGGCTGCCTAAATTAATGCTGTGAGGACATTTCTGTATTTATTGCACCACGCAAAATAAAATATTAAATAATTGCTGCGCTGCAGAAGGCTGAGGGCAAGTGAAGTAGGTCTTTTATTTTTAATTTCAATCCCCAGTGGTGATTGTGTGAATGACCTTCTATTATGAAGTCCTACAACATTCTCCCAACTTTTCAGTCATTTATCTTCTGTTGATTCAATGTAAGGAGAAGTTAGTGAGTTTTTATACGCAGTGGGCAAATTACATTACCTTTGATACGTTCCAGCAAAAGAACTAAAATAATCCTTTTTTTTTTTTTCAAATTTCAAAATGTCACAAAACCAACTAGAATAAAGCACAAGCCCTCTTGATTTTTTTTAAACATCAGCCCAAAAAACAAAAACACTTAACTGTGTTGTTGAATCTAAATTGTGAGAGGTCAAAATTTGCCCCCCAAACACAGTTGATGCTTAGCAACAAGAACATGAGCGGGCGCACGAGGACCTCTCTGAAGAGCCCAAACCCACTTCTTGTTGATTTGAGCCAAAATACATTATTACAAGCACTTTTCTCAGTGGTGACCCTTTGAGTGTGTAACCACAGTTTGTGCAAATGAACGGAGAGACAAGAGACAGCAACTGAAACGTGAGGGTCAAAAACAAGACGTTACGCTCTTAGATAGTGTAGCAGAAGACAATCATGGACATGGGCTCATATGGCTGTCTTTAAACAAGGATTTTCTTACTGTCATTCCTCCATAAAGTCCAGATTTGTGGCATGCGCAACTAATGAAAAAAAAATTGAAAAGTTACGACAGGATTCAGTTGTCATGTTTGTAATTGTTCGAATGTCAGTTTTCATTTTGGTTTTTAATGTTGTGACATGAACATGAAAAGGTAAGAGATGCAACGCGGTGGTATAAGACTATATACCTGCATTCTGCAAGTTTGTGATGAAACACATTTTGCCTTACTCACTCGTTGAAAAAGTTTCAAATGTTTGCTCATTGCTCTCACGCACCAGTGTTAAAACTGCGCTATGTAACTTTAGTAAATAATTTTTTTAACATATTTGCTGAAACTTTCACTTTGTCATGGAAGTATAATAAGGGACTGATAATCTGTGAAAAAAAATTGGAGCTCCTCTGCCTTCTCCCTGCTAACTAGAGAGAGCCCATCAGATCCAGGAGGCGGGTCTTACCGCTGTCAATCATGACCGTGTGCATGCCACTCATCATCCGCCCACCACCCAGCCTTCCCCTCTCTCTCTGCTACCCCTACAGCTTCTTGCCGTCAACAGAGCCTGTCATGAATGCTAAGGCTAGTTATAGTTGTAAACTGGGCTCCAGTTCTGACAAATTTCATTCGTCGTAGCGAGCAAAGAATTTTAAGCAAATGCATCAAGTCCATCTAGAGGATTTTATCGACAAAGTATAAATTTAAAGTTCATATTTCACACACCTTCCAGTCCCTGTTTGCAGAAATCCCCCCAACATTTACCTTTCGCTCTCAAGCACAAGGAAACTTTTGGATTGTTCATCCATAAGCCAGGAGATGGTGGTTGGAGACTCAGCACCGAGCGGATCCCACTCGGCTGGTGACAGCCAGATTTATTTTCCCTCCCAGTGCTGGAGCTCAGTTAGCGCTCAGCTCAGCTCAAACCCCCCAGTGCTCGAGCCAATCTATCAAGTCCATCAGTGTTTCATGTAGCCTGGAGGACACTGGCTCAGAGCCCGAATGAGCTCGCTTTCCCTCCTCTTCCTCTTTCTGCCTCTGCCCCGTTGGAAGGCTACAGAGGCCTGTCTCTCCTCAGACAGGATATGCATGTATTGTACAGCAAGATTTCATTTTGGTTGAAAAATGTCATGCTTTAAAGCTGCAGTATGTGAATGCTAACTGCTACAGTTAGAAGTTATAAGGTTTGACTATATCCTATGTATTACAGGAAAAAAACACCTGTCACTACTTTAGTCTGGCCATTTTTGTCAGCTAATGAAAATGTTGCCCCTGCATTCCCAAAAGAGGTGCTTTGAGACTAGACTGTAGAGGTAGGGGGCGCTGCAGCCCGTCACAGCGACGTACCTCTTCTCATTTGCCAATGCAGGTGGTGACACAGCCGACCATCCTGAAGGAATCTCTGTTTACTGCGAAAGGCATCACACCACCTCCATCAATTATCATTTCATCACAAAATGGATAGGATAAGATGGCCAGCGAGTGATTAAGCTTGATTAGTCGGAAGCTTGAACGAGAATCAACACGGTCGCCTGGGCAGCAGAGAAAATGCCAGGCAGCCCCCAAAACGACAATCCTCTCCAGGCCAAAGAGGATTTTGCTTCGGACAACACGGATGTTTACGATTCAGATCCTCCTGTAGGAATGATGTGACACAGCTGAATGAGAAGACGTCACAGGGAAGGGAAACTTTTAGTCCTTGCAGGGAAATGAAAACAGTTTGTCCTGCGTAGCTGAATTCACGGGTTAATCAAAGGCATTTAGAGGGAACCTGAACAAGAACTTCACTTTGTTTTTTCATCACAAGCATACAAGATATTTTTAAAAAGAAAATCTATGTAGTTCTGCTTATTCTTGACCTTATATTAGATTTTAGTTAAACTGGAATATTAAGGAAATTAAAGAAAATTAAGAAAATTTTCTACAAAAAAGTGCAGATGTGCTTGTCTGATAAGTTCAAAAGCATATCCTTTTGGAAGATAAATGCTAAGGCTAATTTGTGCATGTATTTCTAAAGCCGTAAAAAGGCAAAATTTTATTCTGAAACCTGGCTTGCATTGAAATGAAGCCAGGTTGCATTTCAAAAAATACTTGTTGCTTTCAAATCAAAGAAATAAGCTGAAAACTTAGCTTTGGCAATTTCAGTTATTCACCTGTTTGTATTGAAAGACCATTACCCCAAAAATGTACTAACATGTATTTTCAAGCCGTAGATATTATGCTTATGCAACAGATGATTAGGAACAAAATGAGCTTAAAGGAATTAGTACAAAATGAGAAGTAAATGTTAAAAGCACGACTTTATGCTAAGTTGCTTCTACCTTTCCACAATTGGACAAGAGTTGAAGTGAAAGTGATTGGTGGGAAGAATTTTGTTGTTGTTGTTATTATTATTTCAACCGTCAAACATCATTTGTCTGCAATTTCCGCATGGCTTCCAGCATTGGTGGATGTCATTTTACCCAGAAGGCCTGGATGGTATACATTGTGACAGCCAATCTCTGACGGCGTCTACCCAGCAGGCTCCTCTTTATCCGCACACTGGATGTGTTCCTTTTTATTTATTCATTCATTTCCATGTGGCCGAGCACTGTCACTTTGATGAATTGGACCTGGAACTAGCCAATTGTTTTCACTCTACGGGACAAGCCTCCGCACGCTCTGCACTTAAACATCCACCCCACCAGGAGGGGCTCCGCCGTTTCCATGCTTTAAAGAAGCCGGCGTGAGGGCGGTCGTCATCCTCGGCGGTCGTCATCCTCGCCACCTGATTGCCCCTGGAGCTTTTCTAATAATTTCAAATGTTTTTGGGACGATTGAAGCTGTTCTTTTCAATTTCATCGCCACCTTTCAGAATACCTCATGCCACAGGATTACAGAGGCAAGTCCCACTTTTCACAGCAGTGGTGCATGGACATAGAGTGGCCTTGATCATTTGAGATGGTCGGAGACTGGAGCTCCTGACTGGATCAGCCTTAAAAAAAGAATAAAAAAGTAGTCCTAACCAGCTCTGTGAAGTCATAAAAAAGGTTTGTAAGTAAAATCCTTCCCACCCAAAGACAACAAAAACCTTTCAATTGGTGTAGTAATGTTTAAGGGCATGCTACTCAATATATAACACTTCGCAAAAATATTTACATCTCCACCTTGTCATATTTTGCCATGGTGAAGCCAACGCGAGATCCACTGGTGCAACTTTTTTTTCTTTCCATTTTGACTAATGACTGTTCCTAAATTTAACATGACGTTTTCATTGCTCACATTAGGTAACTCGTCTTCATGTTTTCTAATTCCACACTGTTACGAGTTGACTCCTTCCTCCTGTCACTGTTCCTGATTCTCACAATGTAATGTTTTGTTTCGGGCGATAATTGGCTCCTACTTCCCACCGTCATCCTCGGCAGATGCCGAGTAGACTGCCACTAAACACCGACTCGCGGCAAACTGCCATCATTATCAGCCCGCTGACAAGGCCTACTTGAGAGCACAAAAACACGGCGGCAGCTCCGAGGAAAACAACACATGCCTGTGAAATATTTCAGAAATGATAAAAAAATAAAGAAAAAAATACCCCGGAATATTTTATCTCCCCCCTCCCCGGAATATTTTATCATGAATTTCCACCCTACTGGATCTGCGCACAACAAAGTTATTTCCTCTTCTAGAGATCTGAGATCAGCCCAATATATATGCATGGACTTGGCGTGCCATTGGGAATGCATAGTCTTCTCTCACCTGTCTCAGGTGGTGGAGGGGAAAGAAGAAAACAAATTATCACTTTTCTTCCCTTTTTTTTTTAAAGCCTTTCTTGGTGCATTGTCAGTGTTTCAGTAACCATGGTGAAGTCTGGAAGGGTTGTCGGGAACTACAGCTGTAATCATCTTCCCCTGGCGGTGGCTTTGGATTGGAGACTTACCTTGGCAGGATGAACAAAGAGTTCAGAAGGCCCAACGACGTCTCACTGTATCATCTAATTCGTTTGCTGCAGTGACACAATGATGTTTGGTCTGTTGGCCTCCTTTTCCTGCTCCTCCCAAATAAAAGAAAAACAGAAGAGGTTGATTAAATGATCACAAGACATAAAAAAGGGGATTTTTTTTTTTTAAATCAGCAGCAGGAATAACATCAAAAGAACTTTTAGGAGACTTTTTAACCCTGCCTCAAATGAGCTATCATCAAGGAAGTTGACCTATATTTCAGTGATCAAGAGGAAAATGAGCTTTAATGTAGATGTGGATGGAAGGAAAAGAAAATTTGCAATACTGTCACTGTCGGGCTTGTCAAACGACTCATTGGTCAGGAGACATTACTGACAACCATGAAAATGACAACGAAGCAGCAAAAACAAAAAAGTCAAACCGAGTCTGAGGGGGTTGCACCAACTTCCTGTTTGGTGGTAAACTTTTGCAGAGGACGGCAATATCAAGCCGTGTTTGCTTCCAACAAGCATCAAGCTCTAATCTGTCGTCAGATGCCTTGAAGCTGATGAGGTTAAAGTTCAGAAGCGTCCGGACTGCAGCACTACTAATTCACAACTAGCTATATAGGTTTAGGAGGAATATTCAAGACCTTAGAAGGTTGTAAAAATGAGATAATAAATGTGACCAATGTAATATAATGTGACTTTGGGCTTGTCTCATTCTGGGGTTGAAAGCACATTTTCTTTTCATATCTAAAGTTGAACATTTTAACTCATGCAAATAGAAGCAGTAAAAGTGGTTGTCATGCTAACAAAGAGTCTCAACAATACATCTCCAGAAACCACATCACAGAATTTTTAACAGCACTGAAATCCTTTTCTCAACATTATGCAGCTTCAGAATGCAAAATATTTAAGCTTCGAGTTTTACTTCAGATTCAGTGACAGTGGAGGGAGGCTTACAGGAAGCTAAATGTGTGTGTGGTTCTCATTTTTTTATTTTCTTATACTCCCACCTGCTTGAGGACGGTCGCTTAGGCAAGGTGCTACAGGCATTGCTGGAATGTAAAGCCTGGCTGCTCCTTGCAGATATACAAACCTATGCTTTCATGCCCAGCCCCATCAAAATGGCCCCGTTAAAGGCGACTATCTCCTGGGACTCGCTTCTGCAGTACAGACGGATTAAAAGCTTTTTATGAAGCATTTTTCCCTGCCAAAGGTGTCTGCAGGAGCAGCGTGTGTATCATTTTGCAGAACAACGGTGGACTTGACTGCATACAGCGTATTGGCACAGGATGGAAAACTTGCATCCATTGTGGTGAATTCATTTACCGCCCTAAAGAGATGGTTATTCTTCTGGAGGCTGGAAGAAATAAAGTAAAAAAAAAATAGACATTTTTCTCTAATGCATTCAAAATCTAGTACATTTCCCCTGTTCTGCTGTTCTTTCTCCACTGGGCTGCATTGGTAAAAAGTTACATGTGGTCGTTAGTTCACAATCTGTGACAATTAACAACCCCTTCGTCCCCCAGTGTGATGAATTGCATATTAAAAGGCCATTTGTTAGAGGCTTATCTTTCGGGTTGATGTTAGGAAAGGCTGAATTATTCATTATCAGACAGACCTGGAAAGGAGTGGAAGACAAACAAAGATTACGTCTTCAGATATGCTTTCTCACAGCGGGGCGCATTTGCATGTCTCCCACCCCCAGGACGTTCTTGAATGCTTGGTGTCTAATCACAGTCGCTTGATGGCCTCAGTTGCTTTTGCTGTTCCTTATTAAACCTATGTCTGGCCATGTAGTTAGAAAGCCAGGCAGCGAGAGTCGGGGTTATGATCCCTGTCCGTTATGATCAATGAAAGAGACAGTTTGGACTTCCTGTTTCTTTGATTCTACTCTTCTTCAACGCTGCCTACTTTCAAGCTCGTCTGAGCTACAGGGCTGTAGTTCAGGAATTATTTGAACTTTATACATGCTAATCAGCGTTCTGGTAAGCAGCTTTTGCAATTTTTTTTATCCATTTCCAAAACTAGCAAATGGATGTTTAAAGACATGTCAGTCTTTTAAATGTCAGTCTCCAGATCTGTGAAGTTGGTAGGAAAATACTCAGAAAGAATTGTGGTTATAGCTATTGCAGAGGCTGGTTCTTCAAAGTATTGCTTGGGGGACTCAATACAAATGCAGGCCACACTTTTCAGATTTTATTCCCCAAAGACATCAAGTTGATTTACCGTTATATCCGTTTTTCTTTCTACTGTACAATCACATAAGGACGCAAAATCCAAAACAAATGTTATGT
Source organism: Phalloptychus januarius (assembly GCA_902982915.1). Lineage (NCBI taxonomy): Eukaryota > Metazoa > Chordata > Actinopteri > Cyprinodontiformes > Poeciliidae > Phalloptychus > Phalloptychus januarius. Next base: position 21,482,456 of record CADWAE010000482.1, on the reverse strand, counting down.
CGTTTGGGCTTTATGCATGGATTTAATATGTAAAAAAAAACCCCAACAACTTAACATTACAACATTAACTTCATTATTTTTTAGTTGAATTCAGTGGATAGTCAAGTACTTCTAATATTTACCCTGTTTCTTAAAACAATTGAATTTTTTAGTCTTGACTTTTCTGATTTTGTTTTTCAAAGTATTTTCTTTAGAGCATTGTATTTACAATAAGCCCTTAGTGCAACAACTGGACAGAAAATAACCGTAATCCTATTAAATGTCTAAGGAGAAAAGGTAAATGATTAAAAATTCAGAGGTGGTCTTAACTTTTGCTCTGTTATGAAATAAAAACACTTGTGTAGAGCTCTTTTCTTTTAGTTGATTCCAAGATTACTGTTGTCTTATGAAACCACATATTCACTCTCCGTTTGTATTTCACCTCATCACCGTGCTTAGATAGTGCGTGACGTCAATGAAAGTGCTGTCCGTGGTGCTGATACGTGTGACCCTTTCTCGTGAAAGCGCTGCCATCTAGCGGTTGTCAAGGAAAGGTGCGTTCAGGAACAAAAGTGTTTGTTCCTACCCGAGCCACAAAAACAGTTGCGCCGTCAGTGAGGTTTGCTAACGTTGCTCATTCCAGTTTTGGTAAGTTTATTTCTCTTTTTTTGTCTTGACGAATAAACTAAATTCCATGTAGAAGCAAAATTATTTTACTTTGTATAGATAGTTCCTGGGTTGAAACAATTCGCGGTGTTTAAATAATACTTGGCGCAGCAGAAGCTTCGGCGAACCGACAGTTGCTAACCTACGAATGTCCTTCGCAGCATAGAGTTAATGTAATTAACTAGCAAAGTTAGTATTTGAAGTCTTTATTGTTCAACTTCTACGCTTAAATACATAATTCACAATATAATACACCTGACGTAAGATGAGTTTAATGACCAAATCACGCTCTAATGATGCACATCTGATCTAACTGCACTTATTTCTGTTCTGTTTCTGGGTCGATCTGCTGCTTTCTTTTTCGCCGCCTCTTCTTCCAGCCAATGGACTGACAATCAGCCAGCACAGATGCTGCTGAAGGATCTGCCCAGAGATGCCCTGTTGCGGCCCTTGTCCAGGAGTGAAGTGATTGGTATGTTGGTGAGGCTGAGCATCTTTGGTGCCGCCACGTACTACAGTATCAAATGGGTGGTGGAGGCGATGGACCCCACCTCCAAGCAGAAAAGCCAGGCCAAAAAACGGGTACGTCAGTCCTGTGGTGCCAGACACACGTGATTACGATGTGTAAAAAGCCTAAAGATGAGTACATTTATTTTGATGTAGTGATTTTTGTTTTAAAATTCAAATTTTTACATTTAGGTTCAGTTATGTGATGTTTCACAGTAAGGATATGATTTTCCACTTACTCACGCTTTCTTTTGCTACAATCCCACAAGACGTTTGTTTCTTGTTCAATCTCATTCTCATCTTCTCGTCTCGTACGTCTTTACCAGAGCTGCCAAATAGCTATAATGGTGTGACTGTTTCGCTGTAACCTTGACAACGCACCATATGCTGTCAACTCTGGAATCCTGCTGTCTTTATCTGACTTGCATATCTCAACTCCAGGCAGAGGAGCTGATGAGGAGAATAGGCTTGGAGGGCATCACACTGACTGAGTATGAGATGAACATTGCATCTCTCCTAGTCGATCCCCAAACTATGAAGGTAAAGTTCTCCTCCTGTTTCCATAGCGCAGAGATTATCGAAGCCATTTCATCTTTAATCTTTCGGGATCTTTGTGCTTTCCTTGACTCTATTTTTTTTGCAGGTGTCTTGGAGAGACATAGCTGGTCTGGATGAGATTATTAATGAGCTGCAGGACACTGTTATACTACCGTTTCAGAAAAGACACCTTTTGCCCGACTCTAAACTCTTCCAGCCTCCTAAAGGTAACCCGGAGTGCGTTTAAAATAATTAAAAAAATATATTCCAGGGTCACCACATTGCTCAGTGGTAGAGGAGGCGCTCCATATGCAGAGGCTGCAGTCCTCAAAGCAGTTGATCCCAGCTCGATTCCCGTAGCAGTTAGCTTCTCTCTCTGCCCTTGTTTCTGTCCAGCTGTTAATGGATGAAGCCCACGAGTGTCACAAAAACGCATATTCTAATGCATATAACTTATGATAAAATCAGATGGAATTAGTGTTAGTATTGATTGTATCCTCAGTCTTCTTGCAAAGTATAAAGTCCAACTCCAAGTGTTCTACACCTCAATATAATAATAAACAGCTTTGTTAATAAGGATTTGAAAAGTGGAAAAGCTGCTTAAAACACTTTTCTTCATAATGTAGAACAGTAGATGTTCAGCACTCACTTCTCAAGTATTTCTGGTCACTCAGCTCAGACTAGTCAAGCCGTCACATAAAAACATTCAAAAAAATATCTAAGTTATTTGAATTCCTTTTATAATCCTTCAGAGTCAGTCAGCTTAGCCTCAAATTACCAGCTTTATCCATGTGACATTGTGACAACAGTGCAGAGGGAGGTGTGTGGAGTTATGTCACTGTTTGGCACGCCGAGCCCCAGGATGGCTCAAGCTCTAAATTTAGCCGCTGCGGAAATCCAGTTCAATCCTTCAGCTGTTTTTTTTTTCCTCTGATTTATCTTTTGTTGTTTGCAGGTGTTTTATTGTTTGGTCCTCCGGGATGCGGGAAGACCATGATTGCCAAGGCAACAGCCAAAGCCTCGGGCTGCAAGTTTATCAACCTGCAGGCCTCCACGCTGACAGACATGTGGTACGGGGAGTCGCAGAAGCTGACCGCCGCAGTCTTCTCACTGGCCATCAAAATCCAGCCTTGTATTATCTTCATCGACGAGATCGGTGAGTTGTACGTCGCTCTGTTACGTTTAGATCACTAGCAAAGCTAAAGGAGAGAGTCAATTTCTTTTCCATTTTGTACTTCATCCTTCACGTTGTTACGCTACAATGCAAAAGCACAAAATTTTACCAAATGCTTTTGCCTAGTTTCTCGTGAAAATATCTTATTAAACTTGAAATAAGATAAAGCTAATCTACAAGTAACTTTTCTTCAAGATATGAGCTTGTTTTAAGTAAATAATTTCTTTGTATTGATGAAAAAGTACCAGATTATTTTTTACTTATAACTTATGTACACGGAAAAATGTCTTGTGATAATTAAAATAATCGATCAATGGAACAAGCACTTCTTCGTCGGTATTAAGGAATCATTCACTTAAAACAAGCTTTTAGATCCATCTTAAAAATGACTCAAGTTATTTTAGTCAAGATATTTGTACTAGAAACTAGATCAAAAAATACTTGGTAAGATTTGTGCTTTTACAACATAAGTTCACAGTGAGTTTTACCGAGTTTAATCTGCGTCTCGTCCTTTAGAGTCATTTCTCAGAAACCGCTCCAGTCTGGACCACGAGGCCACAGCCATGATGAAGGCCCAGTTCATGAGCCTGTGGGACGGACTTGACACCTCTTCGACCACCCAGGTAAAGTCAGGCGTCCTCAGATTGCCGAAGCGTCCTCCGTGTTAAAGGCTCAGTGTGTAAACGAGCGGCTGTGGCTCCGTGGGACCGCAGGTGATGGTGATGGGAGCCACCAACAGGCCGCAGGATGTAGATCCGGCGATTCTGCGGAGGATGCCCGCCACGTTTCACGTCGACCTGCCGGTCAGTATGCACACACGCTTGCGTATTGTATCGTTTATTGTTTATCGTGATGAATTTCTTATCGTTCTAAGAATTTTGATTTATTGTTGTCATGGTAAATTCTAATTAATGTTGTTTAAGACTAAGGCTGAAACTACAGATCCTGCAGATCTCCTCTCTTTGGAAGCAGAGGTTGTTGATCTGTTAACACATCATCCACAAGATGCCCAGTTTTCTTTGTAAAAACGTCTTAATTTCAGCAAGAAGATACGGATTCTGCTCATCCTGGCTGCTGTCAGACTCTCCTGTTTGTTTGCTCTCATAGCTCTGAGAGCTTCAGTGCTGCTGTTAGCAAGTTCAGAACTTTCACATATAATTTGAAGTTCTTTGCTTATAACTTGACAAAACTGGAAAAGTTCAGAGTGTTAAAATATTTTTGCATGACAATGTATACTTTGATGATTTATTGGTTTAGTTCAATATTCTCCATGTAACCCAAAGCTAACATTGCGCTACTATCATTGCAGAACGCAAAGCAGAGAGAAGACATCCTCCGGCTGATTTTAGCAGGAGAAAATGTGAGTTGAGATTTATTTTTTATTTTTTTTCCCCCAACATGCCAGTCTCTCAAGTCACTTCGTCACAGCTCTTTTCCAGTCACTATATATATATATAAAAAAAAATAAGTAAATCACACCAGGCTTTATAGCCTTCCGTTTCTTCACTGTCAGACTAAAACGTGGCCTCAGGACGGCCGAGTGACAAACTCGGTGTAATTTTCACGGCAGCGGTTTGTCCTTCTCTCCCGCGCAGCTGAGCAACGCCATAAACTTGAGGGAGATCGCCGAGAAGACGGACGGATACTCGGGCAGCGACCTGCGAGAGCTCTGCCGTGACGCCGCCATGTACCGGGTCAGGGATTTCGTCCGCAAGGAGCAGATCAGGCAGATCGCGCAGCAGCTGCAGAGCGACGAGGAGGAGGAGGAAGGGTGGGTTCCACACTTGCACTTAGCATGTCGTAACGATGCACAACAGCAGTTATTTGGGTTTTAAAACTACTTGCGATTGAAATAGACTTCTTCAAAACACCACTTAACTTAAAGATTTACATCTCTAAGCTGCACAAGTTACTGCATTTAATTACATTTTCAAATTTACTGATATTTATTGATGCTCTTGTGGAACAAACAGTGGGAAAAATAGACAAAATAGCATTTCCAATAAAACTCTTTTAATTTTATTTACCATCAACTTGAAACTTATTGTGACAATCAATCAGAATTCTTAAAGATAAGAAAATGCTCACGATAAATGATAACTGATACCAGAAATATTCCCCCCAGCACATAAAATCTTGCTAGATATTTCATCCAGGATTTTTAACAAATAAGTGAAATTACATTTTACTTAAGAAAAACAATATTTTTCACATTGCACAGTCAAATCTGATTTAAACAAGCGTGAGTGTTAAAATGCCAACACAAAATAACTGTACAGGCTTCTGAAAGTGGCCAGTCCTGTAATACACAAAATGCTCTGTTTTTAATATCAGGATTAATCATAAGTGTTGAGTCACAGTATTAAAACATATTTATGCAAATTTAAAGATAGAGATTCCTTTAAAAAAAGCCAGTGTTAAAAGCTGTGAAGACAAAACCAACCAGCCTGTTGTAACTCCAGTGGAGGGCGGCCTAAGCTCTGGGCAGCAACACTGCCTTGTTGTTTGGCTGCTTCCACTGAGGCAGACACTTATTCCAAGTGGTTATTTAAAAACGGCCCTAAACCTTTCAGAGCAGCACTGCTGTTTTTACCTGGACAGAAAACACTCATATCAAGCCTTTCTAAACTACTTTTTGAAGTGATTCTCAATTGTGGTGGCCTGCTGGTTCCTGAGTCTTTCTTTGTTGTTTTTTTCCACACCCAACCATGGCGTCGGATATGGCCTTAAACTTTTGATCAACTGATAACACTCGGTTTGAATTTACAAGGAGTTGAATGAAATTGAAATCGGAAAGACAATTGTGTCGCTAGGTTGCATTTACCTTTGTTTTCCCTCATGTTGAAGATTTTCATTGGGGATATAAGTTTATAGTCCATAGAATATGAAGATCTAAAGTCAGGGAACGTTTTTAGTTCCCTGTTCATTTAAAATCAAATGAGATGTAGTTGCTGTTTAGTACTTTATATTTTATAAACAATGTTTGTTTTTGTGGTTTGCTAGAAAATTTCTTTGTTATATATTTAACATATAGCAAAAGTAATCTAGAGTTACTGAACATAAGATTAATGAATCAATTGATTTCCTGCTGTTGGTTTTTGCTTTGGTGTTTTAAAACTCTTAGATTTTGCCACCCAAAGGTCTTATGTTATTATCTGTACAAATATAAGTTAGGTTTATTTCTACAAATAAACCTAACTTATTTGTAGGATAAGTTATGTTATCCTACAAATTTTTTATGTGTTTTTTTTTTTTTTTTTTTGCCACTAGTGGACTTTATTGACAGTTACCAGACAGGACCGATAGGCCCGGCGACACCGGGCGTCATTGCCCGCTCACAGACAGCCGTGCCCCCCTGGACTGGAAGCTGTTTGTTGTTTTTACCTTAAAGTGGCCAACTCTCTGTTATTCATATATCGATTTGATAGAGTAGGGGCTTCCACACTTCCCATATCTGTGCCTTATGTCACTTTTTTCACCAGTTAAAACTGTTTAATCCGTTGTTTACACGTCGTAACCTGATTTTCTGAGCCGCCTTTCAACGCAATATAAGCGATAAGATGCTGGGTTTACACCTGTGGCAGTGAAGGAAACCTGCTGCTGCTGTGCAGAGCTACTCAGGTGTGTGTTAAAATCATTGCAGCAAACCAACAAAACATAAAATCTTTGCACAGTTTTTCCCCCCAACTAATCGACTGAGTTCAGTAAAGCTGCTGGATGCAAGTAATAGTAGCTAATGGATGACTAGCTAGTACCAATACAGCACCTTAAGCTTGTAAATAAGTAGCTTATAGGCTACTGATGTTGTCTATGTTCAGAGTGGGTTGTGCTTGTTACATTCACTTGAGTAACTTTTTTGGAAAAAGGTACTTATATGAGTAATTTTACTACACTGTACCTTTTTCTTTTACTTGAGTAATATTATTATTGCTACATAGATTCATTTTGCCGATGCCCTCCTGTTAAACTCGTCTGGAGCCGGGGCTGAGGCCCAACCAGAATAGGCAGGGCAGGTTGCCATGGTTTCTGACTGGTTTGTGCTCACATTGCTGGCTTCAGCCTGTTTCCACCATTGATGATGTCTTCTTGTTTTATTATCAGCCACATTAGCTGCTTATTCCTTTACAGCTGAATGGATGGGATGCTGGTCAGTTCACCCCTTCATACCTGTTGGCGTTTCTATCAACAACACCCAAAAAAATTTTAATTTCCATTTGATAAGCCACCATTCTCTTTCCACTGTTTTTGTCTCAGTGGAAAAACAGGCCTGATGCAGAAGGGACTAAGAAAAGAGTAAAAGATTCAGCTATGATTTTTGTTTGGCTAAATAAATGTGAAGTTTAAATCCAGCTGAAATTGTATTCTTCGTTCCACAGATTGAGACTAGATCATCTTAGCAGATCTCAGGTCAGTGAACAGCAGAGAGAAAATGCTGAACACTGACATCGGCGAAAAACATTGACATCCTTGTTTAATAGGAAATTCAACAACCATGAGTTGGTAATGTTGCCGTCACCGTTGATCAAAAGACAACTTTGGTGTTTTTTCTGCACTCAGTAAGTTTTTCTTATTCATTAATGCTTCCATTAAAATGGTGACTTGACTGCCTACAAACAAAACATCAGCATCACCTGAAGTCATTAAGCCCAAATGGATCTGGTTGACTTTGCAAACAGCTTTTATAAGATCTTATGTGTGTAACTCATTTCTGTGCTGTTGCTAAGCAACCATTAAAATCCCCTGATGAAGAAATACATTATTGCTGAAGAAAAAAAAAACTATTTCTTTTCAGAGCTCCATATGTAGAACTTTGCATTAAGGCACCAAGAAGCCTGTGGTGTCAGAAAACGGCACATGCTCTGCACACACAGACGGCTCTGATAATGTATACCTCATTACACACAGTTGCTTTACTAATACAAGTATTCACAATTAGAACATTTATTAAACATGTCATTTTCCTGAGAACATGAAACACGGCTAGAAGAAAGATGTAATTTGACAAAAACCAATAAGAATTTGCGTTTGCAGTTTGTCCAAAACCATGATGAGGACACGGCATGGAAGAAAATATTCAGTGTGGCAGAAAACTAACACAGCCCACAACCTTAACACGCATCTCCATGGTAAAACATAGTGGTGGCAGCATCATGCTGCAGAGCTTTTTTCTTTTTAAACAGTGAAATCTGCAATAACTGTGAAGTGTTAGAATGGCCTAGTTAAAGTGCGGACCTAAATCTAAACTATTAACTCTGGCAAGACCTGAAAAATGTCGTTCACAGACAGGCTGTGACTTTTAACTACTTTACAAAGATTAGGAAAAAAAGAAAAGGTTTTAGACATGTAAAGCTGGCAGATGCACAATTACTAAAAACAAACTGGAGAAGAAATGGAACAAATACATGCCACATTTAGGCAATTTAACTTTTTTATTTTGAAACTATGTATGACTATTATTTTTTTAATCCACTGATATGAAAAGAAAAATTAAGCCGATACTTCGATATTTACAGGTATATATTTTTTCAACACCTAAAAAAAATACCTTCGCCTATGAACATTGTCAATAACCCCACAGTTCTTTGCTGCATTACTATCAGTGTCTCATGACCAAACAAACAAATGCCACATGGCCGCCGTCTCCCCTCCCCTTCCAGGAACGGTAACAAGACGGGAATAACCATCATGCATTAGCACTCGCCATCGATACTGATGTTAAAGGCGATAAATCGTGCGTCGCTAACGACCGTCTTTCAATTCCTTTGTTACGTCCTTTGTTAATCACATTGAAGGCTGTTGTAATTTGTGACTTTCCACACTGATACACTGATGTTTGTTTTATTGTAAGCAGAAGATCTCAGACCTTCATACTTTCTCCATTTCAGGCCCGTTGATGAGGATCGGCTTCGGCCGGTGACGCAGCTGGACTTGCTCTTCGGCCTCGACAAGATGAAGGAGTCCAAGCAGGCCACGGCTGCTGTCCTACCCGTCGTGGCAGAGGTTCCTCTGGACTGAGCGGTGTTGTTAGGGAGGCTCCACTCACCTCTTTAGTGGCTGTACGGTCCAGCTCTGAAAGCCGACGACTAGGAAGGTGGAAAGGCAAGAGACAAAAAAATCCAGTTTTTTGGCCTGGTAGAATCCTCCAGGCCATGTTGATATTCAGCGTACCTCTTCAGCATCGTCTTCTGCACCCACCCATACATGTGACCAGGTAGAATAAATGAGAACTGTGCAATACCGGCTGCTAGCTTAATGCATGAGAGAACCGTCAACCTCCAATTGTCCAGGAGCGCGCGCGAATCAGTGATAATTAATATTTCACAGAAGGTCAAATGCCATTAAATGTTTCGAGAGTTCACCTGAAAAGGAGCAGCTGATAAACACGTGACCTTTAGGCACAGTGGCCTTTTTTATCAGCCTTATTTTCCTAAATTGTCAGATTGAGTGCAAAAGCAACTTGAAAAAAAATTAATTGAGGAAATATTTTTCAGTATTGGTGTTTACAGATTGGATCTAAAATTGGCTCAATTTCCAATTCCTTGCCTTTTGTCTCACCAAATTGGATGGAAAGTGTAGTGGCAGAATGTTTTTAAAGATAATCTTAACATGGGATTGAATCCATATTTTCTATTTGTGGATTACATAACACTGGGGTTTTTTTGTTTATTTTTAATTGTTTTCAAGAGTTGTGTCTTTGTTTTTATACTGTAAATCCAAATACGTAGAATGAAATTTTAGAACCAGCATGTGAGACGTACAAGTTTTTCCTCCTGACGAGTTTTATTCTAAATAAATACGTCGGATATTCATTTTTGGTCGACAGCAAAAGCGTCCAATAGTTCGGTTTCAACACAGTTGTTTAGCTTGAAGTGAAAATAGAGCCAAGTGCAGAATGGGAGATATAATTAAGTTAAAAGTGCGCTTGGATTTTATGAAAATCAGCGATGATGTGAACCACGGCAACATCTAAATGTCTGAAGGCCTCAGTTATTTACATTTAATTACTTGGCTGTAAAAAGGCTTAATTGTATCATTTCATACTAATAAATAAAATATTTGATGACAAGCTTCAGGGGGAAAAAAAAACACGAGAAGACACTGAAAGAGTACTTCCCACTGTCACGAAGGTAACACTGCAGTACTTACTACAGACAAATACTGCAACACTCTGCAATGCAATGGGATTTATAGTAGTCTCTGAGTAATAGTTATCATTAAAAGCTTCTGTGTACACAAGTTGCATTTTCTAACGACGTCTTGTCACAATCTCTTTAAAACTGCAGTTAGCAAAACATGAGCTGCCTGTCCGTTTAACAGCAGACGTTAAGCTGGCTACCTGAGCAGACTGCCTGACTAATTAATAGACAAAAGATCATTCATAGTGCTTTACATAAAAATCAAAAAGCATAAGAGTTGAAAATCACACACATGTAAGCAAGATAAAACAAGTAAGACACAAGGAAAACAATCATTTACTAATTAAATTAGAAATAAAAAAATGTATCGTTTTTTCAGCTATCATATGCACTGATAAAAAAAAACAGCTATTTGGCTGGATTTAAAAAAATCGAACCCAGCCTCACTTTTTCCCGATTTCAACAGAGTACCTCATGTCTGAGATAATTTCCAATTAAGCAGCTAATATCAGCTGGTTGTACTTCCTGTGTTACTCTGTAAAAGGTTGATAGCAATAAGTATGTTTATTTGGAAACTACTAGTGCTTTTAAGGATCAGTTGGTTTTATTTTTAGAATTTGCTCGCATCAAAAATAATTACATATATGTATATCATACATGGTATGGCAAGGAATGTAGTATTATAACTAGAATCGTCAATATTTTAGTAACAGCAGGAATCGTTGCTTTTCTCTTTTAAACTTTCAGACCAAGTTGTCAGATCATTAAATATTTTTTGTTGTCTTTTTTAAGCCGTTCATTTTTCCTTTTTCTTTTTTTGCCATATTTTTTTTTTCTTTCTTTCCGTCAGCTGAAGCCTTACCTTTGGCGATCTGGTCAGAGTGTGTGTGAAATGGATCTGCTGTGGGTGTCATGCCGCTGTTTTCCTCTGGCACCCACTGAGCAAGCTGGGCCGTGTTCATCATTCACCCACATGGTGGCGCTGTAGACTCACCATCCATTAGCGATCCACTCTTACTTCGAGCCGTGTTAGTGCACAATGGGAAACAAATGAGATGCTGTGTTGTCGCTCCCTTATTGGTTTTTCCAGTGATGTTGAGCCATCTGTTGCTCCTCATTTATTAACCTCAGGTGACAGTTAAATGTCAGACGACGCCATGTGAGCCGCTGCTGCTTGTGAAGCTTAAGTCAAATTTCTAAATGTTTTCTCTCAGTGCAATATCACTGACACTCCACATCCGTCACACAGTGATCTTGTGTTAAATATTGTCGGAATATGTGTATGTATTTGATGTGAAATATTAAATATGTTCTGTAAATTATATTTATTAAATTCTGTTCGGGCGAAGAAAAAAAATCATACTAGTTTTGTCATTTCACAATGCAACTCGTGGAATAACTTATCGCAGTGAAACCATAGTGTTTAATTTTTAAAGAATTGCTGTGTGAAATTTTTCGAGCGCATTTAAATTATTTATAGTGATTTATTTTTGTTTTTTCTCTTTTTTTAAATCTATATACAATATGACATAAATGTGTTAGAACTTAAATAAAGGCATTAAACAGCTTAATATTTAACCCTCCCGCGGTCGGGATCAGTTACGCCACACAAGTTTTTTTCTTTGTGCGCGGTCCAGCGGTGACTCACTGACCCGCCTTTGCACTTTTACAAGGTTTTTTTTTCTGTGTGTATCGTTCCGGGAACTGACAGTCTGATGGGACAACCCTCAAACCAACTCCCTGTTATCCGACCGTGACATTTGCCGCGCTCCTCCTGAGTGTTATAGCTACATCTCAAAAAATTTTCAATATTTTGTGTCACTCATTTTAGAAAGAAAAACTCACATTCGTCTCACATGGCGTTAAATATTCCAACACTTTATTTCTTGCAATTTTAATAATAATGGCTTAAAAAAACAATTAATTTAGTGTCTCAGAAAATGCAAGTAGTACAAAGGATTCATTACGTAGGATATTGTAAAGAGAGATGTACAGCCCTTCATAGTAAAGTATGTGCTTTTCTTTGCACTCAGGACTTGGTTGGGAGGCCTTTTGCATATATTACTGTGTCAGTGTGCCGTGGAATGAAGAGACCAGAAGAGACGTATTTAGCTAGTTCAGGAGGGATTGCTCAGTTTTGGACTATTCTCTGGACTAATTTGAGGAGGTGGGTGAGAGGAAACATTAGCTGGGATAAAATCAATCATGGTCAACTCCTCTCACCCACAGTATGAGACAGTAGGATCCTTTAGCTGCTCCGTCAGCAGCAGACTGATACACCCACAGTGTAGGAAGGAGAGACACTGCAGGTCAGTCATACCAACTGCTGTCAGACTGCATAACACCTACAATCAGTAATGTAGCACCAATAATTTGCTTGCTGCTATATTTGTAGTCAAGTTTATTCATATGGCACATCTCGGCAACAAGGCAGTTCAGATTGCTTTACGTCACACAATCATCAATTGCGAAATAAGCAATAAACATTGCATTTGGTCAAATGGCATCGTCAAGCAAATACACATCAGACATGTTCATCTGTGTTTCGTTTACTAATTAAAGGAAACTAATCAGGTGGGGTTTAAGCCTTGATTCAAAGGATGTCGGTGTTTTGGCTGTTTTGCAGTTTTCTGGGTGTTTGTACTTCTTGTTACCACTACTAGCTCTCTTACCTCTCGTCTATGCGACCACCACTACGCAGCTTCTTAAGCCATGTCTCATACATATTTTCACTTTGTACAATATTGCAGTTTTGTTTTGTTTTTACTATTTTTTTTACATTTACACATACATCTCTTTATATCTTACATTGTTGCTAATTGTGCTTTTGTTTATTGTATCCCCATGTCTGTTTTTTGCTACTGTAACGTGGTTTTCTGAGATGCAGGATTAATAAAGTGCATCATTCACTCAGTCATCTTCCTATTGACAGCAGTGAGTTTGTTGACCAATCAAGCGCAGCTCTTGGTCAGCTTTTGGTACCTTTGGCAGAGTCAGCAGGTGCCAAGTCATGCTAGAAATTGAAACTGGCATCTCCAAAAGGTTTATTATCAGAACAAAATATTAATTACCTGAAGTATTCCTGGCTGCTTTGACTGTGGAGTTGAGAAAATCTCAAACTATCACTCACTGCATCACTGTGGATTCTCAGGCTCTCTACTCTTCAAAATTCTGGGATCTTAATTTCCAAAGGAAATGCAGATTTTACATTTTTCTGAAAATAGCCTTTGGACCAAAGTCCAATCTCTAGTTCAGGAGTGGCTTGACTTGAGGAATGTGGCTTTTGTTGGCCTTGGGTAGTGGCTCCTGATGCTTTGACTCCATCCTCACTCCACTCCTTGTGAAGCTCCTTCAAATCCTTCACTTGATTTTGTTCGACACTCATATCAGTGCTGCAGTTATCCGTGTTTGAAGGTGCCTCTTTTCCTACCGCACTTTTTCCTTCCGTTCAACTTTCTATAAAATATGCTTGGAGACAGAACTCTGAACAACTCAGCTCAGGGAACTTTGTTTTGAGTTAATTAGCTGATTACGGTGTGATACCACGAGTTTCCATTATTTAACTTTTCCACCAATATTCTAATTTTCTAAGATACTGAAAATTGGGTTTTCGTTATCTACGAGCCAGGAACATCAAATTTACTCCGTGTAATGAATCTGTAAAATATACGAGTTTTCTTTTCTTTTCTTTTTACTTTGCCGCAACAGAACCTATCAGCTCAACATCATGGTCCACCGTGACTTTTAGCATTTTAGCTTTTAGACTATCTAACATTTCTCTAACAATGATGAAGAACATAGCAGAGAATTGAAAAGTGGAAAGTTCTGGGCCAAGTCAAAGTCTCGGCCTTGTTCTGTCTGACATGCTGCAGTAGGTTGTCTTTAAACAGGCTGTCCTCGTTTTGATGTTACAGTTTTTGGCATTTTTAGTATCTACACATTTTTGGGGGACTTTTCAGTTTTGGTCTGCCAATAACCGATGACAACCGATCAAGGAGAAATTTGACAACTTTAATCTCTGCCGATAACTAATGCGTCTCTAAACCGGCTGTGAAACGAAATGCTCAGGAGGCTAATCTCAGTTAATCTAACATCACGACTTACAATCAGTACCATTAATACATTTTATACTCATCTGCATAACGCAGCTGCCGGTAATACCGATGTGGCTTGGCCACTTTAACCCCAGCACTCATTTTTCCTGCAAGTTTTTACAACAAGAAAAGGAATGCAGCTTGTGCTGCTTCCATTCATGTTTGGTGAGCAGAGGAAAGTTACTTTTTTTGGACTTTCAGACTTGTTCTAAACTGTTTAGAAATTCTCCAGCTGCTGCCGTCGGTTTCTGCCCCCTTGAGAGGAACGCATTAGTAAGCCGTAGTCGGCCCTGATCAGCTCCTTTTCCGCCATTCAGCGGCTGTTTGTTGCAGCTCAGTGAGTGCTTCTCAAAAAGCCGTGCATGCTCAATGAGTCCACTTCTCTCTTGCTGACAGCCAGACTTAAATGTGAGGTTTCTGATAGATGCCTTGCTGTGCTCATCAGTATGATGTAAAGGCATTTTCCTGCAAGTTGAATGAGGGGGAAAAAATCTGGCCGGGTTTATAATGATTATCTCATGAAAGTACCAATGATTGGGTTAATAATACCTCATCCTGGGTTCAAGTGACTCTTTGCCACTTTCTAACATCAGGCTACTATTGATATCGGATCCAGTGGTTCTCTTTTGATGACATCATGACCAGGTCTAATTGTTGTAATCCTATCATTCATAAGAGTTTTGAAACGACATTTCGGGCTAACTAAAGGCTAAGGGATTGGAGGGATGATTGATCATCTCTAACAGACAAAACCATTGTTAAAAACTGTTTTCTTCCCCAATATAAAAAATCAAATTGTTTTGAAATAAAATTCTGAAATGTGCATTCGATCCACCGGCCTACATGGAGGACCTGATCTTACTTCATTTTAGAATCATAAATCTGTAAAAATGATCTTCAAAAAATGCTGTCCACCCGATCTGACTGAGCTTGGGCTGTTTGGAAAGACCAATGGGTTAAATATGTGTAACTACATTTTCAGATCTTTATCTTAAAACGTTTTGAAGACAATGCCATTTTTCCTGTAATTTCACAATTTTTCATTACTTTTCCCAGAAAAATATCCTAAAGATTGTGTCTGTAAGACAATGAAATCTGGAACGCGGAGGCTTTATAAGATAGCTTTATGTGCCTTAATCCATTTGAGCTGGAGCTGGTAATTAGAAAGTGACCAATTGCTGAATGATTAAAAGCTGACGCATACGGCAATGTCACAGTATCATCAGAAATAATCTTAGAATCGCTAAATTAGATGGACGTGAGCTTCAGCAGGATTTCATCATGGTGCGTAGCAAGATGCTCATTCATAAATAAACATATTAATGTGTTAGAATGGAAAAAAAAACATTTTGCTTTCTTTGCTGATCAAGAATTAAAATGTGAAATAAGAGTTTCCCGTTGGATATTGCTAAAAAAAAAAAAAAAAAAAAAGCCCATAGAACATCTTGTTCATTCATAACTTATAAATGTCATAGAGAAACATTTGAACATTTACTGTTATTCCAATTTGTGCCAAAAGTGTTTGCAAAGATTCATGGGTGGATCTTTCCTCCTGCTTCATATGCAACACATAATGCATCATTCCCTTCCAGGGAACACTCTGACCAAAAGCCACAGCCAAAGCTAACGGTGTGTGTGGGTGCGGGCGTGCGTGTGTGTGTGTGTGTGTGTCTCCATGCAGCATAAGGAGCTTGCAATATGCAGGAGCTGTGTACTCTCAAGCAGCTAAACATAAGTTGGGACTTATCAGTGCTGACCTTTTCTTCTCTGGGCTGCTCACCAGAATGTCTGATGACTGAGGTAAACTGACTTTACCTTTATCTGGTTTAGCACAAGGTCAGACTATTTATTTCATTCAATGAATTCAACAAACGCTGTGCTTTAGAAATTGCTGTTGTTATGAACGGATATGTTCATAGTCTTGCCAAAGAATTCAACTTTTCACGTTTTGTTACACTGCAAACACAAACTTCAATAAATTTTAGCTGGAATCTATTCAATGGGCCGACACTAAGTAGTGTGTAATCGTGAAACGGAAGGAAAATTATAACGATTTTTCTTGATTCTCTTAAGATAGGCACTCGGGAAAATCACACACATGGGACTTTTTATTTAATTATAAAGCTGAGTCAGGGTTTTTGTTGATTTTTGGTTTTGAGGTTTTCATTTTCAGATAATGTGTTGACCAATGCTTTCTGACACGGTTAAAGCTTCAGATGCTACTTCATGAGCTAATTGCTTAAAATTTCTCCCTTCTCAATTACAAACTAAACAAAAACATGTACAATTTCCCCTCTGTTACACAATTATGATCTACTTCCTGTTGCTCCGCGACACAAAATCCCAATAAAATGCAAATGGTAGCGAGTTGCGCATGAATATATCTTCAAGGCGTCGCGTGTAGAATGGTTGCTGCTTGTAGCAGAGGCAGTAGATGTTTGATCTTCAGACTTTAATAAGGAAAAAAAAACTCTGAAGTCTTTGCATAGGGATTCATTGAACGCATGTGTTCATTTGAGTTTTTCACTGAGTCATTGATTAGTCATTCATGAAGCTATTGATGATTAATTCACGAAAAGGAGGTGAAATTAAAGTCTCCATTGCTGCTGTTATCAATCACAGGGGCCCAGCCAGAGGTCGGCAAACACATCACAGCTGGCTGGAGATGTCAAAGGCTTCCCACGGAGAGGAGAGCTCTCATGGATTCACTTTCTGTCAGTACAGCAGCTCATAGAGCCGTTTCGATGGTTTCAACCTTTTTTTTTTTCCCTATAAGATAAGGGGTGCAGAGTGAGTACAATGGCCCCGCTCTGAAAAGCTCCGCCGCCATCGGACATGATCAACTGAGGTCAGGGGAACGACAGGCTGCTGTTATGCCTGCTGCATTTCCCAGCAGGATGTCCTGTCGTCGGCTGACGCTCTGGGGTTTTTTTTATACTAAGGGATTGGGTAGCTCACAAAGCCGCATTACATAAGCATCATGTTTGGATGGCGGAGGGAGCTCCGCAGTGGCAAACAGGATGCAACTTATTATCCCTAAATTCAAACTTTATTATTTTTTTTGATTATGCTGGAAGGCGTGCGGCTCAGACGAAGGTCCTTCAATGTGTATCTAAAAATATCCTCCGTGTCTCTCTACCTGAGTGCAGACTTCGTCTTGGTTGTGTAACCCTCACCTCCTTATTTCAAAAGATTGTGTTACTGGGTTTTTCTCTCTCTTTCTCTCATTTGGTTTTCTGAAGCATCTTAATGAGGCCTGTGTGTATAAAAGAAAGGGGGGAAAAATGAATGCAACATTATTTGCATTGCTTACGTCAGTTTCTCGCATCAGGAGAAACAGGAACCAGATGAGGAGCTTCCGTCTGTCAAGAACGGCAACAACAAAGTAATAAGTTTTACTTTCCGATAAATAACACAACGGGTTCAACACCGTGTGAATTTTTTCCCTGTAGCCGTAATCTACTAAAAGCAAATGTTTGTTGTAGCTGTCATGATGTTTTTTTTTGGATTATTTAATTACTCTTCTGCCTTAGCAACTCCAAATTAAAAACAAGCGATGCTCTGTAATTATGCAGTTGTTATAATATTATAAATATTCATACAGAGTTTCTTGTGATTAATATGATAATGCTATCACAATAATAATAATAATTAAAATAGTTACCCATTCATTGTTGTTGTCTTGAACTGAACAATGAATGAATCTGCTTGCCCCTTGGATCTGAGGATGCTCTGGGCGACTGAAGCACAACTTTGCTTCAACGTATGGTTTTCATATGCATAAAATACCAATAAGTTAATTATTATCTGAATGGATGGAAACCAGGAAACATGAGGAAAGTTCAACCAGCAACGCCAGTGTGCCGCTATCGAGCAGCGACAACATCCAACAACTGGGAAACAGTAGTGACACCAGTAATTAAATTTAAGTGTTCCCACCGCGCTCTCAATGCGTCCCCACCGCGTTCTTACCGCGTCCCCAACGCATATCCTCATAGACTTTAAATGTAAACCAGTGGCTCCCCCTGACATCTAATTGCCCCCCCCAAGTGCTCACCTCATGATTGACATGTAACAGCACTAGGTCAGTCCTATACATTATTGGGAATCATTCTAAGCCAACCTAATATCTAAAGAAGAACCCCGCAGAAGCGGATCAGCTAAGCTGGATGCGCCAAAGCCTCTGATCCATTAAAGGGTCCAGATCAGAGATGAAACTGACAGAAATTGTTCTTATTATGATTAATAGTGAGCTCCGCGATGTTCTCTGTGCGTAAAGTTGAAACTGTCTGCGCACCAACATTGCATTCTCTTTAGTTTTCTCTGTTCTGCACTGGAGACTGGAGTTAAAGCCGCTATTTCAACTAAAGGTTTGCAATGAGCTTCCTAACCAGACGCTCCAAAGCGTCCGGTCCATAACGCTGTCAGCTCCCGGTCAGAAAGACGCATTTAGTTCAGAGTCCATGAGATGATATTCAGAAAGGTGGAACCAAATATTCCATTAATTCTGCAAAGAAATGAGATGTATCTTCCACCAAGCTTCTTTAAGATCTGAAATGCTGCTCTTTGCATCAAATAGGGTTAAATTACTTGTTACCAGCTGAAAGACTGGTGAACAGCCAAAAAATGTCTGGGGGTTTTCAATTGTTTTAGTGTCATTTCGATTAGCAGATTCCAAAAATCACATTGTTTTTGTTCAATCGGGTCGACTTTCTGAACTATGGATGCAACATGAGCATCAAAATGTTGATAAATATGTTCTCATATATTTATGAGTTTCCTGAGCGTCTGGGATCAGTGAGTGATGAGCAGGAGGAGAGACTCCACCAGGACAGAGAAGAGCAATGAAGACTTAATGTTCAATTTACATGGACTTACCCTTATCACTGTTTATTGATCAACTTAAAGAAACCCAAATTTGTAACATTTAATTATTACACTGTTAGAAAACTATTTTTTTTTCTCTCCTAAAACCTTTTTTGGATGAGAAATATTAACGGAAATGATCTGATAATGTTACAAAAATGTCTCAAATTCAGAATTCAGGTGATTGGATTTTTCTGAATCAAATTAAGAGTAACACCCTGACCTGACTAAGAAAAATGGACGTCATCTTTGGATTCAGCAGTGCAAAATAGTCCTAATTCAGTTGAAAAACATAGACAAACTTCTGCAAAATATATTTTTTGCATCCCAGTTCTTGTCCAATGGGACTCACTCACATATTTGGTCTTTTTTTGAACAGGCAGTGCATTTATTCTGGCTGCAAACTGTACTGATCAAACCCTCAGAATGTAATAATATAATTACTTATGGACATTTCTTTGGGTTTGTTGGGGGCTGGAACTCTGGTGGGCAAACTTTTATCATGTTTTAAGGTGTCATGACCTTAAAAACGTAATCAGCTTCAGAATTTTAGAAAGCCAAAGAGAAAAGTGCAACTCTGAAATGAAGATTGCGTGAAATGGACTTCGATCGTAGAGCTTGATAATTGTTTCAAATAGTGATAATCGGAGCTGTTAGCTGTACAGTGTTTTATCCCTTTGAAGTTTTGTTTAAGAGCTGTCTCCAATTACAGTATGACCCCCCCTAAAAAGAAAAAAAAAAACAACCAGGTGAAGCAGAACTTATTTGCTCAGCATAAAATCGCTGAATAATTGAATTCAACAAAGCTTCCGGGCTCAAGAATTTGAACTATGTCTTTTTTGCATACCTCTTCTTTATTTTTATTTTTTTTGTTTCATCATTTTCGTCCATTGCGGGATTTGTGAAGTTGCAAAGAAGCCTTTTTACAACTCTGCTGATTTTTAGATAACCCGTCGGTGTTTTTACCTCTCACACTGTTGCATCACAGCTAACCCGAAGGAAGCAGAGGCTGCTCCATTAGCAGGTGTAATTGGAGTGTCTGAGTGCCGCGGCGCTCCAGATGAAAGGTAATCACGAGGTGTGTGGTTTTGTCGGTGAAGGTGTTAAGAGAGGGTTCAGCTCTCGGAGCTCGCAGCCGCTGTTATTGAGAACACCTCTCCAGACCAACAGCGCTCCAGATTCTCAGGCGCAGCTCCTACTTTTCCATTTGTGAAAACGTTGGGGTGTGTTGGCTGATTTCAAACGTTAGCCAAATGATAAAAAAAAACAACTCAAGTGAATTTTAAAAACAAGAACTGATTGCATAAGTTTCATTTTGTTGTAGATTTTCTCTGATTGACACAAGGTCAAAAATCTACACAGAGACTCAAATATACACAATCAGGCGAGAAACAAACTGACTAACTCACTTAAGAATTCAAAGACTTTGCATATTTGGGAGAATTGGCTCCCAAATATGCCAATTCGCCCAATTGGCAATTCCCAAGAATTGTCAATTCTTGGGACAGTCTCATCATCTCGTCTGATGATGAGACAGTCTCATCAGACGGCCGGTCTCATCAGACGGTCTGGTGACATTATTTTCCAATCCAGCACTTTTACCATCACTTTCTTTAGCTAGTCAGTGGACATCCTGGAGTGTTTGGGTTTGTTATTATGTCTAAAACACTGCCCTGCAGTCCCGTTTCCAAAGTCACTGTGCATGTTGGTATTCATGATACCCTTAACAAACTGCAGCTGTCCACAGCCAGTACCACTCAGGCATCCCCCAAACCTTGTCTTTGTCTTACACACCTTGTTGCCATCGCTCACGTTTGACATTATCTCAACCAAATCAGTTTGTCTCGGTCTCATCAGAACACAGGACACGATGGTTCCAGGAATATGTGACCTTAACCTGCTTGTCTTCAGCGGACCCTATGTTGATGTTCTGGTGAAGCTGATGCATTGTGGGCCATATTGGGTGAGCACTGACCGGCTGACCTCCGCTCCCCTTGAACCTCTGCACCAATGCCAGCAGTACTAATCAATCAACCAGGTTTATTTGTAGAGCACAAGTTATTTTGAGGGGTAAATGAACATGCACAGTTATACAAGAAAATTCACACAACACCTGGCCTTTTTAATGCATAATGATATGGTTACCGATTGCACCAATACCTTTATTGAACTATTACATGTAATTTTATTCATAATTGGAAAGTGTGCATATAATTAGAAAAATATGAATAATGTATAAATAAAATATTGATTTGGTAATGATACGGTATTAACATGTAGAATAAAAATTGGGTGGCTCAGATAAAGCGTTGTTCTCATTGTGTATATATTGTGTATTAAATAATTTAATGATTTAAGTGCATGTGTATATTTGTCTTTGTGTATTTCCTTCATAAGGCTCAAAGTAAAGCAATAACCTAAAAACTAGAACATGTATGTTTGGTACTTTGCACTGTGTCAAAGTGTCACATCTTTAGTGTTGTCCTATGAAAATATATAGTAACTACTTACAAAAATGTGAGGCGTGTACTCACTTTTGTGAGATACTATATTTTGCGCTTTGCATTTTTCCAGCCCATCAGATCACAATGTTCGTGGTCGCCTTGTCAATTCACAGTGTGATCATTCCAGGCATACGTCCACCTAATGATTGTCGGGTTTTCTTATTTAACAATCTGCTTCAAAATTTTGCTTGACATACAGTTTGTTTTGTTTGGTTTTTGTTTGGTTTTTCGTCTGGTTAAAGACGCCGCTGGCGCTGCCTTCTCTCTGGGAGAATTAATGACATGCTTGCCGTAAACCACTGAACTCACTGAAGCCTCCTCCCATCTCACCCGTCCTTCCTTCTCCATTCAGACTTCATAGAGAAAATATTAGCAGCTGGAAAGGACCGCAGCGCGCGCGTTCAGAGTGCTGGGCGGCCTCTGCCAGACCTCTGTGGCACACATTCCCTGAGTTCCACAGTCATGTCAAAAGGCGACCGCTGGAGCAGCTAGCTATGCAATTAAAGCCAAGGACAAAAGCCTGGTTCCCCCTGCGAGCAGCGGAGATGGGATAATGATCACTAATTAATCATGCACCGGGGTCATGTGGCTCATCTCTTCACTCTGACACCGGGGCGCTGTGACTCACTTCCCGGGCTCCACATAGAGAAGGCAAGCTGAATGAAATGACAACTCTCGTGTCTCAGCAAGACGCGGCTCACAAGTGTGAAACCCAGGGACGCAAATGTGTTATTTGCTTTTGGGAATAAAGAGGGTTATTTGTACAATTCTCCTCATTTAGCAATTATACAACATATATTTAACAATGGCTCTCGGTACATTGTGTGAATTTGCTGCGGAATATTTGAATTAGAATCAAGCTAAGTATTAAAAACACTGACTGGACCCCCCAATGTAGAAATAACAATTGCATTTTTAGAACAACCATGACTGAACATTTGCTCAATAACTATTGTGGAGTATGGGGTTTTATTTTCCCAGGCAATAAAAAAAATAAAAATGGTTTAAATGTAGAAGTTATTGCTTGTAAACCACAAAAGCTGTATATTCATGTTAGCACATGGTGTTTGTGTGAGCGGTGCAGACCCTGGCAGGCAGGTGGGAGGTGAGAAATATTCAGCGGCTCTCCAAAGCGTGCACATCGGTGCTTAAATGAAAAACTAAAATGTGGAAAGAATCCTGTTAGGAGCCAAAAGAAAAAAAGTAAAACAACTTGCATTGATAACTATGAGTACTAATAGTTTGTTGAAGCAATGTTCTGATTTGTTTTCAGCCGATTTTCACATCCTGATAATACTTGACTGCTCTACTTTGCTAAACTTTTTCCAAATCTATGGGATCTTAAGCTATGCACTGTTACAGCTGCACATATAGGAGTCAAATTATATACTTTAATAAATAAGATTGGGTGTGCATACAATATGACTAAAAACTGAAATTCTAAAAAGGTCATGTATCCAGCAAAATTATTGCAATTTTTTCCTTTGCTAAATGATGTCATGATGTCATTTTTCAGACGGGTGGCAACAGTAAAACACGGAAAAACAGGGGAATGTGATACCAGTTTCGTTTTTGGGCTGTGGGAGGAAGTTGAGGACCTGGACAAGAACCCACAACATGCAGAGACAAAATATGCAAACTCCATGCAGAAAGAGCCCATAGGCCCTTCCTGCTTTCAGACAGCAGTGCTAAAAACCATATGCCGCCCTCACTCCATTCAGAGTTTAGTTGGACATTAGAAAATAACACTTTAAAATTGTAATCTCCCATTAAATCATGCTTAGTTTTGTGACTGATAAATGTTGACAAATGTTAAAAGAATTTTTATGGGGGGAGTAAGCAAAAGACTGGCTGAATATTTGTGTTTTTGCTCAGTTCAGTCTGAGAACATCACAATGATCAGAGGTCATCCTTTGTTTCCTCACCCTGAAGATTGCAGACCAGATAATAATAGACATCCCTTTCAGGCTGATTGCAGAAATTATGCCTTGCGGTTTTCTTTCAGGTGCTTTTACAGATTTCCAGGAATAGAATTTTGTACAACCCAAGTTCTGATAGAACTTAATATTTTTTACCTTCAGCAGCAAATGTTGCTGCTGAACGTTTATGAGAAATAACAAAGTTTCTTGTAACGCTGTTAAAATAGACCACTCAAAGTTTTCACCATCTACAGTGGCATGGCTTGTTTCAGTGATTCAACTATTCTCACATTTTCAAAACAAATAAGATACAACTTTTCAACAGTCATATCAGTCATCTCAGGTTTTTTGATAATGCATTTAAATAGTTATTTTTTTCCACACTGGAGTCACTATGCAACAACCAACTTAGTTTTTTTTAAAGACACCACCTGGGTGTACACACTTACCCACTTTTCTTCCTGCAAAATTTTTACATTCTGGCATCTGTTGGATCACAAAAGCTGCGTGACATGAAGTTTAAAGTCTAAACTTGCTTAAACGGTGTAACATTAAAACCTGTTTGGCTGCAACTGTATAGATTGCAGCTCTTCTTCTCTTCAGTGTTTGTTAGCTTCTTGGCACAGCTCCAGCTACTCTTTATGGAGCTAAAACTGTTTCATGATTCACAAATTCGCAGACTAAGATTTACAAATGCACAGGATGAAATCCACAAATGCACAGAACGAGATTCACACTTGCATATCTTGATTTACAAGCTGCTTCTGGCCTGTGAGTTGCGTTGAATTTGTGTGTGAATTTTGAGATTCTTCTCTCCGAATGTTTTTTTTTAATAAATGGTCTGTCTGGTTGGGTGATCACCAACCAATCAGATAGCTTCCTTTCCCAACCAATCACATGAACGCACCGTTGACTTATTTTTCACCCAATCACATTAACCCATTCCAGCAGCGCTGTAGCCATGATGAAGCACCGACAGTTTAACCTCAGCCTGGCTTCTGGAAGCGACAGAGGAGCGGTAAGTAAAATATTTAACATATTAGCTATTTATCTCTATGTCATCGTTGTTAATGTTAATCGATTTCATTGTGCAACTATCATCACAAGCTAGCCATCTTCTTTTAGCCACCCAGTGGTCGTTTTTCAGACTACGTAGTCTCCTGTACAGCTCAAAAATTCCCACCCCCAACCTTTTTCCATTTTCAAACATTTTTGAAAAACCTCCAGAGAGCCACTAGGACTGCATGCGGCTCTAGAGCCGCGGGTTGCCGGCCCCCGCTTTAGGTTATTATGTGTAGCCCAATTAAATGAAACTGACTATTTAAAAGGCTAACAAAAATACCGCGTGGCAGGCTGGAGACGTCAGCTGCGGCCTACAGCTACTGGATACTTGCGCACAGCGTCAGGACGCATCCCCGGAAGTGGTGGTGGAGCGAGCGGAAGAGACAGGAAGGGCGGCTAAACCCAGCCTATTCATATGCGCACCAACAGCGCCACAAATTAACGTAATCAAATTAATTACGAAAAAGGCATTATCCAAACTCCAAATTATATGGAGAAACAAAAGTCATTCCACTAACACAGACATCTACAAATATAGATCACGGCAAGCTTTAATACGTTGCAATGCAGCGCAACATCCAGTGGAAAGGGGGTAATAGTGGTTCAGTGATGCAGAAAGATAAAAGAGGTCTCATATAAAATATTTAATAAAATCTATCCGAAGGTGTTTAACTCTATATTCAAGACAGAATTTGATGTAAATTGTACGTTTTGTGATTCATAAGCTTATATTGTTGTCCTCTTGTTTTGGCACTGTCCCTTTGTTAATACTTTTTGGTAGAATCTGTGTGACTTTATCCACAACAACATAGAAGCACAATTTATGCTGTTATGGGAAGATGTCTTGTTGTGACGGAGTGAACATTGGAGATAGTTGCGCCCCCTCCCTGTTCTTGCTTTGTTTGGGGATTTCTGTTGTTCTTGTTTGCTTAATGTGTTGAGCTGCATTTGTGGCGGTTCGCCACCAGGGGGCATATAGAGCACAGTGAGCACTCCTGACTCAGCGAGCCAACGGTAATTTGGCGCAGTAACGGCTGGTAGCTCTTATTTTATTGACAGGTAATATCAATTAGCGCTGCTAGTTATATTGACTGTCTTTTATAGGGGAGGCGAGAGAGAGTGAAGTGATGGGATGTTTGTGTGAAAGTTTTGGCGCTCACTGTCCCTCTTATTTTATTGACAGCATTTTTCTAAATAAAAGAACCTGCGATCACCCACTCTAACTGATCATTAAGTGTGGAACGTTGGCTTCACTAAAAGTATGCTTAATAATTCTGAGTTTCTCATAAATCCTTTATTGTTACTAGCTAAATGCTAAATATCATATTCATTGTTCCAGGAAGGGAAATGCTTTGCTGCATTTTACAATGAAGTTAAATGTTACATCCAGACTATCAAAGACTCTGACAAAAAATAGCTATTAAAACAATTAGAATCTGGACTACTTTGAATGTACTGTTGAGAACTGAGGCCCCTTAGCTTTTTCTTGAACACTATATATTTGTATTTATCTATATTTGTTTTTCTTGAGGCATAACAATTGTTTCACTCTGTCACTATACAGTATGTGTGCGAATAAAGTTTTTTTTAAAAAAACATCTTTCCCTCTTCCCCCACATGCAACAGACTTCTTGTGACTTTGATGTGAAACAGTGATGTCACTCATCCTGTCTGTGACATCACTGGTGACTGTCTCTGTATTCCCACATTCTAACGAGATATTCATTTGCAGTTTCAGGTGTAACCCAGACAGCAAAGATAATGGCGGAGAAGGATTTCTTTTTGTGAAAAATGGAAGGCTTGGAGAAGAACTGCAGGAAGCTGACTAAGGAAAATAAGCAGCTTCAAAAGACTTTGGATTTCCTGAGGACCAACGTTGAGCGCTTCATCGGTCCCCAGAATCAAACAAGAAAGTGGCAGGCGGAAAATGAGATGGTCGAAAATGAAAACGAACATTTTAAAAGCCTGATAAGGTTTCTTCATTGCGATTTGAAGGGAACCAGAACAGCAGTTTAGGAATGGATAACTAATTATCGTGCATTGGAGAGGACAAATGTGCTCCTTAAACGGACACTTAAGACGAGCACAGAAAATGCAGAGGACTCATTGAGAGACAAGTCCAGAAAACTAGAAATTGTTAAAGCAGAAAATGTTAAGATCTGTGAAGAAGTCTCGGCTTTGAAAGCAAAACTTTCCAGGGTGGAGGCAACAAAAACTGAGCTTGAAAAGGAGGTCCAAAAGTGCAGAGAAATACTTGATACGTCAAAGAAATTGAAAAAGACGCGTTCACTAGCACTCAAGGATTTGTCCCTCCAAGTGAAGAGAGCCCAGAAGAGACCCCGGAAGAGAGCATGGGACAAACAATGCTTCAAAGAGTTGGGCATGTTTTTGTAAATATGTACAAATCAGGAACGCTAAGGTACTGGGTGCTGGCTTGGATTTTTTGATTACTTTGAATCAAAAAATTCAAAGAAGCACTGCTCGTAAAAAAGACTGCTGATAGGCTACCTCCTATCACAGGGAGCCTTGGGGACACCAGCAGCAGAGCACAAATTTTGGGGGATAATGGCCTGCCGGTCAGACCTGGCAGGCCCAAACTTGTTGTGAAGGTCTGCTGGGAACGTCTAGTGAAGTCCCCTGTGAGATGGAGCTTTAACTCCCATCTCCAGCAGAACTTTGAACACGTTCCAGGGGAGGTAGGAGAAATTGAGTCTGAGTGGACCATGTTCCCTGCCTCCATTGTTGAGCCGGCTTATCAGAGCTGTGGCCGCAAGGTTGTCAGCGCCTGTCATGGCGGCAACCGGGTTTTCTCTGAAGGGTGGCTGGACTCTCCCTTAGAAATAGGGTGAGAAGTTCAGTCATCCGGGAGAATCCCAAGGCCTGGGAATCCCAAGGCGTTCCCAGGCCAGCCTAGAAACATAGTCCCTCCAGCGTGTCCTGGGTCTTCCCTGGGGACTCCTCCCGGTGGGACGTGCCTGGAACACCTCACCAGTGAGGCATCCAGGACGCATCCTGACCTGATGCCCGAGCCACCTCAACTGGCTCCTCTCGACGTGGAGGAGCTCTACTCTGAGAAATTCTGTCCATAAAAGTAATGAACAGAATCGGTGACAAAGGGCAGCCTTGGCAAAGTTCAACTCTTACCGGAAACAAGCCCGACTGCCGGCAATGCGGACCAGATTCTGACACTGGTCAGGGACCTGGGGACCTACAGGGACCTGACAACCCTGGCTGGCCACGCTTCAGCTGTGGCCAGCAGAGTCATAGGAGCCATTGTTGGATCAGCTGTTGCAGATGCTGCAGGCAAAAGTTTTTCCATACTCTAATCCTTAGGAAATAATTAAATACAATTTTTGTGGAGGTTTATTTTTTCTAATATGTTTGATATTTTACTTACCGGTCCTCTGTCGCAAGCTCAGGTCTAAACTGTCGGTGCGTCATCATGGCTGCAGGAATGGGTTAATGTGATTGGCTGAAAAATAGGTTACCCCAACGTGAGACCACAACTAGTACTAAGAAGAAATATATCTTGCAGACGATAAAAGTAATAAGGAACTTATCACTTATTTATGTTTTCAATTAGATTTGATATATTTACTTCTTCAGTATTATTTTTCATGTCAGTTTTAATGTCATGAGACTGAGGACTCCATGATACTTTCAGTCTGACTCATGAAGATTGGATTAAAAACCAACCTTTGTAATTTCTGTCCAGTAAAACTATTAATCTATAAATCAATAGACAGGTGTGTATAAAGACCTGGATAATGGACAGGGGGGTGCTGGCCCAAAAAAGGTTGAGAAACACTGCGTTGCGTTAACGACGCCAGGGCGATGAAAGCATCGCCCAGTAGATGCTTTCATATCTACTGACAGTTCAACAGGCTCTGTGGTTTGCTCTGGTCCATACCATTTCCCGTTAAAATGCAGGAATGAAACCAACAATGGCATGGAGTGAATGTGCGATGATAACGCTGGTCATCTCAACATGTTATTGACTTTGTGGCACAAAGTCAACAACAATTATTAAAGCCTATAATGAAAAGGCTTTAATGACACCAAACTGGACTTCTTTGACATCTTTTGGTAAACAAGGCTTTGTATTCGCTGCATTAAAATGCTCTGTATCCCATCATGCATGTCAGAGCTGTTTACAATCCATCCAATATTTGGCTTTTAGCTTTCAAAGCGCAGTTGATTACACTTGTATGCGGTTATTTGATCGGAGGAATACAACTGTGCCGCATAAGAAGTGGACATTTCTGAAACATCTTGAAGCGGGGTGGTTTGCTAATGCATATTCAAGTAGGCACTTGAAAGGGATTGTAGAAGAAGGGGCTGGTGAGGAAGTGCCGGTAGTTTATATGTGAGGCAAGTTGCTAAATTTGTGTTCCTCTTCATCTGTGTGTTTGCTGTTCTAAAGCCAAGTAAACATTGACAGTGTCAGGATTGTAAAATAGCTAATAACCAGAATTTTACATTAAATCATCTATATCAAGTTGCATTTGTATTTGGGGCCACGTCAAGATCCTTAACACCCCAAAGGGCAGATTGTGGCAAAATATATTGATAAAACTATCGATTAACAAACTTAAAATAATATAGCTTTCTTTGCATTCGATGAGTACTAGCAAAAATTTAATGATGTTTAACAATCTCACATTGTTCAAGTGAAAACTGATTTGATTTGACAGATAAAATAATGTGGTGAACAAGAAGGGTTCCCTTGGACGTGTTTTGCTGTTTCAGTTTAACGGTCCATTTGGGTTGCAGTGGTGTGCTGTGCCATAACGTGTGGGTTTGCAGTGGTTCTGGAGGAGATACCTGGCCTGGGATGTCAGCTCTTAGTGGTTGCCATTTTGAGTCCCTCTTAGTACCGTTTAGATCTGTTAACATGAATTAAGCTTTACCTTTTCGATAAAAGGTAAAGTTTGTTGTTTGTTCTCTTCCGCAAAATATATTATAATAATATCAAAGCACCTTGATATATATATATTGTGTGTGGTCCTCAAGACCGTTGAATTGAAATGATTTCATGTCACTTGTTTTCACTACTTAGGAACCTTATAAACTGTTACATTTTCTTTTCAAGAAGAACATAAAAATGTATTTCTGCATTTTGCTTTGATTTATTATCCACTGCTGTCAGTTGGCTTCCTGTTAATTTCTGCTAAATTCACTTTTAGTCTGTGTTCATTTGATGTTTTGCTGGATCACGTGTGGTATAAACATGAGTCTGCAAAAAACACATCTGATTAATTTATTGTCAATTCGCTGAATAATTCCTACAAAAAACAGCGTAAAACAAAACGGATAAAAGCATTAATATATTATGTGTAATCCCAAACATACTGCTGTATTTTCTCTCTGCTTGAGGCAAAAGTCTTTGTAAAAGATTATTTTACTGGTGAAAAGTCTGACAATGCTCTGCTGAAACAGACCCTGGACTCCTCTCACTATCCTGTGCAGGACTTGTCACATTGCAGCTGACATCCAGTATGTCAACACGAATCAGGTTGAATTGCAATATTTAAAGGATATTTCAGTCATTTTGGGGTGAAGTGGGACGTGTTTATATTCAGCGTTGAGGCACACTCCATACTGCCGTCATTATCACAAACAGCAGGAGCCGTTTCTGAGAAAATGAAAGAAACTACAGAGTCGTGCAAGAATTACATCACTCACATAAAGAAAGCCATGCAGTTTTGATGAGTATGATTTGTTTTGAACTATTTCAACATTTTATATGTCTTTCTGTGCCTTAAGGGTTCTGGGATTACTGGGATTTCAGTTTTGGCCATCCACCAAAACCGAAACGACTCATTTTCCAGACACTAAAAAGCATTAACTTACTGCAACAAACCGACTGGGTGTTGTTGTTGTTTTTTTTTAAAGTACTTGGGTTGTTTTCAGAACCCAGACGGAATTACAAAACTTTTGTATAAAACGAACCTTTAAAATATGTATTTTTATTTTGAAAACATTCTCATTTATATAAGAAGTTCAACACGTATAACATGTTTTCTCAAATTATACAACTTGCTGTGTAACTTGAGATATGCCATGCGAAATATTGTTAAAAAAAATATATCACAAAATGTAAGTGAAGCTATACTGCTCATATGAAAAGCCAAAGTATCTATAATAAATCCCCAAATTCAAGCAAGGCAGCGATCGCCTCACCCTTTGGGAATGCATCAGTGACTGGATGACCTACAGCTGTAGAGCTGCACCCTTTGGGAAAAGCAGCTCCTGCAGACAGGCTGCTCTGTACAACAGATAAGATTGAAATCTAACATTCTGCTTTTGGAACCGAAACAAGACCATTGTGACTTTTGACCTGCTGGTACATTTCCTAAGAGCTCCTGAAAACCCAGCTTATTCCTGGAACACCCTTTAAAGTACATTTTTTATCTAATTTCTTGCCATTCAAAAGGGCTGAGCACCATCAAACCTGGGGTTATGTTAAACAAATGATCCAAATCCTACTAAAAAAAGCCTTATTTGTGGCTTCCGGACAATGCAGAATGTTGTAAGGCAGTAAATGATGTAATGAAGCAAAATGGAAACTGTTTCGCAGACAATCTTCGGAGGGTGTACAATAAAAATGTATCGCTGTGTGATGCACCATTTTGTGCACCATGTTCTACAAGTCACATGAAGAAACGCTCAAACTCATTCTATGAAAGTCATTTCTTGACGTTATATAGACAGCTATCGCAGCAATGTGGAACATTTTCAGATGTGTGTGTTTTGATGAAAAGCGTTTACACTTCGACTTACTAATGGAAACTTTCCCTTTGAAGTAACTTAATAACACAGCACGGACAAAAAATGTTCAAGTGGTGTAGAGATGGATAATGCCGTGTGCTGAGGCGGCATTTTGTCAAATGCTAAGCTCTGGGCTGGAAGAGCAAACGGAAACCACAATTTTGATTTCTTTTATGTGATGCGCAGTGGGTATAACACCCTCACAATTAATATTCCTGTCTCTGGAATAAGCGTACACACACACACACAGTGGTGTTTTAATCACATGTGGGGACTTCACATTCACTTCCATTAATTTCTACAGCCTAACCCTTACTTTAATCTTTACTTTTACCCTAACCAACACATACCTAACCACTAACCTAAAAACAACAATTTCCCTCTTGGGGACCAAGAAAATGTCCCACAAGGAGCAATGGTCCCCATAACCCCACATTGTAGACAGAAATAGGTTCCCATAAGGATATAAAACCCTGGTTCACACACACACTCACTTACACACACACACTCACCCATTCCATGCCTCATTTGAGGATTAAGGAATCTAACATTAATACAGTTTGAGGTTAAATGGATGCACAGTTATGGATGATCAAGCAAAGCACTAACTTGGCTTTTTTTTTTTCTTTGAGGTTAAATTAATTTTATCTGGCTTTTATTTTAGCCTTTTGTTTTTGCCTTTTCTTTCCCGACACAACTGTTTTGCACGCTTACATAAATGTTATCAGAAAACTGTAATTTCAGTGCTGATTTGAACATGTTGGCATGTCGCACCTTCTGACGATCTTTGTAAGCAAGTTCAACCTCAAAAGGGGCCTAGAAAAGCTTTGGGGCAGGGCTGCTACTACTTGATATCAAGCTATTATTTTTAGCATACTTCGCTGCTCGCTATTTCCAGTACAGCAGAAACTCAGACTGGATGATGAACATTTGTGAGAATTGCAATTTCAAATCTTGCAACATATTTGCACTGGGTTGTATTTCATGTTATGAACTTGTTTACATTAATCTCAGTTCTCAGAAGTATACACTTTTGAGAGGGCACTCTAAATTGGATAAACTTAATGAATTGAGTTTTTATGATCACAATATATATCGAGTTGATCAGGCATAGGATGGGAAACTGGCACTGAATTCAATTGTTTCAATTAAATTCAAAGTAAAAAGTACCTTTAAGTGAAAGATTTTTACATTTTAAGTCAATTAAACACACGAAAGTAAGTTGTCATAACTAAAGCAAAAAACTTAAGTGAAATTAATGTAAATAAGTACATGAGATGAACTATGAACCAAATACAATGTTGAGTATTAAAGAGTGTACACCTTTGAAAGTGAACATTTGCACTTTTGAGAGTACAAAAGTCCACGCTCAAAAGTGTGCACTTTGCTAGAGTGCACACTAAAAAAAGTGTAAAGAAAGTGTACACTTTTTTTGTGTGCACTTTCTAGTGCTATTTGTACCCAAAACGTTGATTGTGGCAACTACAATAAAAAACCTCTAATGGCAATCTTTGAGCAGTGGGTTTCCTCCTGCCTCTCTTTCATAGCAGCAGCAGATTTAGGGAGTAAATGGATAATAGTTGTGCTACCTGCACAGTTTCCCACCTGAGCTGTGGCACCCTGCAGCTCATCCAGAGTCAGCATGGAGCTCTTTGCTGCTTCTGTGTTGGACTTGCTTTGCTACGTAGGTGACTTCTGATATGAAAGCAATGTGTCTCAGTTCGTATGCATGCCACACATTCCAGATTCTTTTGTATGAACTTTGAGAACCATATATCCTTTAGTTAATTAAAATGGTATTATGTACTTTTGAAATTTGTCTCTCACAGAAACCCAACTAAAATTCAGAAGTTCAAAGGGAGGCACTGGAAATGCATGTTTGTCATCAGCAAAAATTTATGGCATATTTGTTCATAGTCTTTCTATAAATAGCGTTCCCACTGCTTGGATGTTTTTGGATCTGCATCTGGGAACTTTAGTTTGTCCTGACATTAATCACAGCCTGTGTGAGGCACAGTGATCATGACCCTGAACCTAGTTTATACCAAGACTTTGTGCAAAACCCAAATCTTTACAACCACAGGCTGACGAATGAAAACCTTTTATTAGCAGCAACGAGACTCTACTCTTATCACAAAACATTTTCAGCCTTGGATTCCCCGAGGAGCGAACGCATTCCCGTCGCCCACAGCAACCGCACCGCGAGCTCTTTGACGGCTCATGTGCCAGCTGCACAACCAGTGGCGGTCCAGAATAAGCCATGCATGTTGGTGTCTGCTGCTGCTGCACTCCTTCACTTTATGTTCAGAGCTTCATTTGTTTCCCACAGGCTGCTAACTGGAAAATCATCCCAAAATCAGCAAAAGGTGAGCACTGAGCGTAAATGAGCATCTGTAGGATTTGTCAGCTGGGTGGCTGTGTGAAGCTTGGTAATAGGCTATTTTTCACAGTTTGATGTGCTACAAAAGCATGCATAATGAGAATAGATATTAAAGGAAAAGAGTGTATATTTCTGATAAGCACATTCGCCCCCATGAACGGCGCTGCTCTTTTGGGTTGCAGCTTTTTTTAACCCGGGTCCTGGGAGCCTTGTGACTTCAAAGCCTAACATTATGAGCCTTGGTGCAAGCTATTGCTTCCTTCCTTGAATTCTGATGGGGAGTGAAGAGCTGGCTGCCCCCTGGCTCACATCCATCACCCAAAGCCGCTCCTGTCTGGAGCTTATTTTCTCTGCGCCCTCTTTCTTAATATTTTGATTGTTTTAATCTGGTGCCCAGAAGCTCCAGTTAAGAAGGACAGTTTGGGGTTTTTGAAGCGAGTTTCTATCAAAAGGTTAAAACCAGGTAATGTCTTACCTGAAGCAGATAACTCCCCTGGGAACCTTTTTTTTTTCTTTTTTTTTTTTAGCATAAGCTCAGATTAATCAGTCCTTGAGGATGGCGAATCAAACAGCCAGACAAGGACAGGGTGAGAATAAATCAGATTTCTGTTTTCTTTGAACAACTCTGAAAGCAGCAGATGACAAAACCATTACACAGATTTCACTTAAACTGTGAAAATGTTATTTTAAAGGGTGGTTATTATGTAAGATCAACTTTTTCGATCCTACATCATCATGCTATGATATCATTCCCTGATCAAAAACATCTGGAGTGTTGCTTTGATTTCTCTCATGTTTGAGAAATCCTCAAATATCCCGTGGCAACAATTCAGGAGTGCAAAAGCGCTTGCTCTCACAAAGTCCCGCCCATTTCCACTCAGCTCCTCGTCGTATCTGCAGCCTCCAGCTGAGGTTCTGACATCGCAGCTCCTCCAGACTAGCAGCAGCAGCAAACACCCGGTGGAGCTGAGTTCAGTACCTAGGAACGGTTGTTAGCAGCTTACTGGCGGAGCTTGTTGTCACAATGTGCCAAAGGCGGAGTGTCGGAATGAACAGGAGCTTCTTAAAGAGACAGAGGCCCAATTTCAAGACGTCAAATTACAAAGTCACATTTCTTTAAAGTTATTTTTTATATAAACAGTATTTTTATAGCAGCTGAGGTAACTTGATTGTGTTATAAAATGTCACCATGTCCCTGAAAAATACATAACACCACCTCTTATGAATTTCCAGAAATGCTTCAAAAGCATTCTCTTCCCAACATTTCTTCTCACAGGATGTTTAGCTGGTCTGTTGTTGTTAGAATGACAGGCTACCAGTTTGTGACCTGAAGCTAATGCACACTTATGTTAAAGAACCAAAACAAATCAGCAGGTCGATTTCTGAATACTTTCAAAACTGCGAATGATTTTGGGTCTTTGGGACACAGAAACCACCTGTTTCTTAAATGATCTTCACATGGTATTTATAGTGTATATTGTGGAATTCTTAGGAATCTTGAAATGCTTGCAAAACCATGACACCATCATCTAGCCTTTCACAAATACATTGAAGGCAAAGTAATCCATACATAAACGTCTGAATGTGAAGAAAGTAAAACCAAATTCTTAAAAGAATAAAACAACTAATTAAACTAGAATTTCTGAAATTGAAGTAAGTTAAATCCAAACTGGAAAAGTCTAATCTCATGTGTAGTCAGACTGAGATAAGGTTCTGTGTCTTATTTTTTATTTTTATTTTTTACAGTCGATGTCAAAATCTTGTTTGAACTGAGAGAAATGTTATTCAAACATGAGCCAAAACTTAAAATCTCCATAAATTAGGCCTAGCTGACTGCTTGCAAATAATGGACATTCCTTTTCTGCTTGTGAACTGACCCGAATATTAACAGCTTTTGTTTGGTACTTTGTCAGCCCCCGTGCTGAATCAAATGCAACACACAGAAGAGGGAAGATGGACAAAATGAGTGTGCTTGTAGGTCACAGGAGCTGAGAGACGTTACGCTGACATCCTAAAATAAAAATACAACCGAGCCCCAGAAAACATATTTGCATGGATCTAAATTAAATAAAAAAACAAATCTCATTTCATGAAACTTCAAGTCAACTCCTCGTAGATTCACTTTTAAACTAATCTCTTAATTTCACCAAGGTTTACAACAGACTAAGTTACATTTGTTTTGATGTCTCCATCCAGACACTTAATTTTATTGATTGTGTTTGTACTTATTAATTTCCTGACAATCTGGGGGTTACTACATATCGCTCCAGACAGTCTGTGAGTCCCCCAACAAAGTCAAATAATCACTTTCTACATTTATAGGAAAAAGAGTTAGAGTAGATATTCATCAGTGCAGACAGAGCACCTGCATATTGGTACATGAGATTAAATAATGTTATCATGTCACTGTTGCACATTTATGTAAATCAATTGTGCAACTCCCATTGTAGAGGTTCGTCAGCAAACACAACCTCTGGAAATGCCTGGAAAGGTTTTAGTGCAGAGTTGCTGGTGTCAAGCTATTATTACAAATTTCAGTTCTGACTTGTCAACATCTTCACCCTTACAATTTTCATTCTCTTCCTTTTTTTTCAATATACAATTGATGAAACTTAGAGTGGATGAAAAGCATCACAATTTTAAAGATTGCCACAGGCCTGTGCTTTGACTGGGCCATTCTAAAGCATTATCTCTTTAAGCTAACCCACTGTAGCTCTGGCTGTACGTTTAGGGTGGTTCTCTTGCCAAATCAGTGTGCTATAAACTGTGTCTCTAAAGTGTTTGAGCCATTGATTTTTTTTCTTTTTGACATGACAAAAATGTGTTCAAAAGCCGCTTGCTTTTAATTCATTCTCAAGGAAACGTCAAATCAATTTTTATTTTAGCAACCATAAAATCACCTCAAATAAATTTGTTTTCACCCTCTCCACAGAACTGGTTTGGTCTCATACCTGGCTCCTCATCTGAGGGCGGCGAAGTCAAAACCGAAGCCTACAGGTAAACAAATGCAACATTTCTCCCTACTTCCAATTACAAATGTTTTGAAGTCATTTTAATGCACTTCCCTAAGAGCGGCTGCATAAAAGAAGCCGCATGAACCACACTGTGTCTGATGCAAACGATACACAAACCCACCACCCACATTCATCGCTCGTACTCTCGAAAGAAAACAAGCTAAGGGCAAAAGCAGCTGGGCTTCTGTTATTTCCTTTCATGTTGACAGACCGCTGTAAGATAAAATAGGAAAATAAAGCTCCGCGGCTGAAACTTGGCTATTGTGCAGCTCTTTGGCACACAAGGGAAAATAAATGGAAGTCTGATTACTGTAGAGGTTGGGCATTCAATAGTGGAGCCCCTGGGAAACAACAGCTGTAAATAATACCGTATGAAAGGCCACAAATAAATGGGGGCATTAGTGTCATAACAGGTTGCTTTCAAATTACCATACAGTCACTGAGCTGCTCTCTGATAAATCAGACCCTTGTCGTTCTCGGAATTGCATGAATAAAGGAAACCTGCATGCTGAGCTGGCAGGAAGACCTTTTGAACAAATTGGCTGCAGCCCGTTTTCTTTGCACAGCCTGCCCTGACAGTAATTACAGCCCTGCGAGTAGTGTGTGATCGTGCTTGTTTGTACAGTAAGTGTAGAGAGCGAGGCTGGCTGCTGAGATAAAGTATGAGGCAGAGCCCCTGGCGGGTCAGAGTTGCGGGTGCGGGATCGTGGCACTGCTGAGATGACCTTTGGAGTAAAAGCCAGCTCCCCGACAAAAGTCTGGGCGAGCGCACGGTTTCTGGTGCATGGCGTCGAACTCAAATGGCACGGCTAAGATTTTAACCAGATTTAATGCCACTGTAGGACGATTGAACCCACCACTGAGGAGACGAATGAATAACATCTCCAAAAAGACATTTAAGCTGATCTGTCAAGGTGTTGCGCTAACGTCGCAAGCCGTGTTTCCATCGACTGTGTGACATTTTCGAAAATACATTTGCTTAATGGAAACACAACAATTTCGCAAAAACTCGCTTTTGATAAAAAAAAGCTTTGCTGAAGCAGTTTCTCAGCCGAATCAAATATGGTTTATTTTGCAACGCTGCAATGGAAACACTTTTTTTCACATCACACGAGTCACGTGATGCTACAGGCTCGAACCACAAATTCTAATAGCTTATCACACACACCTGGTTCAAATGATTGCCTCACCTCCTCTGCCTGCAGTCAAGTAATAATCACCCAATCATTTCGCAGGTGGTCATTACATCTAAACCCTGCTGAACCTTGAGGAACAGGGTTTGAGCTCCATTTACTCCCTGTGTGCATTGATACTTTAACAATTTAACCCAATGGTCAACTGTGATTAATAATTAGCGTTCAACGTTCTCTGGAGTGCAGAAGTTATCGGCTCAGACATGAAGTGGCCTTGAGTCTGAAATTGATTAGAAACAATTTAACTTCAAGAGAATCTACTAAAATTGACATAAATGTGGACAGATGGATTTAAATGCCGTCAAACAGCTCTAGCGAGTTAAAGTTCAAATCGTTATTGTGAATCAGTTAAGGAAAACACTGCAAATTTCACTTCACACTAATTGTGTGAAGTGAAATTTGCTTTTATATTTTAAAATGTCATTTTAAAGAAACTGAGACGAACACATGACTCAACAGGGTGACTCTACGCTCACCTTTTTTCCTCTTGCTCGCCACATGTCTTTGCATTTATTTCAAAACTGTGGTAAATGTTGTAGATGTTATTTGAACCTTATGAAATTTAATATTGTGTTTTTTTAGTAGCAGTAGGATTCATTATTGCTCCTCTCTGTTAAAAAAAAAACCCAAATAGATTCTATGTTAGTTTTAAATCTGTTAAAACTGTGATGAAGTGTTTTTATTAGATACGAAATGCTGGCCCGTTCCCACTCGAGACATCTGTTCTCTCATTTCACAAGACTATGGTTTGTTGTCTGGTGTGAAAAAACTGCGAACCGGCACACATCAGTGGTTCGGAGGAGCCGACCTGGAATATATGCACCAAAAAAAATCGCTCCTCTTTTTGTTCCAAAGTATTTGTGCAAAGTTCGAACGCTGCGGTCGATGCTGTGAGGCTTTCTGCATGACGCCGTGCAGAATCTGTCCTTACCAAGCAGGAGTCATATCGCCCAGGTAGGTATTTTATCCAAACCTTCCACAATGTCTGTAAAATAATAAAACAGCATAAAATAAAGCATTAATGCTTCGTTAATCGTTACACAATTATGCAGCCACAAAGACAGGTTTTATGTGCAGGAATAACACAAGAAGTCATTCCTTTGTAGAAAACTATGTAAGAAAACATCTTTCTTGTTTTTGAGCAACAAAATCCATCACTTAATGCGACATCCAATGGCAGAAAGTCTG
This sequence comes from Phalloptychus januarius, assembly GCA_902982915.1. Lineage (NCBI taxonomy): Eukaryota > Metazoa > Chordata > Actinopteri > Cyprinodontiformes > Poeciliidae > Phalloptychus > Phalloptychus januarius. Next base: position 21,443,466 of record CADWAE010000482.1, on the reverse strand, counting down.
TAGTATTTATGTAGCGTCTCCATTTACTTCAAGATTTCTGAATTCATGTCATTCAAGGTCTAAATGGGAACATTTAGGATCATGCCACAGCTATTTTTTCTCTCCACCGCTATTCAGTCACAAACACTTAGGCTTTTTGTTTTCTTCATGGTCAATGAGAGTTTCATTAAAAGCATTTAATTCTCAGAATCCTGAGTCACTGCGATCTGGCAGTGCTCCTCGGCTTGTTTTTGATCATGACACACGGCTTGCTCTGCAACATCTCAAGGTTTCCAGAGCGCGACCTCGGTTTGACCTTCTGCACCGTGGATCCCGCATGAAGGTCAATGTCGCAAGGTGACAGCATCCGCATAGAGCTGGGTGTGAAACCTTTGTCACTTATATAGAGAAAATAGAAGCACAAGACTCTGAAACTGTGAGGTTTCCAACTTAGTCCATAAATCTTGTAATGTTGTGTTTTTGTAATCTATTCACTTCCTGTATTTGAGTCAGGATCTTGTTTTTTTTTCTGGGTATTGTTGATTGGCTCGCAGTGTTTTTCTGATTTTGCACATTTTAAGTTTTATAATTAAAAGAACCTTTATCAAGAATGTTTAAGATGCTCTCGTCTGCACAGACATAAGTTTTGGCTATGGACCAATAACATATAAAGATCTAACTCAGTGAGTCACAGTTGTCCAGCCAATGACATGATACGGTTCAATGAGAACCTTGAAGTTCTAGTTCTGATGAACCAAAATAAACATGTCTAACAGAAATTCAGTAATTTGACTCCACTGCGCCCCCTAGGTTATTCCATCAGCTGTATCTCCTCACTGTATCAGTCGATCTCGGCCAGGTTTTTGGTGCATCGGTGCATACCACCTGGTGGACGGGTGTAGGAACTGCGCGAGAGAGTCTGCAATGGCTCGCGGGCGATGTCACTGCAAGGGCCGCTTGCAGCTTTAATTTTCTAATTCTTGTTTTTTATCCCTCTGGCTGTTTCTTTTTTTTATCTGTCATCTCAAAAATGTTGGGTTTTTTTACGTCTTCTGCTTCAGATGTGTAATAAATGTTTAACCATGAGTTTGTGACACACAGATCGCTGATATTGCCACACCTGTGATGCTGACCCTCTGAGCTTGGAGAGGAGGCTTCCTCCAGTTGCTGGAGATTTGAGAGTCAAATTGTAGAGTGGAGAAAATTAGAGTGTGAAAGGAGACCCTGCAGCTTGAGATCATCCCTGGAAAAAAAAACAATTTCTGTAAGTGAAACAATTTGACACCAGTTCAGGATGCACACACACCCACATGCACACCCCCACCCACACACACACACATAATGCCTACAAAACAAACTCAGCCACTTTGCATGCTCTATTTTTTTAGTACTTTTAGAAAATATAGTCATGGTCAATAGAATTAGTCTTTTTTTTTGTACATACAACTGTTACCGCTGCACAGTGGTGCAATTGGTAGAGCTGTTGCCTTGCAGCAAGAAGGTTCTGGGTTCGATTCCCGGCCCGGGGTCTTTCTGCATGGAGTTTGCATGTTCTCCCTGTCCATGCATGGGTTCTCTCTGGGTACTCCGGCTTCCTCCCACAGTCCAAAAACATGACTGTCAGGTTAATTGGTTTCTCTAAATTCTCCCTAGGTGTGAGTGTGTGTGTGCATGGTTGTTTGTCTTGTGTGTCTCTGTGTTGCCCTGCGACAGACTGGCGACCTGTCCAGGGTGACCCCGCCTCTCGCCCTGAACGTTAGCTGGAGATAGGCACTAGCAATCCCACAAAGGGAGAAAGGGAGTATAGATGGATGGATGGATAGCTGTTACCTTGGTTCCTCACCAGAGGTATTTGGGACAGTCTCAGAAAACACTTATTTAAAAATTTTCCTGGATTATTCCATTATGGCAGCTCCAGAAACACATTAAAAGAATATTCCTATTCTGCTCTGTCCGTCTTTGTCACGAGGACAACAATCTCGCTTTTGGCCTGCAATGCATCTTGGGAAAGAGGCAACAGCAAAGGATACACAAGACCAGAGCAGTACTTCAAACTGGAGTTGTTGAAGAAACTACATTTGAATTTGGACAGCAGCGTCGTTGTGACAGACGGCCTTAAAATGCGACTTTAGAAGAATGTCGCTCCTGAATTTGGTCACCCTGTAAGCTGCTAATATGAGCTTAGAAAGCACATAAACATGCCAACACTAAAGGACCGGACTCCTCATCAAAATAAATAAAAAAAAAGCAGAGGGTGAAGTTATTCTATATTTTTGTTGCATGACTGTATTTTAAGCTGGTCACTGTTTCACAGTCGACCTGATGCTCCAAACAGATTCTTCAGGTAAAAATGCGACGATTTATGAGTTCAACTTTTTTTCTACTTTAGAATAATATGCCACATTCAGGTAGGAACAAGTTCAAGCAGTTTTAAAAACAACAAAACCCTGCTTTATAATCTCAAAGCAGAAAACAAGAAAGAAAATCGAGCATTTGCTGAGTGCAGGGGGGAAAAAAAACAAAACAACTTCCAATTGTCACTCCAAAGAAATGTGCTACAAACCTCTGATCTGTCACTGCAAACTGACCACTGATATAGAGCAAATTGCAAAAGATAAAATAAAATAAATAAAAAAGAATAAACACCATGACTAAGGCATTTGCATGAAAGAAAAATAACACTTCTCTGTTCGAACACCCTCGGTTTTCACACTTCGGGAAGAAGAACAGAATCCTCTCAGTTAGCTTCCCCTCATGTGCGTCAATTGTTGCTCCCTTTTCAGGTCCGTTATTGCAGTCAGAGGCGACAACGGCGCCCGGGGCAGGCGAGGACGCAACAAAAGACCGCAGCAGCAAGCAGGTACTGCAGGTCAAATAGTTTAGGTCAGCAAGAGAAAAAGGCTTATTTTACAGTGAAAAATGTTTTTAAAAATATATAAATGTGTAAGGAAATGAAATGCAACAAAATAGACTTGTTTTAAAAGCCAATATCACAAAGTTGAAATTGGGACTGAACAAAAGATTTTATTTTTTGTTTAGATGCTTGTGTATTACTTTATGTTTTTTTTAGTCACTTTGAAGAGTTTTTTTTTTTTATTGTGCTAGCAGGAGCTTCAAAGTGTGGGCAAAGATATTTATTTACTTTTTGAAGCAAATGGTTGATTTAGAAACAGGGTGTTTTATAAGTACAAAATTTTTTTTAAAAAGAACTAAGTGCAAATCACAATGAGGGGTTTTAGTAGGTTTGGCCATTAAAATGAAGAAACCCCTTTTATTTTTATTTTATTTTATTTTGAACATGATGGAAGCTTAAAATGACACACATGAACAAGGAATGCAGAAGACAGATATTTCTGTAGCTCAATAATCTTAATATGCTCGAAAAAGAGAAGGAAAAAGTAAGAAACTTAGTAACTAATACCCCATAAACTCAAACCACATTTTCAGATGGACTCTAATTATTAAAGCAAATAAATAAATAAACAAAAACACAGGTTAATTAATTTTCCATTTTATCTGGATGTCTGAATATACACATCCATCCCCACACACACTCATATGCGTTAGCCTCAATTTCTATATACATTCTCACCCATATTTCTACATCTTGTGAAAATGACCTCCTTGTATTTCCTTTTAAATTGTATTAAATTTTGACTTTGATTTAACTCCTCATTTAACTTGATCCATAATGTTACACCATGAATTGAAATACAGAAGCTCTTTATTGCAGTGTGAAAAAAAACAATCAGGTCTTAAGAAATTGGAAAGAAAATGAAAAACAAAGCCATCGAATTAAGACTGAAAGGGTTACGGAACCACTTCTAATTGTTTGGATCTCCAGCTTTTAGAGACAAACAGACCAAAAGTGTCGAACTTTTCCAATCACCCCAAGGATACATCAGTGACTCGCTGAGAAACAACAAAAACCCCAGAACATCTAAAGTACTGCAGCTCTCAACTGCCTGAGTGAAAGTTCACAAGAAAATCAACAAGAAAGCAAAAATGGCGTCTGTGGAAGTTTTTCCCCAAACAATATCTGGATGATCCCAAGACTCTGAGGAAATATTCTGAAGATAAAAGTAGAAATTGATTGATAGAACCTTCAATTATTCTCTATGCCAAAAAATCTTTAAGGAGAATGCCTGGCTGACAACATCTGCAGGTTGGGCACCAACTCTGGCCCCCACTGCCCCCAGGGCCCACTTTGACCTAAATCCGGTTGTGTTTGTGTCACAAAGGCACCAAAAGGGAGAAAGTAATTCCTCAGCCCGGCAGTCAATCCCATGACCAGCGCCGCTTTCTCTAATAGCCTCAGCTTTCTACTCTCCAGGAATACAAAAGCCACCCTTTGTTTTGTTGACAATGTGTTGACAAGAAGTGTGGGATTCAGACACTTGTTGTGGGTTGCTGCTGTGAGCAAGCGGTCTGCTTCACACGCTTCACATGTCCAGCAATGCTTTTTACACACTGTGCTGATTTGGTGATGAAATGAAAACTGCTCTGAAAAGAGGCTTCCTGACAGAAGATAAAAAACAAAAGAAACAACACAGGCGCTCTTTAGATTCTCATCACCGTGCTTCTGAGAGACCTTTTCTTTCAGTCGGAGCTGTCGCTGAGCTCCAGTCACCAAATCGGATCGGACACAAGTAGTACTGGTGAACATGTCAGTTCACTTTCCCAGAGACATGCAGTACCTGCTTTGGGGACTTTCTTCTTTATCTTAATGCTGATGTTAATTCGCATTTACATCTTAGTCGTTTTGAAAAACTCTCATGCAAAGTGGCTTTTAACCACTGCGCTGTAATTGCAATGGGTGCATTTTGTTGCAGTTTTTCCTCACTTGATAACGGCTAACATCTTCCAGGTATAAAAACGCAAATCCTTTCTCCTACTGCGTTAGCTCCCAAAGCAAAATTAAACATGGCTTAATCACAAATATTACTCTTTAAGTCCCAAATGTTTGAAACAAGAAATTACTGTCCGATCAGGATCCTCAGTCAGCCGTTCTATCCAATATTTTTTAACCATCATATGTTGTTTTCAATACTTTATGTTTCAGCTGCTCAGGTTCACTTAATAATAATAATTATTAAATAAAAACTAAGAAATTGTCTGTTAGTGAAACTTGATGATTCCTGATGTGGTGTCAGTTTTCAGTGCAGCTGTGGGAAAAAAAAGAAAGATTTCTTTGCAAAATTTTCTGCTATTTAAAGTACGATTGCTGAAAATACAAGAAAGGCCATGCAAGTGATTCAGTTCTCTTTCTAGCATATTGGACTATAATGCAATTTTTTTGGTCTGCATGTTCACGCAGGTCAAATAAAATAATCTGATTTCAGTGGGCGGTGGACAGAGCGTAATCTGGACAGGCCCTTATGATGACTGAGTGTTCACACAGTTACGTCTCAACCAGCTGGAGGTCCTGTGGAAATCTGGGGAGAAAAAACAAAAAACTTTTGTGTTTATGCCTCTGGGTACATCATGTGTATTCTTTATGAACCATCGGACATGGAGTTTAAAGTAACGTTTGACAAATGATTAGTTTTTGCATCACGTTATCAAAAACCAAAGTTTTTGACCGATTTCCAATCTTTGGTTTTTGTAAAGTTTGTGGAGCAATTCTGGTTTTTCTCTGATCTAAACAACAGTTTATGTTGTTTATATCATTACTAAGCCAGTGTTGCTTATGTGAAGAGTTCAAATGAAATCACACAACAGGGTTTTACTAATTAGAAATAAAATGCAAAGTGAGCCGGAGTACAAAGTATCTTTGTTAGCATCTGTGTTAGCATCTCTATTAGCATCTGTGTTGGCGTCTGTGTTAGCATCTGTGTTAGCGTCTGTGTTAGCATCTCTGTTAGCATCTGTGTTAGCGTCTGTGTTAGCATGAAACCGCGGATCGAGACTCAAAAATGTTGGTGGATGTAACAAACTAAACTGGAAAAGTAGGAAACAGTAAAAGGGTAAAATGAGCGACATGCAGTCTAAGAAGTTTCATTCTCAGTATGACAGATAAAAAGTCTCCACTAATCTCTTTTAGCTATACCTTCTTTTGACTGAATTTTTTTTAAATACTTTGACTCCAAAGACTGCTCTTGTTAGCGTGACCGACTCTCTCTTGAGTTCGGTGAATAAAGATTACATTATGATTTCTTTCCAGGAGGTGACGGGATCAGGGCTGACCCAGTTGTAATAGTCCTTTTGTGGACAACAGATACCTCCTGGCCTGATTCTTTTCTGGTTTTTGTATAATTAGTCGCTTTTCATCAATTGCTAAATCTAAGCATGTAGAGCGTAATTTTCAAACGGGACAAAGCTGAAGAAAAGAACCGGCTGTAAAAAGCTTTGGTTGAGACAGGATTTAGACGTTCTGCTCGACGTTCATGTGTGTGTGGCTTCTTTGCCAAACCAACACAAAAAAAACTTGTTCAGACCTTCTTTCCAAATTATACAGGGTAATTTTCTTTCTGGCAGTTTTGTTAATGTTCTAAACACCTTTTATCTTGTATGTTTATTTTTGTCTATAATAGAAAGAGAGAGAAAAAATTTAATATGAGCTCGCACATTATTCAGTTCAGCACTTTGCTCGAGGTTGGAAATTATCAAAACATATTCCGGGTTCAGCTTACAACGCGGTTATTATTAGCTCCAGTGTTTTCGCCAAAATACATAAAAAAATGAACTCCCCATTGCATGTGTTGCCCTAAAAGTTCCTTTTTACATGGATTTATGGTAAATCTTATTTGGAACTTTGGATTTGAATTTGCAAAACTGACCAACCGAACAAAAGTTTTCTTCTAAGAGAAAAAAAAACAAAAAAAAAGATTGTGTACAGAATCACTACCTTCAGATCAGTGTTTGGTTAATGCACCTTTGGCTGCGGTAACTGTTGGTACTTTTCTACCTTTTTTCTTACAAAACTGTCCCCACAACTCCATCAGGTTGCTTAGGAACTGTGTGGAAACAGATACTGTCAACCCAAGTTCCAAATTGTCCGTAGGGTTACAATTTGGGCTTTGATTTGGCCACTTTCAGAACATATGAGATTTGAACCATTTCCAAGTAGCCTTTAAAGATATTCCAGGCACTGATGGCAACAACAACCCAAAAGTTCAAGAGATTCATTTTTAGGCCCACTGCCACTCGAATACTCGGCAACCTGTACAAGTATTGCCATTTTTGCTTCGCTCCACGCATAAGTGCATCGCACATCGAAATATCTAAACCTAAATACCCCCAGAGACTCTGATGCGGCTTGACGTTACAACAAACCACTGCTTTGCAGGTGGAGTCGGTGAGCTCGAGTGATTCACGTGAAACCTGACTTACGAAACGCACTTCAGCCTGAAGCATCTCTTCATGATGTAATCCAAACATGTCCAAACATTTCAGCTGAGCTGTGTCGTTCGTCTCGGAGCCAGTGACCCCCTCGCTGAGCTTGTTGCTGCTCTCAGAGACGAGGAGGGAAGCAGGAAGCAAAATGTTATGAATGCACAGAAATGGACAGAGAGCCATCAAGCTTGTTTCCGTTTCTCTGCTCGCCCGGCCACTCGCCCGGCCACTCGCCCGGCTGTATGGTTTTATAGGCAGACAGAGAAGGAGACGGACATCTGTCTGAGCCTTTCAGACATTTTTCACTGCTAAGAGCAAATTGACTAAAGCAAAAGGAGCCACAACAGAAACGGACTTATACCATCTGAAAACCACTTAAATCTCTGTATATGTAAACTTTATTATATAAACCTTTAAACTTTTGTCTATTTTTTTTTTTTTACAAACGAGATGATAATAGAATAATAACAGGAAGCATTGCACCGCTATAGATCTTCCTCTGGGAAACACATGTTGAGAACCACACTTCCACTTACGATATTTCTGCTCAGATTAACTATCTGATATGAAAAGTAAAGCGGAACAAACACATCCATTTAAATGCACGTATTGCAGTTCGCTGTACACTAGCTTTTGACATGCAAGACCCTCTTTCTATTATTCCTTTCTCAACACGTGTTTCAGGCGGGGCGATCGTTTGTGGCGCACCGTTTCCTACAACCTGCATTTCTGATAAAGAAGACTGAAATCTTCCACAGGTAACGGCTTACAAACTCTTAAAACATAATAAATCACTTTAATGTGTGAATATACCACTGAGCTGATGTTGATTCTTTTTCATAAAAGACAAAATGCTGAAAAAGCATTGATCTTAGTTCTGTTGCAACTAAAAAAAAATCCACAGAGCAGGTTTGTTCATGTTCTGAGCAGAAGAACGTGGCTCAGACTCAGGATTTAAATGTCTTCCCACATGTTTCGCTGTGCCAGTCGTCCATATGGGTTCGTGTTAGCGCAAACATGTGAAGACGGCCTCAGAAATTCACACATTCTTTGAAGCACTCTCCATGTCTAAATGTCGCTGCTGCTCCACTAAGGACTTATTAGCCTTTTTGGAAGCACACTGATAAACATATTCAGTGCACATACAAGGTATATACTGTTTGTGCTATTTAAGTTGTAAAATAATGCACTTAAAGAAATCTGTGGGCACTTTGTATATAAAAATTATATATGCATTTAAAATGATGGCTGTGCATAATTTTTGTTCAGGTGGGTTCAGTAAATATTGTTTGATTTTTTTTTTTTTCTCAAAGTATCAAAACACTTTTCAGTGAATTTACTCATATAAAATATTTCTAATAAAGTTTGTCCCTATTTCAAAAAAAACAAAACTGTATTATGTCACTGGGGAAAAAAGCAATCCCTGAGTGGCTGATCTCAGTTTCTAAAACTCCTCTCCCGCCCACGACTCCTGCCAGCAGGGCCACAAACGGAAATGACTCCATATACATATTTACAAAATGTTAGCTGTTTAGCTTCCTGACTGTGGGGACGAAGGACTTTCTGAACGAAATGTGAAGGGGGAATACAGAACACAAAGCAGATTTAATACTGATGTACTATTTTATATCACAAAAATATAGAATGTTTTTGAAGAAGAACAAAACAGGGGAGTTACAGAGTTTTATGTAATGATAATATCTAGTAAGAGAGATTTTCCCTGCATGTTGTCTGTTGCTGCATTAGCTTTCATGGTGCAGCTGCATAATGTCGCCCTCCAAATGGTTAGATTCTGAAACTGTGTCTCTTTATTTATTCTAAAAAGCAAAAAAAACCAAACCCATTAGCAGTGTAATCAGCATGCACTGAACAAACTCTGTTTTGCAGATGACCTAATTAAGATTATTCAATCTGAGGCAAAGACTTAATTATGCTTTCCAGTAAGTTCTACAGTAAATTAAAAACATGCTGCAGAAGACTGATTTTTTTTCTTCTCTTCATCTCACGTTGTTGAGCTTCACAAATTAACTTTTTTACAAGTTTGAATAAAAGTACATATTTTAAAGACAGTATAGAAACTGGCATTTCTAAAAAAAAAAACTGCTACCAATACCTTGGTCCAAAAAATGAAAGAAGTTTATTTCTTTTTCTCATGCTTAAATGAGACTGAATATGAGACGAAGTTAATGTTATTAATTCACCAGCATCGAAACAGGAACACAAGCAGGCAGGGAACCGTGTTCAGCAGGTCACATAAGGTCTTAGCAGCAGTAGTTTTAACAAGCAGCCTTTTTAAGCCTACTGCATCCTACAATTAACAGATCCACATCGAAACACTGTAAACAAAACATATAAACACTTACAAACATCTAGAAAATGGCTAAAATGTATTTAACAACCATTACGTATTGCCAGATGTATTTTTAAAAACATGTTTTCAAACCTGGATTTAAATCTATAACTTTTAGCCCAAAGGGGCAGAGTTTACTTCCCCAAATCACAATCCATAAATGGTCTTTTGTAATTGAAAGAATTTCTCTTGCGTCCACCAAAAAAGTGCATTTGGTGACCTAAATATATTCAAAAATTCACTATAAGGACATTGTGAATCCTAGGTCAATTCTTTCCATTTTTTCACATTTACTCGACTCAAACGTTTTATTGGCTTCATCTTAGGTCAGTATATGCAGTTGAGCATTGGGGGATTAAAAGTTATCAACATTTTTAATCTTTGGGCAAACTTGGCACTCGAAACACTATAGTTTTCACATGCATAGGCCAAATTGCACCAACCTCTGTATGACTCATCCATGTTGGATGCCCAATGATGCAATGTTGTTAGATGCTGACATCATTAAGACTCTAAAAACAGGAAGAAGTCACTTTTTTTGTTGGGAAACTCCATCTCTGACCCTAATTACTTAATCAACACGATACTGTGTCAGACGACAGATAACAGGTTGGTCTTACTGGCTTTAAAGCACAAAACTTTTTCACTGGAGGGTGTGGCCGTGGCTGCAGGGCAAAGTCGGACATCTCACCATTTTCATACGTTTAGTTTCAAATTCCACATATTTCAGTCAAGCTGCAGTGAGTTTCTCTACATCATCTATTTCATATTAATGCAGATGCTCAGTTGTCAGTCATGATTGCCTGCTTGTATTTGTATAGTTGTGTGATTTGGAGAAGCAGACGGCATAAAATGTGGAAGTAGGATGCAAAAACCAAACAGGACAAAGAAGAAGTGCCTGATGCTGGTACAGCTCTATCCATTATAAAGGGAATATAATAAACCTTACTGAAAAATGACTGTACAGCTCAGGCATAAATGTCACTATTTGATGTATTGTGCAATAGCATAAGCTAATTTGCACCTGAAGTCTCTTGACAGGTTACAAAATAAACATACAAAACAATAATGAAACAAATAAAAAAGTGTTTGTTATGTTAGGAACTCTCTTAAGGCCTCAGCTGCTACTTTTAATCTTTGGATTCTTTGCGAATACGAACCCTGATCTTTTTTTCTGGTCGATTTCCTCTATAAGTGCGACAGTGGTGTTGAAGAGTGAACAGGCAGGTGACAGGTCAGTTGGAAGCTGGCAACTGCTTTGAGCTGCTTGTTCCACAAAGGCAGAGAAAATGACAACACAGGGTAACTGTCTGAACTCAGGCAGATATAAGAACAAACCAGGAGCAAGAGGAGTCTGATTATCACTCATGTGAGGTAAACAATCTCCTCGTGGAAAAGCGGCGATCTTTAAGCTCGTCCCGGGGAGCCTCGATGAGTTCCAGCAATGCCGACCTCACCTGTCACACACACCCTGCAAAAGAGAAAGAGAGAGAGAGAAAAACACAACATCCACGCAGCCCCGCAGATATGACCTAGGCTGATAACATTAAAATGGAAACATAAATAAAAAGAAAGGTCATTTTCTGTTTGGAAAACCTATTTGTAAATTAAGCAGCCGAGGTGAATATGAAGGTTGGATCCACGAAAACCTGCCAAAGTTTCGCATGCGCTGCAAAGAGAAGCAATCATCCGGACTAGTTTTTATCACTGTTTTTATTTAACCCTTTATTTTACCAGGATGAAACACTATTGAGATTAAAAACCTCTTTTCCAAGATAGTCCTGATATAACACAACACTAAAAAACCAATGTACTAACGCAGTAATGCACCTGTTTGCTATACACTTATGCTGAGTGACGAGGTAAACACAAGTGAGCATTTGTTCCTCTACGATGTCCGAGAGTCACCTCCTGATTAATCTAACTTCTCTATTTACAACTCATTCACCAACGGTCACCAGCGTTTCCAGGCATGCGGATATTTGGGCTACTCTACAAAACCTCTCACGCATCAGATTAATAATTTGCACTTTGGTAGGATTAAGTCTAATCAAAAATAAATCAACCAGCATACCTAAGTGGGCCCCATATGAGGAAAAGGAGGGCAGATAATATGGGTCCCACATGGGTTTGTCCGTGGTTTCCATGGTGGCCCCACAAGGGTTTGCCAATGTAGGGGCGCCGCCTACATGGGCCCTACATGGCAGTGGCCTTACATGGGCAAACCCATGTGGGACCCATATTGTCTGCCCTCCTTTTCCCCATATGGTGCCCACCTAGGTATGCTGGCTGGCAGATGTCATTATTTTGGGATTAAATCCTTTTTAACCATTAAAGATTGTGACATCACAATAAAATAAATTATCCTGTGAAAATAAAAAATAAAAAACTACCCTTAGAGAATGAAAGCTAAATTAATAAAATACAAATAAATTGTTTGGGTTAGAACTACAAGGATGTCTTGTATGTATTTGTTTTGTGTATGATAGTCCACGGAGTAAAAATAGCTGGGTCACAATTTATATTACTTATAAAAACAGGGACAATCAGGTGAGACAAAAAAGGGGGCGTGGCTGGTGGAAGAGACGCCAAGGTCGGACCGGTGGAGCTCCAGAAATCAGCACGAAGGAACGAAGTCCTTGGAGGGAAAGTAAAGCTTGACCCACTGCTAAAGGAATTTAAAAGACTTCGGGATTTAAACAAAGGCCACACGGGGCAAGGACCGGACCCGATACCTGGAGCGACTGGGGCGAAGGACGCTGCAGGCCAGACGAAGGAGAAACGCCAACCCGGTGAGACGTTTCCTTAATTTTATTTATTTTTCCGACAGACACTATTGAAATATTTGGGCCCCAAAGTCATTTTTAGGGTGTGCACGGATCCCTATTTTTTATTTATTTTTTTACTTTTTTCAGCGCAGAATTGCGGACCTTTTTTTTGGACTATTATTATTATCGAAATATCTCATATTGTTTTGTTTCAGAGACTGTGTTTTATATTTGGTTTGGGGTTGTTTATTTGTAATACCGTAAGAGTGACTAAAAATATTGAGGTGATTAACAGCTGATTGATTGTTGTTGATTAAATATAGCGTGCCACGCCCACCTGCACTCTTGAGTTGACCTGTCCGATCGTTTTTTTTTTGTATTTTTTATTTTGTTTTTGTATTAACTCATTTAAATCATACTTCCTAATTTTGTCTAAGTAAAATCACAGGCATGCTCATTTCTAAATATTTATTAAAAAAAAATAAGTAAAAGAAGTCTCTTGAGCAGGTACAATCTTCGTTTAGACGGGATTTGTTAAAAGAGTTCTTGGTGAGTTTTTAATATCATAAAAATGCCCGACTTTAAAACCTCTGAACTCGGCGAGAGTGGATATGATTTTTCAACACGTTCCCCTTCAACCTAACAACATCTCACACTCGGTCATTTGAAAAAATAAATAAATAAAAGAAGAAAATGACGTGTTATTTTGGAAATGAAGTTCCCTGTTGTTCGGTGAAGATTTTCATCGACTGGCTTTCGACTTTTTATCGCGAGATCCCGATTTATTTTCTCGAGATCCCGACAGTTTTTTTCTATTTCGCCGGATCTCGAGAAAATAAGTCGGGATTTCTTTCTTTCTTTCTTTCTTTTTTCTCCATGTCATCTTAGAGGCTCCGTAAAAAGCGGACGTTGTGCTGCGCAGCGAAGCTCAGGCCCAGTTTAACCTTTGATTTCACCAAAACTCAAGAGTCCACCTTCCTTCCACATGACACTCGCCTTAATGAGACAAAAGCTCTTACTTGTGCAAGTAAAGCGCTTTATGCAAAGCAGAAAATGGAACTTGCAAGTCTTATGAATTCTTATATGACGAGCCTTAAGTGCACAAACATTCTCCCGACTTACTTTAGAGGATTTCTATTATAAATTATACTATTTTTTTTTCCTTTTAAAGAACTGTGGGGATAAAAGCCTTCACGGTGAGAACAGAAACCGGCTCACCCTGTATTACCGATAATAAGCTGCCGTTCTATTGATTTTGAGAAAGACAAGACTCCCTGCACCTGTCACCTCACAGATTGCGTGATGCACTTAAACGAGGAGGTGGTGGGCTATTTTTGTCAGCTTATGTGAGTCAACAGGCTTGTGTGAGATCTTGCAAAAAAGATGAACAATATTGCTACTGATGTGTTTTCTAGGGGAGGCATATATGGACTTTTAATTTTCCATCAACGGGCGTGTAGAGCGTGTTCTACAAAGGTCCAGCTCATTTTTCCCCCCCGATCGTACCTGGCGCCCGTTCGTGCTTTCCAATCAATAAGCGCCGACTAGCTGAGCTCCGGCCTCTGGGAGCGCAGAAACCTCACGAAGCAGAGCTTTGAAGACTCTCTCACCGAGGTGATGCGGGCCGCACGCATCAGCCTCTGCAGAACGCCGCTGCCCACGAAAAGGTCATGAATGCTTTAGAAACGTCACAAAGACGGCGCTTCATCACTCGGTAGCAAAGCTGGGAGCAGGACTACACGGTGAAATATCAGTGCAGAGAAAGGAACGTGTTAAACAGCACAAATCTGATCAGGTGTAGAGTAGAGTAGAGTAGAGTAGAGTAGAGTAGAGTAGAGTAGAGTAGAGTAGAGTAGAGTAGAGTAGAGTAGAGTGGTGCTCTGTGATGTTTTGTTGCGTAGCTGGCTTCCAAATCGCTCACGGTGATGACGTCACCTCTTTAGCCCTTTAGCCTTCTGTTTGTCCTTGCAGACAAATGAGGCTAATAATAAGACTCATTGGGTGCTGTGGTGGCGCAGGGGCAAAGCACAACCCACATATGGAGGCCTTGGTCCTCATGCTGGCGGTCGCAGGTTCAATTCCCGGCCTGGTGACATTTGCCGCATGTCTTCCCCCTCTCTCATTTTCTGTCTAGCCACTAGAGCCTAAGACTGGTGACATTTTCTGAATTAGCTGCTAAGGCTAATTTGATAAACAGAAGGTTCTTTTCAAGACTGTGGTCTCCAACCACCGGGCCCCAGATGTAGCACGCTCTGGCCCCTAAATCAGGGACTCCAGTTTTAAAGTGTAAATCTCATCAAGAGCAAGAAAACCTTCAAATGTTGACATTATGAAATGGCCTTTCCATTGATTTTCAATGCAGATAAAACAAAAAGAAAAAAAAACTTTTGTCATCTGGGACTCCACAAATGTCTGTTGTCGGAAATGGAAAATAAATTGTTTTCCTGAAAATACCCATCAAAAATCCAAATGTTGAATGGATTTGTGATGACATACTGTACATATAATCTTGCTTAATCATCTAGATACACAGGGAAAGTGCCTGAGCTTTGTGAAAGCAAGTAGGGTGAGTTCTTATAAGGACTTCTCGTTTACTAAAATATTTCTCTGTTTCGTTTCAGGATTTATCGAAACAGGTCTTTTTTGAAATCATGTGGTTTAAGAAAATGTTTGGTTTTACCAAATATTTCATGGTTTATTTCTTGTTCTCTCCATGACTTGCTCATGTAAAGAAGAATATTCTAATATGGGAGAAAATATGCTAATGCAGGCCCGTGTGGATCAAAGTAACAATGCTTGTCAGAACAGGAGCAGAATTGACAAAGTTTTACTTGAACGCTGCTGTAATTTTAGTTTTTTTTTTTAGTTTTTTTTTAATTGGGCATTTTTGTCACGGGCTTTCATGCACCACTGAGGTAAAAGTGCCGGCTCGCAGGAAGAAAGCCTCTTGGCTCTCTAACCTGCTCCTCAAATTGTTACGCACATTTTCACTCTGAACTCAAACTGAATATTGACATTTTCCATTTCGTTTGGATTCTTAGGCACCTTTTGCCTATTTTCCTTCTTTCACTTTCCCCTTTTATAGTTGACATGAAAATGAAGTTGGCTATCACAAGCTACAGTGGTAAAAATGACATAAAAAATAAATAAAACATTCCTTTAAGGAGACCTGTTTGTGTGGTCTTATTCCTGTCATCCGCCACTGACAGCGAATCTGTGTCCGCTGTGAGAAGCCCACATTGTTGAGCAGAGCAGAGATTTAGGACAAGGTGTCAACAATGAGAAATCCTTGCGTTGGCTCGACCTCGCAGCTCAGCGGCAACGTGTGGTGACACGAGGCAGGTGGTTGACGCCTGCGGTAACCGGGTTGGACAGCGCAGGAACACCTGAGTGTGCTTGAATTTCCTTGCTCTCAGACCAACTGCTGTCAGTCTTCATTTGGCATCTTGCTGCACTGCCAGAGTCCTAACAGACTGACAAAGGCAAGCTGTGCAGTTTAGTTTCCACCTCACCCACACTTGGTGACTTCACTGCCGCACAAAGCAACTTCTGTCCCACTTAGTGACTGAATAAGGGATTAATTGAAATCCTAGTGCCAATTTAGAGGTTCACCATCACCGTGTTTCATTACAGAGCTGGTTTGAAACAAACGCAGTGCTTTTCTTTGAGACATCATAAAAAAAATTAAATATGCATTTGAACCCTGTCGTTTAAGGAAACTGCATGAACCTTTTTTTTTTGTCACTCTCTGACATTGGATGCCAAAATGTGCTGAAACAGTGTCTGTTGTCCTGAATCCCCAACCTTCACCAGGCCGCACATCCATCCATCCATCCATCCATCTTCTACCGCTTATCCGGGGTCGGGTCGCGGGGGTAGCAGCTTAAGGAGGGAGGCCCAGACTTCCCTCTCCCCAGCCACTTGGGCCAGCTCCTCCGGGGGAATCCCGAGGCGTTCCCAGGCCAGCCGAGAGACATAGTCCCTCCAGCGTGTCCTGGGTCTTCCCCGGGGCCTCCTCCCGGTGGGACGTGGAGGAGCAGCGGCTCTACTCTGAGTCCCTCCCGGATGGCCGAGCTTCTCACCCTATCTCTAAGGGAGAGCCCAGCCACCCTGCGGAGAAAACCCATTTCGGCCGCTTGTATCCGGGACCTCGTTCTTTCGGTCATGACCCAAAGCTCATGACCATAGATGAGGGTAGGAACGTAGATCGACCGGTAAATCGAGAGCTTCGCTTTTTGGCTCAGCTCTCTCTTCACCACGACGGACCGGTACAGCGCCCGCTTCACTGCAGAGGCTGCACCAATCCGCCTGTCGATCTCCCGCTCCCTTCTTCCCTCATTCGTGAACAAGATCCCAAGATACTTAAACTCCTCCACTTGAGACAGAACACCCCCCCCGACCCGGAGTAGGCACTCCACCCTTTTCCGGCTCAAGACCATGGCCTCGGACTTGGAGGCACTGATTCCCATCCCGGCCGCTTCACACTCGGCTGCGAACCGCTCCAGTGAGAGCTGCAGATCACGCTCTGATGAAGCCAACAGGACCACATCATCCGCAAAAAGCAGAGATGCGATCCTAAGACCACCAAAACGGATCCCCTCAACACCCCGGCTGCGCCTAGAAATTCTGTCCATAAACGTAATGAACAGAATCGGTGACAAAGGGCAGCCCTGGCGGAGTCCAACTCTCACTGGGAACAAGCCCGACTTACTGCTGGCAATGTGGACCAGACTCTGGCACCGGTCGTACAGGGACCTGACAGCCCGTATCAAAGGGCCCGGTACCCCATACTCCCGGAGAACCCCCCACAGGACTCCCCGAGGGCCGCGGTCGAATGCCTTCTCCAAGTCCACAAAACACATGTAGACCAGTTGGGCGAACTCCCACGCACCCTCCAGGACCCTGCTGAGAGTGTAGAGCTGGTCCAGCGTGCCACGACCAGGACGAAAACCACACTGTTCCTCCTGAATCCGAGGTTCGACTATCCGACGGACCCTCCTCTCCAGGACCCCCGAATAGACCTTGCCAGGGAGGCTTAAGAGCGTGACCCCCCTGTAATTGGAGCACACCCTCCGGTCCCCCTTTTTGAACAGGGGGACCACCACCCCAGTCTGCCAATCCAGGGGAACTGCCCCCGATGTCCATGCAATGCTGCAGAGTCGCGTCAGCCAACACAACCCTACAACATCCAGAGCCTTAAGGAACTCCGGCCGGATCTCATCCACCCCCGGGGCCCTGCCACCGAGGAGCTTTTTAACCACCTTGGTGACCTCGTCCCCAGAGATTGGAAAGCCCGACCCAGAGTCCCCAGGCTCAGCTTCCTCAATGGAAGGCATGTTGGTGGGATTGAGGAGGTCTTCGAAGTACTCTGCCCACCGGCCCACAACGTCCCGAGTCGAGGTCAGCAGCACACCATCCCCACTATACACAGTGTTGGTGTTGCACTGCTTCCCCCTCCTGAGACGCCGAATGGTGGACCAGAAACCAGGCCGCACAGTCTCTGAAAATTAAGATCTTTGTCCCTGAGAGTACAATGAAGCCGAAATTTGTTTTTATATTGCTTTTGGAGTAATGGCTTATGGCTCTTTAAGTGGCTTTTTTGGTTCAGGACTCATTTCTATGTGAATAATTACACCTCTCTTACCGGCTTTATGCAGCAGCTACACAAGGTCTTTTGCTTTTATTTTCACACATGGGTGTTTATACTTCCATGGAATCGCTTTTAACGGATAAACGTGGCACTTTAAGACTTTTGGAAATTGCATTCAAGGCTCATAAAGACTCGTGGAGGCCCACCAATCTCTTCCCAATTTGTTGAAATTTGCATTTCACACAAGAAAACAGTATGCTGAGGTGTTACCTTCACAATCTAAAGTAACATTTCAGAAGCTTGCTAAGGCAAGACATCAACATTTGTGGTATGTGTTGTTTTCTATATGTAGTGTATGCGAATATGTGGTTTTAACTGAGTATTGTTGGAAATATTCATTCAATTATGCTAGTTTTAACTTTAAATACATGTTTAAATATTAGACAGATCAACATTGCCTTGAGTAGGCCTCAATTTTAAGTTGGATTTATATTCATGGCTCAATCAACATAATCTGATCAGTAGAAGATAATTGTGCCAGTTTTTATATCCAAATCGGCCATTTTGATATTCTGGGTGGGAGGACAACTCTGCCCCACCAGCCTCCTGTTATTCTTAGTTTACAGTGAAGATCTATTTATTTAGAGGAGTCTCTCAGCAGGACAATAAAACAGAGAGGTCTGTGTGAAGATAACCTTTTCCTGAACCCATACAAGAGTTGGGGTCGTTTTTCATGTATTTGTGTAGGAGGACAGATTCCAGATTTCACACTGAGGTGTAAGATCCTCCGGTTTGAGAGACAGGGGAGGGGACACTCTGTCCCCACCAGGCCTCGCAAGAAAAGTTATAAAATCATTCAGAGCATCTTCCCTTTGAAATTTGAAACTTCTTGTAGCCAGGGAAGCAGGAACCCGCCCAGATTGCATGCATTAGAGAAGAGAACACACCTTCCTATAAAAGTTTCAGCGCTAAAATAATTAATCAGATCGCTGGGGTGCGGCGGCATCGGCGCTCTCCAGAGATGCAATGCGTCTCCCTATTTGTCTTTGTATTTGTCCATTTTTCTGCTTATCTGAGGTGATTGATGTTTGTCTTATGGTCTTGAGTTTCTGATTATTCTGGTGTGCTGTTGGTGTGATTTGATGCATTTGATTGTCTGAATAAACTCTGGATATGTTTGAAGTAGAACAGTGAATGGTTTGTGTTTTCAGCCTTACGCACGCGGGACCCTCTGGCCGGGGAGAACGGGAGGAGACAACGAGCTAAAGGGTTTAATAATTATCCTCTCGACAGTATGTACAGGAATCAGAGCTTAAACTAATGTAAACTGATGTAAACTGAAAATTTGCATTTGAGAAAAGTCAAATTCACAACGCACAAAAAAACGGTAGATAAAGATGTAATATCTTAGTCAAGTGACATATTGTCAAACAGGAATCTAATTATTTGCACTTTAAAATAAAAATTCATCTCAATCTCTATAATTCAATCACTTGCCACAAAAATGACTTAAAATAACATATTACAGGTTTTAACAAGAAATGATTTTGCTAAATCCCCGCTAAAAATGACTGAAAACAATTAGAGTTATAGACTAAATTATCTCCTGCTTAGTTGCTATAGCTGGACATTTTAGATTTTACCTTATAATTAAAAACCTAAAAGAATGAATATTTTTAATTACTTGATCAAAACTAAAAAATATTTTTTTTTGACAATTATGGCCTTGACATGGTTTGAAAGTCTTCGTAGATTTGTTTTATGTTCTTTATTTTTTCTATGCCTGCACAGTTTCATTTAAGACGAGATGCAGGAGCTCAAGTCAAATTGCCAAGTGACTGTTGTAATTGTCAATTGTCACATTATGCCCATATAGTCAAAATACTTTTTGCACTATGAGACCGGTCCACTAAATCATCGACTACTAAGTCTGTTATGTTTTATTTTACACAAAGTTAGAGCAGAATAGATGCAAACACCAAACGGCTCTAACAAAACGAGCACTTTGGGCGTCATCTTGCATAAAAAAGTCTACTTCAACAAGACAATGGCATCACATAAAAGATGAACTGTGGCACACAATTACTGGCAAAGAATTAATGTTTTTTTTGTTGCTTTTTTTAAATAGGTCAAGCCGTTTACGTGTCATTTCAGATGGGTTGTATCACAACAGCCGGGGGCAAAGGGCAGCCTATTATCCACTATTTCAGCCTATTGCTGTTTTCTTTCAGTCCTCTCAAAAGGCAGAGAGGATGCAATCCAGGCAGTTGTGCAGATAACAACCAGCTGACTGGCCCTGGTGACTGTGTACAAGACGTACAAGAAAAATGATGAATAGCTAACGGCTGCTGAACAGGTTTGAAGCAGGCTGGGGGAAGAAAAAAAAATCAAAAATCAGCACACTATATCGTTGTCTTAGCAGTTAAACTGATCTAAGTTGTGCTGCTTTCTGATGTTTGTATAAAAGAATGTGTTCAAAACCAGCTTCATTTGCCAAGTTTGTGCACACAAACAAGGAACACCCTTGTCCCTTAGTGGGCTTTGGAGGTGCTGGTGCCTCTCCAGCTAACGTTCTGGGTGAGAGGCAGGGTCACCCTGGACAGGTCACCAGTCTGTCACAGGGCAACACAGAGACACACAGGACAAGCAAACAAGCACACATATTCACATCTAGGGGCAATTTAGAGAGACCAATTAACCTGACAGTCATGTTTTTGGACTGTGGGAGGAAGCCGGAGTACCCAGAGAGAACCCATGCATGCACAGGGAGAACATGCAAACTCCATGCAGAAAGACCCCGGGCCGGGAATCAAACCCACGACCTTCTTGCTGCAAGGCAACAGTGATACCTACTGTGCCACTGTGCAGCTCCTTGTACATCAATTAAAGGGCTTCATAATCGATTCTGAACTGGCAATAAACTAAATTCTAACATGGCAGACAAGCTTCAGTCGTAGCTTTCCTTATAATATAAGGAAAAAGTGTTTTTTTTTTTTTTTTTGGAATGGGGGCAAAAATCAGTTAACTTGACTTTACCACCTGAAAAAACTTGAGCAGAGGCCGTCACGACGACACTGAATTCAAACATTAAAGATGACAGCTAAGATGTGATGCTGTCTCTCAAAACCCTGCACATTCCAAGCAAAGTGTCACAGTGTGATGACACGGAAGTGACACCACGACTGTGGATGTGTATGGCAGCATTTCCATCCATACGCACACACACACACGCGTGCGCGCACACATTTAGACACGGGAAACACTGATAAAATGCCAAATAACGGACAGATTCATTTGATAAACGCTGCGTAGGAGGACTTCTTGGCAGCCTACATTCTGAACATGTGTGCAAAAGAGGACGAAGCGCCAACACTCGGAGACATCAGAGCCTCCAGGAGCTAATGCACAAAATACGTGACAGCAAAATCCATACTGAGAGCACGGAGAGAAGACTTTGAAGTGCGCAGGGGTGGGTGCCCTCTATTCCTCTGATGCTGGAAATCCTAAAAAGCTTCTTTTTTTTTTTTTTTCTTCCAGCAGCAAGACAACATGATTACTTAACACTGCCTCTAGATAATACGAGGAGAAATGAACTATTTTGGCTGTCGCTTTTGACACCGTGCGGATAAGTTCCTTTGCGTGTTCTCCTCGCTTCAGGCCCATTCCCACAGGAAGTGGTGCAGACTTCCAGCAGACTGGCACGCCGTGATTGGCTGACGGTGGTGACCGTGGGAGGAAGTTGATTTTTCAGGACACCCAACATAAATCGGATTATCATATAATTGACATGTTTACTGGTGTATTTATAGCTTCCACTTGGCTTGAAAGTGGGGAGCATGGCTACAGTCACAGCACAATTACATTTGAGGATAAGACTGCTGGGTTCACATGCCCACACCGGCACGCAAATCTGATTTAAGTCACTACAGGGCCTCAGCTAATTCAACACGGCTGCAAATTGTTGTCATTTAATGAATGAGCCCTTTTTATTGCAAATGCAGGGGCTCGATTTGAGTGTTGTGTTTAAATAAAAGTCCTAATGTTGCACAGTGAAATTACGTAAGTGGATGTTTTGTTGAAATACACTTGAGATATTAATGGTGCAAGACGAAAAAGAATTGGTGAACTTGAAATTACAATTAGATTATGAGTTATTGTACACAGAAGAAAAATAAAATAGTTTGAGTTGATTGGAGTTGAGATGAATGAAGTTTTTTGGCGAACCGTCACTGCTTGAGATTGTTTGCATTTTTCCAGAACAAACGTCAGATGATTTTTAACAGTTTATGATGTCACAAACGCGCCCATCTGTTGAATAAAATAAAATAACTTCTCAGGGAAAACGGCAATGTCTGAGTTTTTCCCTTTAGTTTTTGAACTTTCAAAGTGTTTGGAGCAATCTCACTTTCGTCATCTGCATGTAAGTGCAGAGGATTATTGGTGTGCAATACTGGGGATTTTGGCGTTGATCCGATACCAAGTAAATACAGAGACTGTATCGTCGATACCAATACTGATGCAATAGTTTTTCTTAAAATGTTATTGTCATTGAATATTTTTGATGTTTCGGCTTCATTTTTTTGATTTTGACTGCGATAAAATAAAAGACAAAAATTTTAGGCAAATAAAAATATATATTTTTTATTAACTACATACATTATAAAAGAATGTAGCATTATAGAAATTAAATAATAAAATTATTCCCTTCTCCAACACACAGCCGTTTTCCAGGATAACTGAGTCTGCAGCTGCAACCTGTTAATAACCTACCTAGGAATGCTATTTTTCCATTCAATAGTTCACACAAAAGGGTTATTATATTTGCTATATTTAAATTTCACATTTTAGATATGTAGCTATACATAAGTGTAGACTTTTGAGTTCCAGTAAAAAAAAAACTTTTTGCTTTCTGAATAAAAAATATTAGGTTAATCTGTCTGCTAAAATTGCATCTCTGTTTACACTGTAAAAGCATTTCCTAATCATGGAAATTGTGTCTATTCCCAATTTGTGTAGAAATTGAAGTTTGTGGATTAAATGCAACAGAATTGTTGCAAGGGTAAACTCGCACACTATTGTATGGAAGACATATTTAACAGGATGGCCTAATGTCATGTTGGATATTTTCTAAGTGTAAAAAAGCAATAAGTTTGTGTTACATTCTAAATCAGAATACAAAATTATATGATGACTCTGGCTTTGTAAAAATAAATCATATTAATATATTAATAATTTTGTACATATTACAGTTGATTTTTTTTATTTTTATTAAATCTGAATTTTTTAATATATTGTTTTATTCTGTTAATAAATTTGCATAGATGACTGGTCTGGACGACATCGGCTTTGTAAAACGTATCAGTTCTGTGCATGAAAATGCTCTGCGTTATCAGCTATAATTAGCTGGTCATCAGAGTGCAATTGCCGAATTCGCTGTCTCACAAAGGCTGTTCGTAATCTCTGAGTGTTTGGGGTGTGAGGGACACAAAATTGCAGTTCTTGGTTCTGTTTGCCCATGCCTAATCAAAGCATCCCCACTTAATTACTAGGCTAGCTCAAAAATAGCAAGGCAAAAGTGTCCATTACCTCGTCAACCCCCGCAGCCTGTCAGAACTGGCAACGGAGCCCGTGGGCAGCTAATGTGAAAGACTCATCTGCTACTACCCTCTTCGTTCCCTTTGATGAATTATAGCTGCTTCCTCACACGTAAACATTTCACCCTCTTATCCTATTCACTGATACTGATGAGACACATCAGGCAGAGAGTCACACTCACTGAGAGAGAGAGCACCGTCTGCTTCCGGGCACGCTGGTTCTCATTCCCCAAGAGTAACACCTGCTGAGACATACGACATGTTTTGGGCAATTCACAGGCTTCACTCGGACTGCTTACTATTTTTTGCGTTTGTTTGTAATACCTTGTGGAGACGATCTTCCTGACACATACTACATTGTGGGGACCAATTTCTCCTTTGGGGACCGAAGCCTGGTCCTCACAAGGAGAAACGCTGTTTTGGGTCAGGGATCAGATTTCGGATGAAGGTGTGAATTGGGTTAGGTATGTAATGGTTAGGGTTAGGATAAGGGTAAGATTTACGCTGTAGAAATGAAGTCAATAGAAAGTCCTCACAAAGATAGCCACGCAAACAACGAATGTTCTTTTTTTTTTCTTATATTTGACACATTTATCATGCATAAAATCTGTTAAACTTCTGCTTCCTCTTTGTTACGTTCACAATTTTTCCCTCACTTTCTTTTTTTTTTTTACCTTCAAGTACTTTACAGGTTTGATATTATTCTTGATTTTAACATGAGTTCAGAGAGAATTACCCCAATTAATCAGATGACAATGTATATCTGCAACAAATTCCACTTCCCCCCTTTCTAAAAATTGCAAGTTAGCTAAAAAAATGAGAGTTTTGCTTACTTTGCAGATATAAAATATATTCTGAAATTCCTGCATTATCAATAAAATACCCATCTTGACTTTGTGAAAATCCCAGTGTAGAAAGTCTGTCTCAAATGTTGCTGTCTGGGCCAGACCCCCTGCCGCTGTTCACACTGACAAGCCTCAGAAATGTATTCATCTTAGACTGCGGTCGAACAATGGCGGCCAACTGCTGCACAAGATGAAAAGGCATAAAAAAGCATTCCAGTCGGTCAAAAGTTGCAACTCAGGGTTTTACAAGTGCAAATGTTATGACTAATACATCCAAAGTATTATCATAAGTGACAAATCTGAAGAATTCCTGTCATTCTGAAGCTAAAGCCCAACTAAGTTAGATTTTAGACATAGGGAATGTTGCAAGGCAAAAGGGGAAAAAAAGCTCCCAAAAAAAACAATAAATTAAAAGAAGATTGCACTGCTCAACTCAGATAGCGATAATCTTCTGCACATTCCAGACTTTGATTTAACAGCGTCCATTGTTCCTTACCACAGCACAAACCATGTCAGATGTCAGACACCATCTCATCTCAGAGTCTCCCAACAGTTTGAGTCATGACAGCGAACAGACCGCTGTCAACCCAGCCTGAATAAAAGATCTCGCTCCAAGCAAACAGAGAATAAAAGCGAGGGAGGGGAGGGTCACTGTCCCTTAACACATCTCAAGAGTCTTTGAGTGGCACAATACACAGGAAAAAAAAAAGTTCTTTGAAATCTTCTGGCCTGCCTCAGAGTTTGGATTTATTTCAGATGGGGGACGAATCAAAGCTGGAAGGGAGGATAATAAATTTTAAATAAATGATAATCTGCACGCATGAGGCAGTTGATTGGGAAGTGTTGAGTGAGGATCAAAAAGTAAATCTCAATCTGAGGAAGCAAAACTGGAGGGTTGGGGGGCTTATAGCACTCTGAAAAAGTATTTACCCCCTTAGCGCTTTCTTACGTTTTGCTTTTTTGTCACACACATATGTTAAGTAAGTAAAACAAAATATGGTTTTCAAATGATGATTTCAATTATGAATGTAGGAAAATATACCGCAACCAATCTAGTGATGATGTGGGTTAGATGTGAGTCCTGTCAAGTTAGCATTAATAGAGCTAATAAACTATTTCTAAGTCTTTGGGTTTCCAGTGAGCCAAAGTGAAAGCCTCATCCACAAGCATAAAGAGAGGTAAATCTTCCCAGAAGTGCTCACCAAATTTACTCTAAACGCATCAAGGAGGTGCAAAACAAATCCAGAGCAGCAACTGAAGCACTGCGACTAATGTCAGTGTAAAGCAACTGGGCGAAATGGCTTCGCTTTGAGGAGTTCAAAGGCCAAAACCATTGCTGACCAAAAGGCCTGCCGCACATTTCACAAATAATGTCTTGATGAATCCCAAAGCTTTAGAGGACATTTTCTCTTTTGCTACTGCAGAAAACTGGACAAAGTTGAAGGAACCATACATTTCTGCTCTGTACCAGAAAACAAAGACGACAAACGTCTGTCCATCAGGTTTTGACTTTAAATTCAGTGGCTTGGGTTATGTCAAGTCCACCGCTGATGGGTTTTTAAAAAAAGACATGTCAAGATTTTAGAGTGGCCTATTCAAAGTCCAAACTATCCAACTGAGATGCTGCTTGTGCTCAACACACAAATGTGCTTTAGATTAAGATTATGAACTGATGGCTAACGGTTCACCAGGTCACAGGTGTCAAACTCCAGTCCACTTCCCTGCAATCTTTAGATTTGCCTCTGCTGCACCATACCTGCATACAATTATTAGGTCATCAGCAAGGGACTCATCTACACAAGAAGGAGGTCATTAAGCCATTTGATTCCAGTGTTCTATACCTGTGGCACATCTAAAAACTGCAGGACAGCGCCCCTTGAGGACTGGAGTTTGACTCCCCTGATAAAGACTCTCGATGTAGTTTGACTTTCAAAATCACGCGCATCTCTCTGTAACTCATTCTACACAGGTTACTCATCTACTCTTAGCTTTCTCTAGGTAATGTCATGATGTGTTGCTTTTTTAAAAGTCTTTAGGCCTATTCCATGTTGTAAGTCAGGTTTTCTTTAAGTGTTTCCTTCATTTGTCAGGCTAATCAAATCCGTCAACCCTAATCTGGTCGACGCTCTGGTGAATTAACTTTGATCGGTTTGATTAAGAATTTACAAGAGGATTTTGACTCGGGCTCCAGGCTGGTTTGGAGAGCTTATTCCTTCAGTAAATGAATATAGGAACTGAAAATGGCAGTCTGTATTTACCGGGTTAATCTTGGTCTAAAGTTTTTTTTAAAATGTATGGTGATATGAATCTAGGAAGTGGGACAACGAGAGGACACCTGTGTATGGGGGAAGGAAGTCTTCTCAGAGCTGTAAATGTGATTTTACCCATTAGGACACAGTTAAATTTGAAGTGCTTCTTTATTTACAAAGTGATGAAATACACTGCCGCTTTCTAAGAGGTTCTCTAAAACTAACGACAAAGCGGACACACTGAGCACTCGTACGCGGTTTTGGACGGAATAATTTACATAATAAAAATTAGCAGTCTAAAAAATAATACAGCAGTACATCTAAGTCTGGAAAAAAAAAAATAAATGTACAGTATTTCCCAAAGAGTTGAGGTAGAGAAAGCACACACTGTTCGATGACGACATTGGACAAGGATTTTGTTCAGTTCACAGCGGGGTTTAAAACGGGAGGGAAGTGACCGCATCCTGACTTTGACGCGGGCGTGGAAACGTTTGTTGGCAACCGGTGGAAAACAAGGAGTCTCAGGAACAGACCGATTGTTCGAGTGAAAAGGTCAGGAGCTACTGTGAAATGAGACCGATCAAGGCGAGATGACAAGAGTAAGAAAAAAGAATCCCACAATATTAAGGTTCAGGACACGTACAGTAAATGAATGAGGTCACGTTCAGTTCAAGCGTGTTTGGCTGAAACCATGAACGCTTTCTTTTTTTTCCCTCAAATCCACGTTTTGGTTGATGTGCTCGGTGACGTGGGACAAATGTTTCATGCAGACACTCAACAGAACACTCTGCTCCTTTTACAATAAAGAGCAATGCCATCATCAGACAGAACGGCGCGCTTCATAGTACCACTCCTCTCTCTTCTCCTTGATCCCTGCCACTGTTTCCAGTTCCTGCGACTTTTCTGGAATTCCATGATGTAAATGCTACCACCGGAAATAAAGGGGCGTGAATATTATTTACTGCAATCTTTGCTGAAGGTGTTCACTTAATGTGCTAAAGGAGAAATGGGGAGGCCTCGAAGACACCGAGCCACAGAAACAAAACAGTCATCTCTATAAAACATCCCTTCGGTTTATGTACAGAAACTTGTTTGGATGATTTTTGTTCTAGCTGAAAGCCCTAAGGTAATTGTTTTTGTTTACATGTAATTTCTTTCTCTTGCTCCAACATCACACCATAAATAAGGAGCCAGGATGTAATTGTTGGCATATGCACAGAAGCAGCTTCAGTTTAAGTGGCTCATCAAGGATCCACTATGTTGTTTTGTTTTTTTCCCCTGAAATAGAAAGACTGAGTCATCTGCAAACTGGAGTAATCCTGCTGTCTCCATGACTTCGCGGAGGGGCTTAAGAGGCAACCAGCAGTAACTTTTTCTTTCCGTCAGTCTGTGGCTTATCTACAGGCCTGCTGTGTGCGCTATGCCCTTTATAGGCAACAAGTGCAGTTTAAAAAAAAAACTGGACCGTCAGTTATCCGCCCAGGCTTTACACCTTCAGAGCCTCGTGAACCCCCACGGCAGACAGCCGCCGGTTGATGTTGCGATAGCGGCAGCGGAGAAGGTCACGGTAGGTGGAGCGCAGGTCTCGGTTGAAGAAGGCGTAGATGAAGGGGTTCATCAGAGAGTTGGCGTAGCCCAGCCACAGCAGAGTGCGTTCCAGCCAGATGGGCACACAGCTGCACTCCACCCCGCAGATGAACGGCCTGGCGGTGGTCAGGATGAAGAACGGCAGCCAGCACACGGTGAAAACGCCCACGATCACCCCGAGCGTGGTGGCCGCTTTCTGCTCCCGCTTGAAGATGGAGATGTTCTTGCGCTCGCGGTTCAGCAGGCGGGACAAGGCGGCGCACTCCTCGGCCACGCCGGGCGGCTTCAGGCCCTGCATGCGGAGCGCCTCGTTTGCCACCGTTTCCAGGCGCTCACGCCGGGACAGGTCTGTGAAGCGGTGCTTGGCGCCACTCTTGCGAGCCGCCCGGAAAATCTTGTAGTACATGAAGAGCATGACCAGCATAGGGATGTAAAAGGCTACTGCTGTGGAGTAGATGGTGTAGCCAAAGTCTTGGCTAATGAGGCACACACCGGCCGTGTGGACGTTTTTGGCCCAGCCGCAGAAAGGTGGCAGGGTGATGGATGCCGACACCAGCCACACTCCCAGGATCATTTTAGCCATCAGCTGGCCGTTCTGCCGTGCTGGGTAGGTGAGAGGCCGCGTGATCCCGAGATATCTGTGTGAAAGGAAGCAGAAAGACATCAGGATTCATCTCAACAGGGGGGTTTTCAGCAATAGCCAAGACATCAATAAATGCCATTGAATTTTTCTTCTAAACTCCATGACCATGACGTAGGTTTATCAATGCAAAAGATTTACCACTTGATATATGTTTACTACAGGATGGCCCATATGTTTCCATACACAGGAGAATGTAAAATGTATATTTCTTTTGTATTTCAGGTGCCCAAGAAGATGTGTTTGACAAATTATACAGACGGCTCGATCTGGAAGCAGTCGCATTGGTTGCACGAAACTTTAACAGAAAACATGGAACAAGCATCACACACGACACTGTGGCAAAACCTATTAGCAAGTTTCAGAAAACTGGAAATGCTGCAGATCAGAAAACCATATATCCATTAACAGCATGATGAAGATCAACTAAAGACAGGTCAAGGATAAAGTGTAAAAGTCTAAAGTGGGACTACAAGCCACTCAGGGAACTCCAGATATATGCAGAAGGTTTTCTGGACCGACATTGAAGCTTTGACCCTTACAATGCAGCGTCATTAGCTAAAAACATGTTCATGTGTTGAAAAGGCTCAAAGTCCAAGCAAAGATCCAATGGGAAAGTTGTGGCAAAGCTTTAAGTTGCTGCTCACAGACACTTTCCGTTCGGGCTCAGCTGTAGCACTACAAAAAAGGCCCCAAAGTTGGCATATGTCAGACAAACACTGAAGTTTGTGGTTGAAATGCAACAAAATGTTAAGAGGTGGAAAGGCTTTTATCACTGACAGGGTGCCCAGACACACACGAGGTCTTTCTGTATATGGTGATATGAAATGCATTTCTCTGAGAGGTCATAACCGTTGTCATAGCCTC
This sequence comes from Phalloptychus januarius, assembly GCA_902982915.1. Lineage (NCBI taxonomy): Eukaryota > Metazoa > Chordata > Actinopteri > Cyprinodontiformes > Poeciliidae > Phalloptychus > Phalloptychus januarius. The sequence continues at coordinate 21,413,662 of CADWAE010000482.1, read as the reverse complement.
GAGACTTATCCCCGCTCTACTCCGGCTCCTAGAGCTTAGCAGCAGGAAAAAGGAGCCATCAATCAAACAGGCAGCACAGTGGATTCAAATAGCAGCTGAGGGGTGTAAGAGGAATAAAAATAAGTGTGAAAAGCGCAGATATGTGAAGAACAGAGAAAATAGCCACTATTCTCACAAAACGGGAAGAAAAACAGAAAAATGTGTGTCTACTTCACACCACATTTTGGCTCAATGTCTGCATTCATCTACAGCGGCGAATGTGTCATTGATGAAAAGTTGTGCATTTCAGGCTTTAAGTGCTTCCTTTGGTTTCTACTCTGTTGTTAATCAAAAGATAAATAAAGGCTTTAGAGAGCAAGAGGCAATTCCCCAAGCCGCCCTCCACCTTGGTAGTACGGCAGCGATGCTATCGCCAGAGAGAAAATCAAACTCGGCTCAGTCAGCTTAGGGAAGGATTTGTGCTCATGAGGAGAAGCTTTTAGACGTCGAGTCTGCTCTTCCTTTGTACTCGTTCGCTTCGGTGCTTGTCGCTCACGCCAAGCAGCAAAAATTCGCCGGACAAACGGTGCTGGGCTGACGGGCGCCGGTCTAAACGCTGTATTTATTTCACCTTTGAATGACGCATGCAGGCATCTCTGCTTGTGAGCACGCGGCAGCTTGATCAGCACATGGCTGCAGGATCATTTAGCGTGGACAATATGGCTGCCATGCACCAGCAGGTGAAAACGTTTGCTTTTAAACACAGAAGTGACCACACACAGCCCAGCCCCCAGTCATGAGAGCGTTTGACACTTTTTATTTTTTTAATCAGCTTTACTCTTTCACTTCCTCTCTCGGACCACATGCATGTATAATTTGAAGGTCACCCAAAGTGTGCGGCCTGCATGCAGTTCATATCAGAATACATCGGCATTGTCATGACAACAGGTGAAGCATCCATCATTTTGTGAAGGGTGGAAGACTACTACGCAGAGGAAAACCCACAACATACTTTAGCGTCGCAGTTGCCTCTTTGCGTTGCTGTAGCTTGGGCGCAACGTGCTTTAGAAATATAGGAAAAATCTTGTGCCATAAGACGACATACTGACTCAGATTTCCATTTAATCTCACATTAGTCACACACACGTCCTAAAGATCCTTTGGCGCAGGTTAGCTGAGCAAAATGCATATTATCTAACGGATTTAGCTTACACTGTCCTTAACCACATGTCTGAACAGTTTACTACACTCAATTAAAATGCACTTAAGCCGCAGAGAGAGGGGGGATAAAAATAGTCAGATGGACATTATCAAACAGATATAAGACAAACAATGGGATTGGCTCTCAACGAGCGAAAGGGATTCTTAGATATACATAATGGATTGCCAGAAAGCCTCTCTGGCTGCATTATTGAATGACGACAGAGCTGTCTGTGGGGGTGATTTTGTGTCTGGAGCTGTGGAGGGCAGTTTTCCACATCTATGACTCATTTTCAAATTTGATTTTCTTATTATTATTTAATCTTCCTAGAAAAAAAAAGAAAAAGAAAAGGAATTTATTTGCCAACACTGGCTTTACAAAAAGGACCTCCACCAATCTGGCATAACATTACAAACGCCTGGCTTAGCATGTGTTGGTGGCACTTTTGCTAAAATAAAAATACGGGTTGTGTTCAGCCTTCCTGTGTCAAGCTTGTTTTTGTTTTGTTTTTTTCCAGCACAACCCATAGTTACCAGACTGAATGGGAATCTGGGATATTTGGGGAGCTGGTGATTGTTTCCTAAAACTATTCCTGAATTACTCCTGCTTTCTGTTTAGGATCCATCCACCGGCAGCAGGTAGTTTCTGTGAAATGGTGCGTTCAGTCTGCGGCAGTGTTTGTGTCAGGTGTGAATGTAACGCCCACATGGACGGCAGGACCCAGGATTTCCCAGATAAGCGCTGCAGACACGCCTGGTCTGCTAAATGACTGCTAGCAGCTTAATGATGTGCTGAAGGCGGGGCGTCAAAAAGAGCAGGAGCTTCTTAAAGAGACAGAGGTCCAATTTCAAGGCATCAAATTGCGAAGTCCAATTTCTTTCCAGTTATGTTTGATGTACACAGCATTTTTATAAAATGACACTGAGAGTGGAAAATACATAACATTGCCCCATTTGAAGACATTAGCATAATTTCTCATGATTCATGCATCCTTTTCATTAATGTTGCTGCTTTTGCTGTCACTTCAAAATGCACTGGAAATATATATTTTTAAAATTTCTCCATACCATATTTCTGCTGTGACAGGACGCCTCACAACAGAAGCTCATAATCGAGACACAAACCAGTGGCGTCCGATTATAATCACCTCCCATTAAGCAGCATGAGCAGAACCAGAGAGCGTGGCGAACACATGGGGCAGTTTAGAGGCTTGTTCTCAGATCTCCAGAGGATTTGGGGCATATCCGCCGCTGCAGCAGCCTCCAGGGATTACCCGGCCACTGACAAAAAGCCTGGTCAGGCTAATGGAGAATTCCATTACTTCCGCCAGGCTGCCAGCCACAGCGTGGTAACGTGGTAAAGTGAACTATTTTCTGCACTTTAAGACCGTAAGAGGCCTGGTGTTGCAGCAGCAGCAGTCTGTCATCACCAGCGGCACCTTACGAATCTTTCAAAGCCAAGAAGAGAGCATGCATATTGAAATATTCAAACGCAGGAGTCGGTTTGGAGGGCGAAGTGAACAACTTAGAAACAGGTTTACCAGAAAAATAAATACATAACAGGTTGGAGCAACAGTTCCAACAGTGGAAAAACGGTGCTCATTTATCTCGCTCGGAAACTTCCGCCAGTGGACCGGAGGATAATTCAAAGCAACTCATTCAGAAAGTCTTGTCAAGTGTTGCCAGGTTTCCTGTCTCTGCCGATCGCGTGTGAGTGAAATGGTCACAGAGATCCACACGGTGACGGGAATTGCATCATTTATTTATTTATTTTTTTTGGCGAAACGACCGTCTCTGAAAAATCTGAAAAGCACAGCTTGGCTGCTTTTTTATCCGTCACTCAGCTGCAGCTATTCACTGCTTTCATGGATGGTTTGTTTTATATAAAGTGACTGAGAGTATTGGGGAAAAAAAGAAGAAAAAAGAGGAAATCTGAAAACGCAACTTTTTCTGCTCACTTCATGGTCAGATGGAAATGGAAGAATCTGAAAAGAAACTTCTTTTTTTTTTCGTTTTTTTTTTTTTTTTAAATTGACGTACATTTTTTATGCAGTATTTACTGGAATGCGTAAAGACTCAAAAGGATCATTTCCTCTTTATATCTTAGATTACCAATGACAAGTAGACAAGAATCAAGCTCTCAATTTGGGGATGTAGAGAAAGAATGAGAGACAGCATGACGGCTCACCAAAAGAGACTTTTTTTTTTTTTGCCCCACTGTCATCTTTGCATCAGCCAGTTGCACAGTCTGAGGCTGTTTTTCTGCAATGTGCCTGCAATGGCATCGTTTCCCATAACAGTGTATAAGAAGGTCTTAAACGGCAACCGAACCACGTTTTTGTCATACTGCTCCAGTGGTTTACGGTGATATAAATGAGATGTCAGATATAGTGTCAGAGAGATCACCGTTTTTTGCTCTGCTCTGCTGTTCACAGAGTTATAATGTGCTTCCCCTGGGCACTGTTGACTAGGGGGGAAGACGCAAACAGGTTTAGTTTGGTTAGTTTTTAAGTCAAAGTATTTCCATCCATCTATCCATTTTCTAACACCCCTGTCCTTAGTGGGGTCGGGAGGTGCTGGTTCCTATCTCCAGCTAACGTTCAGGGTGAGAGGAGGCGTCACCCTGGACAGGTCACCAGTCTGTCGCACGTATTTCTCCTCACAAAAACCACAAAGTATCATGGCAAGGAAACCAAATGAGCACAATCGCTCTTATCAAGTTTGCCATGATTTAAGTCTGCAAGCTTAAGGTCTGCAGGATTGCTACCAAGAAAGCCTGACTAATTAACCAGATAATATCAGGTCTTGTGTTAATCTATAGAGAGAAGCCAGAAAAAAAAGAAAGAAAGAATCACATTCTGAGAAACTATGAACATTTACAAGATAATTGCCAAAGTCTAATGGACAAAAGTAGAGAAACAAGAAGACAGGCTCACAATGCTTTTTTTGTTGTTGTTGTTGTTAAAACACATATAAGTTCTCGGGATTTTCTGATGAATTTACTGCATGATCAGAGTTTGTTTTCATTAATATCCACCAGTTTCCTAAATTTACTCAAAGGCAAACACTGATTTTAGCCTTTGGGTAACATCAGTGTTACCCAAAGGCATTGACGTTGGTAAATATTACCAAAATAAATTTCTCAGGATTGAGAAAGTTTGTGAGACACAACTTTCATATCGCATTGATTATTGGTGTCAAAGCTAAAGGAAAATATATTTGAAGAAAGCAAAGTCGTAGCATCAAAAAAGACAAACACCTGACAAATATAAAATATTAATAAATATGTATACAAATAAATGAACTTAAATAGTGATCATGCAGTCAGGGGCCTATTCCAACTCGTTGCAAGACTGACTGCTACTGGAGATCCTTCCTGCCTTCAGCACTGAACAATATGTCATTTCAATGATCTGAACATGATTCAAGATGCATTTAAAAGATTCTTAAACAGCAAAATCAGAACACAAATAATCTCAGTAGCTGCATAATAACTAAAGTCTGAAATAGAAAAAGTCTAAGAATTTAAAGTAGCTATTTTCCCCAAACTTTATTAACCTTGAAGTCCTCTAACCTGCTTCCAGAAGTTACTTTTTGTAATCGTTCCACTTGATTTAAAACCTCTTACCAGATGCTTGTTTCCTACATACAGTATTCTCACATTTTCATTCTGCACAGATGTCATCTCCAGATATTACACTTTGCATCGTCCTGTCAATGGAGTTGCATATTTACGCTTTCTAACGTGACAGCGAGCGTTTTACAGCATCAAAGACACACCTAGATTCACAGAGAGGCTGCCCTGTCTCCGTGTTGTAAAGGTGTTCATGACGTCTGTTTTACCCTCCTGTTAATTGTTGAAAAGCACCCGAGTGGACATTTTATAGCCTTTCCGGCATAACTCACCACCTGCCAGTTTGGGGAGAGGCTGCTGGCTCGCACCGCATTATAGATGATAGGCAGCTATTAGTGCCACGGTGATAAATCGATTTCCCCTCCCAACGGTGGGCATGTCCATCCCTGTCAGAGCTGCCCGTCCTTGGAAAACAAAGCACTTACCCTACAGCCTCGACACAAGGCGGGGAGAACAGGGGGAAAGAATGGAAGATGACAACTGAGCATCACGCTTAAGGACAACAACTCAAGATGATTCCTCTATCTGTGAGGCGCAGATGAAACTTTCTGAGAAGCAAACCTCAGCTTGACTCAAGGGTGGCTTCTGAAGAAGAGTGACGTTCAATCACTGCTGGGAACAAAAGCTTTTATTCTGACTGGCCTTTTTCAGTCTCGGCTTGTGAAGCCTCCCATTACTGTTCAATGCCGGCTGAGACACATCATTTCAACTGGAATGATAGTGCACGCTTTGGGATAATCGCTCGTGGGAGGCCCTCTGTGTTGCATCATTCCCAAATCCAGCATTAGAAGGATAATCAAACATCCATTTAATTTATTTTTAGGATGCGCATAAATAGCCATTTGGGGGCTGTGAGGGAGCGGAGTCAAAACTGGACTTCATTCCTCGGGAATGATACGCCCTTTTAACGGTCCGCTTTTCGGAGAGTTAGCTGCTGTCAGCATGCTTCCCGTTTTAAATTGCTAATGTTTTTTATGTGTCGCTGCAGAGCCTCGCTTCAGTTTCTGGTGAATACTGTTGGGTTTTAATCTTTCAGTCCTCCAATGCATTGCAATGCTAATTATAATCAGTGATGTGTTCTGTATTCAAAGCAGAAGAACGACTTATTATTTCCCGCTGTACATGTTAAACAGGCCTGGGCCATTAAACGGTGATGATATTTGTCACAACAGACAGGTGAGCAGTATCTCTAGGAGAGACGTCCGGTGGAATTTTGATCATTTCACTGAACTGCATGGCATTCTGGGGGATGTAAGCAGAGGAAATGCTTTAGCTGCTCAACCTCTCAAGGCTAGCTAAACGAGGCTAGTGGCATCGACTAGCTAGCTCGCTCTTCGATAAGCTAGCCAACATACTCTGCTGTGGGCTCAAAGGAGACTCAAATCGAGTACGCACACACAAAGGTAAATTTTTAGCTTAGCTTTTAGCTTGACAACCGCTTTGTGAGGTGCTGGCAGTTTTCTGTGGTGGAGAAATGGGGCTAGGTCCCCAACTAGCTCACCAAGTTTGCTAGTGTCTATTCAGGTTGTGGGAAATGAAGGAATTTCTCACCTAAAGTGCAAGAAATGATCACGCTTGACTATGAAATCTCAACCATCCATATGTGGGATATTTAAAACAAACCACTAATAAATAATTCACGATATCAACCGATGGGAAATGCTTATATCATGATAAGTTTTTCAGCTATTGCTGATGTAGCAATGTTAAACACTCTTCCCTCCTCTTTTTAGTCTGTCCTCCATTATCATCAGACATTGACAACATATTAGCCGTGACCTTTTCTGGTGTTTTGACCTTTCTCTGTCTCTCACAGTGACAACCTGCTAGAGCCTGTTAGCTCGTTTGGTCCTAATGCTACACTTTGAAAGCTTTCACATCATTACATACTTTATCAAACGGTGGACATCCTCGCCACATGTCATGAATTTCCTTTAGATGCTTCAGGAGATGGGGCTGAGAATCTAACCTGAGCTGAACTGTAACATCTAGTTTATCATGTCTATCATGCAAGCATTTAATTATAGATCAATGTATTTTTAAAGCACTCCAGGTAATGATTGTTTGTAATAAGCCACCACAAAACAGTGCAGAAAAGTCAGGTGGAAGACAGGGGTATGTAGTTATCAAGGCTTTTTACAAACAGCAATCTGAAAAGAGTCGTGTGCATTTGTATTTAACCCCCATTTACTCTTAAAACCCAAAATAAAATCCACTAGGAGTTGCCATAATTACAAAAAGTCCAATTGTGTATAATTTAATCCAAATATAAATATAAATCCCTCTGTCCTGTATAGGGCTCAATGGTTTGTCAGAGAAAACCAGTAAACAAAAAACATTACAAAGCAAAGACAGTTCAGATATCAAAACATGGAGAAAAGTAAAGAGAAGAAGGTTATAAAACAATATTTCCCAGCGCTGAGCAACTCGCCAAACCGTAAACTGACAAGCAGAAGAACTACAGGTTCATAATTCAATGAGTTGTTTCTTGAATGGAAAATTTCAAAGGAAAGAAGGCCTAGTTAAAGCAGCCATTAGGGGACATTAGCAAAACAGAAAGCAAATGGCACACAGAAAATGTCCAAAACTATATATTATTTCTTTCACTTTGCAGTTTTGTATTGCATTGTGTTGAGTTTTCCCTGTAAAAGCCCAAAGTCTTTGTGGTTACAGCATAACAAACTGTGAAAAAATTCTCATGCACCTTCTCAATCCTGTACCAAAACCTACTTCAAGCTTTACGAAAAGATAAGAAAAATCTAAAGATCCCACCAAACATAGGAAAAACAACTTGACGTAAATTAAACTTGTACAGTCATTACCCGAGTTGTTCTCTAATGTGTCTTGACTCGCATAGTGTCACTTAGGCTGTGTTCACTTTAAAAGTCTGAAATGAATTATTTCAGATTTTTCCCACACATCTGCCCTTATCTTGGGGATTTGCGGGCGCAGAAAGCTAATTGACAATTTAAAATATTAAATCCAATTTGTATCTAGTTTGTGGCTCAATAAAACATTTACTTGACATGGGGCTATTAATCTTGTATTTTTTCACATGCATGAGTAGATTGTTTTTTTTATTATTTTCATTAACCAAATGGCGCAGCATTAGCATAGCTACTTGCACATTAGAGGAAAGTCAGTTAGTTGTTGTGCTCTCCATCACAATTTGCTGCAATATGAACAAATTTTTGTCATTTGTTGAAGCTCAGTGTCAGCCACAAAGGCAGCACGTTTCATTTCTGCATGGCCGACATTAATTTCCAGAGTAGTTTCTGTTGTTTGGACACAAAAATGACACATTGACTACATGCATATGTGTCTGTTGGAAGGAGTCATTCAAAGTAATAGTATTAGAAGATTTTATGCATCAGCTGGTTGTGAATAAGCATTTTAAAGGCTTGAAAAACCCTCACTAGCCACTTTGCCTTTTTGTCTTACAAATTGCTTTAATTCTTAAAGAGTGCCACCTATCTTTCTTTTAAGTGGCAGCTTAAAGCATGGTTGGTTAGTAATCAACACTGTTCATTGAACCTGAGGTACCTGTGACAAATTTTGTGTTTTGTTATCATTTTTAACATCGGTTTGTCGACATAAAAAAAAAGTTTTCCAACTGCGTAGCTTTTTTTTATTCATTCATTCATTCATTCATTTTATTTATGAAACTGTTTGCATGTTTGCATCTTGCGCTTGTTTAATAGAACTGGATTGTTAGCATTTCATTATTATTAGCATTTAGATTATTAGCATTTTGTTAAATCCAGTATATTTCCGACAGCCTTGTACGTTCATTAATAAGTACTGTCCCATTTAAATAAAATCAACCAATCAACAATAAGTCAGAGACATTCTGCTGAGGTTCTGGTCTGTAATAGCATGTTAGCATCTCCCATTTTCACCTAAGGTCCTCTGTTAGATTAGGATCCTGTTAAAGACAACAGTTTGAGATGATTTGGGCTTTTTTATATTGTTATTAACCTGTCGAAAGTAACCGTGACAAGATGGTTATAAAAGGATGGACATGTTCAGTAGGATTAGTAAGGCGGGCCGTGGCGTTTCAATAAGTTACGATTTTAAGGCCCAAAATGTGTCAAAAATGTGTCCTTCACACTACAAATTACCACAATGCAACATTAATTTGTTTGTGCCAACTTCTGACCCCAACCATCCGAGTACTGCAGCGGAAACTGAGATTCATTTGACCTGCCGATATTTTTCCAAACTGTCACGGTCCCGTTTTGGTGAGGCTGTGTAACCTGTGGCCTCGGTTTTCAGGTTCGTGGCCCCTGGATTGGTGCTGCTGCTGCCCTCCTGCTTCAGTGATCCATGTGTTGTGCATTCAGAGACAGTATTCTGCGTACCGTCTCTGTTTGCAGCAAGCAGCTACTCACTGAGCTTCTGCCGTTCTATCATTGCAAACATTCCCGTTCTTCTCTGATCCCTGACATCAAAAAGGCCTTTTTTTGTCCATACTAATGCCGCTCAGCAGACACTTCTTCATTCTCTGCCCATTCTCTGTGAACCTGAGAGATGGTTCTGCGAGAAACTCCCAGTAGATTGGCCGTTTCTAAAATAGACACCAGCAACCATGCCGTATTCGGAGTCCTTTTTATTCCTACTCCGATGCCCCGTGTTTGAGCTTTGGCAGGCCTTCTTCACCAGATATTTCTGCCAAACGCTCCGGGTTGTTCACGTTTGACTCGTTAAGGTGCTATTTTGCCAATAAACAGTCAAACAGATACTTAACGTATTTCAATATATAATTCTATGTGAAACTAAAGCAGTCTGAACCCAGCCTGCTATAATTATCAATTTTCTCTTTAGCAATCTTAGCTTGCTTCTTTGTTAGCAAAAGCTATTTCCGTGGTGTCTCAGCAATGCATCCAGCGCATCTTGACTTGAAGTAAGAGTGTTTTCCCTGTAAGCAACGAGAGCGTATCTCCATTAGCAAATCCAGGCACCTCTTCACACCGCCTACTTTGAATGGATTTTCGCCTGCAGGTTATGCATTTCCTGCTCTGTGTCAATTGTTAAAAGGAGTCTTTTTACGGTGGCAGCCATAGCGACCACATTTGTGTTAAAGACGCAGGGCGTCTGCATGCCTCTTTCTCTTTAAAGAAAATTAGATTTCTATAAGCGCATGCCGGCAGCGGTTTTGTCTTCTTTGGGGGTGACGGGCTAGCCCCAAAAGTGATGTTTCCACTTTCTTTTTTGTGAACTGGAAATCTGCAAAGCCATTTAGTGAGACGCCAAAGCACGCCATGAAATATTAATAAATTTGCTCAGTTCCTCTTCAATATCATCCAGCGACTACATGTCTGAAAGTGGGGGGTGAGAAAGTATGTGGTTGGAAGTCTGTCTTCTTCTCTTTTCCCTGTCATGATGATGAGTGAGCGTGAGGGTGAAGAACACAAACCCTCCCACCCCCTTTATTCGTCACCTTCCTAGAAATGAGGGAGAGAGAGAGATTCTCAGAGGACACCTCGGACGCCAAATAATAACCTCACAGGAAGTCGCCGGTGTGAGACGGGAACTCTTTTTCTGAACTTCTTGTTTCACTTTTGACCTTTTAGTGGGGGTAGAAAAGTATATATATATACTTTTTTTTTTTTTTTTTTTACAATTTTAGTTACCATGGATACCACAGGCAGCTCTGCTTTTTTAGCCCGCTCACTTTGCTTCAATTTGGCATCTAGACTCTGGCTAGTACAGCTGAAGTAGCTGTTCAGCCCATTATGTGTCATCATTTCATCGCTTGGCAAATGAAAAGGGACAGTGCGGAGGATCCGTAGCCAACTTCGTCCACAGCTGAAACTAATGTGCGACATGAAGGCAACTGTTTGGGGCGGGATGTGCTTTATTTCTCTCTTGGTTTTTTTTTGTTTTGAGTTTTTTTTTCCCCCGACATCACTCCCTTAAAGTGACCTTTTGTTTTTGGGGACATGTAAATATCAGATCTGCAAAAGCCCAGTTGAGCATGAGAGGATCCTGCTACTACCAAAGAAGAAGAAAGAAACCAAATACTATGAGAAGAAAAGCCTTAACGTCTCTGTTCAGGTCATCTGTGTTGTCTGGGGAAAATAAGCACAAATTATTTTTGAATTACTTCAACAGAAGCCACTGATTCATAATAACCTTGGCAATAATAAATATAAGTGCGCAACACTCATTTACAGAGCTCCAAACTACAGTGGCTCACAAAGGACAAACAACTTTTGTTTTGTTACATTGTAACACATAACTTGGTGTATTTCATTGTTGCGTTATGTAAAAGGCCAACACAAAGTGTGGCAGAAAGGTTAAGTGGATGGAAAAATTTTGCTTCAAGAAAATAAAAATCTCAAAAAAAGTGTGGTATGACCCCTTTTTCTCTGATGTCTCTAAATAAAAGTTCTTCAGAAGGTTAGTGAATGGCATCTACCTGAGTGCAATCTCATTTCAGGATGAAGCTGCAACGTGACGACCAAGGACCGCACCAGACGGGTCGGGGAGAAAGATATGAATATGTTTAAGGCACGGTTGGGTTATTAAAAGAAGGTCTCACAGAATGTCGTTCAATCCATTATTCAATACGGCGCAGCTGTGAACCTGAAAACACATGGGCAATCCACCTAAGCAGGGAGGCCGAGCAGGGAAGGAATTAATCAGAGAAGCAGCCCAGAAGCCAATGATAAAGCAGGAGGTCCTGCAGAGATCAATGGCTGAAGTGGGAGAAGCTGTTGACAGCACGACTGCTCTGATCGTCATCCGCTTCATGGAAAAGTGGCAGAAAGGAAGTCACAGCTATTCTAGTTTTGGAGTTTGCTAGAGGCCACAAAGGGGATTCAGCAAACGCGTAGAAGAAGGCGCTCTGGTGAAATATCGAGATGAAGGGGGAATTGATGGCATTGACTCCCTGGAGACAGGCACCAGCCCCTCTGTGACCCTGGAAGGATAAGCAGCCGATATATGACGAATATTTAGAAACAACACATTTCTCGTACTTAGCAATCATGCGCCATTTTGTGTTGGTTTGTTGTATTCAATCTCATTAAAATGCATTCCAGCTTATTGTTGAAAGGTGATAGAAAGTGGGAACGCTAACTCGGCGAGAAACTGCAAAAACACAATAATTGATTTTGCTTCACAACATCTATTTTTCATCTGCTAACATCTTCGAAGCACTTTTTTCTACGTTGTACTTTGTTTCACATCTGAATGATAACCAATTAAAATATTTCACTAGCTCTATTAGAGAGTTTCCTTTCCCAAACAGGATAACAAATGCATCCACTACACTTTGCTAGCCAGCATTAATTGCCATGTTTTTCATGGACGATATAAAACCATGACATCGACGGAAATATTTGTGTATTTTTACTATGACAATCGGTGCCAAACACGCAGCCGTGCATGCTAATAATAATAACAATCTGCCAGCGTTGGGCATTTATCCTGTTCCTCATCATGCCTTTACCAGCACAGCACCGGAGATCTGGGGAAGATTGTGATCTGCTAAATGATTAATTGGATCTAAAGTATGCCTTCCACATCCTGTCCAGTTTGTCACTTTAATGGAAGATGTGCACTGAAGTATAAATCAGTCGGCATGCTGCAAAGGCACATTCTGATAAAAACAAATGAGAAAGTACGGGCAGGGCTAAGACCCAGAGCTTCAAACAAACGATGAGCGGATGGAGCAGCGTTTCCCACGTCTATCGGCCAGAGAGAGATCTCAGTTTTCTAGGTCAAGAAGAAGAAAGTTTATCTAACGTGTATTTTTTTTTTTTTTCCCAGATGTCAAGCGTCTAAAGGAGATATATGTGGGTGGAATCGATGCTCAACGTCTGAACGGTGTATAATAGTCGCACTAAAAATATGAGTAATGGACAGAAAATCCACTCTGGCTGTTTATCTCGTCTGTCGTCAGAGAGGGAGGGAAAATATTCCTTTGATGTGAAGCAACTTTGTGATGACGGAAGCATATGCAAATGTACGGCATCACCATTTCCAGAACATGTCTCTGCCAAGGTACGCACTAAAAAAAATGCCATTAAGGCTGAGTAAACACAGCTGTGACGACAAAGTAATAACCGTGATAATCAGATCGCACGACACTCTAAAAGTGCACAGTAGCTGTCAGAAACGTCACCATCCCACCAGATAACATCGGACAGAAAGAAGTTATTCTTACATGTCCTGCTTATGTACAGTTTGAAACATATCTACTCACATTGTGTGTCCTCACTGCCTGACATGGGATCAGACTAAACACAAATTGTGACCAGTGTGCAGTATTTCAATCGCATTTAGATAAAATATTAACGACTGTTTATTCATACGATGACGTTTAGCGTATGAAACCCAATTTATCTTATATTTATTCTCTATTTTTGTTTTCAACTTTTTTTATTTGTAAAAGTTGAAAACAATTCACAAATTTCAATGTGCTTGTTCTATAATGTGTCTGTGAAAAAGGTAAATTATGTTCTATTTCGAACATTTCCAGTTTTTGGTCAGCTACGTTCAAATGCTAGAAAAGTACAAAAAATTTGTACATTTTTTATTTTCTGCAAATTTAGAGATCACATACATTACTTCACTGTTTGTTAAAATCTCCTTTTAAACTCTATAACAACTTTTACAACTTTGGGTTGCGTCAGCTCAAAGGATAAAGACAGTTGTCCTTAATTGGGTTTGCAAACTCATATATATGCTTCTATGTTGCTTTGGCAATAGAAACAGGTGTGAAACAAAATTTGGAAAGTAAAATTATCCTTCCTTATTGTGACATGTAGTGAATAAGAAAACAAGAAACTCTAACAAAACCCCAAACAGAAAAAGGTGATGAGGAAAAACAAACAAACAGTTGCCTTTTCAAAGGCTGCTGTCGCTGCCCTCAACTATATAATGCAAAATCACCTCAATCTGAGAATTTTTGCATTTCATTTGGCTTGAATAATATTCAAATTACCCATTTACACTGGGCTGGATGTTATGCTTCATCAGTTGAGCCGTACTCAGATGGTTTACAGCCTCATCAGCAAACAAAAGAGAAAAAAAAATCTTTTGGTTCTCTGTAAGAGGTATCTAAAATTTTTACTGACCTACAGAGGAACAATAAATGCAAAACACACATCTCTTTTTCTCACAGAAGCCCTACCTTTGTGTACCTTTCAAAGATACGCCCGCGCAATCCACCAACACATGCAAAAAAAAAAAGGAGCATTTACAAAGTAATGAGTCATTTAGCAACCGAAGCGTATTTTGTGTCCTCTTCTGATTATTTTGGAGCTTTAATAAAACATCATATCATCATATAAGAGAATGAATGCTGTGATATCAGACATTGTTTGACATGTTTCCAACCTGATATGGATGCATTTCAGTAAATAAAGAATTATCAACGCTATTTTTAAAGTAAAGTTTTCAGCTGCATCTCAATAAACAAGAACATCACCCAAAAGCCAGTTCATTTCAGAAATTCAATTCAAAAAAGGGACACACCTGCTGAACCCATAAATATTGAACCTATACGTCTTGTACAGGTTCAGCACACACACTTATTTCACAAACGCACGGAGAAGTTTGTAGTGAAATCAGCTCAGTTGAAACAAATGACACCATTAGTGTCCAGTGACTCTGGAAAGCCAAGTTGCTTCAATCTGGTGTCTCTTTTAGGAATGGAAAACAAGAACCAGTTCTCTACATGTTCAAGTCTAACAAATTGTCTATTGTAATAAGCTGAGACATATTTGCATGACCACATATTGTACATGCGCCGTAGTTTGATGTAGTTCCATTACAAATATGTGCAAATCTTCATCTGTAATGTTCTAGTATTGAAAAAGCTGAATTTTGCAATTGTCATGTTTCTATTAACTGAGAAATTGAATTAAAATCACACATGACTAAGCTTGTATACGCAGCGTCATCATAAATAATGGCAGCGATGGTTGCAAACAGTTACATGAGATATATTCATAAGTCGTCCACGGCGCCATCAGGGCATTTTATTCAAGATGCGACAAATCCTGAACCCTGACGGCGGCTACAATATGCTGCGTTTTGGAGAAATGGTAGCCAGCAATTTTACAGAAGAGCTGTGGATTCAACGCGTTCGAATGACACACAGCTTTTAATGACCTGTGTGATGCTGTGAGAGCTCTCGTGGAGCCAGCTGCACATTGTCCCAAAAAAAAACCCGTCATCATCTTCTTTGTCGTTTTGGTCAGTAGCGAAATCTGACAGTTGATCACGTGACTCGTGTGATGCGATACAAGTGTTTCCATTGTTGTTTTGCTAATTTGGCCATTTCAAAAAAATCAACTCATCCTATCGCAAAAACCACATTTTTTTTTTTGTTTGTTTTTAAATTGCAGATTTTCCATTAAGCTAATTTATTTTCAGAATTTAATTTACGGTCACTGGAAACGCAGCCATTGGCTGATTTCAAACATACCTAAAAATGGCGTCACAGCGAAGTTGTTCCAAAAGCATGGACACCATTTCACTTGAAAATGATGAAATATTCTCAAACAGTCGACCACACAGCATGCAACAGACCTGCTCTAATGTACAGAGTTTGATGCGTTGCTTAGCGACAGCGGAAAGCCTCAATCACAGCATCTCAAATGCCATAAGTGTCCTGGGTGACATTAAACTCCCTAACATTAGCGCCACAGTGTATGAACAACCCCATATAAACATGTACAGTCATGTTCAATAAGTAAGAAAATGGGCTCCGATGAGGCTCATTCGTCGGATTAAAAGCACCTTTTAAAAATATCTCATTGTCTTCTTCTTGACAGCAGCTTCTCTGGTTTAAATCAGGCGGTTTGTTCGCTAATCAAGCGCAGTGACAGCCTGGTCATTAAAGCAGGCGTTGGTACCTTCGCACTGCCGCTTCTGACATTGTCTGTGGCTCAGAAGTAGCTCACCACAACAAAAGCAACTCTTGTAGCTCATGTCCTGTGTGTGGTGGCTGCAAATATCTGTATTTTCCACTGATGTGGCTGAATTCAGCGCTCTGTGAACAGCCAGCCTCTTTAGCAGCGGCCCTGTGTGGCTTACCCTCATTCTGCAGGGTGTCAACGGGGGTTTCATTTGCTGGATGTAAGCAAATGTAGCTGTGCGTATTAAGTATTAAAGGCTCCAATAACTCAAAGACTTCTCAAATCGCAGTTGAAGGAGCTCATCTGTTTGCCGATTAGGATAAAATCATCTGCATGGATCTTATGCTTAATAATGAAGAGAATTTTTTTATGTTTTGAATCCTGCTTTGTGGGACTCTAATTAAAACTAGAGCTGTTACCAAGCAACGCACTTTTAAGAAATTCATTACTTTATATAAACCTACTGGTGTCATATCTTAATATGCATCCCAGTGCTGTTTCCTAAAAAAAAAACCCGCCATGTCAATCTTAGTGGGTTGCAGCAAGTGATGAGTGTTTTGCTCTGCAGCAGCGAACGACTCTGAACCAAATGCAGGAACGGATGCTAATCTCGCTCATGGTTCGGTTTGGTTTATGACTTCATTTTCACAAAACAAACAGCAGAGATATTCAGGTTTTCCTGGATCTCCTCGCCATTGTACAGCAAGCGGGCCACATGAATTTTGTATGTTCAGCATGGTGTCTGGCTTGATCCGCAGTGACAAGCTCTGATCTCCAAATGAAGGCAAAAGCTGGATACAAACACAAAGCGCGGCGAAGAAGCTGTGGAGGAGGTGCATAACAGGTGAAAGTGAGAGTTTAGCCCCCGGGATTTGACAAACGTGGCTAATACTGCGAGCACCTACAGTTTTTAATCCTGAAGTAATATTTTAAGCTGATCCCATTCGCATGAAATATTTGTTAGTAAAATCACAGCATGCTTTTGAGGCTGACTGATAATGGCATAAGAATGTTTCTGCTGGGTAAATTCTTCACTTTAACACACCATTGTGTTTAGCATCTTAAATTTTGCAGATTAGTCCAAACAGGGCCATCAAGCATAATAAACTATCAATTAATAGCTCAGTTTTTATAGCTAATGCTATGTGAGTTGTTGTTTTTTTTAAGATTTGATAAGTATCCAAAAGATAACGGTTGCAAAAATCCCTCTATTGCTCTAGCAAATGGTTTTGTTACAGTATGTTATAGTGAGCTGCGCAGCTGTACAAAACGGCTCAGGTTCAGTCAGATGGATGCTGGTGTCTGTTAGCATCAGTTTCCAAGTTTTTGCCACAGATTCTCACTTGGACTTAGGTCTGGACTAGGCCAAGCAAACACTTTAAATATGCTTTGATCAAGATTGCCCCATTTTACAGTTGTTGTCCTGCCCCAGTCTCAAGTCTTTTGCGACCTTTGACATGTTTTCGCTGCCTTGTATTTAACGCAGTGACCGCCATGTTTTATAGAAGTGAGCTCATGTTTACATTTAGGCGATAGAAGATAAGGCCTTTTAAAATGAACGAAAACCTTAAAATAGACTTCTTAAGGCTATTTTTTTTCCAACAGCTGGCTGTCAGTTTTAGTGGACAGATGGCAATATGGAGGACCATGTCTTGGTATGTTTGCAGTTGTGCCAAAATCTCCCTACTGTCAGATAGTGGACTGAACAGAGCTCTGTGAAAGGTTTAAAGAGTTGAGACATTTGTTTATTATCTAACTCTGCTTTAATTATTTTTGAGAACTTTAACTGTGTTTTCTATGGATCTCTGATTCTTTCACAATGCAGCTGTATTCTCAGAGGAAATTAAATATAAGGGGAATCTGTTTGCTGATTAGGGTAATTGGTGGTGCTGGATTTTGTTTACGGGTATCAGAGTAAAAGGGGCTGAAAACAAATCAACACTGCGCTTTGCAGATTCAAATTTTGTGAAGAATGGTTAAAAACCATGTATCATTATCCTGCCACTTCACAATTACGTGCTGCTTTGTATGGATCTGTCCCACATCCCAACAAAGTACAATGAAGTCAAAACGTAAGAAAAAGCTCAAATATTTTTGAGGGCATTGCTTTTGGATTCAATGGGAGAAGGACGTCCCTTTTTTTTTTTTCCGAGGAGCATAGCTATTCATAAGTTGTCCTGACCCAGTTAGAAGTCCGCTCTGGGGGTCTCTGTCTTGCTCAAGGGCAGCTTGGCAGTGATGGTGTACTGAAACTTAATAATAAGCCATTGCCCCTCTGGATAATACCTGGTCTGAGCACGGGGATAAAAAAAAAAAACATCTGGAAAGTCACATTGAACCACAATCAATAGTTCATTTCCATCATACTGTAGTCTTGGGCATTGCATGGAGAACTAATTGACAATTACAATAGAGTGAGCCACATCAGTGAGCGTATATGAGGGGAGCTAATTAAACAGGCTGCTTTTAGTTATCCACTCTGGCTTCGCTATCTTTTCGCCAATACAGACGAATGCTTCGTTCACGCGTACTTCTGTCAAAAACTATTAAAATCTACACCGATGATCTGTAACTTTTATTTTTTGTTTTCAAAGCACTTCTTTTAACAATCCTCCTAAATATTCAGCTCATGTGCAGACAAACTGGATGCCAGAGTCTACGTTGTATACTTCATCTACTACGGCATCGAACTGCTAAGTGTTTAGTATATATTATCTGTGGCCCACAGCTTAATGTGTGTTTGTGCATGTCTGATTGTAGTCTATCAGCTCTGTCAACAGGAAACCCATTATCCTACTGCTTAGTAAATGCCTTTTGCAGCTTTGTTTAATCTTAATGAGTAATGGACCCTTCCCTTTGTTGAACCAAAAACAAAGCATGATTTATGCTACACTAAAGTCACAAGTACTTTGGCCTTTTCTGCTTCCTGTCCCCTGAGATCGCCAGGTAAACAATGTCACGGACCAGGAACAGAGAAGCCAAACTGTGTCGAAATGGACATAAAATTACAGAGTCGACTTCTGACGTCTTATTGTTTTCTTGCCCCAGTTCACAAAACTCCATTTGTAGATTATTACAGTAGCTTCAAACTGAGGGAACATATTATTGTGTTAAAATAACATTATTCCAGCCTTTAAGTCAGCTTAATTCAACTGTGGTTCAATTTAATGCAGGGTTGGGTTTGGCTGAAAAGATCCTAACTTAACATCAAATATTATTCATGCAAGTCATGGCAATCCTAGGTGTTTAAACAAAAAAAAAAGTAACTTTCTTCCTTGGGCCTTGCAGGAATTTCCCCTCATACAGGCTTTGATATTTAAGAATGACTTTGCACATGTTCACTTCAGCTACTTGTGCTGTAAGAAAGCTTTGTGTTTATATTTGGCTCCATGCGATCGGATGGTGGAGGTTTTCTTCTTTGCTGTCAGTGGCGACACGGATACCTGCTGTAAAAGCGACCCCCGTTGGCCAAGTTGGCAGAATGAGCACTCGCCAAATGGGAGCCTGTTTGAATATGGAAGTAAAGTAACACACCTGTTAGCGGAAAATAGGGAAAACATCAGTGCTTTTTCCACTGACTATCTTCCTCCGGATAAGATGGTGGGTAATTTACAGCAGCAGGCACACACATCCAGCAAGGTTATCCAGCAAAGATAGTTTCTTTTTTTTTGTTTTTGTTTTTTTTGTTGGAAGGTCCCCATGGCAACATCACTGACTCAACTGAATTATCTGGATGTCCTGGGCCTGAATTCCAGCAGCATCTAAGCTTGGTCGTTTTCTGATAAAAATGTGAAGCCCTCATGCTTGTTCAAAAGGGTTTAAAAGATTTCCTTTTTGCCATACAGTTGAAAGTCTAGGGACTCTCCCCAATCTTTAGTCTATTGGCATTTTGAGACCTGAAATAATCCATTTTTATGTTCCATAACGCCTAAAGTGTATCTATTTTTGTGAAGGGAATCAATGCCAGGGCCATAGTTAATAGTGGCTTGCACCAAAATAAACTGTTTCAAATTGCAGCCATCTAAAAATAGCACCTGCCAAAGGACAATCACTGTCATAACACTAACAACATACCACTGCTATCATTTCATTTTCCTTTCATTGATTGTCTGCTCAGACATCTTAACAGCCTTTAGATCAATTTCCACATAACCCATATAATCTAATCACATGATTCTTGAGCAGAATGTCTCAGAATTTATGTGCTTATGCAGTAACAGTCTAATAGGTTTCGTGGTTTCTAGTACAAGCAGCACATATCAGTGATTGACTTGTAAAATACATTTGATGGACTGGTGCACTGGAATATTTTATTTAAACTGACGTTTGATATATTCTGTGGTTATAAGTCGCCTATTTCTCTTGCATTCAGGACAAAAACACAATTCCAGCCCTGATTAAACGTTACTTTGCGAGCGTGAACTGCCTTTGGTCTGATCTCGCCGGTGTTCTAGGAGATGTCCGCTATGTCAGCGAGATGGCCGACAAGTGGGAAGTGAACAATCCCTGAGAAAGTGGAGCTTAGGTGTCACATCACATCACCACAGGATGCGTCTCCTCAGCCGGGTCATCTGTGTCCGCTGCTGCGGGTGGATGCTTCCCAGCTGCACTAAGCCAGGGATGGCTCTCCTGGGACAAATGCACACAATAGCCTCACAAAAATATTCTCTGACACGGAGGGCAGGCCGTTGCGGGAGCCGTGTGTGTGAAATCGTCTCATCAGTGACAGAGCCGCTGACGAAAAGGATGTGAAGGCAGCTAATCCCTCTGCCGTCTTTCTTCCTCTCCCCCCAACCCCACCTTTGGTTTCCTGAAAGAGATTACAGGTGATTACGCCTCCACCGCACTTTGTTCAGTGTGAGCCTCGGTGGAAAAGTTTACTTTACCCACGTTGTTTGGGATTTTTCACTTGGCCTACATCTCATCCACCTGCTCCGACCCCACAAAACTATTGTAGCTGAACAGGGTCGCCCATTCCACATCAAGCACCTCCAGTGTCCCTTCTTAGATCTCCAACAAACTGCAGGGAAGGAACTCCCATCACTTCCCTCTGTTGTGGATGAATCATTCATAGTCGGTTTTGCATTATTCAACGTACAACATATTACTCTCAGCAAAGGTTAAAACTGACTTGAGCCAAAAAAGATGCAGGGAAATGGGAACTAAAACCACGAGGCTTTGGTTGAAAGTGCATTTGGGGATGAAGTGTCTAGTGAAAGACCAAATGTACATTAATCCAGAGAGGATGCCTTAGAAATATGAGCGTCTTCTCTTTTATTCATTCTGCATCCTTTCGACTGGGCTTCTCTACTGTGACTAGGTCAATGTTCTGGAGCGTTAACTTCAATCTCCAGCGGTACGTAACCACTCAAAGAAGCCAGAGGTGAACAGGACATGCATAAGCATGGCTTTAAAAGGATGAATTTCACAATTTCACTATGAATAAGGTACTATAGAAAGGTGAGGGGACAAAAATAAACTTTTTAAAACTGATACTAGATTTTTCTTTAGTCTGCAATAAATTACGATTCCCAAAGTGCACATGCAAAACTGTTGGGTAACAACCCAGATGCGAGATTTGTGATGTTTTTACAGAAGCTGGACAACCAAACATTGGTTCAACAACTGCAACTCAAAGAAGCCACATAATTTTTCCCTGACCACCATTTTGAACTAAACAATGACCTGATCAGGCGTTACTAAATCTCTTAGAAGTAGGATAAAATTATACAATCGTACAATGATGCAGTATGCTACTGTTAATGTTAGTTAATTGTTTTAGCATGTTTGCCATTTGAAGATAAAGGGGTAAACATCCTTCTGCCTGCTAAATGGTTAGCTAAACTTAGAGGTAGCTAGTAGGTAAGCTACATTTTATACAGTGTTAGTGCATACAATTGGCTCCCCCAATCAAATGCATCGCTTACATGCCAATTTAACATAAAAATAAAAGTCATTTAGCGCTGCAGGTGTCACAGTTCCCTCACAACATGAAGCCTGCATGTTCTTCCAGAGCTGATGTAAGTTATTGGTTTCCACCTAAAATCTGAAAATGATTCATTTTAACCCACGAGTTACTCTGTCCTTTTCACCCCTCTCTTAGTCATTGCAGTAAATGTTTTGGGTTTCAGAACCTGAATCGTTATCCTGGTTAAAATGCATAAATTGACCTGGATTTCTTCCACTAAAGACCTTGGAATAGGTAAGTGGGAAAAAAAACTCAAATATAGATGTTTTTAAGCCAGCAGTTTTTAGGTTATACAGAAAATATGGTTTTTCAATTGAGGTTTAGCTATGATAGATGCTGTTCAAGTAAGCTGTGAAACAAATACAGTATTTTGACTTTTTTCTATTGATAAAATATTCTATTTCGTTTTGAAGCTGAAAGGTTCATCTTGTGACGTATCACAGTCTGTGTTTATGCATGTAAATGGCCTCCAAAGGCTCTCAACTGAATTGCTTCATCCTAAAACTATATTTAGTGACAGAAATGTCCCTTGCTTTATTTATGTACCGTAAAACGTACTAATCTCTCAGAATAGTTCACTCTTGTAATTTTAACTTTAGCAGTTGACCTGTTTATGGTGCGACTTAAAAATGTAAAAAATACTCTTAGGTAAAAATGAAACCGCAACTTCCCTTTCCTGTTTATTCAGACTGAAATTACTGCTCCGCTGCAGTTCAGAGGTCAAAAATTTATGAGCTGTTTATAACTGCGTTACATTTGTTTTAAAAGCTGAAGTCACATTGCATAAAAGAGTGAGACTTTTCCTGTTGACTGGAGCTCAACTAACCAGGACAACAGACTCTATATGGAAGGTTTTTATACATATAAATATGAAATTTCCCTCTAACTATAAATAGATAAAGAAAACAAAAGAAAACAAAACAAAAAGCAATACCTAATTCACAATTTTAGACATTAAAGAAACCTTCTGGTGTTTGCTTTATCATCCACAAGCCAAATCTGGGTATCTTTAGCCTTAAAAGTTTGAAAGAAAGAAAAGTCTGTGAAGGATTGGAAGGATGTGGCCATTTATCAGGCTGTGAAGCACCAACAAAGCTTGAGTGGCAGCGTGGAAACTGTAGCTTTCAGCGTTTACAGAGGCTTGACCTGTAATTAAGGAAACTGGGAAAGCTTACCTTCAACTTTAAATCTATACACAATATTAAAAAACAATAAAGTATGAAGTAAAAAAGACAGACTCAAATCGGACTGAACGTACACAAATATCATGGAGGCTGTCTCTGTTTTTCCTCCAGCGAACACAAAATGGGTTAATGTTGTACTAACACAACATGTGCAGCTGCGTCTCAGACAGCATCCGCGACCGGTTTACTGTTGAGATAAATAAACACTTACAACCTTCAGGTACTGCCACGTCTAATCAGACTTTGCCCCACGATCTGTCTCTTCAAGCTCTTCAAATTCACTTAGCAAATGGTGCCCCCTTTTTCTAATCCAAGACGACAATAACAGACCCATTAATTACACATAATCACATGTCTAATTGCAAATTGCAATTTTAATGAATTACCCCTACTGTTCCCATTGTGAATCACATGCCAAACATCCTTCGGCTTGTTTAATTGAGACGACTATGTTTCCATGGAGATTAGAAAAAAAAAGAAGAAGAAACGGTCTGCAGAACTGTCGGTTCCGCTTGGTGCGGAGATGAAAATAATCTCAAACTGACACGGCGTTATTACAGCGTCACCGTGACCTATGTGTGGCCCCTAATCCTCGGCCTCGTTCTCTTTCGTTCTATCCGAGCGGCACAAAACACTTTCATACTTCAGTCAGCTTTAATACAGCTGACTGGAGCAAACTCCCTTTCCACAGCATGATAGTTGTGATCCAGTTCTTGCAGTAACATCATTAGCCCCTCCGGCGTGCCTCGGTCCCTCGTGCTCTGCTCGTCCAAACGTGCCCGATTCTGGGTAAGCTGAGATAATACCTGATAGGCAAGTGGATGGGAGTAATCTGATCATCAATACTACAATTAGCGTTTGTCTTCATTGTTGTCACTGAGGCAGAACAGCTGAAACAGCCACCTGATGATGTTTATGTCCTCCTGGAGCAGATGTGTTATGTTTCACAAGGGCTGCAGATTTATTTCTGATTTCATTAGAAATGCAGATCCTTGCAAAAGAATTCACACCCCTTGAGATTTCCACGTTTTGCAGTGTTACGACCATGTACTGTGTCTAGGTTTTTATGTGACAGCGTTGCATAAACCCGCTGCAAAGGGAAATGAGTGAGTGGCTTTCAAAAACTACAAGAGAAAAATGCCAGGATTCAGTCAGGTGCTCTGATACCACTAAATAAATAATGATAAAAATGCACTTGACAAATCTCTCTGAATAAGAGTTGCAAGAAGAAATCCATTGTTGAAAGACAACCATAAGAAGTACCGTTTTCTGTTTGCCGCAAGCCATGCACGGGGTAGAGCAAACAAGTAGAAAAGCCCTCTGGTGAGATGAGACCAAAAATAAACTGCACTGCATGAAAAATACCATGTTTGGTGAAAAAGTTAACACTGAAAATAACATCGCTCCCGTGCAACCCCGGCTCCAGTAATATAGTAAAAGAAAAAGGTACAGTGCAGTAAAACTACTCTAAGTACCTTTTTCCAAAAAAGTTGCTCAAGTGAATGTAACAAGTGCAACACACTTTTGAACATAGACAACATCAGTAGCCTATAAGCTACTTATTTACAAGCTTAAGGTGCTGTATTGGTACTAGCTAATCATCTTTTAGCTACCATTACCTGCATCCACCAGCTTTACTGAACTCAGTCGGTTAGTTTGAGGGGAAAATGTTTTGCTGGTTTGCTGCAATAATTTTAACACACACCTGAGTAGCTCTGCACAGCAGCAGCAGGTTTCCTTCACTGCCACAGGTGTAAACTCAGCGAGCATCTTATCACTCATTTTGCATTTAAAGGTGGCTCGGAAATACAGGTTAGGATGTGTAAACAACGGATTAAACAGTTGTAACTGCTGAAAAAAGTGACAGAAGGCACAAATATGCAAAGCGTGGAAGCCCCTACTCTATCAAATCGATATATGAATAACAGGGAGTTGATCACTTTAAGGTAAAAACAACAAACAGCTTCCAGTCCAGAGTGGGCATGGCTGACTGTGGGCGGCCAATGCTCCCCAATGCCCGCCAGGCCTGGCCTCCCTTTCCATAGCGATAGAATCGTGCAGCATGATAGAATTACTGCAGAATCGTGCTGTGGGCATGTTCTTCTTTAGTAACAAGTAACCACTGCACAATCAAATGGTTGAGTTCAAAGCATATTAATTTGTAAGAATTCCCTAGTAAAAAGTCCAACAGATAATTTGAGGAAAAGAACTGCACAGATCTGAAAGAGTTTTAGCTATTTTACGAATAATGGACAAAGATTTCAGATTCTGGCTGTTCAGAACTGGCAGAGAAATATTCTAGAAAACATGCACCTGTAACTGCAGCAAACGGTGGTTCAACAGGACTCAAGGAGGGTTGAGTACAGATATATGTTGCATTTTTTTGAAGTCGAAATGTTCTCGACTTCAAGAGAATGTGAAGTAACTTGGGGGTGTGAATACTTTTGCAAGGCACTTTAAATCTAAATAGGTGTTAAGGATATAGAGTCATGCCCCCGATGGATGGGATTCAGGTTCCCTGTTGCTATTTTTTCACTTATAGTCTTAGCTTCATGAATAATTGTGGAGCAGAGTGTTGATGCGAAACGTCAGTGTGATGAATCTCATATTTATGTATGTTGTGCAGAACAGAAAAACAGGGCAATTTTCTGAAGTGAACTTCTCTCGCTACACTTTTTCGTGTAAATCCCAGCAGCGTTTGCTCGGCTCCTACTTGTAGAAGGGTGTAAAAATAGAAACCAAGAACAAACTGTGCAAATAACAGACATGTGGGATGATGGTAAATCATCTGTAAGAGCCAGAATAGCTCTGAGGTCAGTGGGTCAATGGTCATAGCTATTGTGATTGCAAATTAATTTAGCCTGTTATACATTATTGATAGGTAGTGTATTCATTTTCTGGTCCAGTGGCTTCTATGGATAATTAAAAGATGCCTGGTCTGGGGTTTGGGCTTTGAATGTCAATCTTTCTAACACATAGACACCCAGTGGTGTGATGTTATTCCTGCCTTACAGTTCATTGCCTCAAAAGGTATTTGATCTTTCAGTGAACTGAAGTGGTTTGAGGCTATTCAACAAGTGCCACACACACACACATCTTTGTGTGGCTATCTTTGTGGGGACTTTCCATGGACTTTAATTCATTTCTGCAGCCTAAACCTTACCCTTACCCTAATCCTACCCATAACTCAATTCACACCTTAGTCCTAAATCTAAACCCTGACCCAAAAAGCTCTTCCTGCGGCTGCACAACTCAGATGACTGCACAGATTTGTGACGCTTATCTACAATGGCGTTTAGTTGTGCAACTATACGGACATGTTCATTCGTGGCTGTTTTTACTCTTATTTTGCTGTTCATATTAGTCTCGGTGTTTGCCGTTTTCTGGATATTACTTGTGAATGTAATATATATTACCTGGACATTAACAAAGACAAAGGTGAACATTTCCCTGTTCTTCAGGTAAATGTTGAACAGGGAGACCCTGACTAAAACTACCTGGGTGTACGACAACATCTTATCTTGGTCTTATGATGTGTCTCTGCTTATTTCCAAGCCCAAATGAGCAACTTCATGTTAAAAACGACAAAAAAAACCCCCCGCAACCCACGACTCATTCAGTTTACTAATGACTTCAGAAAAAACAAGCCCAAAATCACTTATAATAATCGGACTCAACAGAAACTCAAAATAGTTTCTGATTGTCCAACAACAAAATGCGCATCTCTCTCCTCCCTCCATTGTTTACGTTTCTGTCACTGCTGACAACTGTCGCATAGAAACAGCGGCCGCTCCCCAAGGCGCATAGAGGAAATAAAATTACATTACAAAAGAAAATAGTAACACACAGTGATTTGGATAAGTAACTTTAATTTTTTTTTTTTTGTACAGCGCTTTGTGACTTTATGTCTGTGAAAAGCACTTTATAAATAAACTTTACTTTAATCTGATTACTAGACTTGAAACAGTAACGCATTAATTACTCTTTACTGAAAGAAATGGTCCATTAAGACAAAGTAGCAAGGTAGCACAGATCGTCAGAACACTTGATTTGTAGGCCTATTACATCACAGCGCTGCAGGTATTCTTGTGCAAATGCGTCATAGGTTGTTATGTCACATGGCGTATATAAACCCCTGTTGGTAAAATTCCGCCACATTCCACTTTCAGAGGAGACAGAGTTTAACTCAACAACATGTCTGAGGATTTACTGAGAGAAGATTTGCCAGGCTGGGTTTAGGGGTTTTGATTGGACCGGTCATCGGTATTGTTCAAGGAATGATAACAGTGAGGCGTACCACCGAAAAACTGAGAAAGTCCTGGAAAAGACACAATCCAACTATTTGTGAGGTCCTTGATGTGTCCAGGCATCAGAGAGGCCAAGACATGTTGCCCTCTTGAGGACCTGACAGAGGCACAGGAGCGAATTGTCGACAAAATCCGTGCTGCCTTTGAGGGACGGCCAATCAAAATAAGGCAGAAATGGCTTCCAAGTTTGACAAAAAAGGTCTTTAGTGACCTCACTAAAACTTTGGGCTGTTCTGCTTGATGAACACTGTCTTTCAAGGAGCATCAGATAGTTGAGGACATAATCGTGTGGTGTCTTGAACGTCATCTGGAAAAGCACCAAAAAAAGAGGGACATTTTTCTTACCAGACTTTTTTATGGTGCTGGTCAAATCTTGGCACGGTATTTTTCCAAATGAAATACCGCCTCCGTCGGTCCTGGCAACGAGACGCCTCTCTGTCCCTCTGTCGGACCTGGCATCCCCATCCCCATCCTAGCTGCACAGAATTTCTAGGTGCAACTAGGGTGCGCCTAGCTGCGCACCCTTTTGGTGGCTGTAGGATAGCATATCTGCTTTTTGAGAATGATGTGGTCCTGTTGCCTTCATCAGGTCATGATTTGCAGCTCTCGCTGGAGCGAGTGTAAAGCAGCCGGGATGATGATCAGTGCCTCAAATCCGAGGCCATGGTCTTGAGCCGGAAAAGGATAGAGTGCCTTCTCCGGTTCGCGGCGGGGGCTGTCTTGCTCAAGTGGAGGAGTTAAAGTATCTCTGGAAAAAAGGGAGCAGGAGATCAACAGGCAGATTGGTGCAGCATCTCCAGTAAAGTGGGCGCTGTACCTGTCCGTCGTGGTGAAGAGAGAGCCGAACCAAAAAGCAAAGCTCTCAATTACCGGCTGTTCTATGTTCCTGCCCTCATCTATGGTCATGAACTTTGGGTTATGACCCATAGAATGAGGTCCTGTATACAAGCGGTCGAAATGGGGTTTCTCCGTAGGGTGGCTGGGATCTCCCTTAGTGATAGGGTGAGAAGCTCAGTCATCCGGGAGTGACTCAGAGTAGAACCGTTGCTCCTCCGTGTCGAGAGGAGCCAGTTGAGACATCTGATCAGGATGCCTCCTGGACGCCTCCTTGGTGAGGCGTTCTGGGCACGTCCCACCGGGAGGAGGCCCCGGGGAAGACCCAGGACACGCTGGAGGGACTATTTTTCTCGGCTGGCCGGGGACCACCTTGGGATTCCCCTGGAGGAGCTGGAGCAAGTGGCTGGGAAGAGGGAAGTCTGGGCCTCCCTTCTTAAGCTGCTACCCCCGTGACCCGACCCCAGATAAGTGGAAAAAAATGGATGGATGGATATTTAGAATGACTCTGCCATGTTTTTTTTTTACCTTAAATTAAATAATTACCTTTGTAATTATTTTCAATCACATTCAATACATTTGAATATTACTTAAAAAGGGATGCACAGTTGTTAGAGCTGTTGCCTTGCAGCAAGAAGATTCTGCGTTCGATTCCTGGCCCGGTCTTTCTGCATGGAGTTAGCATGTTCTCCCTGTGCGTGGTGGGTTCTCTCCAGGTACTCCGGCTTCCTCCCACAGTCCAACAACATGACTGTCAGGTTAATTGGTCTCTCTAAATTCTCCCTAGGTGTGAGTGTGTGTGTGCATGTTTGTTTCTGTGTGTCTCTGTGTTGCCTTGCGACAGACTGGCGACCTGTTTAGAGTGACCCCGCCTGTCACCTGGAACATTAGCTGGGGATAGACACCAGCAACTCTCCCGACGCCACTAAGGGACAAGGGAGTATAGAAAATGGATGGATGGATGGAATAATATAAAAATGTATCCAAAAAAATGGTATAACATTAGTAGAGGCAAAAGTCTACAGTTTGGCACATCCTGAAAGGAAAAGAAGAAACAAAGAACCGAGTGAACTGAGCAATGCAAAAACACCTGGATGCCCACGGAAGATAAGAGTGGCGGATGAACGCAGAATCGTTTCCATGGTGAAGAAAAACCCCTTCACAACAGCCAACCAAGTGAACAACACTCTCCAGGGGGTATGCTTGTATCGCAGGCTAACAGAGAAGACTGCATGAAAGTACAAAGGGTTCACTGCAAGGTGCAAGCCACTCATGAGCCTCAAAAATAGAAAGGCTGGACTTGCTAAAAAAAAAAAGCCAGCATAGTTCAGGAAGGACATTCTTTGGGCAGATTAAACCAGATCAATCTCTACTAGATTGCAAAAAAAAAAAAAAAATGTATGGAACAACTCATGACCCAAAATGCATCACGTTATCTGGCTGCCACAGGCACCGGGGCAATTTTGTTTATTCATGATGTGACACAAGACAGAAGCAGACGAATTAATTCTGAGGTGTTCAGAGACAAACTGTCTGTTCAAGCCCAGCTAAACGCAGCCAGCTTGAGTCAAAACATAATCTGTAGATTATGTTGTGAAATATATTCAAGATAGGCAAAAAAGTGAAAAGTTTCATCTTAACTGGGTGATCTTTTCCAGTCTTTCAGTTTTTCCAGTGGTGGAATTTTTTTTTTCTTACAAGTCAGATGCTACGAATCAAAAGTCGCTTTGGTTTGTAAAAATACCAGAAACCATCTTATGAAGTCACTTAGTTCACCTGTAATTTCAGGGAAATGTTAGAAAAGTTCATATTTAGCCTCAGATACTCTGCAAACTCTAATCATGAGATATTTTGAAGAGAAACCCTAAAATGGAACTCATGTAAAACAATTCTTTATCTACAGTACGTTGAAGCAGCTCTTTGGAAAATCTATTTTCGACTCACTAGACACGTGGCAGAACAAAGCTGCACGAAAGGTTATTCTTTATATTTTCTGGGGTTTTTTATTTTTATTACTTTTTATTTTTCTATTTTAAATTCAGTGTATTGGCCAACGCACTAGTCACAACACTTTTATTGTTGTTATTTGTGTATTTTTAGATGAAATTACTGGGATAAAGTAACATTTTCATAATTTTATAACTTACTAACGTCCATGGACACCGTATGATGGCATATTAGGGCTGTTGCATATAGAAAAAAGGAGGAAATGTTTGCCCCCAAAAATGGTCTAGGAAAAAAAAATAAATAAATGTCCGAGTTCCAAAAGCTGAAAAATTCTACTCTGAAACTTTTAGATTAATTTCAAATATGAGATTCAGCTCAGAAAATTTTTAGAAAAATTTGCTTTTGAAAAACAGAAATTTCTACATTTTTTTCTAGAGCATTTCTGAGGTTGATCTCAAAAGTTCAGAAATAGCTCATTTCAGTGTCTACAATGGTCCTAACACTATCATACACTGATATTGACAAGCTTAAAAGAAGCTCTTGCCCAGGGCCCCCACCACTACCAACACCACCTTCTCAATCCGGCAGTGCATTCAGCGCACCACATGCCTAAAATCTGATGCTGCTGCTGTGATCAGTGACCAGCCTCTCTGACTCAGATCAGCCTAAACTTTGCAAAACTTACCTGTCCACGCTGATCACACACAGGGTCATGATAGAAGCGGTGCAGCACATCACATCCATGCCGATGAAGATGTTGCAGAACAAGTCCCCAAATAGCCACTTGCCGCCGGTGAGATCCGTCACAATGACGAACGGCATCACCGCTATGGCCACCGACAGGTCCGCCACTGCGAGGGATACCAGAAGGTAGTTCGACGGTTGCCGAAGTTTCTTCACCACGCACACGGCGATCACCACCAGCGTGTTCCCCATCACGGTGACCGCGGTGATCATCGCCAGCATGACCCCGATAATGATCTTCTCCGGGCGCCCGAAATCCAGCAGCTGCTCCCCGCACGACTCGTTCCACTTGGCCGCGGGGCTGCTGCTGCCCACCGTAGTGACGGACACGTTGCTGACCAGAAGCAGAGTGCCATTGATAACTTCGGCAATATCCTCTTTCTTTGCGAAAGTGGGCTCAATCACCGAGGTATTGAACATCACGACAATGACGTTTCTCGGACAGGAGAGCAAGGGACGCCTCGCCAGTGCGCTCCAATTACGCGCATATTTGGATTTGTGTAACCCGCTGCTGGTCACTGCCCGACGGTGTTGGGTCGAACGCTTTTTCACCCGGACCACATCACCCGGTGGTGGTGGTCAAGTGATCCGTCCCTAGAGGCTCTGTAGCTTTCGGGGATACAAAGACCATCAGTAGAGGAGGAGGAATGGGGGGGAGGAGCCCCTAAAATTATGTAGCTGCACACGAGAAAAGAAAAAAGTTGAATCGTCTAAATCTGCCTGCTTCCGAAAAGGTTTTTAAGCTTCTCAGCGCGTCACTTCTTCAAACATGGACAGTCTGGAGAGTTGCGCTGCGCAAACCGCACCTATCCGCGTGACGCATCATTTGGAGCGCACAGACAGCCTGTCACAGCGGCGCTTTTCCGTGTGATCCTCAGAGCTCAGAGGCTGCAAAAAAAAAAAACCGGAACGGAACGGTTTCATAGCGCGTTTGAGCACACGGAATCTGCGCGGGGAATTGAGAATACTGTTTCCACAAGTGTCCCAGGAGGAAAAAAAAAATAAGCCATAAGCGGTGGAATCATGAACAAATATTAAGCGATACATTGAGGAAGTTTCTTCTTCAGTGTAGGAGGAAGAAACTTGGTTTGAGGATGTGTTTAAAACAAAATGCTTTTTTTGTTTGCCTTATCAAAAAAAAAAAAACAAGCTCAGCTGTGATTAAAAATAAAATAAAAATAATCACACAGTGCCAAGCTGTTAATGGCTCCGAACCCACACATTTCTGTTATTTCGTTTGTTCGCTTTCATCTGTTTCAAATCATCACATTTAAATATCAGAGGACGACAGCCTGAGTTAACAACGCGTAAACAATTTGGCACAGTGTGTGTGTGCTTTTATTTATTTTTTTTAATTTATTTCAATCCAGGAACATTGGAGGGTTTTGATTACCATGTACAATTTTTTTAAGATGATGCCGCAGAATTTTAATCGGATTTAAGTCCGGACTTGTCTAGGTCACTCTAAATACTTTTTTTTTTATTATTTTTTATTTTATTTTATTTTTTTCATTTTTGAGCAAATCAGAGGAGGACTTGCTGATGTGCTTTGGATCATTGTCCGGTTGTATAAGCCAACTGTGGTTGTTGAGCTTAATGGTAGGAACTGATGGTAGTGTTTCACTTTTCTTTTTTTCTGAAATGCTGCGTTTGCTCTTGGACATCATAAATATGTTTTTGGGGGGGAAATATGTTAAATGAGCTCTTGTTTTTCTTCTTTGGGTGTTTGCAGCTCTGTCAAAACCATTTTTGCCCAGTTCCTTTCCTACTATTGAATCATAAACTCTGACCTTAACTGAGCCCTGCTGAGCTTTAAATGCTCTGGGTTCTGTTGTGACCTCCTAAATGAGTCGTAGATTTTGTTCTTGGAATGATTTCAGGAGACTAGACACTCCTGGGAAGATTTATTACTGTTCCTTGTCTTCTCCTGTGGATAAATGGATCTCACTGTGTCTCGCTGAAGTTTCAAAGCTTTAGAAATTAAGTTTGTGACCGATCACAGATCCGCAGATTTCAGTGACTTTGTTTTGCCTTTTTTTTTTTTTAGATCCCTTAGCCTACTTCATGTTGCCAGATGGGATCTACTTGTGTGATTTCTTGATTCTACAGATTTCTTTAATCACAGTTCGCCAATGACTTCATAAAGGGGCAATTACCTTTTTCAGAAAGGTTGTTTTTGGAGCATTATTCGATTCTTGAATTAAATCCTCATTGAAGTTGCAGCGTTTATTTTAGTACCCTAAAATAAAACTAAAAAATAAAATAAAACTGTAATTTTATTGAATAATTTGGTGACCTGAAATCTGTAATTGGGAAAATACATTTTTACAGCAACTTAACAAATAGTTATCGTGCTACCACTTTAGAACAACGCTCTACTTTGTATTGGTCAATCACAAAACTCTTAAAATACAAATATAAGTGGCTGTAAATGACTAAATGCGAACCGTTGTTTTCTCAAGGTTATGCTAAACAAACTCCAGGGTTTAACGGATCTTCCTTACATGAAAGTGTTTCATAAAATAGTCCAGCTTTTCCTTCGTACGCTGTGTTTTTTGGAGGAGAGAAAAGTGAATGAAACTCTATATTTTGCCAAAAACTTAAAAAAACATAAAGCACTTGTTTATAAATAAATAATACAAAGTAAACAGAAAACATATTTCCCTCAGGAGTTCAGTGGTTCTTCAACTTTGCGTGCGTTTCACGGTTGCCTCCTCGATTTCAAGCACCCAGAGCAAATCAAACGAGAAAACCCAGATCTGGGAGACGCTCAGAACATAGGATAAATATTCTAAGCACCTTGGCAGCTCGTATCACAGTCTAAGCACCAGAAACTGTGAAGGTTTTTTTCCCCCTCCTCTTGCTGACTACAGGATATCCTGTGCTGTATCCCACAAATCTCCCTTTAGCCCTGTCATGCTTGCTTATCCCCGGATCCCAAACACCGCAGCCTACATGCCTTTTCCTCACCATTACCCTCTGTGACTGACAGTTCAGTGATGATTGTCACATCAAATTAGCTCTGGTGACCACTGGCAGTTTCAGCCGGACCTGATGCTGGCAGGGAAATCCATCCCGTTCGAGTTAAAGACAGCAGCAAAATCTAGATGTCAGCAGAGATATAGGTCAAGGCTCCCGAAGCCTCCGAGGCGAGCTCCCAGCGCTTATGTTAAACAACCTGTCACTGTGTCAGTGACTCTCTCAGGAACCGCTGGAAGACTTTTACCAAAAGAGATTAAATGTGCTTTGGTTGCATGCAATAATTAGAGATATGGAGATAGCATTAAATGCTTCGCTTCTCCTTCTCTTCCGGCTAAACTTTCTACGACGGTTCTTCTTTTGAGTTTGTGACATGCTCGGTTGTTTTTTTATCCTTTTTGGTACAAAAAGGTTGGATAGGTTTTACCCAAATGCTGATGTCATCGATTAAAAGTTGACAAAAGCTTTACGGTGGAACTAAATCCTCAAAATCTGACTTTGTGTCACAAAAACAAGAAATTGCTATGTCATCCAAACATCATATCTGAACTCCACCAAACTTTCTTTGTAAATTACTTTGGAAAAAAAAAAAAGTGTGTTTTTTTTTAGGGCAACAAACCCCTAAAAACAATCTTCTTTTAGGGCGGAGATTGTTCATCAAACAATCTTCAAACTGTGTTCCTTCACCAATAATTTGTTGAAGTCAAAATCTATATCATACGAGAAGTCTTCACAACTTGGATTGCAGTACTCAGTAATAATTAACCATCTAACAGGAAGTGGGTGCAGTATCATTGCATCCACTTCCTGCAAGCCAAAAATATCAAGGTTGTAAAAAAATCACTATAATAATTGTAAAGGCATAGAGAAATTGATTTGGAAAAGAGAGAGGCAGCAGAATGATGCTCATGTTTTACTTTGCTTGCGGGTTGTCATGAGCTACAAGTGCCATCACTTGTGCATCACTGCACTCTGTCTTTCCTTCCTTCCTGTCACCCTCTTCTCCTACTCAACAAAGTTTGTTGTGCAGAGACAACACTCGGATGAATCACCAAATATTTTTACTGTTGTAGACAGAAAAAAAATGCAGCGTAAAGCATCATTTTACATGCAGTTATTCACTGCTGACGCAAAAAACATTCTGCTCTGAACAAATGGAAAGCATAAAAAAAAAGATAAATATGTGGGGAGGTGAGAGGAAGGGGCACCACAAAGCATTTGTGCTTATTGGATCTAAATTGCTGGCAACAGACCTGGACTGGTGCAACTCCCAAATGGTCATGTCGAATTTCACGAAACATTTTATGCCTTCTTCTCAAACCTCAACTTAATGTTTATTCCAGAGCTAGTAAACAGCGCCTGGACTGAACACCGAGGCAGTCGATGTTCATGGCACGGGCTCAAAAGATCCTGGAGATGTGTACTTCCCTTTGTGACCCCGGAAAGATAAAACAGTTATAGGAAACCATACGGATTGATCATTCATTTTAACCCAACTATCACTTGCTCATTAAGATAATAACGTCTTCTTTTCAAAGTATTTTGTCACAGTTGTGCGGGTGTGGGTTCCATTTGTGTTTATATTTTGATTATTTGATTATTTCCTTATCTCATCATGTATCTCCTCCTTCCTCTCTAATTACTTCCAGCGGTTGCTCATCCTTTTGATCGCTCTTGTGTGCATATATTTTCTCACCTGTGTCATTGTTGGCTGTTGGATATTTACATCAACCTCTGCTCTGTCCTTTCTTGTCTCAGTTATCCATCCTGAGGCACTTTGAGTCTTCCTCAAAATAAGCAAATCATTACACTTTCTCTGTAGTCTTATCGCAAGATATTATTCACTTTACTCCATTTTTGGGCTGAAACCACAAGCCAGTATGTTGGATCAAACCCATAATCCAACCCTGTTATGATAAATTAATCCAAGCCTGGAGTAATTAGCCCAGGACAAAATTAGCATTTGGGGGCGGGGGGGTTTGAGCGCTTCTCCATTCTTTTTTTTTCATAGAAAACAAGAAGTGTTATTATTAAACATAACACTTGTTTAACCAGCTACAATCTCTCCAATGGTCTTTTAATCAATCGATCTACGGTCTGTATCAACACAGCCCTGCTCACCATCACCATCATCATCATCATCATCAACAGCAGCAGCAGCCCTCAACAGCAACATTGTACGCCATCAGGTAAACAAAGGCTGCTTTCGCTTGCATTGTCCTGACAAAGACATACTATGGTGTGATTCCATATAAAATTATTGATGAATGTGGGTTATTGCCACTCCAACTGGTTTAATTATACCAAGAGTGTGAAAATCTTGTTCTATATCCCTCTTAACTTTGAGCACCTACCTCCGAAGGTCTCTGCACGGCCTTGTTGCCTGGTTGACTCACCTCCTTCCAAATGTGTGCATGAATTAGGTGGCTGTCTTTCTTGGCATCAAATTGCAGACCCTGTTTTTGTCCTTTCAAAATTCCCCAAATGTGTTTTTGGGTCAACCAGTACTGTACAGTACCGTCATGATGTTCCATGTGGGTCGATGTGACTTTTCCAGATTCTTTCTTAAGGGGTTATGAAAACATTAATAAAATCTAAATGTTCTCTCAAAGAGATAGATGGGGCTAATATAGGAGGTGTATATATATATATATATATATATATATATATAGTTTGCTAGGCTAGCTGGTGTATTCTTACCTGTTGAACTACACTCCTCCCTCACAAGGCCACGTCATCAGAGTTTTTCCCATTATATATACATATATATATATCTTCTGTATATATGTATATATATATATATGTATGTATATATATATATATGTATGTATATATATATACATATGTATGTATACATATATAAATATATAATAACTCAAACATGCAGCATTAAACATGGCAATCTGACAAAGACAAGCATAATGTGAGCGGTCAGTGAGTTGCGGTTCAACATCTTTTAATGTAGGTTATGTCTAAAGGCAGACATGTGAAGATCGCCTCTTCAGAGGCCAGGAGTGAGACAGACATGGGTTATCTTGTTTTCTTGGCAGCAAATTGCGGCTTTCCGAACACGACCTTAATAAATGACACATTCAGGCACTGGGCCAAGTAGGTACAACCAGGTAATTTCATCATTAAAACAAAATGTAAGTGAGGAGCAGAAGAGAAAACACATTTGTTTTAGAAGTGGCTAGCAACAGAAAGAGAGTCCTCTTCTGTTTGATAGATTGTTTTTCTTTCAAGTGTTGTACAGAGGTGACCATAGGACTCGTCTCATTCTCTGTCTTTTTAAACCTGCGTATCCATCCATCCGTTATCTAATACGGCTAACCTTGTAGGGTCGCGCAGGGCCTGGCGCATATCTCCAGTGGTCATCGGACGAAAGGTGTGGCACGCCCTGAATAGGACACAGAGACCGACAGAATAAGCAACCATGCACACACACACACACAACTGCAACTTTCTAGAGAGACCAATTAACCTTCCTGGACATGTACAGGGAGAACAAGCAACCTCCACGCAGAAAAACCACCGGCCAGGTTATAAACCAAGATTTTCTTACTGCAAGCAGCCCAAACCTGGCTTGCCTCTACATCAACTCTACATCAAAGCAGCTCCTGAAGTGGTAATGTTTGGAAAATTAACTTAACACAAATTGTTTGTAGAGAGGCTGACAGTATCACACTAAGGAGTTTGAGTGTATACACAAAATGAAAAAATAAGAGTGAACTTGTGAAATTCTGAGTAATCCTTGAAAACTGTATCAGTATCAAAGTAAGTGAAGTAAAAGAGATTTCCAGCACCTGGTCACAAAAACATGCCAAAGTCAATACCATGTTAAAAATCAGTTTAACTACAACAGCTGTCAAATGAAAATAACTTAAATATTCATATATTGTTGGTAAAATAGTGTCATGGTGAAATATTCATATATTGTTGGTAAAATAGTGTCATGGTGTATATTTTAGTGGCTGTCAAGAGGTTTTTCAATCAGAGCTTTAATGGATCTATTTAATCTAGGTGGCAGAGATGAAGGTTATTTCCAAACCGTGGCTTGTATATTTCTGAATCAACAGTACAGAAGTAAATGAATAATAGAAGTATGCATGCGAGTGTATACCAAATAAATTATTTCACATGAAAATGCTGCCATAATTAGAATAAACAAGTGTAGAACTGTGTGAATGGTCACTTGCAGTGCGTGAATTTAACAAACTCAGGAAAAGGACCAGGATTCAGCTACTAAAGCAAAACACTATGTCTGAGTTTAAAGTCAGAACTGTTTTATTTTTTTTTTTTCCAGTGGCCCTAATCCTCTTCCGTACAAAACCAGATTCTATTCAGGTTGCGCCGGTGTTGTCCACTAGGGGGCAACAGAGCATTATATTCAAAAATTAGATTGACAGAGGGAGTAAACCATAAACATGAATACGGAATAAACCAATGTCTTACTCCAGAATGTTTGGGTGAACCAATAGGATATCGGGTGGGCGGATCCAACAGAGAGCGAGACGAACGAGTCTGTCAGATTGAACTGGGCCTAATCGAACACCTGGTGAGACCGGGCGGAAAATACACGTACACGGATTTCCCATATTACTGTAAGTTTTTGAAAGTAATTGTAATATCTAGGTATGTTGAAATGCATAAAGTGTAGCCCGCATCTCGTCTACATGTGATTTTAAGAGGTTAAGGGCGTGTTGAGACTTGCTCTTTGACACGTGGATAGGTTAGCTAGCGGACGTAAATTTTCTCTTTGCCGAAGTGGAAAATTCCCAGTCTTGGGATTTTATTTTACTTTGCTAATTTAAAGAACTAGTTTGTTCCACACGACATTTATCTCATTCACTAGCTAATAAGATCATATAGTGTAAAATCTGAATGTACACATTTTTAATAGTTACGCACTTCGGCGCCTTTCTGTCTGGCTAATTAATATTAAGGGTAGCAGAGCAAATATTGTAGCTAACATGTTTTATTTTTTTCATTTTGTTTTAAAACCAGGCAAATATGAGTTAAGGTCTATCTATTTTTTCCGCTTTAGTTAAATTATTAAATGAGAAAAAATTGACATGTGGTCCCGGTTTAGACCGCTCTCCTTTGCTGAGTTTACGGTTCTCCATGTTCATGTACCGCAAGCTCGCTCGTGACGTCCTGAGCTCGAGGCAACAAGGAAGGAAAGTGGGCGCTAAAATCTTAATGAAATAAATAAGAGAGTTTTGCTTAAGTTTTTGCATTAATTTTGCTGTAAGCACACGGTAATTCATGTACCACTTGTGACCTCATAATATTCCCACCCGTGGGATGTGGGGTTATAACGTATGAGCTCAACTGTCAAACTCATAAGTTGAATTGCTCACGTGACCCCAATTTTTTTTTAGGGGATAGAGGTAACAAATGCCCCCAGTTTGCCTCCATTTATTCACTTTCCCTGCTGTCATCCTCATCTCTTTCTGGAATAATTGTTTCTGTGATAATTTTGCCAGTTTTTAGAAGCTGCTACATTCATATGGAAGACTGATCCTGCCAAAATTGGTAATAAAAATAGAAATTAATAAATGGCTTGATAAAGTAATTAATGAGGAAAATTGCATCCAAGAAATGAGAACTTTCCTAACTTACAGCTCAGATGTTGGTTATTACAAGTCGGAGAGAAGCTGACTCTGAATGTCGGCCCACCAGGCTCTCATCCAGTACCCTTACCCTTTGTCACTTTACCTCAAAGAAAGAGCCGGAAAGAATACCAAGTGAGAAAAAAAAGGAAGAAATCTGTAAATAAATGGACAATGGAGTAAAAAAAAAAAAAATGCAAAAAGGAAAAAGAGAAAATAAATGCGTGATGAAAAAAGTGACAGTAAATATTAAATTCATACAGAATATTGTGGAGAAATTAGAAAATAAAGGAAACTAAAATAAGATTGGAGAGAAAATAGAAAACTTAATGAGTGTTAATTTGTTACTGTTAAAAATAAATAGAAAAAATTCTGTTCATCACACTGTATTATCATTTAAGCAGAGAAAGTGTTTATTTTTTGGATAAAATATTTACCACATTAATTACTTTATCAATACCACTATTAAATATATTTGCACCAATCAGTTGGCCAGAGATCTAAATCTGCAAAATTTTCCCTGTCTGGCTCTGACCTGGCATCAACAATCAGCATTTGACCTGCTAGTCACTCATTCTGTTTATTAAAGGCATCCACACTAAAAATGTAATGTTCTTTGAACTGTTTGAGGTAAGTAGAAATTATTTTGTTCATTGTTGTAGTCCATTGTTTACTTTCAACAAGGTTT
Source organism: Phalloptychus januarius (assembly GCA_902982915.1). Lineage (NCBI taxonomy): Eukaryota > Metazoa > Chordata > Actinopteri > Cyprinodontiformes > Poeciliidae > Phalloptychus > Phalloptychus januarius. The sequence continues at coordinate 21,373,712 of CADWAE010000482.1, read as the reverse complement.
ACAAAAATTAATCTGCATGCGTTGCAGTTGACGTATAAATAAAATGCTTTTTGGACAAAACAAAAAGCCTGTTTTTTGGGGTTTCATTCTGCAGAGTAAAAATTGACCTCTGGCCACAATACTGGCTGTCAAAGAAACATGTCAAGCTGGTAAGAAGCTATAAAATATTCTGAGTCTGGCATAAAGTCTACTTACTCGGTATTAGCCACAAGGCAAGCATAACATGCATTCCCATGTGGTTGGGACCTCCATGTTGGAAAATCAAAACAACTTTACTATTTAATTTAGATACAGTAATTTATTTTTGAGGGTTCTCCATTGTTTTAACAGTAACAAGGTTTCCCCTGTAAGACTTGCTAAGCCCGGTGGTTGGGCGCTTGGCAGTCATTCATCCAGCGGCCTGCCGTGTTTTGTGTAAAAAAAATGTTGAAAGTTGAGAGGAAATTTTAAAATATTACTTGATAATTATGTGTTATTGGAAGACTAATATCTGAACACCAACTATAAAAAAAATGCAAGTACTTTTTAAAAACCTAAATAAGCAGTGCTTAGCCTGGCGGGAGCAAAGCTTAAGCCTGGTGGCCCGCCAGACTTATAATACACTGAGAGGAGCCCTGAATAATAATTTTATCACAGTAAACATTAAAGCCAATATTTGTATATTCCAACCTTTTGACATATTATATTGAGACATATATGGATTTAGCCATTTTTTCTAAGGGATATATTTAGTTTGAATTAATTTCTCACCTTGCCTGACCAAAAACTATTCCGTTTAGTAGATGGATCCAAGAAAACCCCCTGACGTCAGTGACAAGGCAGGCTTCCAAATGCTGGGATGCGGACGAGGACTGCAGCCTGTGGAAATGGCTGCAGGACATACTAGAGGGCTGCTGCTTTCTACAGAAGGGCCGGGGTTAGGACGAGCCAGGGGTTTCCTGCCCCCTGGTGATATTCCTTTAGGACGAGGAGTGCTGCAGCCCGCCGCTGTGCCAGGCAGAGGGCTGCTGGTGCAGCCCGATGGGTTGGGAGTCGGCCGAGCCAGAGGCCTTCTGCTGCCACCAGCTGAACCCAGGGTCGGGGTGAGCCGAGGAGCAATCCTGCCCAGACTGGAGCAAGAACATGAACAGAGGCACCTGTTCGAAACACCACCAGCCTCAGCAGGAGATATGGCTGCTCCACGAGGAGAAGAGGTTGGGGAATTTGTCAATTAAGTGTTTTTCATAAAATCAGATTTGCTTCAAAGGTAACCGAGGTTTCTGTTCCCTCACAGGTTAGCGCGCCACCCTGTGGTCAAGGATCAACGCTGGTGTCCATGTTTAGAGGAATGGGTGTGACTTCCTGGGGAAGAGGAACTCCAGCAGTGGGTCAGTACCACAAGACTTTGAGAAAAAGAGTACATTAGTACAAAAACCCTGATACAGTGTATTTCTTTATGTTGCAGATTTAGCATTTTTATTACCAGCTGCATTTTAGGCATCGTAATATTTGACTCCCATACCTTGCTGACATTGGTCCTGCTAAGAGGCCTGTAATATTGACTGAAATCACTAAGAAATGTAAATGTTCACCTGACCTGGCGAGTTTAGGAGAATTGCCGTAAAAATAAAAGTGTATTAGGGGTTGCACCAACTACTCGACTAATTGATTCTTTTCTCTGCAATGGCTTTTTTCTGTGCCAGTCGACTAGTCGCAATCACACGATAAAACTGATTTGAAATGAAAGCAGGTGAACGAGGTGAGTTCGTCACACACCTCAAGTTGTATAAAAATATAAATAATTTACCAAAGAGAAGCTGAAAATTCCAGCAGAGGCTACCGGAATAGGGGTGTTGTGTGGCGCAGTAGTTAGCGCGGCGCCCCGCAGTCTGGCCCATGCCTCTCTCCCCCGATGTTCTGCATAATAGACTTAGTGAAAGCGGGAGTTTTTAATAATATTTGCCGTGAATGTAGCTGATAAAGCCTCGAAGTCACTATGACGTCATCGCGACTAGTCAACTCGACTTTTCGTCGACCTTAAGTAATATGAAGTTGTTCAACCCCGATTATGTATTCATAAGCTTAAAAAGGCTTCTGCACTCCTTCAAACTCTTGATCTAGTTTTTGTGTAAAACCTTAAGAATTGATGCTTCTTCAGGAAGAGGAGAATCTGGAGATGACGGAGAGGTGAAAGTTCAAAGTTCCCCTGGGGTGCCGGGTGCTGGTTACCGTGAAGATTCAATGGGCAGGGGAAGCAGGTAGTTTTCTTGATTCTGTATAGTACCTCAGATATTGATTGTAAAAATAGTTAACGTCCAATAATGGCCGTATGCGTTGTTACTCCCAGACGACCAAGTGTATTTAGCATGATGGTTAAATTTCACCTGAATTCTGAAACTATCTTATGGTTATTTTGTTATATGGATTTTGCTATTGGTTGATTGTAATTGTATTCAGTTAAATGAACATTGATATTATTAACCAACCTAAAAATAAACAAACAACCTCCACAGTGAATAAAGTAGTGATTTATGGTGTAATCTGCAGCCATTTGTTTCCTAAAATCTGAAAGATTTGAAATCTGCAGATGTGGACATTTCAAATATGTTTTTGTTATCTTGTGACTATTATTGGTCAGCTGTAGCTTTTCATTATGCAGTCCAAAACATATTTCATTGATGCTACATGAATGTTAAGAACATTGTCAGTAAGAGCTAAAATCTGCTTGACTTTTGCCACCATGAAACACAGTAGCAGTCCTGGCTGCGGTGGTAATTGATGAGTGTTATGCTTTCTCCACTGGTGAAGTTTGTCCCCTCAGATGGTTGTGGGACTTGGAAGAGCTCTGCCGCCACTTGGAGCGGGAAGAGGACAGGCTTTGCTTTCTTCTTTGCCTTCAGGTCAGACTAAGCCAGTTTCTCCAATATCTGATCCCCAAACAGCCCCGCTGTCTCCGCTGCATCCTGAAGGTATTGAAAGCTTCAGATAACTGGCCGTCTGTCCATGCATTTTCTAAACCTCTTTGCACTTTAATTTTCCTGAAGATGTTTTAAAATGTATTAAGTTGTTTGTCTTGTTATATAAATAACCCAAAGGAGTTTTGAAAGTTGTTCCAATGACTCAGGAGTTGCCTGTGCCTCTAAGTAGTGCACGACCAAACAAGGAGATGACAATGGAGGCGATACGGTAATTACTCTTCTGTCTTGTGCTTTTATATCACAGTCACTAGACAATATCAGCTCTTAGTCACCCACAACATTTTGCCCTGGTTTTATCTTATTTGGAGGTGGTCCTTCACTCTTTCATCAGTCAGAGGGTTTTGTTTTAGTGTCTGGTGTTGCAAAATAGTTTGATACAGTTACATGTTCTGTATCAGAAAGTAAAGATGGCCATGTCAACCAAAGTAAGTGTTACCACCTCATTCAGCTGTAAATAAAAAGTTTTTTTTTGTTTAACATTTTCGCTAAAGTATTTTACAAGCGCAAAGCTTATCTGTCCTTTCCGTTTAGTTATTTCTATTTCTATTTTATTGTCTCTGCCTAGTACTCCACTTAATAAAACTGGAACAAAAGGATCTCCCATAACTATTGGGTCAAACCACATCGTGGTTTCATGCAAGAATGAAGCTGTGTACCAGTACCATGTCACCTTCACGTAAGCACATCATTTCATGGCGCCACCCTTTCTTCTCCATCCAACAAAATGTGATGAAAACCAAAGTTTGATTTCAGGGAATGTTTTGCACTATAAGAATTCTTATATTGTAGAAGCTGCAAACAGGAAGGTTTTTTTTAATCTGCATTTTGAATTAACTTGAATTTTCCACCAGTCCGAATGTTGAATCCATGGCGATGCGTTTTGGCATGATGAAGGATCATCGCTCAACCACAGGAGAAGTGGTGGCTTTTGATGGCTCCATCCTTTACCTGCCAGTTAAACTGAAAAACGTAAGCTTCATAGGGATTGTGGCTTAGTTGGTTTGATTTGTTATTATATCAACTATTCAAGATTTCCCCAGAAAACTTGCTAAACCCGGTGGTCGGGCACTAGGGCAGTCATTCAACCAGCAGCCTGGCGTGTTTTTAAGTTAAAAAATGTTTAAAGTTAGCAAGAAATTTTAAAATATCACTTGATAATCATATGTTATTGAAAGACCTGGATATCAACTCTAAAGTCTTAAAAAATGCAAACATTTTACAAAGACTTGAGTAAAATCAGCAATGCTTGGTCTGATGGGGGCACAAGTAAAGCCTGATGGCCCGCCAGGCTTATAATACACCGGGGGAAACCCGGAGTATTTCTTGAATCAACACCTTAGCAGATTGGAATGCTCTGCGTATTAGTTTTACTATTTAACAGCTTTTTTACCTTGCAGATAAGTGAAAAGTAAACACAAACTGACAGTTCTCTTGTCTGCCTTTCACCTTTCGATGAGATGCAGGAGGTCCTTTTAAAGAGCTCAAGACGGACTGATAACCAAGAAATAGAAATCAAGATCCAGATGACAAAGATTTTGCCCCCGAACTGTGACCTTTGCCTCCCGTTCTACAATGTGGTTTTCAGAAGGTATTTCACAAATTAGTTTGATCCTTATTTTCTTTTGGCACTAAAGGTAACCTAATAAAATCCTATACATACATTTGTCTGGGATCAATCCAGACTATTTTAAGAAAAGGCCTGGTTTCTTTCATATCCCTTCAAGGCCTTCCTTCTGATATATACATTTTTTCCACAATGCTGTAGAATAACGTGTAGCTGCACAGATAACAGGATCTGACCATAATTTTTCTCTTTCAAGGGTGATGAAAATCATTGGGCTGAAGCAGGTGGCCCGAAACCATTATGATCCAGAAAGCGCAGTTGTTCTTGAAAAACAACGGTTGGTATCAAGTTTACTTTCACCCTCAGAAAATTTGACTCGCTAACATATTGAGCATTTTTCCGGTTGTTTTTCTCTTCGGCTATGTAGGCTTCAAGTGTGGCCAGGCTATGCAACCGCTATTAAGCACACAGATGGAGGTCTGTACCTGTCTGTGGAAGTGACTCACAAAGTTTTGCATAACGACTCTGTGCTGGACTTGATGTGAGTTTACGTTTCAGAACAAAGAGCCATTTCTCCTCCGTAGCAGGAGCTTCTAGGTCCGAATGAATATTTTAGCAGTTTTTGTTTCTTCTTGTTGAATTTCCCTAACCGTGTTAAATTCTTTCAGAAACGTCAACCAGTTTATACTTTGTCTATTCCTACATGAACAGATGGATTCTGAAGAATTGGGATATGAAAGGCTGATTTAGTTCAGGAATTCAAATTGCAACATTATTACATACACAGTGTGTAATAAACATTTGTCTGGTAATTTTTCAGATCATGACTTACAGCTAATTCAAGGGCAGAGAGTATATTCGATTACACCGTTAGAAAATACATTTTAATACAGAAATGTCAGCCTGTTTGGGGGTATGTTCATGTACTGTAGGCTCGTTTTGAATGAATCTTGTGTGTAGCATTGAGGCAATCAGCCTGCGGTTCTGCCGAAGAGTCAAGAGAACCTAAAGTCCAGAGTTCCTCATCCTACTCCTGGCGGTACTCTGTAGACTCTTTATGGGCTTCAGATCTGCCCACTTTTTGGCCAATCAAGCACAGTGACGCCACGGCCATTAAAGCATGAAGTGCTCCAACATTCCTTGGTAGATGACATGATTTGTCTCCTCAGATTGTCCACTACGGACATTTCACACCAAACCTCAAACAAATTGAATCTTGTTTCCAAGAGAACATCAGAGCAGTCAACACAGCCGTCTCATCCAACACCGTAACCCGAGACACGTCTGAGATTTTCTCTTGTTCAAGTTTTCATTATTATTAAAGAATATTTCAGTATCCTGAGAAACTGAATCTTGGGTCTGCGTTAGCTGTAAGCAAGTATCCAGTCAGAAAATGGATTGGATTCTTAGTGTAATGAATCTTTTAGTAAATAACTTTTTGATAACATTCTAAGTTGAGATGGACATCTATAGTCATTTTTTCTTATGACACAGCCAAACTGTGAGCTCCATATGTTCTTCACAGCACATTATGTAATATATCCTTCATGGCTTTGACTCTTTTCCAGAATGTAGGAGTTTAGTTTTTTTTTTTTTTTTCTTTCATTTGTGTTTATTTAATTTTTTCACATGCGACATTACACAAAAGTCATCATGCATTTTGGGCTCTTTGTATAACTTGATGGGTTTGACACGGTAATATTCTTTTCCGTCTTCTGGAAGGGGGAATACCTTCTGCCCAAATAAGCCTTCATGGCAGAGATATACCGTATTTTCCGGACTATAGAGCGCACCTCACAATAAGCCGCACCCGCAAAGTTTTTTTAAAAAACTGGAAACATAGATATATGAGCCTATGTCTGATAGGCTACAAGCCGCTCGTATCTCCGCCTCGGTTTTCCACAAGGATAGATTAATAAATCTGCTATTAAGGACGCAGCCCTGCGTCTGCAACAAACCATGGATTCGTTCACGCAGAGCTTACCTGCAGCAGCTCTATTTCCCTCCTGTACTACCAGATTGATAGCCTTCAACTTAAAAGCGGCATCATATGAACTTCTTTGTGTGGTTTCCATGATGAGGGGGTCTGAGTTTGAAGAAACTCATACCCCCTGGCGGTTGAAGAAAAATCCACAGAAAAGCCACATGGTTCTAAGCGTGGGAAAAAAGTAGCGGCTTATAGTCTGAAAAATATGGTAATTGAGAAGATTTGTTGAGAAGCTACTTGGCTAATGACGTATGAATTTGTCCATTTATAATTTCATAATCACGACCCAGTGTCTAATTTTTGAGGAAAGGTTCCACAAACCAAGGTATGGGGCTACTTAAACAAAATAAAAAAAAACAGGGAAAGGCTCAGCTGGTTTCCTGATGTCTTGTAGGAACATGTTGTTCAGACAGAGCAAGGAGAACTTCCAGGATGTGTGCGCCAAAGAACTAGTCGGAACCATAGTTATCACCCGCTACAACAACCGCACATACCGCATTGATTCCATTGAGTGGAATAAGTCTCCTAAGGACACCTTCACTTTGATGGATGGCACTAAAACCACCTTCTTGGAATACTACAGGTGAGACTCCTCTGCACTAACTTATCAAATCTCAGGAAAAAACGCAAGTCCGATAAATAGTTTGAGCTAAATCAGAAATTCTGTTCAAGAACAGATGTCCTGCCCTCACTTCACAGATTTTAGATGCATGGCTTTTGATTTTGTTACAGTAAGAACTATGGAATCACAATCAAAGAGATGAACCAACCCTTACTCCTGCATCGACCGAAGGAAAGGGCCAAACCAGGAGGGAAGGTGAAATCTGCATACATTCATAGTAAAAAAAAAAATAAAGTCTTGTCTTTCATGTGGACTGCTCAGTTGGCATCCATTACTCTTGTCAGAGAATACTACCACCACCTGGTGGTGGCAGCAAGTCTTGCTCAGCACCACCAAGTTCAGTATTTATGGATTTTAGGTGCCACAAAACATGGTGGATTTTGGAACTAATATTTTGTTTCCCTAATGTTTGATAAAGAACAGATGTCACTGTTTGCGAATCAAAGAGTCAAATCCGCACAATAAATTTAACATCCGTGGTCAGCTACCCAAGAACGATTAAAACTTTTATCCTTTATAAGAAAACAGATCTTCAAAATAAGATGCTCAGGGGTTTATCTTCCTACTCTTTCATTTTTGTTTCACATCTGCTCCTTTCTTACAGCAAATCATCACCGGCGAGATCCTTTTGGTGCCAGAACTCGCCTTCTTGACGGGAATCCCAGAGAAAATGAGGAAAGACATGAGAGCCATGAAGGCAAGTGTATTGCTGCGTCATAACCTTGTCAGACAGTCATTCATTCTTTTTAAGTTTCTTTAATTCGATATGTGAGGCTCTATATTTTGGATGGGTGATTCAAGTACTTCCACAGTAGCAACATGCTAAATAAACCTTAGTGTTCATGAGCACATGTCTGAACGTTTTAAATAATTTATTGTTCACAGAATGCTACAAAGTTTTTTTTCTTCACCAAAGGCATTTTCTGTTTCTTCACGAGGAAGTGGGAGGACGTATTTCTATGCTTTCTTTCACCTTATTTATGTTAATGATGTTCAGCACTTCGTTTCAGCAGTGGCTGGTGTTAAAGTGTTTTATTAATAAAGTTGATGATGATATTGCTTATGTGATTATTCATTTTACATCATGAGATTTGTCTTACACATTTTACCAGCGGTGTTAAAGATAATAGGATTTCTGTTCTTGCATATTTTCACACTATTTTATTATAGTGTGCTAAATACATCTGTTACATAAAGAGTTTAAGACAATTTGTAGAGGAATTAAAGTGCTTTTAGGTAGCAATGATGGCAAAAAAAGAAAAGAAAAAAACAAAACACTTGCTGTAAATGTTAATTAGTGTCTTAATTTCTTACAGGATCTGACCAATCACATCAACGTGAGCAGTGAGCAGCACGTCAACTCCATAAAGCAGCTTCTGAAGAACATCAGCTCCAATCCTGAAAGTGTGAAGGAGCTTAGCCGATGGGGACTGGAGATCGGCTCAGAGATCCTGCTAGTACGAACCTGTCGCTACAGAGAAAAGTTTTTAGCTACTTTGTTTTTAGACGGCAATGCAAAGTTCCTTGGATGCTTTTTGCCATGTTGCAGCGCCGGATCTAACAAGTGAAGTCCTGCTCAAAGTGTCTCATGCAAATCTGACGACAGTAAACCTTTTAAGTTCTTGTTTTGAAAATGTGATTCTTCAAGTGAAATAATCATCAAAGCCAAAGTTCTTCAGTCCTTTAAGTTTAGGGGAAAACTTCTCCTGAGTCTTCGGTATTTTGGTGGTACAAACAAAAACGTATTCAGAAGAAAAAAAAACACTAACCGCTGACACCATTTTTGTTGATTTGAAGAATGCGAGAAGTCAAATTCACTCAGGTGTTGCAGCAGCCGGTAAACGATGCATTCACTTGAAACAGGTGCATTGAAGCAGGCGGTTGTCTGAAACATGTAGGACAGTGATCCCTGAGGACCACTGGGTTAGAAGACAAAGTGTGGTGGTTTTATTTTTTTATATTTGTCATCTGACCTAAATGTCATCCAAATGCCCTTATTTACTCATCTAAAGACAAAGTGCTGCAGGTGTTTTTTATCCAGAGGCCCATATGTGCCCTGATCGGACAACAACAGATTCTAAAGAAACATATTGTAGCTCTATGTAGAAGTTGGCCAAAATTAGTTTTTGTTGTGTTTATACTTTGGCTGTTACTTAATCTGCTGTCAGAATTTTTGATCCAAACTCTTGGCATTTTATTTATTATACAGATATTACTCTAACGCTCTGATTACCACACTCACAAAGTAGAAGGTTCCTCAGAGGGATGGAAAGAAAGTGTGGCAGCAGATTTTGAAAAGTCTTGCAATTTTAATGATTTAATGTCGGATCAAATTAATTGGCCACACATTCAGCGCAGCACTTAGTCTTCTGGATTCAGTGTAAAACAGTCAAAACATTTTGCTGCTCTTCGATTTCCATCCTTTGTCATTCAAAAATCCCAACGTGTGATTATTTAAAAACGGACAAATATCTCATCTGGTGCTTTGTTTATATTCAAAATATTACCTTTATGCAGTCAATATATCTGTGCTGGTTTTAGGACATATTCTAGTTTTGGCTGGTACATCTGGATGATAAGTTATAAAATGGTCAAAGTATCTAAGCTTATTTTCCCTCCCCTGTGCCGCAGATTCAAGGAAGAACTTTGCCGCTTGAAACCATCTGTCTTCAGACGTCTTGCTTTGCAACGGGAGCTGATGTTTCCTGGTCCAGAGAGGTTGTGAAAGACGCTTCAATCAGCTCTGTACGGGTCAAATGAGAGGTTTTATAATGCAATTGCTTGTTTGGCTTTCGAGGCTATTTGTGAAATAATTAATTGATCCACATTCTTCCCAGGTCCCTCTGAACGTCTGGGCCATCTTCTACCCGTCTCGCTGTGCGGACCAAGCTGAAGAACTTGTTTCCACCTTTAAGAAGGTAGCCGGGCCCATAGGGGTGCGAATGGCTCGCCCCATCAGAGTGGAGCTGCGGGATGAACGAACCGAGACGTATGTCAAAAGTATCCACTCTCATCTCACCAGTGAGGTAAGGGATTCCCTCCCACTTTATCTTAAACCTATTTCACGTTTATAATATAATGTGGGGGCTGCACAGTGGCGCAGCTGGTAGAGCTGTTGCCTTGCAGCAAGAAGGTTCTGGGTTCGATTCCCGGCCCCGGTCTTTCTGCATGGAGTTTGCATGTTCTCCCTGTGCATGCGTGGGTTCTCTCCAGGTACTCCGGCTTCCTCCCACAGTCCAAAAACATGACTGTCAGGTTAATTGGTCTCTCTAAATTCTCCCTAGGTGTGAGTGTGTGTGTGTATGGTTGTTTGTCCTGTGTGTCTCTGTGTTGCCCTGCGACAGACTGGCGACCTGTCCAGGGTGACTCCGCCTCTCGCCCGGAAAGTTAGTTGGGGATAGACACCAGCACCTCCAGACCCCTGAGTAAGGAACAAGGGTGTTAGAAAATGGATGGATGGATGTGTTATGATTAGAACTGTGTAATTTAAATTCTAGTTTTGACGATGTATACTTGTTCATAGTTGCAGCTGAGATTAAAACGTATGCAAGTTGAACCCAAGCTCCCTAGAAATGAGCCTGATTTATATTCTCGGTATTTTCCAGACATATGTTCCAGGCGTATGTCTTAAACAAGTGACTTAAACAAGAAATAGAATTGTAATGTTTTAGTTTAGCTTTGTGGCGTGTAAAACCATTGAACTGTCCCTGTTTGTTCATTTAATGTTAAGTCATGCGAGTTAGAATTGGATTCTGAACTCAGTGGTTTTTCTCTTTTCCAGTGATGTGTGTGTGCTTTGTGATGGAAATGAGTGTGAAAGCCGAACACAAAATTTCCACAGAATCAAAGGCTTCCGCAAACCTCAACTTCTCTGCCAGCACTTTTCATTGATCTTGTTTTATAAATGCATCATTTACATGTGTAGCCTGAAGACCTCTGACATTTTCTACATTGATGAATAGCAGGGCTTTCAGACTGAGAGTATTACCAGTTCAGCTGCATTTCAATCAGTTTTCTACTTTTTCAAGAATAGTTTAAAAGTTTTTCATGCCTTGCATTTGCATTAGTTGCATGTGCTTAAACTTTGCTAACAGCAGGCACAAAATATGTAATAGACTGTTTCCACTGAGCAAAATAAGTTTCTTCTTATTATTATTATTATTATTTAATTTTATGAAGACCTTTAAATGCAGTGAAGTCAACACTAAGTTTTAGTTTCACACCTGTGTGTAGCCAAATTTGCAGCTGGTTGTGTGCATCCTGGTCGGCAACAGAGATGACCTCTACAGCGCCATCAAGAAGGTGTGCTGTGTCAAAAGCCCGATTCCTTCTCAGGTCAGTATCGTTTCTGGCTCGGATTTGTTGAGATCCGTCAACAGCAATCTCGTGTTTAAGCCCAGAGGGCTTGACATGTTTAAAAATATGCATATATTACAATCAGGTTACTGAAAAGTACATTTGTTTCTAGGCCATCAATATCCGGACAATATCTCAGCAGATGAAGCTGAAGAGTGTTGCTCAGAAGATTCTGCTGCAGATGAACAGCAAGTTAGGAGGAGAACTTTGGACTGTCAACATCCCTCTGGTGGGTATCAAGTCATTCAACAGCAGAGTAGCCACAGCCCAACTGTGGCTACCTGTGCATTTTTCAGTGCACAGGAGAAACCAAAGAACATGACACTCACAGTCACTTATATTCCTCATCCCTAGGCCTGTTGCAATAAACGACAAATCAATTAATCGGACGATTAAAAAAAAGCTATTGAGTAAGTTTAATTTATCGTCATTATCGTTTCTCCTTGCATTTTTCCATGACACTGGATGAGATCAACTCCTGCTCTCCACTGACCCTCCCTTCATCATTTCTTTAGCGTAATGCCCATATCGCACTACACGATCTTAGAACTGCCAATTGCCCATTTTCAAAACCTGAGAGACCAACACTAGCCGATCATGGCGTGTGGTGTCCAACAATGGGCACAAAATAATGGCTACAAGTCCAGTTAACTCATTTTAAAACCAGGCATTAATCAACGTTTTACTACAATCTACCTGCAGTGCATGTGGCTGGTGTCAGTGTAAAGTCCTGACTGAATGAATATCATTAGAACCTATTTATGTCACCTATTTATGAACAGCTGGAAAGTTACCGGGTTTATCAACTGCGGTAGCAATTTGGCTGCAGCTCCTCTCCTGGTCATTTCTGTGGATATTCTTTGCACGAAACATTGAATAAACACATCTCAGATGGATGTCCGCTGCTCTCCGGTTGCGCCGTCAGCTGGTTGGGAATCCCCTCCTAATTTCCCCTCAGAAAGCTCGAAGATTAATCCGAGATTTCTGATTGGCTGCCTGTCACATTCAGCAGGCTGCGTTCTGATTGGCTGCCTGTCACATTCAGCAGGCTGCGTTCTGATTGGCTGCCTGTCACATTCAGCAGGCTGCGTTCTGATTGGCTGCCTGTCACATTCAGCAGGCTGCGTTCTGATTGGCTGCCTGTCACATTCAGCAGGCTGCGTTCTGATTGGCTGCCTGTCACATTCAGCAGGCTGCGTTCTGATTGGCTGCCTGTCACATTCAGCAGGCTGCGTTCTGATTGGCTGCCTGTCACATTCAGCAGGCTGCGTTCTGATTGGCTGCCTGTCACATTCAGCAGGCTGCGTTCTGATTGGCTGCCTGTCACATTCAGCAGGCTGCGTTCTGATTGGCTGCCTGTCATATTCAGCAGGCTGCGTTCTGATTGGCTGCCTGTCATATTCAGCAGGCTGCGTTCTCGCTCCCTGCGTGGAAACCCTTAGATCGTTCGTAACACAGGACCCCCTACAGGACGATTGGTGAAATCGCAGCGACAATGTTAGAAGGTTTAATGTATAAATCATGTTTTGTGAACTGGGCTTAAGGGAGGAGTGAACTATTGCATCAGGTGGTCAATATGCCCATCTTCTCTATTTAAATGTAATCTTTATTGGAGGGCAATATACAGTATTATATAGACTTCATAACCTGCACTCTTTGATTTAATGTAGTTTTTATTTCCACTTTGGTTTTATGTTGTTTAGTTTCATTCAAGTGCATTTATTAACATAGACTGAGAGTTTATTTTATTTTTGTTTTTGGTTCTTTGTTTACCAGTTCTAGCATTAAATGTCCTTTTGAAAATAACGTGGATCTATTTTTGGCAGGATATCTCTTGCATTATTATGTCATTTCCATTAAATCAGTGTAAAAAGGTCTTCAGACAATATTATCGTTTATCGCAATAATTTTTTGAGACAATTAATCGCTCAGTAAAATTTGTTATCGTGACAGGCCAACTCATCCCCAACATCCGATTTTGTTCTGTTGGACCTTGATCTCTGCTTCTTCCTGCACGCCTCTAATTTTGACTTTAAGTTGCTCTTGCATTCTCAATAACTACTTGTCTCACTCCATGACGACTCATTTTTTCTTTATTTAGCAATGGTTCTTTAAGTCACTAATTGCTATTGGGGAATCATCTCACCGTTCTTGTGCAGATGAAGACGAAGTTCAGTCAGCCTCAGATTTAATCGTGGTATCGATTCTCTCTATGTGGCTGGCACAGTGCTTCTCAGTCCGTAACCTCCAAACAATCCTTTAGGGCTTCTTCTGACCTTCGTCCTATAGTTGTCTTCACTACAGTCTGTCTCAGAGCAAGGGGTCTATAATCAGAGCACGGAAGAACAAATCAGTTTGACTTATTTAGAGGTTGTCTTGCTTTGGAGACATGTACGTCCCTGATGTTTGCATTAAAGTTAGGATTTATGCTGGATGTACAGATGTGCATGCTTGCAGCTCTTATGTCTGTGCAAGAAGGACGAGTCTGATTGTGTTTAAACCCAGAGGTTTAAAACCATTGGTCCCATTACACAATGGGTTGGGAACCATCGGCGCAGATGTTCTGTTTACAGCAAATTCTCTCCCACTCAAAACAGAAAAACCTGATGGTAGTTGGAGTCGATGTTCACCATGACACCAGCAAATCACATCAGTCAGTCATGGGATTCGTTGCCAGTGTGAACAGGTATCTTTCATGCTTTTACTTACTTTTCCTTCAAATGACTCAGTGCATGTTTTGAGGTAACATCTCTGCAATAGTTTCTGAAAAGTGCACCATGGAGCCAATTGTAATTTTTACTCTTGCTTAATTTGAAAAGAATCTGAATCGATTTGTCTTTCTCTTGAGTAGCTCCCTGACCCGTTGGTACTCCAGGGTTACCTTCCAGACGCCCACAGAGGAACTGATTCATGGCTTCAGAGTTTGCCTGCTGGCTGCCCTGCAGAAGTACCACGAGGTAACAATCTGCATGTGTTGCCTTACAACTCAACCTCCAAATGGCAGGCGGTGGTCCAGACGTAAGTCACAACAAACCAATTAGCCAAAACACAATTTGTTCCGTTTGTTCTGCACAGATAAATCACAACCTGCCTGAGAAGATCGTGGTGTATCGGGACGGCGTGTCTGATGGCCAGCTGAAAACGGTTGAGCAATACGAGATACCGCAGCTGATCAAGTGCTTCGAGACATTCCCCAGCTACGAACCCAAGCTAGTTTTCATCGTGGTCCAAAAGCGCATCAGCACCAATCTGTACTCCAGGGCTGCAAACAGCTTTGGCACGCCTCCGGCTGGAACGGTTCTGGACCACACCCTCACTCAGAAGAACTGGTCAGTTTGATTAGGCTTGGTATGCTACTGAGGTAAAGCAGCTGAGCAACTAATTTATGTTTTGTGCCTGCTGCTTAGGGTGGACTTTTACCTGATGGCACATCACATTCGTCAGGGTTGTGGACTTCCTACGCACTACATCTCCCTGTACAACACAACTAACCTCAGCCCTGACCATTTACAAAGGTAGGTCCACATCGCTCTGGATACAATGTGATTTATTCAGATTGATTCTGCTCATAAGGAGGTATCTTTACGGTTCTTTCCTTGAAAGATTTAATGAGATAAACAATTTAAGAAGCACAAATAAACTGATTTTTTACCGCGACCTTGTATGTAAAACTTTTACGTGCACATCAGAGGACGGAAACTTGATTCTTCTACTCAGAAGTCCAACTCCTCTGACTGATATTTTCCATTTGACAAACTTTGACGTTTCAACTTCTGAGTAAAGATTAAACATCTCATCAATGATCAGCCCTCAACGACAATAAAATTATTTTTGTATTGCTTTCATACAACAAAATACTGAATGTCCCAAGTCTCCACCCAGTACATTTAGAAAAAGGTGAAACTTGGGAAAACTCTGTATTTAGTAGTTTGAGCTACTGATTTATGTTATTAGACTGTTTTTTTGTTGGGTTTTTTTTTTTCTTGAGCTCTGTTAAGCTAACTCTTACTAATTTGGTCTCATGCCAGGCTGACGTTCAAGATGTGCCACCTGTACTGGAACTGGCCAGGGGCCATTCGTGTCCCAGCACCATGCAAATACGCCCACAAACTAGCTTTCCTGTCCGGCCAGTTTCTGCACTCAGAACCAGCTATCCAGTTGTCCGACAAACTCTTTTTCCTTTGAGCCGACTTGGTTACCAACACAAGTTGTAGAACAAGACAGCTTTGATGAAAACATGATTGCTATAATAATATTGAAGCCTCTCAGATTTTACGTTTCTATGTCAAAATGATCAAAACTACTAACGCATTGTGTGAAACACATTATAGTTTTTTGGGATTTTTTTAAGGTTGGAAAAAATGTGAGAATGTGACATCCTGTTTATTATGCAAGGTTTTCAGTTTTGCAGAAGGTTTGTATTGTTTTCACTGTTCTCTAAATTTGTTCTGGAGCTTTCAGTTTCACCCTTCTTCCCCCAAAGGATTTCAACAAGCCTTTTTATTTTGTTCCACATTCATGCCTCTATATCAAAACATCTGTAGTGTATTAATTTTGTTGAAAGTGTTACGTTTGCAATAAAACTGACTATTTAGGATGTCTTATACTGAAGATTTCTGCCTTGGCCACATTTTATCTATTTAAGTGTAAGATTAATATATTATTGTGTTTGGCCAAGCATCTACATTTAAGTTCAACCACAGGAGGTTTGGTAGAGAAATTATTTTACATCTCCATAAGCCTGCATGTGCACATATCTTTAACCCTTTTAAGACCATAATTGTAACTGAGCTGCCTGGTATTTTTTTGATTTTATGGTTGTAGAACGCCTGCCGGTTCTACAACCCAGTCTTTCTGCATGGAGTTTGCATGTTCTCCCTGTGCATGCCTGTGTTCTCTCCGGGTACTCTGGCTTCCTCCCACAGTCCAAAAACATGAGTGTCAGGTTAATTGGCCTCTCTAAATTGTCCCTAGATGTGAGTGTGTGTGTGCATGTCTGTTTGTCCTGTCTGTCTCCGTGTTGCCCTGCGACAGTCTGGCGACCTGTCCAGGTGTACCCCGCCTTTCGCCCGAAACGATAGCTGGAGATAGGCACCAGCAACCCTAGAATTCTCAAAAATGTTCATTGAGACTGTAATTTTGCTCTTTTTTCCAGAACAGCCTCATCTGTCAGTATCTGATAGTTATTTACCATTTCTGTCTATTAAGAATAGTGTTTAAACAGTTTAAAGAGGAAAAAAAACAAAACTCTGAATTGAAATTTCCAGATTTATCACTGAATAAGAACTTCAAGATGACCAGGGCAAACAATTTCAACTTCTAATAACTATATTACATAAATGCAGAGAAAACTGGCCTCTAATTTACAAGTTTTTATCCCGTTTTATAATGAAATTTGTTCACTGGTTATGTCTCTCATGTTCACTGTTTTCAGATATCAGCTTTCTGGTACTTTTAGACATTTCCATAGTTTTATGCACGATTTCAAATCGTCCTCTGCCGTCTTCTCTCTCTCTCGCACAGCCTCTCCGTTGATACAGTACGAAGCTCCGCAGGGAAATATTTTCGGAAATATTGTTCGCAATGTCTACTGCAACTTGCACACCTGAGTGAACCTTCTTCAAATCAGACAAAATTGGTGTCAAACGTTTGTGTTGGTTTGTGCAGCAAAAATGTTCGTTTGTGCCGCTATCATTTTAAAGATATAAAGAAATGTTTCTAGAGGTCATCAAAGGTCAACCAGCCACCCCCCCCTTCTTCAAATCAGACAAAATGGGTGTCAATCAACTCGGCTATGTTTGTGCAGCAAACATTTTCATCTGTGCTATCATTCTAAAGATATTAAGAAAAATGTTTTTTTGTTTTTTTTATCAATACCTTAAATTTTCATGGATTACATTTTCCTCAATCTGTTTGGAAAAGATACCATAAAAATACCAAATTAGACTTCAGTTTTCTTGTGCATAGCAGAGAATAGTGATCTAAGCATGAAATCCAACCTGTTGAAGTCCTTGGATATGCTTTAGATGTATCTATTAAAAATTAAATATGAAAATCGTTGTTTCTTGAGCTTGTCGCCAGAAGCCAGACGTCAACATAGGTGGCAATGCAGAGGCTCTGCCTCCTGAGAGGAGCAATCACCACATCTGTACACTTTATAAACTGTCAAGTTGAGGTCAGGACTCTACGCAGGCCAGTCAAGTTCACCCACATTAAACTCTGCCATCCATGTCTTTATGGACCTTGCTTTGTGCACTGGTGCAGTCATGTTGGAAGAGGAAGGGGCCAGCTGCAAAGTGTTCCTACAAACTTGGGAGTATGGAATTGTCCAAAATGTCTTGGTATGGTGAAGCATTCAGAGTTCCTTTCACTGGAACTAAGGGGCCAACACCAGCTCCTGAAAAACAACCCCACCTCCATCAGATTGCCAGATGGAGAAGCGCGATTTATCACTCCAAAGAATGCACCTCAACTGCTCTAGAGTCCAGTGGCGGCATGCTTTACACCACTGTATTCAAAGCTTTGCATTGCATTTAGTGAAGTTGGCGACCTCTTTGCACTATGCAATTCAGCATCCACTGATCCCGCTCCATCAGTTAACGTGGCGTACCACTTTGTGGGTGAGTTGCTCTCATTCCCAAACACTTCCATTTTCTTATAATACACTTGACTTTGGAATATTTAGGAGCAAGGAAATTTGGATTTGTTGCACAGGAGCCATCATGTCACAGTTCCACGCTGGAATTCACTGAGTTCCTGAGAACGGCCTATTCTTTCACAAATGTTTGTAAAAAGAGTCTGCGTGTCTAGGTGCTTCATTTTATACACCTATAGCCATGGATGTGATTGAACACCTAATTCTGATGGGTGAGAAAATACTTTTGGCAGTATAGTGTATGTGTAAGGACGTGTCTCTTTGGTCAATAGAAGTGAGCCAGTTGCCTTGGTGAACAGACTTTAAGAGGGCAGCATGTGTAAACATTTTGAACTTGTAAATTCTTAGATGTTTGTTCAAAACAGAAGTTGACTCACCTGGAACATCAGAATCCCCCTTAACAGAGGTAATGTTGTAGCAAACTGGAGCCTGTGTCCTTTGGCTTTTGTTCTCAGCAGCCAGCCATGGTTCTGTCCAAACAAACCATAAATATAGGAAATGGCAACATCAGACTAATTGTTTTGAATTAGGCTGACAAGCTCTTGCACATCAAAGACTTTCTTATTTTTATTAAGTGTAAGCTAAGTCTACAAAAACTGCTGAACAAACAGCACCAGTCAATGACATACAGTTAACTTATTCTGACTTGGTTGGAATCCATATAAAACATCCAGTCTTTTAAAAAAGAATAGCAATAAAGCCACTGTGTCCTGATCTGTTTTAAATAAAGCAAACTTCATGCAAATGAAAACTGATAGAAGTAAAAAAAGAAAAAAACAATCTTCAAACAGGTGAAACAAACAATGACAATCACGCGCCGTTAATCGCACTGCTGACACCTTGTGGATGTATCAGGTATTGTTCAAGTGTTTAATGCAAAACGTTTGTCAAATGATCATTGTGTGGATGAGGAAGATGAAAAACAGTTGGACGTGTTTAGTATCGCTTTGGGAAAGCCTATATTGTAAAAGTGTTCCACACTTTTATACGGAGCCCCTAAGGGGACATAGAGAAAAAAAAGGAACTTAATCCCGACTTATTATCTCGAGATCCCGACTTTTTACCTCGAGATCCCGATTTATTATCTTGAGATCCCGACTTTTTTTTTTTTTTTCGCGGGTTCTCGAGAAACTAAGTCGGGATCTCGCGATAAAAAGTCGGGATCTCGAGATAATAACTCGGGATCTCGAGATCTCGACTTAGTTTCTCGGGATCTCGAGAAAGTAAGTCGGGATTTCGTTCCTTTTTTTTTTCTCCATGTCCCCTTAGGGGCTCCGTACTTTTAGGTCCCCGAAACAATGAAAATTCAAAAGATTTAAGAGAACATGAATATATATATATATATATATAATTATAATTATATATATATATAATTTAAATTATAGAGTATCCATTTTAATTTCAGTGTACACTGTAAAGTATATAATCAAATAATTTGTGGCGTTATTAAAAGATGTGGTATATAAATAAATATGCTTTGTTTCCATCTTATTCGATGTTTGCAGTAATTTATTGAAGTGAAAGTAAGTGGCTCATCTAAGTAATTTTTCCGGCTGAATTTACTAGCTTTCTGTCGAACATTTCTTCCTTCTGTTCCCTGGCTAGAAGTAAGCAGCTGACAGGAAACTGAAGCACTTTCACCGGAAAGGAGGAGCAGTTTTTATTGTCGCCTCCGAGCTGCTGTAATGGCGGTGTCTCGTCGCTCTTCGCAGCAGCAACAACAACAGACTGCGTTGCAATCTCCACCGAGAAACGGCTCCCTTTCGGGGGCTTCCCCGGCCTCGTCGCCCATGGCTCTGCTATCCCCGGCCGTCGGTTCCTCGGAGAGCGAGAGGGAGTGTAGCGGAGGGGTAGACATGGCTCTGGCCTCCCCGGACCTACAAGTCCCGGTCTTGGCGAGCAGTGCAAGCTCTACCTCGACTACATCAGGCGGAGGTAGCAGCAGCGTATCGAGCCCCGGCTCAGGAGCCACCAGCCCCATCGACGGTAGCAGCGGAGTCGTCGGGGCCTTCAGGGAGCTCTTCGAGGCCTGTCGAAACGGAGATGTGTCCCGCGTTAAGAGACTCGTGGATTCGGTGAATGTAAACGCAAAGGACATGGCTGGTCGAAAATCAACTCCGCTGCATTTCGCTGCGGGTAAGGATGAGCTAAGCTAATCAAACAGGGCAGACAGGCTACTCGCCAAGATGGGGTACCGCAGGCAGCTAGCAACGTTACGTTTATTGCAGTACGATTACGGTTTGCCTGTAGTTTGTCCTCGGGGTCCCAAATATAAACTTTTACTACGGTTTATGTCCACCATTTCCCCCCCCGTCTAAATGTTTACTAGCTTGTTGTGACGCTCTCCTCGTTTGTTTATCAGATCTTCAGTAATCGGCAAACTCAAACATCTGAACAGGACAAAAGCAACCGAAATGTAGCTCGTTTGTTGTTAATGCATCTACAGGAGTTTTTGTGAACGTTTATTTATTTAATTACTTTGCCGTAGCCAAACGACTTCGGGGGGTTGTGACGTAAATGTTTTGGTTGAATTTTTACTTGTCGGAAAAAAAATTTACAGCTTCGCCTAACATTTATCTTTATTTTTGGACTTTTTTGCTTTGCTTAATCTCAATGAGCAGTTTTGTAAATTAGTTTCTTCCAAAGCCGAATGTGACACTCATTACATACTTAAGACACATTAAACTAGTTAAATAGTCAACTTCAGTAATTACTTACATATGTAACATCAAATATTCTGGATATTTTAAGTAGATGCATAATCTATACAATATTCATCCTTAAAATGACTTTACGTATTCTCAAACCCAAAGCTAGGCAGGTAGGGGGCAAGGTTCATCTATTAAACTCACTGAAGATGAAAACATAAACTAAAAGCTGGAGAATAGACATTTTATATAAGCGCATTTGTGAGCCTGCCTCTTTATTATTAAATTGAATATAATTTCAGATTCTTGTATAACTTTTCTTCAGATTAACTTAGAAAGTGAGCTTTTATTGTTACAGGTCAATTTTCTAAACTACAAAAATGTAACTGGTAGGGAAGCTCAAATAAGAAAAATTGGATTGACATTGATATCCAATAGTAACACTGCTGTTTACTCCAGATTTATCAATATTTTATTTTAGCTTTTTTTTTTTATCCGATTACCCGATTAATCAATGGATTACTCGATTACTAAAAGATTAGTTTACAACAGCCCTAGTAGAGTACAACTATTGTATTTAGAATTAGTAAAGTCACTGTCATTAAATATAGCCGCAGCATTCTTCCTATATTCTATTTGTAATTTCTGGGCTGATTCTTTTTTTTTTTTTTTTTTTTTTTTTTTTTTAGGTTTTGGTAGAAAAGATGTGGTGGAGCATCTTCTACAGACAGGTGCCAATGTTCATGCCAGGGATGACGGTGGTCTCATCCCGCTACACAATGCCTGCTCCTTCGGGCACGCAGAGGTCGTCAGCCTCCTCTTGTGTCAAGGCGCAGATCCCAATGCCAGAGACAACTGGAACTACACCCCCCTGCATGAGGCTGCCATCAAGGGAAAGATAGATGTGTGCATCGGTAAGGGGCCCTGCCGCCTTATGTTTAAGCATTTGCGATTTCTTTTGGAAATATGAAAGAGCATCTTTGAGAATGTCTGAGCCGAGAATGTTACCTTCATGCTTTAAAGTAGAAGGTAGTAGCTGCTGGTGCTGAATTTAAATTTAGAGTTTTGGCACCAGTATATTTGTTCTGTGTCCCATAAATACAGCACTTGGTCGACTGAGTGCCTCATGTATGAAATATGCAGTAGTTAAATGATTGGAATTGTATTGATCTCCCCCTCTTTTAACACAGTGTTACTCCAGCATGGAGCGGACCCAAACATCCGCAACACCGACGGAAAATCAGCTCTTGATCTTGCTGACCCATCAGCTAAAGCTGTTCTGACAGGTCAGTACCTTGTAGTTCGTCAGCAGCATACTTCCTGATTATCCCTACGCCTTTTATTTTAGTGACCCTTTAAATCCTGCAATTTCACTACAAGCACTACTTCTTTGAGCCAAGGCCTGTTTTTTGCCATGTTCTTTTTTCCATATACTCACCGTCTTGTATATTTTCTTTATCTTAGGCCTGGTATTTTTGGTGCAAAACAAGTCAGTCCTTTTTACAACATTATATATCATTGATTGAGGGATGATCTGACACAATTGCTGCTTGAAGACTTTGGAAAAAAATTGTTTTTCAATGCAGCAAATGTCTTGTGAGTCCATACAGAGGTTCTATTTCAATTTCTTGCTCAGGATTTTCCGTTAACGTAGAGAAAAGTGAGAATTTCTGAAAATACTGAAGTCATGTAGTCAACAAGTTCTTTAAAGCAATGCATTGTGCAATCTAGAGGCTAGTTCATAGTCTCTGCACTTGCATGTACTGGGGTGCAATATTTGGAAGAAACTCCGACTGGATTCCTTTGTTTCTTTGCAGGAAAAACTTTTTTTTTTTTTCCAATAGAGTGCATGAGCTACATATGACCTTGGGTCAGTCTTTCCTTGAGTAAAAAAAGTCGCTTACAGAAGGGATGTTATGCAAAATCAGCTTTTTTGAAGTTTAATATTATATTATGGCGTTCCTTCATCCAATACATATCTGGAGTGTTGCCTTGAGTCTTTCATGCATGTTTGAGAAGTCCTTGAATCTCCCATGGCAACCATTTGGGAGTGTTTTAACACCTGATTATACAATGTACTTATCTGAAAACTCTGCATTATAGCTTCATTCTCCTTGACCAAATTTCTTTTAAATTATATTTGATAAATACATCATTTTCACAACAACCGATGGTAACACAGTCACTTGATTGTGCTATAAAACGGCGCGGATGCGTGCCTGGAAAACACTTGATTCCCCGCCGTTTAAAAGTAACGGAGCGACGTAAATGTCCTGACTCTGCAGAAGAATTGCAGCTCCTTAGCAACGATTCAAACAAAAACAATTTTCCTAACTTATTTAATGACAATGCACAGAAATTGTTGGCACGCTTGAACCAGAACCAAAGTGTAGTATGAACAAAACTCGACATGTCTGAGTCCCAACTGGTTCCTCCCACCCCCACATGGATGCAACATCCATGATCGGTTCTAGATCAACCTCCACCACAAACAAAATGTCAGACCACAGTGTTTGAAATGCCTCACATTAACAATATTTATTTTTGCTTTTAGGTGAATACAAGAAGGATGAGCTTCTGGAAGCAGCGAGGTGAGTGTGTTTCCCCAGCAGTATTCTCAGCCGGTGGCAGGAATGTGAAATTTGTTCCAGGTAGAAATTAAACTGCCGAGCGAGCGCTTTTCTCGCTGCATGTTGCTATTGAAAGCGCAAATAAATAAGTAGCTGCGCAGAAAATGTACGTTTTTGGGGGTTTTTCCTTCCCCGAAGCCCAAAAGAACGATGATGTCAGATGTCTATTGTCGGGTTGATGGTTGGTGTGTTTTCAGGAGTGGGAATGAAGAAAAGCTGATGGCACTGCTGACTCCTTTAAATGTCAACTGTCATGCCAGCGATGGCCGCAAGGTAAATTACCCAGCTGTGTTGCACCTTACTAACGACTCCATCTACACTGTCCTGTTCCCTCAAAGTGCTGTTTTGAGTTTTCAAACGGACGTTTTGTCTCTGAATAGAGGAAGCAGCAGGAGCGCTAGCTGAACCGTTCATTACTGCAGTCTGATAATCGCTGGGTTAGTAAGTAAAGAGGATGTAGGGTGTGAATTTTTGAGAGTAAGAGTATCACCTCTCACACACAAACCCCCCCCCCCAAAAACACTGTTTTATATCATTTGTAATTATAAACGCTTGTCGGAGCATTCGCCCGTACCTGTCCCTTCAACCGCCTTGATCTGGGGATTTTATTCCTTGAAGGTGCGCATTCTCATAATTTCAATTTCTGCTCTTTATGTCAAAGTCCAAATCATGAGACCAGGTGACGACATGATGATTCTGCTTGTTTACCAAAAAAAATAGCGTTGGTGCAAATTCCCATTTTAGTTCCAGCTGAATTGTCCTCCATCACGTTTGGACCGTGGTGTCGCTTTGTTGGCAGCGTCGTCTCCTCTCTCTAGAGGTCGCTCAGAGGGTCGCAACAAGAACCATTCTAGTGTATTGTATCCCTCAAAGTTCCTTTTTCTTCCCAGAATTTCTCCACGTTGTTGGAAAATCCCGTTTCTTTTCTGATAGTAATCCCGGTGGACGATGTACAGACTGAAACTCTTGTGGTTAGATATAATAGAAAGTGCACTTTCTTTTTAAATCGTCTGGTTTTCTTTCTTTGTTGTTGATGTTGTTGCCATCTTTCTTTTACTTCCATGCATTCATTTTTAGAAATATTAATATTTCTCTACATATGCTCGGGCCTGTCTTGTGAATAACTCATGACGTGTAAATCGGCACATTAAAATCCCAACTCGGTCGCAACCTACTGCTCCGACCACATTTATGGAATGGCAAAGATTTGAAAAGCCTTAAAATAAATTCATCTTTTATTGCATTGGCATAATTTAACACAGAAAATAGAGGCAGAAACATTCCTTTTAATTTGAGTATATTTATTCAGTGATTGGGAGGTGGGGGGGATGTTTGAATTAAATAATAGCAATTTTTAACAAAACTTGGGTAAAGCGTCTCCAGTTGGCGCAATAAATTCCCTTATCTACTAATGTTGTTTATTTAACAATGATTATTATTACTTTGGATTTTCTTCCCATGTGGTCAAGTTAGAGATTGGATTATTCAAGTTTTGATTGTGGGCTTATACTTCTGGAATAAAAGATGGATTTAATTATTTGCTTGTTTGTTTGTTTTTTTTTTTTGATGTCTTTACCAATAAATGTGGTCGACCCAGTAAGGTCGCGACCTTCAGTCATGTCTAGATTGTTTTTTTTTTCTTTTTTTCTTCTTTGTGCCGTCTGGTTTGTTTTCGGGTCTTTGGGCAAATTTCAGGTTAGCATCATCTTCTGGCGACGTCCTTCATTTATTCTGTCACATTTTACAGATGAGTGTTGTTGTTTTTTTCCTTTTGATAAAAAATAAATATTTGTCTTTCATTGACTTAGATTGAGAGAGGGAACTTTCTCTGACAAGATGCTGCCATTTTGTAATTTGTGTTTCGTTTTGTTTTCCGTGTGACTCTGGCAACATTTGTCGATCAGTCAACCTCACAAAAAATGCTGGTAAGTTGATCTTGATAATGGCCACTTGATTGATGCACTGTTGTGATCTTTATTTTTGTTTTTGTTTCTTTTTAATCCATCTATTTTTTTGTTGTTGTTTTAATTTGACCAATGAGCTGCCTGTCACTTGTTAATTGCACATCACGGACCTGGGTGTGCGGGTCACTCATGTATCCTCCCCTTGACGCTCCTCTGGTGTGCGTGTGCGCGCGGATGCGGCTGTGTGAGCGAGAGCGACGTGCTGTTTGAATGAGCTGGGATGTTGTCATGGTGACGACGCGTCTCTTTGAAGCTGGAGAGGAGCTCAAAATGTCCACTGCCTGCTTGTCTTCTGGCGTCTGTCTTCTGCACACTCACCCACACGTCTGCGAATCACTCGGTCAGCCTGTATCTGGTTGGGCTTCTAATTTATTTATTTATCATTTCTTTCTTCTTCTTCTTTTTTTTTTTTTTGGCAACTTCTCATGCATGCCTCAGGGCCCGCCTCTCTGCATCTTGTCAAGCGAATCATGGATGTGTTGTTGTGAAATTCGTGCCTCCTTCCTCACATCCTCACATCCCCGGTCCAATCAGTTTGGTATGCAGTAAATGGACTTCATTTCACCTGTCATCATTCAGGAGCTGTGCTGCCCTTTTATTGTGAAAGCTTTTGCTTGTTCCATACCATGCTGAATAATGATAAAAAAAAAAAAACAGTTTGACTCCACCACTCTGGCTTGAGAGCTTACACTTTTGGGCCCTTTTGGGTTTGACATTAACATCACTGCATGAAATTTGAAATGATGACCTTAATTTTGGAGAAATCGGAACCACAGCTTTGTATTTACTAATGTTGATTTTTCTTTTTCTTTTCATAACTTAAATGAATCCATATGATTTGTTTTCCTCTACCCTTGCAGCAGGCTTTCTGGTTTTTTTCAGTCTCGGCTTGCTTTTACTGCAGCTTTTCCGCTTCCGGTTAAAGTTGGGATTTGACAGGATTACAGAACATGAGCGTGGAGTTTAGCATTAAAAGTCCTTCCGTTCACAAAATAACCAAATTCAGCTCATTCCCACTGCTAATAATGTCATTACAGAATTAATTCACATTTTGTCACTTTAAAACTCGTAGTGTTTGGTCTGCATGTGGTAAAATAGAAAACAAACATGATTTTTTTTTTCTAAGTACCTCTAAATAGGTTTAAATGTACACTGTTGTTAAAAATCATCCAGTTAGCAAACAGCCAACTTGTGCGTAGTCTAAAAACAAAAAACAACCACCTGTTTTGTGAAGGCTTCACAGGTTCGCCATCTTCCCCCTTAAACGCAGCAGAAGCAGCATCGTGCGCCGAGCGACGTGTTTCTATAGCAGAGACAGAGGGGATGTAAGAGGGACGGAGTCTAAACTGAGGCTGATTCTGGGCCTCATTCCTGCTATTGGCTGCAAAAAATTTTACATTTGGGTGGATTTTTACCTTCCAGACGAGAATGACCCTAAACATTCAGCGAGTTTCAATTGAACACGTCAAATCACATTCACAAGTTTAAAATAAGCAAACCTAAAATCAGCTGAGAGCTCACGGAAAAATGTGAAGAATAAAAAAAGGCTTTTTCTACGAAGAAAACATGCATAATAAATTTTGTTTAGGCTTACACTGCTGCCATTTTCTATTAAATAAAATTCCATAAAGCTTTATTGAAAATTGGAGTTGCAGTGGGACAACAAGGGAAATACTTTTGCCAGGCACTGTTTTCTACTTTTCATTATTTATAAATATATATATATATATATAATCTTCATTTGAATTAAATGGAGCTGAATATAAATTAGGCCACTGTTGCATCCCAACCGTATTTTCATAATATGTAACTCCTCTTTTTGCTCTACTCACTGCATAAAACACACTTGTTAATCTCTCTGACCCAAAGTTTTTTGTTTTTTTTTTAGTTTTTTTTCTTTAATTATTTCATTGAGAGATATTGAAGGTGAGCAGTCAGGATGGCGCTTTTTATCACCGACGTGGATGAGATCACGTCCTGAGCGACAGAATAGTTCTTGTTTCTGTGTGCTGGGCTTGCCCTCAAAACTCTACTGAACTCGCATCATCAAATCTGCCATTCATCTGCAACTCACCCGGCACCTCAGCCTGCAGTAGCAATTTTGCTTCTGGCTCTAATCAGCCACTTGTTGCCATTGGAGACAGTAGACAATAAGCCTGCCTGATCTGTGTGTGAGTGAGAGAGAGAGAAAGAGAGAACGTCTGCGTGTGCATGGCTAACAGGCAGTCCTCTCTTGCAGTCCACGCCCCTCCACCTGGCTGCAGGGTACAACCGGGTCCGCATCGTTCAGCTCCTCCTTCAGCACGGCGCCGACGTCCACGCCAAGGACAAAGGGTGAGTGGATCTGACAGGAAGTAGACAAAACCAGAGTGCCCCGGTTTCCTGACGTCACACGTGTCTTGTCCCGCAGCGGCCTGGTGCCTCTCCATAACGCCTGCTCGTACGGCCACTACGAAGTCACCGAACTCCTGCTGAAAGTAAGTCCAACCTTGTTGCATGGAAACGGGTTTGAGAGCGATGTTTAGGAACGACGAGAATGAGCCGAGACATGTTTTGTTTGGAACATTATTTTATACAGTATTGAAAGGACAAAGAAAAATAATTAATTTCTTCTTAAATAACAAGAAAACGACAAAACCCGGGCTTTTCCTCCCGCAGCACGGAGCCTGTGTGAACGCCATGGACCTGTGGCAGTTCACCCCTCTGCACGAGGCTGCGTCTAAAAACAGGGTGGAGGTGTGTTCCCTGCTGCTGAGCCACGGCGCCGACCCCACGCTGCTCAACTGCCACAGCAAGAGCGCCGTGGACATGGCCCCGACCCCAGAGCTCAAAGAGAGGCTGACCTGTGAGTTTCTTCTCAGTCGGAGTCGATTCATGGACGGATCTAAGCGTCTGCCTATTTATGCGTTCAATGTGTTCGTCGTCCTTTCATTAAGCTGTCGTCTCGCCAATGCACCGTTAATTTATTCGTTGATTCAACACTAGTAATTTTTTTAAGTGTATCGGAGTCAAAATCAATTGCCGATATCTATTACCATCTTATTGCTGTTTGTCGACCAGATTTTTTGATGCTTTAACAGTTTCCATATTTTAATCCTGACTGCTGTAGAAATAGTCCACTTTTGTGTAAACGTAAGTCAGGAAAACATCCGTTGTCGTTCTACAAGTTCCCGAACCAGCCTCATTTTTCCCGTTTGCCTCTCTTTTTCTACATAGATGAGTTCAAAGGTCACTCGCTACTGCAGGCGGCCCGTGAAGCTGACATGGCCAAAGTGAAGAAGACTCTGGCTTTGGAGATCATCGGCTTCAAGCATCCTCAAAGCAACGAGACGGCTCTGGTGAGAAACAGAAGAGCTTTCCTCTGCATTTTCAGCATCTTTTCACAATTCAACATCCTTTGTTTCAGTTTTTTTCACCAGCATTGCTTTGTTAGATGTGTTGAGATGCAAGTTTTAGTGGACTGATGTTTAAAAATGTGTGTTCTCCAGCACTGCGCAGTGGCGTCCCCCCATCCGAAGAGAAAACAGGTGACGGAGCTGTTGCTTCGTAAAGGCGCCAACATCAACGAGAAGAACAAAGAGTAAGACAGCAGTCTTGTCGCATTTGTGTGGAATAACTCGTAAAATGAGGATGTAATGAAAACCTCGCCAAACAAAACACTGAAGCTCCGCTCTTTAATGTGCTTCAGCTTCATGACGCCGCTGCACGTCGCTGCCGAGAGAGCGCACAACGACATCCTGGAGGTTCTGCAGAAACACGGAGCGAAGGTCTGTCGCGTTTCTGTCCCGCTCTGCCGGACACGGGGTAGAAACGTCACGGTGTGGACGAGTTACTAGTTACCTGCTCCTGTAACTTCAGGTGAACGCAGCGGACACTCTGGGACAGACGGCTCTCCACAGGGCGGCGCTGGCCGGCCACATCCAGACCTGCAAGCTGCTGCTCAGCTACGGAGCCGACCCGTCCATCGTGTCTCTGCAGGGCTTCACCGCAGCCCAGATGGGAAACGAGGCCGTGCAGCAAATTCTCAACGGTAATCAGAGTCCCGGTTGTCTTGGGGGCTGGGGGGTGTCAGGCACATTTTGTGGTGTCAAGATCTGGATTTTATTGCTTGGTTACGGCTAATTGTCTTATTCAATTAATCATCCTTTAATTGTTTTTCCCAGAAAATGTTCCCACCAGGAATTCTGACGTGGACTACAGGTTCCTGGAAGCTGCCAAAGCAGGAGACCTGGACACAGTGCAGGTCAGTTCCACGACTCACGCTCCACACAACGTGCTATAAATGAGTTATTTTCACTAGATTGTAGAATTTTGTAGCTGATTACAGATTTTCTTTTTTTTTTTTTTATGTTGTAACCTGACACAATTCATTTTTACCTAATTCAACATCTAAAAATTACAAAAAAGTGACTACTTTCTGTGATTAAGCTAAAATTAATCTGTGTTTACAGTGAAATGAAACAGTTTGTCAAATAAATACAACTGCAACTGCAATGAAGTATTTTTGAATTTGAAAAAAATATCCACAATTAAAGAGTCGCCATCTACAAATGTAAAAATGCAGCCGAATCCTACAAGCTGTTAGGTGGAGTTATTTCTATGACTCACTTTTTCCCACAAAAGATTCACCCTGATCTCTTTTTATTAGATTGTTTGTTTTTGCACTGCTCATAAGACATTCTTATATAGTTATTTGACGTTTCCGTAAAAACTCACTTTTGTCTCTTAAACCTGGAAAACCCAGAAATGGAAAAAACATGAAAACAAAGTTTGACCTTGCAGGAGCACTTTGGAGATGAAAACCTTGTTTCCAGATTTTATGTAATTTATTATTTGGGGTTTTGTACGTTTTCATAATTACATCAAATTGTTTTGCATTTTGTTGCACAAAAATGACAAATGTGAATTTGCTGTAGACATGATAACTATGACAGAAATTTCACTTACTGTTTTTTTATTATCTGGTGCAGCGAATCGCGGTGGAGGAGAAGAGCGTGCAGATTTCCTATCCAATAGCATTCCAGAATTTAACTATAGCGTTTTGCAATGCGATAAGAAAAGCTAAAATTTGTCTCTAGAGACGCGACAGTATTACAACCTTGGATCTTACAGGGTTAAACCTTTCAGTAGGTCACATGTTGCTTACATACATAATGTGTCTTTATCGTTTGGCAGCAACTTTGCTCCCCTCAGAACGTGAACTGCCGGGACCTCGAGGGCCGCCATTCCACGCCCCTTCACTTTGCAGCCGGTTACAATCGGGTGGCCGTCGTGGAGTACCTGCTTCACCACGGAGCTGATGTCCATGCCAAAGACAAAGGGTTCGTGTTTTTAAACTTGTATTTTTTTTTTTACATCAGTTTTGTTACCTTGATTCTAGACGTAAAGTTGTTTGTTTTGTTTTTTAGCGGCCTGGTTCCCCTTCACAACGCCTGCTCCTACGGTCACTACGAAGTGGCCGAGCTGCTGGTCAGACACGGAGCCTCCGTCAACGTGGCCGACCTTTGGAAGTTCACTCCGCTTCACGAGGCTGCAGCCAAAGGAAAATACGAGATCTGCAAGCTGCTTCTCAAAGTGAGCGTCCATTATGTTTCCCGAACAGTTTTCAAATGACGAATCTGATGGGGTGGTGGGGATGAAGCCCTGTGCAAACGAAACATTCTGTCACGTGTTTTCCAGCATGGCGCCGACCCCACCAAGAAGAACCGCGACGGCAACATCCCTCTGGACATGGTGAAGGACGGGGACACGGACATCCAGGACCTGCTGCGAGGGGACGCCGCCCTGTTGGACGCTGCTAAGAAAGGCTGCCTGGCCAGGGTGCAGAAACTTTGCTCTCCTGAGAACATCAACTGCAGAGACGCACAGGGGCGCAACTCCACACCTCTCCACCTCGCAGGTACAGAAGCCACGAAGCTGATTTAGGTTGAATTTTACGCTGCTCTGAGTATTTCCAGACTTTTCAAAAGAAAAAAATGTTTTCCTAATTTTTCTTTTCTTTCTCCTCAGCCGGTTATAACAACCTCGAGGTGGCAGAGTATCTCCTGGAGCACGGGGCCGACGTCAACGCCCAGGACAAAGGAGGATTGATCCCTCTT
The DNA here is from genome assembly GCA_902982915.1 of Phalloptychus januarius. Lineage (NCBI taxonomy): Eukaryota > Metazoa > Chordata > Actinopteri > Cyprinodontiformes > Poeciliidae > Phalloptychus > Phalloptychus januarius. Next base: position 21,342,231 of record CADWAE010000482.1, on the reverse strand, counting down.
CATAACGCTGCTTCGTATGGGGTCAGTTTTATGGAGGGTGTCGATGCCGTCAATATAACTTTTGTTTCAATTCTGAGATTAGATTTCGTCAGTACATAACTTGCATTTTCTGATTAATATTGATCATAAATCGATCCGTCCCTCCAGGATGTTGCCATGTTTTCTTGTGGCTGATTTTTGCAGCGCTTTTTTGTGAAACATTGCAAAGTTGCACATTCTTTAAGTTTTATTTTTGCCGTACGTCTACGGTCTTACAAAAGCGTTGAAATTGCTGCACATGACCTTCCCCAAAACATATATGATTTTAACATAGCTAATGTTTAAAGTGCAAATAACATAATGGACTGTTTGCACCATATAAACAAATCCTACAGAACATATTTGCTGTTTTTGGAATATATGTTAAAAAAAAAAAAAGGCAAATGTAACCATTTAGCGTCGCACGTTTTCATCTTAAAGGTTCAGCTTTCATGAACTTTAATTTGAAAATCGATGCCTGTCCCATTTTTAAGTCCATCTGTTGCTATATTCCTGTTGTTGTGCAAAATGCCAGTTTGTTTCACTCATACCGTTTCAGTGCTGCTGTGATTTAGACTCTGCTTTAGGAGTTGATGAACTTCTTCATCATTTTCCTCTTCTTTTTCTTCCTAACAGCACGTGGACATTGCGGCCCTGCTGATCAAATACAACACGTGTGTAAATGCCACAGACAAGTGGGCCTTCACCCCTCTCCATGAGGCGGCCCAGAAAGGCCGCACGCAGCTCTGCGCTCTCCTGCTGGCCCACGGAGCCGACCCCACCATGAAGAACCAGGAGGGCCAGACGGCTCTGGACCTGGCCACGGTACGGCTCTCCGTAGGACGACGAGGGGTTACGTGTGGGACAGGGGAAGCTTGTCGTTTTGTTGAAATGGGTTGCGTCTGCGTTTCTTCAGGCTGACGATATCAGAGCGCTCCTGATGGATGCCATGCCTCCGGACGCGTTGCCCAGCTGCTTCAAACCTCAGGCCACAGTGGTCAGTGCTTCAGTCATTTCGCCGGCTTCCACGCCGTCCTGTCTGTCGGCAGCCAGCAGCATAGACAACCTCGCCGGGCCCCTGACCGAGCTGGCCACCGCCGCTGCCGCCGGAGCTGCTGGGGTGGCAGACGGAGCCTCAGGAACCGACCGCAAGGAAGGAGAAAGTAGGTTTACTGTGACGGTTACAGGAAGCTGCAGGCAGTTTCAGAAATGTACAACAAAAACATATGCGTCCCCTTACAGATTTCTTCTGTTTTTGCTTTTTTTTTTTTTTGTTTTGTTTTTTTTTTGCCACACTTCCCATCAGTATACCAATTTATTTTCTAATGTCTTCTAATCGTTATAACTGGTTCTGGCAACTTTTGCAGCAAAAATTGCAATCATGTATTTGCAATAACTGCGAGTGAGCGTTTTTCTAATTTATCTCTTCATCCTTTTTGAAATGAAAAACTGCGGCATCTATGTTGGATTCAGTTCTTATTAATATGTCGATGAGTTTGTTTCTCATCTTTTTTTGATTTTTGTTTAAAGCTAAATCTTTCAGCTTTAGATTGTCACACAGGCTTTTGATACTACAGGTCTGTCAGGAAGAAATGCTGAAGGCTTTTAAAAAATAGATGGAGCCTGTTTCTAGGAAACTCCAGGGCTCCCATAAAGCTGTATTAACGCTCAACTCCGCGGTGCATTCAAGTCAAATCGTACTCAATCAGATGTGTAAATAACTCCAAAAGAATATTCCCACATACGGCCAAGTCTTTATGGTTCACTTTTTTCACCCCTCAATAAATGAAATAATTTAAAATGTGCTTTTTGTATATTCTTAGGTTATATTTGTGTGACATTAAAAATAGCGTGAAACATATAAGTTTGACTCATAAAAACAGAAAAAAACCTTTAAGGCAGTACATATTTTTCACAGTTGAAAGCCATGGGAAAAAAAGAATCAAATAGTTCTTAGTGTTCAGTCTAAGGTCTTTCTGTTTGTTTCTTTGCAACATAGTGGCGATGCTGGACATGAACATCAGTCAGTTCCTGAAGAGCCTCGGCTTGGAGCACCTGAGGGACATCTTTGAGAGGGAGCAGGTCAGTAAAAGCTTCATCATGAACAGAAACGCTCCGTGTAACTCATAGATACGACTCTGGCTACTCACCCATCTTTTTTTGTGATGTTTATCGCCTTCAGATCACGCTGGACGTGTTGGCCGACATGGGCCACGAGGAGCTGAAGGAGATCGGCATCAACGCTTACGGCCATCGGCACAAGCTTATCAAGGGCATCGAGAGGCTGCTGGGGGGGCAACAAGGTGGAGCGTACTGGGAGATCGAACTGCCTGGAGCAGACGTTTTAGAAAAAAAAAAGCTTATTGGTTGTTTTCACTTTGCAGGCGGCAACCCGTACCTGACATTCCACTGTGCCAATCAGGGCACCATCCTGATTGACCTGTCTCCTGATGACAAAGAGTACCAGTCCGTAGAAGAAGAGGTTTGCTTACCGTAAAACTATATAGTGCTAAAAAAAAAGACGTTATTTTGTTTGTGAGCTGATTGTCTTCAATTTTTAAAATCCTGTTTGTGTCTCAGATGCAAAGCACAATCAGGGAGCACAGGGACGGAGGCAACGCTGGTGGCGTCTTCAGCAGATACAACATAATCAAGGTCGTTTTTCTATTTAATTCTGCAGATTAAGCAAAGGAAAACAAGTGTTTAGCTGGCTGAGGCAGCGTTTTTTTTTTTTTGTGCTGCGCAGATTCAGAAGGTGGTGAATAAGAAGCTGAGGGAACGTTACACGCACCGACAGAAGGAGATTGCAGACGAGAACCACAACCATCACAACGAGCGCATGTTGTTTCACGGTAACTAGCATTATGGTCGGGATCTACTTCATAGCAGATCGCTGCTTATGGCTTAATCACAAAAAATGATAATAAGATACAATGAACTTTGTAATTGTAAAGGGACAAAATTAGGGCTGATAAATCGGCCCCGATTCTTTTTTTTATTGTTGTAATTTTGGGAACTGGCAATCAGCCGATATTTGAATGAGAAATCGACCTTATTTGCCAATATTATTTACCTCTGTCAAGGTCTTTTGCTTTGAGAGAGGATAGACTGACATGGCTCGCAGCTAACCACACTTAACAATAGTAACTCCAACTGAGAGACTTCTCAGACAAAAAAATCGGCATCAGCCAAAATCAAAATTGGTAGGTCGGGTCTTTTTAAAAGATTACTGATCGGCCATAAAACTCCAATCGGTGCACCCCTTGACCAAATGTGAAATGTTCAAATAATTGCAAGGCACTGTATAAATTACGTTCCCTTTCCTTCAGGTTCTCCATTCATCAACGCCATCATCCACAAAGGTTTCGATGAGCGCCATGCCTACATCGGAGGGATGTTTGGAGCAGGCATCTACTTTGCAGAAAACTCCTCCAAGAGCAATCAGTACGTCTACGGTATCGGCGGCGGCACGGGATGCCCGACGCACAAAGACAGATCCTGCTACCTGTGCCACAGGTTGTTTTCCTCGCGTTTGATTCTCTTGCTGTCTTTCTTTGACCAATGTGCCTGACCTCCCTCCTCTCATCCGTGTTTTCAGACAAATGCTGTTCTGTCGGGTAACTTTGGGGAAGTCCTTCCTGCAGTTCAGTGCCATGAAGATGGCCCACGCCCCTCCGGGTCATCACTCGGTAATCGGACGGCCGAGCGTTAACGGTTTAGCGTATGCCGAGTACGTCATCTACAGAGGAGAGCAGGTAACGGAGAAATCAGGGGCAAATTCTTTAATCGGTTTGGATCTGTTTTATGTTGCTACTGACATGTTGCCACGGTTTCGCTCAGGCCTACCCGGAGTACCTCATCACCTATCAGATTCTCAAACCAGAGAGTGTGGCCCAGTCTGCAGCGGCAGCAGAGCAGAAGTCCTAGTTACAGAACAACTGCACAGCCGTACACAAGGACTCGATGCTTGATACTTTCTCCTTTGTATTGGAATTATATGAAGACGTTTCTCACCACCAAACACATTTCCTTTCCAGCTCCCTGCGCTGTAGAAACCATGGTGACCAGTGCTTCATAAGGATATGCTGTATAATACTTTACTATTCTTGGTGATGACGTTATGTTTTTGCATCCACTGCATGTTATTACGGAAGCATGTGGGGCCGAGTAGCGTGCCTGGGTTAGTAGTTTGAATATCACTCCCCTCCATCCTCTTCACTCTTGCCAGGAGGATGCTTGTTGAGACTTTGAAGTATAAACATTTTGTCACCGTCGCATTGTGACTGTGAAACCCACACCGCCTCGCCATGCCAACCAGAAACATCGGGACTACTTCATCGCCGAACAGGGGGTTTGTTCTCTTTAGGTTTTTGAACGCTAAATAATAACACTACTGAAGAGATAACAATACAACATTACTTACTTATTACCAAGAACCATAAAATGGAAATTAACATATTTTTTTAGGTTTTATTCAGGGCAACGCACTCTGAACAGGGAAAGGGCTAGGTCAAATCTCAAGATTTGAGACTATTATATTGCCAGTACAATACGGATGTGCATGAGAGAGAAACGCGTGTGCTCAGCCGAGCAAAGAAAGCCCTCATAATCAAGCATGGTGGAAACATTATACATTTAAAAAGCACTTTTTATGTTTCTGTGCTCCATACTTTAGAGTTGTAGATGTTGTAATGTGCTTGTGATGCCTTACAAGTGAAAAACCCTGCAGGTAGTGAGCTCATCCAGGCACCCTCTGTTACCATGGTTTTACTCAGACATTCATGAAAAAGGATTTGCACTTTTACTTAGAAATCCATTTAAGTTATTTTGAATTAAAGTTGCAAATTACCAAGGGGGGGATATTTGTACAGGTTGTGTAAATGGTTGTGTATAACTGTTGCTGTTTAACAGTTTCTTTGAGTTTAAATGTAAATGACAAATTCCCTTTTTTTGTTTCTCCCCTTTCTTTTTCTTTTTTTTTTAATAAATGTCCTATTAATGACTCCTTGCTTTTCTGTTTGTAAGTTTTACGCTCCGATCCCGGACAGAAAAGACGGGAAATCGTTTACGTCGCGTTATGCGTCACAGTGTTCATGTGACCTGCTCACGATTATCTGCCTCCTCATTGGCTTGTTGCAGTTTAACTTGTTCTTTCCCAGCACCAGCTCGGTGTTTATAAGCTTGTACTATAAAAAAAAACACCTTAAGAGGTTAGACCGATAGTTTTCTGCAACTTTATGGGAGACATGTAAACGAACACGCCGGCGAGAGTTCATTATGTGGAAGAGTTTGCCTTTTCTTGCTTTGTTTTGGTGCTTCTGTGAAACTTCTGGCGATTATAACATCATAGTTGACGCGAAACAACCAGAAAGAGAGCTCAGACCGTTCTGGAGAAGCACTGGCTTCTGGTAGGTCGCTTTTGTCGTTCAAAGCGGTATATTATTGAACTTTCCTCTGATGCTAAAATCGCCACCTTTGGTTCTGCTAACCGCTGTCATGCGCATGCGCAAACATTGTAAACTGTAAACACGTGACGCAGTGATTCAACGTTCTTTTTTTTTTAAATAGATCTTTATTGAGATACAGAATACATAACAGTGCAAACACAGCATACATTGTGGGTTTCAAACAGTGACGCAGTGATTCAACTTGAACACCCTTACACTGACAAACTAAACATAATGCATGAAACCTTTAATCCTCTTGTTATGTTTTAAAGTTTAAGACATTTTTTTAAATGTTTGGAAGTATTTTTTCTGCATGAAACCTTTTCTATTTGTCTTAATAGGTACACTCTACCTACAAATTGAAAATGGTTAATTTTACACATTTGCAAACTGTCTCACCCATTGCGTCCACATATTACATAGACACTGTCATACTACATAGATACTGTTTGGGTCAATATGACCAGCAGCCAAGTTGAAGGGTAAAAAAGATTTTTGTTAAATGTCCAATTCTATTTGTTTCCTTGTTTCTAATGCACTTGTCCCTTAGTGGGGTTGGGAGGGTTGCTGGTGCCTATCTCCAGCCAATGTTCTGGGCGAGAGGCGGGGTCACCCTGCACAGGTCGCCAGTCTGTCGCCGGGCAACACAGAGACAGACAACCATGCACACACACACTCACATCTAGGGAGAATTTAGAGAGGCCAATTAAACTGACAGTCATGTTTTGGGATTGTCAGGTCCAAAAACTGCACCACTGTGCAGCCCCACAGAACTGTATGGATGTCATCATTTTAAAACTTGTTGAAGCTGCTAGTTTTAGATGTAAATCCTTTTTCTGGTGCAGCCCTCCACTCCCTCACACCCAGGCTGACCAGTTTGACCTGAGCACTGACCAGCAGCTGAATTTGGCCTATGTGGGCTCGGTCCCACACGGAGGGATCCAGCAGGTTAGGATCCATTGGATGCTGGAGCTGGTCACTTTACAGTAAGTCCACTAACAAGCAGAAATATGCTGCGGTTAATTATACGCTATAATTCATGTTAGAGAAAGCATACCTACTGCCGTACAGAAACAAATGGAATTATTTTTTTAAATTTATTTTTGTAGAGACGTTGGAGGAAAACCTCAGTATAACTTCACTAAACTGGATCAGCTGATTGAACTGCTGTCAGATAATGAGCTCCAACCAGGTGCTGTGCTCCAAACACACTGCCTTAATGATAAGTATCATCTTCCTTATAATGTTCTTTTGATAAATTTCAGGTTTTGAATTGATGGGCAGCGTCTCAAACTACTTCACTGACCTGGAGGATAAAGCCCAAGTGGTTGAATGGAGAAATCTGGTTTATCTCATAGCCAAGCGATACATTGGTGAGTCTTTGTTTATGAACTAAGCTGTTTTACCTCAGTGCTACCAGTCAAAGGTCCAATAAAATATTCCCAGTAGAAGAATAAAGGTTGAAACGTATAGGAGAGTGATGTACTGAGGATCTCCAAGTCTATATAGCAACAATTAGATGCCATTTACACACCAGCTGATTGTTTGAGAGTGATGTCCTATTATTGTTTAAAATTAACATGTTGCTAAACTCTTCTAACTAGTTGAGATTAATCTCAACTGGTTAGATTCAGCTTTTTGGCAACAAACAGTCCAAGTAGGAGCCAAAGGACAAATTTGAGGAAAAGAATCTGATGCACATTCGCCCTCTGACTAAATATCCTCTAATTAAATAAGTGTTTATAAAATGTTATAGAAAATTATGTTTTTTCTTTTGTTTTTTTTTGTAAAAACATAAATTCTGCTTCTATTTAAAAATATTTTGCTCCTTTTAAATTTCAGGCAAATACGGCCTGGGAAGAGTTTCTCAGTGGAACTTTGAAACGTGGAACGAACCCAATAACCATGACTTTGATAATGTCACCATGTCCATTCAAGGTAAACACCAGAACATGTTCATAACTCCTTGCCATTTGTGTTGTAGAGTAGAACATAGCTGCTCGTAAACGGAGAAACGGACATTAACGATAAAGATGTTACATCAACCCTGACTCCAGATTTCGGTTCGACACTCACGTCTTTAGGGTTTCTAAATTACTACGATGCGTGTTCGGAGGGGCTGCGAGCTGCCAGCCCGCTCCTGAGGTTCGGCGGCCCCGGAGACTCTTGTCGTTCCCCCCCTCGCTCCCCGTACTGCTGGGCCATGCTGCAGCACTGCTACAACGGCACCAACTACTTCACTGGAGAGACGGGCGTCAGGATCGACTACATTGCCCTGCACAAGAAGGCGGGTTACACAATCTCTTTTATTCATCCATCCATTTTCTGACACCCTTGTCCCTTAGTGGGGTCGGGAGGGTTCCTATCTCCAGCTAACGTTCTGGCGAGAGGCGGGTCACCCTGGACAGGTCGCCAGTCTGTCGCAGGGCAACACAGAGACGCACAGGACAAACAACCATGCACACACACACACCTAGGGAGTATTTGGAGAGACCAATTAACCTGACAGTCATGTTTTTGGACTGTGGGAGGAAGCTGGCATACCCGGAGAGAACCCACGCATGCACAGGGAGAACATGCAAACTCTATGCAGAAAGACCCTGGCCTGGGAATCGAACCCAGAACCTTCTTGCTGCAAGGCAACAGCTCTACCAACTGCGCCACTGTGCAGCCCCAATCTCTTTTATGAAAGCGTAAAATACCGTTAGCTCACAGATGTTTAGCATCTGGTCAAAATGTTTATTAAAGGGGCGACGCGTGGCGCAGTGGTTAGAGGGGGAAGCCCTGTCCTCGGTTCTTTTGATGCGTGTCTTTCCTCCCCTTTCTGTCGGATTGCTATCAAATAAAAGCCACTCGTGCTAAAAAAAACTATTTAAAGAAAAAACCTTATTGAAGTATTTTAAGTAGAACTCATGAAATGATTCATTGCACACACAGCTGTTTGTTTCTGTTTATTTTAATGATCATGACTTAAAGCTCAGCACAAAACTAAACTGCCCACAGTCAACCATCTGACTCTTCCTCAACTCTTGAAAGTTTGATTTTGACAAACTCTTTCCAATGCTGCAGTTGTCCCTGTTACTTCTGCACCTTTTTTTTTAAAATCAAACTTTGCTCTTTTACTCAATATTCTATCGCTGTGCTTTGACACAGTAGTCTTTGAACAGCTAGTTCCGACTAGCTTCTTAAGAACACAAAAACTGTTAACATTTGTTAATAGCATGTTTATTAATTGAGATGAAGCTGTGGTTTAAAAAAGAAAAGCTGACTCTCTGTTTCCATCTTCCAGGGAGAGGGTTACTCGTTGCCCATTCTCCAGCAGGAGATCCAGACGATGGGGGAGATCCAGGAGCGCTTCCCCAGCTTCCGCAGCGTCCCTGTTTACAACGATGAGGCCGACCCTCTGGTGGGATGGTCCAAACCTCAGGAATGGAGGGCTGACGTGACCTACGCCGCAATGGTGGTGAAAGTAAGGCAAAAAAAAAAATTGCAGACAAAGTAAATAATAATTCACCATTTACTCAGATTCTACCTGTCATCTCTTCTTCTTCTTCTCCAATCAGATAATAAAGCAGCACCAGGATCTGCTTCTGGCTAACCCCAATAACACCATCAACTACACCCTTCTGAGCAACGACAACGCCTTCCTGAGTTACCACCCGCACCCCTTCACTCAGCGCACGCTGACCGCCCGTTTCCAGGTCAACAACACCCGGCCGCCTCATGTCCAGCTCCTCCGGAAGCCCGTCCTTGCCGTCATGGGCCTGCTGGCTCTGCTAGGTGACGGTCTCCAAAGTCCGTCTGCACATCATTAAAAAGTCTTAAAGTTGTGTGTCTAAAATTAAGACCGCATTAAAGAATATGTATGGTGGCCATTATTTCGTGGTGACAAAATGGCCACCATTTTGTCGTGGTGGCTCTGTTTAATCTCGTATATTCTATGTAGGCTGTTTTGTTTCCGTCAGGCTTTTCTAGCTTTTGAGTAGCACACAGACATGTTCCCACACTGTCTCCGGTGTTTTGAGGCGGTCTGTTTTATGATGCGTAATATTCTGTTATTACGCAGTATAACAGTATATTATACTTTTTTGTATAAAGTATATTGTACTGTTATAGTGTATAATATTATACTGTATGCTAGTACTAGCAAACTGCTAGTACTGCTAGCTAGCTTTTTTGTGTCATCGGGGGTGGTTGTAAATTTCTTTTATGTTATGCGTGCCCGCTAATATTGCACTCCTGTGCGTCATTCCTCTATAAGGAGAAACACAAGTCCTGGCTCAGGTTTTACCCTCTGCGCGTCAAGAAAACAGCACCGTGGGCGTCCTCGCCAGCACCCACAGACCTGTAGTCCATGGCGGGTCCGACAGCTGGCAGGCGGCGGTCCTGGTCTACAACAGCGACGACAGCAGCTCTTCCCGGCGCATCGACGACGTTACAGTGGAGCTGAAGGGACTAGCTGAGCAAAAGGGTAAACCTTTGATAAAAATCCTGCGGCTTAGATAAAATGCTTCGGTTCAGTAAGTGTTTGTGATCCAGGTCTGGTGTATGTCACCTACTACATGGACAATAACGTTACCAACCCGTACCAGCTGTGGCGGAGCATGGGCAGCCCGGACTTCCCCACCGCGCAACAGTTCAGACACTTCAGGAGTGTGGAGGTGATTATTTCTAAATGCAACCATCTAAACAAGGTTTTAATTCTGCAGCTTGTGACCCACTGATGATGTGTCGCTCTTAGGACCCCCAGACTGACGGACCTCGGAAGCTTCCTCCTGGCCACACGCTGACTCTAAAGGCCAAACTGTCTCTTCCCTCCGTCCTGCTCGTCCACATTTGTGCCCTGCCTAAGGTCGGACCAGACCAGGTTTGGAAAAAGTTTAAATCTTTGTTATGGCTGCATGAACAGGCTGCAGTAATTGCTTGTTCATTCTCATGTGCTTACAGTGTCTTGCAGTCATGTCCTTTTGAACTGTTTATTATATTGTGTTACATTTACTAAAAACAATCTAATGGGTCAGGATCTTGTGTGATAAATCAAAACAAAGTAGTCCTTAATTACGACATGGATCGAGAAGGTTTTAAAAAATGTTTCCAAAGAGAAACCTGAAAGGTTTGACATCAATTTGTATTCATAGCCTCTTTATTCTAACAGCCCTAAACAAAATCCAGTTCAACCGCCTGCCTTCAGAGGTCACTTCATTAGAAATGGAGTCTGTGTTTGTACCAGGACAAAATGTGACGTTAATATGAATATCTTCATGCACTACAGCCTAACAGCACTACAACTATTTTAGTTTAGTGCTAAAATAGTTTAGCACTAAACTATTTTAATTTAGTACATAGTCCCTAAGGGAACATGGAAAAAAATAAAAGGAAAGAAATCTCGACTTACTTTCTCGAGATCCCGACTTTTTTTCTCGAGAAATTAAGTCGGGATTTCTTTCTTCTTTTTTTCTCCATGTCCCCTTACTGGCTCCGTAATTTAGTGCTATTTTAGCACTAAATTAAACAGTTTAGTTTTAGTTTAGTACTAGGCTAGAACAGTTTAGTGGTAACTATTTTAACACTAAAATAGTTAGCACTTATTTTAGTGCTAACTAAAATAAGTCGTAGTTAGCACTCTGTTTTCTGCCACACACTGTGTTTTTTTGTCTTTGTCAGGTCAATGGTTTACGCTTCATTAGGATCACCAAAGGACAAGTTCTCGTTATCTGGTCAGATCGCTGTGTTGGCTCAAAGTAAGTGCGATATCTAATATATTTATTTTTCTTTGATTCTGACTATTTTATTCAAGGACAATGGATTGAACGAGTCAATGCAGTGTCCCTTCAAAGGTTAGCTGATAGCCTTCACTTCTGACTCCCTGTTTTGTAGATGCATCAAGACGTTTGAGGTGGAATTTTCCACGGACCAGAAGGAATTCAATCGGATTAATGCTCAGGACACCATTTTTACTTCTTATGTCTACTCACCAGGTGACATACCTTTATTTTCCCAACTCCTTTTTTCAAAATTTTTTTTGTTTAATTTCTTAAACCTTAAACAAAACCATCGCATAGCAACTAAACGCGTTTAACAATACAACCCCAGCGCAACCCTTCAATCTGTCTCACTATTCTTTGAGTGGTGGTGATTTAAATTGTGATCTTCACTGCAGCCTCAGAGCTGGTAGTATATTCTATAAATCACATTTGTGTTGCAGTGGACCAGAAGGTTGGGGGTCTGTACCGAGTTCGAGCCGTGGACTACTGGGGACGGCCCGGACCCTACTCTCTGCCGGAGAGGTTTTCAGACGGGGGAGGGTAAAAGGCAGAAATGCAAAGAATAGCACATTTTAGGAGACATTTAGTCTGATGATTTCCATTCGTGGCTTGTTGAGCGAAAAGACGACGTTGCAGGTCCATCTGACCTCTTTGTAAAAAGACTCACACATTGAATTATTGCTATTTTATATGAACTTGTTCACATAAAGATTTTTACAAAAACAAAAGACAAACTACTTTTCTTTTTTTTTAATAAAATTTATTGTCAGCAGCACTGATCAATTCATATCGGATGTTACCCGTCAGTGAGTTACGACGACATTCTCTGAAACATTCATTGGATTTTGCTTTGAACTATCCTGGAAGTGCGTTGAAGCGTTACACGGAGCGAGGGATTCGTCAGACAACTAAGATGAGAGTGTGGTATTGCATCGTTCCCCTGTGAAGAGTTGCGTCTTTGTCCTGAGCATTTCAGTCGGTCCCGATTGATAAAGTGCAGTCGCTCATCCACCGTCAGCCTGAAAGCTGTTCAACATGCCCCTGTTGAAGAGAGACAAACACCTTTTAAGTTTACGAGCTCTACATGGCAAGTCAAATGCACGTGCGCTTGCTGCATACCTGTCTGCAGCACGGGCTGGAACTGTCCGGCCATGCAGATTTCTTCCTGTTTCTGCCGGACGACTCTCTGGATGGCCGGGGGAAGGCCACGGGGGTTTCGGGAGAAGACCAGCGCGTAGCCGTCCTCGCAGCTTCCATCCTCCTTCAGCGTGCGACAGGCATACGTGATGGCGTAGTTGTCGTAGTCCGTGTCAATGACCCAGTAGTTGTCACCTAGCGAAGCAGAGAGAGACGTCAGCCTTGACTCCACTGAGATACAGGAGGATAAAACACGCGGCTCTTGTAGGCTCTTACCGCCGCTGGACAGGTAGCTGGCCAGCCCTTGGTAGTTCATGAACATCTTGCCTGGGGTGTTGGGGTCAGGGACTGAGTACTGAGCGGCCATGTCTGCGCAGACGACCCAGAACCTAGACATGGGATAAAGTAGGAACATTTCAGCTGATGTGCTGGGAATTGTGTATTGTACAGATTTCAGTCTAGTACATAAAAAGAAAACCAACCCAAAGAGAGTGACTCTGCCTCTGGACGAAGCCACCATGGCACCGTCGTCCCCAACAGTGTACTCAGCAGAGATGTTGTCCTGCAGGAACAAACCCTCAGGGTCCTTCTTCTGCAGGGCGTACCATTTACCTGCATACTGCCAAGGAAAAAAGGATAAATACATTAACAGAGATTTCGTCAGATTGGTATGGCTTTACACAGAGTGTATCGCTGAATTAGCAAAACCGCAGATGCCTAAAGTGCAAAATGCAAAACAAAAATGTATCACACTCTATGCTGGTGAAGGAGAATGCTATTCTGGAAGTAGGAACAGAAGTGTACTCACCCTTTGAGGATCAAAGTCTTGTTTAACTGTGAATCTGTCCACCACACAAGAAGCCAGGCTCTGTTCCACGCAGGCCAGGAAAAGCAACACCAACCCAAAGAGCTGGAAGTCCATTTCTAAGTCAAGCCAAGAAAAAAAAAACCTGGTTTCACTTTTTTGAAATCTCCTTACATGGCTTAAAAGCAGGACAAAACAGTTTCTCTAGCAATGGGAGTTTCTTTAAACCGTTTATTGGTACGCGAAGGCGTCGTTTTCTTACCTGAGGTGCAGAGGAAATCCACAGGAAGCTTGCGGTTCAGAGATGTGTTGCAGTGTTTTGAAGCTGTGCCGAGAAGCCTGTGAGCAAGCCTTTTATACCGGAGCCACAGACAGGCTGTCTGATTATTCTCACTTCTTCAGCCTATATGTAGATTTTAAATCTAGCATTAATCCAGTTATAGAAATCCCTGCCTGTAAGCTGATGAGCCTTCACGTTCAGGAGCATGCAGGCTTTATGTAATTTTTTTTTTTCTTTGCTGGGCTGCAGTCGATTATGGCAGATGCGAAGGAAGATTAAACTTGTCTGAACCCTGAGTCACACGTACGCTGCACAGGTCTTGTGGTATTTTATGTGCGGAGGATAATGAAATTAAAGACGTTGGACATTCTCTATTGTCCTTAAATTAAATATATTTTTCAGGAGATTATTTTCACATTTTTATATTTACAAGTTGCTTAAAATTAGGCTTGCAGATGTATGTTTCTTGTACTTCTTTAGCCGTAAAGTATGAGAATGAGATGGCTACCATGGAAACCAGCCAGGTTCAGGTGTTTCGACTCCCGTCGCCTTGTCTGTAAATGCAGCCAGGTCTAATCCCAGGCAGAATGTGTGCTGCATAGAAATGCCAAGATTAATGCCAATGAGCAAAGGATCTGTGTATTCAAAGATGTTCTTTTTGAAAATCTTGAGTTTTCTGATTTGTGTAAAACCACAAATAGCAGAATATCTTGGTATTAGTTTGTCTTACCTGTCAGTTAAAACAAAAATTTAGTGACTAGATGCACTAAATTTAGATCTGTCTGAATCTGAAACCACAGCAGCTGCTTGGCTCATTTAACTAATCTGGAAATTGTAGCTTTATCAACAGTCTCTAGCAGAGACGACCTTTCTTAGCCGTAGGTGACGCCGGGTTAAACTCTGTTTATGGGGGCGTGTAAGGTCAGGTCTGGTGTGTGGGAGCAGGACAAAGTTGTGCAACAACAAGATGTAACAACATTACGCATTTAAACATACACTCCTCACATGGCAGATGAAGATTGACGCAATCTCGCGATAAAACCGAGGAATTAAGTGACCTTATTACAGACTTGTAGATTCAAAATTAGACATTCTGATGACTTAAAACAGTAAGGTGTTGAATCATTTAAATTGGTGGTTTTCAGGACAAACCTTATAATTAAAGTCTCTCAATGTTTTTGGTTCGTCATGTCAGGATTCAAAGAGTTTACTCAGGCTTTTTGAGAATATAAAGATTATGAGTTATTTTTAAAGAAATCAACATATTTTCACCAATCATCTTGTAGTTATAAAATTCAAAAAAAAAAAAAAACAGCTGCTATTAATTTGCATGCATTTACAACAGGCTAGTCTTGAGCACACAAATCTGGATAAGCATTTTAACATGAGCAGGAAAACATCTATAACTTATGACAATATGTTATGAAAGTTATGAAAATATAACAAATTTTCCATTCTGCAGAGATGGATTCATACACTTGGACCTGTTAGATGTTAGAAACTGTTTAGTGAAAATTACCCTTTTCTTTATCAGCAAGCATTTAGCTTGGTTCAAATAAAATCTATGGGATTTCACTTAAAGTATTAAAAATTATAATAAACCAGCTTTAATACGTTAATGAATGATAATCTCTTCCTCTGAAAAAAAAAAACAAGGAGCAATGCCATGTATTTATTTTTTTAATACATTTAAAGAACAAAATGATTTATGATGCTGTACAAAGAACCAGAGATCCAAAAGGTGTTGAAGTAAATGTACCAGATCTAATTGGTTCCTCTTTAATATTGTTACACCAACAATCACCTGAGCTGTTACGGAGGAGAAAGAAATATGCATTTTATATTTGATGTCCTCCCGTATTTATGAAATTTCTTCCAATTCAAATATCAACATAAATCTCTGAGTGCAGCCGCATTTGAGGCTATTTTTTTCCTCATGGAACTAAATTACAGTTTCTGGGGAAACCAGAGGAGGGGAGATGTTTTCGTTGCGACAGTGAACACTTCCATGAAGCAGCAGTGAACCAGCGTGGCCTTTGGTTTGCCACCGTTACTCCAGGAACAGGTTGGAAAGTGCACAAGGGTGAGGACGTCTCCAAAGGGCAGCCCAGAGCTCTACTTAAAGATGCTGTCTTCATTCGCTGTGAGACGGAGGGTAAGAATTTAAAGAATCACGCAACAATATTTGGATTATGGACTTGATCTGTATGTGAATGAGAGTGAAGAAGTTACCTTCTGCTAGTTGCTTGGCGATCTTCTCCTGCTCCTCACGAGCTTTCTTCTCATTCTCCTCAATCCTCCTTTCCTCGGCTGCGATGGGCTTCAAATGATCTGAGCAAGGTGAAGTCAGAGTTACAAACTACATCCAATCAAAATTTCCTTTCTAACTTGTTCAATTTGGAGAGGATTAGTTGAAAACCATGCACATGTAAGATGTAGATTATTCAGGGTGGATATAATTAAAAAGATAATACCCCACATGTTAAAACTACATTTATTTCAGTTAATTTCATAGTCCCATGTTGTAGCACACTTGTAACTTAACAGAAAGAGAGAAGAAAAAAAAAATCAGGATTTAAACATTTAAATAAATTTTGTGGCAAGTTACCGATCCTATATAAAGCTGATTTACGTCTTCAAACTATCAGGCGTCTCAATATTAGACATATTTATTAAATTATGTTGAATAATTTAATAACTTATTGTTACAACTTACACTCTATTGGAAACACACAGAGAATGCTAGTTTACCAAATCTAACCACGCTAACATCAGAGGCTATACAATCATGCTGTCTGGTCTTTAAAATAATATGAAAATTGTGTTTATTAGCAACTACTCTCACGTGAAGTACAGCATGCACTGCTACTGAAACAATAAGGATAGTTGCATGATGACTTCTTTAATAACTTACCATATCGCTTTTTGCCGTAGAAAATACCAGCAATTAAAGCTGAATACCTGGCAGTCTGCAACAGAAAGAAAATCAATCAGTAACAATTTCAAGCCAATTAAACAATTTGCTTGTCATGCACGTTATGAACACTAGGGGGAGAAACGCGTTAAATGAATTGTAAAACATGTTAAAATTAAAACTAAATAACAGGAGCATTACATGATATCGCATGTATTAAATATAAACGATAAAACTTTCACAGCTAAAAAGCGGGAAAAAAAGAAGCAAGTACTTTGTTTTTCAATTAGCAACAGTTAACTATCGTTTCATTGCAGGAAGCTCCAAAGTGTTAGCTTTAGCAACATAAAACATGACACTCGGACGCAAACATTTACTCTAGCGTTAATCAGGCTGTTATTCAGACGGACTGCAACATGCATTTCTTTGCTAATCTGGACTGAATGAAAGCTTCTTCTGTGTTTTTATTTACCCATTCTCTTCGAGCTAATATATCCTGATTAGTTAGCATGTTGGTGACTTCGGATGACTTCGAACTAAGTGTGGAGAATTATTCTAGCAGTTTTACACTAAATTACCTAATACGCGTTTCGGCAACATATTTAACAGCACAAACCTTTATTAAAGGCGACACTGAGACAGGAGGAGCCATGGTTCAACAGCAGGCCAGCGGTTAGCAACAGAGGTCACTTTACCACCGCCGAGATGAGAGTCGTTCTTCTTCGAGAAACGTTTTGCTTGCCGCTTTATCTGTCACAATTGAACTGCTGCCATCTGCCGGACACAAATGGCTATGCACGGCACTGTTGCTTCATTTAGCATGTCTTATTCAGCCTGACTGCATCTGCTAAAAAATTAAGTAGAACTATAACAAATACAATTCCCTTTGCCTTACAGGAAACGATCTTGAGAAAAAATTTATATAAAATTCAACATTTATTGGGACACCAAATAAATGTTGAAATAAGATAAATGTTCACATTAACTACAGAACATTACTGTATAGCTTTGATTCCTTTGTGAATTGTGCAGCAGTAAGAGGTACAAATGCATATGACACATTTCAAGTTTTTATTTAATTTCTTTTTTTTTTAACAAATTGCATGATTTTCTTTCTGCTAACAAATATGTAACACTTAGTCAATCAAAATATCCCCAATAAAATATGAAATTGATTCTTCTGTTTCAATGTAATCTTAATTTTTTCATTGTAAAAATATTTTCATTTAATCTCCCGGTTTGGCGGCACGATGTTTCTTTTCAAAATAATTAGAAAGATATATCTTCTCAGTATCCTCACTTTCATCCATGCTAATTTGTCATCTGTGTTTTTATATGCCGAGTCATGACACAAATATTTCAGTATATGACAACAAAATGAGAACATTTTTCTGAGATCTGTAAAAGATTATCAAATAAATATGAAATAAAGAAAGAAAACACCTGGGTTCAGTAATGTATAATCTTTAATGCATGCTTCTGTTTTCAGAGTGGTAGCATTCAAAAAGTTCTTAAACAAAATTCATCTCAATCTTTTACAGGATATTTTAAAAGTTAACAACATTTATGCACTGAGGGCTTATGTAATACCAGATAGAGCAGCCATATCTTCTAGATTGTAGAAAGTTGAAGATCTCAGTAGAAACATGTGTTGTCTATTAGCCTGATCCCGGTGAGATCAGAAGAAATGTGTTCTCTCCAAAAATATCTTTTCTTTCACAGTCATTAAATACAGTGTAGTTAAAGCAAGAGCAGAGTTTATTCAAAAAGACTTCAGTCTGATTTTGTTCTATACACTGCAGGGTTTTTTTTTTTATCACGCAAGCATCATTTGGTGAAATCTTCAAAACCGAATATTGCACAGTTTTGAAAAGCGGCACCACTTTTTAGGGGAAGCATTTAACAAACTCTAAGATCCAGAGAAGGAGCGCAAAATGACAAGCACAACAGCTGCTCTTACAAAAACAACAAGAATGGTTTCCTCATTTATTTCCAGTGCCAGAAACATTCTCCATTTTCTTATAAACAACAACATTGTAATATAGAAAAGAGTTAGTTACATTTCACATCTTACTTTATTACAGCAACACTTGTAAACATTTCCCTCTACATCTTCACCTCAGCTTCACTGAAGCCACATCTCGCAAATATGAATCTCCAAGATACATCTTGTAAAGTTGCAAAGATGTTTCTTGACACTGCAAAGCATGGGAGGTCAAATATATACCACCTATTCAGTAGGTTTATAGACCAGTCATGAACTCTTTCATTGGAGACTTTGATTTTTAGAAAACAAGCAGATATACAGTGTTTTGCAAATGTACTCAAATCCCTGTGATGTTCCAGCTAAAGCTGGTGCTACGAAGTACTGACTTAGAGGGACTAAACACCAAACACAGACTTTTCACACTTTTATTTTTAAAAAACTTTTCAAGCCCATTTTTTAAACCCCACAGGTTTAAGGGGTTTAAAAAACCTTATTCAAAGCAGTGAGATACTGTAAGAATATGGTGGATATTTTATGCTTCTTATACTTGACAATTAATTAAAAATGATTTCCAAATTTGCTTGTTTTTTCAAGAAGTTTCTACTGACCATCCCACTCCAAATACTTCTTTGAAGAGGGCCTAGCAAGACCTGCAGAGTGTGTTCCCACACAAACGCTGTTGTCTCACCGGAGTGGATTGCCAGTTGTTTCATTTCATGCAGTTTTCCAAAACTTCTTCTTCAAAAAGGGAATCAGTGTTGACTTCCAAAGCAGCTGCTGACTGAATTAATTGTCCTCTTGGCAAATCTCACCTTCCCACGTTTCTTCAGGCAGGCTGTGTACTGGTTGGATTTAAGTTTGGAGTAATAGTCGGAGAACTTGTTGAAGAGGATGGAAATAGGCAGGCCGTTGAGGATAATCCCAAACGCGATGCAAATGAAGGCGAAGATACGACCCAGTGCGGTCTCCGGGTACACGTCTCCGTAGCCCACAGTGGAGATGCTCACCTAACGGCGAAGAGAGAGAGAGAAGAGGAGGGGAGTCGGTACTGATGGAGAAACAAAGTTTGCAGATATTCATGAGACACACTGAGATCACATTGTTAATAGATACACCATGAGTACTGCTGATTTGTTTCTTTTCATTTGAGGTAGACAGTTTGGGTCAAATGATTGAAACATGGACACAGTTGGTGAATTAGGGCAATTGTCCTGATAAAATATGAACTGGTGGTGAAATGGATACAGCGAGCCAACACCGAGCTTCTGGAAAAAACCGCTACCTCCTGCTTGATTTGTTCATGTCAGTAGTTGGTAAATAACCAACCTATCCTTTTTCAACATAACATAAATTAGATTGCATAATAAATTTGTTCTGTTTTAGCAGTAAGGATTATTTTCTGCGTCTGCCCCATATCACTCTCACAGTAGGAACTGGTCTGTTGAGACAACTCCATATTAGTTAGAATATCTTTACTCCAAACTACCTTTCCACAATATACACTGTAAACAAACTGCAGCAAAGGTGACACAGAAGTGGTTGGTTGAGTGACTCATTTTTGTTGGAAAAAAACAAACAAACGGGAGTCTGCAGCGGCGAGCTCTGCAAACTCGTCCCTTCATCATATCCATTAGTATCGCTCTGAGGATTATCATTTCCTTCTACCGGATTACAAGCAAGATTCCACCACCTGTTCCGAGAGTCAGTGCATTGATCTGTTAATGGGTTTAATTGTGGCAGATGGGCAGGCTCTGTCACCAGAGCTGTGTGAGGCCATTGTTTGAACTAAAACCATCTCTCTGCAAATAAAACAACTTATGACCTGATTTTTCTGCACCATTTATGACAAATGATTCTATTCGTGTGCACTGGTGTAGCAGCTGGTCTAATTAGTTTGCACAAAGACATACTTACAGCTGCCCACCACCACGCATGAGGAATGCTGGTAAAGTTAGTCTGTGGCATGTCATGCTCCACAGTGAAAACCATGGCAGAAAAGCTGAAGATGCCCATAGCTATAAACAGGAAGAGGCAGCCGACTTGTTGGTAGCACTGGCGCAGGGTGAAGCCAAACGCCCTCAGGCCGGTGGAGTGGCGAGCGAGCTTCAGGATTCGAAAGATTCGCATCAGCCTCATGATCCTCAACACTTGCCCCAACTTGCCCACCTGCCCCACCGCCTTTATGTCAGCCTCGTGCTTCATGTAGTTTTCCTCGTTATCGAAGAACTCCAGGATGCCCTGCAGGTACTGAGGCAGGATGGCGATGAGGTCCACTGTGTTGAGGACACTCCTGCTGAAGGATCTGAGATCAGGTGTGGATATCAGACGGAGCACGTACTCCATGGTGAAGAAAGCAATGCATATGGACTCTGCATATTCACAATAAGTCTTGCCACTTAGGTGACCTGCATGGGTTTTGTACTGCATCTCCTCCACTGTGTTGAGGGTCATGGCCACCAGGGAGATCAGGACAAAAAGACTGGAGGCCACAGCCATTATCTTTGCCTTGACAGATGAAAAAGGCTTCTCCATCAAATTCCATATCGCCCGACGTGTCTGGCCCATGAACATGTCGTGGAACAGCTCCTCGTTCTCCTCGATCTCCACCTCAGCCTCCAGTTCCCTCTGGATCTTTAGCTGGTCATTCAGCTCATCCTGCCTCTCCTCGAAGGAGATGCGGCAGCAGCGGTTGGTGTTTTTGATCCTCACTCCCCAGTAGTTGATCTCCTCCAGGAAGTTGCGGGGACAAAGTTCATCCTTGATCCACAACACACCTGTCCTGTAGAAGTTGAAGATGCTGTGGAAGACCTCAGGATCCCTGTCAAAGAAGTACTCATTGTTAGTCACTATGTAGTCATCGCACAAGTCCAATTTCATGTTGTGATCCGTGTACGTGGCCAGTCGTCCTATCCTGGTCTTGGGGTACTTTGCCGCCATCTTGTAGGCTATTTGATAGGGCTTCCCCCCGACATTGATGTTGATCACATAGTTCTTCTTGGAGGGTGATATCTGCCTGGAGAAGCTAAATGGGCCAGCTTCCTCTTCTTCTTCCTCATACTCAGCATAAATATCATAGATGTCCCTGCTCAGTTCTTGCATAGAGTTCCATGTCTTCACGCAGCTCTCCTTGGCTAGCGGGTAAACAATCTCAGAAGGTCTTCGAGCGGCATCCGAGTCTGTGACTTTGTAGTTGGGGAAGAGACTCTGCCTCCTGTTCCACAAGTTTCCTGCTTTCTTGGTGCTCCCCATGGTGATCACCAGTGTACTACACGGCAGAGACGACTCTGACTGACCAACCAGCATTACTGCTAATACCCCCTTTACCTAAGCATGCAGGACATGAGCAGGATGCCTCATGTCCTCATTAATATTGCTGAGTGAGAGAATCCGCATACTTACAGGGCATCTAAATACCATTATCCTGTGCTGAGCTGCCCTGCTGACATGTTTGTGGTTGTGCTGCATATCCCAGCAAGGCATGTTTAGGAAGATTCCAACTTGTCTAAAGTATATCATTACCTTACTTTGGAGAGTGCCAAACAATTTTGGTAATTGGCAAACATAAACAGTCAAAGCTGTGCCGGGATTTTAATCTTTTAAAATCCCTGTGGATTACACTGGTGAAATTGAACCAGTTTCATGTATGCATCAAGAGGCAACATACAAACTAGGCCTAGAAAATGTGTGTGAAATACACATCATGATAGAAGCGTTTCACATTGACAATCAATAATAGTCGACATCGATAATTATTTATTGGTTAGATTTTTGTTTTAAAAATCTGCAATACTGGCAAACTGGTGGTATGGCCTTTCTTGTTTTAGCCACAGTTTATCACACGTTGAGCAGCCAAAGCCTTTCCTCTGCCTACGTCTCCCAGAATGCTGCGTGGTTCTGGATCAGAATTCTGTGAATATTCTATATGAAAGTCTATCAGATTTATCTATTGGACATAGTCTATCAATTTATGTACTATTGACCTGTCACATGTAAGTTGATTTATTGTTTTGTCCATAATACAGACACATGAGATAAAAAATGATGCATTAAAACTTAACAGCATTATTGATTGATAAAATAACCTAGCATGTTTGTTCTTGGATGATGAAATGAACCTGGCGTTCCTGCAAAAACTCTTAGGATTATAGTAGATCTAAAGAAGCCCGAAACAGAAAACAATGCTGTTGGATTACTGTCCCAAGAAAATATTGGTCAGGCATGTTTACTAAACTGCTAAGTTAAATTAAACATTTTCTTCTTGCTTATTTAAAATCTGGGAAACAGAATGTAAAAGGAAACACTAAAGTGTATTTGACAGGTAGACTGTAATGTCTCTATGCTCCAGCAGATGGCAGACTCACAGCTCTCCCAAGGAAAACAAACCCCTGCAGACTCTCTAGTGTTTACAGTAAATAATAATAGCTGCAGATGATGGTCCTCAGCTGTGTTGATGCTTTTCCCATTATGAAACAACAATTATTTCAATCATAATGCCTCTAGTTTTTCAAACAAATAGCAATGAGACCATGTTAGTATTGATGAAAACATTTACTCATTAACTTCATTTGAATTAATTCTTTAACCAGCTACTTCTTATATTTTGCAATTTATTATAGGCAACGCTCATTTGGATTCATTAACCTTTATTCATTAGTTAAAAGTCTAATTAATCTCAAAAAAAGCCTTTTGGTATTAATGAATGTGTGTGTGGTTAGTTGCCCTGTGAGCCTTTGTGTTGGACTAAACTATCCAAGACATACCCTGCCTCTCACACAAGGACAGCTGGAGATAAGTAGGCATAAATGGATGGATGGATTCAGATATGTTTGAATATTTTGCTGCTAGATAAGAAAATATTTCAACAGGAAAGTTATAAAGAGGGTTACAGTCAGAGCATTATTGGATGAGTGTATAGAAACTGCTGTAGGAAGAAGTGTGTAACCTGATAAAAAAAAAACCAACTAAACAAAACATAACCCTAACAGTAATTCGACCCCTAGCAGGAACTTTCTTGGGGCTGCTGCTGCTCTGCATATTGAAAACATAAATAAACATTATAATTAAACTGTTTAATTAAAATGTTTTAAAGAGCACATTTTTAAAAAAGGTGCAAAGTCTTTTCTTTCATTCTCTGACATACTTTGACGAACAAGATGCAGAGATGCATAGCAGGGCCTGAAAGCAGGGAGATCTTTGTAAAGTTACTTACTTGCATCAGATTATGGAATTGCGCTAAAATAAAAGCGTCACATATGTCAGGTTACTGCAACCAAAAGCATTAAGAATCGACATTTTGACCGAAAAAAGGCAAAACTATGCGCAAAAAATATACTTAAAAGCGTTCGTTTTCAATTGTATTTTATTTTCTTGAGTAAAAGTGAGCGGCATCTTGCCTCTTAATGTAAGTGATTAAACACTTTATTACTAGGCGAAAACATTGCAGAGCAAACAAATTTACGCAAAAAAGTAAAATTAATAACGTTTTAAAAATATCCAAATAGTGCGTTGCAGTATTATTAAAAAAAAAAGAAAAGAAACCCCGCGTTCACGCTTAATTTTGACAGCCGTAACAGGAAGTTAGTTCCGCTGCTAGCTTCATTTGCTAAGAAAACGATGTTTTTAAAGGGAAACCAAGGTTGATGAGGTCTGTTGTGGGCACAGCAGGTGGAAGGTAGGCGCACATTCATTTTCTGGACAAGCTGTCCAAGTATTATTAGTGGTGTTATCCTCCGAGCGAATCCTGTTTAGCGGCTTATCTTTTAGGTTAGCGGAAATCAAGATGCGGCCAAGTGTCAAGTCAAGACAACTGGGGAAGTGCAAGCTAACTAGCGAGCTAGATGTGAGCTAGCAGGGCTAGCGGCTGCCGTTAACTGTTCGTAACAGGCTGCAGAGCTGAGAGACGCCGGACACTTTGCCTTGTTTAATTTGATAAAAGTAAATAACCGAACAAACGGATTGACGTCCTTGGTGAACTATATTGTCACTGTTGTTTCGATGCTTTTTTTAATGTTGCTACATTTTGGACATATTTAATCTGTTTTTAGATTTAATAATAAAAGTATATAATTGGAGTGAATTTTAACCTGGTTCTCAAGTTCCAGCGCTCTGCTTGGATGTTCAGCACGGCTGATGCAAACAATTGCATTTACTCACTTATAACAAACATAACATTTTTTAATCGTTTAAAACTGTATTTTTCTCTGATTTAAAATCATTGGAAAAATGATCAAATGGAAAATAAAAACATGATGCTGCGAAATATGTATTTATTCTTTCATTTGTTAGTAAGAGCAATAAATAAATGCATGTGGTTCAAGGAGAAATGATTAGCTATGCATCGAGAGACCCGGCTGCAGAAATCAGATCTTCCTGTGCTTGATCAGGCAGGAAGAAATTAAAAAATAATTTCTCAAAACAAAAAAAAATCTCCAATCAGTGAATTAATGCTGACAGGTTGGGGGGGTAACAACACTTTTGGGTGTGGAAGTTGTTACTAAGGGAACACGTCTCAAAGTTCGCTATTTTCAGCAGCAGTGGTTTGATGAAATTATTTTTCATAGAAATCATTTTCTCTCTCCACTAGAACATCATGTTTAATGCTCTTAAACAGAAACTGATGATTGTTGTTAGTTTTTTTCGGGTTGTAAAATGCACCTTTCTCTCCTCAAACAGGGCTACATTACTCACTTCGAAGGCTGTAAAAATCCTTGTTGCCGCCCTGCCGGGGTGTTGTCGCCAGCGGTATTAAAATACATTCATAACGTTTGAGTCGGCCTTCCTCTCCTGCTCTGTGTAAGCGGGAACAGAGCTGCTTCTCGCAGATTGCATGTTTTTATTGTACGCTTTATGTATTCCCCCAGCTGTGCTTCGCGGGGTTCACAGTCTGGCCGGTGTGTCGTAAATCATCTGGAATTTGCAGGCTTCTCCTCGCAGCCGTGCGTTTTAGAAACGGTTTTGGTGGCTCCAAGGAGACCTTTACCAGCACAAACAACAAAGAACGGCTCTGACTGGAACACAAACAAGATGCGATTGAGATTTTTGAAAAGATTCTCGACTCGCAATCCAGTGGGTATGTGGGAAAGCGAGATTAAATCTGTCACATGTTTTGAGTTTCCTCAGCGCTGATGTAACGACTCAACAGCCAGAGAACGCTGAATACCTACCGACTGCTATGAAAACAACTTATAAAAGCCACGTCATACTTGTTCAGAGTAAATAAGATAAAAAAAAACACTTCCAAATGATGATTGATCATGTTTTATGAAAGCACCATCTTCCAAACTGATTAGGAAACTCTTCTCAGCTGCTGCCTAATGTGGGCTCTGGAGTCGGTAACTCAAGGACTGTTTGTGTCCTTGCAGATGGAGGAGCTCATGTGGCAGATGGGCTGGGAGGTTGGGACAATTCACTCTTTGTCCTCTTCTGTTATTGGGCTTCATGTCAGGGAGCAATTAACCTCTGACCTTGTAACCAGGGCTGCATGATTGTGGAAGAGACGGGACTAAAAAAACAAACCCTGTGATTTTGGTATCTGAATCTGATCACTGAGTACTTGTTGCATTACAGAACATTATTGAATGCCCCCTTCTCTACTAAAACATTTGACATGTATCACATGTACAATAAGCAAGAAATCAATTAATCACAATAAGTAAATAAAGCGCAATCATTTCAGTTTGTATGTTTTATTTTTTTCCTATTTTCTCTCTCTTTCACCAGAAATTAGATGACAAACATTTTCAGTCTGGTGCTCTAATCTCAAAGAGACCCTTTTTTTGAAGGACAATTTTGTTCATATATTCATTTGATTTGTTGTTTCTGTTGGTCTATTTATTTATTTATTTTGAGTATTTAAAATGTCCTCCAGTTCCAGTGTTAAATGTCCATTGCAATTTAGAGATTGATCTTTGAGCATGTGTTCTTACATTATTATACCATTGCCATTACATTATATTACTGGAAAAAGATCAAAACAACAATATTATCGTTTATCGCAATGACTCCCGGGGCAATTTATCGTCCAGCTAAATTTGTTATTCAACAGTTAAACTGGAGGGATATGAGGGCAGCAGAAAAAATAGTTTTGTAAATTCAAGGTAATAAGAGGAAAAATTCTTTCTATGTTTCCTCGGTGTCTTCTGGTCCACAACAGGATAATTGTGTTATACTGACTCATTAGTAACACTGCAGTCACGTCTGTCTGCTGGTATTTAGTCCCAGCAAAAAGCATCTGTGACGTTCTAAGAAGACTTCACCAAAAAAAAACCAAGTACGTTTATGATTCATTTCCAAAATGATTTAGCACACGCGGTTCCAAAATGGCCAAAAGGATCAGTTGTTAGCTCTCCGTCTCTAAATGACTGTTAATATAAGATTGAAACATTGAGTGACCTCATAACATTGACCATGTCACTTATTAAAACAAAATCTGCATCAGCCAACAGAGGAATCGGCAGGTGAGGCTTATTAAAAATCGGCCACTGAAAAACAATCCTCACGTTAAAGCAAAATTTCACACTTTAAGTTGGCGTATTCACTTGTTTTGTAACTAAAAACAACTGACTGACACCGAGAACATATTTACCACGTCCAGCTTTGCAGAAGTAAAACATTTCTTTTTTTTTTAAACAGCTCCAGTTTTACTTGCACACGCTTTTAGAAAATGATTCCCCTCTGTAAAACCTACAAGTCAATCTTTATTCACTCCATATTCCCTCTGAGCCAAGGACGCGTTTGTAACTGTACACCCCGTAGAGTGATGCAACCTCCCCTGTGCTGCTTTGCTCCCACTGTCGACACTAAACTGACTGCCCTTGACAAAACACCCATCTCCCACAGTTGTACGCTGTCCTCCGCTGTTATTTGCAACTTTTACTGTCGTCTCAAATGCTTTGTTTTCTAGTGATTTTTTTGCTGGTTGTGTGCTTGTTGTGTTGGGTTTGCGGTGGAAGTGCAGTTCCACTCCAACGCAGCGGGAGTTGTCTTGCAGGATGTTTATAATTTACAGTAAGCAAAACAAGGTCGTTTCTCCGTAAACCAGCTTTGCGCTGATATTCAGCACCGATAGGAGAAACCGAGAGGCTTTAAATGCCAGCCACGGAAACTTGGAAGAGGAATGGTTTTCAAAGTGCGATTAGTTTCTCTTTCTCCACTTTGTCGTTTTCTCCTAGAAGGGGAAAAACGCTCAAATTACAGAACATCGCAACAATAAAAAGTTTTTTAAAAAGTCATAGAAAGTACCGCCTGAATAAACAGAAAGTTTTCAATCCTTCTTGTTTTTTAAGGTTGTTGCTGGTTGCTGGGCGCCGTGGAGCAGAGGAGCTGTGCCATACCCCCCCCTCCCCTGTTGATCCTCTCATGCCCCCTCCTTGTGTGCGTCTCCCAGCCTATCAGTGACCCCACGCCCCTGCCCAGCCCCTACCTGACCCATCCCGTCGTGTTGCCGCCCAAACCCTGAGCCTCTTCTCACCCCATGCTTGGGACAAAGCCAGCTCACTGCCAGCCCAATGACTGCCTGGATCGTCCTGCCTGTCAGCTTGGCTGCCTTCTCCATCACAGGAATATGGATAGTGTGAGTCACAGCTGCAGAGTGCCTGTCGTCTGTGCTTTAACTCATGTGAACTGCTTGTCTGGGAGAAAACACTGCAAAACACACACAATCTGAACCAAGTACTTTCAGTTTAGTTTCTTGTGAAAATGTCTTGGTGCACTTGAAATGAGACAAAACTAACTTAGAAGGAACTGCTTGACAAGTTATAGCAGCTTGTTCTAAGTCAATAATTCCACAAACTTAATGGAAATGACACTAAATTCACTGGTAGATCATTTAGTTGTAGCATGACAATACATTTAATTTAGTTGTAACTGTTATAAGTGAAATAGTCATCCATATTAAGGAATTATTGAATCAAAACCAGCTGCTGTTTTTGTGCTGAATAGTTGCGTGTAAGTTAATTTTCTTATTTTAAGTGTACTCAGATGTTTGCACTAGAAACTCTAAGAAATACTTGGTAAGATTTTATGTTTTTGCAGTAAGTCTAAACTTGTTTTTTTTCCTAATTTGAGCTTTATTGGGTCTGCCATGATGCGTTTCTCCCTTTAACACTTCTGACCTTTTCTCTCCTGCAGGTATGCGATGGCTGTGATGAATCACCATGTTTGTCCTGTAGAGAACTGGTGGGTGTTGATTTTTTTTAATATCCTCCTGTTTAACATTTAGATGTATTCAGCAGCCTTACAAAAATTGTTTATTAAACATTTGTTTTTTTCACATTTTCTCAAATTAATTTTCCAAGTAATTTATTGGGAAATAGACCCACCAACATAAAGTGGTACACAACTGTGATGTGGAGTGAAATTGTTTTTCAAATATTCTTGTGGTGTGCACAACGCGCGAGCCTTAATTTTTATGTCTTACCACAGATTCCCTGTCAGATTTTGGTCCAGACTTTAACTAGGCCTTTCTGATAAAAGGAACATGCTTTAATTTAAACATTCGGGGTGCTTGTTGTGCTGGAAAGTGAACCTCCACCTCAGTCTCAAGCCTTTTGCTGTCTCTAGTTGGTTTGGTTCCCTTTTTTTTTTTAGCTCCATCAGTCTTCCTATCAGGTCTGACCAACTTCCCTGTCAAAGCGTAAGAAAGCTGCCCCGCAGCACAATGGTGCCACTACTGTACTTCATAACAGGCGTTTTTTGGTCAGTTTTGATCTCATCTGACCAGAGTACCTTCTTACAGTTTAGAGCTGAAACAATTAATCAGTGTATTATTGAAATAATCAACTAATTTAGTAAGTGATTAATCGTTAACTGGAGTTTATAGATGCAAAAAAAGACCATTAGTTAAAATGACAGCATATTCTGACCAGTAATTCAACTAAAACTGTACAAAAAAAAAAAATATATATATATATATATATATATATATATATATATATATATACATTTCGTAATAAAGATTTAAAAAATCATTTGTCTATGAAAATTATCTACTCACACGTCTTCAAATGACAGTTTTAGCTTCATATGATAAAAAAAACCCTAGACATTTACTATCCCATTTCTAGTCTGTAATGATGTTATGTTATTGCATCTTAGGCAATAAAACTAAAAAAAAAATTTCATTATTTTTAATGTGTTTTTAATACTGTATGAAAAAGGCTGAAATGGTAAAATAATAGAAATCTGCAAAAAGTGCCAATTTTTTATCCAATCAATCATCAGATTAATCAGTATAATAATCTATTATTAAAATAATAGTTAGTTGCATCCCCAGCTGTGTCCTCTGCATTCCTTGTGACAGACTTTAAAATTAAGTTCTTCTTGTCAACCCTGTTTAAAACGCAGTGTTTTTGAAATGCACACCCAATCTCTGGATTCCGCTTTGGAACATCACATTAAAAGCGGCTGAATGCAAATTCACGCCGCATGTTTTACGTTTTTAATGCTTATCAGCAAAAACAATCAGATACTCCTTAATTTTGCCCACCGACTCAGTTGTGCACTAATTCGTGTTGGTCTCTCGCACAAAATCACACTGAAGTTGGTGCAACTTGGAAAAACGTTCCAGGACATGATAAATCTGCGAGGCGCTGCACCTCCAGAGAAACGAGAGCTGACCTCGTTGTGTCGCTGCTACAGGTCTTACAACGTCACATGCACAGAGGAGTTGCCCCGACCAGGCTTTCCCAAGACCTGCTGCACCATCCAGGACATCCCTCTCATCAGGTCGGCTCCTCTGCCTCTGCAGTTCTCCTCTTTGTCTCAGAACACAAACCGCAGCTTGTGTCGGAAAGGGCCTCCGGCATGAATTAGCATCTGGTTATGCTGCTGCTCTGTGTCAGTCATTAACCCACACTTTGCATAACTTGAATTCGTGGAGTCTGACAGTAGGCCTCCAGCAATGGGCAAGTACAAAGGGAACAACACTGAAGCTCTTTTTCTGTTGCTTTTTTTATATATGTATATATATAAATATTGATTCACAAGCACTCATTAGAATTCAGCTTCATGTTCAAATGAAATCAGAGCAAGATATTTTTTAGCTAAAACGTTTTTGATCACTTAAGAGTTGTTTAGCAGTATAAGTGTGTTTTTAAAATCTGGATTAGAATTTTTTTGCTTTTTGTCCTGCAGTAAATGTGGCTCATTCCCTCCTGAAAGCTGCCTGTTCAGCCTGATCGGCAACGTTGGAGCCTTTATGGGTACGTCCTCCACTAATCTCCGTTTTTTTGTTTTGTTTTGTTTTTTACTGGGTCATGCTGGTTCTGATTTAGAAAACAGGATTTTTTCCCTTTTTTTATCAGACAAAACTGAGACAAAAAATAGGAATATAGACAAGAGACTAAAGTTGATGTGAATTTGAAGTTTTATCAAAATACTTTCTGGTACTATTATGATAACAAAAGTGACAATAAGAACTATTTACTCCTTCTTCAGGTAACTGTATGGCTGTGACTGTGCTGCAGGGGTCGTAGCCTCACAAACACAAATAATGCTACTGAGAAACATTTTGTAATGAGCTTCTTCAGGACAGCAGTCACTTAAAAAGTGTGATTTGCATCATTATATTGCACACCACTGCATTCAATCATATTTTCCAAGTTTATCTATATTTATTGATTGTAACAATAATCAAGCAGCGGACAGAAATATTGAAATGAATAACTGGAATGATACGGAGAGTTTTAGGGGGGTTTAAATGTCATTATTTGGAATTTATTGTGACAAACGCTAAATGTCACAATAAATTTATTGTTAAATGATAAACAATACGATAAATGCCCACTCCTAATTTTTGCTGCATTGATTTTTGACTTTAAAAAAAAAAAAAAAAGAGGTAATCCACTAAAAGGGAGTTTGAAACACATTTGCTGAATGAGCAGCAAGCATTTATGTCCATTAAACTATAAGCTGTTTCTGCTGAAATGCATTTTTTCCTCTCGATTCTCTGGAATTGAGCACTAAAAAGTGCCAAAATATTTGTGCCAATGGGCCAAAATTGTCAACGTCAAAAGTACACACAGGCCAAAAATCTGTTTTAAACCACAAGAAATTACAGTATTTTTTCCCCTTTGCTCAATGATAAACTAAACACTCGGTAACACTAATTAAATAAAGAACTTAGTTTTTGTTGTTGCTTAAAAAGTGGAGCTTGAATTATTGTAGATGCAGAAATTTTGAGTTCTTCGTAAAGCCAAGAAAATTATGGACAACAATGGCATGAGACTCTCTTCTGTCTTGGGAAAACAGTGTCTTCAGTCAGAGGTTTCTTCGAACTCACTGTAACACAGACCACTACAAAATATCTGTCCTGCCAAAGTGTTACTGTCACCGTCTTCAATAACTCTTTGAAGAATCTGAATTGATATGAGTTAAGCAATATTTAATTTCCCCTTTGGGATCAATAAAGTATTTCTGAATTTGATTCAAAATATTCAGCCTATTTCAGCCGTAAGAACAGGATTTGGTAAACTCTCTTTAGAAATGCTTGCAATATTAAGCCAGGTTAAGCAAATTAATAAAGAATATTAAGTATAAGTCAGTGGATAAATGTGCTCCTTATATCATAAAATTAAAGAAAAAGCACAAAACATGACTGCTAAAAGCCAAATATTTTGCGTCGTGCTTAATATTTTCCCCTGTTGAAACTGTTCATTTCTGTAATAATTTTGCTCCATTTAAAAAAAAAAAAAAAGTCTGCATCAACCACCTGTTCTGGCGGGCCACAGAGAATCAGTAAAGGGGCTGCAAATGGGCCCCGGGCCGCGCTTTGGACACCCCTGGTCTACATGTTCCGTCCACTCCTCCTTACGCTTGTGTTCCTGATCACATTTCTGCTGACGCGGCTGCCTTGTCTCCATTCATTCAGCCTTGTGAAAGAAGCTGCTGCCCAGGCTGTAAAACGCCGTATCGATCACAGACGCACAAATTCAGTTTTGAGCTAAACGTGTGGGCAAGATGGGATGCGATCAGGGAATCATTCATTAAGACTGATGTGCTTCGGCTGACTCTGATTGCTCTGGTTTACTGAGGATGGGGTTGGACAGCGGCGCATTAAAGATTTAGTTAAGGAGACACAGAGTGTCGGATTAACGACCTGAAGATCATTTACGGATTAATGTGACAGGAAGTTAGCTTAGCATAAATGCAAATGGATGCTAATGCCATCAATAAGCTAACTAATGTAGGTTTTACAGAAGCTACATGGTTGATCATCTCTGAGCGCAGCCGCTTATTTCATCATGTCACCTGCACAATCACTTTTTGATCGAAACCTACTTTGAATAAATCAGAAAAAGTGTGATTTAGACGTGCCGGTGTGTAAATATGAAACTGTCCCCATTGCCTCCATCCTTTAAGCTGCGTCCTCTCGGGTAATCACTATCACTTTTATGCAAAAAAGAGAACTGTTTGCTCAATCTGCACATCTGAAATAGGGCGATATATTTTGAGATGCAAAGTGCTAAATGTCTCCTCTGTTTGCAGTAATCCTGCCTGGTGCCTCCAGACTTCAGCCAATAGCCATGGGACTTCCAGATCTGGCTGCTGTCTAATCAATAATGAATGCAGCTTTCCTTCCACTTCCCCATATCTTTTTTTTTTCTTTTCCCTGCCTGCACCTTTCATGGCCGTCCTCCATTACTCCTCCTCTCCCTCTTGTCTTGTTTAAACACCAGTCACCTCTCTTTCCCAGCTGGTTCCTGTTTATCCGCCCTCCTTGTAGTCTGATGTCCTTTAATTAGCATTTCTCTACACGCATCCTTTTTTCTCTCGCTGCTCCAAATTTCAGCGTCTTTTGGGTCAAGCTTCTGGTTCTCTTGTCGTTGTGAGTCTGCAAGGTTATTGTTCTCAAACACAGATGGCAAAGCTGCCAAGAAAGCTGCTCCGTTCTGCCTTTAGATGGATCAATGGCGGGGAGAACACGTATTGGATAGTCTTGCATCAGCAGAAAGATGGAAGCTGCTAAATGGCTGCCATTCATTCATTCATTTTTATTCTTTCAATAACTTAATATTGTGTTCCCTCTCCTCCCAAAAAAAAAAAAGAAGCGAATACTACATGGATGCGTCTGAAGCTGACCTAAAAAACAAACTCTGCATATGTGAACGCCAAAAGCAGGAAGTGGACTACAGCACAGGGCATTCTGGGTAAATACAACCTAAACCAACACGCGTGTCCAGCGCTGGGGGGACAAATGTCTCTTTTGTCTTTTCAAAACAAAAGAGAAATCCTACCACCGCAAAAATCTGACGCTACTCCATTTTTGTTTGCGTTTCAAGAAGGAAGCTGAGCTAAGTGTCTTCTTCAGAGGTTTTTGTGCCGCTTCCTTCGGTAGCTCTTGATGCAGCGCCTCCACAGGCGAGGAGGGGAACAGGCCTTTCAAACAGTTTGTTTTGCTTCACGCAGAGCAGTGAGAAAACAAAAATGTGGCAAATGTTGCAGTTTTGTTCTTCAATCAAACCAGGCCTACCGGACTATCAAGTGTGAAACCGTTTTCACACTTGATACTTAATGCAATGTTTTATTTTTAATGCTCATATGCTCATATCTCCCCGCAGTGGTGATGGTGTGCTTCCTGCGCTACGCCCAGGTGATTGAACACAGCCACCAGTGTTGGGTCAACACCAGCGCACTGGTGTCTGGCTGCACCAACGCCGTCGGTCTGGTCATGGTTGGAAACTTCCAGGTAATCCTGAGCAACGCGTAGATACACTTTATATGGACTTGAAACCAGGGATTTCTGACTCTTGTCCTCTAAGGTCGGACATTATGCAGGAAGCTGTCCTGACGTCTTAAAGCAGTAAAAACATGTTTGTTTTTCCGTCTGACAGGTCGATCACGCCAAATCTCTCCATTATGTGGGTGCCGGTGTGGCGTTTCCTGCAGGGCTGCTGTTCGTGTGCTTGCAGTGCGTCCTCACCTACCGAGTGGCTGTGACCACCCTGGACTACTGGATGGCTCACTTCCGGGTGGCTCTGGCGCTGGGAGCCATGGTCTCCCTCGTCCTCAGTATCCTCTTTAAATCAGAAGGATTTTGCCTCCCGCTGGGGTTTCTGTCGTCGATTGGGAGGACAGAAACCACTGGGATTTTCCTGGGATTTGAACTTTACAGACTCCGGAGTCGACCCTTAATGCAAGTTTCGCATATTCCGTGAAAGGGTGCGTTTGATTTACTAACCAGGGATGTTTGCGGCCTTGATAGTTCATCATTCTTCATGAACTATCAGTATAAATCCTGACTTAATTTAGGAACAGTATAACTTTTCTGAGTTAGCATTAGCGATGAACCTCCCCATCCATTTCAACAATGTTTTTCCAGCTCTGCATTTCCCTCCGTTGGCGGTCGAGTCTCTGCAGGAGAACAGTTGTCCTCCTTAACCTGTCCTCCCTCTAGGCGGCATCTTCTTCATCCACGAGAGCTTCGTCCTCCAGCACGCCGCCGCCATTTGCGAGTGGGTCTTCACCGTGGACATCCTGGTCTTCTATGGCACCTTCACCTACGAGTTTGGCACCGTCACCACCGAGACCATGATGGCCGGCCTGCAGCAGAGCCAGCACGGCTCGGGGGTCATCATGGACCCCATGTCCAGAGCATCGACGCTGGGCGGGGCCACCAAGGGCCTGAAGTCCCCCGGCGGCAGCAGCACATCCACACACCTCAACTGCACCCCAGAGAGCATAGCTATGTTGTAACAAAACAAAATGTCACTGCAGAGGTGCTCCACTGGCAGCATGTGAAGCAAGAGAGCAAATTCGTATAACTGTAACCTCAGCGACACCAGGTATTTCTACCCATAATGCTCTGCGGCCTTTATTTTTGTTTTGTTTTCGGTTTTCTCCTCCCTCCTCAGTTCTCATAGCAGATTTCCGTTGAATGTCTGGAGCCAGCTCGAAAACTGGAACCGTGAATGTTTTCCAAGGTGGCGGTTCAAGTTGACAACTCCGCGTGGCGTTCGTCTCTAAAAATCTGTCCCACTGGGTTCTTGGTTTCAAAAGACAAAAGTTCCTGCTACCCTCAACGCTTATTTTGGTTCCCCCCTCCTCAATGCTTTGGACGGCCCACCTCTTTTGGCCTTTCGCTTATCTCTGCACGGCACTGCTCCTGAACGGAGCAAGTTTATTTTTTATTTGTTTTATTTTTATTTTTTTTTAATCGTTAAAAAAAAAACAAAAAAATAGAAAATAATGAATGTTGAGAAGTGAGTAGCTATAGTATATTTTAGACTGTAATCTTTACGGTTTAATTTAATCATTCATGCATTAATAACTTGAGAGGTATATAACCATTTAATTCATCTGTTTTTATTTGATTGCACTTATACTTTAATCTCTTTTTATTGGTCTCAATCATTATTCATGTCAATGCAAAACTGGACGGTCTTTTCTGTTGTAATGTCTCGCTTTAAGCTGAAAAATGTTACTTTTGACATTTCATGTAACTTTGGATTGAAAACAACAAAAAAATTCAATCGTCCGATAATTTCCCCTCCTCTGGGGTGAGTAATGCCTTTCTCAGAGTGTTTGAGCTGCCAGGTGAGACGGACGTTTAAAGTGGCCTACATGATAGAAACGAGTGACAGTAAAACTACAATCTGACTTCAGTATTTACTGTAGAGTTCTCGTCCTAACACTGGCCGCGTTCCAGGCTGGATCCCTGGAAGCCTTATAAGAAATGTCTTTTTGTTTTGTTTTGTTTTTGTTCGTTATGAGCTCATGTGAAGCTTTTCAGAAGATTTTCTTCATAACACTTGCAAAAGCAATCACTCCCCTCAGACATTTGCACCTTTGGTGACGTTACAACTACCAGCTTCTGTGGGATTTATTGGGATTTTATGAGATGGAATGACACAAAGTAGTTGAAAATAAATATTCATTTTCAGCTCTCGATGATTTTGTGCGGCCGCCTGGCTGCAAAGAGAGAACGGCATAAATTTGATCAGGACAGGCAGTCGTGCCGATGGTAACTGATTGTAAAATTTCTGAAACTGACACTTTTTGATTTATTTATTTTTGGTAAATAAAGTGTTGAAATTACTTAAATTAATTAAAACAAATTAATTCCAAATCTATTTCCTGGATAAATCAATTTTTTGTCTTTGTTTAAGAGTAGCATACTAGTGTTGAGCATGAGATAGCAAAGAAAACCTTAGAATGTTTTTTTTTTTATTTTTTTTTTAAGTCACAATCATATTTCCCGCTAGTAGTTTTAGCTTTGCAATTTTTGGCTTTACAATTTTGGCAAAAAAATTTGTAAAGCTAGTTTTAGCTTTACAAAAATTTCCTTTTTTGTTTTAAAAAAAAGCCATTATTCTGCACTTACAGCAGAATAGTAGCTTTTATAGAGAAATGAAATTTTATACAGGTGGACCTTTTTTTGTGGAGTTGAGCTACTTTGTGTTGCTCTATCACAAAAAGTTTCCAATAAAATACATTTAAAGTCCTGGTTGTAACTTGACTAAAGGTGAACTAGTTCTAGGGAGTGAAAACCTGAGCAATTATTCTTATTCTTTGTGTTTTTTTTGGTGCTGTCACAACAGTGTTACAATGAGGCACTGCCATAACGGTTGTCGACTGACTTCAAACCATGTTGTACCCACGTTGTGTCCCCCGTTCCCTTCCTGTAGCCGATTTTTTATTGAGAAGAAAACTAGCCGGACAGCAGACTGCCACGACGCTCTGAGTCGCAACCCACACAGGTTTTCGCTCAGATGAAAGTTTTCACTGGTTCTCGTAAAGCACACATCTATAATCTACGTTTTGTTTTGTTTTTGTCCTTCTGCTTCGTCGAACACACAGGATGCCAGCAATACGCATTTTCAAAAGGTCACGTCTCCTACCTCTTTTGTGGGTCTGATGTGAAGGATGGGAGCTGCAGCTTTCCAACTTGTTGGAAGTATTTTTTTTTTGTTTGTTTCATTTTTTTGTTCTGTGGTCGAGGTTCAGTATTTTCCAGCTGTGTCCACAAGTGTCAGAATGTGACAGAGCTGGGGTTGTGCTGTTACATAAGTTGAATGAGTACGACTTATGTTGCTCTCATCGCTGACTGTGCAAAAAGTTTGAACTTGACATTTTTGTTGGACTGCAGAAAACCATGCCAAAAAAGACTGGAGTACACAGTTTTCTTTCTGTTTATATGAAGGGGTGCATGTGTGTGTGTGTGTGTGTCAGATGCAGCGGTGTTAGTATGAAGTGCACTGTTTTCAGCCTTATCCCATGTACTTTGCCTAAGAAACTTTCTTTTATTATTATATTTGACTCATCTTTAGCTGTAGCCTTTTTTTGCCATACTGTAACCAAGACGAAACGGCAGCTTTTGAGGCCAAACACTGAGGCCGAAACAGCTTCTGTACCATTAAAACCATTCAACATGCCAAATAAGCCAATGAGAGGTGGGGATTTTCTCTTTTTCTTGTTTTTTTTTTGTTCTTAGATCATTGTGTGCACTGTCTAAGGGTTTGTGTGGAGCCTTATGTTTTCGAAGGCCGTCTGACTTTTACGTCAACACTCGCAACACAGATCCAAATGTCTATAAAATGTACTCTTCCTACGTCCTGTAAATCTGAAGAAAGATATAGAATATTAACGAAGGCATTGGAGAAACGCCCCCCCCCCCCCTATAAAATAAAAAAAAAAAAAGTCAATGGAAATTGTTCCTTTTATAAATTCTGTAAATATGTCTGATTTTTTTGTCTATCATTTAGGCCTTTTATTTTGACAGAGATTTATATTCAAATATGAAATAAAAATGAAAAGTTATTATCAAACTGTGTTTTGGTTGAATTTTCTTAGATCATTGTCAACTAAATTTAGTTTAGTGTGTTATGATGTGGAAAAATCAAACAAGCTCTCTGTAATGAGAAAATGGACTCAAAGGTTTCTTTGGTAAATTATTTCATTTCACCTCATCAATACATAAAAATG
Source organism: Phalloptychus januarius (assembly GCA_902982915.1). Taxonomy (NCBI): domain Eukaryota; kingdom Metazoa; phylum Chordata; class Actinopteri; order Cyprinodontiformes; family Poeciliidae; genus Phalloptychus; species Phalloptychus januarius. The sequence continues at coordinate 21,303,958 of CADWAE010000482.1, read as the reverse complement.
TATGTATCTATATATATATATATGTATATATATATGCATTACTTGATTTGTCTCTTTTTTTGGCATATTGCCTGCTTTAATAGCCAAAACAAATACACATGAAAAAAAACAAAACAAGAAGCTTTCCAAGTTAAAAAATTTTTGTTTTATAAATACAAATAGTCACTGATCATTTTCTCTTCCTAAAAATGTCAATTTACTTGATAAGTACAGTTGTTGTGCACATTAGAAGTTCATCAATTTAAATAAAAAAGGGAATTTAAAGTCAGAGTGCTCAGAGCTGCTAGCTGCTCCATTTGGAAACATTGGGTTAAAAAAAGCACATTTGAAATGTTCCATTATTATGTTCCCAAAGCTGGTGCCATTTAATAAAATGTCGCATTTTTACATAAAAGAGATGCTGGTTGAGGGGGTTCTGTGGAAAAGTTTTGGATTTGTTTGAGTTTTTTTGTAGGTAGCAAAATGGCTTCAGTAGATCAAACAGGGTTCTGTCTTTCATCAAGTGTACATGGCTCCATGCAGGTCATCAAGTCGATGCTCCCTCTGTTTTCTTCTCTCCTGAAAGACAAAAACCCCGATCACCTCAGGTCCTACTGAAAACGCAGAAGTAACAACTGTTCCACTCGACAGATCCAGCACGACACAAAAGATGAGAAATCCAACAAGGTGCAGCACAGAAACGTTAAAGCTTGAACTTTAATTTTCAAGAATTCTCTCAGATTCTCTGGTGCATTTATGTCTGGACTTTGACTGGATTGTTCTTATTTTATTTTGTGGGTTTATTTGGTCCTGGGTGGCTGCATCAATGCATAAAAGCCACTGCAAAAGGATTTCTAAAGTCATGTGTGTTTATATTTAGAACATTAAACCCCAGTGGAATACGTTACGGTTGTAATGCGACAAAACGTGAAGCAAGCTCACCTTGTCCTTTTTAAACTCCTCGTACTCTGGATTGTCAGTAGGTAACTCAAGTCGGCAAAGTGGACAGGAGTTAGTCTGGGATTTAAAAGTGGAACATGTGAAAGTTTTAAAGGGATTTCAGGCAAACTGCTGTTCAAATGTGTACAAAGTTTTTTTTTATAAATTGCACATTTGTCAGTTTTACCTTGCCCAACCAGGGTAGTATACATCCTGAGTGGAAGAGGTGTTTACAAGGCATTTCTCGAACCGTCTCTTGTTCCTCGAATTCCAGCAAACACACAGGACACTTCAAACCTTTGTCTGCCATGGCACAAAGCGTCAAATCAGGTCTCCTCAAATACACAAAAGATCATCTAGCTGACAGCTTTCAACACTACGATCCCTCAAACTTTCTCTCTACGGACATTAAATGTCTACATTCAACTCTTTTTTAAAACATTTCTGTCACCTGCTTGTTCTGCGGAAATGACAACCACAGTGAGGGTCTGAACAGCAGCTTTGGCAGCCGGGGGAGGAAGCCGCTGGTCCCAGTCTGACAGGTCGAACGCCCCGGAGTCAATCAGGTCCAAACCCTGCATTAAGGACCTGAAGACAAACACCAATCCCAGAGCTAGAATCTGCAGGTCACAGTTGCAGTGTAACATGTGAGTCAGGTAGGTTGGATCTCACCTGGCCAGCTCCAGCAGCGCATTCTGACGGTACTGCTCCTCAGGGTTGGTGGGCTCACAGTCATGTTCATCAAAGTATGAGGCCATTTTGATGAGTGGTGTGTGGTCTGTGCATTAAGGAAACTACAAATGTAAACAGAGTTATATTATATTATGAACTGGTACACGAACTCGTGTAAATAATGAATATAATTCTTAACCATTCAGGTTGTTTATTTTAGAGCGCATGAGCAGAAATGCCACTTTTAAAAACAAAAACAATACAAAATAACCTCTTCTGTAAATATTTTTCCCCTATGTACAAAGACTATACACTGAAGCTGAATTTATATTCTTCTCTTCTACATAAAAACATAATAATATGTTGTAGAACAGCAGCTATAAACACAAGGTAAAGTGAAGAGTCACTCACAAGAGCAAAAACACGACTGACGACTAAAATTAAAACAAACAAGTTCGGCTAACCTTCACAGTTTGCTAACAGGAACAGAGTTTGGTCTGTTTTCTCAGACTGCAGTAATCACCACAACACAGCGGTGAAAAAAGTTAGCTTTCCCTATTCCTGAAGAAGACTCACTGAAATATCAAGACTTACCCGAAACCTCAGCGATAAACATTTGTCATTCTTCCGGGTGCTACTTCGGTTGGTTACGTCACTCTTTGGTCCAATCACAGTAGAGAATGGATTTTCTTCGTCTGCTTGGGTAAAGGACTATGTTTCAGTGCTGCCATCAAGTGGTGTTATGGAGACACGTCAGTGACCAGGAGAAATCACTCATTTCAGGGTTTGAGTTGTCTACGCGCAGTGGCGGAACCATTCTAAGCCAACCTAATATCTAAAGAAGAAAAACAAAAATAAATATATGAAAAGATCATGTATAAAACTTTATATAAGTCCATGTAATGACATACATAAATAGATTTATATCAGGCGGGATACCAGTCTCCATTATGCTAATACTCATAAAAACAAGTTGATAGTGATCTGCTGGATGTTTCAATTGTGCTGCTGTGGTGCAACTCAAAGGCAAAAGCAGACTTCATACCTGGTGGTGATGGTAAAACAGCTATAAGTCATTTACTGATCCTGCGCAAAAACAAAAAAAAACAAAAAAACCTGTTTAAAAAAATAACCAAATATTCCGTTAACGAAACATGCATATATATATTTATATATGTGTGTGTGTCTATATATGCATATATTGATCTATCGACTAGATAGATAGCTCTATATATAGATATATACACACATCATTTTAATTTTTGCCCCCCCCCTTTAAAAGTCTAGCTCCGCCACTGTCTACACGTCTGTTTTCTGTAATGCAAAATGTTTTCCAGTACAGTATTTGAAATGTGTGCAGCTTGCAAAATAAAGAAATAAAACAGAATTTATTTCATATATTTTGGTCAAATGACTAAATCCATAATCTCAAATATAAACCAACGCTGGATTTTGTGCTTGTAATTCTAGAATTCATCCAGCAGATGGAGGTGTTTCCACAGCCAACACAACTCCACCTGCATGTGATCTCCTCACTTTCCACGTAGCTTTACCCCCATGTTATGGAACATGTTCTGTTCCACAACATGGGGAATTATTCTTTTTTTATATATATATATAAATTATTCTTTTTTCCTTTTTTTAAATTTGAAATATTTCTCTTAAGAGCTTCACTGATCAAAACTAACAAAAACAAAAATTCTTTGGATTATTTTTATAGTTCCTCCACCTAAACAAAATACAATAAATGATTTAACTGAAATTTAAATCTTAGGTATTACTGAAATATTTTAGCATTTATTCTGAGTTTTAAGACACACAAACAAAGATAAGTAAAACAAAATGTAACAATAAATGTTGCTAGCAAAACAACCATTGTTACTTTAAGACCAAATATAAAAAAACACACACCCAGACAAATTGATAGCAAAACAGAATTTATTTGCATAATCAGACTAACAATGATTAATCTCACTTTTCATATAGATCGACATTCTGAGTGAAAAGGAAAGAAAGACAAAAGAATTTATAGAAGGTATGGCTTTGGTTAAATAACATGCCACTACACTGATTTGAAAGGCTCCTGTAACATGATATCTTAAATAAAGAGAAGAAATAAGGCTCTAGAATTCCCTGAACAAGACAAAAGGGCAAATTATATTGAACAGACCCAACTTTGTGGTCATACAGTAGATGCCACTCATGCTGTGGGAAATGATTCGAATTAGTCCTGCCAATAGCTCTGGCAGACCACCGCATTCTCGTGTAACAGCCAACACACATTAGTGGACTCACAGACAACACGACAGACAGACTGTGGATTCTAACTGTGACTGGCCTGCGTGTCAAACCACAGGCACAAAAGCGAAGCGAGTCTGTTAAGGCTGGTAATCCACAGTTGCATAGTTGTAGGAACGTCACAAGCAAACGGCGTACCGTCCGCCGGCTTGTGTACGGCTCAACATTCATCTGTTTCCCAATACAGTAATCACAGCAAATATGTCCGAGTATCTGCGCCACGCCTTCACCTCTCTATCCCCGAACAAGTGGTTAGGAAACGCACACGCCAAGCACATTCCAGGCGATGCAGCTGCATTGAATATTTACAAAAACCCTCCTGGAGTTAGTCCGACACAGCAACGATAGTGAAAGCGATACAAACAACGTGGCTCCACATGTGCGAGACGAGCTTCATTTTTGCCCAGTGAAAAGACGAGGAATGATCGGACAGCGCAGAACGTCAGAACGGCCATTCGCGGACGTTCTAAATGAAAAATTAGGATTTGATACACGTTTGGTTTTACAGATGAGGATACAGACCATGTAAAGATAACCGCGGACACTGTAACAGATTAAAGATTGGCTTCTCCTTTAAAGAAAAAGTAGCTGTGTAACAAGGTTTCCACACTTCTTAAATCTTCATAAGTGTTTTTGACTCTAAACTTGACTCTAGAGTGACTTCACATTTCCCAATCTCTAAGTAACCACAAGATGAGTTACATTTCCAAAGTCATGCTGTTTATAGCAATGTGAATTTATCCATACCCCATTTTCTTCTACTCAAGTGTCTGACATCATAAGTGGTACAAAATAAAAAGCTGACCGCGCATTTCCAAAGCTAACAAAAACAAACAAAAGAAAAAAAAACAATAGGTCATCTGTTCCCTGCTAAAATGACACACTCAGCCAGTGAGCAAAATTGTCACACACACACCCCCCCCCCCACACACACACACATTTTGGATATCTTATCCAGTCTGAACTCACTACTCTGTAAAATGATAGAAACTGCAAAAGTTGAAAAACACAATGGTTTTAGGTTAACCTAAAGGTTACAAACACATAGAAACAGGGGGGGGAAGTAAAGTTCGCTGCCTCCATGATTTGTGGGGGGGAAAATGGCACATTTCTGGTATTTCTAAAGGTTTACGACATCATTTAAATACCGAACATGTCTTCATTAGACCTGCTGACCAAATAAAAGCCACTTCAAAAATGTTAGTCAGCAGAAATGTTTGAGTTTTTTTTCAAACCCAAACATGAAAACAATATTCTGCTTCAACAACACGCACACAATCAGTCTAAAGCATACTTCCATCACCACCAGAGGAAAACTCTTCGTTTCACTCGTACAGCGCCTCCCAAAAACATTCACACCTCTGTAACTTTTTCAGTTATGTCACAACCGCAAACTACAGTGCATGTACTCACGTTCTATGCGACAGATCAAATCTCAAGTAGTGAGAAATCGTAAATGATGACAGTTTTAAACATTTTTTTGGACTTTTTAGCAGTTTGCTAAGAAGCCATTGATGGAACAACACAAATTGGTGGCGGCAGCATCATGCACTGGTACAGGAAAGTTAATAAGAACAGGGTTCACTTTAAAAAGCATGTGCCATTTTCCTTAAACTTCACAATTTTAAACTACTTTGTGTTGATATCTCGCATAAAATCCATAAAGCTTGTTAAGGGTAGGAAGAAGTTCAGAGGGGAATAAATGTTTTTGCGTCACACTGTATTACGATCGGACCCTGTTCACAGCTCTAGCCTACTCTGACCGTGGTTCTCTAGTTGAACAGTTTGATGAAGCAGCCCTGGCAGTACGGTTTGTCGTTCTGCTCTTTGAACGTGCCTTTGTTGAGCTGCTTCAAGCAGAAGGCGCAGACGAAGTGCTCCGGGTGGAACTTCTTGGACATGGCCGTGATGCAGCGGCCCGTGATGGGCTTCTGACAGCCGGAGCAGAGAGAGCCGCGGCACTCGTGGTAGTGCACCTCGCAGTACGGCCGGCCGTCGTGCTCGAAGAAGCTTCCGTTCACAAACGGGGTGAAGCACACCTGCGGACACAAGGAAACGGGCCGTAATTTCGTCTTCTCTTCTCGTTACGAACATGACAAAAATCAGCTATCGGGGAAGAAGTTCTGGATTACGAACCCTGCAAACGAAACACTCGGGATGCCAGAGGCAGTTGAGAGCAGAGATGTAGTTCTCCAGGATGGCTCTGGCGCAGCCGCCGCATTTCGGCGCAAACATGTCGAAGTAATCCTTCCTGCAGTACGCCTTCCCATCCTTTTCGTGGAACCCTTTGCAGGAAACGCAGGAGAAGAAAGCGGGTTTTACGTGGCCCCGTAAAGCAAAAGCGAACACATTGCTAGCTCAGGATTTAAACAACTAAAAGCCTGTACCCTCTGGGCCGAAGAAGGATCCACACTGAGCACAGAAGAAGTGTTCAGGATGCCATGTCCGGTCCAACGCCGTCACGACTTTCTGCACGAAAGAACGACAACAAAGCTTACTACATGCCAGCACTTCTGCTGGAGACGTTCACGTTTTTCCAGAGCGATGACGCACATCCAGTATGGGCCCGTTGCAGTAGTAGCAACGCGGAGAGAACAGGTTGTGGTAATCTTTCTCGCAGTACGGCTGTCCTTCCCGCTCGAAGAAGTTCCTGGAGCCGATCTCCTCCTGACAGTGTGTACACACAAAGTGCTCAGGGTGCCATGTTCGGCCCATGGCAGTCACCACCTGAGTGAGCAGGAGAGTAGATGGAGGACTGAATACATGATCCACATGATGCAAACACTGCAAAAACGCAATCTCCCAAAGTGATTTCGGTGCAGGTTCTGGTGCAAATAACTTGGCGTTCTTGAAATAAGACGCATAACTTATTATTTCTGGTTATTATATCAAATAAAATTCCTATAAAATAGATGAAGGGTTATCCACAGGGTATAAGTTTTTGCAAGGCCCAGTATGTGAAAAGTTGATCACATCATCTCACCTGTCCCACGATGGGCTTACAGCAGGCACCACAGACTCCTTTAGCAACTGTCTGCACCCCCAGTTTGTTGAGGTCAGACTGCAGGCTGCCAAGCATGTTGTCCAGCTTGTTGACCTGCGTCGGCGGTCCACCTGGAGCACCGGCCTTCCCCTGTGCCATGATCTAAAACGGTTGCAAACAGTTATGTCTTTCTGCTCCACAGAGACGCAAATGAAACAATTAATCACTTGGAGGCTACCAACGTTCAAAACCAGACATCTCTAAGGACGGGTGGACAACAGAAGGGGTAACAGACGGGGATTCGTGCCTGCATTGGAGGGAAGAATGGGTCACACTCTGTTTGGCAGCCTATAGACACCAGGAGTTTGGGTGCTGCTGGTTGTACTGGCTCCACCGGTGGTGGATGGTTTGGGGTGCGGACAACAGGAGGAGGGGGATCTGGCTTATGCATGGGAAGGTCCTGCACGGGCGCCAATGGGGCTGTGGTTTTTGTAATTTGCCGAGAAGGGGGCGGTGGCTCCTGAGCACGGATGGCTTGTGAATTAAAGGAGGTAGGTGGAGGAAGAGGTGGCGGTGTTGGGACGGGGGGCTGCTGTACTGGGAGTGGTCTCTTAGGTTCTTCTATAACAGCGGGGCGACGAGGGTTAGGGGGAGAGAGGGGCGGGAGGACCTTCCGGACAGGGACTGGTGACTCGGGAGGAATTATGATCTGAAGGGAGACAGAGAGGAGCGTGAAGGAAAAGCGAGAGAAGATGAATTAGCTGAAAGACATTTAGGCTAAACGTCTGAGCACACAGCAGCCGACCTTGTCAACCTCACCGCCCCATCCGTCGGGACGGAAACGCTGCGGTTTGGACGTGACGACGACCCCCTCGGTCAGCCACTCATCCGACTGTTTGCGGCGCCGCTCCGAGCGGCTGATCCCGAGCTTACCCTGCAGCTCCTCTATGAGGCGGTCCTGAGACGAGTTCTTGTTTACAATGATGGGGCCCATCTTCCTGCGCAGGTGACCGTCGCGATACATAGGATGCACGTTGGGAGTCTCTTTAGTGCGCCTAATCACCGATTTTATCTAGGAGGGAATGGTGGAGACCTCATCTTACACCCAGATTCACCATAAACCAGTTCACGCAACATGCCAGTGGGCTTCTGGGGTCGTGCATCAAGTCCTTTAAGCATGCTTGGGTCACAAGACGTCAATGAGCTGAAACCCTCCAAATCCTCTTCAACGAGACTCAAGCAAGCGAAATACTCACTAAGTCAGATGCGTTAGCTTCTGACTTAGTGAGTCAGTGAGTCACACGTCCAACACACGTCCAAGTGTAAGAAATTATTTTTATGGTTATAGCAGAAAAAGCATTGAGTTAGCCATGGGTGCAATCTCAATCCAAAAACTGTTAGATGGCTTCTTTTCTTTTGCTTGATAACCTAAAGTGTTGTATTAATTAATTTATTTATTATGGTATAAAGATACTGTAAGTAGGAATAGATACACCGGACCAAACTAGAGACGTATCCAAAGGGAACTAGAATTGCCAGATGGCTGGTTGGGAACTAAAAACAAACCTTTCTCCAATTAGGGAATGCAATATATCAAACTTCTCTCTTCAAGGTGGATGTTGAACGCTAAGAAGTCTGAAACATAGCAGGTTTTCAGTATCAGCAGAGTGTCTACATCTATGTGCTTCCTCTGGCATATTTTGGCTGATACAGTTTTTCTTTTTTGGCTGGAAAGTCGGTAAGAATAGCACATCTGTCAGTCAGCTCTCTCTAATAGCAAAGCGAAACGGGACAGTGACTGATCAGTTTCACATGTGAATATTGGCCAATTGCACATTTCCCATAATTAATGAAAATGGCACCAAATTATCAGTGCACCCCTCGTTGATACATATGTAGACCAAACAGTAGCGTACTAAATTTTAAAAACGCTTCATAGCATAGAACACGGCTTGCGATGAGCGTGGTTGATAAATATGGACCAGTTTTTAACTTCAGCCATTTTTGAAGACGTTAACAACACAGCTGAACCAGATGCTAGCATGTGTCAGTCTCAGCAGCCAGAAAACAAACGAGCCTGCCGTGCGGATGCATACATGTCCCGTTGCAGAGACTCTGTCTATACTGGGAGCTTGGAGCAAGGGCATGTCCAAAGAAACCTCAGGGGTCCCCGGGCACGAGGACGGGGTCATGGACTCATCCATCCAGCTGGCTTCAGTCAGAGGAGTCATGCTGCCATCTGTGTACAGCCTCTCAGTGAACGGTGTCATGGTGCCGTCTAGTCCATCATGTAGGGACATTGACAGCTCCTCGTCAGCCCAGTCCAGGTCTCCGTTGCCGTCGGTTCCCATGTCTATGGAGTCGTCTGTGATGGTGTTGGTGGCGCTGGTGAACGTGTCGGGTTGCACACAGATTCTGTCCATGGGCAGGATCAGGTCCTCTTGCACCTCCTGCAGTCCTTTCCTGAGAGAGTGAGCCTCCATCGTCTCTAGTGGTTCCTCTGTGTGTGATGTATGGCTTTGTGCAAAACTCATCGCTAGAAGCTTATCTAGGGCCTCATCAAGAGAGGGCTCCTCTCCAGATGGTTGCTGTAAAACTAGGGAAGTGTCTCTCTGGGCTACAGGAGACACCGCTGACAGCTGTCTGCTTGTACTGGTGAAAATCAGAGGACAGGGGATCGTCAGTGGAGAGACTGCAGTCGGCGGTGAATACGGTGCTGATGGGAGGTGCAGAGAAGCTTGAGACGCAGAAGCAGCAGCAGGCAGAGGCGAAGGAGTCGAGAGAGGCGGAGTGCGGCTTTTTGAAAGAGGCGGGGAGGTGAAATCTAAGTCCTGGTCAAGAAAACAAGTAGGCCTCTGGTTTACAGATTGAGAAGCGCATAACGTTTTACTAATGGACGGTGAAAGGCGCTCTGCGGATGGACTGGGAGTTTTGGGGGTCTTGCGCTCCAGGACTGTGTTAACAGAGGTAAGAGAGGAGGCAGTGGCATTGGAAAGGCTCGGGCTATTTCCTAACAAGCTGGACCTAGAGGGCGCAGACTGACAGAGGACGAGCAGGGACTTTGTTTGGGAGGACAGCAAGGTGGCATGCAGAGTCCAGGTCGATGTCACTGGCAGCAGAAAGAGACGAAGTCGGACTGTGGGGTACAAGAAGGTTCGGATGAGGCATCACAGACCACTATCCTTTCCCTCCTCATCTATGTGCAACTCTAGGGCAGCAGATAAAGGCAGGAAAGAAGAAGCAGGTGGGTGGGGAAGACTAAGAGAAGAAGAAGAAGAAGAAGGAGCCACTGGGGTGATGGAGGAAGGCGCTGGAGAATGGTGAGAGGTAGTTGGTGCCCCTGCTTGGTCTGGCAGAGAGCCCAAAGAGCTGGGCTGGAGAACAGAAGAAGTACAACAAAATAAGAGGAAGAGGACAGAGGTTACAAAAACGTCTTTAGGAGAGGTTTGTGAACAGAGGACGTAAAGTAGCCTCTACAACGTTTACTCATGCTTGGTACCTTGAAGTCAGATAAAGAGGCCATCAGTTCGTCCAACTCTCTGGTGGCACATGAAGCTGACATTCTTGTTTGCTGTTGAGATGCATCCACATCACTATGGCGTGTGGAAGAGCTGGAAAGAATGAAGGTGATTCTTTTTAACAACAATAAAACTTAAATCAAAGTGGAAATGGCGTTAAAAGTCGGGGTGCACCGATAAATTGGCCCAGATTTTCTTAATTTTGGGAGATTAGAGATTGGCTGATATTTGCATGACAAACAGATCGTATCCACTGATCTTATCCACGTCTGCAAAGGTCTGAAAATCAGCCTCTGGACACTTTTACTGTACTGTGAGAGAGGGCTGACAGTCATTAGCAATTTTGTCATGATGTTTAACGACTTTTCAAATAAAATAAAAAATTGCCATTGGACAAAATTGGAATTGATAGATGAGACATTTTAGGGATTGGTGATCAGCCAGAAAATCAGTCAAATCAATCAGTGCACCCAAATTAAAACCCCAGTTTTATTCAGTGTTTTTACACAGAACAGTAAAATATATCCATGTAAAAATACTATTACTACATTTCTTCACCATTTCTGCAAATTGTAAATAAGGCTAAGCAGCTTAATATAGACTTACATTATCCCAATAAAGCATTTTAATAAAGCAAAAAACATAAAATTTCATTTTTTAAATCTGTCAAACATGCATGTATTTATAGGCTTACAAGCACATAAAACATTGAAGGATTTGACAACGACATAGAGCACCTTGCGAAAGTATTCACAATCTTTGCATTACAACAATAAACCTTCATGCATTTCATTGAGATTTTATTCGACAGACCAATACAAAGTAGTGAATAATTGCAACATAGAAGGCCTAGAAGTCTTGACAAAAAAATCTATCTTTATTTTATACAAATTTATCTTTGTGTTCTTATGTGGAAAAATAAAATCCAGTGTAACCAGCTGGTAACTCCCAGAGGAGCTGCAGAGAGATTGACGTATGCGGTGGAAAAATCTGTTGCCACAACAATTAGTTGTCATACTCTTTATGGAAGAGCAGTAATAAAAAAGCTATGAAAGGGAAAAAACAAATACATAAAAGATGGTGGTCAGATGAGACCACAAGAAACTTCTGTGGGCCACATACAGAACACGATGCGTGTAGGAAAACAAGCAGCTTGCATCACTCCGAAAGCATCACTCCCACTGTGACACTGTTACTTTGTGTTGGCCAAGCAGAAAGAAAACCAATTAAAAACATTCGAGCTTGTGGCTGCACCACAGCTAAATGAAACATTTCAATATTTTCACAAAGGTTTTGTGGATTTCACAATTCTGAAAATGCACATCAAAACGTTCTCCAAAATAAGCTGTGCTGAAATTCAGTGACACTCAAAGGTTGCGCTGCACAATATGCCGCAAATGTACGGTTTCCTCAAAATCACTGCGTGAATGTGAAGAACCGCCTGGAGTGCAAAAAGTGTTAGCTAATTATTTAAGCACCGTGCATTCATACTCTGTGCACCTCTGATATATTTGATGACGTTAATTAAATTTGTTGTTTAATGAAGCATAAAAAGTTGAAAAAGGTGGTGAAGGCAATAAAAAACTAGAGCTAAGCTTTATAATAAATTGCTTTATTACTTACTTATTTATTTATTTTATTTGTGTATTAAATTTCTTCATCTGGGACCTTAGTCTGAATTTTGTACCACAAACAAGCAAAAAATGGCATGACAATGAAAAGTTCTTGAATCTTTTTGTTGACAAAGCAAACACACAAAACCTTGAGTTTGAGATGGAAATTATGCTTTCGTTTGTATTTTTAGTAGCTGGACTAGTTATCTGCAGTCTGTGTTTATGTTTGCTATGAATCCAAAACAAAAGATAGTCAAATGTTTAAATATTTGGTTTATTTATCACAAACCATGACTGAGTAGCTTATCGTTAGCTTTTCTTTCATCCGCACTAATCAGCATCAGTAAAAACAGAGGCTGTACCTGGGTGAAGGGCCTGAGCCCTCCAGCTGACCCTCGGCTGGGGGTCGAGCTTCCTCCGCCCTCATCCCGTTCCTTCTCGGCTTTTCCTGAGGTGGGGGGCTGACGAGGATGTCGGGAGCGCCTCCGTTCTCATAGTGGGTGATGCTGCAGGACGGTAAGGGTGGAGCTGCCTCCTCTGAGGAGACGATGAGTAAACGCACAAAACACAAACAGAAGTGAGAAAGTGTTGAATTCCCACTTGCCCCGTTTATCCATTTCCTACAAGGTGGATTTCTTAGTCCACCACAAATACAAACAGATTAGGGGGAGAAAAGAAACAAGGAAAGTGCAGGCCAGATGCTTTTAATAAAACTTGAGGCGTAATAGATGTGAAAGAATTAGGACATTTGGTACAGCCGCGTCACTGTGTTCGTTCGGCAGCCTATAAACGCAAAATATTTGTGACAATGCTGTGATTTAATACTAAAATCCTATTTAAATGTGTTAAAATTGGAGCTATGCGTACTTTCTCTAGAATGTCTCTCCTCTTCTAACTTCTCTGAATTCAATTTAGGAATTTAAATTTAAATGTCTGCCAGTGTTTTCAGATTAGATGCAAAAGGAGGAAAAAGCAGATGATACAAAGGTGCAATTTATTTATTATAACTTAAGCGTTCTCTACCTGTAGTAGGGAAGGAGGGAGAGCTCTGCTGCACGGCGTTAAGCTCCAGCAGAAGCCGGTCCAGCTCCGAGAGATTACTGCCCAGGGCAGAGGTGATGGCTGCTGGAGACGAGTCTGACGTCTTGTGTTTGTTAGGAAAGCTGAAAAACACACAAAGTGCAACTTAAAGGTAAAAGAAAAAGCAGTGTGCTTGACTCCGAGGACATTCAGAGAGCAGCACCTGTAGACATGGTCCTCTTCGATGTGTGACAGCGGAGAGCTGCTGCTGTCTCTGGACCACGAGCTCTTATGGGCCGAACCTAAAGACTGGAGCAGATGAGTGAAGTCATTAGCATTTCCTTGCTGTTAGGTTTAGAGAGCGCCTCATAAAGTAGAGACCTACCTGTTGGGAAGAGTGGTGGGAGTCCGGTTGATCTGTCAGGGAGCCATTCAGAGCATCGGCTGAAGGCGGAGGTGGAACCGGAGGCGGTACGGACGCGTCCTGGTAGGGGAGTCCGCCCGTCGGGATGGAGTAGGGCGGCTCCTCGGGCAGGAAGACCGGCCGCTTTGAGATGTGGGACGTGGTAGACTCTAGGTCTGCTAGCAGCGCATCTGAAAAGGTGAAATACTTTTTGTTAGTTCCCAATCCGATACTGACCCGGGATATCCCGTCAGTATCAAACAGCAAACAAGTATCAGATTATATCAGCCTGCATACAAATTCCCCAACAGAAGCGTTTACTTTGACCCAGCATTCCTGTCCAGAAGCGCTCGGATCCCGAACAAAGAGTCAGTAATAAATGGGTCCACTGTTCTCAGACCCATTATTATTGATATCACTTGATCAAGCCTTTTCTAACATTTCATACCACACAATAAGTTATGATGCCGATATTGTATTGGGTCAATGTCAGGTTTTTTTCAGTAGACGAAGCCCAGAGATGTGGAATCTACTTTAAAAGAAAACTTTTGCATGAGATTTTGAGACACGTTTGTGTTTTAACCAGACTGCAAGAGAGAGAGAGAGAGATTTGTAGCAGATAACAGGAAGGTGCAATGCAGAAGAGTAAAGCTACTTTGTTTAATCCTGTAACAGTTTAGAGAATAAAATTGTTAAGACCACCTCATATTTGTCTCTACCTCTGAAACAATGATGCTGCATGGCAGGAAGAATAGAAATAAACATTTTTAACGTCTTTTGTAAATCTTGCATCAGCTTAGCTGTTAAAGTAAAATTAAAATAATCAGCACATGAAGGTTAAAGCTTTACAAAAAGAAAAAAATCACAGATCAACTATGAGTAACAAACCTTATACTTTCATGTCTCTGCAATAAACAAATCAGTTTCTTTAGTCATGTAGTTTTCACAGCCAGTCCATTGACGTGGCATTAGCACCTCTGGACCAATGTTTACAACTCAACTCCCCATTTCACCTTCTTGATTTGTCAAAACTGAACCCACTCCATTGCACGAGAGCTACTTTCTCCTATTTTTATTTGTACATTTATTTTATTGATGTGTGGATTTCCATTTAGCTGTACGAGACTGAATACGAACTTAACAAGACAGAGTGATAACAAAGAGGCAGGCAGGCAGAAAGCATTTCTAAATGGCGTCCAGGGTTGAGAGGGTACAAAGTTATCCTCCTGAGAATTTGGTGCAACTCCAGAACAAAATAGACCCTTACATCACACCGTCCGTCTGTCCTTCCAGCCAGCCTCCGCCTGACCAGAATAGACCGCCGTCACCAGCTGCATGCCGTTATGCTACAATGCTTCTGACATGCCATCATCTGCTTTAGATGATCCAAAGCTCACATTGGCTTAAAAAAAGCAGCGTCGTTTCAATCCGACAGCATGCAAACTTGTTTCGATTTAGAGTTTCTTTATGACTGCAAAGTTTTATTTACCGTTTATCTAGAAGGTGGTTCAAAGATTAGCAAAGAGAACATTTCACACTTTTCTAGACAAGAACTTCCATATTTAATCCTGACCCTTCATCATCACCATCTGTGGTCCAAAGGGGAATCCTGCCCAGAAGCCAAACGTCCTCCGTCCTGCACTTTGACGTAAGCCATGTGGGAGCTCGGGTCTATTTAAAGCGGTAAGCTCAGAGAGTAGCCATGTCTGTGCAAATGTGCTGAAATATCCAGACCAGCTCAAAATAATCTGCACCTGGTGCTGACATGCTAAACAAGGCCCGACTTAAATTGACTTTGTCACTCATAAAACAAAGCCCGCAGATAGAAAAATGCCACAAGTGGTTTTGGGACAAAGCTGAGCCGTAAAATGCTCCGATCTGAATGTGGCTGTGGTATCATATTTCTCCTACCAAGGTTTTCGAATTAAACACACTTCTGGACTCGCTATACTTGCTGTACTGAATTCCTAGAAAGTTCCTGTTGGCCTCGGCAGAAAGGACGGAAATCCTGCCCAAAGGCTGCTGAGGCACTAGCAGACAAAGCAAAGTTGTCCAAACACACCATGGGCTGCTGATGTGACACAGCAGTGACTGCAAATATCTGAAAATATTCAAAGGTCATCTTAAAGAATCGTTTGGAAATATGAAAACTTCTTGCTTTATCATTGTTTTAATGTTATCTTTATATGAACCCGAAAAAGTTTTCAAGGAGAAAACAGATTTCTGGGATAAAAATACACCTTATGCTTAATGAACATCCATCTATCCATTTTCTATACTCCCTTGTCCCTTAGTGGGGTCGGGAGGTGCTGGTGTCTATCCCCAGCTAACGTTCTGGGCGAGAGGCGGGGTCACCCTGGACAGGTTGCCAGTCTGTCGCAGGGCAACACAGAGACAAACAGGACAAATAACCATGCACAAACACGCTCACACCTAGGGAGAATTTGGAGAGGCCAATTAACCTGAAGGTCATGTTTTTGGACTGTGGGAGGAAGCCGGAGTACCCAGAGAGAACCCATGCATGCACAGAGAGAACATGCAAACTCCATGCAAAAAGACCCCGGACCGGGAATGGAACCCAGAACCTTCTTGCTGCAAGGCAACAGCTCTACCAACTGCGCCACTGTGCAGCCCCTTAATGAACATGTACTGTACATACTATAAATTCATTAAAACCAAGAGTATGTCCCATGCAGATCACTCACTATTCAGGTCTTTTGTGCAAATTCTAACTCAGAAACCAAAAAACCCTTTGCTGTCGTAACACACAGATAATTTCCTTTGGGTAACATAAAGTGTTTTTGAATTCATTATTTTGCACGTTGAACATTCATTCCATGTGTGTGAAAATATTTTTTAAAATAGTCTTTAGAAAAAGGATAGCCGGTTGTTAACAAGGCTCCACTGTATCAGGAAAATGTCACAATGCAATATTACCACAGAGTATTGCGATAACGACATAATAACCCACATTTTCCTCTACTTTCTCTTTCCATCATCACTGTGTCTGACTTTTCTCCTCAGGGTCACTTAGATCTACTGCATATCAGATAAGAACATGGAAGATGAGGAAATTCCACCCAGATGGCTGAACATGTTACTGTGAAGCAGTTTAATGCACTACAACCCAACAAACATTACATTCAAGCAGTCCTTGAAATGCATATTTAAATAGAAACTTAAATAGATTATTTACTGACGATTATTTTTGTTTAGCTTTGGCAGCATAGTTGGTGCTTATATTAAAAACAACAACAGCATAAAACACAGGTTTTCCCCTCCAGAAATTGCACATACCTATATGAAAGTTAATTATTTTTGTTGTGGGTTGGTATTTCCATTATTGTTGATGTAAGACATCCTTATTTAGTTTCATTATTACCTAGATCTGGGTGGGGGTTTGTCTCTTGTGCATTTATAAAAAGGAATTTATGGAGTTGGGAGAAACTCCATATATAAAGTTATTTGTATATTATGAGCTACAAATAACTTTGTATATCAAGGATTTGAATATATAGGATTATTTTTCTCCCTTACTCTGTGGTAAATATTTACGCCGTTTTGTGCAAAAATAAATAAATGATCATTTAAAAAAATTCTCCGGTAAATATTGCCAACTTTATGAGCACTCCACCTGTTCCCAGATTATAGAAAAAAATACTCTTCCTTTAAAGAATAAACAAAGTTTAGAAACTAACTTCGAAAAACATACAAGTCCAACTCTCCTTCTCCATTTGTTTCATTTAAATGATTCTAAATATAAAGTGATTATTCACTTCCATCCATCCTGCCACTAATCCGGGGTCGGTTCGCAGGGGTAGCAGCCTAAGAAGGGAGGCCCAGACTTCCCTCTCCCCAGCCACTTGTTCCAACTCCTCCGGGGGAATCCCGAGGCATTCCCAGGCCAGCCGAGAAACATAGACCCTCCAGCGTGTCCTGAGTCGTCCCCTCCTCCCGGTGGGACGTGCCCAGAACACCTCACCACGGAGGCATCCAGGAGGCATCCTGACCAGATGCCCGAGCCACCTCAACTGGTTCCTCTCGACATGGAGGAGCAGCAGCTCTACTCTGAGTCCCTCTTGGATGACCGATTCTCTCTCTAAGGGAGAGCCCAGCCACCTTACGGAGAAAACCCATTTCGGCCGCTTGTATCCGGGACCTCATTCTTTCGATCATGATCCAAAGCTCAGATAAGGGTAGGAACATAGATTGATCGGTAAATCGAGAGCCTTGCTTTTTGGCTCACCTCCCTCTTCACCACGATGCCCGCTTCACTGCAGACGCTGCACCAATCCGACTGTCGATCTCCTGTTCCCTTCTTCCCTCATTCGTGAACAAGATCCCGAGATTATTCCATGTTAAATAATTTATCAGTGAGGAAAGAGACAAATCTTCTTCACAACACAGATTGATATCATGGGTTTTGTTTTATGATCAGATAAATATTGAGTAATGGCAGACAACAGAAGGTCAAGTTGTCCGTCTGTGTTCAGAAATCTCAGCTTCTTCATGAGTCAGTAGTTTGCTCTTCTCTTTGCTCCAGGCCGGCAGCTGATGGAAAGTAGATAGAAGACAGTGAGCTAGTCCATTCTGGATGTGTGAGCACATGACTATGAATTAATTCATTATCAAAGTGTGTTGATTGTTCACTTACACAACAGTTTTACTGAGGACACATTGCATTCACAACGCCTCAGCAACCTTAACTGCCTCCGCCTTCACCCCTCTCCTGCTCTCAGGACATGTCCTGGCAAAGACGCTGCTTCTCCAACGTTTCCAACACGGTTATTTCCCGACAGAGCATTTCCAGAATCTCGAATTCTCTCAGACCGTTCCACTCAATCTCGTCCCTCAGGTTGGATTCCCGTTGATGCAGCGCCAGGATCTCCTGCATGAGTTCGTCCCTTTCTTTCCTCAGCTCCTTGTAGCTGTTGGACTTTTCTTCACCGATGTGGTCCAGGAGCTCAGACGAAACCTCTATGTGCGCTCGCATAAAGACCTCAGGTCCAGGGGAGCCAAGGTGAGCTCTCGACTCTTTTTCATTTCGAAGCGTCAGTTTCAGCTCCAGCAGTTCTCGACTGAGGTCATTCACTCCTCTCTTGACACTTATATCTCTTTTGAGATTTGGCATCTGGACTGGTGCTGGACGTTTTTGACAGACATGATGGATTTCTTCCAGCTTCTGCATAAAATGGTCTGCGATTTGAACAGCCCGTTCAGCTTTGGCCTCCACATTCAGCCGTAGATTAGTTTCTACCTGGAGCTGGCGAGTCAGTTCTGGAAACACATGAGTGAAAACTTCTTCTACTTTTAAGGTAAGGTACAAGCAGCAAACTGGTTATCCGTAAACAAATGTGCTTATAGCTGTGTTTGAAACCAACTTACGACCAATGGCTTTGTCGGGATCTGCATCCCGAAGCGCTTTAAGTTTGTCAATTTCTTGACTCAGAGCCATGTTCTTCTTCCGCTCTGCTTCAAGCTTCTTCTTGAAGAAGACTCTTATTTCTTCATTTTGATGGTGGAGTTCTTCATTCTCACCAAAAAGAATGTTCAGCTCCTTCTCATACATTTCAAAGAGGTTAGACATATGCTCATGGCTCCATAGGTTCTCCATGTTTGCATTTTTCCAACACTCCAACCAGAAATGCTTGCTTTCCCGGCGCAGAGGGAAGTGTGTCAAAGGCCTGATTTGATTCTCTGTAGTGAACTCTGAACTGCTAGAAGACCCGACTGCAGTTCCAGAACATTCGCTGCATCGTCATAACAATCCATGGTGACATTCTGCTGTCCTGTCCACCAATCACAGCAGAGAAATTCCTCTCAGTTGTTCCGTTCAGATTGGAAAGGACATTTCCATCGCAAAATATCAGAAGATTTTACATCTAGATGGAGTTCAGAAGAATATTTAATCATGATGCTATTGCTGAAAATTATAAGGTAACTCACAGTTATCTTTAATTTCCTTTCTTGTTTTACATTTCATATTGACTCAACCACTATTCATGAGTATTAGCATCTCAACCATTAGGGAAAGTAACAAACGACTGGCAAAATATGTTAGTGCGACCAAGCAATCCTTTGCAATTACAATACTGCACACATTGATAGAGTATTGATACAATGTGCAGGTCTAGTTGTTTTATGTTGTTTGTCTTGTGTTTCAGAGGAAGTTCAAATAACTGACAGGATGATCATTTGAGATAGACCAATTAGTTCATTTTTGTTTCAGATTTTGGGGTACATGGTTTGGTGTTTGGCTGCACAGTGGTGCAGTTGGTAGAGTTGTTGCCTTGCAGCAAGAAGGTTCTGGGTTCGATTCCCGGCTCAGGGTCTTTCTGCATGGAGTTTGCATGTTCTCCCTGTGCATGGTGGGTTCTCTCCAGGTACTCCGGCTTCCTCCCACAGTCCAAAAACATGACTGTCAGGTTAATTGGCCTCTCCAAATTGTCCCTAGGTGTGAGTGTGTGTGCATGTTTGTTTGTCCTGTGTGTGTCTGTGTGGCCCTGAGACAGACTGGCGACCTGTCCAGGGTGACCCCGTCTTTCGCCCGGAACATTAGCTGGAGAGGCACCAGCACCTCCCGACCCCACTAAGGGACAAGCGTGTTAAAACTTGGACAGCCAATGTATGTTAACAATTTATGAGGTAACAGTAACTTAGCCTGTTTAAGTCAACTTGAGCAACGGGTTGCAAATTTTGGCCTTCCTAATTTTTCTGTGCCTAATACCCAACCACTGGTCATTGAGGGTTCAGTTTCACAGACACAAAATAAGCTATTTGAAATTTAAGTAAAAGAGGAATAAATATGTTTTGTATTTGTTTACAGTCATCATTTCTAATATTTCATGATAAAATTGGTTTTTGAACTACACACTTAAAAAAAAGTATCGATTATTTATTAATTAACATTCTTAATCAAACATTTTTCCATCTAGTCTGAGCCAAAAGGTGTGTTCATGTAATACACTGCAGGAGCAACAATAGCAAATTTATCTTATAAATTATGACCAACTGATTCTGTCCTTAAATTTTCTTTTTTCTAAACCACTACCTTTGGTTGTGGTTAAATACATACTTTTATAAGTGTAAGAAAATCAATGTCATTGTTTACAACGTCTCCTTCTGTTCCCTGAATGAACTTGAGAAATCGAGCTCTATGTGAGAAATCCCGGACAGAGCACTGAAGGGATGATGAGAGTCGGGTGGAATGGCATACACTAAAGAAAATTACATAAACCACAATTAAACTTCCTGCAGCTGCCCAAGTATGAAGATGAACTGATCAGATAGGAAATAACATCAAATAATGTCACTATAATCTAGCTCCCAACCTTCAAAGAGAGGAAAAACATGGCGATAAAACATCAATAACAACAAGTCTTTCTTGGTAAATCAGGAAAGTAAAAATATGTCTCACTAGAGGAAAAAATGAAATGAAGCCTCGTAGAAATTATTTTAAGTGACCCAAAATGATTTTTGCACCCCAAAAAAAGATAATATAATATTTAAAAACTAGACTGGAGTTTGAAGAGGTTTGTGAATGAAATGTTGTCCATTTGTTTTGCTTTGTGAAAGAAAACAAACTCTAATGCAGAAAAGTCTCAAACTTACAGAAACTTAAGAGCATCAACGATCCAAACAGCAGAGTGGGCCAAGTATCGGTCTAATCTTTTCCATTCCAGACAGGGGGTGGGGGGATGTGTAGCAGCCACAATGGACAAAGTCCAATTCTGCTGACAGCATCCTGACTCAATGGCTGATTGTGCGGCGGTCCGAAGGAATAAAACCGCCATCAAAAGTGAAACGACTGAATCAAATTATTTCAAACGACTTCATCTGACCTGAGTCAAACAATGCACAGACTTACAGTGGCGCTGTCAGTGGACATAATTGAGGTCGCACTGCGGTGCCGTATTGTGTTGACATTAT
Organism: Phalloptychus januarius; assembly: GCA_902982915.1. NCBI lineage: Eukaryota > Metazoa > Chordata > Actinopteri > Cyprinodontiformes > Poeciliidae > Phalloptychus > Phalloptychus januarius. Next base: position 21,282,604 of record CADWAE010000482.1, on the reverse strand, counting down.
ACACATTCTTGCGGCAGTGGGCACATGTATAGTCTTGACTTTGTGCAACCCAATGTCTACCCACTCACGGCTCTGCCACAGTCCGGCGATGTTTATCAGATGGGATGAAGGCACATGGGGAATTCCACACATTCCTCCGTCCACCCTGAGAAAGAAACCTCTCAGGTAGGGGCATGTGGAAAACAGCTCTGAACGCGAATACACAAACTTAATCTAGTGAAAACGGTCATTAAAGTCTCCCCTCCCAACACACCTGGAGTCAAGAAGAAGACACTCACTGCTCAATGCTATCCATGCATGCTTTGCATTCCACAATAAGGGAGATGCCTGTGTTTTTACTGGCCTTCACCACACAGTGGGGAGTTCACTGCAGGCACGGATGAAAACAGAGCGCTTCCATCTTTTTCATGAACATGTGGGCAACTGTGAAAGGTCATCAGGGTCCACAGCTCACCTGTTTATACCCAGGGAGCAAAAAAGAGCGGAACTGGCTCCGGTCCCAAAACGGACACCCTATCCTCTCCTATCAAGCCAACCCAATGTGGTATATTTATAGCAAACAAGGAAAGCAGAGGCCGGAGTGAGGCGGCGGTACGAGAGATGCCAAAGAGAGAAGTGACATCAAAACGGAATCGACGGAGAATCTCGCTTTAAAGATTAAAGAAGGCTAACTATTTGTTTTTACCGCACAGTTAAAGGAAAAAAAAAATACAAAATCCCAAACAGACAATGGTTGAATGGATGAAAGTTAGCAATCAGTGAGACAGAGGCATCATTTAGCGATTGCTAGCTAAAAATACCCCGCCAAGCAGAGCCATGTCAGAAAGATGACACTCCCTTTGAAAGAGTGCTGGACCAAAATAAAAGTGCTTCCCCACAGAACAGTAAATCAGATCACAAGGGAAAGTCTAAGGACTGATGCAGCACTCGGTCACTGAGGACGGTCAGAGCCATGGCGTGGATGAAAACCTCATGTCAACGAGGAGCCATCTGGGCTGTCTGCAAACTGTCAGAGAACGGCCATCTTGTCATTTACGGCATGCGAGTGCTTGTTAAAAGCACATTCGTTCCTTCAATAATATTTGTTCCAGGCATTTTTAAAGAATTTTATCTATGATTGCGTTGACAATGGCTAGACATATGGGACATTTGGCGTATTACAAATGTTCTCCTAACTGCTGCCAAAACAATTTAATGTAGTGAGAATGAAAGATGTAGAAGAAGTCACTTGAAACTTCTTGCAAAAAAAAAGTTTGTTTATTTATTCACATGGGTGTGGTCACAGCAACCCCTGTGTGAATGTCATTAATTTAGATATAAATTGTTCAACTAGATCAAATAAATCAGTCCCTCCAGTTTTTCGCAATTTCACGATAAAATTCACACAAAAAAGTTTTTTTTCCACTAATGCTGGGTTATTCATATCTCCCAAGTGGAGATATGAAGTCCATCATCATTGTTGGTTAAGCCCAGGTCGAGGATCAGGTTTCTTCTCCGACAGGTCAATAGGTCAGACAGGGCTACCAGGATTAACAAAATTGAAACGAGCAAATCCAACTTTAATGTGGCATGTACTGATAATTTGTAGAAATTCACAGATCTTGAAGTTTTTAAGGCTTCAGAGTGACGTACTGATTTCTTTTATCAGCACACACACACAAAAATGAAACACTAAAAGCATCGAGCTTTACATCAGCCTGATTGACCTCGTATCAGTCAATGCCTGTCTTGAGCCAAGTCTGAGGCCATGTAACTGGGAGGGCCGGGAAACAGCATGCAAGACAGAAACAGGAAGCGACTGAAAGGAGCTACAACTGGAACAACAGTATGGTACAACAGCAATTAACAGAGGAAAGGCTGTTCTGGCACCCGGTTCACAGGCTGTAGACCCGTCGCTGCCCCCTCCAACAGCGTTCGACGGCCTCCAGCACTGAGTCCGCTCATTGTTTTCCTTTACTGTTTCCTGAGGATGTGAGACAGGCTCAGTTGCCTAAGCGATGAGGTCAGTCACGCAGCTCTCTCTTCCCCAGACCTACAACAGGATGGGTGTGGATTGGGGACTAGCCTGATTTACAGTCGGGGGGCTTCTTTTCAGCTTTGCAGGCGAAAGCTGGTATGCTCTAACCCTCCAGCCTTTCACAGGACGATGACGGCTAGTTTGCTTACTCTACCTCTGCACTGCTGACTCACAGTGATCCGCTAAAACACCTATAAAGATTTTCAGAATGTAGTGCGAATGGTTTAAATATGCAGCGTCATGATCTCTACACACAACCCAGTCTTTTTAGGGTTTTATAACAAATTAAAAAAAAAAAAAAAAGACTCCCGTTCTTCCAGACGATCAACAGGTCCTCCAACTGCTAAGGTTACAGGCCTGCCGTGTGTTTACAGATGCATTAAGGTGTTGCTATCTGCTTCAGTTTACGCACAGATCTATTCGTGCTGCAATAGGTCTGGAAAAGGTGCGTGAGGAATTCCCAGAACATCCCCCGAATTGGATTAGAGGAAAACTGTTTCGAAGCACGGCGTTGGTTCCTCAGCTAAAAATGAAGACGGACACAAAGGAGTGAAACAGTAGGCATGACTACCGCTTTGTATCCAAGTCATGCATGGAGAGGTTTAGTGCTGCATGTTTGCTTAAGTGAGCAAAAACCTTTGCTTAAAGCTTATGATCGAAAGTTTTATCCTCTTGTCCGTGTTATTGACAAAAACCTGAAAACTTCATCCACCATTTTCTGTTGTTTTTCCACACCCTGTCCTGGCTCCCTTTCACACCAACCAGTGCTTCACCCTGAGGCAACAAACCTCCAGCAGAAAAAGTAAAATAAACCCCCCACTGTGAAGTCTGGACCAAATTTCCAGCACATGCTCTAGAACGTCGACGCGAGGCCAGACCTGGAAACATGCGCTGATTGATGTAGGGAGACTGAACTCTCCCAGTCATTTCAATCAAACCTTGCATTAAGGTCACGATAACAAATTTTGCTGAGCAATAAATTGTCCCTTGCGATAAACAATAATATTACTATTGTTTTGAGACCATTTTAAAATAACTCAATGGTAATGGCATATTAACGCGAGAACAGATTTTCAAAGATTGGTAAACGTTAACGACCATTTAATACTGGAAGACATTTTAAATATCCAAAATAAATAAACAAAGCAGCAGAAACAATAAATAAAATGATTTATGAAGTTTCTGTGAACAAAAGTGTCCTCCAGAAAAAGGGCTGGTTAAGACTTTTGTCATCCAGTTTTTGTTAGAAAGAGAGAGAAAAAGAGAAAAACGAGAAATCATGCAAATGGAAATGATTGAGTTTGTTTCAATTTATCATGCAATTAACTGATTTATTAATTTTTGCGACGGGCCAACTTATACTTTCTGATAACCCTGCATACAAATTCAGCAGCTCACAGTATTATAAAAAATAAATAGAAATCAAACTGATTTCATTTAAAACAGAAAACGGGCCAACAGACAGAGCACTCTGACACATGTTGCTCTCAGGTCCACATCTGGGGGAGGACTCGTCAAGTAGGGCCACGTGCGCGCTGAAAATGAAGCTAGGCCTGGCTGCCACCTGGCCCACATTGTAAAAAGGCTGATTGGAGAATTTGCCTGGAAATTTCTGACTCAGAGTCAGCAAGTGAGGGCTCACTCTCCTTCTTTCAGCAGAGATGATCACATAAATCGCACAAGAAAAACAACAACAACAAAAAAAGGGTTACAACATGATCACGTTTCATGCATGATTCACATGAGCTTTTTATCAAGCAATCCAACATTGTACATACAGCCAACGTCAGTAATGAAGTGTGTTGTTCTTGCATACTCAAGGAGGGATTAAGAAACTTCAGACTACCACTGTGAGGCACTTGGGAGTCATTTAATCTGCACGTTTTGACTTTTGCTCTACCGAATGTCAAAACTCAATGTTTTTAACAAAGGTGGACAGACGAAGACGAAATGTGTTGTCACCGGAGCAGGAGAGGTGAGTAATGACCTCGCCAGTATTTGGCCCTTGGACCCCGAAAGAGAATGATGCTCGAAATTCCTCAGCAGCCTCACACCCTCCGGCCCCCTCTCTGTCTTCAGCAGGCTGTTCAGCTGTAAGCTCCCACTCAGTCAACAATAAGTCCTTTCAGCAGACTACAGCAGCAAGAACATCCAATGTGGCCTGGAGGTATTCTCACAGCAAGCCAGATGCTAAAATGTGAGCCATCATCTCTCCACTTAAACAATTACCAAATTAACCAAAGCTCCCTCTTTGAGGGGTCAGAAGAGGAAGGAAAAAAAAACTTCACGGATGCAGAGGCTTAGCGTGAAATAAACACCATGAAGTGAATCCACTGAACAGATGTAGTTGACAAATATGAAACTGTCAGTGGAAGGAGATAAGACAGTTTGTGGTGTGTCTTTTGTCAATCTGTTTGTCAATTTTCAAAGCATGAAATATTTCTAAAGTTCAAGATTTAGAAATATTTCCTACACCAATGAGCTCAATTAGGTTTATTTTCCAGCCTGTGTAATGAACGCATTGACAGGGAAAGTGTCTGTAAAACCCAAATAATCTGACAAATCCTTGGAAAAATCAAACAACAAACAAACGATTGTTTGATTTTCCCCACAACCACAAGGTCAAGATTTCTCATTTAAAAATCAAGTATTGTCGTGGGTCAGTGGCTGTGCATTTTTTCCAGTAATATCTGCTGTATCCCAGAGGCTTGAAGCAGCCAGTGAGGGCTGATCCCACATTGTGCTGCCTGAGCAGTCTAAATACGGAGGCCTGTTGACTCCACCACTTCAAAGTTGGAATGAGTAGCCTGGGGCAGGAGCGGAGGAGCTCAGTTAAAGCTCGATAACAACATGAACATCTCCTCCTTTCGGGGCGATATATTGGATCAAAAGTGTCTCATATGCATGGTGAAGGAGCGGCGTGTGAATATCAGAGACATAACATGAGGGAGAGTTCAAACAGAGGTGGTAGTAAAAGGCTAGCGATGTCCACGCGCTAACTTACTGCGATGCTTTTAATAAAACAAATAGGAGCGATTTATACACCGAGTCAAACTTCTTTTTCCCGCAGGGTGTGGCAACATCCCTGTCTAGTATTAGCCCACTTTTCCAGAGAGAAAGAATGACCTGTAGTTTACCAGAAATACTATTTTAGACACCAAATCTCGACGAAACGCAGCTGACTCCTCCACCCTGCTGCCCGCTTCTCTTCATAGAAAAAAAACAAACAAAAAAAAAACGCTCCGCTTTCCAAAGGTAAGCTTTGCGACTTACCCAGATCGTCCATGGTGTCTGCCTGCTTGTGTCCGGCCTGAGTTTTCTTTGTAGCGACCTTATCGACGGTTTACGGAGTCTGAATCTGGCTCTTCAAACTTCTCCACTCCTGCTCCGCAAGTTGAGTCGGGATCGTGAACGCGCCGCAGTGTGTTCACGTGCAGCTTACCCAGAGCGCCTGCATGCTGCCATTGAAGCAGGTAAAGAGCGACATCTGGCGTGCAAAAGCCGAAACTGCATGTTTAAAGGCAAACAGTAACAGGAGAAAAGCCAAGTTACAGATGTCTCAAAAATAAAATAGCCCCAGCCAGTATACTTAGGTGGGCCCCATATGGGAAAAAGGAGGGCAGACAATAAGGGTCCCACATGGGTTTGTTTGCAGTTGTCCGCAGGTGGCCCCCTACCGGCTTTCCCATGTAGGGCCCATGTAGGCGGTTGCCCTATATGGGCAAACCCATGTGGGGCCACCATGGAAACTGCAGACAAACCCATGTGGGACCCATATTGTCTGCCCTCCGTTTCCCCATATGGGGCCAACGTAGGTATGCTGGCTGGGAACGTCCTTGAAAAGTTCAGCAAAAAGCGAGACATATTTGACACTTTTGTTTTTCGTTTGTATTTTTACACTAAGAAGCTTCAGTTTCAGTTTTTCTCTGAGATGATGACAAGACTTCAATAAAGTATTTTGTTGCAACACCCTGACTAACATTAGCGCACACATATTCGGCACTGTTACAAGTTTTATAGTAGTTTAAATCAAAAATCATCGTCAGCACCGAGCCACCTGCCTTCCTCCAGCTGCAAGGTGGAGATCAGCTGTCCTCCTCCTCACCACAATCGCAGCAATCCTCCCACTCCGCATTTTCTTGAATTCTCAGAAAAATCACAATCAGGCAAAAAAAAAAGAAAAAAAAAGCTCTACTCTTTTTTTTAGTCTCAGAAAAACTAGTTTTCTTTATTATTATTCAGTAATCCATCACAGCATATGACTGGTGCTGGATTACCCTGGATTTATAATGTGATATTTCATGTCTTAAAATACTTGGTAATTATCCGACATTAAGCATTATTACAGATGGGTTTGCCTTGTTGTTAGGTCTGAGCTCTGACAGAACTGGCTTAAGTGTGGGGAAAGAACTATTATTGTTATTAATGGTATGACAATGAAATAAAATCCTTTAATTTAGGTTGTGCAATAACACGCTGCTTCTGTAGTCCAGTTTCTCTCACGCACGTTCCTCAGTGGAAACCTGTATTTGCCTATAAAAGGCCCTGGAGTTCTTTCCTGGTCCCCTTTGCCATTGGATTTTGGAAGGAGACGCCTGAAGGAACCTAAAAAGCATCGGACAGTTTGAATTCGCCTGAAATCTGTGATTTGCAAAACTTGCTGAATAAGCTCCTGACCTACTGAAGAAGATTAGCGGACCTACTGAAGATGACCACCTTCAGACTGGAGCATCTTTGGGAACATCAGCTGGGAGGTCAATGTCTTTCTTTTGCTATTTTAATAAATGAGTTAATCCTACAGTGAATTGTTTAGTCTATTTTGTGTTTGCGTGTGTCTCTAGTGAAATTCTGACTGGTTTATACAGAAAGGTCAACTAGCATGCTTTGCTAGCAAAGATTTTGGGGATTTAATGTGCTTTTTGGTTGATTGAAGGTCTTTGGAAATGTGGTTATTTAAAGAAAATAAATTTTGGTTCATAGGAAACGGGTTTGTTGAATTTACTTTCCATTAAAAAAAAAAAAAAAACTAGGTGTTTTTGGCCGAAAATTGAAAACATATTTGGTTTCCATAGATACAGTTATTAAAATACATTAAATTAATATAGTGCTTAAAAAAAACAATCTGTTTTCAATAATACATCATTTAATTAATTATTAATTTAAAAAAAGGGACACTTTGAATCAAAGTTTTCTTGCGCAAGGCGCTGAGACTCAACAGATATACATGTGAATCAATATGCCAGATTAAAATTAAAGTTAAAACCTTTGGGATGCTTCCAAGATGAATAAGTGCAAAACAAATTAAGTTTTCCATCTTTTTTAGCTTATTGAGGAACTTTATATGTAAACATTTATGTAGATGTTAAAGTGTAATGTTTACATGCATTGCATTCATTTTACTTTTGGTTTTCATGGAACATAAACTATAGATTATTTTTTAAAATCCTGCATTAATACCAATATAACAAGCAGAATAAATCATGTGGATCAAGAAAAGCATTTATTATAGTTCATAAAACAGCTCTGGATCAGTTTGTCCCATTCTTCCATTTCCTTAAACCGATGCTGATCACGTCATTTTCTTTATGGGTTAAGCTTTTCATGATTCTTCATGAGGGTCAGATCGCTCAAATGTCACAGATGATTTAAACTGCCAGTTGTCAGAAGCAAGTGTGAAATGATGCATGGTTGGTAGAAAACATTCAGAGGTTGAGACCTCCAAATAGCCGAACACAAACCAGCAAATAGTGCAAAATAGTTCCCATCCACTTGAAGTTACCTCCAAGACGATGCGTCATCAAAAATATACAGAATGTAAAAAAACTAAAGCATTTTGATGAAGTCAAATTATAATGAAAAAAACTTAAAAGTTGCAAAATTCACAAAGATTTAAACATTTATCTAATTTCTGGAAATTCTGGGAAAATATACAGACGACTTAAAAAGATCCAAATAATCCATCATTTCTGCAATTAGCAGAAAAATTGTTTCAATATAATTTCATAACTCTGGTAAAAAGTAGATTCAATACTCCAGCTGAAAGCCGTTTATGCTGAAATCATGCTTTAAAAAAATCATCTTAAATCTTTAGATAAATACATTGATGCCATCAAAAGTCTACCGATTTTAGCTTTCTCTCCTCGCGGTCTGTGAGAGGCTGCTGGGAGAGAATCTTCTCGTGCAGACGGTGGTGCTTCCCTAAACCCAGTTTAGGCAGACCGCGATTCAGGCCCTCCAGCAGCACGCATGACTTGCAGAGCGCTTGGCTGGAGATGTAGCCACAGCGGGTGCAGGTCCCCTGGACCGGCATCTTCACCCCGTCGCGAACAGACAGGTTCTCACCGGAGTGGATGATGTCCATTATTGAGCTGGGCCGTATACTCTCTAGGTCCTTGAGGAAGGTCCTGGCGTAGCCTCGATAGGCGTTAGGGGAGTAAATGCACTCTGTCGAAAAGTAGTCCAGTTTCTTAAAGTAGGCGTACAGGACGATCTCTTTCTCGTAGGCGTATTTGAGGGGTTTGCAGCGAGGCACGACCCCGTCGCCCTCGCTGGCCGTGGAAATGGCGGTGCAGCGACGTAGACGAGCGATGTCCCCACGCAAGACGTTCATTAAAACCGTTTCTGCCACATCATCGGCATTGTGACCTGAGGAGAAAGAGAAAGTACACAGCGTTATTTAAAGACAAGATGGTGTTCACCGCTTTCCTTTTTAGAAATTCAGGCAATTTATAATTATTTACAAGGTGTCAAATTCCTCGAGGAAAATTTATCTGAGTCGAAGCTTCGTTAAATTATGTTTCATTAAGTAGCACACCGTGTTCCGCCCTGATGATTATCTGTGGTGGGCAGCGCTCTTACTTCTGACTACGAGTTGTTGTGCGTGGTGTGGAATTGCGTGGCGTTTTGGGGAGAAATAAAGGTTATTGCAATACGGTGGGTGGATTACGACAGCTTCTTTTGCGCTGGAATCGCGTCGTGACAGTTTTGGGGCGAACGGTAAAAATGGAGGAGAGAGAAAAAGAGATCTGATTCCTCGGATAATCGTAAGGAGTCGTCTCTACAGCATACTCAATTACTAAAATATTCTTTTACAACAGCCCTACTTAAAGTCTTCATATGAGATTCTATAGTCCTGCCACGACAAAAGTTAAGACCTGTGATTAATGTATTTAAATCCAACTTATTTTTAAAAATGAATGCAAGACATTTTGAGGCCTTCATTTTAGATGCATGGCTTTTTTTAAGGATGCGCAGACGTTCTGATTTAAGACTGTATAGGGACTTTGAGAGCTACTCATAGCGAATCACCCCACTGATCCAGGTTACCTGTACAAATCTTGTCCACTTTCAGCATGACGGCTCCTCGGTCCAGCGCCTGTCTTCTGAACACCCCGCAGAAGGTGCAGTTGTTTTTCAGTCCCACCTGCTTCACTATGGCGTCCATCGTCCAGCCGTACAGCTCCTCGTACGAGACGATCTTCAGCGGCAGTTCGTACTGTTGCTGGTTTCTCTTCACCGTCTCCAAGGAGTCGTCTCGGTAACCTGTGATTCCTTCGTCCACGGAGATGAGCATGAGTGTGAGTCCGTAGCCATGCCTCTCGTTCAGAAGCTTCATGACGTGTGCGAGCACCGTGGAATCCTTTCCACCCGAGGCGGCGATGCCAACGGTCTCCCCGGGTCGGAAGAGGTTTGCCGCCACAATAGTCCGATGCACTTCCTCCTCAAACGCCCAGAAGAAGCACGCCTTGCACAGGGAGTGGCCGGTTTTTGGACGTTTCAGCACAGCGCGCTTCTCGGAGCAGCTGCTGCACAGGACAGGCATCCTGGTTGCTGAGTGATTGAGGACCTTGGTTTAAGATATGAGAAAGGAAGAAACTTTACTCAAGAAGGCACAGAGAGCGGTTTCCTTCTTTCGTTTAATTAAACCGAAAGAGCAGAGTAGTTGATTTAAAAAGGGAGCAAAACTAAAACCATGGCAACCTCCAAAAAACATATGTTGTCATTTTTGCTTTTTTTAAAGAAAACATTTTTTAAAAATTTCTTAGCTGCCTCTAAGATCACAGATCAATTACTTATTAAAATCTTCAAGAACTTCGAGGAAGGAAGTTCTTGTAAAGCATGTTTAACCCAAGAAACAGGAGGATTGGACTAAGTGATTGGGCAGCCACCAGCGCAGAGCTCAGGAAGGGCTGATTTAGGCAAACACAGTGAGAAGACTCCTTAAAATCTTACATTAACATTTGACGAGTTTCTCTGAGAAAAGATGCAACACTGGATTTATGTAGTTCGTAAAGAATCTATATTTTAAAAAACGTTTTCTTTAATGTATGACATCATCAGTGGCAGGATGCAGCGTTTCAGGATTGGATTGTCAAATGTGTCAAGATGTCAAATGGCCAAACTCACCCAGCAGCTTTAGGTTTTCGATGGCAGAAGCTAGCGAAGCTAAGCTGCGGTGCTGCTCTGATGTTAGCTCATTAAACTAGACACACTTACAGTAATAAAGACGGGAGGAAGAAACGTGTTCAGAGCAGCGCTAAAAATAAAGGTTATACGAATTTTAAAGCCCCCTCTAAAACCAAAACGTAAGAAAACGACCAACATGAGAACAAAACAAACCAGAACAAACCCATCACTAGCTAGCTAAGGTTAAACACTTTTAAAGATGTAACTTTTGCATACCAACGTTTCCTGTAAGACGAGATTTGAACAAGTGACGTGGAAACCAAGAACGCCAGAAAAACGTCTTGAACACCTACCTTTATCTTATGAGAAACACTTTGTATCAAACGAAAAGAGCCGCATGTTGCAGTGCAGCTACACCATGTTTCTCCTTACGCAAAAGCAAGCGGGGGCGGAAAAAAATCCTGCAGCGCCTCCTATCGGTCGGATGTTGTCATTACACATGAGTGGGTAACTTATAGACAGAAATGTGGCTGCAGACTTTAGCATGAATTCAAAACCATACCGGAAGCATACGTGAACTGCTGAAAAAGGAACAACTGTCTGACATAAAATACCTTAAATTGCTGTCTTAGGTCAGTTAGGATTACTAAAAGTATTTCTAAGTGCTTTTATTTAGATTTTATTTTTATTTTTTCACCAAAAGCCAGAGGTTCATATACTATACAATGAAATTACGATAGCTTGTAAGAGAAAGTGAGAAAACCTTATTATGCCTCTTTTTTATACAGTGTATAGAAATTCATAGCATCAGTTAAAAAATCAAAAACTTTATCAATCCCAAATGGAAATTGAATGTTGTTATAATTCATGTTATCCTCAAAGAGTTGCAGAAGGTCATGGCTGTGGGCAGGACGGATTTCCTGTAGCAGTCTCTATTGCAGCGTATCTAATGAAGCCTCTGACTGAAGACAATTGGCTGTTGTATGACAGTCTCATCAAGTGAATATACTTTTCAGATTTATGTTTCTCCTTTATGTTTCCGGTTTATATTGGTCTTACACATAAAATCTCAACAAACTAGACTGAAGTTTGTGGTCGTAAAGAGACACAATGTCAACAAGCTCAAAAGGCCTGAATACTTTTGTACATACTTGAGATGTTTCTATTCAAATTCACAAATGAAACTAACTCGTATGTTACAGAATGGGAAGAAAACACATCACCACGGTGAAATGTTAAGCACTGAGGATTTATTAGTTTTCTCCAAATTAGCTTAAAACAAGCTGCTATATCTTGCTACAACAGCTGCAGTAGAAAGTAAATGCTGAATGGTGTAGCTGAAAAATTCAAAGATGCTGCGGCTAGAAGGGGTCAAGGTTTTCAGAGTAACAAATCATAACAGGGAAGAGTCACAAGCTTAGTTGATGGGGTGAAAAGCGCCCCTCTGATGCCACTGCATGTCTCTGATGCGCCGAACTGACTGGATCTGGGGAATCTGAGCTCCGAACTCGCCGCTGTCTTTATACTCCCCCTTTTCAAACAGGTACTGAAAGCCTCTGTAACCTGGATACTGATAGCCAACCCAGCTGGGGCAGGAGGAGGAAATTGCATGTCAGAGGTGAAACTATTCAGATTTTGTTTTGCCAAATCACTCATCATCATCATCATCATCATCAATAGAAACTTACGTGCCGCTCTGGACCCGAACAGAGGACACCTTCTCCTGGTAGCCATGAGCGTGGAAGCTGGGAACATCGTCATCTATGATTTCTATCTTCTTTCCTGCAAAGCTCGGGTTTTCGTAAAGGACAATCTTGTGCTCCTGGCTGTCCTGGGAGAGAGCGAGAGAGAGCAACAAATCAGCCAATACAGTCTAGCATCACGTTAGGCAGCTGGATGATGATGATGTTAATGATGAGGTGGACTAAAAATGTGTTTTCTCACCACTTTAATTGGGCGGAATGCAACAATGGTGTTGCTACGCCTGCTGTTGGTCCAGGAATCCCAGCGAGGATACTCCCCCTTCTCAAACACATACTGCTCCCCCTTGCAGCTGGCCTGCTCGTATCCCACCCATCTGACAGGACGGAGGAAAGAGACACAGCCGTACGTCAGCCCTCCATTTTGTCTGTTGCGTTCTAAATGTTTTTTTCTGCAGGCCTCTGGAGCACACTCACGGTCCACACAGCACCAGTATGGAGCCCACTTTCTCCACGCCTGCTTCCTGGAGGTTGTTACAGGGCCCAGTCAGCTCATGGCAGCGGCCCTGGAAGTTCTCCTGCTCATAGATGACGAGCTGTGCATTGAAAAAAAAAAAAGGAGAAAAACCATAGCGAAACATACACGTTTCAATTTGTAGGGATAAGTAAAACACTCTGCTAGTTGAACTTGCGCTTTTTCGTCACTATTAAGGAATTTTTGACTTAATACAAGCTCCTGTATCTTACTGAAAAGCTGCTTGTAAATTAGTTTTGCCACATTTCAAGTGCACTAAGATATTTTCACATCAAAAATACTTGGTGAGACATTGTGTGTTTTTTTGCAGCGTTGGTTGTTCATGCATTCCTCTCACCTTAAATGCGCTGCTTCCTGGCTGCTGCTGCTTGGATGCAGGAATCTGGTGATCTGTGGCCATAGTGAACAGATTGGCAAGGATAAACCTGAAAAGAAAGTGTTACAATGCAACTGATTCTTTCATATTTAAAATACAAACAGATCTTTATCATTTATCATTTATTCTTTTAGGCATTTTGTATAAAATATGTAAAAAAAACCCGCTGGATTTATAGCTATAGACAGTACGCAAGCAACCGATTGTAAATAGTTCTTAGAAATAAAAATGAACATGGTAAGAACAAACTCCTTACCAGTACCTGTTGGTGGCAGTGTGTCTGTGTCGGCACCAACAGCTCAATATATACGGAGCAACCGGGGGGGGAGGGAAACTCTGCCAACAGAACCCAAAGAGGCCAAGCCAGCCAGCAGATCGTCCTGCCATAGGCTGAGCGGACTAAAATGAGGGGGTCACTGTATATCACCCCCCCCCTTCACCCTCACACTGCAGCTCCAACCCAACCCCACCCAACCCCAGAGGGTCATCCTCCCACAAAGTTATTTCATTACTTGTCAGTTTTGTCCAGCCAGTCATTGTTTGATATCCACATGATTCAGCACAACCAGTGCCAAGAGTCCCACAGCCACAATGCGAGGGAGAAAGATAGGAAAAGACGGGTTTTACTGCGCTGTGGAGGTTCCAGCTCAGGGGGAACGCAGTGGAAACACAGATCTGAAATTGTGCGCCTCTCATGATTTGTTATCCAGGGTAAAAAAAATTAAATAAACTGAAAAAAAAAAAAAGAAAGTCAGTTTGATGTCCAATTTGAAGTTTGTCTGAAAATAGGTGAGCAAGATGAATGTTGAGATTCCTTCATTGTTTAATTTTAACTACAAAAAAAACGTCACCTGAGTGTTTGGCGTAACTCTCAAAACACCTTTACCTTATTTTTTGTTATAATCCACTGTAATTTAAAGATATCATTCAAATATGCATTTTTATCTCACCAACCAATCTCAGACAAAAACAAAAACACAGCCGGGTTTGGTAGCATAGATTTCCACTTCAAGGCTTCACAAAACGTAACATTTTTAAAAGCTGCTACAAGGAAAACACTGGGAATTCTGCTGTGTGTTTACTGTGATCAATGACGTCACAAGATAATCAGCAAGCATGAGGACTTTTGGCAGATTTTGGCATAGTCTCTTGAAACACTTCATTTGCATCGAGGTTGGAAAAGATTACAGAATGTTTGATTCTGGTGACCACAAAGTCGTGACAAAGATCGCTGCGGACGATGATGCTGAAGCAAACCACAACAAGGCTTCAAAATTTTAGCAGTCGCAATTTTTATTTCTGGCTGAATGCTTTTTGACCATCATAAAATTAGTACAAGTATATTTTGTTTACATGATCTCAAATAGGGCTGCACAGTGGCGCAGTTGGTAGAGCTGTTGCCTTGCAGCAAGAAGGTTCTGGGTTCGATTCCCAGAACGCAAACTCCATGTCTTTCTGCATGGAGTTTGCGTGTTCTCCATGTGCATGCATGGGTTCTCTCCGGGTACGCCAGCTTCCTCCCACAGTCCAATAACATGACTCTCAGGTTAATTGGTCTCTCTAAATTGTCCCTAGGTGTGTGTGTGCACATGGTTGTTTGTCTTGTGTGTCTCTAAGAAGAGGATATAAACAAGAAAATTAAAAATGAGCATATTCAAAAGAGCCAATGAATTGACCCCGTGCCTCATTATTCATATACTGAGAGCAGCACCTGTATTTTGTTAATGTCTCTTCAAATATCGTCGTTCATCAAGGCAGAATTTTTAGAGTTAATTTAAACTGGTTTTGTTAGACTGACCCGGCCTTTAGGCGTAGCAAATCCATCTGTTTTCAATCAGATGAAGGTCAGGGCTCTGTGAAGTCTATGACCTTTGCTTGGTTTGTCTATTCTAATGCCAATTTTTTGTGGGTGTTAAGAACTACTGTCCAAACACAGAACACTCAGCTGTCACCAGTTTTCAACCGTCTACCAAAAACGTTACTTTCAGTGAAATTTGTTCAGATGTTGAGTTTACTGAGGCATAAGCCTGTCATGAACTGCAAACTGTTGACACACAGCCTTACAGATTACTTCTGTTTTTGCTTCTCTGTTGCATTTAAATATTATGAGAGAAAAATAAAACCCTATACAAACCATCCATCCATTTTCTAACACCCTTGTCCCTAGAGGGGTCATGTGGGGTGCTGGTTCCTATCCCCAGCTAACGTTCAGGGCGAGAGGCGGGGTCACCCTGGACAGGTCGCCAGTCTGTCGCAGGGCAACACAGAAACACTCAAGACAAACAACCATGTACACACACAGACTTACACCTAGGGACAATTTAGAGAAAGCAATTAACCTGACAGTCATGCTTTTAGACTGTGGGAGGAAGCCGGAGTACCTGGAGAGAACCCATGCATGCACAGGGAGAACATACAAACTCCATGCAGAAAAATCCAGGGCCGGGAATCGAACCCAGAACCTTCTTGCTGCAAGGCAACAACTCTACCAACTGCACCACTGTGAAATGTAGATTTGCTGGTCTCATCGTCCTGTAACGAAACCCACATGTGCTGGAAAAAATCATAAACTGGCCCTTTTGATGACAACGATGTGCAATGATTCAGTTTTTTATCCATTCTTGAATTTAGACTGGAGCGTTATGTAGACGTTTGGGCTTTCTTCATGTTGTTAGGAGTCAAGATCAGTATAATTTAGTCTAAGTGTGATGACTAAGTGAAACTGAGATTTAAAAAGACAAGTAACTTAAAAAAAACAACACCGCTTTTTAATTCGGGTTAATTGGAAAATAGTTTGATGATCTGAACCATTAAATTGTGACAATAAAGCAAAAGCTGAAAAATGCTACACAGGTGAAAGTGGATGTTTACATTTGAGTCTGTATGTATAATTATGACCCATATGCATATTACACAAAAACTACAATGAATCCAAACCTGTGCATGCAAGCCTTTTTAAAAAAATATATTTCTAATTAATCAGAAACTTACAAAACATTGACGTCAAGATTTGGGTTTTCCCAAAAGGCACAGTAATTCCAGTTTATATAAACTTAGGAGTAAAAATATTAGAAATCCCAACCATTCTGGCTTTTATAAAACAGAAGTAAGTTTGGTATTCCTAGCTGATGTAAAACAAGAAAGGTTTATTAGTCCGATTAGTTGTCGACAGTGACGGTCCACATTGCTACATGGTTTATGTAAATATCTAGTTTCTGCCAAGTGTCATTTACTTTAAAATGAACAATGATGACTATTGCAGGGAAATCGGTGCACTCTGATTTAATAGTAAGCATACATACAGCGTGACATCATTTCCATTGCTGCAGAGCAGATGCATATCCACATATTCACTGAATCAGTCATGTGCTTCATATCTGGATGAGATCCGATGCAGCAGACTAAAATAGGAAAACAGTCGCCAAACGTAGCACATGGGGCTAAAAAGCAAATATAGTTGAAACATAACTGTGGTTTATTTCATGGAAAAAGAAAAAAAAAACTCAAAATTTACAGTATAAATTACTTTTAAATTAGGCCGATTTTACATTTATGTTCAGAATTTTATTAATTTTTTTTGCAAATCTTAGGAAAGAAAATGTCCAACTTGCAACATAATTATAACATCACCAACAGATTTCAGGTCAAACAACCTTTATTTGCCACTAAAACACACATGGCACTCGTGACTGGCTACAAGTAGCGTTTGCCATGGTCAGGTGAGGGCAGAGGGCAGGCACTTTGGGGCAGAGCTGGAGTTTGAGAGGGCAGGCGAGGATCCCGCTCAGCTGGCCCCGGCTGTTGCGGGAGGGGCAGGAGGAGCCGGAGCCGGAGCTGGAGCCGGATCAGGGTCCGGGCCGGGAGCAGGCGCCGGAGCGGGGTCGGGGTCAGGAATGATGAAACATCCTCTCTTGTGCCACTGCATGTCCCGCACACGTCGGACAGATTGGATCAGGGGAGAGGGGGCCTCCCAGTCGTTCCAGTGCTTGAAGTCTCCTCGCTCAAAGATGTATTGACGGCCCCTGTAGCCTGGGTACATGTAGCCCACCCACCTGAACAAGGACAGAAGGAGTCACACAGGGGTGTGCTCTTGGAAACACCTCAGGCAGGAACCAGTCCTTGAGCCTTTTGGCAGGGAGCCATCCTTAAAGTTTTTAAAAACTCGTACATTTATTTATCTAAAATCAAGGACTTAACATGTCATAGATTCATTAAAGATGGTGTAAGTTGGCCTCAAATACGTCAATAATAGGCCTTAAATTTGGTAGTGGCAGGAATATAGAAACTCATATATTCTACTTTCTGTCAGGCAAAAGATTGCCTGATAGGGCGCAGACATCTTCATTCACTGAGTTCTACAACTCAAGGTAATTAAAGCTATTGGTAACAAGCTGCTAATACTTGCTTGCTAGCTAGTTTGCTTGCTAGCTCCTTGCTTGCTAGCAATATATTAAGCAAATAAGCCAATAGCAGCTAGCACATGGCTAATAAGCAGTTAGCATATGGCTCATTCAAAGCTAGCATATGGCTCATTTTCGCTAGCATATGGCTCATTAGCATCTAGCATGTGGGTCTTTCACAGCTAGCATATGGCTCATTAGCAGTTAATGCTCATTGCCATTTTTATTAAATGAGAAACACAAAGCTGCTGTGACAAGAGCCACAAAAAGACCCTAGTAAATGCATCATTTTTGTCCTGTGCATTTTTTTACATACATCTCTGTCAAATAGGTCTTAAATTTGATTTATAATGGTCTTAAAAATATTTTAAATTGGAGAAACCCTGGAACCACATGGAATTTGTAATGGGTGCCTAACATGAGTCAACAGCCTATAGATAATGCATATTCATAAATGTACAACCTGTACACTGAACAAAACTCTTATTATACTGATATTGTTTATGCTTCTGTGGCTTGGGAGGGTATAATTTAAACCAAGGGTGTTTAAAGTGGGGTCAAGGGGCCATTTGAGGGCCCTCGACTACAATTCAAGAATAAATTAGGACAAAAGTTTGACTTTTAAATCAAAATCTCCTTACAAAAATATTGTAACACAAAAATTTATGCTTTCCTTATGTTTTCATGGTAACCAGGACCCCATCTACTCATTGACTTGTACTCTAAGTCAATGACACAAATCTGCTTTATTAAAACATAGAGAAATACAGCAAGTGTTTTTTTAATTTGAGCAGAAAACAAAGTAAATATAACATCCTCACCCTCTGATGAGGCACCAAATTACAAACTATAGCAACAAAATAGTTAAAATCAGTGAGAAAAACAAAAAATAAAGCAAAGATATTCTGAAAAAACTCACGTTCCTTTGAGAGCCTTGACACTTGCTACCCGATCTTGAAAACCGTGGCCCCACAAGCTGGGCACGTCATCATCAACGATCTCCATCTTCCTGCCGGTGAAGCCAGGGTTTTCATAAAGGTGGAGCTTGTGTTCAGCGCTATCCTAAACAGCAGAAACAAATGTTTGCAGTCATTGTTAACCAATCAAAACAACAATAAGGCAGCACAGAGATGGTAGGAAAGATTACCAACACAGCTTTAACGCATCACTCACCAATTTCAGCGGCCTTAGAGACAGGAGGGAGAAGCTGCGCTGGCTGTTGGTCCAGGTGTCCCAGCGTGGATACTCGCCCTTTTCCAGAACAAACTGCTCTCCTGTGAAGCCATGTCGGTCATAACCCACCCAGCTGAGCAACAGAAACGGGTGGAGGGTGGGAAGGTGGGGTTTAGCTTTATCAACTGGACTGCATAATTCAGCAGGCAGGTTTTAAAGGGGATTGGCTGGAGCGTTACTCACGGCCCTGAGTCCACGATCAAAGAGCCGACCTTCTCCAGTCCCTTCTCCGTCACAGCTTTGCACTCTGCAGAAAACTCCGCCTTACAGCCCTGGAAATTTTCAAACTCAAACACCACCACCTGGACAGAAGGGTGCATTCAGAGGTCTTTCTCGCTGCGTCAAATCCACTGCGTTCTCTCCATCTGGATGATTTTTATTTTTCTTAAGCTACACCGAACAAACACAAAGTTCTTACCAAGTATTTTTGGTCCAGTTTCTAGTACAAATATTCTAGTACACTTGAAGTTAGACAAAAGTAACTTACAACCCAGCCAGCATACCTAGGTGGGCCCCATATGGGGAAAAGGAAGGCAGACAATATGGGTCCCACACGGGTTTGCCCATGTAGAGCCACTGCCTACATGGGCCCTACATGGCGGTGCCCCTACATGGGCAAACCCGTGTGGGACCCATATTGTCTGCCCTCCTTTTCCCCATATGGGGCCCACCTAGGTATGTTGGCTGGGAAGTAACTTTTCAGCGATGTATAGATTGTTTTAAGTAAATAATACCTTAATATTGATGAAAAAGGTACTGTAGTTCCACTGGCAAATTACTTCACTTATAACAAGAAATATTTTGCCAATGGAACAAGTACTTTATTAATCAATATTAAGGAATTAATGACTTAAAACAAGCTCCGATATCTTGTCAAAAAGTTGCTAGGAAGTTAGTTTTGTCTCATTTCAGGTACCACAATATTTGTGCTAGAAATTGAACCAAAACTACTTGGTAAGAACTATGTGTTTTTGCAGAGCACGTTATTTTTATTCATAGATGTCAACACACGACTGGAGATAACAGTAGTTATATTTTGGACAAACAAGGTTTGATCTGTGTGCAGAAAGCCGCTGCAGTACCTTATACGCGGCTCCAGCTCCGCCCTGGCTCTTCCCAGCAGCAAGCTGCTCCGGGACGCTCTGCTGCTTCGACATCCTCCTGATCCACTGCTCCTCCGCTGTTTGGCAGCAGCACACACACACACACACACACACACACCCCCCCCCCACACACACACACAAAGTAGCATCCATGAAGCAGTCACACAGCAACAGATATGGACTCATGAGGAGAGACGTTTTCTGTCAGGAACTGTTTTCCTCCTCTGGCTGATTGGCCTTTGTGAGCAGAGCTCTATGATTGTTCTCAAGTAAGAGTAGCACTGCTTTTATTTTGTTTATTTATTTTGACTCAAGTAAAAGTAAAATGTACCCATTAAAGTAAGAGCAAGAGAGTATTTGGTACTGAAGAAAATAGTCCATATAAATAACATAATTGCAAATAATAAAAGCAGGCAGGCGATGCATTTTCCAAATCAGCATCTTTGAGGATAAAACACAGAAGTTTTAACAGAAGCTGCAGATGTTGTTCTCCACTCACAGTGGGCAGAGAATCCAAAAATTTTACTCAAGCGTGATACTTCATAATAAAAATCCTCAAGTAAAAGTAAAAAAAATACTCCCAAAGGTTTGTTTTTTCTATTCCAAAAAGTTACTTAAGTAAATGTAACTAGTCACCACCCAACTCTATCCATAAATAAATCCAATGTTAGATTGTTATTGGTGCAATTCCAATACAAAGCAGCTAATAAGCCAATATTATTGATCCCTGTCGCCCAGAATAACGATACTTTTTATTTTATTTTACTTTACCTTGTTATGCCTGAAAGGAAGTGGTCGCGTCCCTCTGCTTTTGTGCCACTCGGTGTTCGGAGAGGTCGAGCCATTAGAGGCCAGAGACGAAGAGGGCGGGGGTATTTATGGCTTATTTCTGGCCACAACAGCAGAAAAGGGGGAGCTGTTGATACAGCAAGTCTGTCGCTCACATTGTGTCCGTAACGCTGCCTCTCAATAGGCAGCTGTGTTGGCACGGGCTGCCCGTCCGCCATGCCCGTCCGCCCTGCCAGCCGGCCGGCCGGGCTGCCAGCGAGCCCCCTGTGCGTGGGCACATGCGTGGGCACACGCAGAGAGAGCCAAGAGGATTCAGCAAACCGGCCGGCTCAGCACAAACACACGCGCGCGCAGGCTTCCCCACGTCGCGCCTTCTAATTTTAAATCAACCCCACTTTTCATATCTTTACCACGTTAAAAACAGAAATGGCAGCAGATTTGATTAAGCTCGACCAAAACAAAGGAGCAAATAGTTGCAAAAATAAATGTAAAATGCATAATTTTAGATCTTTTTTTTTTTTTTTTTTTTTTTTACAAAAAAAGGATCTTAATTAAATAGCAGCTCTGATGCCCCTAAATAAAATTCAGCAACTGCTTGCCTCTATAAGTCAGCTGAGTAGTAAGAAAGTCAATCTGTGTAATTCTGTCTTTGACTGATTTGTCAAACTAAACTGACCTTCAGGAGGAAGAGTTGCAAGTAGGCCGGACTCCATAGTCAATAGATAATAGTCAATAAATCAGTCTATTGCATGATTTTTCTTGTTTTTCTCTTTTGTCTTCTATCTGCCAAAGTCAGGACGACGCAAGTCCTTAGTCTGGTGCTTTTGGTCTCAACTAGCCCTGTTTTTGAAGGACAATTGTGTTTTTGGTGACTTCATAATTCATTTTAATTGTTTATTTATTTTGGATATTTAAAATGTCTTATTTTATTTATTGATCTCTGAGTATGTGTTCTTGCACAATTGTAATGTGAAGAGATTAGAGCGTACCTTTATACAAGACACCAAGTGCACTGCATAGTGCATTCATCAGTGTTTATTAGCGAGGCACGATATATCGGCACTAACATCGGTATCGGCCAATGTTAGCTATTTAACGTATCGTATCAGTCTGATAAGTGAAACTGGGCCGATATTAATGTTTGTATAATGCTGGTGAATATCAGTTATTAGCGACAATAAAAACAATAATATTGGTTATCTGTATCTGCCAAAACTTCCAGATACAGATAACCGATATTTATATCGGTCAGATAACCTATATTTATATCGGTTATCTGAAGTTTGGCAGTAATTTGCCAAAATTTCCAGATTAGTACATCTCTACTTTTTACATATAATCAACACACTTTCACTTCTCAAAAAATATTTCTGCACATTTCTGGCGGTAAAAACCAAATCTGCTGGAGATCTTGGGGAAAACAAACAATAAAGACGTGCCGAGGCTTTAAATCAAGTCAGTAAATATTTTATTAAGAATTTATTTGCTTCAGGACACTGGCCAGTACAACTCAGAGTGTACAAATAAAAAAAGGAAAAAAGATGAACATAAAAAATAAACCCCTCAAAATCCATAACAAAAGAATTTCACATACATCCAAAACCAGGTTCAATCACTCAGAAAGCCTCCATCAACACATCCACTTGCATTTACACGAGCGAGCCGAACGAAAACCATAGGACATGGCCGACGAGGAGGGGGCAGAGGGCAGACGTCGAGTGCTGTAGTGCATCAAGTGACAAAAGTGCTTTGTGGAAGAGTGATAAATTGGAGGCCGCTTAAAAAAGTTCACATTTGATTGGAGCGAAATAAAAATATAAACAAATCACAGACGGTAGTGAGAGATTTGAGCAAACGCCCTGATGAGACAGGACAGATTGTGCGTGCGAACCGAATGGACATCAAACAGTGGGACGATTGCACATGATTGACAGAAGATGCGAGAGGAACCAGGCGGCGGTATGGCTTATGTCGGACGCGTGTGGCCATTACGCTTCAGTCTGTTAGAGGAGGAGAAACTCACTCAACGCGTTTTGTGCTGATTTGTTTTGTGCATGATTGACAGATGCAAGGCCGCTTGTCCAAAAGCCCCCGACCCCTCATCAACAACAACAATTAAAAAAAAAACACTATGTACAATATGCAGCGACTCTTGAGGCGGTGGAGTGTATCAGAGTAAAAAAATCTGAGGAGCCTCTAATGTAGTGACGCGTGTTTCCGCTTACGTTCTTCAAAAACTAGCTCTCGGATACAAATATAACATCTTCTACTGACACGTTGCCGCCGGCGACGATTTGTTCTCTACGTTCAAAACCTCATTAGTTATCTGAAATGTTTCCTTATGGCAATGATTGTGTGACCATTGTGAACGGCCTCCCCGCGCACACGGATGCTTTCGCGAGCGACGGCGCCGCTTTGTGGTCCCTCAAGTTTCAGTGTTTTGTTATTCTCCGTCATCCTCGTTTTTCCCCAGGAGAGAGTGTTCGTCAGCAGGACCTCCCTGGGTTTGAGTGTGAAGTCACCCTTGCTTGTTTTCCTTATTAAGTAAGACTCTCAAAAAAAAAAAAAAAAGAAAAGGCACCATGCACATTTAGCAACCCGGAAAGGGAGGAAAAATAACTAATTCATGGGGAAAAAAATATGTATATCAGCAGCTGTAGATCCACTTCCTCTCTGGATCCAACGTTAAGGCTTCTTTTTTTTTTTTTTTACAGATTCATCTGTTAAGGCAACCTTTAACAAAGAACAAGAAAATACAGATTAAAAAAATATACCAATACTTCACATGAACTCCAAATAATCAGAGAAATGATTTACCTCTTTGTTTACTTAGCTTTCATTCTCAAAGTGACTCAAGCGTTTCTTGGATTTGAGCTCCTTCAGCCACTGCGGGGAGTCCTCCTGCCTGTAGGGGGCGCAATAATAAATCACCACAAACAATCAGGAGAGAAAAGCTGCGGAGCCCCAGCCCCTCAAGCTGCCGTCTTTCGGCAACAGAGGGAGAGAAGGCGTTTCTTACCCGTTTTCTTGTCCGCCAGGAGGGGGCAGCACACGCGCTGCGCGAGGGAGGAATGGAGACTTGGGAGAGCGAGTCTGCAGGGAGGGAGAGGCAGCAGGACCATCAGTGTGATTGTCAGTGTCGGCCCTCTTCTTAAGCTGGACCTGAAGGGGGAAATATGCAGACGTTATGGCAAAAAGACAGAAAAAATCAAATAAAAAGTATCCATATGCACAACCAAAATCCTCAATGTATATTATGGGGGATTTTATGTAATTAATAAATGTGAGGAGGAAGGAAAATTAAAGACTTTTTTTTTTTTTTACAATATTTAAAAATAAAGAAAAGTGTGACATGTATTTGCATTAAAACCCCCAATTTAATTCCAATATCTCAAAAGAAGAAAGCCATTGAAAAGGTCCCGTTTGCAGTTTGTCACAAGCCACAGAGTGGACAGATCGAACATGAGGAAGCAGATGCTGTGGTAAAAATGAGAGCAGCGTTTTACTTTATGGCCTGCATGCAAAACACTGTGTGGAGGAAAAAACTCTCCAACCACGCCGGGCCAAAGGCTTCCCTTCCAGCGCAACTAGAATCGTAAACATACGGCCACACTACAAAAAAAACACAAAATCTTACCACATATTTATGTTTTAGTGCAAATATATTAATTCACTTGAAATGAGACTAAATTAACTTACATGTAACTTTTCAGAAAGATTTAGAAGTTTGTTTTAAGCCAATAATTCCTTAATATTGATGGAAAAGTAATAATTTCACTGGGAGATCATTTCAAATTATAACAAGGGGAAAATCTCTTGCAATAAGTGAAATAACAACTCAAGTGTACCAACCCAGACAGCACAGAATGGTTTAAACAACATTGAATCGATGTCAGGCAGAGACATTGAATCAACGTTGAAAGTGGCCGGTGACTTGTATGTTGAACCAACGTTTGGGTTTCAACCATAACTGACATTATATCAATGTTGATTCAACAATCATCTGTTTGTAAATTTATGTGCATATATGTGTTGATATAACAATGAATCAGTTAGGAGTCTAAGTTGATTCAACCTTCATCTGAACGTGGCTCTGCACACATATTACTGTTGAGTTTACAATGAATTAATGTTGATTTTACACTCAAATCAGTGTTGATTCAACATTAATTCAATCTTGGTAAGATTGAGTGAAGCGTTACAGTAGGACTGTTTAGATAAAACAATATTTACCGGTGAAAATAGAGACAGTCTAGATCCATGCATGATAGACGCGTCACAAAGTGCACTGGTTTGCTGGCTCACCTTTAAAGCAGAAGGGTCGACTCCTGGGAACAGAGCGACCCTCTGTGGCTGAGGGGGACCGGAGGGCCCCGCCTCAGCTCCCTTGGCCGGCTCCTCAGACTCCGAGTTGTCGTTTTTGCTCTCCGCCTTTGCCTCTGTCGGAACCAAAGCACCAATCAGCAGATGGTCATCAACTAAAAAGTCTCGGTCGCTGGAACAGGCCAAAAAAAAACTAAAAACAAACCCCTTCCCACTAAATCAGAATCTGAGTCGCCCCATTGTTGGTGTGCCAACGGTATAATCTACCAGTGTGCATTCTTATTACTAAGGTTACAAACTTTGCTTTGTTTTTTTTCAAATACATTTTCTAACAATCATTTTTACAACGAATAAAATAAATAATATTGGTAGCAATAAACTAGTGCAAGATTTGAGCCCCGACTGCAGCTTTCTGACCAATCACTGCTCTTAAAAGCTGTAGTATCAGTATAATATATAGTATAATTATGTTTAAAAAATCTTTATTTTTTTTTACGTTTGTTGAAACCGCCACAATGTTGTGACAATATTGTATTATCTTCCTAGTGGAAAATCACACTTTGAAGGAGCTCCAGTTGACTTTTTTTTCCTCAGTTGCGACTGCAACAAAGTCGCAGCATCGTTTGCTTTTATTTTTTTTCTAACCTGTTGAGTCTCTGTACAGCCAGCTGTCTGCGTCTCCACCGTCTCCCCGAGCCGACGCCGCGCTCGGCCTGTTCGGCCCGGTCGGCCTGGACGGCCGAGTGCGCTGGGCTCGTTTCTTCCCCAACTGGATTCGAGAGCGTAGAGCGCTATTATCCAGCAGCGTTACTGGAGCCTGATCATCAGGGTCATGAGGGGAGGGAAAAACAAAACAAAAAGAGGAGAGAATAAACGTGCTTTTGCAGTCATGAAAGACGTCAGACAGGCAGCCATAGTGCGAATCTCTCTATGAAACGATCGTTCACACTCACGTCGGGGAAATTAAGTGGCTGGGTTTCGGAGGAGGAGGGAGACGGGCCGTCCGTCGTGGTAGACTCTGACTGCGAGGTCTGATCGCCTGGTGAGGGCAGAGGAGTGCGCTTCCTCGGTGAGGGGCTGAGATTGCTTTCTGAACTTGGAGTGGCCGGTGTGAAGCTACAACAGAATGGAAAAAAAATAAAATAAAGTAAGCTTTGGGTTATAAAAACTACTTCAAACAGCTGTGTTTTTCAATTTGCCACAAAAAGAATCACACAGAATAATAGAGGTGGAACCTTTTAGAGGCTCAGATCGAAACTCTACTTGAGAGCATGTTCCTATGACAACAGACATTGTTTCAAGCTGCAACTACATGCTAAAAATAAAATGCCGATCACTGATCTTTAAACGACCTGATCAGATTTTGACCGATACTGATTTTTGTTTTTGTCCGAAAAGTCGCCAAACATAGCAACAAAGTTGCCAAGTATTGGAAGATCTCCAAAAATGAAGGAAATCGATTTATTGACCCTAAAAAAAAAAAAAAGAATATATGGCTCCTGATTTTGCCATTGCAGTAATATCGTGCAGGCGTAGCGTGAATGCACACATAGAGACTACAAAGGTTCACATTTCATCAAGACACCATCCCTAAACATGCAGCCACAGCTACCATAAAATGGGATGGAAGAGTGTTGTTGTGTCAGAATGGCCCAGTCAAAGTCCAGCCCTGACCACTGAGCCAATCTGACTGTCATTCCCTAGATGTTCAAACCCACGTGAGAAAGAGCCTGCGTGAAAACTTACATGGCTTTGATTCTACCCAGCATTGTGTCAGGAGGACTGGATAAAAATATATTTCTGGTTTTTATTCCTATTCAGGTTATTTTATTCAGGTTCTGCTGGGTCACAGATATATAATAGAAATATAACACTGCTATTGTTATATGAATATGACAGTTAATAAAAGTAGAGTTTTATTTTCTGTTATTAAAATGACAGAGACAATGACAACACTGATCCACATGGTGGCAGGCTTCTGCCACACAGAGAGGGACTTAATAATGATCTAACAGAAACTGTTTATATTTCTTATTCTTGTCCTGAAAAGCTACACATACAAACACATTGCAGACGCATTTTCACAGAGGGTAAATAGTTAAATAGATTAAAATGATCATCTTAAACTTTTATCCTTTCCGTTGTCAAAGCAAAAATTACAATAGAGCTAATAAGCATGCAAGCAGATTAAAAGGCAAAAGGTCTAAATCTCAATTTTTGGGTCAAGTTTGGTGAGTTTTTGAATATGTTAAAAGCCCTAAAATGCTGCGTAAAGTGGCAGAAAAAAAAAAGAAGAAGAAATCTTGCCATTACAATAGGCCTTTGCAAGCGTTTCGCTGCTCGGGCCTAAAAAACCAGAATACAAATGATCCTAAATAAACCAATTTATTCATTAAACAAACAAGCATGTCAGTGTATTGAGTATAAAAGGAGGAGCCTGAATTTACATCCAGAACATGTCTGTTTGGTATCTGGTGATGCTCCAAAATCTACAGAAGGCAACTATATTGATACGAAAGGTAACAATATTTTCTACAATATATTGAGACATTATTGTGGTTCAGTTAGTCTGTAAAAGTATAAAATAGATATAACTTTTTTTTTACTACTTTGAGCTTCCAACTTCTGTATATATTGGAACATGCTGGATTTGAAAATGTCACATCATAACATGACAATCCATAATAATTTTATCTTCGCTTAAAAATATTAGCAAAACCCTTTAATCTACCGATCTTTCACTTCTGTTCTACTTTTGGCTTTAAAAGGTTTCAAACTGATTGATATTCCTCTCGGGATAACAGTTCGATAATAAATTGTCCCAGACGTTATTGCAATAAACTATATTATTGTTTTGAGACCATTTTCAAGCAATATGTTGATAAAGTCATAATAATTCAAGTTTTCCCTCTGAAAGACCAATAAACTTTTAATTTGGCAAAGAATCCTTAACACTGGAACTGAAAGATATTTTAAATAGCCAAAATAAAACAACAAAACGGAATAAAAACTACTTACAACAAAAACCATAAATAAAATGGATTAAGAAAAAAAAATCCTTTAACAAAGTATTAACTCATCGGAATGGAAATAATAGAACTCATTTTAATTCATCATGTGATTAATTGCTTATTGTGACAGGCTTACTAATAACTCCATGACTAGTATTGCTGAATCCAAACAAACAGGGTAAAACGTGTGTTACCTGTCGTCAGTGCGCAGTCCTGTTTCCCAGGTCCCATACTGACTGTCTGTGTCACGAACCAGAGTTCCTGAGTCTGCTTCGCTGCTCTGCTTCTGCTGCACCTGGAGCCGAGACCGAGAGACAGGAGAATGAGACGATAGGAGGAGGATGAGAGCCAGAGCCGGATTTGACTCCTTTTCTGATCCGAGGCACTGCCTGTGCTTCTGCGGTGGACTTTCAGAAACGCACATCATGGCGTGTTGCTGCGACTTGGGAACAGAACCAAGAAGAATCAGAACAGGTCGGTTGTCTTGGTTACTGCTGGTGGCTAACGTAGCTTTGCTCCGCTGTGGGAAAAAGTTATACTTACAGCGGACAAAGATCTGGTTTGCGGTTTGGCGAAACTAAATGTGACTGTCCGTTTTAGCTCTGCATCTCTTTAAATGTGTCCGGCGGTGACTAACGTAGCTGCCATCAGCCCTTTCTGATAAACAATTGGTATCTTTCTTAAGGAGGTGGTTGGATTTGAAGGACTACATGAGGCATGACCTGAGATTTTCACAACCTTGACTGGAAATGGCTGTTTTATTGTCTCATGGTAAAGATTGACAGACCCACTAAATACAGCTGCTAACACCATGTTCAATTCCTGACAGGAAGTTGTGGTTGTTTTTGAAGGACTGTGATTGGCTGACATAGGTTTCAGCTTTGCCCTACACTGCTCCCTATGGTTAGCCAAGTTTGTCTATGCTGCAAGCACATAAAATGCTTAGAAGTTTTCTTTTAGGTACCTAATGAGCAATGCACAGTAATAGGCGGGAAGGGGCAACACTGCATTAACCGATATACGAGCCGATGTCGATACCAGAAATGGATTCGATACGAGCCATAAAATGAGCATCGGCCAACATTTGCAATCTCCAATAGAAGCACTCCGCTCCAGCATTTTTATCCAGCATTATTATTCTCTGTTTGTGTAATACCACTTCATCAAGCCTTTTCTAACATTTATTTCTAACATTTATTACCTACTGCAAATAGGTAATAAAAGTATATATGATTCCTGCTGAAATTGCATCGGGTCAGTGTCGGTATCTGCCGATACTCAAAGCCACAGTATCGGTATCGGAAGTGAAAAGGTTGTGCCAAGTCGCCCCAACCCAGCACTTTATTTGCAACGGCTTCAAACTATCAGAACAGTACGAAAACATTCAAGACTTTGAAACCTTAACTTTTTCAAACCTTAGCTTACCTTGCTGAATGCCCTTGTGTGGAGTACACAAATGTTCTTTTATTTGACTCAGTATGAATAATCTTTTACGCTGTGCTGCGTGAGACAAACCTGAACCAATACTTACGACCATCTGTAGAAACACAACTCGAAATTCCTGTTTCACAGTTAATAATCTAACTTTCAAGAGGCATTTACATTTTTGGTGCTAAACCAAGGTCAAACTTCTGTTTGTCTATCAAAAAATCAAGCAACAACATAGTTCTGAATAATGAAGTGTTTGGGAGTTTAAAGGTGGTGCTCTCGCGGTGGCCAGCGTGAAGTTGACGTTTCTGCAGCTTGCAACACAGAGTTTGCGGAGGTAACACAGATTGCGACAGATAGAGGGGTGAGTTAATGGAGACAGGCCAGAGAGGGGACAAAAAGACAGATGAGAGGGTGAGTGCTTGCTGTCTACTGAACCATGCCTCTTTTAATGAAGCTGGTACAGAGGACATACTGTCTCAAACCCAAAACAGAGCTCACGGAGACACGCCCAGACATGAACCGATAAGCCCGCAAAGACAGAGGAAAGCAAGAAACAATAGCTAATCCCTCTGCTCTCACATACAGCCAGAGGGTTGGGCTGAGAAAGGTGATACACCTGGATCTGCAGCCGCACATGGCCTCCTTGACCAGGGGGGGCAAATGGCCGCCGATTGCAGATCAGTGAGCTCCTTCTGAGAGCCGCATGAATACATGCCCTGTTTTCTCTGCCAGCGTGCAAACAGACACAGGAAAACTGCAAAACAAGAGCGAGGGAGACGGCAAAAAGCAGAAGGAATGTGTGAGGCAGAGTGCAACTGTGAGAAATGTTAATTTAGGGTGCATGAGCAGCTCAAAGATAGTGAGAAAGAGAGCAGCAGCGCAGGATGTTATTAAATCAGTGAAACCTTTCCTGGCAGGAAACGATAAAACTGCAAAACAGAGCGGCAATAAACCACCGACTCCTCCCCCTCTGAGAAAACATATTCTACAATATTTTTTTTAGACATTATAAAACTAGAATTAAACAAAACATTTTTATTAATTTTTTACACATTTTTACCAGAGGTGTTCATAGATTTACACACACCTGACAAAGTGAAATCACTTTACGCCACGGAGCACAGAAATACTTCTTCGCACTCAATGCTTCACCTTCACGATTGTGGGTGTGATCGGCTCTTTTTCAGAACATATTTTCGAGGATTTTAGTCTGCCATCAGCGGTGGAAAAATAAACTTTAAATGAGAGCTCATAAACATGTAGTGATTGAAAAATTCCAACCTGAACACACCCAGTACACCCAGAGCTGATCAGCTTAGCGTTGGGGCTCTGCCTCTGCAGGAACATGTTGGAGAGAAGCTCCATTATATAGCAGCTTATTTGTAATCTTTCACTTTTTGTCAGTCGTTGTCAAAAGGGGCTTATAATAGTCTTAGTGATGAACTTTAATTAGACGCTGTTCCTGTGCAGTCAATGTTAATCTACATGCCCAAAGCTTCGCCAAACTCCCCCCAAAACGAGATTTTTAGTGCATCTAACAATCCATAAACACTTGGGGAGGTCAACGAACCGACATATCCAGCAGCAATGACTTACAGCTGTCAGTAGGAAGGCTTAACATTAGCAACGTTCGGCTTCCCCTGAACAGGAAGGGTGTGTCAAGGAAAACGGCTCGACAAAGAGCGGATGAATGGAAGGACGGAACAGAGAAAGAGCCGATCACTGGGCAAGGTCCGACTGACAATCTGCAGAGGAAAAGGCAGGAACAAGGTCTTGGAAACTTGTGTTTGATAATCCAACGACTGCAAGGGCAGCCGATGAGAAAGTGAGAAAACATGCAGCTGCCGATCTAAAAAGGAAGGGCGCTGCCGCCGAGCGCCCGACCGGTGATGTTAAATCTGAGAGCGGCAGGGAGATGGATGCATGTGTTGACACGAAAAACGGCACCGCTGATTCAAGCGCCTGGCCCAATTTACGACGCTGTCGAGGAATGCGTGTGCACCTGTTAGAGCGCTCTTTAGATAAGAGTGCTGTCTTTTAATCTGAGCTTGTAGCGCAAACTGTAAACATCTGCTGAGACGTTTATATGCTTCCATGAAGCAGCCAAAGCTACTTTAACTGAGCCAACAAGCGAGTTTCTCCAGATTATAGATTATCGGACCCTCATGTACTACAAGCCTATTAGTGGTAGCGAAAGGCTGGTCAGCTACATCGCTGTGTTTGTAGTGAGCCACCACCCCATTCCCGCTTCCTCTGAATCTGGAAAATGTCCTCAGTGCAGTAATCAATATCCACATATGTAAGCAACCGCTCCCTCACAAGCTAATCTCACGTCAACAAATGGACATTCTAGCTGCATGACGGGCGAGGTTACATTAAGACACTGAACTGCGTTATATAAGGAAGAACAGCACAAATGGCGAGTACAGGCAAAGACTGAGGGTTGAGGAAAGTATCTGGGAAGAACAGAGGGCAAGAATGTAAAACCTGACTTGGCTTAAGCTTTTTTTTTTTTGGTGAGAAACCTGAACTACAGGATTAGCTTCAGGCTGAGATTTGTTCATCATGTTTTTGCCAATAAAGCTGTTGTTTTGTTTGAAATCAGATATTTGTCACTTGGAGGTTCTGAAGTCAGCAGCTGGTTTTATTGATTATGATCGGACAGAACAGGCACAGGCAGAGCGCCAGGCAAGACGGACTTGAACTGATTTTTTTCTTAAAATCTGTCACACTGCCAAGCTTAATATTTTATTGGGACTTTGCATGGTAGACCTACAGGAAGTAGTGAATGTTTGTGTAGTGGAAGACAAAGAAATGGCCTTTAAATTATTATTACTATTTTTATTTTATTTTTTTACAATATCTTAAAAGTAAAGCCTGCACGCCTCGTCAGCTGAGAGAGACAATCATGTCTTCGCTGGTTTGCAGATGTACCAAACTCTTTCTGTTCTCAGATAATTTAACTGAGATACTTAAAGCACTAGGTTTTATTGATGGGTATCAAAGTAAAGGGAGGACGTATACAAATGGAAGCCACACTTTTCAGATTAGTTGTGAAATATTTGGAAAACAAGGTATTGTTTTTCTTCCACTTCTCAATGTGCTACTTTAAGGTCAGTGAATTAATGTGACTAAATGTGAGCAAGCTCAAGGCATACAAATACAACTGCAAGTCCCAATGGTGAGGTAGCTATGCTAACAGATGAGATACCTAATAAACTTTAGTTAGTTGGGCTGCACCAATTGCCTGACCTGCAGATACCAATGTTTTGGTCTTAAAAGTTGCTAAATATAATGAGTGACAAAGTTGGCAAAAGTGAAGTGATTACTGAGGTCAATTAGACCGGTTTCTCATTTCAATACTGACCGATTATCAAATTCCCAAAATTAAGGATACCGCAACCAATGTATCCATGTACCCTTAATAATTAGTCAGGGTTTATGCAGATTTCACCAACTCAAATTTAAGACCAAAGAAATGTACAAATATCAGTCAACCAACTGGAAATAGATTTGCACTTACCCATGACTTAGATAGACATAAAGAAAAAGCCAGCTAGCTAGCATGGATATGTTAGCTTATGTTAAAGTTACAGAAGACAATTAAGTTGTCTGAGGGGGACCTAACCGTTAGCCTGACAGAAAAGCCCTGTGAGAAAACCCCCCAGAATATTTATATATTTAAGACCAACTTACTTTAAAAAGAAATTAAGACGTTTTAAGACCATAATTTTTGATACATTAATTTAAGACTTTTTAAGGATTTCAGATCAGGACTTTCAGACAATCCTCAAAGTCCTGATACTGCTCCCAAATTTAACAAGCGACATAGCCAGGATTAGCCCGAACAGTACACCATTCCCTTACATGCAGTCACAGCCTTTAAATCCAACTATAATTAGTTGTTGCAAATTCCCAGTTGCACTTTGAGGTTAAACACTGTTTGTACTGTTTATCCCGAGCTACAACTACATTTCCTCTGCTGCATCACTTTAATTAGAGTTTTCCACCAGCTACCACTTGTACAGACATGCATCCTACACCACGACATGCCAGGCTGGTTATCTCGTGTCAAAGAATTTATGTTTGGCTGACATAAATACTTGATAATTTATAGCGTGATAACAAGACAGAAGTCACATCAATCATACATCAGAATCCATCTTCCGGGGTCGGGGGTATGTTAGTGCAACTATGGCAACCCAACGGGCCTTTCTTTGATGTAATGCCAAACGTCAGGATAAAACACTTCTCTGAAAATGGGACAAGAAAAAGACTTCACAGTCTTACAATCGGATCTACTCCAAATAGTAAGCCATTATTTTTCTTTGTTTGAATCTCTGTCAAATTATCCACTTACTGATGGGGAGCTCTGTTTTGGCCAGAGATAACAATAACAGCTGTTCATGACTAGAACCAACTAAGACACGGCAGACATAACTGAGACCCACACTAAGTCATGGAAACATCACTTATCTTTAGGAGCTGTGACTCATACAGGGCTGTGCACCAGTTGAACAAATAGGTGTGAGCTTATACAGAGCAGTAGTTTCACTTAAATATACCAGTCAAAATGTATAGATGAAATGGTACCAAGGGAAGGAAAGCCCGAAATTCAACATTTTATATTTCTGGTAACTTTAAAAGAAAAACTCTCATTAGTAATTACTTTTTCCAGGCAATTCCTAATAAGCAAAATGACCTGGAGGGTCTAGTTGCACTTAGAAATCGTCTGATGAACCAAATCGGATGATATTTTAGTTTGAGCTCCAACTGGTGACCATATAGTTATAAAATAAAATTAAAAAATCAATCACTAAATATTCCATATATAAACACTACTACTGTTCTGTGAGGAAACCGTTACTAAGGGAGGAGGACTCAATGTAATGTATCAGCAAAGTACTTAAACATGAAGTCTGAAGACACGCAGAAGCTGTAAGAAACTATTTAAAATGAGAGAGCTAGACTCCTTGTCCATTAACCAGCTTATTTGTTATAAAAAGCGGTTTTCTGTTATTGAGATGTTTCAGTGGCAAAGAAGCAAACTAACTCGACGCTTCTGCAGATAACAGGAAGGTGTAAATATCAAAATTGTTTTCAACCTAGCAAAAGCAGCCAGTCTTTTAGAAATCTCAGTGGTAGCCTCATTATGCTAAATGCTTACATAAAATGCTTACATAAGATGCTAAAGATGGCGTTAAAACCTTTAACCACCATGGGCAGAATTTAAAACAAAAACCGCTATTGACTACATTTTCTATCGGCAGGTCAAAGCTTTATAAAAATCAGAGATCCGAAATCAGCCACGAAGCTCTGATCGGTGCATTTGTATGTAGAGGTGCACCAATAAATCAGCCAGCAGATAAATCGGCCCTGATTTCCTTAATTTTGAGAGAATTATTGATAGACTGCGAACGATCATGTCTGCACATTTGCAGTTAACAATAGTCACACCACTGTTTCCTTGCTATATTTAGGAACATTCAAGACAAAAACACTGATATTGGCCAAAATTAGAATCGGCAGGTTGTTTTTTTTAAAAATCAATGATTGGCAAATGACAGGAAACCTGCAATCGGTGCATCCCTGTCTGTAAGTATGACAACTATACAAATAGTAGGAAAGAGATTAAGTTTCGTTAGAGCCTGAGGCAGTGAAAGCAGCAGATGCAAAGAAAATATGTGATGACAAGCAGAAGGGTGGAGCAGATCACAGCAGATGTAAAAGTTCTTGGCATGTTCAGTGAAAGATCAAAAGGCCTGTGAAGGTGCAACTGCTGTCACATTGACAAAATGTGTTTAATTAAATAGCTGTGAGCCATATTGACGCCCTCCGTAGCATTTACTGTAAGCAGGAACCAAAAGTTAGCTTCCCTGTGTTTTAACTGAGTGTGTGTGGGGGGGGGGGTCTTACGGCAATTGGGGTGTTGGGCGCTGTGCGTCTGCGCAGGGACAGACGCTGCTGGCTGCGCAGCGAGAACCTGCGGATGGACTCCCTGCTACGCGAGGCCAGGGAGCGCAGGGAGTTGGTCCTCTTGAACCCCCCGGCTAAGTCCTCCCCTCTGCCTTCCCTGTCCGTCGAGCCGGAGAGGAAGCTGAACGCTCCGTGAAAGGAGCGCCGCACGTTCCCCATCCATCCTGAGACCTGAGAATGAGCCACCGACAGCTTGTCCCCGAGATACTCCATCACGGCCCGCGGCGTCCGAGCCGAACCCGCGAGCTGAACCGTGCCTCTTGCTGCCGCAGCAGCTGTGAGTCATCAGAGTCCGAGACGCGCAGTCCGATGGACGGTGTCCTCGGCGCTCACTGACGCATGTTGCAGGGTTGACACTGCAGCAGCGGGGAAGGTGAAGGAATGACAAGAGAGCTCGTCTGGCAAGGGAAGATGCAGCGGAGAAAGACCGAGTCGGTCCGTGAACGTTGCAGGGTTGAGACACTCCCCGGTTTGACTTCTACGAGGCCTCTTCACAGTCTAGTCCCACCGGAGCCATCAGGACTCCAGTTTCAACTCATCGCTGTCCAGGCTCCACGCCGTCTGCCCCGAGTGGATTTGGAGAGTTCTCCAACATCTATTTCAACGCTCGGTATGATGTGCTTGGCACAGCACCCAGATGAGCATGTAAAGGTTAGACGGGGCCAGAACTTTGAAGTGGTTATGAAGGGCACCGCTCTGTGGGATCGTTCTGGAACAACTGCTTCAATGTCCCCCAACAGGTTTCCAAGACACGGCTTCAACACACGAAGTAAACTACCGAGGCATTGTCAGATAAGAATTTTTCTTTGACTGAGCTCCCTGCAACAACCGTAGTGATCCTGCAGCTACGACTGCTCTTAATTTCGACTGACCAAACGATTACCCAGAGAGAATATTGATCTATTTATACCAAAAAGTCAAAGTTGAAAAATCTGTCCAATTGGCGAGGCTACATCCTCAAAGTGCTAATGTAAGCTGCGTAGAGGAACTGAGCAACACAGCTGGTGGCGAAAGGAAAAGCTGCTGTAGTCATTCGTATTCCACAGGGGGAAAACCAGAGGGCATCCACTGCGGGTAGAGCAGGAAAGAGTGCAAACGGAGTTGAAGTCCGATCGGGGAAAAAAAGAACGGCTTCTTCTTTGGGCTCCCTTCTTGACTTACTCTGCAGGCAGGTACAGGCAGGTAAGAGGAAAAACGCATCAATGTTTCCTGCTCACTGAGCCGATTGTTGCAGGACTCACCGTCAAGGAGAAACTGGGTGGAGAGAGGGAGCGTGGATTGGATTCAGAGAGAGCGAGAGAATGGGAGGTCCTTGATTCAGAGCAGGAGGGGGAGGAGGAGGTGATATATGTTCTGCAGTGCTCAGCCACTCCACTTAGGTTCAGCAGCAGTCAAATGAAGTGAAACAGAAAGACATAGGACAAAACACAAATAACGATCTACATCTGATTTCATTGTGGCAACATTAGAAAGCAGAGGAGAAAGTAGATAAAAAAAAACAGGAACAGCAGTAAAACCTGATCACTAAAATACGTAGATTTACAGAAAAGACAAAAGATTGAAAAGTAAAGAAGGAAAGGGAGATTTGATTTTTTTTTTTTCTTTGTCTTTTTGCTCAACCAGTTTGACTGCACAACACAGACAAAAGGCAAGGTCGCCAAGGGCAAGAAATGTTTGTTTAACTTGCAAGTCGGAGTCAAAACTCATGCAAACATATGAACAAACCCTCCTGACAAGGAGCATCTGCCAATGAGCAGCTGGCTGCTGCTGCGGTGCACAAAACCAGAAAGGGCGAGTCCAACTAACAGAGTTAACCTCTGAACAAACGGGAGCAGCAGGCCTTCTAAAAGCTCGACGGATGCCCTCTGCAGGAAATCTGATT
Source organism: Phalloptychus januarius (assembly GCA_902982915.1). Classification (NCBI taxonomy): domain Eukaryota; kingdom Metazoa; phylum Chordata; class Actinopteri; order Cyprinodontiformes; family Poeciliidae; genus Phalloptychus; species Phalloptychus januarius. The sequence continues at coordinate 21,245,422 of CADWAE010000482.1, read as the reverse complement.
TCTCTGAAGTGCTTTCCTTCAAGAAAGTGACCTGTAATGGTTCTCAGTTTACAAAAACATAAAGCAACAGCTTTAACAGCTGCATAGCTGCTCTTATAACAAGACATTTTGCTGTTTGTTTTTCTTTTAACTATCACCACTGTGAAGCAAAGCACAACCAATAAATATAAAGTCAAAATAATGTAAATACTTCCTATTTTGTGTTTGACTTGTTCTTTTTTTTAACAAAAAAAATTTTTTTGAATGGTTTAATCGTCAACTTAGCTCATAAAGAACACAGGTTGCTTGAAAGTTTTAACTAATTTAAGAAGCTAAACTAAATTTTTACACTGAGAGAAACGCCTAAAAGCACATGACAAGGAGATTTTCTCTGTCATTTAATTTCATATTAAAGCGGCGCCAATAAATTAACTGGTGACCAGAACTAGTTGATTTTCAACTGGATCGGTCCTATCAGGGGATTGGTAAGTAAAAACTAAAAAATCTCCCTCCCCCCCATCAGTGAACACACAAGAGATCATCATGTCGTGCCAACAATGACACTCTTCAGTGTAGATGCTCTCCAAGAGAGAAACTCATTTTCTCTCTTGGAAAAAGAGTTTGAAATAGCTTAAAGAAAAAAAGCTGCGGAAAAAGTTAGCTTTAAAAAATAAAAAAAGCAAAAAAGGGCCAAACGGAAAAAGGAAAAGAGAAAAAGGAAATAAATATGGAAAAAAAGAAATGGAAAGGCTATTTTGTAACACGTTTGCGGTTTCTTCAGGGTGAGGGAAATCAAGACAAATCAGGTAACAGGAAGGCTGAATGCGTCGCAGCAAAATTCTTCTGTCACATCCTTTTGAACTTGGAAATCAGAGATATTCTCTAGGATATACAAACACAGACGGCCTCTTCTAGTTAACACTGCTATCTGTGCCATTGTTAACATGTTAAAGATCATTTAAAATATCAACTATTTTTGCAAAGCCCAAAAAAGTAGTAAAACAATGTTCACTGCCAAATGAGTTTGCATTTGTTACTTGGTCAAAAAAAAAAATTAAGTTTCAATATATAAATATAAGTTAAATTTTTTGGGGGGCCATACTTTTGGTATGTCTCTTTTAGACAATACAATAAGGAAAAAAGTCTGGAACATCTAATGTTTTCAATTTAGATTTTCACACATAGATTTTCCAGAGTAGAATCTAGCAATAATCATAAGCAGCATAAAGCTTTACAGAATTAAAGAAAAAAAAAAGTCAGCCACAACATTGTGATCACTGCCTCGCCCATCCATGCGTTAGAATTTATTGCTAGAATAAATGACATATGAGCAAAGATTTCTACTTCTTCGGGTGTAACATCCCCAAAGCCAACTCTCAATTTCAGTGTTTCTCATCCTCTTGATGACATCGTCCACTTGGCGGTGACTCACAGCCGCTCTCGCTGCTTTCAGTCTTCTGACCTCAACATCAGCACAATCTCAGCCACAAACTCAAGCCAACATCAGGAATACGATGCGGCCAACGCACATTTCGGGTAGTTTCCGGTGTGTAAATGTGTTCAGCGAAGCCCCTTTGAGAAGAGAAGCGATCAGCTACTTACCCAGAAGGAGCACGGACTCAGACAGCAAGACCACACGTACAGGAGGACTCTCAGCACGGAGTCCATCTCTGCTCTGCTACACTCCCAGCTTCAGGCACCCACACTTAAAGAGCTGATGTCACCATGAACCCATCTGACTACATTATTAAAAAAAAAAAAAATCACCCAATTTGATGGGTCGATAATATTACTAGCACTGCTAGTAAAATTAAGATTAATAATATATAATAGCAGCTAATGAATATGCTAAATGTGGGGTTTAGAAATAGTCGATATGAGCCTGTCTTAAAAAAACAAATAAATAAAAAGCCACTGATCAGTCTTTCCTGGCCGATATTTATGATGGAGGATTATGGCCAGATTTTTCCTTTGTTGAAACTACGAGAATAAAGCCATAATACGACAATCAAGGTTTAATATTGTATTTTGGGAATAAAGATGGAAAAAAGTTGTAAAATGACGAGAAAAAGGTTGTGTTTTAATAAGAGCAACTCTTGGATGTAGTTATCAAGATCTGATGTGATCTGATGTAACCAGCTTTAGTTTTCTTCAAAATAAACTTTGCACAATCATTTCAAAGCAATAATTTGCTGCTAATTAAACATGTCTTATTTGTAAAACCAATACTAAATTATAACGTCAAAGACAATCAACATTCATTCATCTATTGTTTTTTGTGCAGGTGTTTTAAAAAAAAAAGACTTAATTCTACTACTATACATATAGTATTACAACTTTTTGTCATGTTATTACAGATTTTACTCATATTATGAGATTTTTCTTGTATTGAAAATACTTTTTTTCTCAATATTATCTTTCATTTATTCTCATGTTATTTCAATTTCCTGTCGTACAACTTTATTCTCGTAGTATTAAAACTTTATTCTTGTAATATTTTTTTTTACAAATCTTTGATAAATATTGACGTCGGGTATTGATTTAAAAATTTTTTTCAAAACCCCAAAAGAGTAAAATAGCAGGTTCTTCAGTCGAGATGATAGTTTTAAAAATAGCAAGGAAATAAAGTTATTAGATGCATCAAAGCACCTGTCCTTTACTTTTACCTGCATTTAATCTGATCTCGTTCTTTAGTTTTTAAAAATCATATCTGATCATATCTATTTTTAGTATTTAACCTGCCAATCACCAACTGCAGCAGTTAAGGAGAAAGTTCAGATTTCGCTCTGACTGATAGGCGCATCTCCAGAAATCCCTTTAATGCAGATAAAATACAGCAGATAAAAGCAAATCTATTTTTTTTTTAGTTTAACATTTACTAATATCCAAGCAGCCCACTTTGTTTCACTAAATTCCTGTATCTAACACTATTACACTATTACAATAAACTCTTAAACCCATTCATCAGCAGTCAGCTGCTAATCCCACCCACAGCCACTAGATGGTGCTGTTGACTCGATCAGAGGTCTGGATCTGGTCATTGTGCAACTCAGTACATTGGAGGCCTTCATTCTGAGCCTACAATTACAGTGTGGATATCAAAGAGCAAAACTGAACCCAAGTCTGCAGGCGGTTACAAGCGGTTGCCACTCTGCAGGCTTCAATCAACTGATACGTGTGTGTGGAGGTAAAGAGAACAGCTCCAACTGAGCAGCTATTGTTTACTCATCCGAGACCTAAATGAGGAAAAAGGAGAAAAAAAAAAAAAGCACAGCTACAGGGTTTGATGCCAAACAGGTGGAACCAGAAGAGGAACACACTCACACCAAAGTGTTAGGAAAACATGATCGTGACTGGCCGTTTCTCTTCAAAGGTTTGCAGACAGCTTCCTGCTGAATTAGCGCCGATGACATACAGCTAATAATCACTCGTCTGTTCCAGTCTGGAGGCACAGGCCGCCACCTGCGCCTGACCCACTTTTGCCAAGAGCACAATGGCTCGCAGGCGATGCCTACGACGTTAGTCATCCATTCGGCAAAGTTTAGCAGCAATTAACCTCTGTTGACTATTGTCTGTTCAGGTGACACAAAGGTACAGTGTACTCAATGAACGAAAAAAGGCATTGCTCACATCTGGCGAGCTAAAAATAGCAATCTTCGAGGCGGTGCTCACATTCTCATGCATCAGTTTTTAAATTCAGGTGTCCTCACCGGACTGTGATGGTCCTGCTCTCGGTGGGCGCTGCGACTCCTCATCCTGAGGAGGCTTCCCTCCGCGGCGCTGCTGGAAGGAGCTGATCTCCTCGACATGCTCCGAGAGCGCATCCGACTCAGCTCCTGGCGGCCAAACGAGGACGACAGTTAAGGCCTGAAATCCTGTTTGGTGCTTGAAAGTGTGAAGCTATAAAAGATAAATGAGCAACTGGTGGAAGAACCTTCCACATTTAAACCTAGAAGCTAAAATTAATGTGTGGTCATATTTTGAATATCGAATGATAAGAGTTTTATTAAAAAGCTGGTTTATTGGAGTAGTTCAACTCAAAATGTTTTCATTCAATCAACCTGAATCATTGCACACACAAAGATCATTTCTCACAGCTAATGAAAACCCAAATTTAAGAGTAATCGGAAGTAGGAACAGGGACGTTTCGTTGTGAAAGAAATGGGCACATTTTGCAGATTCGCACTATTAGAAATGAAAATGAGGAAATAAAGAATTAAATTTTTTTTTTTTAAGAAAAACATTTTATTGTCTAAAATGCAGTAACAAAGCATTTCTTTAGTGAACACTTGATCATTTGTAGCAAAAGATAATTTGTAGCATTTGCACAGCTTGTCCCTTTCTGCTTGACTCAACAGCAATTTAGCAGTAGGTGCTAATCTGGTAATTATTTATTTTTTTATATCTTAAATAGAAAAATAGACATTGTTTTGTACAGTTCTGGCTTCATTACAGCTGTAAATATGTTGTTCTTTCAGCAAATGGCCTTTTCTCAGAGTCTGTATAGGGAAGTTAATTATTTGATTACTAACTTAGTTGCCGATTATTTCATTAATTGACTCTTCATAATTAGTCGTTTCAGCTCTAACGGCTGACGTAGCAATTGTCAAGCCAACAGTAACTAGCCCTCTTCACCAGGAGATTCAGCTACAAAGGGGCACTGCTAAAGAAGCTGACCGCTCTCAGAGTGTAAAAGCACGTTAATGGAAAGTTGAGTGGAAGGAAAACGTGCAAGAGAAAGGCCCAGTAGCAACAGAGTTAAATGTTTTCAATCAAAACCCCCTTTCTTCCTGCTAAATTATTTAATAAATAGACATATGAGCTTAACTACAAATATCTTCTTTTATTTTTTTTATCTTATATTTAGGTTCTTCAACCATCAGATTGGTGCAAAGTGCTATTGTATCTATTCAGCTTTCAGGTGCTTCAGGAAGCCCTAATCATTCACAAAGCTTCTTTGGAAATGTAGATTATAGTCACTGATTTTAGCTTTGAGGACGTCTGCGCTGCTGCAGAGCATTTTGCATTGAGAAGCTATTTTAGGCTTGGATAGTTTCAGTGATAGGCAAATTCCTGTTAGCACAACTTGAACACAACAATAATCGTTTCCAGAATCGCAGTAGATACTTTTCCCCCAAGTAAAGATGAACCCAAAGTGGGACAAGAGAGGCATCTTCATGATCCATCGTCCATTAAGAGTTTACCAGAAACGCACAAATGCACAGGATCCTTGTAAAAATGTGCGTTTTACATACTTTTGTATGTAAAAAAAAAAAAAAGAGATTAATTGCGTTAAAATTTTTGACACATTAAAATTTATGTAATTAATTATTAAAAATTCATGTGATAAAGTTCTGGCCCCAATTTTTTTTCACCTGGTTCAAAAAAACAGAAATGCAATACTTTAAGGAAATGCACCTGTCTCACCTTGTTGAAAGAAAGGTACACAACTCCTTAAATCTTTTGTTTTGGTAGATTTTTTTAAGCTTACTCTGGAACAAGAGGGATCATTCTTTACTCTTCCTGTGTTTAGTCAAGTTTAACAAACAGGTGCGCCTAAATCTGCTTTGAAAGAAAATTGGCAGGATGTTTGTGATCCAATTTCTACACAATTAAGAGGAAAACAAATAAAGAGGCAGATGACAATGAATAAAATGTGTTCTAGCTAATCTTCTTTTAAAGACGTTTCCAAATTGTCAGTGAATGACGATGGCATTTGACAAAATATTGCTTGTTTCACATATACTTACTGTACTATGTCTTTAGAGCATAAAACATTTTGAACTACCTTGGTGATCAAATGTACGACAAAGATAATCTTCACATCGACTTCAAGTTGAAAAAACCATCAAAGTTTCTGGGGTGAATTTCACCCCAAAAATTACTCACAAAGTGCCCATATAAGGGTTTCCCCCGGTATATTGTAAGCCTGGCGGGCCGCCAGGCTTTACTTGTGCTCCACCAGGCTAAACACTGCTTATTTACTTAAGTCTTTTTAAAATGTCTGCATTTTTTAAGACTTTATTGTTGATGTTCAGGTGTTAATCTTCCAATCATTAAAAAATATATGACTATCAAGTGATATTTTCAAAAACTTTAAACGTTTTTTTAACTCAAAAACACAACAGCCCGCTGAATGGATGACTGCCCTAGCACCCAACCACCAGGCTTAGCAAGTTTTCTGGGGGAAACCTTGCATCTGCAGCCACTGCCTGATCAGATTAGTCTCTCTCACCTGGGATCTCCTGTGGCCATGGGCGTCTCTCCTTTCTTTTGGAGGCTGGGGCTCTCTTGGGATCCAGATCTGCTCTCCGAGGCTGCTGTGGGAAAGTTCATGGGAAGAGTTCCTCGTTTGTGGCTCCTTCCCTGAAAGAGGAGACAAGGAGAGGGGCTCATCCAGGAAAGCGGGCCTGTGCCGTTGTGGGTTGGGAAGTCTCTCGTCTTGTTTGAGTAGAAGCTGCTCTGGGCTGAGCTTGTTGGACGCTCTCTTGGGTTCCATCACTGGTTTGTCCACCGACATCTCAACGGACCGCAGCTCCCACGGATCCTGGGGGGACGTTGTCCACACCGGACTCGAGAAACTTGCTGAAGTCTGCGCCGGAACTTTCCAGCTGACGTCTCTTTCGGGCGTGGGCTGCAACCAAATCCCAAGTTCAGCCTCTAGTCCCGGAATACCAGAAGCAGGAGGCGAGTCTTTGCTCGGTAAGCCTTGAGCGCGAGACGTAAAGGAGTCGATGTCAAGAATCACAGGTTTATATGGCTCCCTCCATCGTGGTGAGGCGTCACCGTGCTGGGGAGACGCCGGAGACTGCGGGTCACTTCTGAGGACAGAGTCCAGGTCCAGAACTTTGGGTTTCAGAGCGGATGACTCCAACCACAGCCTCTCCTGCTCCTCCTTCTTCTGCTGCTGCTGCTGCTTTTCCTTCAGTCGCTGCCTCTGTGATTCTTGTTGCTTGGCTATGTGCCTCATCTTCTCCGCCTCCACCTTTTCCAGCTTCTCCTTCGCTTTATGTTTCTCCATCTCTAGCTCCTTCCTCTGCCGCTCCTTCTCTTGTTCTCGTCTCAGCCGCTCGTTCTCGAACTGCTGTCTCTCGAGGTCCAGCTGCCTCTGCTTCTCCTTTTCCACCTCTCTCTGCTTCCGTTTCTCCCTCTCTCTCGTCTCAATCTCCATCTGATGCTCCCTCTCCAACTCCCTCTCCTTTTCCAGCTTAATCGCTAACTTGTGCTCTATCTCCAACTCACGCTGTCTTTCCTTCTCTTTTTCAAGCTCCCTTATTCTCAGATTTTCCTTCTCCACAGCCAATTGTCTTGTTCGCTCTGCCTCTTTCTCTGCCCTCTCTCTTGATCTCTGCTTCTCCAGCTCAACTAGCTGCTGTCTCTCCATCTCTCTGAGTTTTTCTAACTCCTCCCTCCTCTTCCTTTCCAGCTCCTGTTCCCGCCCCTTCCCAACTGCTCTCGCTCCATGTCCAGCTGTTTCTGCCTCTGTTTCTCCAACTCCCTCTCCTTTTCCAGCTTAATCGCTAACTTGCGCTCCAACTCCAACTCCCGCTGTCTTTTTTTCTCTTTTTCAAGCTCCCTTATTCTCAGATTTTCCTGCTCCAGAGCCATCTGTCTTGATCGCTCTGCCTCTTTCTCTGCCCTCTCTCTTGATCTCTGCGTCTCTAGCTCAACTAGCTGCTGTCTCTCCATCTCTTTGAGTTTTTCTAACTCCTCTTTCCTCTTCCTTTCCTGCTCCTGTTCTTTTCTCAGTCTCTCTTTCTCCACTGCGCTCTCCAAGTCCTGCTGTCTCTTCTTCTCCTTTTCCATCTCCCTTTGCCTCTGTTTTTCCAGCTCTGTCTTCTTTTCCATCTCCATCTCCTGCTCCTTTTGTTTAGCTCTTTTCTCAAGCTCTTTTATCTTCAGCATTTCCTGCTCCAACGCCATCTGTCTCGATTTTTCGGCCTCCTTCTCAGCCTTTTCTCTCAGCCTCTCCCTCTCCATCTCTTTTTGTCTCTCTTGCTCTCGGTTTTCTTGCTGGAGTTGCCGCTGTCGCTCCCTCTCCAGATCTTGCCATTTCTGCTTTTCCATCTTGAGTTCTTGTCTTTGCTGCTGCTCCTCGAGTTCTCTCTTCTCCTTCTCGAACGCTCTTTGCCTTTGTCGTTCGAACTCTCGCTGCCTCTCCAACTCCTTCATTCTTTCAAAGTCTACTTGTGCTTGCTTCTCGTGCTCATTCATCTTAGCCAGGTGTCTCTCTTTCTCCTGTTGCTCTTTTGTCTTTTTAAATTCCATTACATCCTCTTTGGTTTGTTCCTCCATCTGGGAGCTGGTCTCCATGGAAGGGACGGTGTTTCTCTGCATTAGGTCGTCAAACTTGTCTTGAGTGGGGGAGATGTGCCCAAACGCTTCTTCTAGAGAAGGGTTCCTCCTAGCTGAATAGATTTGTCCCTGTGAGCCTCCCAAAGCTGACCTCACAGATAGATCATTGAAGTGCAGATTGGCACCAGCGAGGCTTGATCCCACCCCTCCAGGAGATGCTGGATCTTGCATCTGTCCAGTCAAAGCAAAGTAGGTGGCCTTCGGTTTCTGCGGTTCTTCTCCCTGCAGCATTTTTAAACGTTTAGGGGCGGCTACATCCTGGTCTTTCCCCTCGCTTCCAGATTCCTGTGGGATCCCTTTAGGCGAACCTTCCCCCTGGTCGAAACTGGTAGTAGTCCACTTGTGCAAAGCCCCCACTCTGAGGTACCGAGGCGGGGGGTCGGCCATCTGTAAGGCCGGCCTGGCTCGTTCCGAGCGCCTGGTGCGGAGCGTCGCGGCCTTGTCTTCCCAATGGGCCGCCGGGACGCTCTCGCTCACTGCTCGGTTCTCTTCAGCCACCTGGACCGTGTCGAAGGCGTGCGAGACCCGGAACGGATCCGAGGGGGACGCGGGTTCCCTGTAGGTAGCTGTGACGAGGGATCCATCATCCTCCTTCTCCTCCTCATTTCCTCTCGTGAAGAACACACCGCCATCCTTGGGTGATTCATCCTGGTCCATCAGGAACACACTATCCCTCTCCACAATGTTCTCTAACAAGGAAGCTCGCACTGCGTGCAACTCTGCACCAGAGCCGCTTTCCTTGGAATGAGGCCACGGCAGTCCTGCTTCCGACCCTTCAGAGTCCTTTCTGGACTCTGATGGGGAATCCTTGAAATCCAGGAACGTCTTGTGGTCGCTGGGAGTGGTTGTTGATTCTTCAGCCTGGGAAGACAAGAGAAGATCCACACAAGTTAGATCATCCATATTGCAAAAGGTTTTAGAAAGGAAGACAAGATCAGGAGATCAGAACTTTGCAGTGGAGCTTTAACAAGCAATGGAGCTTTAACCATTAAACAAGGAAATGAACACGACAAACAGAACAAGATGCAACATAGTAGGTCAAGAGTTTTACACACTTTTACGTATGCAAACTTATGAACAGGGGAGGAAACGTTGAAACTGCAACCAGGCCTTATTAGAATGACCTTCCATCACTAACATTTAAAGGGAAGAATTCAATTTAAATGTCTTATCTTTCACTTTTTTCATCCATTTATGACCTGCATTTTTTGTTGCAATACCTGTTATCAGATATGAACATTGTTACTAGCATAAAAAGTAAAGTTAAGGGGAATCTGTGGAACACATGAAGGAAAGAATGCGCTTAGAAAGACATGGAAACAATTGAAATCTGTCAGTTCTCAGAAATCATTCCTGATCTTATGTGCAAATCAATATCAGCTGTGGGTCTTATTCAGATCTCAAGGGAGTTCTTTGGACTCCAGAGTTCTGAATACGGGCTAATGCAATGGGTGTGGTCAAGAAAATATACAATAGGGTGCAGTGGTGGCGCAGGGGCAAAGCAAGACCCATGTATTGAGGCCTTATCCCTCATGCCAGAGGTCGCAGGTTCGATTCCTGGCCTGGCGACATTTGCTGCATGTCTTCCCCCTTTCTCGTTACCTAACAACTTTCAAAAAAATGGCCACTAGAGACACAAAAACCTTAAAATGAAAAAAAAGAAGACCTAATCAATTCAAACTTGTGCAGCACATATTGTATGACCATTTACCTTGGGGTAAAAAGCTATCAAGATATTATGGCATTTGTGTCATTGCGAGTGCATAAAAGCTCCTGCCATCAACTGCATGTCCAGATTTCAAATGGCAAACTCTTTATCCTGCCATTTCCTGTATTCCTTTACATTCTTCACGCAATAGGCTTTAAAAGCGTTTCCAAAAACGAAGCTGTAAAAAACACCTCTCACTGCTGTTCTCATTCGCCTGCTAAAAATACATCGAACCAAATGAGATCCCCGACGCGCCAAAGCTCGGCTCCTCTCTTACCCCTCTCTGAGGATCTTTGCTGATGTCATGGCGATCCGCTGTCTCAGGGTCTGCTGAGCGCTCGGATGAAAACCTGATGAACATACGTCATACGAGACAAAGGCATGCATGACGATGTAACTCATGCACGGACACACACAAAAAAAGAAAAAAACAATACACGAATAGTAACAAACAGATGAAAGAGAATCAGCAGAGCTCTTACATTTTGGTGAGGTCCAGAGGTAACGGGCGGGGTTTCGGCGTCAGCTTCACAGCCTGGGTCGGACTCGGCGTGGCGTCCACGGTCAGCTGCTTGATGAGTTGCTTCACGTCCACTGACGATTCTGCCTCCGGTACTGGTTGCACCGGAGAGGGCGGGTCGGCCGCCGCGCCTGGAGAGGACGATGTGTCGAAGAGGAGACTTATCCGAGACTTGATGCTCGCCACCGGCTTAACATCCTCTCCGTCCTTCACCGCAGTTTCTTCTGCTTTTTGCTCGGAGCGAGTTTGATCGTCAGCGCTTTCTGCTGTTGCGTTGGAAGGCGTTTTCTCTTGTTCTTGTTCTTGGTCCTGATCCGGTGGAGTGTTCGCTTTGGGGCTTTTCTTGTGCAGAGACAGGCCGATAGACTCAAACTTGGAAGTGAGATCGGCTGAAAGGGGTCGCCTCGCTGTAGAGCGAGGAGCGGGGACCGGTGCCTCCGTTTTAGCCGGTACAGAAGGATAAATGGCCGAAACAGGTCTGGGTCTCCTGGGCTGCAATCGCATTTGCACGGCTGCTTCAGGAGGAGATTTGTTTTTTGCTTCTTCTGCCTTTCCTGTTACAGCAAGAAACTCCATTGATTTCGCCCTGGTCATAGATCCTGCCTTACTCTCGCCGCTCTCATTTTTGAGTGAAGTGGTTCCAGACCACTCAGCTGCCGAAAATGTTTTAAGACTCTTGGAGTAGGCCAAGTTCGACGCAGCAGGTTTTTGCCTCCCGATCGGGATGGGGCGGCTTGATTTACTGGGCTCCACGGGATCAAGAGGAGGGACCGGTTTAAAAGGCTGGATCACAAGCTTGGTTGTCTGGCCAGTTTTTAATGAATTCGGTGTCCTGAAGGAAGTAGCAGCAGGACGGTTGGGGTTGGTGGACACGAGCCTCGCTGCTGGTTTCGGTGCGTTTGACAGATCTGGTTTGGACCCAGAAATGCGAGTGGGCTCCGGGCGCGGTTTGGTTTGGGGTTTGGGGGCGAGTATGGGCTTAATGGTTGGGTTTTTCTCCACAGCGAATGGCTTCGGCGTGAGCCGAGGCTTCGGGTTTGGGGCAGGTTTGATGGATTCCGACGCGATGGACGGCATCGCAATGACGTTTGTATTGCTGGAGTCAGTCAGGGGACTGAGGTGGAGGCGTCCTCCTGCTCCGGTTCCCCCGACCTCACCGGTCTGAACCTCCACCTGAGCAGCCATCCTTTACAAACAAATACACAAAAAGAAAAAGACTTTTTAACTTCTTAATGTCATTACCATGATTGATGTAGGAATATAAAAAGGTTTTTAAATAACGCAGAAGTTGGGAAAATTATTTAAACAATGTTCTTGAAGATCTTGATCTTGGCAGATAAAAAAAGGGGAATATTATGAAAATTTCTCCCTATTTCACTGATCAGAAATAAAGCAAATCGTCATGTTTTCATGACAAGAAGTAATTTTAAGAATTTTGTTGTTGTTTTACGCATCTGTATCCGGAGTAAAGTGGAAGGTGTTTTATTTGCTATTTCTGCAGCCAGGAGAGCTTGGAAGTGGGAAGACAATCAGCTTATCTTTGATTAAACAGCAGATTTTAGATTTTTTTTTTAAAAGTGAATTTATCAAACACTCCTTTAAATAACTCTAAAACAGGCTGCACATGTTTGCATTGTCTTAGATAATGACACTGCAAGTGTCACTAAACCCTACAACAATATTCAAACAATAGTTTTTTTTTGTTTTGTTTTTTCAAAAGCTGACCTGGTCAGCTAGCCTGGAGTCAAAAAAACATTACATTAATGAAAGCAAGAGAAAACTTCTGGTTTTTAAACAATGACTTTCCTTGCAAATGAAAGATGAATAGAGGAGTGACTCTAGTGTGGCAAAATTCTCCCAGGCATTTTATTAAAAAAAAGCTACAACTGTTACAAATGTTATGGCAGAAAATGTTCCAACTTTAACAAAAGAAAAAGACCAGAGACCAGAAAATGGCTAAAGGCTAATAACAACTACTCGCAACTTGTGCATTTTTATTTATTCATTTTCTTGCCTGACTGTACATACCCTAACATGGGATCTGCACTACTTTGGTACCAATACGTGCACAGATACACCTCCAGAAAGTCAGTCAAACATATTCTTATTGTTGTTTGACGAGAAAAGCAAAAGAAAACAAAAAAAACAAAACCCGCAGTACTAAGCTGGAATTACTGGTGTGGCAACGATCACGAGTCACAACCGCACGTCTCCGAGGTGAATCCCGGGACAGACGGGGGGTTGGACAGTGGTACAATGTCACTGTTTACCTTCCTTGTAACTCAGGCGTGTCGAGCCTCCTACGTTGAATGCGGGACTCCGCGGAAAACTTCCAGCAGGCTCCCGGGAACGATCCAGCTCTACCATTTATTAACTTCCGCGCTCATTTTAGACCTTTGACCCTCATTTGAGGATAATGAGGCAATTGGAAGTGAAATTAATGATTAAATATAATTCACCTACCATCACCATAGTGACGACGTGAACCAAAAACTGAAATTAAGAGGCTCTGACATGTGATAACGCGTTCCACATGTTCCTGCGCTCACTGACTTTGTAGCACAGACTTGCTAGATTCTTTTAGTTGTGACAAATAAATCAAAAAGCTCCAACCTTGGCAGATGTTAACCGTCTGCGGAAGAGCTTGGGCTTTTGCTGTCGCCAAGCTTCGATGTCATAGCACACAAGGGGGACCGGGTCGAAGATGCCTAAGAGAAATACACATGTAGGCACACAAAGGCTTGTCATTAGTCAAGACAGCAAAGTAAACAAAGGAACAACAACAACAAAAGCCACAAAAGGATTAGTCCAACTGTGGCGTCACTGTGGCGTTCTCACGCCTTCCTTACTGAGGCGAATGGATGATAAAACGCACACTCACGCAGACTTGAGTAAACACAGTCACGCCCATGCATTTGAGTGAACTGTGGCAAACGTTGGGATGTAAAAATACGGCAAAGTGCTCCAGGAAATTCACGGCTCTCTGTCGACTCTCCGCAGTACGCATATTTGCATCGACGCATGGATCGCTACGCCTAATACCCTGAGCTTTTTTTTTTTTTACCCCGTGTATGTCTATGAAAAAAATTAATCTGTGGATATCAGGAGTGCAATGAGCACTCCCTTTTTATTTTTGCTGAGTAAGTAGGACACGAGGAAGGAGGAAAAGGGAGCAATGCTGAGAAAGCAGCGTGGAGAAAAAAAAGTTACAAAGTTTTTTTTTTTGTTTTCTTTTTTTTTTTTAAAGTGACCTTTTCATGTTGACAGGAAACGCCTCTGCCAGGATGGAATGCTAAACATTTACTCTGATGGTGGGGTCGGGCAGCCCAGCAGGGATTAGATCGGTCTCTGTCTTACGGAGGCTGAGACAACTATTCTGCACACAAGTCATGACTGCAATCTGCAAATAACAAAATAACAGTAATAAAAGTGCTTGGTTTTTTTCCCCCTAAATATAGAGCAAAATAATAAGCTAGTTTCATCTACATATTTGGCATCGAGTTTGAGGGAGGATCACAAATGAATTTTGGTATTTAGCAGGCGGCTCCTGCGGGCCAGCAGGCCACAGGGTAAACCTGCGGGGAGTCTGTTTTGTTTTGATACCAAAGGATGTCAAGTCGGTAACCTGGCTCGGCCGGTTTATTCAAAGGTTACACAAAGGAATTTCCCTCAGACATTTATGTTGAAAGAAGCTGACCAAGCAGCAGGTTTAATGACGAAACAACCTTAAGGACTAATAAAGATGGCGGCTGCCATTTGTCTGTACAGATTAGGGTCCAGGCGATTAGATTAGACCTGCACAATACCAGGAAAATATGCAATTGTGGTGGTGAACATGATAAAGGCTGAAATTATTAATCGGCTCAATCGTGATTAATCGGGTTAGTTGTGATTAATCGATTACTGAAATAGTTTTCAACTAACTGAGTAATCGATTAATTGCTGCCAGGAGTATGCAAATTCAATAAAGGCTATTTGGTGAAAAAAAAAAAAAAAGAAAAATGTTTTTTTTTATTTTGAATTTACGATAAAAAATCTTTGCCTGCAAATATGTTTTTGTTAAAACTCCTCAAGTGGTATAGTTTTACTTCACCTGGTTGAAATAAAGGAAAGCCGGTATTGTAATTTAAGCAATAAATAAAATGTTTATTTCTTTATTTTAAAAAGGAATTGAATTATGTGTTTATTTGCGTCATTTAATTTGTTTCTAATATTAACCTGCTGACATCCTTTTTTCACCCAAAGCAATATTATTCATAAATAATAATTCAGTAAGCTGTGTGGATTGTGTTTTATTTAAAAATTAAAAGGCAAAAAAAATATGACCTACATATGTAGTGAAAATAGTCTCAAACCTAAACAATTTCAACATCCCTGCATATGACTCTCAACATCATCAGATTTTAATAGTGAGAACATCTTCGTACCGTAGCAAGCGTGATTCTTTGGGGTGAATTAAAAAACGACTGCAAGTCACCAGCCTGATATTTAGTCTAACAAATACAAAAGTATTTTTGTTCAACTAAGCTAATAAGTTAAAGTTGAGTCATTTTATCGCTCTTTGATATATTTGACTTGCAACGTTTGCTGACAATTTACTGCTCAGATTTCTCAGTATTTTAGCTGCTAATCCCCGATCAGCAGCTAAATGAGGAAAAAAAATTAAAGATTGAGTGGTGCAGCAAATGTAAATGATACTATCACATTGGCATACAGAACTTTGTTAAAAGCAGTAGCTCAGTGTTCATTTCTAGCAGTAGAGACTATTAAAAAAAGCATTTGTTATATCAGACTCTAATGGTAAACATAACTGTTTAACTGAAATAACTGACAGAGACAACAAATGTAAGAAAATGTGGAGTCATTGAAGAGTCATTTAAGATGCAATTATCACAAAACTACTAATTCTAACAAAGAACTTGTACTGCATTCAGTAATCAGCATTGGCAAGGAGACGTCTGACCAGTGCACAGCATATATGCTTAGAACTTATACTTGACTTTTTTTTTTTAAGTTGTCTGTAGATCCAGAAATGGCGGGTGCAGTTTATTCTGATGCATTTAATGAGCAAGAAAACAAAAACAACAAAGACTTTTCAGTATTTGTCCAACTGATTACCAATCAGGGGGCCAAATCAAGAGAAAATTGGCCAATGTCAATCTGCAGATAATTATTGATTGGGGTACATTTGAACTTTAAACATTTTCCATGTCTGCAAATGAGTTAATATTTAATATTTTCTTCGTAAAAAAAATTACTTTTAAAAGTATTCTGATTTTTTACATTTTTGGTCTTGTTGATCAAAGGAAGAGTCAATCGAGGAAAAATGTGTCAAATTTTAACATAAATAAATGTAACTGCAAATAAGTCATAAGTAATAAATCATCAGAGGTGCGTTTTATGTGTTAAGATGCTTGTTCACCTACAAATACAGGTGTACTACCTGTTCATAATGCTAATAGCAAGAGAAAGCAAATATGCATAAATCAAACTGTCAGACATTTGAATAGACAATTATTAACTTTCAGAGGGGTTTACGGACATACATTTTGGACAATAAATACAATTTAGCCTAGTTAAATCAAATATCAATCCAGAGACATGTGGATTTGTTTCCTCTTTAATGTGATTAATTTCAGAATTGCAGCACAAAAAAAAATAAATAATCTGCCCAGATCAAACTCAAATAGGAAGGAGGAAATAGGAAGAGAAAAAAGAAGGAAATTGGTTTCGGTCGGGAAAAGTCAGTTCCAAGTAAAAGCCAGTGTATGCAGATTTTTCTGAGACGCGTTCAGAAACCGTGCCTAATTCATATTTTGGTCAATAATATACAGCGTCCAAGTCAGCCGAGGCTGTTTTAGTCTAAACATTTCAACAAGTGTTATCTCTTCCTTGTTTCCTCCCAGCTCATCCCAACCATCTGGATCGGAGCGGACAGTATCCGGTCGAATTTCACTCATTTTGTCCGTGCACCGAGCAGGACTGACTTTCACTGGCGTAAAAAAACAAAACAAACTTGTTCACATGTAATGAAGAGCTCGGACTTATGAGCAACCATGGAGACTTGAAACAGAAGGACCTTTAAACCACATCAACAGATTGCTCGCTAGCAACCGAAAGGCTAACAACTCAAGAAGCTGAACTTTCAAAATGGAAACACTGACTGAACCTGTCTTTCTTTCTCTGCCTGGTTTATCCATTCTGGAGACAACTTACCAAACGGAGAAGTGTTTTTTTTCCTCTGCCACCGTCGAATCAACTCCAAACTGGGTTATATTCAGCCAACTTTGCACCGTAGTTCCAAAGCCTCGGGAATTAGTTAATGCAGAGGCTAGCAGTGTGGCTAATTTAGCTGGTTTACTCAGCTAGCCAAATGACTGGCTATCCCGTCTCAGGTTGCAGTGTTGTTGACAGGACCGACCAGACAGCGCTGAGCAGCCAACAAGCAGTACGACTGGTTAGCTACAAAGATCCATCAAGCGGGACAAACGGGCTACCGCATTTCCGGCCAGTACTTTCAAAATAAAGGACCACGAAAGTAGAGCGTTTCTGAGAAAAAGGTTGTGATTTCAAAACCTGTCTTCATCGAATCAATATGACTTTTTTAAAATAATTTGACTGTAAATGAAGTCTGAACATTTCTGTTGAATAAATCTGGACATTCCCGTCTGTCCTGGTTGTCTTGACAAACAGCTTTCATGTCTGTTTTTTATTACGTCACTTTCCTGAAAAGGTTTTGCTGCAGGAAGGCAAAATTAAAATAACCACATTTGAAGGTGGAAGTTGAGTAGAAATATGCAAATAAAGGGCAAATAAGAAATATACAGAAGTACTGGAAAAAGCTCTGTTTAAATAAATCTTGTGATGTCAGCAAAGAGCCAGATGAGCAAAGAAGCTTAGTTTGAGGGATGGCTATAATTTATCTTAAATTGTAGCAAAATTAAAAACAAAACAAAAACGCTATAATGTTCTATAGGTGACAAGCTATAGCTGTGAGTTGTGCTGTTTCTACAAAAAGTTATGGTTAGTAAATTAAATTTTTTCAGTGCACCACCGACTTTAACTTTTGGACACACAAAAATGATATTTGAAAGATTATATTTTAGAAAGATTACAATTTTAGTTCCGAGATAACACTAAACATCTCATTTATACATAGTGGAATGGTACGTTTTCTTTTTTTTTTTGGTCAGTGTGTGTGGAAAATGTGTTTAAAAAAATCCCCTTCACATAAATTCAAATTGGTAGATTTACAGAACAGAGGAAAATATCTTAAAAAGCATTGGAAAACGATAAAACATTAATAGTATAATGGGGGAGCAAAATTAAAAAAACATAATTTGCTATAACTTATTTCTAAAAGAACATGTATTTTGAAAAACAGGCTAATTAATGGCAGATGCCTTTCTTTCAAGATTCTTTCTAACTTCCGGTTTTCAACGAACGGAAAAAAATAACTTTACCTACATTTGGAACTTGATACAAATCAGTAGTCTACTCTAGTCAAAAATCATCATTATCAATGGTACGCAAAAATCAAGTCTCAAAGAATAACTTGGGTCTTAATTTACTTTGCAGCAGTTTACCACTCACAGGTGAACCGCCAGTGACAACTTTGCCTGCTACACGCCAGCACTGCCCCCATGCGGAACAAGAACAGTACTACATCAACATGATTTCAGAAATTACAGTACACTGTTCTAATTGTGCATAAATCTTTATTTGTTACAACATACTAATTATGCTGTCTACCTCATAGACCTGCTCAAAAATATAGGTGAATTGAAGAACCCTCAAACAAAAAAAAAAAAAAAAAAATCCAATCCACCTCATCTTTAGCAAGAGTTCAAAATCTCAGCAATCCACCAGCTCCGTACATCCTCCGATACACACAAATAAGTTTCAACTGGGGATAATGAGAAAGTTAGGGTAAACATTTCCAATCAGAAAACGAAGCAGGACAAACTGAAGGAAGAAGAAAGTGTGTGTTTCACCTTTCAACAAGCACAGATGCTTTATAGAGTGAACAGAACTTATGTTACTTTAGTTAACAATACTGTTTTCTTTCTTGTACTACGACATGTCCTTATGGTAGAGCTAGAAAATATAACAGCTCCATGTTTTCCAAAACTATTTGGAAGGCAGGCGTCTAGGATGATGTGAGGTAGGTGCACCATACCTGCAGCTGGCTGACTGCTACTCTAGTATGAAGTACCTCCACATGACCCGGCCTATAATATTATTAGTAATACATCCTCGTTGCAATACTCTGTGAAACTATGTACTTGGAAGATATGAAAAGCTTGAACAAATATTAGAAGACAGCAGCTTGTTGTGTTCGTCTACCTTGCATTGGAACTGCAGGGTTAGCCAGAAAGCAGTTTTCAGTGTGACGTGTCCGGTTGAACAAAAAAGCCAAACTGATTGCAAACAAAGCTGATGGAAAGACAATTAAAGCAGCAGCAGCAGCAATGGAAGCTGAAGTGATGTGAACTTTGGCTACACGGTAAATCTTACTTTCAGAGCTTATATTTCCAACATGTCTGGGGAGGAAAATAAAACACAAGCATCGGGAAGATATGAAGAAACAAACTCATTCAATCAACTTTTTTTTTTCTTCTACTTTGTGTGAACCATGGATGTGCTGAAGAGAAGCTTCTGCTTTTTCTTTTTCTTCTTCCCTCCCTTTTCATCTGAAACACAAGATTAAGAGAGAGAGAGTGAGCGTCAAGTGACAGCCAATCAGATCGTCGGACGACTGCACGGTTGCTTACCTGGTTCTACCACGGGCTGTGGCGGGGCGGCGGGACCGCTGTCCAGCTGCAGGAGGGCCTTCTCGAAAGCCTGACTGAACGAATTCTGAAAGCTGGGCACGGGAACGCGATCCGAGCCGTCGCTCTCACCGTCGCTGTCTGCCGCTGGGGGGGCAAGCAGCTTGTCTGCATGGGAGAAAACGCAATCCAACGTCAGAAATTCTCCTAAAAGGACAGGAATAAACAACATATGTAAAGTTCATGATGTTTTGCTTTCACCGATGTGCTTCAACTCATAAAACCATCTTGTATAGGACATTAAGGTATAAAAGTTTTGGTTTGAAGACTATGAACAGCTGATAAAGCTTTTTTTTTTAACACTTTTGTTGCATTTAAAATAAGTTATTCCAACAATAACCCAGACCTACAATTCGTAGATATTACTCAAACTGTTACAAAATGTTTGCTGGAAACAATCCCATCAGCTGAAACATGGATTTCAACCATGACCGACTCGTGTTTTGCCTTTTCAGACAGCAAACTTCAACGTATTTTTATTAGGATTCAATGTGATACAGTAAATATCAAAAGCAGTGCAACATTTCAAATTGGAAGAAAAAAAAAGATAACATTTTTCTAAATGTCAGAAAAGAAACCTAAAAACTGACACACATTTGCCTTAAATTTCCTTTCCTAAAATTTTACTTGCAGGTGGACTTGGAGTGTTTGCTTAGTTCTGCAAAGTTTGTTCAAAACCTTCAGAGTTATTGCACTGGTTTTTGTTCATCTAAACACAGGGAGGGTCTCCATCTCCAGTCCTGCGACTTTTAATACACTTCTGCTCCGACACATCTGCATCAAAATGGCTGAGTGGGAATTGTGCAAATATTAATTAGCTAAACGACTCTTCGGTTTGTGTCACCTTTCTTTGGAGTGACCCTGACCCCAGCATCACCTCTGGCTTTCCCATCTTTCAGCATCTACACAGAATTAACATATGGAGTTAAGTACTTTGCCGTCGTCGGTTGATCTGCAAACGTTCGCTGAACACGCACCTGTGCAAAGGACATGCAGTGGGAATCGTCCTCCACGCTACCCACCGTCGGCGAGGACACGCTCAGACTCGGGAAACTGATCCCCTCTGCAACAAAGGAGGAGAGGGGATTTAGAGGGAATTTCATAACGTTCCGACAAGGATAAAACCTAACCCGGAATCTTACCAGAGGAAGGGCTGGTGCTGAGGGGGGATGGAGGAGCTAAAGTAAAATCAGGTTGGATTGGTGGGCTGCTGTAATGGGGGGGGGAGCCAAAAGCTGGGAAATGATGAAGGTTCTCTAGTCCAATATGCACCTCGGGATCTGACGGGACAAAAAGAAACGTCAAGTTGGAATCACACGGCGCGTTCTACGAGTTCAAAGTGGCTTTTCTTACATTTCCCCTGTTTCTTGTTCTCCTCCATTTCAATGCGTTTCTCCCTGCGTTTTTCGTCCCTCGCCTTCTTCTGCCTGAGGCGCTTTCTCTTCTCCAAGTCATCTGCAAGTTTGACGGATAGCTTAGGTGTAAAAGACTCTTACAAGCCGAGGGTGAAGATTGTTAAAACGGTAAATAAATAAAAAGAAGTGTTCAAACCAGCAAACGTGTCCAGAGTTTCTTTGGACAGGATGGGCGGCTGCAGGGCCAACTCGCAGATGCTGAATTCGCAGGTGAGCGGCAGGTGAGCCAGGTAGCGATGCCGACGACGGATCTCCTGAAATAAACCGATGAAACGGTTTTATTTGCAGACCTAAAGCGAACTTGTTGACATAAACTAAATGCATTTTTTCTTCTTTTTTTTTATAGAAAAGAAGAGCTTTAAATCAACTTATTTTCTACAAGTATTTCTCTATTTTTTTTTTTGCTGACCTCGTTGACTGTGTGTCCTACTATCTCCACCACTGTGGCGGTGATTGAGTCGGGACAAGCCTCCAAGCTGCCGTATTCACGCAGAAGGCAGCGCACGTTGATGGGATGCAGGAACATCTGCTGGCAGTCGTCAGCTGGAAGAGACAGAAAAAAAAAAACGGAATTAGTTAAAAGCAAACAATATAATTTACTGTGATTTTATTTTTAACAAAATTTTGAAAAACAATGATAACAAATGATGAAGATAATCTCTACACGCATGCTATTGGACAGGGCAGGGAATTGCACACCTTGGTAGAAATAGTAGTACGGTCCGTGCACCACAGCAGCAGAGGGGCGAGCGGACTCCGCCTGATTGGCTGGGCTCTCTTCCTCCGGCTGGGGCTCTGGGAGGGGCTCCGGCACGGCCTCGGGGGGCTCCTCCAGGACGCTCTCCAGGACAGCATCTGGACTGCCCGGCAGCTCTGCGGCCACGTTTTCTGGGAACTCCGCCACCTCGTCGTCAAATGCTGAGGAGTACTGCAGCACGGGCTGCAAGAGAAATGCCTTAACATCGAATTTAGAAATGCAAACAAACAACTAATAAACATGTGATTAATGGTTTATTAGGTTAAAATAATTAGTTCCAGTCGATTAACTAATAACATTAACTAATAACATCCTCTTTGGCTTTCTTTTATAGCGTTGTGGTTTGGCTGACATCCAGCAGAGGGCGCTGTTGCTCAAAAAATGCGGTTCTGTTTAGAAATATAAAAACGTGACAAGCTCCTGAAGTTTCTTTATTCAGGCGAGCTGCAAGACGGAGCAGCGCCAACTTCTGAATGAAAGATTGCTGGGGGAAAAAAAACAACAAAAAAAACATCGTGCCAATAAGCACAGGTGATTTTGAGGACTGTCGTGAATTAGTGCACTTTATGGAGCGAAGGTTTAACGTTCCTAGAAGAACCACAGACAGTACGTCTCTATTAACGTCTCGGTTATTGGGGAATTAAGTGTTTCATCTTTTATTTCCTATTCAGCACTCAAATAAGTTTCAGTTTTGTTACATTTTATAAATGTGAAAGTTCAATAATGTGAGAAAAATACAAAATGTTTTTAATATTTAATATTATTTTTTTAAATATGCATATTAAGAAAAATGCAACCCTTCTGTTGATACGAGACAAAACTCCGGTTTCATTTCAACATTAGTCGATTGATGAGATCGACTTTAGATCAACTCATTTGTCGATAACTTTGATCCCTACTTAGGACTGTAGATAAAAGCAAATTTAAATGCAAGGCACATATTCTGATCTATCACAAGCCGGGCGTTTTTCAGTTACCTTGGCGCTGACGGTCGTGGTCACCACCTCCTCCAGAGGTGAAGGAGGGTCGTTCAGAGTTAGTGAGGACAGGTCAGGGGTTTCTGCATTGGCCACTTGATGCTGCAGCAAAGTTTCCTCTCGCTCCTATCATCAAGAACATTCAAACAGTTATGTGCTTGTGTGTTTTCAGAATTTTATATTCTTTCGTTGCTGCTTTTGAAATACATCATCCGTTTGTTTTATACCAACCCTGGTCCTGAGGGACCGCTGTCCTGCATGTTTTTGATAAGTCCGAACTCTAAGCACAGCTGATTCATATGGTTGCATTGCCTCCTTTGCACTCCTGTAAATGCTGCAGATGCCAGTTAATCACCTATTCGTTTAACCCAGGTGTGCAGCAGCAGGGAAACGCCTAAAACATGCAGAGCAGTGGGCCTTGAGGACCACGGTTGGGGACAATCCCTAGTACAGCTTTTTACCAAGTCTTTGGTAAAAAGACTTTGGCAGGAAAACAATCCTACCTGCAAAAGACAGAGGGCGCTCTGGATGAAGCACCCCTGGGGCTCCTCCTCCAAGCTCAGCTGAGCCTGCAGGATTCCCTTCTCCTCTGTTACCAAATTCAGGACCTGCGACGGGGACGTGAGCAGCAGCTTGGAATACTGACTCAAAGAAGCATCTGCAAAGAAGAAAAAAAAAAAAAGATGTTACCATCATTCTCTGACGGCAAGTAAGAAGCATTCCAACCCGTTCAATCATCACACGTATCGCTGTGAAGTTAGTGACAGTAGAACGGTTTCTCTCAGTCCAGACTGCACAAGGAAAGAAATTTAAACTATTTATTTTTTAAGTGTGACTCGTCTGGGAAGGAGTGGATGTGTAAATCGTGCTCTGATGCGGGCCAGAAAAGCGAACATGGGTCTGCAGAGAAACCTCTGTCTCGGTTTGGTAAAAGTGAACTCCGGTGCGGTTAGAATGCATATGTGGTCACCAGGAGGACCGGACACCTCTAAAAAAGCAGGAGGCGGACTACAGCGCAGAGCATTCTGGGTAAATGCAACCAAAACAAACCCGTGTGTTAGCATTGGCGGGAGAAATGTTTTGAGATCTCTTAACAAAGACAAAAGAGAAATCCTACAACTGCTAAAATCTGACGCTACTCAAGAAGGAAGTTGCATTTATATCTTTTTTGGTTTCAACTTTGATCCCCAACTGAACCAAGTCTACGGGACTATCAAGTGTGAAAACGCTCAAGGAAAAGCCAGTTACCTCCAAAGCGGACAGGCTCCTCCACCTTCACCCACTGGGCGCTCGGCATGGCCACCAGAGCCCCCTTTTCCCTCCGCATCAGACGCATGGTGATTTCATCCCCAACTACATACTGCTTGGTCTCCATGGCAACCACACTGCAACAACAAAAAAAGCAGCTTATATATTTAACACGCAAGGAAGCTAAGCTACTTCTGTGATTTAACAACTACTTTCATCGTTTCGAAAGTAACATTAACTGCATCCCTCCTGCAGCTTCTCTCTCCTCATTTACCTCTTCAAGTCAGCCGTGTGCACGGCCTCGTAGCAGATGGGGCACTTGGACCAGCTCTTGTCGCTAAGAGACAGGTAGTGGAGCATGCACGGCCAGCAGAAGATGTGTCCGCACCGTGTGATGCGAGCCGCCACAGGAGGATAGAGGCAGATGGGGCAAGACGGCATCTCGTGGCTGTAGATGCGCTGCCAACGCACAGAAAACACCCATCGTTATGCACTTTACCTCTTGTGGACACGTGGCGGCTGACGCTGTGAGTTTGACGTGAACAAAACGCTTGGGTGGACCCAAACTTACCACTTGCTGTACACAGTCCCAGTTGACCAGAGTGTCGGGGTCAGTGAAGTGGGCCTTGTAGTCCTGGTCATCAGTCACCACAAACTGGCAGCTGAAACACGAATGCGTCACAAGTTCAACGTTAGTTTTCTAGTGTTAACCTCTTGACTGTAAGACTGGAACGTTTAACCCGATGAACTGTGATTAATTGAGAATTGAAATAATTTTCAATTCCACTTTGGGGTCTGCTTACTTGGCCTGGAGGAAAAGCTCCTTGTTGAAGGGCTTGTTCTTGTGGCCCCACTTGTTCCTGCGGCCCCAGTAGGAGTGGCCGCCGTCTCCGACGCCGTCGTTGCCTCCGCGAGGCTCGAAGGTGAAATTTAGCAGGTGATTCAGGCTGATTTTTTTGGGTCCAGCGAATTGAGCCGGGCTAAACTCGGCCCGGCGAGTCTCTGCTACCTGCAACGCACAAATCAAAAAGTTAGGCTCAAAGAATCCGCCGCCCCAAACACAGCGAACACGATGATTGAGAATACAAACCTCCTCACGTCGTCCTCCACCCGTGACTCCATACTGTCGTCCTCCGCCTCTCTGAGGAGGTCTCTTGTCGAAATTCTTGCTTTTCTGTGAATTGGTGCGGCGAGGGCCAGGAAAATTTTCAGCTTTGGGAAAGGAGGGCTCCCGCTTCCGATTATGGCGCTTAGAGCCCCCATTATTTTTACCTTCTGAAACAGAAATAATAAAATAGGTTGGATGAGGCAAAGTGCATAGTCATTTTCACACAACTAAGCTGTGGTAGGTTAGTACATATTAATATTGTATACAACAATACCGGGATAACATGCAGTATTTAAAAAAAGAAACTGTAAAAATCAAGATTTTAGCCTAAGCAACAGGAACTGTCACTTTTCTATAATGAATTAAGACAGTCGTGTCATTGTTGTTCAAATGTATTTTTGTTTTACTTTTAATGGAGCCAATTAAGGAAGCTGCTGACCTGCAGTAGTGTGTTTTTTTTTTTCAAGGTAACTATGCTGCTCATCATTTAATGAAGCAAAAACTGGTTACAAAATGTTCAAATTAAAATAAATAAATATTAATATACAAGGTAAAAAAAATATATATATATTTTTTTTATCCATTTTATTCTATGTGTTTGTGTTTTATTGGTTATGTTTTATGGGCCTGTACAGCCCTTTAGGTCACTTTGGGTGTGTAAAGTGCACCGTGAATAAAGGTTGATTTATATCGACTTCCATTCTAAATTAAATTAATTTTCAATGATCAATGAGTTTAACTTGTAAGTTTTAGCTGTCACCTATGGGAGAGTTGTGGCATATCAATCCGGGGTGTATAACATTACATGTAAAAAGCTGTATGCATGTGTCAGCTCTGACTGCTGCTGGATCAAATGTTTTGATGGCGACGTCAGTCGCTCCTGATAAACAAGCCGTGCAGCGCTGCTGCTAGGCCCCAACAGGCCACGGGGAGTGGAGGGTTTTTAGCTGAAAATATCTCACAGCTTTACAAACACAAGGAAGAATTTTTGAGCATATTTGTACCTGTTTTGGGCTTAGATTCTCCAGGCGGTGGGCCTGTGGAGCTGGAACGGGGCGGAACCTTGTTGCTGGTGTTGCTGTTGGGGTTTTTCTCCATGTTTGTCTCCGTGCAGTGAGCGCTGTTCGGGCCGAGCTTCTGGCAGAGAGCCGCCGAGCTCTCTAGCATTAAACGGGGAAACGGAGGACAATAGCGGGTTGCAGTGAGTGCGGGTCAGGCGGCGAAGGCCCTGATTCATTTCTGTCAAACGCGGAGACCCCATCACGGCGACATCTTGACCATAAAACAAACCAGAGAAAAATAAAGAGACACGGTTATGGCGTCTCAAATCGTGAAGCCTGGCAGAGGAGAGGACGAAAGCTCGCCAAAAGGGGCCAAAACCCCCTCTGACTGTCGGGTTTTTGCTCGTTAAGGAAAACAAAGTGCCCTTAACAAGGCGCTAAATGTTTTCCAGAAGCTGGAAAACAACCCAATTTGGGAATTTTAGCCTAAAAACGAGGTCCGTAGTAAAGAGCGTGCACTAATGGCGACGGGTCGCCAGACAGGAACCTGAGAGACCCGGATGTTTCTTGTAACGCTGCCAGCCTAGTTAGCGAAGATATGAGCGAGCAACTCTGGGAAATGTAGTAGAACTCCACAAACGACCAAAGAGCTCTAAATCTCTGAGAAAATATAGAAATTACAAATCTGTTGAACCTTCCTAACATGCCAGCCTCCATATAATAATCGCATACACCGCCCCCACCGTTATAACTGGTTAAATATGTATAAACAGTTTTAGTCTGGAAATTTAAACCCCTAAAACTCCTAATTTGGGGTACATGTGCTCAGTAAGGGTAAAAAATCTAATAAAAAAAAAAATAGTTTTTAACACAACCACAGTTGTCACTATGTTAATGGCAATCAAATATTCCTGTAAAATAATATGCTTTAGCAAATTTAGCATGATGAAGGTCAAATATTTTGACCCTTATGCCAAATTTTAAGAACAAGAGAACACTATTTTTAGGATTTTGGCTAACTTGCCAGGAAATGGTCATTGGAAAATAACTCAGAATCTACTGTGTATTAATGAAAAAACTTGAACTGCTACAAACTCCATACCTTTTGACCCATTTCAATATATGTGTTCATTCAAAACAATGCAAGGTTCACCAGGTATAGTGCTAAGAGTTATAGCAGTATGTGTAATTTCATGTAAAAAAAATAGAATTTTAAAAAGAAATCATGTTAGTTTCTCCCCAATAATTAAATGTACTCACACTGATTTAATAGTTTTTTCTTTCATCTATCTACAACTGCTGTAAATGCCAACACAGAGGGAATGTCCAGCCATTATGCTGTTCTAGAAAGAAAGATGAAGCAAAGTAAGACTTTAAAAAAAATTCCAGGAATGCCAAAATCTGAAGCATACTGTCCTTCTGAACAAAAGCAAGTAATAATAAATATTATGTTGTTTTCTATTGCTATGACAAAATCTAGCTGTTTGCATCTACTGCTGTGTTTACCAGTAACCGCCATTGAATCTATAGCTAGTTTTTGTGAGTTTGTGCAGAAAACAATGTGAAAAAGTAAATAAATAAAAATACTATGGCAACCACTGCTAACACCCCTCTTCTTTAAAGAAAATAATGTCATAGACAAAACATAAATACCTTTATTAGATAAAAATGTCAAACTTAAAATTATATTACAATATTATTTTTAGCATGCCACGCAACTGATGTTTTTATGCCGACAAACTTTCTAGAGAAATTGTAGAGTGTTAGCCAGGCTACTGTTAGGTCTCCACAATTTTTCAGTCCGATGTTTACATAGCCACTGAGAAACCCTATAAAACAAAATAAAAGAGAGATTCCTTTGGTTCCTTATTCTCCATCCTCCTCTTCACTCTCCAGCTCATCCTCCAGTCCTTCGTCGCCTCCACCTGTTAGAGAGCAGCTTAGAATTGCTTCTTGAATCTGCCTTTTTTCCTCTGGGAAAAATAAAGAAAGTCGTCGGATCAAACCAATGTTTTTCCAGAAAGAATTTATCGATTTAATTAATTCGTTACCTTCATTTTTACATTTAGGGAGCATTCGATGGAGCTGCCGGGCGTTGTATCGGATCAGAAACTTCTGACATGTTCTGATTGTTCCTGTAGAAAAGTAACCACTCTAAATCCAATGGAGATTTTAAATGTAGTTCAGTGTTATTTTGTGTGTGATTTTTTTTACACATCACCTCCAACGTGCAAACAGTTTAAGAAACATGGGATTATTCGTCCACGACATTCAATGTTTGTAATGAATGGCAGAGCAGACCAGAGGAGTTTGTAACAGCCTTTGGGAAAACGGAGAAATACAATTCCGGTGTGGGCATTCAGATATTTCACTGAAGGAAAAAAAACAAGAGGCAGAGAGAAATGATTAAAGTGTCAGTGAATCAAATTCCAGGACCAGGAATTTAAACTACCATCTCATTATTTAGACCGATGAGAATACACTCGCAAGTGCCTCACGGTTGCCTTCATAAATCAAAAGTGAACAGAGCATTAAGGCAAGCAAATGTTCCAACTCTTCTGGATGAACAAGCTATTCATAGAGCTGTTCACTCTGTTTCAGTATGTTTAGGTTTAGGTAGAAACAAATTATCTCAAACATCCATCAATTTTCTATACTGAGGTGCTGATGATTATCCCCAGCTAAAGTTCCGGGAGAGGCGGGGTCACCCTGGACAGGTCGCCAGTCTGTCGCAGGGCAACACAGGGACAGACAACCATGCACACACACACTCACACCTAGGGAGAATTTGGAGAGACCAATTAACCTGACAGTCATGTTTTTGGACTGTGGGAGGGAACCGGAGTACCCGGAGAGAACCCACGCATGCACAGGGAGAACATGCAAACTCTATGCAGAAAGACCCCGGGCCGGGAATCGAACTCATAACCTTCTTGCTGAAAGGCAACAACTCTACCAACTGCGCAGCCCTGATCTCAAATAGTCAGTGGTTTTTAGTTGCACAGTAAAAACTAGAAGTTGATCAGAGCCCCTGAGCTCAGTTTTGTCTCTGCTAATTTCGATGCTCTTTATCTGAACAGCTCCTGTTTAGAGCAAGATATGAATCCTGATTTCAGTTGTATCGATTTTATCCCATTGTACTGATCTACCAATCTCTATTGACGAGGATTTCACATTTACAATGAACGGTCATTGTTAAGTGCTATTTTACGGCAGGATGCGGACTAATCAAGGAAATAGTCCGACCACTACAGCTTACCGCAGAATCTGACGCTGCAAAGAGCTGCCCCGTAGTCACCGTGAGTGCGGGCCACCGCTGCCTTCACTGTCCCCGTTACGGCTCGGTCGTCCAGCTTCAGCAGGTCGCGCCTGTCAGATACATTTATCTCACACAGCAAATACCTGCCGACATAAACAGAGAACATCAGAAACGTATCTAACGCACACAAAGTCTACTAAAAGCATGTGTTTTTACCTCGACTTCACCCGCACCATCGTTGCTTCTATTTTTCCGCAGGAACTTCCGTCAATAAAACTTTTGTGTCAAGCTCTGGCGCGAGCGCCCCCATGTGGACATCATTGGGAAATGCAGGATGCTTTAGTGAGCATTCATAGGCGCGGAGGAGTCGAAAACCCGTCTGAGCTCATATTCAGACAAGAAGCAAACGCTAAACTTGTATCAAAAAATATAGAATATGATTAGTTATCTCAACTCTCAGCAAACTGGGCGATCTGAACACTAGACCATTCACACCCCTTTTGGTAACCATGGCAGCCTCAGTCGCTTCCAACCAATCCCAGCCTGGGTTTTCCATCTCACTCACGCTTTACGCCATCTTGAAATTACAGCTGCAGTTTGCAAAGTGCCTCAAATACAACAAAACTGGTCCTTTATCGCCTCCGTGGGCGTATTGAACGGTTCTCGAAACAAACCGTCACAGACAGCCGGCAAGGGGCAGAAGGACGCAGACAAAGCGATGGAGAGCAGCAACCGGGACAGAAAGACCGGCGGAGGAATGCTGAGGAAGCTGAAGTCGAGGCGCAGCCACACGGATAAGTGGCCTTCGGTCACAGAGGATGAGCTCCGGGCTTTAGGAACAGATATCTCTCCGGACCATGTCCTGGGTCTGCGGGTTGTCACGGAAGGTATCCTATGAGCCCCACAAACGTAATCTTTATAAGGTTTTTTAATAGTAGGCATAGAAAAAATTTGCTGATTGTTGATAACGTTAAGTGAACGCTGTTCTATCCACATCTGGTCGTCTTTCAAAGCGCTGAAATATTAGCAATTTGTATTGAGTACAATCTGGTATTTGTTTAAAATCGCCAGAAGGGAATATATTAATTAGGGGTTTTATAACTACTGCTAGTATGGGGTTTGGACTTTTTTTTTCAGTCTGAGTCTCTGACAAAACAGTCCCACAGCCTCATAGATCCTCCACCATACTGAACACTGTGTATGAAGGTGGGTATCTTTCACGTCACACCCACCTGAAGAGTTTTTGTTTTGTCTTGCTGAAACTATTAGAGGGCTGCAAAGTGGCGCAGTTGGTGGCACTGTTGCCTTGCAGCAAGAAGGTTCTGGGTTCGATTCCCGACCCCGGTCTTTCTACATGGAGTTTGCATGTTCTCCCTGTGCATGCGTGGGTTCTCTCCGGGTACTCTGGCTTACTCCCACAGTCCAAAAACATGACTGTCAGGTTAATTGGTCTCTCTAAATTCTCCCTAGGTGTGAGTGCGTGTGTGTGTGCATGGTTGTTCTGCCTGTCTCTGTGTTGCCCTGCGACAGACTGGTGACCTGTCCAGGTGAACTTCCCCTCTCGCCTGAAACGATAGCTGGAGATAGACACCAGCACCTCCCGACCCCACTAAGGGACAAAGGAGTATAGAAAATTGATGGAAACTATTAGTTTACAATTGTCTCCGCAGCATCAGACCGTACGTCTCTAGAAGAAGTCCTTAACTGCTACCTCAATATTCAAAGTAAAGGCATGATTGAACATTTTGTTCGTGGGTTCCTGAAGAAAGGAAAAAATTAAGCTTATTCCTAAGACAGGATTTCCCCAGCTGCGGTTCTGATTCAGCTGTTCTCTGGTGTTTCAGACTACCTGTGCAGACCTGAGGATAACATCTACAGCGTCGACTTCACACGGTTCAAAATCAGAGACCTCGAAACTGGAACGGTTCTTTTTGAGATAGCCAAACCTTCAAACAGCGGTAAGCTGTATATTCAATTTACGCACGGTGGACAGCTTGTTACTCCTAACTCTAGGTGCAAGTTCCAACCATAGCTTATGGAGTCGTTTACAGGGGTTTCTCACCGAAAGAGATGCCCGTTTTTTTTATACGACAGCTTATTCTAATAAATGGATCTGTTTTAGTGTAATCAAGCTCTGGCTGAGAGTGTGGGGTTGTTGTCCTACTGGAAAGTGACTTCTTCCAGGGCTGCTCTGCATTCAACTCCGTCCTTCTTCCCTGTATCTCGGACCAGTTCCACTCTGCGATGTGAATGACGTTTGCATGGCCTCCAGTGAATTCATTCTCTGCTTTAGGTCACATGGAGAAAGAAGAAGAGAGCGAGGATGCAGACTCCAGCGCGGGGCGTTTCGTCAGATACCAGTTCACGCCAGCCTTCCTAAAACTGCGCACTGTCGGGGCGACGTAAGTTATCGGACTCTCGGCCTCCAGCAGCCGTCGTTCCTCGCCACTTCCTGGACATTCTTAAAAACCGATCTCTGCCGTCTCTTTATCCGACCGCAGCGTTGAGTTTACGGTGGGCGACCGACCCATCAACAGCTTCCGTATGATCGAGAGGCATTACTTCCAGGGACGACTCCTCAAGAACTTTGACTTCGACTTTGGCTTCTGCATACCCAACAGCCGCAACACATGCGAACACATTTACGAGTTTCCACAGCTTCCCGAAGACCTGAGTGAGTTTACGTCCTGCCTCCAGAAATGCCAGATCGCCACTCTTCCTACAATTGTCCCCACGTTGACTCTCTTTGTGTCTCTTTTCTCCCGTTTCAGTTCGCCAAATGGTGGAGCTCCCATATGAGACCAAATCAGACAGTTTCTATTTTGTGGACAACAAACTGATCATGCACAACAAGGCAGACTATGCCTATAATGGTGGGCTTTAAAACCTGAAAGAAGAAATGGGTCCAGGATCTCTTGGCTGAAAAATGTCCTAGATTACTCCCTTCTAAAACTCCTTCCAAAACAGGATGCAGAAGTGTTTTTTATTGTTGTTGTTGTTGAAAGTGTTAGAAACTGGACCAACTCTGCCTTACTACAAACAAATGGATCTATATGGAAGTACCTTGGGGAAACTCAGCTTCGTGGACTCGCAGTAACTTTGCTCATGATTTCTGTATATCTGACTGAAAGTGTTTGTTCTGTTCTGTGTTTTGGTGTCACGTTCCTGCTTGAACCCTTCGACCTTAAGAGTTCACGCCGTCTCTGCTGGAAGGGGGACGCTTCTGATCGCAGATAGTTAGGAATGTAATTCACTTAAACGCTCATGTTTATTTAAATAACCCGTTTCGACTGACAATTGGATTTCCTGAGTGGGAAAAGCAAGCTTCATATTTCTCAAGCATTTTTAATCCTACTTTTTGATGAAGAGATGGCATGAATTGTGTTGATTTTTTTGTTAGCTTGAAATGTTTTGAGTTATTTGAACTGTTTGTGTCTGATTAGGGATCATTTCTTTCTGACTCGGAGTAGATTAGAGTTTTTTTTTTGGTAAACTTTCATTCCATTTGAGGAAAAACATGAACTTGTCATAATTATGTCCTGAGAAACTATGTCACCAAGTTTTTTTTCTTTTTGTCAAACACTGACAGAAGTGAAGAAGGAGAGGTGGAGATATAGTGATACTTCCGGTCACTCCCACATAATACATCAATTACCGCTTAGTTTGCATGTGTAAATTCACTCTGATGTAGTTCCTTGAAATCAATCTTCCCGGTTCATTGAAAGAAAAAGAAAACCCCCAATGCAAACCTTTCCATTTAAAACCCAAACGGAACCAAGAAAGAATCCATGCATGTACAACTCTGTGCAGAAATGCACAGACATCCCCTAAGTTTTTACTCAAGGACATTCCATGTCATTTCTCCTCGGTTTGTATCTTAAAAGAGAAACATTTGTTTGATTGTGCTTGTTGTGAAACTATTAGTGCCTATAAATCATTAGGGGTGACAAACTAAACTCCCCCCTGTAGAGTAGGAAAGTGCCTTAAAATCTTGTATAAGAAAGATTTGAACAATTCAGCAAGAATAATGGAAGTTAATTTTGCTCTACTTTCTTTTTATTACTTTCTACAAAAACCTTTTCTACTGCTGTCTTGTTTTCTAGCGTGTTACAGTTCACGTAGTCGTTAGTTTTTAGAAGTTATTAAGGGATTATGAAGAAAGCCGTTAGCAGCTTCATCCATGCGATGCCTTTAGCACTGTTTCATTCTGACACTTCGTCTCTGGCCCTTGGTGTATCATGCATTTAAGGTTTCCGCATGCAGAAGCGACATTACTGCGGTTGCCGCGGAAACCTGTCCTCTTTTTTTTGTCATCCAATATGGGAGTTGTCATTTTGCTCAAATGCATTGAGAAGCGCACGAGCACTCTCTGTTTTGATTGTATTTCTGTAAACTGTTGCATAATATCCACTTTTTATATTCGATTAGTACTGTGATGAATAAAAGAAAGGCAGACTGCAAGAGGCATTCTCATCGGCATCTTGTTTCTCGTTGTCTAAATCCATAATTCTTAAACCAGTCAAAATTTCCTCTGAGCAAAGCTCTTCTGTTTAGAAGACATTTTGAATCGATTCATAAGGTGCATCTGCATATTTAGAATATTAGCAAAATGTTAATTTATTTCAGAAAGTGAAACTTATTTGGATTCACTACCCAAATATTGGAACATATTTTAAGCATGTGCTACAGTTAATTTTGAGGAAAATCTTACAGCCAAATCGTACTATAAAAATAAAAAACATAAAATTTTTTGTAAAGAAATCTTCCAAAACATATTTCCTTGTTTTTGAACAGTTCATGCACTCAATACTTCGTCTGGCTAGTTTTGCATAAATCATTACATTAAAGAAGTGTGACATCTACCATTACTTATTTTTGTCCTTGACCTTAGATTGGCACGAACTCGGATATTAAATATCACGGTTGCTATGAAACCTTCAGGGGTGCCATTTTTATCCATACTTCAGAGTGACGGTTCTGTTAATTCTATTAAAAACAAAAAATAGATGTCAATTTAAGAGTGAAACTGAAATGCAGGTTCAAACACCATCAATTAATCGTACAGTGCCAATTACTACAATTTAAAGAAATAGCAATATGGTGTTTAATTACTCTATTATTAGGTAAATTGTATTTTTTTATTATTTTTTTGTTAGGGTTACACATTTCTCTTCTACAAAAATCGTACTTAAAAGTAGCAGTCAGGTCTTTTTGTATTCGATGAAATAAGGGACTACATTACCCAGCATTCTCAGTTGAAAACAGAGGAACTCGAGCAGCACGTGGTGTTAACATGGCGTCTCGCGCTGGAAGGAGAGTTTCTCAGGACTCCAGCAGCAGTGACGACGAAGAGCTCAAAAAATGCCGGGAGGCCGTTTGGGAAAGCCACACTTTTAAGGCAAAAGGTAAAGGATGCTAGTATTTATGTGCCATTTTTTACATTTGCAACCGTTTTAGTAAATTAATCCGGAATACACACACCTGCAGAACAGGGACTAGTGCGCTCATGTGACACTTCTGGATTTTTTTATTTCAGATGGGGATGGCAGTGTTAAACAGGAGTCTAAGCGGTAAGAGTTGTTGTCACATTTACTAATTTTACAGCAGTTAAACTTAATAGGCTTAGTGCTGAGCTCAAGTGTTCCACATTAAATTAAAGAAAGTGTGGAATTACATTTTTTTTATTTTACAGGGATGAAGTTTGAAACTGGGATGCATCATGCACCAATCGGAAATGCTGTGGTTGAGCTCTGAATGTTATAAAGCTCAGACCAACCGAGTAAAAAGACATCTTTATGATGAAATGTCCATTGTAAAACAGCTTTTCTTACTCCAAAACAGCCCAAGACTTGCATCTGAAACTTCAAACTAGTCAATTTCTAAATAACTAATTTTAGCTGTAGATTAATGGTTTTTATTCTATAATCCTTAGGCTGTGGAGAAAATGAAAGTTTATGCATCTTGCAGTCACTTAATTAGAACTAAGGAGCAAAGTGTTATGAATTCTTTTGTGCAACAGCATTGTGGTTGCTGACCATGAGCATGACGGAAACGAG
Source organism: Phalloptychus januarius (assembly GCA_902982915.1). Lineage (NCBI taxonomy): Eukaryota > Metazoa > Chordata > Actinopteri > Cyprinodontiformes > Poeciliidae > Phalloptychus > Phalloptychus januarius. Next base: position 21,210,208 of record CADWAE010000482.1, on the reverse strand, counting down.
CTCCAGGTCACCCAAGGATTTCGGAAACATGTCGCTAGAAAGCTGGAGGATCTTCTGGACAGGTAGGGAAAAGTTGTGATTTACAGAAGAGGATGGTCATGACTGGAGGACTCCAATTGTTAAGCAGCATTTTTGTTTTTCAGTTGCATTTCAGACACGCAGCACACAGCCTCAAAATGTCTGGAATCAAAATGTGATGATGGTCAAGATGAGGGTAAATGTCAACTCTTTCTTTAAGCAGATTCACCATTAGAGGAACTGACTTCCAATGTTATCAATATTTTTTTTTTTTTGCAGGATTTCGTTTGTTTTCTACATCCGTCCCAGGACAGGAAGATGCTAAGCCTTCATTACCCGCCAGGCGTCGGCCTCCCCCGAGCTCAAGGTTTTCTCTTTTTTTTCTTCTTCCCTTTTTATTTCAAACACTTGATTTGGAGTCTTTCACCTTCCACACAACATTCTGCATTTCTCTGCTGCTTGCAGTGACAGTGACAGCGAGATGGAAACCAGACTGAGGGAGGCAGCGGTGTCCATCAGTGACCTGTTACCGTCGTCCAGGCACTCATCTCCCTCAGTAGAGCCTCTTGGCTCAGAAGCTGGAGCAAAACAGAAGAGAGTGGAAGAAGAAGAAGAAGAGCAGTGTGCCATCAAGAAAAAGACAAAACGGAAAAAAGACGGGAGTAAGCAGGACTCTGTATCTTCTGCTCATCACCACGGCAATGGTGAGCAGGAACACTCTGTAGTTAACATGAAACAAAAAAAGAAAAAGAAGCGTAAAAGAAATACAGAAGAAGAGGCTTTGAACTGAGTTTTTAATCTAGTGTTTACTCGTTCGGGCTGTCTGCGTTTGTGTGTTGAACTGATCAAGTGGTGTGGAACACTCAATTATTTCCCAGATAGCACAAGGCATCTAGTTTGCTTATAAAATAACTTTACATCTGTCATTGATGTAAAGTTATTTTACATCAACGACAGATGATGTAAAATATCATCTGTCGTTGATATTTTACGACAGATGATATTATTTTTAAAATAAGATCATATTTTAAAAAAAACTTCTCATCAAAAGTGGAAGAAAAGCATTTAAGGAAAGCAAATTAAAAAAAATGCAGGTAACATTTGTTTGCCAAGTTTCATCTGAAGTTCCAATTTCTGAGAAAAACAAAATATTTTAATAAAAATATACATGTTGGTGTTGATCTTGAGAGATATTTCTGCTATTCAAGTTGTGATTTTTTTCTTCTCTAATGTCAGTTTTAGGTACTACTAAAAGCTGTGCTGAGTCAGTTTTCACTCTCAGACATCACTGGTTCGGTCTCCAGGGTTCTCCTGCCAGTGTTAGCTGTCCATCCCACACCTCCTTAGTCCAGCTGACAGGCCAGAGCCACTGCATAGCCAGGGAGGCATTACTGGGCTGTGGACACCATTTGTGTAGGCATATAGGAGCTGATGTCTGTGGGTGACGATGAGAGGAGGTGAGACTGATGGCGTTCTGCCGTCTGGGAGGAAGGGTACAGCTCGAGGCTCTCAGAAGAAGCTGTTCAGAAGAGTGATGAAATCAGTTTAGAAGTTTCTGGCAAAATTAGTTTCTTCTACTCAACCAGCCACCCACAAGTGCATCAGATTAGAAAACTCAATTTGTTTTCATTTGCATTAAAAATATATATTTAATAGCATGTCAGAAATTATTTATGCCGTACTCAGTAATTAATGTGAAAAAAAATTGGCAGTACAGAAATAAAACCCATATTATAATGGCTTATTGCATCTTTCTGATGGTGAGTGAAGGAAATGCTCTATGGAATTTAAAGAGGAAAGTAGCATCCAGGAAATGGACTTGATAAGCTGATCGTGAGTAATTATGGCTCTGTGCGTATGAGCAGGAGTTTTGGCAGTTTATTGGTCTGGAGCATGAAGGAGTATCCTAACACCACCCAGAAGGATAGACGTCAACAATGGACTTGCTAACAATTGGTTCTGCCAATTAGTCTTGAAAGACTTAGGGGATAGTTTTCAAACAGTTCTGGTCAGTTTCGCCTGAACCCTTCCTATTTCCAGTTCATACCTGTGTGCATCTTCATTTATTTCTATGGTTAGGTAGTTTAATCAATTGTCACAAAGTAAACTTCTTTACATTATTGGTTGTCAAACGAAACCGCCTCCTGTATGGGTAGGAATTTAGCACGGTCAATGGAAAACGTTCTTTGGCAAACCGTTCCCATTTTATATTCAAAGAAACTTGGTTATAAGACCAAAACTACAAAAACATTTAAGAGGGCCTCATCCCAAGATGATTTTCAAACACGTTGGTGGCAGGATGATGATTTAGATTTGTATTGCAGCCACTGGACATTAGTCAAACATCCTCTTCTAAGATCAGAGTTTTCTAGTGCCAAATCAAGCCATCTCTCTGACAACTAAGGCTTGGCAGAATTTGTGTTTACATCCATCTAATCAAATATTATTCATGGAGATTCTCTTGAGTGGTGAGGCTTTGCTTGCTCTGGTACTCTACCTGGTACAGGTGTGTGCGGCTGCAGGTGTAAAGAATCTTCCTGCAAAGGGGAGTCTGTCTCTTCCTCAGGATCTGCTGTGAGGATCTACTCAAGACAAAGTTTAAGATCGAGGTTTAAAATCTTACTGACAATCTACCAGTCCGACAAAGTCATCAGAGGCATACCTGTCGTACCGCAGCGAGGCTGGTCAGGGTCCCCAGACTGCTGCTGTCAGTGATGACCATGGCTTGAGACAGCAGACTGGACGAATGGTACTGAGGCGACTCCGACTTGTTGTACACTGTCATGGGGGAAGAGATGAATGAGTCTTTGCCTTTGGTGTGATGCTAGACTGGTATGCTGTTGAAGCCTTACTGTGACATGGCAGCTGTGTCATGGTTGCCATGAATGGACTGGTAGCCATGTGACCCTGAAGCTGCTGTTGTAGTGCCTGCTGGTGGGATGTGTGAAGCTGCTGCTGGAATGAAATTGGCTGGAGAGTGGTGAAACCAGCCCCCATGTTGTTAATGACAGGGACGGTCTGTGACTGCGTAGGGGCCAAACCTGTGGAACATCAGGCACAGAGCTCACTCTTAGTATTTTTAGATTTCCCATTCAAAAGTATGGAGAGTAAATCGAGAGGCTGAGCTACCTATTAGAAGCGAGGACTCGCCCAGACTCATGACGCTGGGCACCGAGGCCATGATAAGGCTCTGTGAGGAGGCTGGAGACACAGAAAGACTGTGCAGGGATGTCAGAGTGCTTACTGGGGGCAGCGGTCCACTGCCAGACACCTGCAGCCATGGGGAAAATATGGTCACAATGGTAGGATTACTGGGAGTGGACTAGTAAAGCACCAGGACAAACACTCACCAGCTTGGGGTTATGAGACTCGAGGAGTGTATGGCTGGGTTCTAGTTGCACAGGACTGACCACGAGACGTCCCACACGGTCCCCTATGCTGCTTCTCGCTGTGCTCCCTGTGTCACAGGAAATTTGCTGGCCGTACTTCACACCTGTGCGAATCAGGTTTCAGAACAAAATCCAGGCTGATTAGTTTACACGCATCAGGCTCAGAATCTGCACAGTCATGTCTACCAAAATCTGTGGTACTTGCAAAGCCACCTTAGTTGTAACAGGTTAATTCCTAATCTCAGTTTACAGAAAGTAGTCCTGTTTTTAACTTTATCTACAAAAAATAACAACTGTAGGTTTGCTTAAGCAGTTGTGGTGTATTACCATGCTCAGGACTTGTTGGCAGGGTGGCATTAGAGGAGGAAGCTGACTGACTGTTGAAAGATGTGTCAAGGGCCAACTTGTGACGGAAAGCCTCCTCTTTACGCCGGTTGGCAAACCAATTGTACACCCTGACTTCAGTAACTAGGTTTGAACCCAGACCAGCAAGCTGGGAAGGGGACACCCCTCTCTGGAGGCACTCAGCTCTGAAAAATAAGAAATACACCAACAGATGAGTTAACAAATGAAAGATACGAACTGAATAAACAAGAAGCAACTACAACAACAACAAAAACAATCAGTGGTGCTTCGTTTCCCAAAGGAATAGGATATTGTGAGATTCTCATATGTGGCATAACGTCATGTGTGCTGGTTCCCCTTTTGCTGCCAAAGCAGTTGAGGTAAGGCCTCCAGTAAACCCTTGAAGGTTTGCTTTGGTACTTAATCCCAAGATCTTGACAGACCACCTAAGTCCTGCTAGTTCACCAATATGCCCCTATTTGACCATCTTTAATGGACACCAACTCATATTTCTGGAGGTACTCTGGCCCAATCTTCTATTCTTCCCAATTCAACCCTGTCAGACTTCCTCGAGTTCTTACTCGTTCCCATTTTGTTAACATTTCAACTTTGATGATAAAATGTTCCGTTTTCTGTCTAACTTACCCCGTCCATCAAAAGGTGCCATGAAAAGGAGCGAAGCAGTATTATTCACGTCATCTGTCTGTGACGTTAATGTTTTGCCCTATCACTATACATCTGCAAAATAAAAAATGGATCATCTTAAATCTTGCCACACCTGTTGCATTCCTCTACCAATCCCTCTCTTTCCTCCTTGCTGGGGTTCTTCTGACGCTCATAGGCATTGAAGAGGATCTGCAGGGATGCTGGGCCCCACTTGAACCTGTTCCTCCTTCCTTTCTTGGTGTCTTCTCCTTGTTCCTCCACCGGTGCAAGGCCATGTTTGGCATTGGTAAATTCTTGATAGAAAAAAAAGAAGTTTCCATTACCAATGTGTCCCCATCTCCTGGGACTGCTGCTAGCTTGTGTGCAGGTTTTATACTCACGCTGGCTGATCTCGCACTGCTTCTTGACGTACCAGCTGTAGAGAGCAGCTCTCTTTTGGTTCTTCATGGGTGTGCCTTTGTTGAGGTGCTGGGAGAGATGGGACTGATTGAGGCCTGTGGACTCTACCACCTCTCTCTGAGGTAGGTTGTGCTGCTGCATGTAGCTTTTCACCATTTTTGCAACCTGCCAGGGGTCCTCCCTGTTCAACAGAGATGGCAAAATACTCAACGGGTTACACAAGCTCGAGACCACACAGCTACTTGACAAAAGTGATAAAAAAATTAGTTTGTTGAGAAGAGTTTCCTGCAGGTGCATGCTACAAAGAATCACAGTGACATTATCTTTCTGTAGAAGACTGCTGATGATGTTCCTGTTAGAAAGCACTTTGGTTGCTGTAAAATTCTTGGGATTTTTTTCTAAATACTATTTGTATTCAGAAGTCATGACTTGTGGGTTCCAGGAAAAATCTACAGGAATGTCCGCTGAAGTCAGAATCGTATCTTGTATGAGTTCGACTCTTGTGAGCAATTCAATGTAGCCGTAGAGCTACTAAAACTTGTATGTTGACACATCTGTTGGGTTGTTTCTTGTAAAATTGGTGACTTAGTTAAGAAGGGAAATCTATTGTTTAACATGTGAATTTATTGGTTGAATACAACAACATAAAAATAATTGGTTGAATACACTACTACCACCAATATCTGACAGTATTGGTGGTAGTAGTCGGTCTGGTCACAGAACATGACAGGCATGAAATCTCACTTCAATCTATCGTATTTTTTTTCTCTCCAGATGCTGTTTTTTTTTAAGTGGGGACAGATCCCACAAAAAGACATTTAATATGAGAATTAACATTTGCCACTATTTTTTATTTTTTTGCCATTTCCACTATCAAACTATTAAAAAGTTTGACAGAGAGAAGGATATTTGCATATTCCTTTTTGCTCATCTCTATAGACCATGCAGTGTTCTGGGCCCCCACTTTTTTTTTTTTTTTATCTTTACAGGTCTAAGAGACTAATGTTTAAGTAACTAACATACACACGCTAATCCACTTGCCTTGTGTCTTTTAGCGATTTTCTTATGTTTTCATTCATTTCAACATTACCATTTCATGATTAAGCATTTCAACTTTATTGCACTGTTTCCCTACCCTTGTGCTATATTTTTGATTAAGTATAAAATTACTTATATGTGCCTCAAAATATTTTGACAGTTCCAGACAAAATGTCATTTTGTCTGGAAAAAGTTAGAAGAAAAGTTAGAAGAAGTTGTCTTGGCTCGCTGTTTGAAGCGGCCAATCAGACGCCAGGCTCTCAGAATCTCCTGTAGTCCCGCCCACTGAGAAGTTATTTATTGTAATTTGGCACACTTCGCTCTGTGTTACTGTTCATGTTTGTAACTAGTACCTCCATAAATGCAAATTTATGTACAAATAAACAGGTTATCAAAATGGGTTTGATTGCCTGCACATGTGACCATCTGCACCAAACGCATATTGTTTCCATCATTTTCTCTCATCTTAATTTGCTAAAGAATTTGTTAGCCTCTTCCAAATAGTTTTTATTTTCTCTTTTTTTTTTTCTCCATAGAATGCGAGAATTGCGACGACAGCCACTAGTTTCTATAGAAGTGTTAAGCAGGTACAGGCAGTGAAAACATTGGACTTAATGTTTTTCCACACACAGGGATGTTGCATAGAGGCCTATTGACAGAGAGAGATAAGAGAAAGCACACAGGAGCAAAGTCCAGCCCGTTCGGATCACTGGAGGGGAAGAAACATGTGAGGTTTATGAGGCCTAATTTAACGTTCGGACTCTTGTCTGAAAGCTTGAAAGCACACAACACCTTAAAAGACTCCATTCAAAGCAGCAAATATTCAAACATAAGTTCAATTAAATTAAGCATTCAATGAAAAACTTTTTAATGACGGATGCTTTAATGCGCTTTTATGTCTGAAGTGTGTCTTTTAAGGAGTGCTTGTCTTTTAAATTCTCCACATCTGCTCTTAAAGGCGCGCGCCGAAATATTGCTTAAGCGTTATGCAAACACGGTCTCCTGTTTCCAGCCCCACTCCATTAATCTTCACCTACCTGTATGCATGGAGCTTATTTATTAAGAAATGGCGAGGGAATAATGATGGGGGTGGGTAATTAGTAACTAGCAAAGGAGGAACCCTCTTTAAATTCGCCTCAGAAGCCAGATTGCAGAGAGAGAAACAGAGAAGCATGTGAAGGAAAGAGGATTTAGAAGAGAGAGGAGAACCGAAGTGAGGACAAAAAAATGGTTTTGGTCAGAACACCGGGGAACAAACTCATTTGATGAGGAGGTTCTAAATTTCCAAAAAATTAATTCCTTTAGGGTGGAAAAAAATTGCTGTGTGTACAAAGGCTTCAGTGAGACATCAAGATGACTCTGCCGTTGCCATGGAATCTCCAGAAAACTTTGGGATGTACTCACTGCAGCAACCGGTCGACCTCGGCCTTCAGCTTGGACGCGTCTTCCGGAGGAAGTTTCTCCAGCTCTCGGAATATCGGCGGAGGGAAATCCATTTCTCCCTCCTCGGAGCTTTCTCCATCCCCCTTGTCTCCCCTCTCGGCTCCGGCCCTGCTGCGCTCCAGCTCGCCCACGGCTTGGACTAGGACGTCCCGGGACAGTCCGGATTCCAGCAGGGCCCAGATGAGCTGCTCCTGAAGGGCAGTCAGACGACTCGGCCTCGCCATGGCTGCCCTCGCCTTCTCCTCTCCCTCCATTGGTCTGGTGCCTTATTGTGCCGCTGCCTCATAAACAAACACTGCTCGCATGTGCTCTCCCTGTCGCATTCAAATAGCAGCCGTACGGCCTGCGTTGGGCCTCATTCTTTTTTTTCATACGCGCTGCCCTTCTTCAAATGAAAAACCAGAGCGCTTTCATTTTCCTCGGCTGAATTTCCTCCCGATGCGTCCTCAGCTGCCTGGTTTTTGCTCTCCACCTGCTGTTTTCCTTTCAAAGGTCAATTTTTCTTTTTTTTTTTTTACCTTCCTCCTTTTCACCCCCTCCTCCTTACGAGCGCCCTGTGAACTTTGTCCCCTCTCCCTCAGTCCCCAACAGTGACCAAAGTACAATTTAGGAACAATAACCAGACATGAGCAAAGTTGCATTTGCCGAGACTTCTGACAAAAGCTGTCTGCCGAGTCAGGGGGAGAACGAGCCAGTAGATGAGATGGTGTGATTGCAGATCACATGGATTTCTTATTTTTAATGTAAAACTTGCTTTTAGGACTGATGATCTTTTTTTTTCTTTTATTAGGATTTTTTTCCACCGTAGAGATTTTCCTCTTTTTATTTCAGAATGCCTGCATACCACACTCTTGATTATTTAGTGAACTTCTAGTGATTCAAAGGGCAATAAGGTACTGTAGGCCAAGCACAGTTGATGAGTAATTTGTGCCAGTAGAGGGCGCTGTTGTACCATCTCGGCCAATTCAATGTGACTCAGGTCTCTTCAAAACCAAACCAAAAAAAAAAAAAACAACAAAAAACTGAGTGGAATTATTTACTATAATATATCTAAACTGTTAAAAAAAGTTAGCATTGTTGAAAGAGTCACTCAAAAATAAACCTTTCACTTCCAGGGAGTGAAATCTTTGCCAATTCTTTTAAAAACGGCTCAAGCTCAGTGAGATTTGGTGGAGAGTGTAAAACATCAATTTCCAAGCCGTCCAAGCCTTTCTGCAGATTTTCTGTTAGATTTCTGGACTTTGACTGGACCATCCCAACACCATGTTTTTCTGGTTGTATGTTAAAGCTCATCCTGCTGGAATATTAAGCTTCTTTTGCGACCTCCAGCAGGTTTCCTTCCTGAATTGTCCAATATTTAGCTCTGTTTAGCTTCCCTGCGACTGCTTGGGAAAAGCATTGCCACAGCATGATGCTTCCATCGCCGTGTTTCACCATTGGAATGATGAGTTCAGGGTGTGGTACAATGTTAAAAACAAACAAAAAAAAACTGCCGGTGACTTGTGAAGGCAAGGTTGTGTGAAATTTTAATTAGTGGTGTCAGAACAAGATGAGATTAAAAACTGCATACCGCACTTTTCAGTAGGGTTATACGATTTCTTTCTTTCAGAAGACCTATAAGTATTGGTCTTAGATTCATGCATCTAGCTTCTATTTCAATTAAAATAGCACAAAGAAAGATATCTACTTCACAAATTACGTACATCACGGTGTCTCGGAGTAGACGCTTCAGACTTTTTCAGGTATTCATCAAGCACAGTGAGCAGGTTCGAACTTGCAGCATCAACAGGTGGTAGAAAACGCGTCGCCGAAACTGTAACCACAGATTTTCCCTTGGCAGATTTGTTTCACCCCAATCTAGCTTGTCTTTGTCTTTAATCCATCTCTTGTTTGTTTTGTCAAAGAAAGTTGGCAGGAATTAGTTGTAGGGGAACTGTAACGCAAACTAAATGGGCAAAATCCTTTGAGAGGTAATGTGCCCTCTTAGCTACCTCCGCCCACCCCCATCCAATCTCTTTTCAGTGTAAAACACTCAGTTTCTCCACCCCGATCGCATTATAGCGTTCTCATGTTCAGCCTATCAGCACCTTTTTGTGTCCAGCTCTTGTTACCCCACCCCACCCTTGGGATGATGGCATTATACAGTATTTGGAAGGGTAACAGAGCTCCCTCTATCTCCCTGAGACATGCCACTGACCTGTAATTAAGACTCATTGTACTACCGAGAGGAAACTCCTCACGCAAACGGACAGAGGGCAGTGTGTGTGGACTTCCAACAGCTCAGATACCGCTGTGACTAATGCCACGCCACACAGCCAGGTTTTATCGAAAAGGAACACATGCGGCTCAACAACGGAGCGAGCATTTTTTTTTTTTGGTCTTCTCTGCAGAGAACTCAAAGCTGTACTGATTGGTAATGAGACACAATCCACACTGCCCATCTCTCATTAACAAACCATTGCTCACCACCTCTGTGAGCAATGGAGGTGCTCTCTCACCTCTCTCACTCCATCGCCGCTTCGGTCTGGCCTGCCTTGTTTTTTTTTTGCCCTCCCTTCTCTACCCCATCCCAACCTATTCAACCCCATTGATCATGCATGCAGAAACTTGACACGCCCCTCAATTCCTGTCCAAATGGCCCCTTGTCCCTCTTCCAGAGCTCCATCATCAGCTAGTAGACCTGCTTGCAGTCGGGACACTGACTGCGTCGCTCAATGAGGATGGAGCACGCTGTAAGTTACCATTGTGGGGGCACAATCCGTCCCTGTATTTTTCCTCTCTGTAATGAAAGGCAGTGGTAACATACCCTCCAAAAAAAAGCACCTCCAAACTTTCTTCGAACTCCAAACCTCTTGTAAGACGGCATTGAGTTTCACACCCACCTTAAGTCAAAGCTGTCATTCCCTTTGTTTGAGTTGGACGGGCTATTGATCGGCCTTAACATTAGTTACCAGGTCACATGTTGAGTCAGTGTTGAGAAGATTAGCGGGAGCTGGCTTTAGTAGCTACTAATTAAATGCTTAAACCTCAGCAATGAATGAGCATGCAGCACACAAACCTTCTGTTGTCCCACACTGCGTAAACCGGTTTGCAATGTGGAGGCAGACAGCACAATAATGGACTCTGAAACACATCTACCCTTCTCAGAGTTAAAGTGATGCCGCTATACGGCATTTAGAGCTTAAGCATCAGCTATTACACAAATAAAAATCAAGAATGTCATTGAATGAGTACATAATGGTCTGTGAGGTGCATTGCGAGCTTTTCAGGTATGTTTTAAACAACATGTTCATGCAGTCATGAGATTTTTCCTCTAAACTGCGAGTCGTTGCCCTTCCTGTTTCTACAACATTAAAGACCACATTCAAACAGGTGAGGACTCTTATCATAAATCAGTTACTTTATCTTCAGATCATTTCTGATAACACTTTATCTTAACTGAAGTGGATATTGGATCAAGGTGGTCAGCATTAGCAAGATAGTGACAGGAAGTTAGGAAACCTTCTCTTCAAATTAATGGCTCAACATCCTTGACTTTGAAGGCTTTCTGTAAAACATAACGTCAATGCTACATTTATAGATAGATCCCTTCCTTCCTCTCTTCCTTTCTTTTTTTTTTATTATCCACATGCAAATTCTGTATTATGCTTTGTATTAAATTTTGTTTTTAATTAACCCTACCCAATTGCAGATTTCTTTGGACCGGAGTATGCAATGCAATTCTTAATAGCTGCAAAGTATATTTATGTTGAAATTTTGCTCTTACTATTCTAGATTCTATTCTTTTTTTCATTTTTTGTTGGTGTGGGAACACAATTTGATCACTTTTCACTTTGTTGCAGTTGCATCTACATTTGTTCTCTGGCACAATAAAGACATTTCTATTATTTCAGCAGGAGTAAGAATAAGTGTGGCTTTTAAGTTTTTATATAAATGCAATGTAAAAACAGAAAATGTGGACACAATTTTTTTTTTCACCATCACTTTGGTGCCCCCTCTAGTGCAGCGCCCCTTATCGCTTAATATTGGATACCAGAGGCGGGTAGAATATCCCAAAATTGAACTGCAGTATGAGTAGGACTACTTTAACATATTTTTACTAAAGTAAAAATAAAAAGTAGCCATCCAAAAATTACTCGAGAAGGAATACAGTATTTGGTAAAAAGAAATTTTAAAATTTCATATAAATAGAAAAATAATGTAATATATATGTTTTTTTCAAATCAGTTTGTTTTATTATAAAACTTTTGAAACTTTAACAAAAAATTCAGGTGCATGTCTTTGTTTAAAATTAGCTCGTTTTCTATTCGGTGAAGTTGCTCACAGTGGGAAGAGTATCCAGACATTTTACTCAAATAAAGGCGATACTTCATAATAAAATTATGCAAGTAAAAAGTATGGTGTAGTAAAACCTAAAAGTATTTTTTCCCCAAAAAAAAGTTCAAGTAAGTTTAACTGAGTAAGTTAAAATCCAACTGGAGGCATTATCGACATGCAGGTCTTATTAGGAGCGACACATTTTTTCCTCTTAAGCTGTAAAATGTCATCATTCTCCATAAAATAAAGCGGCTAAATAAACATATCCTGAAAGCTGTAAGACTTTGGTTTTACTTTGAAAAGCCTCACCGGAAGTGACAGGGCTAGTTCCGTATAACTTGACGCTGGAGCCGCGCGCCTCGATGGCAGCGGTGGTGGGATGAGAAGGGACCGCAGCCGGGACTGAGTGAAGGAGGTGGAGTCTGTCCCAGCCTGCATCTGGCCCGCTCCCCTCTCTGTCACCCCGGGCCAAACCCGCCCAGCTCCTCTCACTCGCTCTCCGCCTGTCCTCCCGCACTGCTCGGCCCGGACACACACCCACCCACACCGGCAGGCTCACACACACCGAGAGGACTCGGAATGGACACGGAAGGGAGCCAGAGCAGCCTGTCCGCCGTGGACTCCCCTCACGACCCCTGGTAACGGAGAAAAAACACACGCAAACAAAACCCGAGAACTTTTGTTTTTCAAACTTTCTGAGAAGGAGCCCGGCTTTCTGCGAGAGCTCTGAGGTGCGGAGTTAGACCCGCACACCTCCACACAGAGAGGCTTCATGCTAAAATGAGATGTTTCTCTCTGAAAACCCCTCTGCAGCTCCGGGATCCCGCTGAAAAGCCCAGCAGCAACTTTGTCAGTGCTGTGAAAGTAGCAGCGGCTCTCTGAGCTTTCTGAATGCTGCTTTGTTGACTCTCTTAATCTGCATATTTTTCCTCACTTTTTCCACAGCAAAATGTTCATAGGTGGACTCAGCTGGCAAACTACACAAGGTAAATCTTTTTCCACCTCCATGTCTGCTCAAAAGTCACTGTGATTTCTGTTTTTTTTTTTTTAAGTTACTGCGCAGGTTTGATTAAATCAATGGAGTGTATTTTTGTTTTTGAAAGCGGGACGTGCTTATGGTTGTGTTTACAATGAATTTTACATTTCACATTTTCCCTTGAATGAATACTCCGGTTCAGAATAAGCAAAGGCTGCATGATTCATAAAGCTCATTGAAAAGTTTTATTTAAAGCAGAGGTGCACCCATTACTCAGCTGGAAACTGGGATCAGCCATTGTTCCCTTGAACAGCTCTGACTGGTAATTATCATTTCAAGTTATAAGAATATATATAATTTATTTCCCTTTTTAATAAATGCACAAAAACCGAGCTCTCCCGCTGTATTCAGTCTATAAATGCTTTAACCAAAAGCTTTGATAAAATTTTGGGGAGTATAATAAAAATTGGTTTTATTAATGGCGATTTTTAAAATTTATTTGTGTCAAAGTTAAGAACTTTTTTTTTTGCCCTATAAACTCTAGGCACATTTTTGAGTTTATTAAAAAAATAGATGAGAGTTGATTCATGAATGGAAATAACTTTTAAAATGCTGGCATTTTCCATTGAAACAAATTCTCTCTTACATTTGTTATATCAAAAAATAGCTGTAATCGCTAATGAATTTGGCAGGGCAGATCTGGGGATGGGTGGAAAGACCAACAGTTGTTCTTGGCCCAAGAAACTGTGACCTCCTGTTGAGGAAATGTGCTTCGACTCATAACTTAAGATAATCTAGTAACGTCTTTCATTTTCTGATGGATTCGAAACTGCTACCTCTCTAAGGTCACATATTTTTTTTATGTGTTTTAGCTTTTATGAACGTAAGAGACTTGGCAGGTCAGGTTTGAAAGAAAAAAACAAATCAGAAATTTGTATCCGCCGGAGATTATCGCATCTGTAGCTCGAGAGCTATCCGAAGGAAGCACAGGAGATGTACAACTCTCTCCTCCGAATTTCCCAAACTTCTCCTCCTACTTGTTGACCTCATTCGCAGCATGTCTGCTCCTTCCCAAACTTGTCTCGTTTCTGTTTCTGTCTCAGAGGGCCTGAAGGAGTACTTCTGCAAGTACGGCGAGGTGAAAGAGTGTATGGTGATGCGAGATCCGGTTACTAAGCGCTCGAGGTGAGGGAGCCGTCGTGAGCCCCGGCTTCAACCCGCCGAGAGAGCTGAAAGTTTATCTGATCCCCCGGCCCCGCTTGATTCCCTCATAAACGCACCATCAGACATCCGCATCGGGTCCCTGCGTCAGTAACGGCTTTCTTCCCTCCGTGATGTCTGCAGGGGTTTCGGATTTGTCACCTTTGTCGATCAGGCCGGCGTGGACAAAGTTTTGGCCCAAAGCAGACACGAGCTGGACTCCAAAACAGTGAGTTCTCTGTGTTTCCTTCCCAGCACTGGCTAATCCAATGGCTCAATGTTTGATTAGTGGATTTTTCCAGTAATCGTCCTGAAAGGTGCAACTTTTCCTACAATATTAGTGAGTTTACTGGGGGATTCCAGTGTTCTGATGAGGGCTTCTTTTTTTCTTCTTCTTCTTCTCCTCCTCCTGTGCCATTAATACACAGTCCGGGTCCCATGCTTGCATCTGCTGCCGCACCTCAGATGGGAGCACTTTACATGATAAAGTCATTAGCCAACACATGGGAGAAAGTGCTCTCTCGTCTCTCTTCTGCCAAACAAGGCAAGAAAATGTCACCCAGTGTCAATTTCCATAGAAACAAGGGAACTGGGACGGGGTTGCATTCTCTGCCAGTCTTTGATTTTGAGCCTCTCAGAACACTGAACCAAGATTTGTGTGTTTTGTTTTTTTTTTTCTTTTCCTGTCCCCAAGGGCTGGAATTGACCTAACAAAAAGTTTCTCAATGGAACAAGTGAATGCAACCTGAAACCATCAAGGTGTGAAAGCAGCGACAATCAAAACTCCTGCGAGCTTCCCGTTGATCTCAGCCGGAGTAAAGCTCCGAGTTTAGCGATGGGGGGGGGGAGTCGCCACGGCTCATTCAGGGCTCTTTTCACCCGCACAAACTGCAACTTAAAATGTATTAATGGACTGTGTTGCGGACTGATTGTGTGTGTGTGTCTTTTTTGTCAGTAATGAATGTGGGCTGGCCTGGGAACAATGTGGCCTGTTGGTCGCCATAGGGACCACAGTCCCCGCCTCCCGGCCTGAGCTGGAAGTAGTGATTGGTTGCGGGTTGGTCACTGTATTGAAATGAGCGCAGGCTATTTTCTGCTTTTTCTCTTTTGTGCTTTGAGCGACTCACCTTCATGAGTCTTTGGGAGATAAGTGCGAGCCACAGAAGAAGGCACCGGTGGCAAACTTGACAAAAGACGAGCGACTGCGTTTGTTGAGTTTAAAAGTGAGGGGAACGGTTTGATTGAGAGCTCTGACTGATTCTAGCTGCTAAGTATTACTTTGGTGTCTCTTGTAGGCGCGACAGCTCTGACAAGTAGCGCCATCATGTTTGGACGCCACTAACTCACCATGGGGCTCATTACCATAGCGATGCCACCCCAACCCCCTCCCACTTCCAGTTGAAGAGCAGCTCTGTCACCAAAGACAAAAGATACCAATACGCATGATTTATAGTAATTTCTTGGGAACTGAGTTCCCTAAACACTGGAGGCCATGCTGCTGAAAGTTTATCCTCTCGCCATGTTGAGTTAAATCACAGAGCAACAAAAATCTCCATCTCTGCGCCAGGACGTCTCCCACCTGTAGTGTTTTGTATGCTTCATACTTCTTTAACTTTTCCACATTTTGCTGCACGACAATCACAAACTTCAGTGTAATCCATTGGGACTTTATATATATTAGACGTCAAAGTGTGACCCAAAAGCGCGTCTACTAAGTTAGTAATTGATGTAAATAGGAAAGTTTAACTTTTTTTTTTTCAGGATATTACCGTCATCTCAGTTGCTTTTTCATGAAAAATGTTAGTGTTTATCTTTTATTGAACATGCTTTTTGCTCTTATTCTAAGTTCATAGTCAGTATGAACATAAACTTTCAGCGACTTTTGCTGAAAGGCAATTTAAGGCACAACTTTTCATTTTATTTAATTTTTTTTTTTTAGAGAAAAAGTGATTCTACAGGGTGGGCCGTAGTTTTCCATACATAGGAAAAAATAAACATTTTATGTTGGACAACCGTTCTATTTTTGTGGGACTCTGTAATCGCTGCACGTCTTGGGCCACTTCCAGTTTTCTGAAACTTGCTAATAGGTTTTGCCACAGTGTCGTGTGTGATGCTCGTTCCATGTTTTCTGTTAAAGTTTCATGCCACCAAGTTTCATGCTTCCCGATCCAGCCGTCAGTATAAAAATTGTAGTATAAATACAGTATAAATTATTTGCTCTTTTGTCAAACGCATCTTCTTGTGCATATGAAATATAAAAGAAATACACATTTTACATTCTCCTGTGTATGGAAACATATGGCCCATCCTGTACATTCAGTTGTTGCTGCTGAAAATAAACCAAAAACTTTATACAAAAACAAAAAAGAAAATAATCCACCCAAATAATTTGGGAACTTGTATTCAAGGCCCTGTTAAAGTTTTGGATGATTTATTGCTCCTTTTTACATGAAAAAAATATTTGTGGTTCATTACATGAACATATTTCTTGTTTAGTTTATTGTTTAGTTTCAATTTTAGATCATGTACCAAAAAGTTTGGACACCACTGACCAACACAAACTACACTATGTGTAATTAAAGATAAACAATGTATGTTATTTCTTTTTTTTTTTGTCTTATTTAAAATGGGACACCACATAGTTAAAGAAGTGATTTATGTCACTAAGCTACATATAGAAACTGCAATTAGTCATATTTTTGAATTTACTGATATTTATTGAGATGCTCTGATGGAAAAAGTAGTGCTAACGATAACATCTTAGTCTCTTTTTTAACGTTAGCTCAAATTTATTGTGACGACAATAAATCAATAAGCTTATCACGACAAGTAATGTATCGCGATAAATGATAAACGATACGGTAGTCCATGTCTCCTAGTGAGGATGGTGAGACGGCGGTAAAAATCCACTGCAAGTTTCGATACATGTAAAAAGTTTTAGTTTTACCTGAGCAGAACAATCTTTTCCATCCAAACTAGTTTTGTTTGGATGTATTAGAGCAAAAGGGTCTTTATTTAGTTTTCATTCGTAAGGAAGTGCATAAATTCACCATGCGTGTTGATCTGCTGCACACAATTCCAACAAAGTTAGTCAACGTTTGTGGTTTTAACCTGACAAAATGTGCAAAACAAAGTTTGGAGGCTTTGTGTGCCGGGAGGTCTGCAGTGGCCTCCGTTAGCGGGGCGAGGAGAAGGCTCAGTGATCAATCACAGGCGTTGGACGTTGAGTAGAGTAGGTTTTTTTAGACCGCTCACCCTGCGCTACTCCCCCAGGCCCCCTATGCAGGCAGGTTATCCTGTTAGGGAGGAGAGAGAGAAAAGTTCTCCAGTGGCAACAGAAAGAATGTGCCACGCTGTGACCGAGTGAACCACTCCGGCGCTGGAATTAAAAGAGCTTTGCACAGCCGCGAGGCTAAAGAGCAAGTACAGTGCTGCACAGGAATTTATTGGGGCTTATTGTGTTGGAGGACAGATGCGGACCGGTTCTGACCAGTGCGCTATACGGCCGTCCGGGTCTGCTGTGATTTATGCAACTAATGCGCAGCTTGTTGCCCTTTCAGGGGTGGGAGGGGGGGCAGTGGGGGGCGTCCTTGCAGCTTCCCGCTGTTTGTAAAGTCAGAGACGACCGTTGCCGAGTTAAACCTTTGTAGGACAAAGTTTCCTGCGCAGTTAAGAGTTTAGCACAAAGACACATCAGTGTTTCTGGAACAACCAACCCCCCAGTCTGTTCCCATACCGAGCTGAGCAGGGGAAAAAAAAGTGCTGCTAGTGGGGGTGGATGAGTGGGATGACCCCATCTGTGATTACTATAGCTCTCCTCACTAATAGGATTGGAGTCATCAAGCTCGAGTTGTTCTTCGGAGATGTTGAGTGCTGCTGCCCAATCGGCAGGTTGCGCGGAGTGCGTTCCCAGCCCGGGTCGTGGCAGGCAGCACTGTGGGCCAACTGTTGCGTATAGCCGGGATGTAGCCTGTCAGACAGGATTGCCCTGATTTCATAAACCTCTCTCAGACTTAGCTTCAGCTCCTTCTCTGCTACCTTGCCACACAGGTTTAAACGCAGTAAGGGTTTCATGATGTTGTGTTGTAACATAAAGGGTAAATGATGCTGCTTTCCTCCCCTAATTTTTTTTTTTGCAAGTGTACTGCAGCTGTTTTGTTTTGCATATCTGGAAAAAAACCTTCTTTTTTTTTAATGCCCATTCTCATTTGTAAAATTATCGTCTGTAAACACAAATTCTGAATTGAATTTATGCCTGGACTTTGACTAGGCCATTACAACACTTTTATCCAAATCAGGGGTGTCCAAGCTGTGGCTAGAGGGCCATCTGTGGCTCTCGAAGTGGTTTTGATGATCGCTCCCAACCCAACCCTCCCCCTCAACCACAAACCGAGAATGACAAGAAGTTAGTCAATGAAATGAAAAACAACTGAAGTGTGTGGATTTTTATTTTATTTTTATTTTTTTGCAAAGTCAAGGCCTTTTTTATGTTTAGGATCTTTGAGAATGAATAGATTTTAGGACTGAGACGATTAATCAGCTTAATTGTGATTAATTGATTATTGAGATAATCATCATCAAATTTCATAATCGATGAATCGTTAACTGAAGTGAACTGAGTCTGGAAGACGACATTTCCTAAAGCAACAGACCCAGAGCAGTAATTAAACCTAAACTGTACAAGAAAAAAAATACAATTTGCATTTCAGATGAAAAATCTATATGCAAATATATATCTTTTGCTTCAAATGGTCAAGAGTTCACTCGGTGCATACTGTTATTTTTTAAATGACATTTAATTATTTGTTTTGTTTTCATTTTATGTGTTTTTAATAGTTAATAAAATAAGCTTAAATTGTTCAATGAAAAATCTGCAGAATTTATCCATTTTTTTTTTCAATTATTTGATTATGAGAATAATTGATAGAGTAATTAATCACTAAATTAACTAAATAGCAGTATTAAATTTACTGAATTTTGTGGTTTCATTTAACCGGTTTTGACCACAGGGGCAAAAGGTTTGGACTCCACTGATCTAAATCTTTCCGCTATAGGCCTTGTTGAAGGTTTAGGTTCATTGTAGAAGGCGAGTCTGAAGTCTTTAGGAGCCTCTAACAGGTTTTCTTCCAGGATTAACCTGCATTTAGCTCCATCAACTCCGATCAGCGTCCCTTTGCATGCTTGCATAATGCCACCACATTTTCACTGTGGGAATAGTGTGTTCAGGTTTAATTGTCTATTTTTCCAAAGATAGCCTTTTGCTTGAAAAAAGCAGAAGATGCTTTTTGTTCTCTAAAGTTCTCCAACAAACCGTTGAGGCCTTCACAGAAAAGCCATATTGGATATTATTACTGAGATCAACTTAATCACAGGTGGATTCTGCTTCATAATTATGTGACTTCTGAAGGCAATGATTTTTTTGATTTTTTTTGTAGTTGTATCAGCATAAAAGTTGTGAATATCAATGCATTAAACATGCATATTGTTAAAACAGTCAATGTTTACAGATACACAATACAGGTGATTAATAAAAAAAAAAAAATCAATCAGTCCCCTCTGCCTTTGCTGTGTGGTCCCACTGCAATCTGCAGAAATACACCACTCCCATTCAGAAACAACCACACAGAGCACTAAGGACAAATCTCTGTGCTGTCAATCACGCCCATGTACATGCTGCTCACAATCTCAAGTTTACTGGAGCTGTTTATCCGCCTTCATTCGTGGCCATGCTAACTAGCCTTAGCATTCACAGTAGGCTCCAGCGTGGGGAAGGCGCTCTAGGGAGAGGGTGTGAGCAGCACATTTACATTTACGAGCTTGATTGATAATGCTAAGACTCTCCTCCTGGCTCTGATTGGTTGTTTCTTACCAAGTGGTGTATTTTTGCACATGGCAGTAGGAAAACAGGGAGAAAACGGGGTTACCTCCATAATTTCCATATTATGCTATCAGGACATAGTGACAGCTTTAACAAATGCACTAAAAACATATTTTCACACACGTTACCTGCTGCAGCTTTAATGACGACAGTTAAAGCAAGTTGATGTTTACTTTTTGTATGTAAACATTGTTGGTAAGTACAAATGCAAACGATCATAAGGGTCGTCTCCGTAGAGCCGCGGAGACATGTCTGTCTCCGCGGCTCTACGGAGACAGACATGCAGACAATCGTCTATTTTTATATATTTTTTCACAACAAACCGATATCCTTCAGGAGTTTATTGTATCTGTTTCATGTCCACCATTATCCCCAGCCCTCGGATGTGTTGTGCCCTGCCACTTGTTTGACTTTTGTTTGTTTGTGTGTGTGTGTGTGTGTGTGCGCACAGGAGTGTTGGACATCGGGAAGGGTTGGTGACCGGAGGTGACTATCAGACTAGTCTAGACACCAATAGAGACTAAACAGTAGACTCTGCATCTGATCCTAAAGTAATTAGCATCTAGTGGTTTTCACTCTGCTGTCTAGAACAGAAGTAAGAAAAGAGAAAATCATGTTTTTGTTTGACAACTCACGGTGTCGTCAGCTCTGGTTAGAAGCATCACCGATGCCCCTCACTCTGGTAAACGCATGCGGTTTACCATAGAGGCTCTAGCTGTCTATTGTAGCTCAACTCTACCCTTTTCATGGTTGAGGACTAATCATAGCACTGTACTGTACCGTCTGTTAGCGTAACAGCAGTACAGTGTGGCGTAGTCTAGTTGTTCTCTAGCTCTATTAGACCAGCATAGACTAATATAGAGGTCTCAAATTTCAGTTTTGCAGACTGTCTGTGATTGCATCTTCATGGCATGGTGTGGTTTTCTCTCCAATCAGTGGGCCTCTCCACTGATTGTTGTGACTTCAAGATTGAAATGTTTAGATAAGTGACATATATATATTAAAGCTGGAATGTTCAACTTTTATAAAAGAAAATACATATATATTTATATTTTTTACATATTTGCTAAAAATGTCCCTTTGTTGTGATGGGATAGTATGAGACAAATAATCTCCTCCCAGTTCTACTAATGCCGTCTGAAGTAATGTGCAGCTCTCAGTCAGAAACAACCAATCAGAGCCAGGAGGAGGGTCTTCACTCTGTCAATCAATCTCGTGTACGCTCTGCTACATCTGTTAAAGGTGGATAAACAACTCACTGTTACAGGAAAAAACTGCTTATATGCCTTCATTGGTGGCCATGCTAACTAGCCTTAGCATTCACGACAGGCTCTGCTGACGGGGAGAGACTGTAGCATAGCAGGGAGCAAGTGGTAAGCATGATTGACACCGCTAAGACCCTCCTTCTGGCTGTGATTGGTTGTTTCTGACTGACCTAAGTATTTCTGGAGTTAGTATTGAGAGAAGCCAGAGGAGCTTCATTCTTTCACAGATTATCTACCTCATATACTCTCACAACATGTTGACAATTTTAACAAATATGTAGAGAAGTATATATTTTTATAAAAGTTACATACTACAGCTTTAACTGTCCCCTCTTCTGGGAGTAATGAGTAGGAACTAGAAGTTAGAGGAGGATCCGGATCACCTGAAAGTGAGCAGATTAATCAACGATCCCTGTTGTTGTTGCGAAAAATTAAAAAAACCCAAAACGCTATCGCTCAGCGCGGCGTGATTGGCAGCTCCCGTCTTCTTCCACCAGCCCCCTCCCTCTGACATGCTTTGGGCCCTCCTCGCCGAGGAGGTGAGGTGCGTTTGTGATTGTGGCGCCCGTGTGAGATTACATGAGATCACATGTCACACGGCGGCGATGAGAGAGGCCGACGTTCCCAGGCAATCCACCTGAGCGCCTACATGTGTGAAAAATTCTCCTAAATTATGAACATATTTAAGGGAAAAGGAACATGTGTAGGCTTAGTAAAACAAACAATCTCAGATAGGTTTCAACATCCGTTTTGATTTATTCATAAAATAAAATAAAAATAATAGAAATACATTCTAGGAATTTATCAAGAAAAACTTTATTTTACGCATTTTATAATTTTAGCAATCAAGTTTGAATTGAATTGCTTCCAAGCTTGCATTAAAAAAATATTTATTAAGCCCTAATATAAGCTGTGTGTTAACTTTCTGATGCTATGGTGCAAAAACAAAATAAAATCACAAATTACTGCATATTTGTAATCACTTCAAATTAAGAAGAGGTTTGCACTATTCACATGTTTTCAGTCATTAATAATGTGTTTCAAAGGTTCATTAACCACATGCATGTTTCCTAGTTGTGGTTATTTAGGAAACTCCTCCTGTCAAAGTATCACTTTGACAGGAGGAGTTTCTCTCTTTAATATCAATCAAAATGCAGCAATCTTTTGCTTTGTTCTTGAGCTAAGAACTAGACAGTGTTGCAGGCGTATTTCTAGAGCCCCTAAGGGGACATGGAGAAAAAAAAAAAGAAATCCCGACTTACTCGAGATCCCGAGAAACTTTCTGGAGATCCCGACTTACTTTCTCTAGATTCCAGCTTTTTTTTTTCTCGGGATCCAAACTTATTTTCTCCAGATCCCGCAAAATGGGGGAAAAAAAAGTTTGGATCTGCGGGATTTCTATTTTTTCCTCCATGTCCCGTTAGGGGCTCCGTACGTATCAAATAACATTAGCTTCATTTATTAAAATGATTTAAAATGCTCTAAAACAGGATCCACTCATGGTGTCATTTTTAATGGAGCGCATGATGAGTCTAAAAAAAATCAGGTGCTTTTGACCCAAGACAAGTCAGGAGTTAAAGCAAAGTGATAAGACGGATTACAATTTTATTTAGAACCATTTAAAGAAGGGAATGCCGTGTTCTGGTACCAGAGGATTCTGTATCGTGGGCCCTCATTAAGCAGTTCCCTGTTTTTCTCTATCTTCTCCGATAGATCGATCCAAAGGTGGCGTTTCCTCGAAGAGCTCAGCCCAAGGTGAGTTGAAATGTCTCCTCCTGTGAATTGTTTCCAGCTGGTTGGCGTGCGCTGAGTATTTCAAGTGTCTTACCAGAGCTAATGCCGCATAATCTGACCAACATGAGCACCGCTGCCATCGCACAACAGGTTATCTCAGCAAAAACCTTCTCAACTCCTGCTTTAAATGCTCGTCTGTAATCTTTTCTAAGCTGTGCTCCGTTCGCGGCAACTATTTCTTCTTAATCGTAACTCGTAATCGAGCAGAAACCGTGTCGTACGTGATCTTTTTGGTTATTCTTTGTTTTTGGGCTTAAAATGATTGAAATAGAATCGCAGCTCGACCTTAGTTTTAAGTTGACTGTAAAGTGAAAATTTTAGTCAAAACTTTGAAACGACGTTTAAATTTAAACAGTTTTGTTGGCCACTCTGTGGTTTTATCAATGTGCACAATGGTGGCAATAAAAATGTTCAGTAACATTGTTATCAAGTCAAGAACATTTAAGGGTAACATTTAAAAAAAACTGATGTTTGTCAGCAGCTAGCAATGTTAGCACAGTTAGCATTGCTAGACGCAACGCGGTATTTTCTAGCATATAAATATTCCTACTTTGCATCAGAGTTTTTCCAACAGGCTGCCAACATTTCCAGATCCTGTACACTGATTGACAGATAGAGGCTGAAAGTTAAATATAATAAAGCAACTTCCTGTACTGCAGTTAGCCTTGTTCGTCCTCTGTAGAGTGTTGGGTATATAAAGTGCTCTGTTTGGTTAATATTCCAGTAGCAAATCATCCAAGAGTTGTTTTGTTTACATAAAACTCTTATTTCATTAAGTAGGGTTAGGGTTGGCCACTGTTGTTGTTGCTGCAATGTTTGTCACATCTTTGGTCTCTATCTTATTAAAATCTTTTGTTTTTTAATCAAATAAGTGAAAACAATCATTACATCTTAGCAACACAGTTTTCTCCACTATATATTCTGAGTGGTTGGCTTGTTTAGTCAGTCTGTTAAAAAGAACATAGAACTATTTGGTCTTGCCACGCGTAAGTTTTAATTTTATAAACTTTCTCTTTTGTTTTAGTTTGTTTTTAAGGTCCCTGGACACAGAAGGAACTCCATGTTGTCCCGTTTCAGGCTGCATTTTTTGCATGTTTTACAGACTACCAAAATATCCAAGTCCAGCACACAGTCCAATAAAACATGTTTATAAAGCGTTCCTAAGCTGCCTGGAAAAGTTTATAATTTTGGAAGTCTTAGTAAAACTAAAAATTTAAACCCAAATGTGGAAAAGGTTTTGACTTCTCCTACTCGATTCTATTTATAAAATGTACAAATTTAGATTTTCTAAAAACACTGTGCATCAATTGTAGAACAGTTTTACATCAATGAGTTCACTTTTTTTTTTAGATTTTCATCACAATTTGAGTTTAACATATTAACCACCAATATTTTGTGGTAATATGCTACAGCCTATGTGCACACTCAGAAATAAAAACAGTGAAAAAAACACTAACAGCACCGTTCTGCTTAGTTTAAGCAACCAACATTTTAAAACCTCTATTGTTTTTATTTAGATTAAAAAATATACTCTCAAGTGCTGCTGATGCGTCTTAATTAGGACTTGGCTCCAAGAGGCGGAATAACTCCATTAAAAAAGCTGACAACTGTGAAAGTCCTGTCATGTTTCTACTCAAATGTCTTGAGTCATTCTGTCGCGACATGGTGACAGTTTTGACAAATATGGAACAAAACATACTTTTGTAAAAGTTCCATCCTGCAGCTGAAACTGCCAGATGTACGGACGAATATGCAACCTCAAAATGAAATATGTGAATTTATGTAGAAATCCATGTATGTTTAACAATCCTAACTTGTGATTTATTGTTCTTCTTCTTCTCAGCTGGTGACTCGAACCAAGAAGATCTTTGTGGGCGGCCTGTCAGTGAACACAACCATCGAAGACGTGAAGCAATACTTTGATCAGTTTGGCAAGGTGAGTGACATTTATTCATTTTATTTTTTTTTAAGAGATCTTGAAAGCCGTGGTTGTTTCAGATACCAGAAGACAAAACATTTTCCAAGTGTTTCTCTGTGGCGTCGGCACAGAAACAAATCAACAGCTTAAAAAGTCGAAGCACGTCGCAGCAATTTGGCAGTTTGCTCTGAGAAAAACTTCACTTCGAATCAAGCAGGTGCCTGGAGAGGAAAGAGTTACTGCGAGGACGAGGAGGGCGCGAAAGGATGGGGAACGGAAAGAAATAATGAGGCGACGGGCAAACTTAGGGGTGGGCAGGGGTCCTGGGGGGGCTGGAAGAGGGAGCAGCAGAGGGAGTTGGATGGGGACGGGGGGGGGGAGGGGGGTGCTGGGCCTGAAAAGTTTTGTACAGAGCGTGTGGTGATGGTGAAGAAGAAGTGGGGGGATTATCAGAATCTGAATTAATCTGATGTAACAGCTGCTACTACCCACAACCCCCTTCTGGCCCGTTACCGTGGTGACCTGGCTCGCCCATTGTCCCCAAGTAATTCTGTGGGTAAGGGGCTTTTTGTTCTGAAGGAGAAGGGATGAGGTGGCTGGCTGATTTAGGGGTGGGCTTTTAACATTTTTATATAAAAAAACAACCTCAACAAACTTCTATTAAGGTTCCAAATGTATGTTTTTGGAAATCTTGGTTTTTGTTGAACTTTTTCTGAACTTCCCATCGAAATTCAGTTCAACTGCAAGGCAGAGAATGGATGATGGACTCACAAAGGCTCCGGGGAGGGAGGGCCTTACTTTGGAGAGGGAACTGGGGCAAAGATGGGGCGCCTGTGTGTTGGAGGGTTTCAGGAGGGGGCAACCAGGGCTATTATACCTCTAAACAAAGCAATGCAAATATTTTGCTAGTTTGTTCAGAAGTTATCTGCATATGGGATGCCGCTGTCCTAATCGTTCGCCCTCCTACATCGAGCATGAGCATCCATAGATCGTGATAGGATGCTCTTCTACGCCGACGATACGCTACTAAGCCTGACTGAAAAAGTCGTCCGAACTTTTGAAACGCCTCGACGCAGGGGGGCCGCTCTTAGGCAGCACGCCGTGTTGCGCCACTTGATTCTCCCTGCCAGAAGCTCTACGGCCCCGAGCTCCTCGCCGCTCCCTCCTCAATCATAACATCGAGATGAATTTTCGCCGAGAGGGATATCGAGGGATGGCCGGTGAAATGTGGGCTGCAGCCATCCATGGAAGTTCCTGATTAGACTGCCTCACTGGACCTTTTGTGTCCCGTCCTGGTGAGGACAAAGGAGCGCGGAGAGGGATGGGCAGGGAAGATGAGAGGTGGGGAGGGAAAAAAGAAAAGGGGATGAGAGGGAATATTGTTTGGCCGTACGCCATTTGAAGAATAAAAAGTAAAGCCGGGGAGGTGGAATC
Source organism: Phalloptychus januarius (assembly GCA_902982915.1). Taxonomy (NCBI): domain Eukaryota; kingdom Metazoa; phylum Chordata; class Actinopteri; order Cyprinodontiformes; family Poeciliidae; genus Phalloptychus; species Phalloptychus januarius. The sequence continues at coordinate 21,184,128 of CADWAE010000482.1, read as the reverse complement.
GACTCTATTTGCGGCTTTTTAGTGTTGTTGTTTACGTCCTTCAGGGGGGATTCGTGTCCTTACTTCACAGGAGACGGGAGAAACCTTGTTAGGCTACGTTATCGCTCCCTGTTAAGCAGCAAGTGTGCATTAGTCAGCACTCTTCGGGCCAGTTCTGATTGCTCCAAACTCTGATGATTTTTCTCCCCGCTGAATCAAAAACAGACGAAAACAGGCGGACCCGGACGCAGTGAGCAACGATCAGGATGGAAGCAAACATTGACTTGAGAGGCTGCTTGAAAGGTCCCCTTTCACAACCACACTCTTCACTCACCTTTGACCTTTCCGTGGGCAAAATGTCCTGAGGGGTTCGCGCACACACACACAGTGTCCTATCACTAACACTCTTATGTGACTGTGACAGATTATTCTGGGGGAACTCATCCAGTAAACTTAATATAGAGCAGAAGCGCAGATGAATTTACCAAATGTTTACAAGTACCTCTGTGTCGAGCCTGAAGTTTAGACCTGTCGGCAGGAAGATTGGGTCAACTCTGACATAAGATTCTGTGTGTGTGTGTATTGAATAGACACCTGTGTCTTTGCTCCATAAAAGGAGGCCAGGCCGAAGGGAGAGGTCAAAGGGAGAAGAGGAGGAGGACTTTTGGCTGACTGTGCCAACAAACAAAGCCTGCAGGCCTCTTTGTTCTCCCTCTGCCTTTGTTTCTTCACTCTTTTTTTCCCCCTCTTTGACCCAATCTTTCTCCCTCTTGCAGGACTCTCTGTACTCTCTTTCACCGTATCTCCACCTGTTGCCATTCCTCTCACTATCAGCTCTCTCCGCTCTCATCGAGTCTCCACCTGCCCCGCCGGATTCACCTTTCTATCTGTGACTGGCTACTTGTTTGCGTCGACGCTCTCTCTCTCTGTCTCTCTTTTTCTCTCTCTGGCTCTCTCCCCGACATTCATAAAAGCATATTTGATGTTGGCTGAAGGGGATTTTTTTTTTTTTTTACAGTTTCTATGGCGATCTGAAACTTTAGCGTGGAGAAGAGAGGCACATGTAACAGGGTGGGTGGGGGGGAGCATTCGCGACGCCGCTTCCAACTTCTCAACCATACGTTTTGGGAACTGTTGTGAACATATTTTCCTGTCTCTCCCCCCCCCAGTCCACCACTTTGTAACCTGTCTCTCCTCTTTCTCCTCCCCCTGCCCCGGTCTTCCTCCTCTCTGTCCATCTGTTGCTGAGCCTCCCTGCAGAACTTGAGAAGGGCTGAGGTCAGGCAATATGCCGCGTGGCAGGACGGAGAGCCTCTCTAAAAACCCCCTGTGTTGTTTGTCCCCCCCCCCCCCCCCAGGTTGACGACGCCATGCTCATGTTCGACAAGACCACGAACAGGCACAGAGGTGAGACGAGGCCGACCCGATCCACTCGCTCGTTTCTCCTGTGCTCCTTTCTTGTTCTCCGTGTTTGAAGCTCTTCCTCCAAGCCCTTCCTGGGTGGCTATTGATCCCCCTCCATCCCCCCACAAGAGTCTCCTTCCTGTGGGCTGAGCTGGAGGAGACAAACGGGGCTAGTCTAATTAGCCAGTCTGTTAATCGGGATCAGGATAAAGCCTCCTTAAGCACCTCCTCCCCACCCTGGGATTGATCGATTATGACAACCTACCAGCTTTGCCCAGTCCTTCTGGCTCAGGCAGGGAGGGGCGGGGGCGGACGGGGGTCAAGGATGAATGCAAAATAGCAGTGTTGAAAGTGGGGGGGAGGAGGAGCCAATGTGTTAAGCGGCTATTACAGCACTAATTACTGCAAGCTATTAGGTCTCCTACTGTACAGGAGAGGCCTAGTCTGTCTGTGTGTGTGGGTTTTTTTTTATTTTTTTTATTTTTTACACGTTCTCATTTCTCCTCATCAGGGTTCGGATTTGTGACATTCGAGAACGAGGATGTGGTCGAGAAGGTCTGCGAGATCCACTTCCACGAGATCAACAACAAGATGGTGAGCGGCTCGCCCCGCAGCGGTCAGAAAAACAAGTGGCACCGATTTAATTCCTGCCCGCCCCCCTCCCCAACCAAAACAGGTGGAGTGTAAGAAAGCTCAGCCCAAGGAGGTGATGTCCCCCACCGGCTCGGCCAGGGGGCGCTCTCGGGTGATGCCCTACGGGATGGACGCCTTCATGCTCGGGATCGGTATGCTGGGTGAGTCGCTATCGATCGGAACAGGAAGGACGCGGTGGCGGCTCACGTGAGGCTGACCGTTTCCGCCGCCTTAAAGGTCGCATGGCGTCTCCTGGGGAGCCGAGCGATGATGTCCGCCGCTGCCTTCAGCAGCTTGTAGCTGCCTGCATTACGTTTAAGAGTAATGCAGCAGTGGAAAAGAAACAAAAGTATCACAACCTTGCTGTAGCCACACCAGCAGTCATCTTCAGTGTGATTTGTTTTAACTTCTCTGAAGCAGACCTGAGAACTCCAGACTTAAATAAAACTAGCTTAGAGCTACAAATGTTAAAATGAAGTTTTAAAAAAGAACCTTTCATTTTCGATGAATATTTGCTCTCATTTTTAAAGAACCACAATTTTTAAAACGAACTAAAACTTAAAAATCTTTGCCAAAAGATAAATGCCTCTATCTGATATTGATATGACAAAGCTATGTAAAAAAAATAATATATAAAAAGCACGTAGTTTCCAACCAAATGACAAGAAAAATACATAGAAATGATGTAACTGGAACTTTTAGTGTCATTCCAATTGCAGAGGTTTCCTAAATCGAAAAAACCTTCTAAAACTTGCATTTATTAATAGATGTGTATCTAAAAACATTAGTTAGTTAGTATCGTTTTTAGGTAAAGAGCTAAAATCCCAAGCTGCAAGAAGATAATTTAATGATTTTCAAAACGTGTTCCAACAAAACATGTGGGAATTGATACAGTGGCAGGAAACTGACTGCTTATCGCTTTGAACACACCGTCGCTACAGTGCAGCACGGTAGTGGCAGCATGATGCTGTGGGGAGTTTTTTTCTTCAGTAGGGATACGGGAGCTGGTCAGAGTTGATGGTAAATACAGGGCGATCCTGAAATAAAACTTGTTAGAAGAAAAAACTAGAAACCGGGGAACTAAACACACAGCCAGAGCAAGGGAAGTATTAATGCAGCCACATGTCCTTGGAGAACTTTTCTAAAAATAAATGTTGAAAGCTATATATTTTTTTCCCTCCACTTGTATATATTGTAGTTATGTACACTATATACATAACTATCTTTCTCAGTCAATCAGTCCTCTGATTGACTGTTTTAGTTTAAATGAAATGTCAGACTGAAGGAATTTCTCCTAAAATCTCTGTTGCTGCTGATGCTCTGCAAGACTTTTTGTCACTTCTTCATCCAAATATTTTTTTCTAATCTTTTAGTTTTCTTATTTAAAAGTACAGCACCAGGTACTTGGCTTACTGTGCCAATGCTACCACCTACTGTTCAGGCTAAGAAGTGCTTTCTGTCTTTCAGTTGATTCATTAATTAGCAAGTGAACATTAAAAAAAAAAGTTATGCTTAGTCACAGGTTGAAGAAAAAAAAACATTCTTGTGTTTCTTGTGGCGAATATGTTTAGATCCGGTTGCATCCAGTGAAAATCTCCGATTTGTGAGTTCAGCGGAGAGGGAAACCAAAGCCTAAACCAGTGAGCTCCCCGTTCCAGTTCTTGAAAAGAAATCCAGAGCACAAGTGTGGAATTACATCCACAGACTGATGAAGGCGTCAGCGTTGGGTCAATGCGTCCTCCGAGTCCTTAACGCCGGTGCTAATGTTTCTGGCGGGTTTCATTGTTTTGTGGACGGATCCGGATATTTACGCTGATTTTTCTGCGCCCTGCAGGTTATCCCGGCTTCCAGACGGCCACCTACACCAGCCGGAGCTACGCGGGCATCACTCCTGGATACACCTACCAGTTCCCTGGTAATCACAGCACGCTCACACGCGTTTCCATCTCGTAATAACTCAGAAATAAAGCAAATGAAAGAAACCCTGCTACATAGTTTGGAGAATCCAAACCAAAAAAAAAAAAAAACGGTACTCAAAAAATTACGTTGTTGTGTATATGTGAATTATTGTGTAATTTGCTGCTCAAAAACTCAGATTATTGTGAGTCATTATGTATATAAAGACAATATAAAAACCCGGTGCAGAACTAAAGCACAACATTCCACAATGTCTACCACTATAAAGGAGATACGCAGTCGTTTGGGCAAAAGTGGAAGAAGGGAAGAAATGTCAAATAGATTCACAATGCTTCCAGACACCAGGCTGTGGTTTCATTGCGTTTCCTAGGTAATAAGTAAAAATTGTAATCATTTCAAAGAATCCAGTGAAAAATTACCACATTTTGTCTGTTTAAAACAGACAAATGATTAGAGATGCACTGATCAGGATAGTGGTGATTTTCACATTTTGTAATTCTTTGACCTCTTTAAAAACTATAACATACAAGAACCACATTTAAAGCAGTTTTTGTGGCTTTGCTGCTGTTGCCAGTCATTAATTATTCATGTTAGGGTTGGAGTCAAGTCGTGCGCGCGCGCGCGTGTATGTGTGTGTGTGTGTGTGTGTGTGTGTGTGTCACAGTGCAGTCGCTGTAAATCTGTTTTATTAAAATACAAACCAAATGATCACAGATCTGACACGTTGAACTGGAATTAGAATCTTAAGATTAGCATCTTATGTTAGCATCTTATGTTTTAAACATAAGATGCAGATTGTCACTTAATTTCAAAAAGGCTTCCAATATCTTTGATGTGCTCAGCGACTGCACAGCCTTCCTGCTATCTGCGGGCTGTGAACTCACTCTGTCGCAGCCTGAATAAACCGCAAATAGTCAACGGAAAATATGGTTTTCATTTATGTATCTCGTTGTGCTTTGGATAATTTGAGTCTTCTTCTCTCAGTAAGAATGTTGCTGACCTGTTAGCTCACTGATCAGAAAAACATCTGCTCAGGATCAATCGAGCTGAAAATCATCCGATCGCAGCCACCAGCTGATTTCTCAGTGCATCTCTAAGGTGTAACTTATTCCCAGCAGTAGAGCAGTTCTAGTCTTGATTTATAAGTTCAAGACAACAAAAACACTTTTTTGTTGCTAACATTGCTCAAAGAGTGTCTGTATATCTAGAAGTCCTGTATTATTACTACAACATGACTTTAGGACAGTAGTCTGCAACTTCAACAATAAAACTCATTCAGAGTCGCTAAAAGACAGCTTTCATTTGTAATAAACATTCGCTGCAGGAAATTTGTTGTCATGTTTTAAGAGCCACAGTTTTATTTCCTATTTTTGGATTTTAAAACAAAATGTGAAACTCTTTGCAAAAAAGAGGATTGATGCATTTTCTACTGTGGGATGTTGATATAACTATGTAAAAAAAAAAAATATATATATATATACATATATATAGCTTCCGACCTTAAATGATAGATATAAAAAATATATATTTATTTTGAGTGACACTAGATACCTTTAGTGTCATTTTGTTGTAGTTTAATGCACTTTTTCCATTAAAAAAATGGAAAAAAATACTAAAACCTGCATTTGCCTATATTTACAAGCAAAACATTAGCTGGATATTTATCATTTTTAACTTTTAAAGAGCCGTAGTAGGAGGTCCAAAGAGCCACTGTTGGCTGTGGAGCTGCAGGTTGCAGACCCCTGCGTTAGGATCATGTTTTATTCACACACACTGTAGGATTAGCCTTTAAAATCATACATGAGGTAATTCCTAGTCCTTCACACCAGATGCTAAGAAAACAAATCAGCTTTTCGGATAACACTTTCTAGGGGTGCTCCGATAAAACGGCCGGTCAAGAAATTGGTCCCGTTTTCCTTCATTTTGAGGGATCGGCTCACATGCACATCTGACTCCTGTCTGTCTACGCAAAGATTGTAAAATCAGCCCCATTGCGCTCTGCTGTCAGAAAGCACTGGGTCACTTCTGCGCTGTTATCCCATTGCTGCTAACTTAGAGACCGTGTTGCTATATTTAGCAACTTTTCTGGAAAAATAAAATCGATCAAATTCGGAATCAGCATTCCAGGCTTTTAGGAGATCGGTGGTCGGCCGGGAAAACTGCAGTCGGTGCACCCCTAATAATTGCAATGCCTTCTGCATATGATTCAGTAAGAGCAAGTTGGATGTTTCTTCACATTTCATCTCAGGTGTTAGCGCTGTGTGATCACATTTTAAATCCTAAAGAGCAGCTTCATATCGCAACTGGCAACAGACGCACTGTCACAAATACAAACATGTCTCCACAGATGAAACACTGTGAGTGTAAATGGCTGCTTGTAAATATCAGGGAGTGGCGTTGCTTAGCTCGAACCACTGTGTGTGTGCATCAGTGTGTGTGTGTGTGTGTGTGTGTTGAAGGCAGCGTGGCTCTGTGTTACAGTAGAATGTGTGCTGATCATCTGGGAAATAACCCTAAAAATTAGATTTCCACCAAAGAAAATTAGAACTCTTGCCTTTTAAATATGAAATCACTCACTCCGATTGGAGGCGCTAGCTTGGGCGACAGCGTTTGTGACACTTATTTGATTTCCTGCCGTTTCAGAATAATTACCGGGAGAAATTGTTACTTCACTTTATTTAATTTTTTTGGGGGGGGAGTTGGGTTCAGTGCTGTCCTTCAATTGCTTTGTGCATTCCTGACGTCCTGTTTATGCAGCTCCTCACCTCCGAGGCTTCTCCCTTGCCTTTAACGTGCATGTGTGTGTGTGTGTGTGTCTGATGTTTCTGTTTTAGAGTTCCACTTAGAGAGGACTCCCCTTCTGACTTCACCCCACCCCCCTGAGCTCACAGGTCAGTCAGCCCCTCCTCTGGACTTTACAAGCAGCATCTTCTCAGTCTGCTACTCCACATGTTGGCACATCACTTCTGCTTTGCATGTTTGTGTTTGTCGATCCTCCTCGGTTTCCATCTGGAGGCAGGATTGCTTGGAGATGGCCTCCATTGTTCTCCACTAAAATGATGTATTGTGTGACTAAATGAGCTCTTGTGGTCACTGGAGTGAGATCCATGGGCGACGCTGCAGTTGCATGTCAGGTTCTTCAGAACCAGGGATGTATAACCTTGATTTTTTTTTTTTTTTGTGGTTTTTCCACCTCTGCCTTTCCAGCCATTCCTCTGACAGCGTACGGACCAATGGCGGCGGCGGCGGCGGCAGCAGTCGTCAGAGGTACAACTTTGCATTTCCTAGAACACAGAAGTCCAAGTAAAGTGTCTAGTAAAAGACTTTACACCCGTTGAACTTTTTCTCATTCTTTTATGTTACTGCAATAAACTTCGGCGCATTTTGTGGAGGTTTTATGCGATAGACCAACGCTAAGTTGTGCATAATTATGAAGTGGTGGAAAAAAAATGATGCAAGGTTTTCAAAAGTTTGTGCAAATAAAAATCTAAAAGGCGCAGTGTTCATTTGTGCAAGTACAAAGCACTGCACCGGCCTGTCAGGACAACACGTTTTGCAGATTATGAATTGTCCCAGAAGTTATTACAGTGATAATGTCACTGTTTTGAGACTAGTTTCAAATAATGTAATAGTAGCGGCATAACAATGCAAGTGCACCCTCTTAGAGATCAACAAACACTGAAACTGGGAGATATTTTAAATAACTAAAATAAATAAACAAATCACCAAATGAAATGGGTGCTGATGTTTCTGAACAAAATTGCTCTTTAAAAAAGGGGCTAGTTGAAATCAATACACAGAAAACTTTAGTCTCCCAGTCTCTTCTAGAGAAATATTAGAAAAACAATCATGCACATGCAAGTTGTTGATTAACTTTAATGAATAAATTGCTAAATACACCCCACCTGTGTGTGAAACATGTGGAAGAAGGTATTCAGGTCAGATGAGACCGAAATTGAACTTTTGACCTTTCCGTGGAAAGCCAGCGCCTTACTTCCACCTGAACAAACAGCCCCTCAGCTAAACACGGTGGTGGCAGCATCATGCTGTGGTACTGCTTTCCTGCAGTAGGAAAGATAAAACTGATCAGTGTTGATAGGAAGATACATGGAGCTAAATACATTACAGCCATGAAAGAAAACCTGGCAGATGCTCCAGTGTAACGTAAAAACTGTGCAACAATGGCCTAGCCAAAGTCCAGACTTCCAACCAATTCAAAATGCATAAAAATTGATGTTGTCGGATGCTGTCTGGTCAATCTGATTGAGCTTGACCTTTTCTGTAAAGAACAAAGAGCAAAATAATTCGGTGGCTAAACTGGGTTTCCTGTTTGACAGGCTGAGCACAAATTTATGTGCAGTAGGTCGAAGGGTTATGATGACATTTCTAAGGCACCGAGTTATAAATTCTCCTCATCTGAACAACCGCCTCTACTCAGAACTCTGGTTTAGACGGCAGAGTATTTATTTTACTCTTTCCCTTTCTTTTTTAAAATCTTTTTTTACAAGAGTCGAATGTCGTTTGCAGTGATTAGTGCATCGTAATTCAGTGAAGCTGCTTTCTTTCCCTTCCAGGTTCCACCCCTTCTCGCTCTGCGGGATTTTTAGGGACGAGCAGCCCGGGTCCGATGGCCGACCTCTACGGGGCGGCCAGTCAGGAGTCGGCTGTGAGCAGCTACCTCAGCGCTGCGAGCCCGGCCCCGAGCACCGGCTTCAGCCACAGTTTGGGGGTGAGTTCCCACGACTCACCGGTGAATTTCTTCTCGGCATGCTGTGAAAATGGCTCAGAGGTACCAAATATAACATTTTTATTTTTTTGAATGGCCCGTTGTGAGTTCAAACGTGTAATTGGAGGACAACGTGTCGGACTTGTCCACATGGCTTTGTTGGAAGGTTGTGGTGAGGCAGCCTCAAGTGAGAAGCCAAAGTCCTTGGCCCTGAGGCTGCGTCACTTTTCAGCCCTACAGGGTGCTGCTGCTTCGCTCCACAGACGGAACGGGTCGACTGTTGCCGAGCAAATTGTTTGCTGGCGAATGGACTGAAATTACAGAAGCGCCGGTTGCTATGTTCTGCCATAAAAATAGATGGGTGCGTTTTGGAAAAGGCTCGACAGAAATAGAAGCCCCTGCAGCGCATTCATGTCTTTTGAAATGTTTCATATTTTATTACAGCAAAATCTCCAACATCAGTGTGTTTTATTGGGATCTTGCTTGACAGGCCAATAGGAAGTGGCATGTACAGGCAAAGTGGAAGGAAGTAGCGTATGGTTTTCAATTCAAAAGGAAGTAAAAAATGAAAATCTCCTCTTCACATTTCTCTGCCAGTCTTTCAGGGTATGTCTCCACCATACCCCAAACGTTTTGCCAACTCTTCATTGCAAAAAAAGTAGCTCAAACTCAGTCAATGAAGAGTGAATGAAAACTGTGGTAACCCAGAGTCTGGACTTGGAGTGGACCTTTCCACGTAGACATGCTTTGATTTAAACATTTCTGATTCAGGTTGTGTCCTGCTGAAAGGTGAACTTTTCCCCGGTGTCAAGTCTTTTACAGCCACCGCGTCTAACTGCTTCCACCTGACCAGAATGAACAGCAAACACATGGAAGCAAACGTCGCATTTTCCAGCTAGCAGTGCGGTTAACAGATAGTCGCACCGCAGCTTTGGATCTCTCCAGCTGCTCTGGGATCTCCGTGGACCTTTTGGCTGATTGATGCAGTTCTTGCTCACTCAGTTTAGACGGATGTGCATATCTTGGCAGGCTTGCAGTTGTGCCAAACCCTTTCCATCTTCAGTGCTCTGCAAGTTAGCTTCGGATAATGTTTGACAGCCTAACCCGTTTTAAACTTCTCCAGATCTCATCTCTCTGACCCGTCTGCTGTGGAGCTGTTGACTAATGATCCGGCAGAGGAAAAACTTTCGCCGCTGAACGTCTCGCGGCTCGCTAAGCAAGCTTGTTGGTATCAGCTAAGTCGCTCTTTGGTTACCTAGCAACAACTTATGGAGTCACTTGCGCAGCAGCAGTTTAAGATTTTGTTACTGTCCCTCAAAACTACCTAAACATAAATATTAGTTTGGCATTATTTCACATATTTAAAACAAAAGATTAACCGATAATCATCGATATTGACTGATATGAAACCCTTACATCGTGATGTTTCTCATTCATATCGTCCAGCACGGTTAACAACAGTCATCCCACAGTTGCCAATTACCAACTGTGTTGCTATATCTACAACTTTTCAGACAAATACATTTGCTAAAATCTTAACCGGCAGATGAGGCTTTTTAAAGATTGGCGATCGGTCTGACGGCTGCCATCGGTGCACCCCTGGTTTTCTGTTTAACACCGCCACGTCTTCAACCAAAGAACACGGGTCGTTTTTGCTCCGGTGCAGCAGCTGTTTTAATAATCCGACACATTAGAAGAGATTAAAATCAAAGTGCGCATTTTGTCTTAACAGCAAACTCTAACCCGGCATGCTTGCTCCCACAGGGCCCTCTGATTGCCACCGCCTTCACTAACGGCTATCACTGAGAGTGTGAGTCCGTCCGCCGCACCAGCTTCCGCCTCTTGAGGCGTAACGCATTAGACGGCCGCGGTTCGGCCGACCCGCGAGTAATCCCGGCTGCTTTGTGTGTCAGTGCAGAGCCGTAGACTGACAGCTGGAAGGAGTTGAAGCTACATCGGAGCTGATCTGGTCCGTCTCTGTCCAGTCCACGTCTCCTCTGCTGCGTTCAGGCGGCCGGACATTCGCCCCGCCTCGCCTGGTGTCAGCCGCATCCTGCCCACCTTACTGACACCTCACTAAACTCCACCTTTTTTGCAAATGAAGCAAACTAAAAAAAAAAAGAAGAGAAAAAGAAACTTATCACTACATGTTATAGCGACACATTCAAATGCTGTATTTTTGTTGTCGTTTTTGTCATGCTGTTTTTGTTTTAGCTGTATTTTATTTAGCTGTTTGTCCTCTCCAAAAAGTGATCTCTCTGAGAGAAGACTAGTCAGTTCTGCAACCTGCTTGTTTTGAAGCTGTAAAATGACTGTACATTTCTCTATTTTACACTGAACGTCAACACGTGATACTAATCTTTTTGAAATAATGCCAGGAACTGTAGATCTTGGTAGGTTTTAGCCGTGAGTTGCTCCACTAATTACCGTCGAACAGCGCAGACAGACTCATTGGGCCCCAGTGAAAGTATTTAAAAAGCTTTAAATTACACTCATCTATTATTGCGGCGGTATCATCTCACACTGAAGAATGCTGAAAAATCCAACTTGTAATTTGAGTACATCTTATTTGTTGGGTGGGAGGGAAAAGGGCATCCACCAAACAGGCAGGATGCATGTGGATAACGTCTAGTTCAGGATTAAGAAACATATATGAAAACAAACGCAGGTTTTTAGCTACCTTTCATTTTCTTCTCATAGAATAATTTAATTTGATTCCCACAGCAGAATGAGACTGAAAGTCGTACTTATTTTGATTTAGATTAATTTTCCTTGCATTTGAGCTTGAAACTGCAAATATCAACATTCCATATAAGAAAATGTAGCCATTATCTTTCTGACAAAGTTTGATGTTTTTCTTTATATTAAAACTTAAAAGCAGGAATTAAATGGTTTTTCTCTTTAAAAATGGGTAGATTTTGAAGGTTGCAGATCCCTGGTCTAGCGGTTGCTATGGAGAATTAATGACGCCAAGATGCTCTGAATTTAACTCTTAAACAACAATTTTCTCATCTTTCCACATCCGCCCCACTCCAAGTGTACTTTATCTTTTGTCTTTCCCATTTTGAAGAGCGGGATAGAGAAACTTCAGATAAATTTACTATATGGTATTTTCTGATTTAGCAGTAATTATTTTTCCATCAATTTCACTCAAAACATTCTTTGTTTTTGGATTTTTCTGTGGTTTTTCAGCGTGAGAATATTTTTCTGCGACGTTAGATGGATTTATTTTAAGGACTTCTACGCATTTTTACCCGGGTTGCCAAAACCATGGCTGCATCTGTACTTCCTTTAGCCTTCAGGAACTGTAATATTTTGTAAAATATTGTAAATATGACTGATTTCCGGGTGGCAGGGCTCTGCCGATTTTGGTGTCCGGGAGGTTGGAGGCTTTTGGAGAAAGTGTGGGGGGGAGGGAGAAATCTTACCTGTTACGCGTTTTATGCCCGCCTGGAGGTCAAGAACATTTCAGTTCATCTGAGAACGTGAGACCAGCCACTACACGGCGTTTTCTCTCTAGACATTTATAAAATCGTGTGTCGGGTCGACGACAACTTCCTTGGAGATGAGACGCTTTTACTTTGAGTTCAGCAGGAAAAGAGTCTGGAACAACACCTTCCTCTTTTGGGAGGTGAGGGTGTGAAAGCACTCCTCTGTCAGGAAACACGCTGTTTTCTTACGTCATCATGTTGTTGTTTTACCTGATTTTTAATATCCGATGATTTGTCTTGTGAAGGAAAATGAAGGACTTTGCATGCTGGAGCCGTCATGAGTCGGGGACCGCTCCGTGGTTTTCATGTGAACGTGTCATGAGGTTTGATACACATTGGTCTCCAGTGTGCCATGTGCTGTATTTTTTTGGGAGGTGGAGGGGGGGGGCATTTGCAAAATGTGAAATATTAATCTGATTTTCTGTTGTTTTTTTTTTTTTATTATTATTAGTAGTACGTTAACATCAAAATCAGGCTGCGGATAGTAAACCCCGCCGTCCGCACATTCCGGCACTGCATATCCACTGGAGGTCACAGTCTGTAGCAACGTGACATCTGTTGTTTTTTTTTGTTTTGTTTTGTTTTGTAGACCAAAACTAGAGCTGCACTGGCCGTTCACCATAAACTTACGTTTTCCTTTAAATGTTAGCAGAAGAAGGAGGCAAAAGAAGCACCCTTGACCTACAAAATAACCAGGTTTTACATTTTGATACACTCGCTGTACCTGCTGCGGGAACTTTAAATGTTTCATTGAGGAAAAAAAACAAAAAAAAAACTTTCTTGTCAACACTGTAACTTTTTCTGATTTTTTTTTCTGTCATTCTATTCCTTTTTTTGGGGGAAAAAAAGAACTTTTTAAAATTCCTAATAAATTATTTTAAAACATTCCACTTTGGGGTCTAGTTTACTTTTTATTTTTTCTTTCTACATCCCTTCCATGCATGTATATTTATTTATTTATTATATACTTGATGAGTTTGGCTTAGAGATAATGAAAACAGGATTCAGAGTCTCTCAGAAAGTTGCTGTAGCTGAGGTGACTGTGCTGAAGCTCATCGCTAATTTTGATCATCGACTGATTTGAGTTTTGGCATGTTGATTTATAAAAACAGTTCTACTAGAACATTTTTAGATTGAGTGCATTAAGACCAAAATCAGAGTGACTGAAGTGAACTCTGCCTCATTCTACTCTCCAATCCCTACATTTACAAATGACTCACTCTTGGATGTTTTTGCTGTTTTATTGCTTTTAAAAAAATAGTTGGCAACAAAATTTGACTTTTGGACACACAAAGAAAAAAGTATTTGGCATGTTGTGATTACATAAACGTAAAAGCAACACAAAGGCAAAAACATGCCAAGGGGTTGCATAAGTTTTTATAGGCACCGTGTTTTAGAGTACGATTCCTTGTCTTTCCTTGAGATAAATGTTATTTCACAGTGGAAAATTCTTTATGCACACCACTTCATGCTGGTCTATTACATTAAGTCCCAATAAAACATATTCATGTTTGCAATGGTATGAAAACATCAATATGCATGAAAAAAAAACGGTTTTTTATAATATACTTTTGCAAGGCCGTCCACTGTGTATTAACTTTATTTACCCACTTTTGTTCTTCATCTCTTAGCTGCTTTGTAGTTTTTCGACCATCTTCTTTGTTTCTTTGTCATTTTTCTAATTATAATTTTCATTTAAACTACAAGTGTTGCAGATCCCTGATATAATGGAAGTGACTGGCAGTGAAAATGATTCTGTTCCATTTACACATTTTATTTCCGGTGAACCCTCCGCGCCTCGGCGCATCCGGACCTCTGCCTCCTCCGCCTCCCTGTCGTATTCCTCCGCCGGCTGATACCTCTCTTCCATCATCACTGCTCCGCTGCCTCCCTTCCCCTGCCAGCTTCACTGCATCTCGGTGCTGCGGCTTTGACGCTCTGCTCTTCCGGTCTTGTGGGACGTTCGCAGATGGACATGTACGCCACGCCCTCTTCTTGAAGCGCGAGGAGCTCAGGGGATCCCTCCTCGCGAGGACAGTCCTCCATCTCAGCCTATTCGCCTCTTTCTGTCTTTGGGTCATTAGCATTGTGGCTCTGACTGTCCCGGTTCTCGAGAGCTACAACTCGGACTTAAAGGCAGCTTTTTTTAAAAATTTATTTATATTTTAGTTTAATAAATTCATTTTAAACAGTTATATGATTTTGGCTTTCAGCTCTTAAAGCCAAGCTATACGAATGGATTTATGAGCTCAAAAAGTTGGGCAAAATTGTATGGAGTGAAAATAGTCTTCGTCACAAATCTTTTGAGACTATTTTCACTCCATAAAATTATTGCAATATCACTTTTTACGCAGTAGGGGACTTAATATGTTATCGCGATATCTTACGGTGCGTTTGCCATAACAGTTAAAGTGATAAGAAATATTTATTACTTCATTTTAGGTAATTGTATAGCTTTGTCTGCGTGTCACACCAATCACACCGCCACAAACAAGTAATGCTCTTGAAAAACATTTCCATTGGCAATAAGCTGTTTTAGGACAACAGTTGCATGAAGAAGTGATTTGAGTCACTAAAGGTCACACAGTAGCATCATTTAATACATTTATTTATGGAGAACGTAACAAAAATAACAATCCTGGCAGACGTTCTTATTTTTTTTTTAAACATCATCAATTGCAATTTCTCACAACAACAATAAATGGTTACCGCGATATAAAAAAACCATCACGATACACAATAAACAATACAATAAGTTCCCAGAAGATCATTTTAAAGCGCTGTCCTCAAATGAGGACAAATCCAAAATGTATTTTCTTCCCGCCGCTGCCCAACTGAATTTTCACAGCCAGCCGGCGTATAATAGCATCAAATATGCTTCCAATTGATGAGCCACCCAAGAATCCAGCCATGTCCACCGTGCAAAGGCAAGCGCTCCATCTCCTGTTACATCATAATACGTCCATAACTCCAGTAAATCCGGCTCCTTTCAGCCTCCTGGTTGGCATTCACTGCCGGCAGGGTTTTAAGACCTCAAGGCATTAGTTATGATTTGACACATCGTATTCGTCTTTTGACTGCCGGAGACGGTCGAGTTTGTGTGAAGTTGACATCCAAACAGCAGCTGTTGTTTTGAGTAACAAGATGAGGCATGCAGGCTGTCCACAGATATGATTTAGCGATAATAAGAAGGGCGAGCACAGGTGCAGGTGGAACAAATGCAGCTGGATGCAAAAGAAGGGAGCAAATGATTTGTTTATTCTCTTGGCCTTGCGCTGCCGCTCGCCGCTGCAGGAAGATATTGTTGCCTTATTGACGAGAGCAGTTCAGCTCAAGCTCAAGCTTTTACAGCAATCTCTCCCAAAAAGATGAAACTCTAACTATTCTTTCCAGGCCCTTGGTGGACATGATTTTGGAGGAGGGATTTGAAATTTGCAAAATTGTAAAGACAGGAGCAGGAGTGGCTAACAAGAACTACTTAGTCTGAGAAGTCAGTTCAATGAAACACTGGGTATAATGGCTACTCTATACATTAAAAGTGTCCAAACTGGACTTTTTTCCACTTGATTGAGATCAAAACAATAAAATATATTTGTGTTTTAGTTGACAGGAATTTGTAATTATACATTACTCTTACTTTACAATCCACTTTTTTACCTCAAAGATTCACAACAAATGTGTCACCTGTCAGTTCAGCTGAGGTGATTCAGAGAAAATGAAGTGTAATCTCTTTATTATATCCACGGGATAATATGTCAATTATCTGCTTGAGAACTTTCTCACAAAGGGATATTCTTAAATAAACTACATCAAATGCTTTTCTGCTTCAAATGAGCTGCACATGAAGTCCCAGGGGTTCGGTTTTGACCCTGGAAATCCATTTGCACAGAGAAGAACCGGAAATGTGAATACAAGCCTGGTTGAGTCTGAGTGGAGGGAAACCTTCAAAGCTTATTGTTGCGATTTAAACCAAGGCTTTATGCAGCATTTTTAATAAAGGCTGCAAAAGACAGAAGTTACGCAAACATTTATAGTAAGATTAGGTCATTAAGTGCTTCATGAGTCCTGACCCAACAAGACACAATCTTCAGAGAAGATTGTTTTAGAGGTTGTCATGAGACATTTTTAGGATTTATTAAGAATATACCTCTTTTATCAGGACTAGAAAGCTCTGAAATTATGTCACCCCAAACAGTCTGCAGCAGAAACTCAAGCAGTTGTATCTGGGTCTTGTATAAGTATCTGTACCCTTTGACCTTTTCCACATTTAGCCATATCACAAACTTCAATATTAGATTGTCTCCAAGCTGTTAGAGACGCAAAGCTGTCACGAGCATGCGCAGAACAACAGGTACGTTCAAACAAGGCGAAATTAGTTTGAGGTACTTTGCTTCCCTCTGCTGGAAACAAAGAGATCTTTTTAGAAATACCGTTTTTGAACATTTAAATTAGTTTTACGCAAAAAAACAAATTTTTTAATTTTTTAAAATTTAATTCAGTATTTTATTAATATATGGTTTTATTAAATAATTCTCTCCATTTTTATTTGAAGCATTAGGCTTCATTCTTGCATATGAAATATAAATGAGCTAACGTTGGTGTTCTGTAACGATCCAATCAGACTTCTACATTATTTTTTTCATCAACATGTAGATCAAGTCAGGTGTATGTTTTTGTTGTTTTGCTGCACCTTTGCTGCCTTAAGTTTGCATTTTAAACTTAGTTTAGTTTTTAGTTTATGTTTACTTGTGTTTTTTTGTTGATGTTGTGATCTGTAACACCACAGTCTGGAAGATTGTCGTTTTGTTCCACTACATATTGTGTATAATGTAGAAATAACAATAAATCTGACTTGATCTTGACCTCTATATACTTAGTAGATGCAGGCGTAAAATTAAAAGTGGAAGATTTTATAAGTTTTCAATGTCATTTCTACACACTGGCAGGAACTTATCAGTGTGTAGAGGAACCAAGCCGTAAAAAAGTATAACAATCAACTAAAATGTAATGGTGGTGGCACAGCTTGTCGACAGGCATTCTGCGTTCAGAATAGTGATGCACGCCATGCAGCAATAATTACAAACATGGAGAGGAAGGAAAAGGGTGACCTGGTCTTCAGTGAGCTACTGATTACTCTGTTTATGGTTATTTGGAGTGTATATACAGTCCCACCCTGGAAACCGGATAGCCGTGGGAAACACAGGAGTAAGACATGTTAGGACGCGGAAACTAGCTGCTCCAACTTATTGTTGTCGACAGCAAACTAAAGAAGAGAATCGTGAATATAACAAAAGATTTGATTGTGCTTAAACTGACGTGTAACTTTTAAGCATTTGGGTCTTTGTCATTCTAGACATAAAAACATCAATTTGTGCCTCAACGAAGTCTTTTTAAGTATCGTGGTGTATTATATTTATCTTGTCAGTGATCGTATGAAAATAAACAACAGGAATGTAAAACCTTATCTCGTTAAGTCTTACTCTGATTGTTAGTTAATGATGGCGCACTAACTGTCTTGAATTTTATCACAGACCATATAGACGTAAAGTTTTTTCTTCTTTTTTTTATTGAAAACGAGAATACAAGTAAACTTGATTTGACAGTAAGCAAAGATAATCAAGATAAAATTTTATTTATTTTGTAAAGGTGCAAAGTAAAATCTGTGTGTTACCAAAGTTACAATCTGATGCTACGAGTTATTTTTTTGTGTGGGGTTGTTCATATATATCTGCTCACCATGTTGTTGCTAACATGAAGAGGGGGCCCAAACATAATACTGCTTAAGGCCCCATTTAGCCTTGGACCGGCCCTGATTGTAAGAACCGCATCCATCCATCCATTCTATACTCCCTTTTTCCCTTAGTGGGCGAGAGGCGGGGTCACCCTGGACAGATCGCCAGTCTGTCGCAGGGCAACACAGAGACAGACAGGACAAACAACCATGCACACACACACACGTAGGGACAATTTGGAGAGACCAATTAACCTGACAGTCATGTTTTTGGATTGTGGGAGGAAGCCGGAGTACCCGGAGAGAACCCACGCATGCACAGGGAGAACATGCAAACTCTATGCAGAAAGACCGGAGCCGGGAATCGAACCCAGAACTTTCTTGCTGCAAGGCAACAGCTCTACCAGCTGCGCCACTGGCAGCCCGTAAGAACCGCAATAAATTATAATTACTAAACTGTGCACCAAATTACAAACCATGTAGACTGAAATTTGTTTTGTACGATCAAGAACATATACGTCATACTTTAATGAAATATTATACGCATTTGTTTTTTTCCTGCGCATGACGTAAACCAACGTGATGAAGAATTGAACAAATAAATGTGACACTCGAGCAGCTCAGGAAATTGTGTAATAAAAAAAAAAGTCTCAATAAGTCCGAGTTGGCACATTTTCTTCTAAGAACTGACTACACAAGCTATTTGACAAGACCCGGAAGTGACAGGGTTAATGCCCGGAGAGGGGCGGAAGAGGCGTGTCCTCTCTCACAGACACGCTCAAGTTTCCTCCAAATGGCGAAAACAGAGGAAACGGCAGGATAAGGACACAAACAGGGAGGGGAAGCATTTCTGGGAACAAATTGTAACACTTGACGGTTCAGTCTTTATCTAGCCAGAGTGTTTGTTTTTGTTTTGTTTTAGACAGAAACTTCTCCGCTCCAAAAGACGGAAACAGCGAACCAAACAAGAGACTTTTGACCTGTGCGCGAGCTGGAAGCAGCACCAACACATGCAGGTTACCCCTAAAGAAAAACCCCCTCCGTCCGACCAGACCACAGCAGACAACACGAATATCGCCCTGAGATCACATTGGTGGGTTATTTTTCCCTCCCCCTGTGTGTTACGCTCAATCTGTTATCATTGTTTTGTTCTTGTTTGTTTGCAGCAGCTTTGTGTGTTTCTGTGCGTTTCAGTGCTTGATGCGGGCAGGATGGGCAACAGCAGCAGCGACCGCTCCAGCAGCGAGAGGTCATTCAGAGATGGACCGTCTGGAGGGAAGGAGGCTCGACCCAACATCATGATGGACAGCACCGACGATGCAGAGCTGTTCCACCGGGAAGACCCGAAGGTACGTTCAGCCACTGATTTCCATTCCAGATCAGTCGCCAGCGAATGGGATGGAAGCATCAGGGGTCGTTTAAGTGAATTATGATGGTGATGATACAGACAACGTCCTAAGCTGTCATTCCCAGGAAAAGTGGCTTTGTGTTATAGCATATTAAGCACACCGATGAACACCGCCCTCCTGTCGTCATGCAAATAATGTAGCATTTAGAAGCTTAATAAACAATATTTCTTAGATTGTCTTAAAGGGGGCTGCCCACTGGCGCAGCTGGTAGAGCTGTTGCCTTGCAGCAAGAAGGTTCTGGGTTCGATTCCCGGCCCTGGTCTTTCTGCATGGAGTTTGCATGTTCTCCCTGTGCATGCGTGGGTTCTCTCCAGGTACTCCAGCTTCCTCCCACAGTCCAAAAACATGACTGTCAGGTTAATTGGTCTCTCCAAATTCTCCCTAGGTGCGAGTGTGTGTGTCCATGTTTTTGTCTCTTTGTTGCCCTGCGACAGACTGGCGACCTGTCCAGGGTGACCCCGCCTCTCGCCCGAAACGATAGCTGGAGATAGACACCAGCACCTCCCGACCCCAGTAAGGGACAAGGGTGCAGGAAGATGGATGGATGGATTGTCTTAAAGGCCAACACCATGCAAAACAACGGTGTGTTGTGCTTTCAAATTTAGGTTCAGGCTCATAGGAGTGGAAAAGTCAACCACACAGCAAAATCTGCTGGATATCAAATGGTCTGGTGACTCTTGTTTGAGTTTACCTCTGGAAGCTTCAGCTGCATTGGTAAAATAAGTTGATTAGGAGCCCCTTTGTTCCCAGCTGTTCAGACAGGAAGTGTTTGGTGTCAGAGTAGTTGCCTCTGATTGATGCCAACTTTGTACCTTTGATGTCTTTCGGCCCCAGGCCTCCCCAGACATACAGGAGTTTCTGGCCTGGCAGCAGGACCTCGACTGCGACAGTAAGGACCCGGCGCAGGCCAGACCGACCGTTTTCAGATGGGCCGGGTCGGCCAAGGAAGTCTTTGTGTCTGGTTCTTTTAACAACTGGGCAACCAAGATCCCTCTTAACAAGAGGTACCCAAACTACGACTCAAGCGATGTTAGTTGTTCTCTTCTGACCCAACGTGCTTTATCCTTTCAAACGCATTTGACATGTTGCTTCTCAAACCCAGTCAGAAGAACTTCGTGGCTATAGTGGACCTGCCAGAGGGGGAGCATCAATACAAGTTTTGCGTTGACGGACAGTGGACTTTGGATCCAACTGGGGTGAGTAGGAGCTTAAAGTTTAGGATGTCGCCTCACCACTAATGGTGGCTCGTTTTTCCTCATCATACGTCAGACTCGTCTCTTCTCTTAAGTTCTTGTACCAAAGTTCTGATTGCGCTCCAACAGCCCGTGATAACAACCAAGACCGGCACAGTCAACAACGTCATTCAAGTGAATCAAACTGACTTTGAAGTCTTCGACGCCCTCAAGATTGACTCGCAGGATTCAGCGGACATGTCTGGTAAATGGCAGCAGCTGAAATGCTCTTAACTACATTAAATGTAATTTGAACCTGAACATTTGAAGTAACGTGTGTTTAAACAAGAGACGTACCAAGTAACTAGCCACTTTTCCTGACTGGCCCTGCACAGTCGGAAACGTAGCAACCATCAGTGCTAGCAAGTCATAGTAACATCAACGCTGTCGTTTTTGAGTGGGAAGAAACTGTTTTTAAATGTTTAAAATCTGAAGTGAGGCGAATGACCACCTCTTTTAAAGGAAACTGTATTATATATCTGCTGTTAGCCAGGCTGTAGGAGATCAAGAGAGAGCAACACTTTCAGAGGATAACAGGAGTTATCTGAAGTTGTTTCAGTTAAATTCAAGCAAATAGAACCACAAACAGCTTTTAGTCAAGATCAGTGCATCTATGGGTAAAACTGAAACATTTTGGAAATAAATTGCTCTTTGCATTTTTCCTAAAAAAGTAAAATCTAGATTTTGTGAAAAGCAATTAACTTCCAGTTATGTTCAATTACTGTGGACAAAAATCAGAAGTTGGCCACCGTACTCTGAACGGTGCATCGTTAGTTTAGGCGAGTCTTTGTAGTTGGAGACTCATACTTCAGCACATGATTCTTTTTTTAAAAATAAAGTGATCTTTGTGTGTCAGACCTGTCCAGTTCCCCACCTGGGCCTTACCAACAGGACGGATATCTCATCAAGCCAGATGACAAGATCAAACAGCCTCCCATCTTGCCGCCTCACCTGCTCCAAGTGCTGCTCAACAAGGACACAGGCGTCTCTGTGAGTCCACGACTCCTGCAGGCGCAAGTCTGGAAGTTGCACCTTTTGTAAGAAATGATCTTAAAAAAAATTAAATTCCTTTGAATTGTCCTTCAGTGTGACCCAACACTACTTCCAGAGCCTAACCACGTCATGCTGAATCACCTGTATGCCCTCTCCATCAAGGTAACGTATCCATGCATCCCTCACTACTCAACATTTACGTCTGTGGTTATTTGACCAGATGGATTTTTAGAAAAGCGTAAGCCTGACTTGCACTTTTTCCTGTTTTCTCTATTTAAGCTAAATGATGAATCATTTTTGAAATGCAGTTTTAATTTAAGAGACTTGATAATATATTTTAATTATTATTGTTTTGGTTGTTTCGTTTATTTATCTTGGATATTTAAAATTATTTCCAGTTTAGAAGTTAATTATTTTGATCTTCGAGAGGGCCTGCTTGCTATAACCTGCCATTATTATTATTGTTATTGTTATTATTATTATTATTTTATTAGTTGAAAATTGTCTCAAAATGACAATACTATTGTTTATTGCAATAGTTTCTGGGACAATTTATCGTCCAGCAAAATGAATCACGACAGGCTTAATGCTAACAGAAAACCTAACATCCTGTAGACTCAAATTATAATCCA
The DNA here is from genome assembly GCA_902982915.1 of Phalloptychus januarius. NCBI lineage: Eukaryota > Metazoa > Chordata > Actinopteri > Cyprinodontiformes > Poeciliidae > Phalloptychus > Phalloptychus januarius. The sequence goes on along the minus strand of CADWAE010000482.1, from coordinate 21,161,981 downwards.
ACCTGTTAATAATAAGCTCAGAAGAAATATTGCAGAGCAAATTGTAATGGAAATTTCTTTGTGTTTTAGGACGGGGTGATGGTTCTCAGCGCTACTCACCGATACAAAAAGAAATACGTGACCACTCTCCTCTACAAACCCATATAACCCGGAGAGCTCACCATACACCTGATGTTCTACACAGCTGCTACTTCTAATGATGATTGGAAACAGGACCAACATTTTTATAACAAAGCATCCTGAACTTTTCTTTGATCTCTTGTTTTACCAACCTGTTAATAATAAGCTCTTTTTCTCTTAATGTTTTTCACAATGTTTCATATTGTCAGTGTGTGAATAAATCAATTTTGCCTTGCCACATAAAGTTATGCGACTGCTTTGAATCATTTTATATCTTGACTCTGGGTTTTGATGGTAAATTGCTGATGGGAGACGGGCCGGTTGCACGGCAAACTGTAAAACCGAAAGGTTCCCATCCTGTCGAGAAGAAAATGGGATTTGATTAAAAGTGTTTTCCAGGTTTGGGGTAAGTGTGGAAACCGATTATATAGATATATAGAAACTGTGTCGCTTTCAGGCTACTCCTCTCACTATTTGTCTGAAAGTTCAGCCTTTGCTTTGTGCAGGTTTCTGACCACTCTTCATATTTAAGCTCTATATTTATACATGAATATGAGATAAGACTAAGAATTCACAAACTTTGTGGACTTTTGACCTCGGATGTTTTACTCTTTTTATTGCTTCTACAAAAAAAAGGTCGTGACATCAGTTATGTTTTTTTTTAATAATAAAACCCCACAACATTTTATGTCAAAATAAAAACCAACATCTACAAAATAATGCTAAATAATGTGACATAAAATACGTGAATCCCCAGAATACGAAGAGTCCTGCACCATTTGAAAACAGGAAGTCAGAACGTGAGCAGATCAAAAAACTTTTATTTTACGCTCACTAACCAGAAACACATCAGTCTTGGAGGTCGGCTGTGTTAGGCACGTCGTACTCTGTGCTGCGACTCGGCTGACACAGAGTTGAGGATCCAGGTGTTTGTTGTCAGGGTTGTATGTGTACCGAGCAAAGCAGTGAGCCGCCACACGGTCGCACTCGCAGACTGCAGCCTTGCACTTATCATTGGCTGCTGCAAACAGAAAAAAGTGAAGGAAAAAAAACCCATGTAATTTCCAAAATATGAATTTTTTTTTTCTAAATCTTCCAGGATGTTTTAGCTCCATCTTTCTCCCCATCAAACCTGACCAGCTTCACCGTCCCTTTTGGTAAAAAAGGCTTCTTTTCTAATTAATGGTCTTCTTGCCTGACTTGCTAGCTTAGCGTGTTCATGATCCTTCTTATTCAATTCAATTCAGATTTTGTTCACAAAAAATGTTGAAAACTTACACAAGATGCTGCATGTAAATAAAATGCATGAGCGAGGATCTTGTCCTGACTGCATATTTTTGTATCGATGCCAACTAAATAAAAACCCTGTATCGCCAATAACAATACTGGTACCAATACTTTTTGTTCGTACCAGTACTTCACTATATTTTGATAAATCATCAACTTATAATTTTTTGGAGGGTTGTGTGTTTTTCTTCCTTTGAATTATTTTGTTCAGACTTTGGACATAGTTTACAGGTCTCTACAAAAATACTTTAATAACAAATCATGTTAACACGTTTTGTGTACATATTTTCTAAATAAAGTACAAATAATTATAATTTAAGAGCAAATCAAACCAAAATCGCTTTTGAGGTAGAGTTAAGAATATTTATAACAAAAATAAAATAAAATTTCAAGTCAGACGTTAAAACTGAAGACCTCACCACTCCACGTGTATTGATCCGATACTGATACTGACTTGACGCTGATATTATCAATATTTTGGATTCTAGATCATCACTCCTTGTTGGTCTTACCTGAGCAGTACACCTGTCTGTCTGAGCAGCTGAAGCTATAAATGATTATGTAGGGAAGGTCAAATACACCCTCACATCCAGGAATCTTTCTGCTGTTTTGATAGCACTTATCATGGGCTTCACAGCACCTAACAATGCAGAGAAAGTGAGAGAACAATTCATCCTCTTCTACTGAAAAGAAACCAACGGGCTGCTTCCCACCGGTCCACGTCATCCACTGGAACTCCTGACCCGCCTAATCCACACCAGCAGCCGTACTCATTGTAAGCCAGAGGATTAACACCAGGCTGGGCACAACGGATCATCTCCCCAAACTGCCACAAGGCTGTGGGAAGACGTCCTCCACTGACCCCACATGCTGGAAAGACATGAGAGATGAGACCAACAAACAGAAGAGGAATTATTTTAAAATATGGATTTGTGATCTATGGGACATTGTGAGAAGTTTCTGCAGGCTTACCGATGACAAACAGCAGAAGGGCCTTCGTGCGCATGGCTCCAGTCAAAAGGACGTGTAGTTCGTTTGCACAGCAGAGCTGAGAGAAGCCAGATAAGACTAACCGCAAGCGAGGTGGGAGGTGTACATTGTTTGAGATTTTTCTTGCTTGGACCGGTCAGTCATATTGTGTTCCTTTTTGGGTGGATTGCATATGTTTGGTCATAATGTCCCTGAGGAGATGGAGTCTATTTGGATGAGGCCTCTTCTTGGAAGGAAACAGGGTTGAAGCAAAGCGGCAGTCCCAATAAAACAAGGAATGTCACCTCTCCAGATCTTTTAATCCAGGTGTTCCTAACACTTCCATGGCCACAGGTGTTTAAAATTCAGCACGAGAGACATTAATGAGAAAAGGGACAATTCTAGAGTGGAACCGTGATAAGATGTTGTCTTTAGATCAGCTCAAGAAAGGCAGGTAGAGAGCTCTAAATGTTTCATCCAAGTGTTACATTGCCAAGTTAAATGCAAAGCAAATGCTTTGCTGTAAAGCAGATGGGTCTAAAGCAGTGGAGACGTGTTATCTGGAGTGGCAGGACATGTCTCTCTGATGGAGATCAAACCAATCAGTTTGGATTTAGCAGTTACCAAGAGAACAACAGTACTGCCTGACAGTACTGTGTCAGCATACAACATGCGTTACCATATGAATGATTTTCTTTAGTCCAAGTGAAAGGAACTCTGCACGCTCTAGGACTTCATGCTCTGACCTTTGTGGAAACAGTTTGTGGAGTTTGGCGTGGAAGAACTTCACCTTCATACACAGAGCCCTGACGTCTACGTGATAGAACACCTTTGAGATAAATAAGAGCAGAGACCAGACCTTCTCATCCAACATCAGTGTTTGACCTCATAAATGTAAGAATAGTCAAAAGTTCCAAGAAACACATGAGAAAATGACAATCTCACTACCTATATTTGTAGAAGGTCTACCGGTACTGACATGAAATTCACACAACCCAAATAATTCACAAACACTAGGAAAACAAAATAGGTAAAAAAAAAAAACATTTCAGTAATTGCTTGATACTTTTCAGCCTGTTTCATTCCACTTTATTAAACATGACCCAATATATGGATTTATTTGATCTGATCCTGATTTACAATCCATTTTTGTCTTATGGACAAATTATATGGATATAATAATTAGGCCCGAGCAGCTTTGTGTTGTCCAGCCAGCCCTGCAGCAGCAGCTTGGTTAAGGGTCTCCATTATCCCCATATATTCCTTAATAGGAACTCGTTTTCTCTGAATTTTTCAGCTTTGTGTGTTTTTCAGGCTCGTTTATGTGACAATCTTTCAGCCATCAGGACAGCTGTGTAAATAAATGACATTTGGGGAGTTCCCACGGCTTTCCTCTGCTCCTGGGCTGCATTAAATGATTCATAATTAAACACAAAGACACAATATGTCAATATGTTAAGATAGTTTACTGTACTGCATGCATACTATAACCGGATGCAGCACTTGTATACTCCTTTTCTAAAAAAAATTTCCCATCATCACAAGCTATTTCATTTGAATTTTATGTGATACACTAAAAAAAAGTAGAAAATTTTAATGAATAAGTTATTAAAAAATTTTTAAAATAAAAAGAGAAATCTTTTTGTGAAACTTGCTCCTGTTTTAAGTTCATATTCTGCAAGCTTATTTAATTGATTTAAATTTGGTAATTACTTGTATTTTTCTGTTTGTAATTGTTTTTGTTTGATAAAAACGGATCTCTATTGTAAATGTAAGCTAGTATCTCAAAGACAGCTTGCGTAAAGACAAAAGAAAAAAAGTCCTCCACCTTTCCAAAACTTTGATCACATTGAATGAAGAACATTTGTCATTTTTTGAAGATTTTTATGATCTTAATGGGATTTATATCGCAGTATTTAGACAGGAATTGGAGCGAATGGGTCGCTGTAACTTTAAGAAACATCAACGGTGAAACAAATTTTATTTTATTTTTATTTTATCAACAAGAACTGGAGTGACAGAACCTCGACACATGAGCAGATGACCAGTTTATTCAACTTTTTAAAAATGATTATCATTTTAAGAAAATCCTCAATCTTTTATTTCATAATCACTAATGAGAAACAGATCTGATCTGGAGGATGCACATTTAGAGCTCGGCGACTCTTTAACAGTACTTAGGGTCCAGGTTCTTGTACTCCGAGTTGTACTTGTATTGAGCGAAGCAGAGCGCCGCCGCGCGGTCACACTCACAAGCCGCAGCCTGGCACTTATCATTGGTCCCTGCGAACACAGAGAAAAAAATGAACCAGTGAGAATCTGGGCTTGGTAGATAATAAATAGACTAATGATGCATTTATTTAGCATTGATGTGATAGCCTACAAGAAAAATAAAGCCCTTTGATGCCTTGTTTTATAAAAGAACTGAATAAAAAGTACCATAATTGCAATTATTTTTGTGATGAAAATTCTATTTTTTTTAAATATTAAAAAAAACAGATGCACTGTAATGTTCATCATTATGAACCACTTTATGACAAACCCCAGTAAGTTAAGCATAAATCTGTGGTTGTGATGTTTGTACAAGTCTCAATATAGAACATGAAGATATAATCAGTGTTTCAGACTCTTACCTGAGCAAAACACCTGCTTGTTTGAGCAGCTGAAATCATAATCGGTAACATAGGGAAGGTCGAAAATACCCTCGCATTCGGGAATCTCCATGGAGCACTTATAGCAGTTGTCATGGACTTGACAGCACCTAAACATGCAGCGGACGAGAGGTCATAGGTGAGAAATTGATTGTCGGAATAAATGTACAAACAGATACATTCTGCTTAGATGTAAATTGATGTAATGTATGAATGCTGTGTTGTGTCGGAGCACTCAGAGTGGAAGAATACTGAGTGTACTTGCTTTTCTCTTAGTTATGTCTGCAGCTGATAGCGCCCGACCTAGCCTTGACTCATGCAACTGTGTGATGTCTACTGTGTGCGCTGAAGGCTGCAGAACTTCCCCCACCCCTTAGTGCAGCTGTCAGATATGTAACTAGGGAATCCTTGAACTTAATACACAGTGAGGAGAGCGATGAGCTGGCACAGTAGTTTGGAGATTGTAACTAAAAATTTTAATTTGACTCTGCTCTCCTAGCAAGTAAAATTTATTTCTGACTCTGTGTCTTTCTTTCCTTGTGTGTTTGATGTTTTAGGTGCATAGACCTGACAATGATTCAAAAATTAAAAAGCGGATTGCGTCTCACCTGTCCACATCATCCACAGGAGTCCCAGAGCCCCCCAAGCCGCAGTAGCAGCCGTAATTGTTGTACGCCAGAGGATTCACACCAGGCTGGGCACAGCTGATCATCTCTCCAAAGTGCCAGATGGCGATGGGGACATGTCCCCCACTGACCACGCATGCTGGGAGAGACGTGTGAGGAAGGGACGAATCAACACAGGGAACAGAGCGTCAAGCGTTGAGAGTTTTTAGAGGCTTACCGGCGAGAAGCAGCAGAAGAGTCTTCACGGTCATGGCTGCGGATCTGAAGAAGGCTGGAGTCTGTGGCGGCGTCCTCGTAAAGGATGATGGTGGGGGGCTGAGCAAGTTTCAAATAAGAATCACAGCAGGAGGATGGGAGGTATTCACTGTCCAGGGTGTGTCTGGATTGGTCCAGCCAATCCTGATGCGTGACTTCTGTGTGTGTGGCATCAGTCACCTTGAACTGATCAACTCCCTCAAACACTGTGATTGGTTCTGCCGGGGCATCAGACCCGACTGCATCGGACCTGTACTGGAGACAGAGGTCATGGGTGGGACCAAGCTAATCACAAAAAAATAAAACATCTCTCCACTTCCTGGTTTATCCTGCAGTGGAGTGAGGTTCAATATGATTAAAAGATTAAGATAAGCAGGTATTAAACATGCTTTTTTATTAAGCCCACATTTCTGTTTTAAAGTTGTCTTTCTTATTTGTCTGGTGGAATGTTCTAATTGTTCATTTTGTGTTTTATTGACAAAAATAAAGGCCTGAAAATGTCACCCAGTATGTAATAAATAATCTATAAAAGGCGTTTTTCTATGTGAAATGAATTCATGCATGTTTGCTGCTCTTCCCTGGTCCTTCATCGCCTTTGTCCCACATTATGTTATTGCATTCATATTAAGCTACTGGGAAATGAGGCAGTTTGGATGCAAAAGTTGAAGGTTTTAAAGAGTAGTTGTGAACATAACTTTCAGGTGAATTGTCTTATTGTCCCGATCCAACAGCAGCAGCAGCCATGCAACCATCTCCAAATGTGCCTTTAATCTCTCAGTTTTGCATTTTTGAAACCTGTATCAATAAAAGTTTGACCAAACTCAGCTGTGTAAATATGTGACATTTGCTAGAATTCCCACAGCTTTGCACTAAACTTCCTCCAAATTAGATTACTTTCTATAAATACACAAAACATCAATATTTGACAGGTGCCAAGATTGTAAACATAAGTACATGTGTTGATTTATCTGTGTTTTGTCATGTCATGCATGCATGGCATAGTTTGTGCACAGTTGCTGATGTGACAGACTCCAGTACTGCATGACTGCAAAGCTAAAAGACTTTTTTTTTTACAAATAAAAATATGTAAATTTTGGATGCAACACTTCATACTACCACCTTTTGTTGCGATTGCAGCTGTAAATCGCAAGCTGGATCTGGTCTATGTCCTCTATTAGCTTTGCAAAGCAAGAAACCGACTTCTTTTGGGCAGTGTTGATCGCAAAAGAGCTTAAGCTCAGTCACATTGATTGGTGAGCATCAGTTTTCCAGTCTTGTCACAGATCTCAGTGACAGAGACAGGGCCATTCTACCACACAAATCTATTTTAATCTAAACCAGGTTTCTGCAACCTTATCAAACAGAAGCAGCGACATTTGGCCTCAGTCCAGCTGATTAAAGCTCTTACATAATTAAGAAAAAAAACTACTACAGAACTGCTTCTTATTTCTATAGTTAGATTTTAAAATAATAATAACAAAGAACATAAAACTTTTGCCACAAGGGGAAGGATATATTTTCTACCAGGGATATTTATTTTTGAGGAAAATTATGTAAAAAAACAAACAAATCAGTTTCCAGCATAGCAACAAGAAAAATAGAGCTAAAAAGTTAATTCTGCTGTTTTGGAAATTAAATTAAATTAAAAAGTTGCCATTGTTATTTTACCTATGTAGAAAAGTGCATTTGCTTTATTTCTGTATTGAATGTACGGGTTAGTGTCTGTAGTAAGTAAGAGGCCGAGCATATGATGTTTGGTGATTCTTGCCTCTACAAATTCAGGATTGGAAACATAATGTGGTTGGATAATCTCAGAAGCACTGCTTTAAAATGCAATACACTTTATTAAAATTCAAATAATTAACATGGCTATGATTCCAAAATTGTTTTTGTATAGTATGCCATTAACTTCTCCAAAGAAATCTAGTAGAATTTATTTAAAATGGAGGCGAGTCACTAAATTCACAGAAAAATGTTTATTACTCTTTATTAAGACATCATCTTTACACTTGTTTGTTATTATTTGTTATCTTCTGATCATGACTATTATGTAGCAAATTTGTTGTAAAAGTTGTATTAGCAGACATCTTGTCGAAAGGACGATGATTTCTGCTGCCATCTGGTGGACAATTGGGAACATTTTAATTTGTTTTCTCTATTTGCAACAAAGCCCCATAATTTAGGAACTCTGGAAATGTTGACCTTGTGCTCTCCTATGGAAACAAATACAGTATATTCAGCAGCTCACCCTTCTAATCGAAGACATTAAAGTCTTGGGACAGTTAGAACCAGCCTCAACTTTTAAAATATCAGAGTAGGCTAGCCTGGACCCAAACCCTTGTTTTTCAAATTGTCTTTTATTTTATTTTCTTTTTGGTAAAAACTTTTGAAAACCATGAATCATTTCCATTCGTCTTACAATTTTATTTACTACTTCCAGGTGGACATTGACATAAAATCCCAATAAATTACATTGACATTGTAAATGTGACATGACAAAATGTTGCAAAGTTCAAGGAGATCGGATATGTTTGCTCCTATTGTGAGGAAGAGAAAACCATGGGAACCCCTGGTTAACAGATGTTTTAATAGGTCAAATAGTTTTACTTTTATCCATCCTCTTCCCCTCATCATTCTGGGTAGATCAACAAAGCGTAAGCTACATATAACTCAGCTGGGTCTCATGCCTTGGCTTCACAGATGTACCTGTAGCCCCAGGCTACAGTCCGCATCATTCCACAGCTTGCGTTTGCGGTTCACGGAGGCATGCAGCTGCCCACAGTCCTCCCCATTCACTCTGAAGTCCCAGTTGTCAGGTTGACCTTGGTCCCAGAATCTAAACACCAAAAAGCACAAAGAGTTATTTCACTTTTTTATGTCTCTGCCTCGAGGCTTCACTTTCGACTTACGATGGGGTCGAGTCAAAGTCGGTTCCATCCACCCAGCTCCAGTGGCCCTCATGCTGTCGCTCCACAAGTCCGATCCAGTAGGAATACTTGATGTCAACTATGCCTGAAATGTAGTCCTAGAATACAAAATAAGAACATGTTCAGTATCTTCAGCCACAATTGAGTGTAAGTTGATAGATGTATGTGTTTTTTACAAAGTTCTTCATAACCTTTGAACGTGACCACATTTCAGCCCAATACCATCAAGAACTTAGTCCACTATTGGGGTTTAGAGTCCTTGTCTTACTAGAATTTCAAGCCTTTTACATCTTTTAATTTGATTCCCTCCATCTTCCCCTAAACTCTGACTAGCTTCCTTACTTCTGCTGACGAAAAGCACCCCCACAACATGATACTGCCCCCACTTTGTTTCACCATGGGTATTGTGCCTCCAAGGTGTTGTCTTCCACCGCAGATAACGTTTTGCATTTCGGTCAAATTGTTCAACTTTGGTTTCATTTAGTCACACCACCTTCTTCCACGTTTGCTGTGATGCCTTGCGGCAACTTGAAAATGGAACTCAGTTGCATTGGGTTTTATTTGGGGGTGCTAGTATAAAGTGAGATTCATCAGCACCAATGTTTTGGGGAAAACATTTATCAGATTCCATCCACTTCCAATTAATGCACTAGTTTGTGTTGATCAGGGACACAAATCCCATCAAAAAACACTAAGGTTTACACATTTGACATATCAATATGCAATAAATACCAACGGGGTATAAAGCTGTGTATTTATGTGTTTCATTATGTGTGCTTGCAGTTTATGCAGCCATGTTGGACCTCACCAGTTCCTCCGCATTGTTAAGAACTAGCAGGTGTCCTCCAGATGATCTACATTGATCTTCGGCTCGTTGCCAGGTGGTGGTGGTGGTAGAAAGCAGGTAGCAGCTCCCCTGGAAACTCGCCCAGCCCTCCTTACAAGTTCCTTATTCATAAGGACCATCACAGTCAAAATGGATCAAAAACAAAGATTTTTTTCTGCTCTGAGATATTTAGTTTTACCTCTAACTGGAACAATTGTCTCCAACAGGACTTGTTTTGCTTCTGTTGGACCTTTAGTTTGACAAACCACAGAAATGCAGACGTTGTTTTAAGAGACCAAATTTGGCTGCATTTTTACGCCGAGAAATCAGATATATTTTCCCTTTTTTAATTTTTTTTTTTACCTGAAGTACATAAGGACATTGACCCTCTATTATTGATGATCTTGAGCTGTAGTTTGACATCAGTAATTTCTTTCTTCACCTGAGACACTGTAAAATAACATCAAAGTGTGATTTGTAGTAATATTACTGATCCAGCTTGTTGTGATGTGCTTAAAAGTCCTACATATGACCCCTATGACCAAAAGCAGAATCAAAAGCAGCAGCAGCGGCATGCTGTAGAGGATGTACGTCAATACTCTCTTCATTCCTGAAAACACACACACAAATTTCACACACAGATTTCTCAATGTCTGTAGCAACTGAGGAAAAATGTAGATAATATGGAAGTTTTACCTGTTCGTTGGCTGATATTGCGATCTGCTTGATCCAAGCTGCTGTCCGCTGTGCTAAACGGTTGATACTGAGATTCCATTATTAAGGAGAACGAGTTGTTGTTTTTTTATTTTGCCTTGGATGCAATCAGTATTCAGTCCACAGATAAACTGTGAGTGCAAAATGAGAAAAGAGATCATCCCAATATTTTTGTTCATTATGAGGACAAATATGTTAGCTATTAACAGGTAAGTAAATACTGCTCTGGAGTTTTAACCCTCATGTTTTCCTGGTGTCAACACACAGAAGCTGTGGATGGGTTCACCGAGAACCCTGGACTACTTTTGAAAAACCCATCCAGGTGGTTCAGCCATTAGAGCAGCCATTTCTTTGTGAAACTCCTTTCTTTCTAAGTCCACAGCCTAAAGTGTTGGTGGTTGCACTTATCATGGCATCCAATATGTTTACAGTGACAAACTGTTATTTCTCACAGTCAGGGTAACAATCATTTATTTATGACTCTATGAGAATAAAAAAAAGTCACTAATAATAATTAGTCAATTAACAATATATATTTCCTCCATGATCAAGAAGTACACAGAAATCAGGTGTTGCAGCATTAAACTGAGGCATGTACTTTGTCAGGAAAGTGTACCAGTGTTTCACTTCGTAGAGGGATGTTGGGCAGATCTGTGAAATTGCTTCAACTCATTCTTCTCAGCATTTCTTTATGGCATTATGTTAACCTTTTAATTTAAGCTGAGGTCTGGACTTCGTCTGCACTATTGTAACCCGACATCAATAAAAGCATGTTTTTTGTGAGTGTTTTGTTTTCTAGCAGGGAAGATAACCCTACTTTTTCGTGGTGGCGTAGTAGAGCTCTTGAAAACTCCCACGTGACTCCATCTCTACAAATGACTGTTTCCGGTCTCCAGTCTTTCAGAAAGCAAGATGGCGGCCTTCGGACGTTTCTCTCAGATGTTGTTGAGGTCTTCTTTGACTCAAACCCGGCGCCAACTCGCAGCTGCCGCTGGACACGGCGGGTCCTCGGGTAATTATGAGTGTTTGCTGGGTCTCAGTGAGCGGAAGCGGTCCAGCAGAGCTTCACAGCCGCAGGTTACGGCTGGACTGTGACCTTGCTGAGCTAGCGTTAGCTTCTTTAGCAACCTTGCTACAAACTTGAGCTTTCCGGTGCGCCTCGTAAATTATCTTTGTTTTGTTTTTTTTACTCTAAAGCAGAAATGTTAGCGATTAAACTTAAAGCTGGTCGACTGGATTTTAGCTTGTATTGCATTCGGGCGTCAGAGTGGAAGGGGCAAAATAGAAATATTTAAGCTATAGGGAAATATCAGAGTCGAATCATTTGTTTGAGGAAGACATTTAAAAAATATAGCGCGGTTTAGTGATAAGCAAGCTATACAGTGTTGACGTAGAACAAATTTGGATTTAGTGACGATTCCTCTATCGCAAAGGTTTTCAATCTGTCTCCTTAAAACCCTCCGTCCGACATGTTTTACTTCCAACACACCTGACGTCAATAAATGAACCGTTAACCACCGTTTGCACCTGAGTAGGTAGTGCAATCAGATTGATTCAGGTGTGCAGGATCAGGGACTCCTCTAAAATGTGAAGAACAGCGAGTTCTGAAGTCCGCTGTTGAAAGCCAATAGTCTAATAAATCACAAATGTGTGCATTAGGGTAAACTGTTGTGTGGAAAGGACACCTGTATCAGGTGACCCTTGATAAAACCTTGCTCTGAATCACAGTACAGTTTCTAGTTTGTGTATATACAGATGCACATACACACACACACACACATACTAAAAATAGATGCATATACAATTGCTGCTAGCTGATATTGCAATGCAGTATGCTCCCAACACGCATGTACCAACAGATTTTCTCTTAACTTAAGCATCACGTAACTCAAGGATAGTCTGCATGAACATCTGGGTAAAATTACTGCAGCAAAAACTTAACAAAAAAATCAGCATCCCACGACAGGTTTGTTGAAATTGAATCCATTGTGCAAATGTGCCAGTGTAGTCAAACTCCTGTTTTTGGCGCAGCTAGTTTAAAAGCCTTTCCGATTCCACATATGTCCTTCAACACCGTCTGACCTGAATTGTGGGCCTTTGAAGCTGCTAATCTTAAAATTGTATGTAGAAAAATAGCATATGCTACGAAAACTTCTTGACGATACGTAGCTTGTGTCCTTTCGCGTCGGTGAGAAGTAATGGCTCCAACGGCTCCTTCTGTTATGACAGTGGCCATCAGGTCGGCTAGAATAACTCAAGTTGGTGAAGAAAACTCCACTGACTGCATGTCAAAATATTTCTTTGTCATGAAACCATGAGTCGGAACGTTCACTGATATTCAGTAAAATACTTTAAAAATCTATACGTGAAAACAGAATTTGTGCCATTGTAGCTTTTTATTATCTCTAAATAACCAAAATACTTATTGTTTATAAAAAAAAAGTGTGGAACGGTGCAAAACCCGGTGAATAAAATTATTAGTTTCCTCTGCACTATTTTATGGTTTTGGTGATTTGGTAGAAGAAACAAAAACGAAGTCTTCAGAATATACCAGGAGACACAAAGTGATACGCTGAAGTTTAAGTTTGTTTGCACACAATAAAAATACAAATGGCGATAACTTTCTGCTTCCTGCCTTTTATTTTCTCTCAGTCCTGTGAGCACATATGTTTTCATTGGTTCATGAAATAATTTCTCAACAGCTAAAACATGGAAGATCCTCTCCTTTGTGGTTGCGCTGCCTGGTGTTGCAGTGTGCACGCTGAACACCTTCTTGAAAGCGAAGGAGCACAGCCATGATGCACAACCAGAGTTTATCCCATACTCCCACCTTCGCATTCGCACCAAGGTCAGACGTCATTATATATCTCATTTTGCTGTTTTTATTTTTGTTCTGATGTTTTTGTTTTCTTTCTTTCTCCAAAATAGCCCTTCCCCTGGGGAGATGGCAACAAAACCCTCTTCCACAATCCTCATGTGAATGCCCTTCCAGATGGCTATGAGGGCCACGAATAAACTCTCCAGACCTCAGCGCTGCCTCTAGAGCCCCCTCTGTTATCATTACAGGGCCGTCCTGTCTGCAGTCTGTTTTTTTTTTGGAGTTTTAATGTTTATACTGCTGTGCTCCCCCACATTGGAGCACCTGAACCAACAATTCCTCTGTTCTGGGCCATTAAACAAAAATATCAGCTTAAACTTACTTGACCTAAATAAAATGACTATTAGTTCCAATGGTTTGTGTTTTTGGACTTTCGTGTTTTTTCTCATTTGTGCTAGTTTTATACAGTTGTTTTTTTTTCTTCTTACAAATGCATCGTCATAAAGTACATGTTTAGGTTTACAGAATTTTATTCATCTACTCAAGTCATATTCTTCCTCATATCATGCCCTTAAAATCAAATCATATGAAGGAATTTTAATTGATTACATTTGCTCTTATTTTAGTAAATAAGTTGTCAGTTTCTGCAGGGTGTATCTTGCTCATTATTTATTAAGGCTTGGCTTGAAAACGGAAAATTAAACAGTTGGGTGTTATATGCAGGGTACCACTGGTTGAAAACAGCTGAAGGAAAGAAGCTGCATTTCAGTTTTTGTGTGGGTGAAACAACTGTTTTCCTGTAATCTGAGATAATTGTGGTCACAAATTAATATTGGTGAAATTTGCTGATACTGTTGTAACCCGCGGTTTTATTTATTTAATGGTTTAGCATTTACTAATTCTGTAACTTCGGCATTTATGGGGTCTACATCTGAACATTTTATTTGTATTTATTTTAATTCTGACATCATCCTGAAGCATAACGATGTTTTTAAATTATGACATGGTTTCATATTACTTTGAAAAGTTCCCTGCATGCTCTCAGACTAACTAAAAACAGAGTTGCAGAAACAGAACCCTGGTCATGTTAGGCCGCCTCGTACAAAGACGCAACACAATTTTCACCTGAGAGCGGAAACAGCAGTGATGCACCTATGATTTAACGTCAAAGTTCGGCTCTTTAATACGTTTTTCAGTTCTTTTCGTTTTTCCATTCATGCCTCCCAAGAGCGCAGCAGCAGCTTAACAACGTAGAGTCACGACGCAGCGTTTACGTGTGACTCGGTCTTTGTTCCAGACTCCTCCTCTTTCACGTGAACGCGCCTTAAGCCGAATTAGAAAATCCTGGGTTAACAAAGCTTGTCGATATACCGACCCGGGGACAACGGTCATCATTCCTCGGTCCCGTCTCCCGGGCAACTGTTTGACAACGTGACGGATCCCGGATCGAACCGTGACGCCGACCCAGCTCGGTTTCGCAGCGTTCTTCTGCAGCAGATTGCGTTTTGATTACTAAATCTAGCATTGAAACATCTCGGATAAGTGCGCGCGCTCGCTCCGCCGCACAGGGGAGAGCAGTCGCACGTGGAGACCCGGACCACGATGATGATGATGATGATGAACGCAGACAGAGGTGAGGGGGCAGAGGTTTTAGACAGCAAATATAAAAAACGAATATACATCGGTCTAAAAAAACAAAAAAGTATATTCACTATTTTTTTTATCGCAGATTACCAGATGAGTAAAAAGCAGGAGAGGGCTCATTTCTTCAGCTCCAAGGAACAAGAACTTATTTTGAAGTTGTATGAAGAAGAGCGAGAGATCCTAACAGCCAAATCCAACACAACCAGCGCCTCCAAGCTGAGGGAGGAAGCCTGGCAGAGGATTGCTGATCAAATAAATGCGTAAGAGCACCAGATGCACTTCTTGTCATCCTAATTTGGAAATATCCTGCAAACATTCTGCTGTTTTATTCTACTCCACGTATTGCCCCTTAATCTCTAACCAATTTTATCATGTTTCAGTCACAAACGTTTTATGTCTTTCTTCCTCGTTTTTATTTTGTACCAGCTTGTTGCTAATAAGATTTCTCGTGGCTTTCCTTCAACAATTTCTTTTCTAAAAACAGATTAGTTGAATGCACAACTTGTAGATGTTTTTGTTTTCTTTCTTTCTCCAAAATAGCCTGAGCAATGAATCTCTGCAGTTCCTCCAGAGTTACTATGAGCCTCTCAATTGTTTCTTTGACCAATTTTCCTTTTAGTCCATCCATCCATCCATTCACCACTTTTCCTTTTAGTCCATCCATCCATCCATTCACCAATTTTCCTTTTAGTCCATCCTCCATCCATCCATCCATCCATCCATCCATCCATCCATCCCTCCCCTCCATCCCTCCCTCCCTCCCCCCCTCCCCCCTCCCTCCCTCCCTCCCTCCCTCCCTCCCTCCCCACTGGGGTTGGGAGGTGCTGGTACCTTTCCACAGCTAACGTTCCAGGCAAGATGGATTTTATTTCAGGAAACCCGTGTAGAGGGGGGCAAATGATTAAGGCACATTATCTAAATTTATTTAGAAAGAATTTCAGAATTTTGTGCGACTTTGTGTTGGTCTACTAAATGGGTGAGCATGTGAAACGTCTGCTGGTGAACCATCATTTAAACAGAACCTTTGAGGACTGACTTTGGACCATCTGTCGTTGTAATGTGACAAACTGTCAGAAATTTCAAGGGGTTGCAAAGCTTTTATTTGCTATAGTAACATATACAAGGTCTGCAACAAACTGGCGATCTGTCCAGGGTGTACCCCACCTCTCGCCCGAAACCTTCGCTGGAGATAGGCACCAGAAGGTGCACAGAAAATGGATGGATGGATGGACATATACAAGGTTTCCCCCAGAAAACTTGCTAAGGCCGGTGGTTGGGGCGCTCGGCAGTCATGCACACTGAATTTTCGGGCTGGCTAAAGTCTTAAAAAATGCAAACAATTAAAAAAACTTAAATAAATAAGCTATACTTAACCTGGTGGGGTCACAAGTAAAGCCTGGTGGCCCGCCAGTCTTACAATGCACTGGGGGAAACCCTGATAAATATCTAAGCAGTACATGAAGTAACAGTTGTTTTTTTTCTGACTCAGGGTTTCAGACAGTGGCTACAAAAGAACATGGCAGCAAGTGAAAGTCAAACACAAGAACATCATCCAAACAGGTACCTCTGGGAAACAACAGACCCAAGTACTAGAAGCCCGTCTTCCTGATACTTGTTTGCACTAATTGTCAGACCTTGCTAAGCGACTGATTTGCAAATTTGTTCCCTTTCATAAGCCTGTGCTCAAATGCTTTGCTCTTAAATTTGTACTTGCACAGCAAAGAGAAAAAGGGCCGAGGTGCTGAGGACCGAGGGAGGGTCGGGAAGCCCCTCTCTAACCTCAGCAGAGGAGGACGGGGTGCACAGCAGAGAACACACAATGAGGGTGGAGGTCCTACCCGGAGGCGCCTGCATCGGCCCCATCGGCGGATCCGACAGCTCCTTTATGAGTGGTAAGTTTAAGTCAAGTCTCTTTAAACCCCGTCGCTACATTCGGAGGCGACCGACTTTAACGTTGTCGATGTGTCCAAAGTGTCAGGCCATCCGATCCTCCTCCTGCCCGTCACAAAGACGGAACCAGAGAGCGTGAGCGGCGATGAGACGGACATCAGCGAGGCTCATTTTGACGGGGTAGACACCTCTACACCTGCTTCGTCAACCAGTTTATCCAATTTCTTTTTTTCACACTGAATGTTTGTGTTTTCTTTTAATGAAGGATATGCAGAACAGCAGTTTTCGGGAGGTCGGCAGCCCAGCAGGGGGTACAAGCAGGACCAGACGTGCTGAGGTGAGTAGACTTTTTACCAAATACCTTTTTTACTCTTACTTGCGTAATTTCTTCGATGGCTACTTTTTACTTTTACTTGAGTAAAAATATGTTGAAGTAGTGCCACTCTTTCTTGAGAACCACCTTTGGGTGCTCTATGTACCTCTGTTTATACTGCATTACATTTCAGAAGCAGACTGATGAACTAAGGGCCCTTTACTGCTGCTACCTCAAAAAGGAGATCGAGAATCGGGACCAGGAGATGGCCTACCGAGCGCTAAAGATGAAGAAGCTGGAAAAGGAAATCCTGTTACTCGATAAACAGCTGATGTGATTGTGAGAAGCAGAACTTTAACACTATAATAGATTTACTATGTTATTGTCACTTGACAAAGGACAGTATTAATGACAGGTTAGTCAACCGTTATTATGATTCAGTCTCAGCCACGTTGAGCAATACTAACTGCTGATTTTGGCCAGCAGGTGGCGTCCAGTATCTCTGGTTGTCATAGAGAATGTGGATCTCAAGAACCTTCACAATTGTAGTCAGGTTTACATACAATAAGCTCAATTTCACATTTTTTTCTACAGTGTTTGAATGGTGAATTTAACGGATGTTACATTTTTGATTTTTTTTTTATTTAAAAATGATCACTGTAGTACTAAGACACAATAAAACCTCATCAGCTTGACAGCAGGGTTAACAGTCACAGTTAAATGCCAGTGAAGTTTTAGTTATTAGCTGTATGATATTCAGCATCTTCTTTGATTCTCAATGAATTAGAATTTAATTGAAAAATGTATCTATTTCAGTAAATCAATAAAAAAAACATATTTTCCAAATTTGCTATTCACAGAGGGAAATATATCAAGTATTTCTGTTTGCTTTATTGATTGTGGTTTACAGCTAATTTTAAACCATGATTCAGTTTTGATTTTTATCTAAAAAAAAGGATGAACCATTGAGCAACAGTCCAGTCATTTCTCTCCCTCTTCATATTTTATGAATCATGTTTTCTTTCCACTCAATTTTCCATTGATTTGCTTGGACATTATTATCCGAACAGCCAGCTTGCAACGCTTTATTTATTATTCCAAAGTAATATTCTAATTTATTCAAACACTTAAAGTTAGCATTTCATTATCTGTATGCCATGATCATAAAAAACTAAAACATGATCATAAAGACAAACCCTTGAAATATATCGCTCTGAGTTTCACCTTTCAAATTGAACTGGTAAAATATTAAACTCTACGTTACTGAAATGTGCCTGCAGGTATAATCTTTCTGAAACATAATTGAATCCTGTGGTGGGAGCCAGCAGTAATTGTAGCAGTGGGCTGCCATATCTGTAGTTAAATAGATAAGTTTATAAGAATATTGTGCATTTGGAACCCTGCTTTGTGCTTTGCTGTATTTACATAATAATACATGTTTTTGTATAAAACAAAGGGAGTAGTGTCATCAATCAGAGCTAGAGTAGGCTATTAGAATCACAGACATATTTGTTAGTGTTGTCTCAGAGTCCAAGCAAATTGTTTTTAATATTCATACAATTCTGCTGTAAGTTGGAGATAATTTCCGAGTGTTTTCTATAGAGTTGATCAAACTGATCAATCTCCCACTTTCCCAATGCTGCATTTTTTTTCAATGACTTGAGTAACACTCATGACATCTGACTGTTAAGTTGTTCCACAATCTTGTTGAGTAATAGGAAACGCTAAGGACAGCACAAAATATTTTGTTGTAAACATTCACTTTCTTTTGACTGTTTTGAAATTTTAGGATACATCATCATAGGCCAAAAAGAATTTATGAAATACATTTACTATTTGGTTGCAGTTTACAAAGCATGTTGTCCTCAGATTATTTGTCCTGTTGTATTTTAATTTCTTGTTCAGTGTGGACATGTTGTAGCGACCTCACTAATATCTAGGATTATGTAAAAAGTGAGACATTGTCATTCTGCTGTATTTTAATGTTTAATTCTTTCATTTTTATGCAATCGTATATATTTTTTTAATAACACTGGAATTCTTCAAACATGCATTCAGTCATGTTCCATTTACAATTTTTTTTATTATTATTTGTGTGTTTCTAAACTACTGTAAGTACATTTGTATTAATTTCTCCTTTTTTTATTTCAAGTTTTTGTATGCAGTTACTAAAACAGTAGTTTGTCATAAAAATCCGTCTCCTGTTGTGAATATATGAAGGGTTCTTAGCCATCATCAGGAGATTATTCTACAAAAGCAGGTGTTTAGGAGTCCCAAATCCGTCAGTGCGCGGCTTGCGCGTCCGCGGCGCTCTGGGAGGCCTGGCCATCCTCCAGTGGATCCACAGCGAGGACCGTTCCGATTTTAAACGCTCAGAGGCGGCATGAAACCCAGGGTGCGGAGAAAATACACAGACTGAAGTCAGAACATCGAAATCTGTCAAGCCGTTTCTTTTTCGGAGCATCTCCTAGCAACGTGCTCGCTTTTTCAGGCAGCCGTTGGTTCCACTGATCCACAGGCTGCGCGCGCCACGCCATGGCGGCTCATCTAGGCTTTTTAATCGAGCGCTGAAAACAGGATCTGGAGGGTTTTAAATGACCGCTCAGAGGAGGCTGCTTTTTTACTCAAATAAAAGTAAAACTGCTAAAGGTTGCATGATAATCGTGATTTCATTCTGTCACGTTTTTACGGTTCTTTTTTTTTTTTTTTAAACAAAGATGTATTGTTGCCAATATTGACGCGAACAATCTCCCAACATTCACAGGCTAAATACCAGGCATTGCAATAAAATTTTTTCCAGAAACGTACTTCAAGCTTAATAAGATTTATGTCATTGATTTTCACTCTTTTTGTGCTTTTCTGCTCCTAAAGTATTTTTTTATACTTGCAATTAAATATATATATATATATATATTATTATTATTATTATTATTTTTAAAAGAATGTCCAATAATGAATAGAATATTCCTAATAATATGAATGGGTCTAATAAAAATTCCACCTAAATATTTTGATTACAATTGAACTGATGGTTCAGTTAAATTTTTATTGATATCCCAAGGCAGTGGTTTTCAAAGTGTGGGGCGCGCCCTCTAGGGGGGGCGCAGTGCCATTGCAGAAGGGGCGCGATGAATGAGAATGGGGGGGATTTTTATTGTAATCCAAAGGGAAAAAAATCTTTGGGAACTAAAAATTTGATGCTTTTTTTCGTGGAGCAAAACTGTCCACAAAAAGCATCAGATTCACTCTGTTAGTAAAACACAACTACAAATATTAGGAGAAACTGGTTCAGTCAACTGTTCTCATTTGTCATTTGGTTTCCAGTATTGGCTCTGTTTAAATGTGTTCAAATATGAATGAATATAACACCTTAATAGAAGTTAAAAGAAAACTGCCACAATACTTGTAGGTTAGAAGGTTTCTGTTTGTAATTAGCTTAGCAACAGTGCTAATGCTAAAGGCAAATATAGTAACTGAGGCATTCCAAGTTAATAACAATTCTTTCAGTCTTTAAATGTGTAAATATCAACTTCTAGAGTCACAATAATGACAGAGTAATTTATACACAAAAAATCAACTAACATAGGAGCAGTTTAAAACCAATTCGGGAGGTTATTTACATGTCAAACTGTTGATATAAAATCAAGCTATAATGAGAATCGTCTCTGCTAAAATAATCGTCTGAATTCCGCATAAGTTTGTCCTTCCGTGCTTCCCATACTTTCACATGACTCGCACTGCGTGTGACTGCCTTGCATTCTTCAAGTGGCACTGACAGCTTCACAAGTTAGTTTACGTTTACAGAAAGAGTCGTTAAGTGACATTTAAGGCTGAGAAAGCAGCCCGCTCTTCCCATTTCTTGTTTTGTTTGCGCAAACGGCGGGCAGTTTGCTCTCTCTGGGAGCGACCTACAGCATCGGATTCGCCGCTATCGCTTCTGTCAAAGTGCATCTTCAGCCTGCAGGAGGAAACCCATGATCGACCACTGAGGAAAACCTATGGCTGATCTCAAGCCGCCAGACACAAGGAGGTAAAATCTGATCGAGTTCGTTCACGTGTCAGACTCTTTCCAGACCCATTCAATCTGTAAAACCAACTCTACACCTAACCCTGTCCTACACATTCATCTGTACTGCTGCAACTTCCTGGCTTCAGAGCAACAGCTTACTTTTTTCCTTGAAAGAAGTGTTTGCTGGTGTTGCAGGTGCAGATACTTCTTCCTCTACGATGGCTCTCAGGTCAGAGGAGAGGGGGACCCCACCAGGGATGGCATCTGCTATTTCTACCCCGAGGAGGTGCGTCAGGCTCAAACAGCACAGAAGCCATCAAATACAAACAGGGTATCTGTAGGTTTCAGAAAGCCCAAATTAAGACCTTTCAAGACTTAAAAAGAAAGAAATGTCACCTTGAATACATTTTAAGACTGAAAAACTATATAGTGCATGGTGAGAGGTTTGTTTTGTTGCAATAAAGGGTAGCAAAAACATGAACATTTCTGGGATCTGTTTGTAGCTCTTGGCAGTGACTTTGTGTTTCTTATGGTTCGCTATAGCCTTAACCTCATAGTGGCAATAGCTTAAAAGTCATTTTTTTCTCTCTATAGAAATACACCTAGGCTTATAGGGGCTGGCAACAGAAGTAAACCAGTGGCGAACACGGACGTCATCCAGCCAAATGGCGATAAACTTATCCACGATGGACGCAAAAAGCTGGCTAGGGTACATTAGCAGCTAGTTGATGCAGTGAAGATCCCTGTGTGCAACTCAGACTTTTGCCTAACACAAAATCTCATGAAGAAAACAAAACAAAAAAAAACTGCATTTGTCAGATGAAACAGTCCTAACACAATTTAAGACCTGTGATAAATGTATTTAAGGCCAACTTACTTTAAGACGTCTTAATTTTGGATGAGTTGTCAGACGTTTTGAGGATGTGCAGACACTGTGGTAAATAATCACACCCCTTTCTAAAGGCTTTTAGTCCCTTTTGTCATCTCAGACTCCTGTGGACAAGCAGGACCTGCTGTGTGGTCAGCTTGCAGGAGTGGGCCGCTGTGTCTCTGAGCTTTCCTCCTCCGCTGTACGCATCCTGAGGCTGCGTCGCTGCAAGTTCGCCATCCGCATGAAGGATGACTTCTTCTGGGTAAGAGCTCTCCAAAGGCTGCAACTTAATCTACAGGGTTTATTTTTATTTTTTGCATTACCTTTCAACCGTGTATGTTTTTTTTGGTGTTCTCTGTAAGGCTTTTGGTTGTTCCATGGAAGTCCCTACTGCCAGTGTCTGTGAGCTCCTGGATCATCTCATCAACCTCTTCTGTTTCTACAATGGCTCAGTTCGCCAGAGCTACCAGGTGAAGCTGGTGTAACTCCGCCATTTTTGATTCTTGACAAAATAAATACCTAAAAAAAAGTTAAAGTTAAGGGTGAGCTTGTGTTTTGAAGAATTAATAAGAGATATTATTTGAATCAGAAAATGGAATTTTTCTTTATGTGTCCTATGGGGAACTTGAGCAGAACAGCTGAGACCTACAGGTTTTCCTGGGACATTAGTTCTTTAATCATGGAAATATTCATGAGGTGATAGAAGGCTGACTTTGTAACTGTCTTTATGCGTCTCTGAAGGTTCAGGTCTGAATCCGTCACTACGCTCAGATTTCATACCTGATCGCTGGTTTCTAGCACAAATCTGTTTCCTCCCGCTGCATTCTGCAAAGTGAAGTTGGTTTTCTCTACAGCTCAGCAGTAAGGAAGCTCTGGCCGCTGAGTGGGCGCGGTGCCTTTCCCACGTTCTGTCCGGACCGTCCGAGTTGCACTACATCTTACAAAACGTGAGAACCTTAGACCTGACGAACGTAAGTGAACATCGCCAGAGTTCTGCTTTCGGCTGCTTGTTTCTTATCTTGCACCGCTTATGATGAGACAGGATGTGACTCTGTGAAACGGTCCTGTGGTGTTGTGTCAGTGCTCGGTGTGTCTCAATAAACTGTGCAAATATCTCCATCTTGCACACTTACCTTGCTTACATCTTGATGCTTGTTAACATAAGCAGGATGCAATGACTTGAAAATTATCTACATTTTCTATTGAATCAAAAATCCTTCACATTTCCCACAACAGACTTTAATCATTTAATAATTCTTAGTAAAACAGACAAAAAAAAAGACAGAGGTTTCCACGAGACAGCACTGAAAACCAAACCAAAACCACAATCTACAAGTCTTCATAAGCACTGAATTTGAGTTTAAGCAATTTACAAGCGACATTTTAATATGTTGAATAGTTAAGATTTTTTGACTAATTTCAGAAAAAGTTATAGATTTACGTGGCTCCATTACACATTAAGTAAATTATTTTTTCTCGCCATTTTGATGAATGTGACTTGCAGATAGCAAATGTCTTAAACTACTGGAATGCTATATGTCACAAGTGGCCCGCCATAGCTTTTTATGTGTCCCTCTAGGATCTAGGCTCCAAATCACATCACAAATCTGCAAAATTCATACAAAATCAACAAATCTCCAAATTTCACCCCTGATTTTTACAGCAAATCATCTCAAAATTGGTCAAAAACTTTTAAGTTTAAGTGGCTGTTGCTTCAGCTTTACTTGATGTCAAGTGATAAATCGTAATTGATATGGCGAGTAATAAGAAGTCACTTCTATACATCAGCGCAAACATCATAAAACTTCCTTACAAACATATCTAACTTAGCACCACAAAATCTACAATTTTGATTGCAAAGAAACCCACTAAAACAAGAAACAGTTTAATTGGTTTTATTAATATATTCTGTTTTAATATTATGGCACAACTGGCCCTTTAAGAGCATCCGGTTTTTGATATGGCCCAAAATTAAAATGAGTTTTTACTCCTCTGCTGTGTGTGATCGATTTAAAAAAAAAAAAAAAAAAAAAAAGAAGTAAGTTTTAAAAAGAAATACAATTCTTCTGAAAAACATGTTAATTTCTTCACATTGAATAACTAGTTCAGCCCCCGTCTAGGTCAATACTCTATATTCAAGTCTTCTGTGTTGTGTCTCTGTCAGTTTTGTGTTTCTGAAAACAGACACACAACAGACTCTTAGAAAAGAAAATACCGTGCTGTCTTCCATACCATCCTCTGGTTGGAAAACTGAAAACCCCCTATCACTTTTCTCCCACTTCACAATGGAGTTTATGTTTGTAGTTGATCCTATCTGGGTAGTTTTCTTCCTGCAGGGCCTGAAATGTAACCATTTTCATGCTTTCTTCTCAGGTTGACCCACTTCTTCTCCTCAAAGCTGCCCTTATTCTCCAGGCGTGCCAGCGCTGCCCCCTGGTGTTAGCAGGCTGTGTTCTCTTTAGAGGGAGGTGAGCTGACGTTTTAAAAGGACAAACATTTTCTTCTTTACATATGTATAATTTTTTAATTTATCTCTTCAAGAGTTGTCAGCACACAGATGCCTCCACAGCTAACAATAAAGGTCATGGTTCATGAGAGTGAAACGTACACTAAGGTAGGAAATACTGTGTTCGAATGCTGCCGCAATCAAGTGCCACTAAATACAGTATTAGAATAATTGTACATTGGAGAACCTTGGGGAAAAAAAGAAATATATAGGTAGAACTTAAATATTTCTCCTCATCTGATTTAAATCTGATTTTTATTTAGCACATGACTTTCCTCATTCATCTGCTAACATACAAAGTTTATAGTCCACCTAAAGTTACTTAGGCAGTGGAGCAATCCCAAACCGTAATACTTCTATGTTCTACCATCATGCTTAACAGCAGTTTCTTCCTCTGAAACCTATCAGTCTTTTTTCTTCATGTGGCCAAAACAAATCTGGATCATCAATTTAAATGACCAGATCTTTGACTTTTGTGTCTTATTACATTGTAATATTGCAGGCTTTCGTCTAAAATATTTTTCTAACACTGGATTAGTATTCGCCAAAAATGTTTCACAATGTTTCTCACAACAGAACCTGTACAAGAGCTGTTCCTATCCACAGTATGAAATGTTTCACTTTCGCTCTAACGGTTGAAAGAAAAATAATTGTTGCGTATTTAGCGGAAGTTAGACGTGTGAGGGGCATAGACGATCATGGTTTTTGGCAGTGCATCTTAAAATCAATATTTCATGTTTTGCTTTGCAGTAATGCGGCTGTTTGGCTCTGTTGATTTGATGGCAGTCCCTCAGGGACAAGTGGATGGAAGACAAAGTGCCTGACTTGTTTTTCGTAATGCTTTCTGCTGTCTTGGCGTCAAACAGTTTCAGATTCTGACAGTAAAACAACCGCAAGAAAGCAGCTATTTCAATTTCAGTAATGCGTATGTCTTAATTTTGATACGCAGACTGCAGCAAAGCATCATGTGGTTGCAGGGAATTTCTCCAATATTTTGTTCTCTTGTTACTCTGGCACTTTGTCTTTAGGTTTTTAGAACATAACTGTATCTTAATTCTAGTAACTAACCCAAGTTTATTATTGTTCTTTGTATATTTTTGCTCTGTGATAGAAGCTGGTTTAGTACTAGACCTGGTTAGCGGTTTAGTACTTTGCCATAACTACATTTTCCTCATATTTTTATATGTTGTGACAATAATGCACAAATTAGATTTGGACAAACAGACATATTTTTTGCTGATATTGTGTTCATTTGAAGGTAGATGGAATTCGCTTGTTTTTGCCATATCTTTAATTTAAAACATTAAAACTTAATTTAGTTGACACATAAACTAAAAATCTCTTTACAGTTTGTATTTATAAAAGTACAAAACATAAAAATAAGACATTTTCTTTCTGTAATTATTGTTGATGAAATGTAGATTTGATCCACTAGCATGCCACATATCTAGCTAAGCTAGGCTAAACAGCTAGCTTAGTAGCTTTTAGCCTCTCAACAGCTGCTCATTTTATCTATGGTAATATTAATATTGACAAAAGTATTCACTTGAAAACCAAACTGTCATATTAGCAAGAAATCAAGCTATTATTTACTGTTTTTTACAAAGACACAGAGATCGAGTGGATCGAGCACGCCGACGTCAGACGGCGGGCCGGTTAGCTCCACTGCTGTGTTCCTGACGCCGTCTGAGCTTCAGTACCTGCAATCTGCTCCTGTCGACAAAATATCCGGGTAGTGTTTTCCTTTCTTGTCTCATGACATATTTCAAGAATCTCAGTTTAGATAAGAATGATCCATTTCTGGCCTGTCTGTACTTTTAGACTGCAACTAAAATTCAGATTCAAACAAAAAAGTAAAAACTTGTCTATTTTTTATCTTTCTATCTGTTATGTCTCACTATTCATTGATTGTAATCAATGTCAATGTTATCAGGGATTTATGAAGATGGAGACTGTTTTGTTTATCTATGCACTAAATAAAAATGATCTTGCTAATGCAAATTAAAGTACATTAATAGGTAGATCTAATTAGGTATGAACTGATGATGGTAGGATTAATACAACCCTGGGAGAATAATAGCTCCATGTTGTTTCCCTCAAAAATGACTTTTATATTAATAAAAATTAGGGATGCATGATTTATCGGCTGTTCTGATATTTTTGGAAATCGGCGATTGGCCGATTTTTACTTGTGGAGCCGCCAGAACACATTTGATTTAGTCAAACGTCTTAAAAAGAGAGTTTTAACGGCTCGGTTTTCTTCCCTCCAGTTCCCACTCTGCTCCGGAGAAAGATGCTCCCCCAAAGAAGACCAGGCTTTCAAGAACTTTATCAGACACCCCCTCCTCAGAGTGGACGCAGTCTCGTCCAACATCCTGTCAGTCCCCTCAGAGGACGTCCTTTAGCCCGCACACGTCGAGCTCTGAAGACTCCATGTTTAGTCCGGCTCTGTCACAGGGTTCACCTGCGGATTCCCCCAACCCGTCTCCTCTGTCACCGATCTGGCCTTTTTCTAATGGAGGGAACGCTCGTCCAGCGGAGGAAGGAACGCTGGACGAGTCGCACCGTCACGGTCTTCACAGCGGTGGAGGTGGAGTTAGCCAGATACCCGTCGAAGGAAATGGCTCGGCGTTCGAGGAATCCCTCCATCTTAACGGAGGCGCCGCCAGCGGGACGACCGATTGCGGGAATGCGGCGTTTAGTGATGAAAAGACAGCGTCAGGAGAGGGCAGAGTCTGCTGCAGGAAGGCCAAAGGTCACAAGGCGGAGACGGGGCAGCCTTCTTCTGGCTCCAGTGCTTTCGACAGCCTGGAAGAGAGTTCTCTGGTTCCCATGGCGCTGTACGTGCACCGGGTCAACAGCCTGGTCCTGGCTCTGCTGGTGGAGCCTCGCTTCATGGGCGACACTGCCTCCATGGAAGAAGTGGTGAGCAAAACGACTTCTATGCGTAGACGGCGTTCTCGAGCTTTTCCTGACATTACGCTGACCCTGTCTTTGTGACCCGTGTCCAGAACCACAGCAGCCTGGCTTCTCTCAACGGACTGGAGGCCCACCTCAGGGCCATATCTCCGGCGGCCCCAGGTGCTACGGGGCCGTACTTATTCGCCCATTACGACTCCATCCAGAGCACTCTCACAAGTAAGACTCACACTCCCATCTTCCTGGTTTGAACTTTTTCTGCCAGAGCAAGCACAGGCCGAGATCTGAGGAGGGACTCTCGACTTTTGAATCAGCTAAAGGCTAATTAGTAAAACTGTGATGAGCATTCCTTTGTGCAGCAGCCGTGCTCAGGCCGGTAATGGTCCTGTGTCATTGTATGTCTCTGCAGCCAATGTGTCTGGCCGCCCAGGGGGAGCCATGGAGCATCCCTTTGTCCGAGCCACTTCGCTTCTCCACTCGCATTTCTTTGACACTGAGACTCTGCAGGAGGCTATTATCAGGTCAGCACGGCTGAGGTCGGGGGGAAGGGATGGCTTTTTTCTCAGGTTCTCCGTGTTTAACATTGATGATGCACATTTTTAATGCCTTTTCTTAAAGGGGGAGCATCATGTGAAATTGACTTTTTTTTAGGTTTCCATTGTGTTATAATGTTCTTCCTTCGTCAGCTGGAGTGTTACTTTGATTCATTAATGCACATTTGAGAAATCTTTTAATCTCCACGGCAACCATTCAGCTGTGTAAAACTACTGGGTGGACATAGTGCCACCTTCGGGCCACAGCTCCTCCTCAGAGCTACAGTTTCCGAGCTGCCGCATCACGGCACTCTGCCCCACTCGGCTCCTTCAGACTAGCCAGCAACAATTAGTAAACACTTGTTGCAAATGTGCAGCTGTTGAGCTCATTATAAACGCTGATAGAAACATTGTTAAAGGGTTAACAGACGAGCCACGTTGTGATGACATCCTGAAGGCGGAGTTTCAGAAAGAGCAGGAGCTTTTAAAGAGACAGAGGCCCAATTTCAACACGTTGAATTACAAAGTAAAATTTCTTTTAATACATAGAGCATTTTTATCACAACTGAGGTAACATATCTGCTTAATTGTGCTACAAAATGACACTTATGTACCTGGGAAATACATAATACTGCCCCTTTAAGTTTAAAGTTGCAGTATGCTGAGGGTTTTAAAGCCTGAAACTGAAATGTTTCTTGTGCTCGTCGTCACCACAGGAGCGCCGGCACAGCTGTGTACGGCACCCGCAGCGTGGCGCAGGAGACCTACTTCCAGCAGCACGGCGGGTCCATGAGGAACTCGGGCATTCCCAACCAGCAGGACAGCGCCTTCTCGCTGCCCAGCAAGGCCCGGCACAGACTCCTCAAACACGGGGTCAACCTGCTGTGAGCGGATGGCAGGATTCAGAGCTCTGTTTAAAAACTAAAAAATGTAAAAAGAACCTGCTTAAGGATTTTGATCAAGTTTTTGAACTTGATGAAAAATTATTCTTTTGTTCCTGCTGAACTTCACCTGAACACACTGACTCTTCTGCGATAAGATGTACTTTGTTTTCAAACGTTATTGCTGCCTTAAATATTTGAACAGGAAAGCTAATAGTGCTCCTTTTTCATTTTTTTTTTCCACATAATGCAATGGTTTAGATCAAAGCATAGCGAGATTTTAAAACGGCCTAGTCAAAGTCTGACCAAGAAGACATCACAAAAAGTCTTAAGATGTACAAAGCTGGAAGAGACATTCCCGTTAAGACCGAGAGCAAATGCTTTCCAGTTTTTTATTGAAATAATAAAAAGCTTGCATCATTTTCCTCCTACTCTGTAAACATCTATCATTGCGACGAAATGTGAGGAATTTCAAGGGGTGTGAATACTTTTGCAAGTCACTATCCACTTTTAGTCCCAGTTTGGGTAATTTATACATCGTGTTACTGTATACAGAAGCTCTTACAGAATTTGTTAACACTGAACACGCACTCCGTTGTTATGCTGGTGATACTTTCTATTTTGCAACAAATAATGTTGCTCCTGCATTTTCTGTTTCTTATCACAATATAAAAAGCAATGATAGATTTATAGAGTCGACCCATTGCTTTAACAAATGTCACACATTTGTGTTTATAGGTAATAAAAACATCAAATATTTCCCAGACCTTCTCGCTGTTGTTTTTTTATTTTATTTAGTATCTGTCAATCCCTTGGAGGCCTGGCAGTAAATGACACAGACTTCAGGCTTTGTGTGTGAGGAGCTTTTGTCACTTCATGCTGAAAGCTGCAGGAACTGGCATGTGACCCTCAAATTTTACCCCCATTTCCCTCCTCTTGTTTATTTTCCTAAAGAATTCTAAAAAAAAAACAAAAACAGAACAGCATCATGTGTAATAACCAGATACTGATGAGTGAATTTACTGTGTTTTCTGCTTGCAGTCCCAGTGCTGTCAGTGTTTTAATGTGCCGTAAACAAGCCTGCTCCGAACACGGACTGATTTAGTTCATTAGCTGATTGGCTGAATTTGAATGGGCTTTGGGGCGCCTTATTATGCAGGCGCATTAGAAGAAAGCAGTGGGTGGTCAAATGAGTCCGTAAGGCTGCAAGGACAAAAAAAAAAGAAGAGAGGGGCAGGCACCGTGAGGAGGGATTCAAATTCTAAGTAACGAGCGGTGCCCATTGTCAGTGGGGTATATAGGGAGAGAAGTCACGGTTCAAAAACAGCGCAGAGAGTTTCGGGTGTCATCATGACTGCTACGCGCTACACGTGGATCGTTTCTGTAATTATTTTACTCACAAGCGACGCTGGAGCTTTAGGTCGCGCGGCGGACTCGTTCGGGCTTCTGCAACAGTCTCCGCGAGCCCGAGATGGACCATTTGGAGAGATTTTACGCACGGACGGAGTGAGGCGGTGGAGGCGCGGGGTGGCCGCCGAGGCGCACCGGGAGCGCTGCGCGGAGCCCGGAGGCCCCTGGCTGGAAAACACGCGGCCAGCTCCCGAGCGCGGAAGCACCGTGCTGCAGCTGCACGTGCGGCCCTTTTCCCCCGGACCGTCGCGAGGTCTAGTTTTTCCCGGGAAGTCGCTTTTCAGCTTCATCCGGCGGGTTTACCGCTGCTGTCAGGAGGGGGTGAGCTGCAGGAGTGTCAAGGGGATTCAAAGCAGGCTGAGAGGAGGTGAGGAAACCCGGTCAGCGATACTATAAATACTTCCGGTTCTTGCCTATAGTTGGACACAATTTAGAGAGACGACTTAATCTGGTTTTGATTTTCGGCCTGTTGAAGGAGTACCCGGAGAAAACCCGAAGCATGCACAGGGAGAACATACGAGCTCCCCTGGACCTTCCTCCTGCCAGGAAGCTGCTCCGCTGTGCAGTCCTGTCCGACTAAATAATAAAAAAAAAGAATTAGCAACGATGGGGCACCTCAACTAAAATGTTTAATTTCACTTTTAGGTCTATTGAGTAGCAATAGTAAAAAAAACAAACAAAAAAAAAAACTTTCGAACGTATCCTAAAACAACCCTGATTTAATTTGTTAAATCATGTTTTATTACATTTGGTCTAGAAATGCTGCAGCTTTCCTCATTTTTGACCTAGATTTGTGAACCTGATATCAGGCCGACAGTAAGTGACATTTAAATAAATGAAACACAATAACACAAACTACATCCTGCAGTCTGTAATTGCAATGGAGGATTTAGTCAAGACTGACTGGTACAGGAATTTAATTATTTTTTTGCTTAATTTATGGAGTACACTCCAAACACTCCAAAGTTAATCTGATTTGCATATCCTACACCAATAAACTCAGCAATACCAAAACTCCACATTTCTTATGGGCTTCTGAGTTTTATATAAGGTGGTAGAGTGTTTGTGAGTGTTTACAAAAGGATCCAAAATATTTGGGCCTCCAACCCCCCCAAAACCTGGAGCCCTGGGCTAGTGCCACTGTACGCCCTCTCTAAGGTCTCACACCCATTTCTCAATCCTAACATTTGAAATGCCAATGTGGTCAATTTTAGGTCTAGCTGAGAACCACAATGACAGTATTACATCTAAAGTTTTTTTTTTTTTTATGCAAAAATGCAACGCATCATTTTATACCAAGCGTAAAAGCAAGACAAGACTCTGACACCAGAGAGGCGTTGCGAAAGAGGAAACGATACATAGCAACCACATGTGAGAAAGAACCAGACTGAACAGTGGTGAGCTCATAAATGCCACCAGTTGTTTCTGAGTAAGAAGAAGCAAACGTGACGCTCTGGGTGTTGAGGCTCTGATTGCTGGAGCTGAGAAGACGACTATGTCATCGGCATGCAGAGAAATCCTAGCCGGGTCTAATGAGCTCTTCATAAATTATTCAGGTTAACAAGGACATTAAAACACAGGCTGTGAGCGCAGTCATTTCCCCTCTGCTTCATTAACGTAATCAGAGATGGACTGTAAATGAACTGCATAGATATAATCTGGAAAGAGTAGAAATTGTGACGAGTAAAAATTATTTGCGTAAATTTGCATAATGTGGGACATATTTGGATTCTCTAACCTTTGACTTGATCGAAATAAATATTTCATTTCAGAGATGGGCAGAATTACGTTGATAGAAATATTAATTGGGTCATGAGTTTCTTCCGCTGTTATTTTGTGGATCGGAAGCTGAAAAAATCGTGGCTCGGTTTTCTGCTCGACTATCTTTTTCAACGTTGTGATCATTCCATGCTTTTCCCTTGCGATGGAATCCTGCACTGAATGCTCTGCTCCCTTTCCCTCCAGCTGCAGGTGTGGAGTTCGTCCTCAGCAGGGAGATTTTAGCGCCGACGGCCTTGAGAGCCGAGCTTCACCTCCAGCTCTCCAACCCTCGGCGTCTCCACATCAGCCCGGTCATCCCCTTCATGGCGAAGAGGAATTTACCGACGAGGTAAAAGAAAAGACAGACTCTTCCTGTTATAGATAGGATTTCACACCTTCGGGGAAAGGAACAACCTGATCCTGGATGTGATGTTTCTTTGCGTTGCAGGTACAGCATAGCGTCACGCGGTGATGCGGTGGAGCTGAGAGTGGACCTCCTGTTTCTCCTCCAGCTCCTGCAGGAGGCGGCCGGCGACGGAGGCCGAGGCCACGGCTTGGTGAACGCGCAGCTGGGGAGACTGTTGTCCCGCGAGGACGGGAAAGCGTCTTCAGGAATTGTGCAGGATGCCGACGGAGAAGCATGGCACGACAGGAAGGATAACAGAATTTTGTCTCGGGACGTGGGCCTGGTTCTGGGCTGCAGCCGGGCCGGATCGCGGGTCCCCTGTGAAAGTGGGGGTGTTCGGCTCTCAGACGCTCCCTTCATGGCTGTGTATTACACATGAACGTGGAACCTTTCAGCGCGGAAGCGTTTCATCAGAAAAGCTCAAAACTTTAACAGTATTACGCACTTTGACAAGTTTTATAATTTATATTGGTTTTTGCAAGCTAAGTATGTTATATATATAAATATTTGTGTAAATATTTAGTTCTAAATGTTTATTTTGTCGTTCGTCGGTGATAAAAGTTCTGGAAAAATGGTGTGTGTGGTCTTCTTGGTTACCAGATGTGGGTCGGTCCACATTGTTCTGCTTATTTAAGATATTAGCTTGTGATTAAAGGCTTGTGGGAAAACGTGGCGAGGACACCTGAGCAAACGCAGCATGGGAACATGACCTTGACAAACTCGACTAAATTTATGCCGTTACTCTGCAGATAAATGTAAAATATCCGATGTCAATATGTACACTATTATTGGATATTACTGGAAAACCAGATTCATTTCAGTAACTCTGTTTAACAAATAAAGTGAGACTATTACAATTTTGTTTACACACAATTACATATTATTAGGATTATTTGGTAAACCATAAAAGTGGCTAATTGATGGAAGACATTGGATGTTTAAAGCTTAGTGGAAGGAGAAGGTGTGGCAGAAAACCGCAGGCTTGAGGGGGATTCTGAATGAAAACCTATTCAAGGGTTTTTGTTTTTGGGAGATTTGAATTTCAAGAGGCCCCATTCTTGGAAAAACACAGACATGTTTTTCCAAGAAATTATTTTGTTGAGAATTTTTCCTCCTCCCCATCTGCTATAAGTAAATTAAACTTTTTATTCTTAAGTGAAACTAAATTATATTTTATTAACAAAAGATGGACATTTTGGGTTTTATTTGGTCTATACCAGTAACAAAAAATTAGAACTTTAAAAAAAAAAAAAACAATGGAAATGAAGCACGTTACTCACAGAATTCATTTTTTAGTAAGAAGTTGCTAAATATTTATAGCTCTACTTATTATGAAATTAAAGTACTATAATTTGCATTTAACACTTTGAGTTAAAAAAATGATATTTGTTATTGAAATTCTCATGCTACAAATAAAACAAAACAAAAAAACAACATAAAGCTGGAGGCCAAACTTGTGCCGTTTCTGAACTGCAATCTGGGGCCACAAATAATTGCTCAAAAGACCACGTAGGGCCCCCGGACCACCTTTTAGACACCTCTGATCAAGGCCTTACTTACATCTATACATTTCTTATAAACCAGAGATTATACCTGAAGAGTTTCACCTGGGCTAGAGAGGAAAATAATAAAGATTGAACTGCTGCTCAGATGTCCAAAATCCTGATTTCACATGGAAATAAACTCTGGTTAGCAAACTGATCTGACCTGCACCACGGCATGAACGGTCCAGATCAGGTATTTAACGGATATACTGGGCAGTAAATACACAGTGTATATTTACTTTAATCAGATTTATTCTTTTATACACAACATCCTTTTTTCATATTCAATTAGGGTAAATTTCTAAATGAATTTTGGGTTTTCATCCAAAATTTGATCAGAAATATTACGAATCAACACACCAAGTTTCACTCTATTAAAAATGAATTACCAGAAAACTTTCTTGATATCATTTGAGCTGCATCGGTGCCAGAGGGGGTTCAGTTCACCTTGTTCAGACGTGAGCCGCTGGGGCAGAAAAGGCGAGGCGAACAGCTGAACAGAGGAGATCCAACATCTACTCCCTGATGAACTCCTGGCCGAACCGTTTCTCTGACAAAAACGCATGCAGTCTCGCTGGAGACCAAGAAGAAAACAATTTGAGGCCAAATTCTGATAAAAATAGCACATTTATTAAAAAGATACAGCATAAATCAGCAATTTTCCCCATCTAGCATCTTGAAATATGCCACATCTGCGTCACAAGGTCAGAGGTCTTACAAATATTTTGTCAGTCCACCTGCTGCTGCCGCCACCTCCTTCTTCTTCTTTTCTCCAACACGTGTATCTACAGTACGACGGGATGCGTGTAGCAAAACAATCTCATTCTCTCGCACAATCGCACCACATGACCGGCAGCAGACGTCGCTGACCGCATGGCGACTGACGAGCGAGTTGTTCTGCTCTTCAGCCGAGCCTCACTGTGAATGGGTCCGATTCATTCAGCTAATCTGAGTGGAGGGGAGGATGAAAGCAAAGGCGCCAGCGAACATTTGTTATTAATAACGCGAGTTGTTCTGGCTTTTTGTTTTTTTTCTTAAGTCGTCAAGGAGGAGAAACGGGGTTTTCAAAAAAAAAAAAATCTGAGGACGTTTTTCGATCGACTCGTTAATAAGGTGGGATGAAAGAAAATAAAAACATATCTGAAGTAGAGATGCACCGATTGATTCCTCCGATCAGCAAATCCGGCTTTCCTCCTATTTATTAAATAAAAAAAACCAGGAACTCCAACCATTTAGTCTACAAATGCAACAGCTAACATGTTATTTGATGCCACCATTTAAAAAAGAAATATTGATAAAAATATGAATATATGCTTTAATGCATCAATGTTTTTTTTTCTGCTCGAGTAACTTTCTCCCTCCTGTGGTGCAGAATAAAAAAAATAATAATAAAGTTGGAAAATGTTGAAATTGGTATCGGTCAGGAAATTCGAGATCGGTGCATCTCTAATTAAAATCAACCCTGCGTGACTGTATAAAAGAAATTAGATGGAATGATGACATTTCTTTGGTTCCTGTGTGGCAAGAAAAAATAAGAAAAACTCCAGTTCATTCAGCTGAGATGGACAGACAACAACAGGTCCTAGAAATCAGAGTGGGATGGATTTTCTCTATTTTTTTTTTTTTTTTTTTTGACTGGCTTTGCTCCTTTTGTAGAATTGAGGTCAGTGAGTCTTTAGGTGTAAGAATTCGGCTGATCTGCTTCTTAATGCGCGCCGTAATGTGGAATGAGAAATCCCTGAAAACTGTTCGACGACAAAGCAGCCGGGACGTTCTTGTGCAACGAACAAAAGAGCAATCTCAAGGCGAACGATGGTAAAGCACGATGTATTCAATAATTCAAGGCAACGAAAAGTAAAAAAAAAAAAAAAAAAAAAGAAATTACATGAGGCAGTGCAAAAATGTCACACCAATAAAATGTTTCACAAACTCAAAACAGATCCTGAGGAAGAAAAAACAAACAAACAAAAAAAAAACAGAACTCGAACAAACCCAGGCATAATATAAAACATCTCTGAGTCAGCCCTGCTCCGATTTAAATTAGATCCCACATTATCCTGACATCTTACATTTTCTAAACAGCCACTTAATGCGGCTTTTTGTCATTCCCCCCCTCTGGTTACGCTATGTACCAACGAACGCTCCTCCCTCCTCCCCAGAATGAAAGGCCACGAATTTAAACACCCGAACGAACACCTCGGCTACAACGACGAAAGGAGACCCCAAAGACGACGAGACCAGAACCGGTTTCTGTACCGCATATATACACACGCAACCGTGCAGACGAACAGAATAGTGACTTTGGTGCTGAACTAATCGAACGCTTGGCGTCTTTGCAGAAGAAAGAAAAGCTGCTTCCGATTTCAACGAGAAAAATAAAAGATAAAACAGCCGAGGCAGAACTGCAAAAACGACTCAACCAACAGTTTCTGGCACAAAACTTCTTGAAAACCGTGTATCAAAAAAAAAAAATGAACAAAAGGGAGAGGAGAATCAAGGACGGTGGAAGGATCCCCAACATCTGATTTTTTAAAACTTTTTTCTTTCCCACCTGAAGTACCGTTTACAGTAAATCATTGTCAACGGTACTTTTGGGTAAAAGTAAATACTCCAGTATGCAAAAGTACTTTTATACGCTGGAGAGGGAAAGGCTGAGAGAAGGAGCGCTGGAGAGAGGAGGCGTTTGAGAAACGAACAAAGTTTCAAAGTCATACTTGTAGTGAGAGCAAAAGCACTTGGGAGAGGTAACTAGATCCATGAACAGGAGGGTTCATGAGGAACGGCGCCGCGTTTCACTCCACGTACAGGACTCGACGCCCACACTCGTCCGAAAACTAAGACTGATCAAACCGGACTTTCAGAACAAATTCATACAGGAAAGAAAAAAAGAAAGAACGCTTAAGACAACACAGCTTGAGAAGGCCAAAAGGAAAACACGCGTAGCAAGTTGGTAAACATCAGGTATTTCTAATTGTTGTGCTTTCTCTCCCCGCCAACAGAGCTGCGGTGCGAACGAGGGAAACTCGCAGGACGCGTGGAACGTGCACGCGCCGATTGGCACGGAAAAGAAAACGCTTGAAACGTGGAGATGGCTTCGCAGAAGACGCAAAGGAGCGACGGGCCCATGGCACAAAGAGGACATCCTCGATTTGAAAAAGGTTAAATTAGAAGACGCTGGAAAATTTTCAAACTCTAATCTGCTGTCTGATTAATTTGAGATGAACGGCGTTCTCATTGAGATGAGACGGGCCAACTCCTCCGTCTGCTGAAGAAAAGGCAGAAAGTCTTTGGTGAAGCACAGAGGCATGCATGCCAAGAAACTGAATGTACGGATAAAACATAACGAAAAGCTGCGCAGGCGCAACACAATAAACAAATTAAAACGTTTTATTATTTAATTAAGGTAATTTGGGTCGAAAAGTAAAAACCTCTACGTAGATCCACTGTGGAGAATTATTTCAAGCTTCTATTACAGCTTGCAGCTAAATGAAAACCGCAAAACAAAATGTTTTTTTTAAATTTAAATATTGATATTTCGGCTTGCACGATTGTGACGAAAACCGGAGTCCGTATGAAAGAAAAATTTAGGGGAAGGAAAACGTGTGATAGGAAAGGACGAACTAATAACACGGACGGCCGCAGCTTTAAGAGTTTGGAGAAGATTCACGATGCTTCAAGAGCCAAGATTGGCAATCGATGATTTGGAAAGACGTTTCATTTGTTAGTGTCGTTGAGGTAAGATATTTTTCTGTATTAAATATGTTTTTCTAAATGTTGGGATATTAGCTGCAAGCTGTAATAATCTTTTTGTTTTTTAAATAATCTGCACGAGTTTCACTTTTAGAACCAAATTTCTGAACTAAATATTTTCCGTGGTATTCTAATTTATTGAGCTGCACCTGGATGATCTTTATGGACACTTCAGCAAGTCACAGCATAAACTTTGTCTCTCAACGGTGACAAATAGTTTCTAAAGGCTTCCTGATGGATCCATGTTCGGAGCGGCAATCAACTTACGAAGTGTTGAGTATTTCTAATAACTACCAATCAGAATCTGGGTGAAAACAACTCCAAAGACGGTTTTGTTTCTAATGCATTTCAACACACCGCGAGACTTGTGAAATCCAGAGGAGAGGACAGCAAACCAAGTGCCAGCTACAGAGCTGGTCCAGGCGTAAATCCCTCCGTCTTTCAGCGTCGTATGACAGGTAGACGACAGAAGGCCAGCTGGATCGGAACAAAGAACCGCACACGCACACGCACACACCGTCTCACTCACACTTTCTATTCCTAAATACCCAATTTCCAAACAAGCACCATTTTCAATCTGAGCCGAGCGCGTATGACCGGATGCTGACCAGGAGTTTTGAGGGAGCGCGCTCCCGAGCCGCGCCCCGTACGGAAACCAGGTGTTCTCGTTTAGAAAATTGGCCCAGACCTAAATCTCTCCTGAGCATCTCTGAGCTGCAGAACTGTGGCTTCTTGCATGACCGCAGAACTTCTGGAAATCCAGCCCAGCCGGTTTCTTGTTTTTTTTTTTTCTTTTTTAAATGGAAATGACTAAGATTGTTCAAAAAAAAAAAAGTGTCAGCAGAGGTGGATGCGAAACACATTCGAAGAAGCTTGCAGAATACACTTCCCACATCTCTTTGTTTTTTTCCTAATAAAGCAGCGCTTTGCTTCATTTCGTCTGGCAGTGGCTTTCCAATAACTTGTCTTTTTTTTTTTCCTTTTCTTTTCGTCCTCCATCATGATTTTCCTCTGGCCTTTGGCTCCCTCTCCTGTGTGGATGCTTGTACCTGTGCTGCTGTTGTCACGGTGACCTCCTCTCCATCCTTCCCCCTCTCTCTCCCTCTCTTCATGCTGTGCCTGCTGGCGTCTCTCCCCTCCTCCTCCCTCTGTCAGTTTCAGCTCACAGCCGGCAAAGGCAGAACAGCGTGGGGATGAAGACTCCGAACGCCACCAGGATGGGGAACATTAGGCTGCTGTTGTCGGCTGCGTAGGGGTTCGGCGTCCGGGGCCCCGACTGGACCCTGTACTTGGAGTCTGGCTGCACTTTCTTCTTCCCGCCTTCCTCGCCTGCTTCGCTTTCCTCCTCCTCCTCTTCGTCGTCCTCGTGCTTCTCCAGGCCGGGATGAGGCTGAAGCTTCGGTACATCTTGTAAGCACAAAGCAGATTAAAAAGCGCATGAAGCAGGTTTGCACTGGTGTAACAAACTAAACGGCTTCTTGTGAAAGTATTCACGCCCGTCGCGACGAGCGTAAACACCCAAAGAGCCTTAAAGGAGTATGAATACTTTTGGAAGCCACAGACTCAGAGAACACGTGCCGCGCAGATCCAAACGTGTTGAAGAGACTCACCTTCTAAAGTCCCCTTCATGACGTAGAGCGCGCAGACCTTGGGGTTGTCATAGTAACCCTGAATCACAGAGCAGAGTGGTCAGACAGCACTGAGGTTTAAAGATGTCTTTAGAGAATCATGCTACGATGTTTAAGATTATAGAAATTATAAAACAGTTTCTTTTTTTTCACCAGACTTAATAACCTAAATTGAGTTTCCCTGCAGCAGTGCTTTAACATTTGGAAGTAGAACAGAGAGTGTGCCTCGTTTTAGAGTGAGGGAAGGAAACTGTGTTGAATTATTCTCCGAGATGGGAAAAATAAAAAAAGTAAAGATTGCTATAAAAACCTTTTTTGGAACATGTCACCTCTCACCATTTCAGCCTAAATTTATAACTAATAACACTATTGTTATTATTTAATCCCTGCATGCACTAATCTGTAAATAGCTCCTGAACTCCCTGCATCAAAGAGTGTGAATCAGGGGTGTGTATAATTTATATGGCAAGTAGCAAAGTTAGCTTGAATCAAATGCTGGCTGTGCATTTTCTATTTTAAAGTCAGCCTGGGCTAATGCAGTGGTGTAGAGCCAGTGAGCCGTTTTATTTGCAGGGGTTTTAATTAGCTAGTTATAAAGCTGGTTATACACCTCAGCACATCGGATGCGTGAGCATCATCAGTTACATGCAGACTCACTGTCAGCCCCACTTCATTCTTACACTTGTATGATTATATAAATTTGTTTTGGATGAATTCTGAATAAAAATCCAGACTCTTTGGTCGTTGGTTCAGAACCAAAGACCTAAATACTCTGAGTGAAGAAAGATCGAAATGTCTCGAGTGTTTGTCGATTCTGTTGTAGATTTGTTATTATGGGTGGGATTGCTGACTGGGTCACGCCGGTTCAGAAAAACACTGAGACACAGTTTAATCATGTAACTACAGAACAAACCCAGATCATAGCTCCTCCACCTCCATGCTTGACAGTCGCTATCAAATATTTTTAATCTTTTTAATTTCCCCTTGGGGATCAGCAAAGTATATTGTGATCTTTACCAAAGCAATTCATTTTTTTATTTCTTAAAAAAAAATCCATCTTAAGCCTGGGGTTAAACATTTTGAGTTAACCGTTAATAAGGCAGCAGTTTTATTTTAAAAAAATATGCAGTTTTGCCAAAAAGCTAAACAAATAAAAGTGAATATCAGGAAATTATAGGGAACAGGTGCAGCAAAAAAAAAACCTAAAATGAAGTGAAACAGAAAGCAAAAGTTCCTGTTGCAGTGGAAGTAATTGAAGGTACTTTTCTCTGCTTTGATTGAAGGATTGTCAAAAAACAGAGTATGAACGCTTATATGGGGCAACCATTTATTAGAGCATCAAATCTTATTTCAATGAAACTAAGCCATTGCTACCCAGCAACGGCCTGACTGTGAAAACTGCTGGGATATGTGGAAGATAACGCAAACGTTTCTGACAGATCTGATGCAACAGACAACTAAATACAAAAACCTAAAGGTTCAATTAAATGGTAGAAACCGGGGCAGCACCGGCTGCAGTTATCTGGCCGATCACCGACGTTTAAAAGTCTGACCTGCTGATTCTGATTTTGGCAGACAAAGTTGCTAAGTTGGTAGCAGTGGAGTGACTGTTGTTAACCAGGTACATGCAGAACAAGGTTTTTATAGTCAACTAGAAACTAACAAGATAATGAAAACTGCATTTGAGGAAACACTGTTAACTGAAATAAAGAAAAACAGAAAATATAACAAACTGGAACTATATCGTGTTTATAAAACTAACGAAAACACATTATAGATATGATATGCTTTGGTTTTATGAATATATTTATTAGCTTTTCAAACATATTGACACATCTAAACTGATTACCGTATTTTCCGGACTATAGAGCGCACCTCACTATAAGCTGCACCCACAAGGTTAAAAAAAACCCCCCAAAAAACTGGAAACATGCATAAATAAGCCGCTGGTCTTTCCGCTGCTCTCGGTTTTCCACCTTAATAAGTCTGCTATTAAGGACGGAGCCCTGCGTCTCCAACGCCGGGCCATGAATTTGTTCACGCCAAGAATATGTGCTGCGGCTATCGATCCATACTGCCAGGTCGATAGCCTTCAACTTAAAAGCTGCATCATGTGAACTTCTTGATGTGGTTTCCATGATGAGGGGGTCTGAGTTTGAAAACATTTCTCTGTCGTGCTGCTGCTAGCATGTGCTAAATGAAAGTTAGCGCTTTCTTCTCTGATTTCCAATTTTGACTTCCAATCATTCACTTCCTGCTAGAAAGCCCCCTGGTGGTGGAAGAAAAATCCACAGAAAAGCTGCACCGGACCAGAAGCCCCATGGTTCCAAGTGTGCGAAAAAAGTAGCGGCTTAAGGTCCAAAAAATACGGTAATTAAAACTGGTTGAATGAGACAAACACAAAGTCCGGGAATTGAGGCTGATTTGTGGGTGCACCCCTAGGTAAAATGCCCCCTACCGTATTTAATAAAGCGAAGGTTTGTCCGAGGTGACATAAAAAATTAAAGAAGAACACCCGCACAGCTTCCACTCACCTTTACGAACTCCACCGTGAGCTTGCCGTTGAAGGTGGACACCTCTCCTTGCACGCTTAGCTTGCCTTTTTTAATAGAGAACGGCACTATCTCATCATGAGCGGTACTGTGGCCTACTCGGTCAAAGATGTCCAGGTCCTTAACCACTGTGTGGCCATTTACACGGACGTCAAACACCTAAAGGGACACATTGACAAATCAGTCAACACGTCTGAGCTCCATCCCCTCAACACACTTGCAAGCAACCACACACACAAACGACCTGACGTCAGCACGAATGAATAACAAACCGCCATACCTTTTGCTGTGACTGTGCAAAGTAAACCTCTGCATATTTCATGACTAGTATATAGTCTCCGTCGTCACGAATGGGGACATCATACCCGAAAGTGTCTTCATTGTACCGCTCCGTCTGGTAGAGAATCTGGTCCTCTGGACTGGAGCGTAGGATTGGCAGACGCACCCCATAATCAGATGCTATAGAGGAGGACAGCGTCAGGCTCACAAGACTTCTCGCATACCAAAACCGGACAATGTTTTATGTCAAGTAACGCGCCGCATTGCATAACCAGTGACCCTTTTTCCAAAACACATCTGAATAATCTCATTCTGTCTGGAACAAAGTTATCACTCGTGTTCCCTTATTGACGCAATCAGAAATAAACTGCCTGACTCTCTGTGGCTCAGCGAGGACTACAGGTGGAAAACAGCCGTCTGAATGAGGCTTGGACCAGGTTGAGAGGTGTCGAGTGTCTATCTCATCCCATATTATCTGGGTTTATACATTTATAATAAACGGAAGTTAAAAATAAGTGTGGAAGGGTCCTGTTTGAAG
The DNA here is from genome assembly GCA_902982915.1 of Phalloptychus januarius. Taxonomy (NCBI): domain Eukaryota; kingdom Metazoa; phylum Chordata; class Actinopteri; order Cyprinodontiformes; family Poeciliidae; genus Phalloptychus; species Phalloptychus januarius. The sequence goes on along the minus strand of CADWAE010000482.1, from coordinate 21,119,354 downwards.
ATTTTTAGATGTTACTCCCTCTGTCCTCAGATCCGCTCAAAACACCCAAATTTAAACTGAAGCTTAAAATTTACTCCTTTCCACCTGAAAGGGCTGAATGTAGCGCAGCTTTGTAAGAGTTTAGCAGGTGAATGGTTGTCAAGCAGCGCAGAAACAGATTAATAAGATTAATCTTCAAAACTCTCAACGAACTCTTTTCACTTGAGTTCGTGAAAAGTGTTTGAATGTTGTGGGATTTTGACGTCATAGCAACCAAAAGTTACTTTAATTAGAACAACTAATTCTTGTCTACTTGGTAGCTGAATAGAGCGACTTTGTTTCTATGAAAGTCATTATTTTTATCTTCTGCGATTTTTGTATATAAAAAAAGAAAAAGTAAAATTGTGGAGGTAATCTTGACCGTTCAGATGCAGATTAAACACGTGCTCACATTTCAGATCTGATTATTTTGTATGTATGTACTTGAAAACAACAATTAATGACTTAGTTGAGTTTTCATGTTTTTTATTTGCTCATCTTCAGTTAGGTCAAACATTGTTTTTTTTGTAACAACTGAGACATATTCACCACATAATTGTTATTATTCCTATCTTCATTCGACCATGTTTGTCCCGATAAAATGATCTTATAAAACTCCAACCTAACCCTCGACCATTATCACATCGCATGTAACAACCTTAAACGTTCAGGACATGCTTCATGCAACCATCTTTGATTCTGGCGTTTCTTACTTCTTAAAAAGGACTGAATTTGCCTTTTGCCAATGAAGCCTGGAACCTTTGACCTACTTTGGAAATTTAATTTTGTCTGGCCGTTACTGGGCAAACACTTCCACTGTGGAGTGGAGTCCCAGAACAGAGCCGTCACCATCCCAGTGAAGGGACTGGTAACTCCCCACACTGCAGAGGTGTTGACCAATATTGACAGCTAAATGTGTGGTGGAGAGACTCTCCCGTTCTGAAAATAACAGCAACGAAGTTACCGTCTATGCTTCTGTCGCAGCGACTACATTTTAAAACTTGCTAAAAGTCACTATGACTTTAAGGGCTGCAGCTCCAGACCCCTTCCCTAAGCCTAAACTATTACTTTCACTGCAGGATTAACCAGGGATTTGATTAGACTCAGGAGTCGGAGATTGGGGAATGACACGACACCTGAGTTGAGAGTGTTTTGTTGCAAGTCGGAAAGAGTCCCGTTTGTCTTGGTGCAACTATTATTAGTGACATTAGCAATGCACAGTGGGCTGTTTTCCTATTGAAGGAGACCACACACTAAAAGAACATTTTCACAGGTGGATTTTTTCAGTACTGTGTGCCATTGGTTTAATTTCCAGTGGAAATTGGAATTTTCCAATTTCAGTCAAAATTCCAATTTCAGTGGGCAATAATGTCTTACTTTTCCAATTGTAAGCTTCTATGTCAATTATTTGAAATCTATTACAGTTTATGCTAACAAACAGCATGAGCTGTAGACTTATTTGAATTGATGTGACTAATAACAATGATATTGAAAAAAATGAAACCAGTTTGAAATAGTTGGCTCTCTTCCTCTGTAAAGCAAAACTCCATTCAGAAGTTCCTGGTAAGCTGCCATCAAGGTAAATTCCTACCCTGGTTATTTGTTCAACCCCTTGTGGAAACACAGGAGACGAACACAGGCTCCCAGGAAACTAGCCTGTTTATTGAGAAAGGACAAAATGCTCCCAAATTCGGATTTCAAAATAAGGAAAAAAGTAGTTTCACCTTCAGAAAGCCTGATAACATTTGAGAAAGTTTTGTGGGAAGGGCACAGAACTTGCTCCAGCCCAGGGGCCCTCATCTTTGTAAAGCTGGCCCTGACAGTACAATTCCCACCGTCTAATTGGACATATTATCACCTGCTTCCTCTCCATGTTGAGAGGGGCGGGGCTGCAGCGCTCTATGCTGACTCTTCATTAGTTTGTAGCTTCTTGCGGAAGCCACATCATGCAGAGGATTTCTGCTGAGAACATAAGCGATTCAAAGACGCTCCTTCATTTCAGCGATGTAATGTTAATCACCGGCGGCTGATAAATAAATCCCAATTCATTTGCAGAGAATTAAAAAAAAATAATAAAAAGCGTTTTCCATCAAGCAGACTCACCTTTACCAATTTTCCCTTCCAATGGGTCCTTCTTGAAATGAATACCGTGCACATCCACATGCGATTCTCCCCCGGCGTTCACAGCCCAGATAACCCGCTCTGCGAGGCTGGGGCCCCCGCCGTCTGCCCAGCACTGCTCGGACAGCAGAGACAGCGCCGCTGCCAGCAGCCCGGCGACGAGCTGCGCCGTGACCCGCTGCATTGCTTCACACGCCGCGCAGTCTTCCCCCTGCTCCTGGGTCACAGAGACAACCAGCGTCGGTATCTGTCCGAATGAACCGCCTCTACGCCGAATGAAGGGAAGCTCTTCCAGCACGGAACATTAAAACCACGCAAGGTTAGCCAGCGAAAGCAGCTAGCCAGCGTGTCTTAGTGACACGGAACATGATATCCGTAAGTTAGCCACTATGCTAATATTAACAGTACTGGGTAGCAGTTGACACGGGGATGCGGGAAATGACAGTTATACACATACAGTATGGACAAGTGCTCCAACTTAACCTGGACACGTACACGACGCCTCTGCTCGTAATTAATGAACAAAAAAACGACACTTAATCGGCGAGTAACATTGATTAGTTAGCTTGACAGCGTAGCTAACCTACCTGTATAACCAGAAATTCTTGGTGAATGAAAGCCTCTGTGGCTAACGTAAATGCAAATGTCCCTTACCTTTCCCTTCCACAGCCGCCTTTAACCTCCTTCTCTCGGGGTGAACCAGTCGCACTAATGCTCACACAGTGTCGCCAATCGTCCGCAAGCCTCCCTGTAAGAAAACCTCGGTGTGTTTGCAGCGACTGGCCACAGCCTGCCCCTGACTTTCATTCAATGAGTGGATATTCAAAGTAATTTCGCCGTGCTGCTGCTAACTACAGCGGCTTGCCAGTTTGAAGGAGGCGGAACAGCGGCGCTACCTAACCTGAGGTTTCCCATTAGCCGTGAGTGACAGGCACCGTGCCGAATCACAGTTTCCTGGTAGAACTTCCTGATTCAACAAATACCATTTATATATCATGTATAAATCAGTCATGTTAGTGTGGCTAGTTTGAACAATAAATAGATTAATATGAATAAAAACAAAGAACGAAATCAGTGTTACACTCATCTGAAACCTTGCTAAAGATCAGTGTAACACTTACTTTCTACTTAAATTTGTATTTAAATTAGTTATTATTCTCTGTGAATGCCAGTTGTAAACACTACTTTTTATATTCTGCAAAAATAATAATAATGATAAAAAAATTTGAAGGTAAATAACACAAGTGACGCTCCTAACGTCACGCCCCCCTCCTTTGTTTTCCAATATGGTATGGTCCAAGTGTTGTCCAATCAGGAGAGTCCAACGCAACGTGCTTCTTGTACTTCTGAGATTTAATCAGAAAGACATGAATGAGTGTAGTTACTGTGGCAACAGCAAATATTTTTAAACCAGAAACGAGTCCTTGAATTATTACTAATTATTACTGTAGGTTTAACACAAATGAGTGTAACTCGGTGTTTTGCACAGGTTAGAAACACACTACAAAGTGGGTAAAAAGAAGAACAAAGAAAGGAAAAAATGCCCCAGAAACTTCCTGGTATCGTAAGGAAAGAGAGGAACTACATATAAAGACTTATGTGCACACGGAAATTATAAAACAGGTGTCATAAAAAGTAGAAAAAGACTGAGATTTAAAATCACAATAATAGCGTGGAATCTAAAATAATAAAGACAAATACAGTCAAATGGTGTAAAAGATAAATAAATAGAGATAAAATCTAACTACTAAATATGAATGAAAAGTTGACTGAAAGCCAGCCTGAACGGCTTTGAGTCAAACTTTTATAGTCCTTAATAACATCATGTGTAAAAATTTGCAGTCTGTCGATCTGTAACTCTTCATGATATACCAGAAATCTTTTGTTTTCTATAAATTATCCTCGCTCAAAATGAATGAGAAGTCTCCCTTGAATACAGCGGAGTTATAAAACCAAAAAGGTTTCACCTGGAGACCTAGGGAATGACATAACTGCAGTGCTGCTGCAAGTAATACCCACATGGCCAGTTCCTAGCTTCATCAGTGACACGCATGAATAATAGATGCTAAGTTAGCTTTGTCCTCACTGCATGCAGTGACATCACTCACTAACATTGTAATATTTTGACATAGTCCACGTAATAAAACACGCATATAAAGGGATCAAATGTAAACACCTTTTATTTTTCTACGTTTAACTTGTCCAAATATCATGTTTCCTCTTTTTATAAACAAAATTGTGCATACTAAATGTAGTAAATGTCACTCTTTGGCATGCATAAAAAATTGTTTGACAGCACAGATGTTTGGAACGTTACCACATATCGAGCCATAATGACAGTGACAGGAACAACACGATCGGATCCACTGTACATACATTTCACATTTGTGTGATCTCATGCCGACCTAAACAGACTTTCAAAAACAGCCGTTTCTACTTTACAGGCTTTTGTGAATTCAGACATGAACACAGAGAGACACAGTCTTGACATGTGCTGTATTGCTGCAGATCAACGCTGGTCAGTGTCGGTGAGCACTTTTTAAGCTTTTGAGAAAAGCCGTCCATCTTTTACTGTCTTTTTTTTCTTCGTTTTCTTTGTTCTTCTGCTGATCTCAGTGGATAACAAATATGGAGGCATTTCAGAGATCTGCGTCTCATTAAGATCAAATTTCTTTCCTTGCTGCATGGCAGACAGTGATGCTTTTTTATTGGAACCGTTCTGACACAGTGAAAAGTTACACATGGTCACAAAGTTACATTACAGGTGTGGATATTGCCACTTTGATTTCTTGGTGAAGCACCAGTGCTGCACAAAGGTACCTTCAAGTACATTTCTAATACAACAGACAATGTGCGAATATATAAACATTCAACAGTGCTAATGTTCTGTCTTTCCTCCATTCAGCCCCTCATTCTGATGCTGCTGAAAACATCGAAGGTGACATTTTGCAAGACACTTAATTACACCATGTAGAATCTGAGACAGGACACCGACAATCTATCCACACAGGAAGTTGTTGTTAAGTGACAATTAAAGTGCAAAAACATAAATTAGACAATCTTTAGCTATGCTACAGCAAACTCTGCCTTGGTTAAACTTTAAAAGTTTTCAGGAAGAACACTTATTGATTGAAAGTGGGAGGGGAACCCTCGCTCTGTAACATTCGAGGAGTTTGAATTCCAGTGTCGTTTAGATTTCGATGGCTCAGTAGATCTTGGCGTGTCTTTTAGTTGGACGTGGTTTTAGTGTGAAGAAGCTTCACATTCAGGACCGATGTCCAAACTTAGCGAGACATCATTCGTACGAACTCTGAAAGAGAAAAGAATGAGAGAGAAATGATGACAAAATGCAACAATTAAGCCATACCCTGTTGTATAGTTTTAATACAAGTTTCAATACTTGCAAAAGTTTGCATACTTAAAAAAAAAAAAAAAAAAAAAAGAAGAGTCAAATTTTAAGTTTTACGTACAGAACAGAGACTTAGTGCATACATTTTTGGCCTATGTATATAACGGTGACATCCTGAAACATGGTGGTGATAACATCATGCAGTGAGGATGTTTTTCTTCAATGGGAAAGCCACAGAGAGTTAATGGAAAGATGTATGGCGCTAAATATTAGGCAATCCTGGAAGAAAGCTATGGGCATTTCCCATTAGCACCTAGAAGCGCGTCTCGACTTGGCTCAACTCTACTCTACAAAGTTTGAGTGTTTTTCCATTACAATAAACAACTTTAGTTAGTGAGGTTGGGCTGTCCCACAGTCTGAAAAGTACCATAATGTGATCTGATGAACACAACATATAAAATACAGGTTAGTGATCCATCCCACTTCAGAGGGATACATGGTGGCTTTCCATCCTCCCTGCAATCGTCTCTCATACTTTGCCTGCTTCTGTGCATTGACAGCCACCGTGCTTTCCTCCTGCAGGACGGTGAGTTCCACCAACAGGACGGTCCTCTGTGGCTTTGGCAGGAGCCACAAACCGTCGGTAGGTCTTGCCAGAACAGAACAATCTGCCTGGGTAATCTGAGCTGCCTCCCCAGGTATACCCTCAAACTTCAGTCGCTACGATGGAGGGAAGCAATTGAACGTTCTGCTCAGTCTGTAGCTTTCTGTCAGATTCAGTCACTGCTGTGACTTCTTACAAATGGCGAGTCAGATTACTATAAGGGTTAGGGTTGTGATGGAGCCACTGACTCCAGTCCCTAGTCAATCAGTGGCCAACAGTCTTTTGGTGTCATGTTTTCAGTGCAAGTCTTCACGCTTGCACTGAAGTAAGTAGTCAAACATTGGGCTGGTACCATTTAACTATAACTAGTGGAAAACTCTTATAACCGCGTAGAGCCAAGTCGAGCCGCACTAAGTAGGTGCTAGTGGAAAAGAGCCATCAGAGGCCGCAAATGACTTGAGACTCTAGCTGCCGAGAACTCAATCCAATTGTGAATCTACAGCAAGAATTGGTGCTCACAAGTGCTTTAACTCCAATCTGACTGAGCTTAGCTGCTTTGCACAGAACAATCTGCTTCAGTAGATGTCTAAAGCTCAGACAGTCAAACTCCAAAAGTCTTGCACCTGCAGTTACAAAACCCCAATACAAGTTTGGAAATTTAGAGTTGTACCGTGATGAAATGTGACAAAGTTCCAGCTGTATGAATACTTTTGAATTCACTGGGAAGTGGTGATGAAACTTATTTTACCTTCAAAGTCAACAAGTCCGTCACCGTTTAAGTCCACCTCCCTTAGGATATCTTCTACCTCTTTGAGACCCACCTGAAAAAGAGGAAAATAGATCAGGAAGAATAAGTAGAGCCCCACACACAGGGGCTAAAAAAAATCTGCTCACCAGCTCGGCTTTCTTTGTGATCACTTACTTGTTGGCCCAATAACTTCCTCATTGCATCTCTTAGCTCAGTAGTGCTTATGGCACCGTCCCCATTCGTGTCAAACTGAGAACAACAAGCAGAGAAGTAACATTAACAACAATCAAAAACAACACGACTGAATGTTAAAAGCTATAGAAGAGCATTAACTAGAAAAATGTCAGGCAACCTTACCTCCTTGAATGCATCTTTTAATTCCTTTATCCCAATCATGTCTGCAGTTTCAGCGAGGAGTTTTGGGCCCATTAGTTCCACGAAATCGTCAAAGTCCACATGACCTCCCACTGACGTAAGACGGATAAAAACAACCCCAGATACAATTACACACAGTTCAGGGCACACAGTTAGGGTCAAAAACATGAATGCTGAGTTCATTTTGGGCTTTTAATGATGCATTTCAAAAAACTTTTTTTCCATTTCCATTGTGGAACGTTTTTATGCAACATAAAAGGAGAACTAGGTGTGCAAGTTTAATTTTTGGTGGGTTTTGTATTGTTCCCACAGTGTAAAATTATTGTAGAATTTTAGGCAAAAATGACCTAAATAAACACCTGCTAAACATTTTCCTAAATAAATGAAAATTTAAGAAAAACTTCTTGTGCCACTCATGGTTACGGGTTGTAATGTAGCACGTTGGATGGTTTTTGACCACATATGCCTTGTTTACAGCCAACCCAATTTTTCACAATTACATTAAATCCAGACTTTGACTAGGCCATTCTAAAAACCTTAATTTTATTTTTATTTTTTCACTAATTTAAAGGTGGACTTGCTGGGGGCCTTTTGACCGTTATCCTCAGTTGTTGGTTTGAAAGTCTCACTTTGACTCTGCTAAACATATTTCTTGTCATTGTGGCTAAGTGGCTCAATGTTTATGTCCTCTGACCATAAACCTTTCCTTCTGGAAGGTTATTTACATATTCAACGTGGGGAGCAACATATTTCTCTTGAGCTTGAGGTCATAACTCTGCAGATAAGAGAAACTTTCTTCATTGATAGCCATACTGATAGGATTGGGCTTTGGCACAAAGAGTTGTTATTGAACATCCTTTGTATTGTTTAAGCTAACAATCTGGGTCGGATGATTTATAGTTGGACACAGCTAGGTGTTCCAACAGGACAATGTTCACGCAGAAATAGTTTTGGAGTGAAAAAGCAGGCTATAACTTTTAGCCTTGGTAATGGCTCGGACCTCATCCATATTGGACCACAATAAAAGCTGGATTTGTGACATTTAAACAACCAATCTTAATTAATTTTAGACATTTTGCTAATAGAGCTGGTCCAATATGCTAGTGGCTGTAAAAAAAATCATGTGAAACTTTCATGGAAAGTGAAAGTGAGTTTGCTTCTAGAGGAAAATTTACTATCAGTTCAAAGTTATGCACCCAGTTCCAGACGTTGTTGAAGTTGGTTATTGCTCTAATGATGTTTATGCTCATGATGATGCACATTAACCTCTCATGGGATCTGTTGTACATACATTACATGCATGAGTGTGAGATAGTTCTGGGCTTACAATTCATGTTTATCTGTTGACTCAGTTCTATCAGCTCCATTTCTGTCGGCATGTATCCCATGGTCCTCATGCAGTTCCCGAGGTCCTTGCAGCTAATGAAGCCGTCCTTGTCTTTGTCAAACTCCTTGAAAGCGTCTCGCAGCTCTGTTGTGACGAAAACAGCAGGTGGTATAGTGATATACTAACAGCGTGGCTCAAACATGAATGGCTGTAGTTTGGAGAAACAAAATCTCACCGTCCATTTCTTCTGGCCGCAGCTCTCTGTCCTGTTGAGACGAGACATCTTGTTATTGGAAGGTAAAAATCAAATGATCAACAACAAACAATTTTAGCAGTGAGATAAACTTCCTTTGTCAACACATTCCATGCAAACATGCTTCTGACAATAATGTGACCGAAGTGATGCCAAGATCTGATTCCTGAATCGCCTCCACAAAATTCCCCAGTGTTCCTACAGACGCTCCAGCTAAACCGTAAGAACATATTAACAGCTGAGTGGAACCAAGTCTCACAGGAATAACAAAACTTTAGAGGAAAGAGTGCTGGACCAGGAACCTCAACGCTGCAGTTCGAAGAAGAATGTAACTGTTTCAGTGGGGGTTTTTTTTAAGTGTCTGTATACAATAAAAGCAACCTTTAAAGGACAAGAGTGCGCAGCAGACATTTCCCAGAGCGCTGAGGGGTTAACAGCGGGAGTGGAGAGACGTCTAAACACAACACAAAGTGCTGACGTCAGGCCCCCCGAGTACATACTGACCAGAAACTCTGACACAGAAAACACAGGCACATGGGGCCCAAAAACAACGTGGCGATCCAACACCATCAGTACTTTCTGTGTCAACCCATCAATACCAGCTCGTCAGCCTTCACGGGTCAGGGTGACATGTCCTATGGGCTCAGCCTCTCTAAAAGAGACTTTCACATCTACAAAGTATTTTTACTAGCTCAGCTAACAGATACATAAATACTGTTATTTCTGTCTGCAAACCTCCATCTAACACCTCCATCATGATACAGAAACTTGAAACTGCATTAGTATCATAACCAGCAACCCATTCGACTACAGTGGTCGATAAATGAGCTGATCATTACTACAAATTTGGTGTTAAAGTGAGTAGCTAATGTAAACTTTCTAAGATTTGCCTCAAATGGGCTACATTTGACAGCAACCTTGCCAAAGATGTGTCGTAAGTTTTTAAGAAACCGATTGTGGTGGCGGTGCACGGAGTTCCCTACATAAGGACGATTGTGCTGACTGCAGTCATTTGGATTCCTTCCCTCTTCTTTCTCTGGCTGTTAAAATAATCTCAAAATCTCGCTGCCAAAGCAAAGAGTGGAAGTGAGGTCAGAAAATAAAGCTAGGTAGATTTTTTTTACATGCATCATGGTAATTTGTCACAACCTGGCTGTACAATGTTCGTCTTAGCCGTCGGTTCACTTCTGGTTAACAACTTGTACAAATTTTTTATTTGTGATTTTCTTTTGCAATTTTCTGTCGCGATCTGGGTCTATGAAACCTGCAGAAACCCTAGTTTGGCATAGAAATGGATACATAGAAAAGCACCTCATTCCCACCGTTATCTATGGCAAAGGAGAAACAGGCCGACAGCATCACAAATTCTCAACTACGATGCTCAATGGTGAAGAAAGATAATAGTCAAGCTAAGATTATTTTCCCCACTCAAATAATAATTTTTTTTTTTACTTTTCACAGTGCGAGATTATGCTACAGTTGTTAAAGGCACATTTATTTACGTACAGGTTTTTGTATATCTTCATCAGGGGGGCAAACAAATTCATTAAAGACTACAGAAAAGCCATTGGTGAGTGAGTAAACTTTGTGTCTGCATGAAGTGACAAAGTAAAGCTCGGCGTTGGAGGGGTGATGCTGTGTGTTTGCTTTTCAGCCGCAGAACCAGAGCCCCTGCCAGTCAGAAAGTCTATCTTGTAAAGTATTCTTGTGTTTCAGGCCAGCAGTCAAGTCAGTCTGTCCAACAGCTGAATCTTGGCCAAAGCTATGCCTTGTAAAAGCAACAAGTCTTGTTGTGGAAAAGCTGAATTCACTTTTTCATCCATAATTCTACAGTATCGCTCACAATATACTTGTGTGTTACTGTGACTTGTTTCTTTTTAGAGAAATGCAAGTTTCGCCAAGATGACGATAGCAGATGCAAGCGTGTTTTGAGAGACTTACGTACAGCCTGCCTGCACTTTGCCAGGAAGACACAGGTTTGTCCCAGAATGTTGCTCATGAGAACGCAGTTTTGTGTCACGGAAACAATGGAGTCCTGATACGGCCCGAGATACCCCGATTCCTCACAAGACAGCACAAGTCTGAGTCTCCTCTCAACGTCCTGGAGCATCTTTCCACAAGTGTGCAGAGACAAGGGAGAGTAGAATTAAGAGAGGTGTTGGGAAGAGTAGTTTACTAAAGAGGCAGTATTATGTGTTATTCAGGCACATAGTGTCATTTTATAGCATAATCAAGGAATTATGTTACCTTCAGTTGTTTTAAAAATGCTGTACATTTTAAATATGACTTTAAAAAGCTTTACTTTCTGATTTAGCACCTTGAAATTGGGCCCCTGTCTCTTTAAAAACTCCCACCCTTTCTGAAACTCTGTCTTCAGGAAGTCATCACATCATCGCTCCTATTAACTTTTTAACAACATTTTAACCAGCGTTGCTCTGAGAAGTAGCTCCTACAATTAGCTCAGCAGTACCAGGTGTTTGCTAATTGCTGTTGGCTAGTCTAAAGGAGCTGAGTGGGGGAACAGAAGAGGAGGAGTGCTTTTTGAAGGGGAAGCTTAGGAGATCGGAAACTGCAGCTCGAAGGAAGAGCTGTGCCTCAAAGGCGGAGCCAGATCCAAACAGGCGTTTAGCACAGCTGAATGGTTGCCACAGGAAACTACAAGATTTCTCAAAAATGCATAAGAGAATCAAGGCAACAGTCCAGGTGTGTTTTTGATGAAGTAATGACATTATAACATGATGTAGAGCTCCAAAAAGTAAATTTTGCATAATATTACTGCACCTTTAACATTTTATGTTAGAGCAACAAATAATTGATTATAAACAATAATAGTAATTAAAAAAACTCAAAAATTATGTGATGCATTTTGACTTGCGCATTCTGTAGATATCAATATTGACTCCATCTTCATTTTGTGGCTGTATTCATATATCATTTCAGAAAGTATGGCATGCATTTACATTAATCCCTCTTTACTTTGATGCCCCTAATAAACTCAAGTACAATCAACATTTTGTATTTGCTTATACAGCAAATAAATTTCGTCTGAGTAAAAATCCAACCGCTTTGCAAAGGCATCAGGAGTTTGTCAGCGAACATTAGAGAACAAGCGGCATCATGAAGGAACACAGCAGACGGGACAGAAATTAAGTTGTGGAAAATCCTAAAGCAGAGTAAGGGCGTAAAATGATATCTCAAGCTTTGGAGATCTCACAGAGCTCTTCCATCCGACGCCTGGAAATGGTCGGATGGCACGACTGTGTACCAGAGCACGGCTGTCCGTCTTAGCTGACAGGCCAGGCGAGGTCGGGATTAGTAAGAGAGTCAGTGGCAACGCCGGAGAGATCCACAACTCAAGAGATATTTTCCAAGGAAGATTTAGCAACATTAAGCGTTGCACTGATCTTTTCATACCAGATAATATTTTTAACTTTAATCCATTCCAAAAAGTAGCTTTTATTTCAATCGTCCCTCCAGTGAGTTGTATGATGGCTTTTTGTCGATTACGAACAAAAAGCCTTAATCGACTTTTTGTTCGATGACGGGGCTCTTGACAAATGCATGCCACACTTTACAGATAAAAAAAAACAACTTTTCCATCTGTTTCAAAACTACCGACAAATTATTGCTGGTTATTTTCCCCAGTAGAACACAGCAGCGTTTGCTGTTTGCAACGTGACAAAGGGTGAAAACGTTCAGTGGGGTGCGAACACTTTTGCAAAGCACTGTCAGGAAGTAACTCTGGGCTGTTGTTATTCCGCAATACAAAAATGCAGTGCAGCCTATTGACTTGTGTTTCAGACATTAGAGTAACAGCTGAGCTTTACTGCGTCTCCCTACCAGAGGAACACCGTCAAATATGACAACATAGCAGAAAACGAACCTAAATACATCAATAAAACCAACATGTTGCCAACTTTCCACTCATTATTCATAACAGTTTACTTGACACTTACACAGACTGGCACCTTACACCTATACACTGTCGCAGGCACAGTAAACATACTCGGAGGGAGAGAAAGGCCGAATCAAACAACGTCACAAAATGTATTGTATTAGGACACCGTGCAACTAGGGCATCAGCCCATTCCAAGAGCTTCATCAGGAAATATCGAATCCAAACCTATATAAAGCTATTCAACAGAGGTTAAGTGACAGTAATCTGAGCAGTTCACTTGTTGTCTGTTTCTAAAGTGCCACAAAACCCGTCAAGAAACACGGATGACAGAGAGGACAACCACAAGCCTTACCGCTCTGAGAGGCCAGACTAAGCAGTTTCCCATTCCAACCGAGAAAAGAGGCATTAAGTACGACCATGGGGACTTTCTCTGCTTCAGGTTCGCAGGTCGGATTTTGAGAGGAATGCAAACTCTGCTTTCAGCAAGACCCATGAAGACCGGGAGGGTGCTGGCCTGTCCCTATGCAGCGCGAGAGACAAAAACACCAAACTACGCCACACTTTGCCGTCCGGAGCAGTGACAGCGACAGCATCAAGGAGAGAGGGGAGAGCGAGGTGGAGGAAAGAGGAGGAGGGATGATACGAGGGAGGGCTGTGGAAGGAGAGATAATATTGCCTATTAAAGGAAAAGGGACCTCAGAAAGACATTTCACTCAGCTGTCACAACATCCAAACTGTTGATTATTCCGTAAACAGAGGCGACACCTCGGCGCAGGCTCGTGGGCTCTGAAAGCATGAGAATAAACAACAGAAGAAGAAAATTGCTGCATAAGATTAACAGATGTGCACCTGACGCCTGATGATTGCTGCAAAGTGCAAAGTGTTTACAGTTTAACTGTGAAAATCCAGACAAGGCAAGTTTAAGAGAACATTCTGTTGCAACCTATTTCCAGCTTCCTGTCATCCTCCTCACCTGCACTCAGGGTGGGGAATACAATTAATCATTTCCAACCTCTAAATTACACCCTGAAGGTAATCCGTGTTCAGAATGTCTGCACACGCCTTTTGTTTCCCCTGCCTCACTCATCCCCTTTCCCCTTCAGTGCACGCCGTCCTCTGCACTCTGCAGGTGACAAGGTCACGCTGACCTCCAGTCCATGGCAGCAAGACAAGCGGACAGAGTGAGAGAAATGCGGCTGCCGTTGTTTATCGCAGTGACGTTTGTGTCTACTCCAGCCCCCAAATCCTGTGTGTATTTATTTACGGCGTGAGCGTGACGTTTCTTCTTTTTTTTTTTTACGCGCGCTGCAAACAATGACACGGTCCTTCCGCTAGCCAGACGAGCATCTGTTTCTGAGCCTGTCAAACGGACTCGTCTTGTTCGAACCGCGGCGTGTGAAGCCGTGCGTCGCTGACCAACTGGAGGTTCCTCAGCTCAGATCCTCTGGGTCACGCCTGTGTTTTCCACAGAATGCACTCAGGCTGACTCATGGGTGAAGCTGCACAAATGGATTTTCATACTATGAGCATCAGATGGCTTCCCTGGAGGGATGAGTAACAAGTTTGTCTTTATGACTGAGAGCTTTTCATTTCTGCAAACGTACAGAGCCTTGGGTTATTGGGATGCAATGTGGTGGTGCACTGACTGTAAGTGGTTTATAATTGAGAAGTTGAAAGAAAAAGATTTTTTACATTTCCGTAAAAACACCTTAAGAGTGTGGCATCCATCTGCATTCAGGCCCCCTTTTACTCTGGTGGCCCAATTAAAACTTAGTGCCTCCTTCAGTAGTTAGCCTATCAAAAAACTGGATCGACCTGTGTGTAATGTATTTTTATTATAAATGCAGCTGGTGTGGGAAGCCCTCTAAGGGTTTATTAGCGAACATTAGTGAAAAATCAGCATAACGAAGACCAAATGACACAGCAGACAGCGCGGGGAGGCAGATGTGAGCAAATTTGAAGTAGGGTTGGGCAAGATAAGTCAATCTGCGCTTCCATTACAAACACGCGCAAAACTTTGTTAATATTCCACAAATGTTGAAAAAAAAAAACACAATTTGCAGAGATCCACACTCACGTTGGAAAATCTTTTGAAAAGATTTTAAAAAGTTATGAGCTCCGCAAATCTGGCCTTTATGGAAAAGCGGTAAGAAGTAAGCAAACGTGTGGTAGGATGTGACCTGGCCAAAAATGATGTTTTACTCCAACGTGGAGAATGCTGTGCGGCTAGCAAAATCTCCCCACTGGTGGTGGCTGCATCATGCTGTGGGAATCTTTAACTGGGACAGGGAAGCCAGTCGGAGCTAACTGATAGACAGATGGAGCGAGTACAGGGCAATATTGGAGGACCAGAAGAAAACTAATTGTTGGGAGCTGCTATGTGGTTTGATAGTCCCAATCAAAGTCCGGACCTAAATGCGAATGAGAATGAACGTGAATCCATTTAGCAAAGAAAAATTGGAGCCTCTGAATGTGCAAAACTGGTAGCCTAAACAAATTTGAGTCGTAGCTGCTGACTCGGGGAGGCTAAATATTAATGTACTACATTTTTCAGATTTATATTAATATTCCTTTTCTAGATATGCACCGCTTGTTGTTGACCTGTCATATGAAATCCCAAAGAGAATACATTGAGGTTTGTGGTTGCAGCATAAAGAAAAATGTGAAAAAGTTAACTTTTGCCAGAAATCTCTTTGGACAAAACCTAATTACCAAACATTGAGGCAGATAAACCCTGACCTCTGCGGAATGCGCCCAGTAAACAACATATTAATCAGTGGTTTAAAGCTTAAGCTGGAGCCCTCTGATGCTTTTCTTTTTTCTGTTTTTTTGTGGAAAGCAACCATGGAAACATGGTTGCTTTCAAAGCAGCCCCAATTTATGTGTAGAATGACAGCACAGATAAGAGAGCAGGCATATGAAGCTGCACTTCTTCTTCTTCTTCTTTGTATAAATACATCTCAGAGCTGAAAATAGATGCTCCTTCTCCAGCGGGAACATCAGTGATTACCTTCAAACACAAAACAATCACCGCAGCCAGCGATCCTGGCTGAATGGTGTGTAGGAACACGAGTCCACACAAGCAATTTTCACCAGAGAGACATTAGCACATCAGAGATTTTCCACCTCTGTGGTCCTGGAACATATTTTTGTCCTACTTCAATCAGAAAGAGCTGCTTGATTGAGCAAATCTGTAGGAGGTAGAACTGTATTTTCCAAATTACATAAGAAATGAATGCGTTAAAAAAAAGGAGCTCTCTTCTCTCTCTTCCTCTCTCCAGTCTCCTTCATCAACACAAAGGGGGTTGATGGAGGAGGCCAGAGAAAATGAACCCAAGCAGAATCGACTCGGAGAAAATGGGGGTGGGGGGCTGGGGGGGTTTGTAGAGGATATGAGGACAGATGCTGCAAACCCCAAATAGTCCCTTCACTGAAGCTAAGTGTGGATTTTGGTGGCATCATCACTGTCACAACTTGTCAGAGAAACACAGATTCACACAACATGAATAATGAATCGAAGCCAAACGATCAAAACCAAATAAATAATAATAATAATAATCATCAACACCATACCTGCCCGAACAGTGAATTGAGGACGCTCCTTAAATTAATGTCAGATGCAGAGGAAGCGGTGCTGGACCTCCGGGAGCGGCGGGACGACCTGCTAGACGGCGGGACAGGGGAGCAGGAAGATGGGGACGGACTGCTGACCCGACCGCCGCCGCCGCCGCCGCTGGCCAAGCTGACCCTCTTCCGGTCCCTCGGTTCACACAGCGGGGCCCTGTCGTCGGTGCTGTCCGAAAGCGAGGGCACCCTGTGAGGATGATGGGGATGCTCCGCGTCATCTAGATGGTCTTCCCGGTGGTGCTTCCTGCGGTGGTGGTGGTGGTGGTGATGGTGGCGGTGGGAGGGTTTGGGGTTAGTCCGGCTCCGCTCGGTCAACCCGCGGTTCGATTCGCAATTTGGCCCCGGCTGAACGGGAACTTGGCTGTGCGGGACATGGGGCTTGCACTTGCCCCGAGTGACCGCGGCAGTACCCCCGTCCTGGCTGCCGACGAGGGAGGGATGACACAGGGGTCTCCGAGCGCTGACGTCGCCCTCGGCCGACCAGAAGGACTCCTCGGTTTTGCCGCTGCTGCCCTGGAGCGCGGCGGGACGGTGGCGGTGCTGGTGCTGGTGCTGATGCTGATGGTGATTCTGACCTCTCCGGATCTCTGACGTGAGATCCTGATCAGGGAGGTGTGTCGATCTCCTCGATGATTTCAGTAACGAGGTTGTGGAATCAGATTTCGGGAAGGAGGCGCTCATCGCGGCGGATCCGATCTATTCCACCTCCGTGGGTCTTCCATCCACTTCATCGTCTTCTCTCCGTGCTATAATCATGATTTTTTTTGTGTGTGTGTTTGTGTGTGTCAGTGAAGGCTGTCCGCTTTAAAGCTGGGCTACATCTCCCCACCTGCTCGCGCGGTGAGGTAGTCCAGCCAGAGCGCGCGCAGGCTGCGAACAGAGGCGGAACAGCGGCTGAGTCGCTGCAGAGCGCGTCACCTGTTCATTAAGGTTCTCCGAGGCTCTGACGTGGCGAAGGACGGAGGCGGAGACGCTCAGCCGATCTGAAAAGTTTCAAGTTAAGAAAAAAAGCAGATGGAATTGATGTGATTTTCACTGAACAAGAAGAAGGCCAGAACAAGTAGCGAAAAATATAAAATTGTCGTCAGAAAGTGTTCACAACGCATTTTCGTGCGAAATTTTTACTACATGCGTTTTGTCGGGATTTTGTGCAATATTCAAATACAAAGGAGGGCTTAATTGGGAAGTGGGAGGAAACGGATACAAAGCAGTCCGTCCCCCCCAGGCCCCCTGCGACATTTGTGAGCCGCAAATGTCACAAAGACTTTTAGAAGAAAGACAGCGTAAATTCATTTTTTTATTTTATTTTTAAGAACCAACATTTCGTCTATATTTTTGAAATGTGCAGATAAAGCAAATAGAGGATGATCTTTTTTCTGTGGGATGGAAAATTATGCTCCTACACATTTCCAACAAATATATCTAAAAACATATCACTGGTACTTTTAGTGTCATTTTTGTTGTTGTTACAGAAATTCAATGTAAATACAGCAGGGGGATAAAAACGGGGGGGAAAAACCTGATTTAACATTTGTTGTTGGTTTTTTTAAATAAATAGTCAGTTACAATAGTTAAGAAATAAGTCACTCGTTTAGTGGAATTGTGTGCAATGTATGTGTGTGGATATTTCCTCCATATATAAAATGGAGGAGTTGGTCTTATCTTACCAAAACGCCTTCGTTTTTTCCTTTCTTTCCTTGTTTCCTAAGAGAACTTCATAGGACAGATGCATTCATGCAGAATAAAACATACACATACGGACTGTTCACTGCTTAAGTGACTTCTGAAGGTTATTTATTTCACTACATTTTCTTTTAGAAAGAATAGGAAATGGGGCAAATACCAAAATGCGCACCGTATTAGTTTTTTTTGATACTCGATGACTTTTTAGCTTAACATCATGTTATAATGTTACTCCCTCATGAACAACATATCCTGATTCTTTCATGTAGGTTTGAGAAGTCATTTAATCTCCCATAGCAACCATTCAGCTGTGCAAAACGCCCAGCTTCCAATCTGCAGAGCTTCCACCTCACAGAGCAGCCTTCTCTCTGCCAGCTCCTTCAGACTAGCCAGCAGCAATTAGCAAACACCTGGTGAAGCTGCACATCTGAGCTGAGCTCATTATAGGAGCTACTTCTCAGTGCAACACTGGTAGAAACGTTGTTAAAGGGAGAGAGGAATTATGTTGTGATGACTTATTGGAGGCAGAGTGTGGAAAAGAGCAGGACTTTCTTATAGAGACAGAGGTCCAATTTGAAAATGTTAAATTACAAAGTCAAATTTCAAAAGAAATTTGACTTTCACATACACAGCATTTTTAGAATAACTTAAGGTCACATCGTTTCTTGACTGTGCTATAAAATGGGGCCACGTGGTGGAAAAACACAATGCTGCCCATTTAAAAACGCGACAGTTTGCAGCTCAAAAACCATATCCTGTAAGATTCAAGTGAGAAGGAAGCACCAAGATACCGTGCGTAAAAATATAGCAGTAAAACTGAGGCAGACAGGTTACAAAACAGTGTCGGTGCCATCTGAAGTAAAAGCCCGCCTTTCTCAATTTGTGTTTTGGGGTTCTTCTGGTACAGTGCAGAACCTTATGGTGACTGGATGAAAACTGGTCAGGTGGGTTGCTAGGAGAGCTTCAATGAAAGAACTGAAGGAATTTATCACAGTCTCTTTTTTTAACATAAAAATCTGAGATTTCAACAGAATCTATTTATTCATGCCAGGCGTTATAAATGTACATTTTCCCCTTTGTACTCTGTTGATGGAAGCTTTTCAGGGGGATGCAGTCCTCCCCAGAAAACCTTCTCAAGTATTGATTACACATTTACAACACCGCTTTTGTTAGTGCTAAAGAAGGGATTGTACAGATGGCCTACTTCCCCAAACAGCTCTACTCGGCGAGCTGAAAGATGTAACCGAAACTGTAAACTTAAAAGATTAGATTCAGATCTGCGATGTTTGTGCAAAAGTGAAGACCCCCTGACACAAGCTGGTTATATAAGATACTCCACCATTTATTAAATGTACAGAAATACTGTTCAAAATCCAGAAAGTGTTAAAGGACAAAATCCTTAATCCAAATGTAAACAAAAAATGGGTGCCCCGTCAGACAGCGTGCACAAGGCCAGCGCTTTGGGAGTTTTCTTTTTCCCCCCCCTTCCCCGGTTTTTTTTTTTTTTTTTTGCAGCACTGTTGATTTTCAAACCCAATTACGCACAGCTCAACGTAATAGTCAGTGTCGTCTGGTGTCGTGAGATGGCGTCTAAATGGCCGCGGCTTTGTAAACATCGGAACTGAACACGGGTCGCTTGAGTTGCAGCGGACGAGTAAAGCCGAGGGGATTCGTTTTCACTACCTGCGCACGTTTACTCGTGGAGGCTTGTGGAGCAAGTACGCGTTGGTGACTTCTTTTATACCGAGCTGCAAAACTACAGTGATCCAAAGAAAACATCACAGAACAACAGAGAGAGAGAGAGAGAGAGTACTTCATAAACATTTCACAGAACGTACCGATCAAATCTATCGAAAACTGTATTTTTTTGATGTTTTGTTTTGTTTGTTTTTCAAGTTAGGCTTTTTCAGTCGGAGGATGACTTCAGCAATCACTTTAGCTATAAATCAAGACAACACAATAGTCAAAAGCATCGGGGACAAGCCATTTCAGGACATGTTGGGGCATTCCGGGTTTTGGGTTTCTTTCCACTTCAAAAGTATTTACAGAAATACAAACCTGATGTACCAAATACAACCAAATTAAGAGCAGCTTAGTACATTTTTTTTTTTTACCAAAAAATAAATAAATAAAATCCATCATCTGTCGGGGTTTCGCTGCGCAGGCCAATTGGCAACTTGAAATGTGCTTATCCAACCGTGTCCAGTGAAAACGGGACTGATTTTCAAAGGCGAGCACAATTACCCAGCACACCGGCAAGCGTGTGGGACGGAGACAGCGTCTGCAGCTGTAAACATTCAAATCATCGCCGACATTGGACCTCAGTTATCAAATCCTATTCCTGATGTAAAAAGAAAAGAAAAAGACTGCAGTGCCTCTTTTGTCTGGATGTGTGTGTGTAAAAGAAAAAAAAAAGCCAGAGATTCCTGCTTTAATGTACCCAGCCCTTCATTAAAAATTAAAAGTCATCCCTTTCTGCTTATGTAACAGTTCTGTGATGCTTAAATGCGGCTCGATGTGATTTTTAGACAGGACTTTTTTTTTTTAAAGTGTAGGCTAACAAAAAACTGCACGTAATTGTGACCTTTTGCCTGTTGTGACGGGGAATACAATCACTGACAATTTCCGACAATGTGTCAGAAATTCAGTCATTCAGAGAAATTTAAACTCTCTAAAGTGTTCAAATCTTGAAAATCTGAATGTAAATTCGACTGGAATTGTAGAGACACATGAAAGAAAAATTATAGTTTTTTTAGCCCTTGTGGGAATGCAGGCAGGATTTCCATGTTGTCAAAAGAGGCCTCATTAATAGTTGACCTAATTGGTTTGCCTATGCACCCATTACGTTCTATGAAGTGGCCTGAATTGATTCAGTTAATTTAAAACCTTATCTATACCAAAACGTTCAACTGCTTTAGCTGGTGACCGAAACAAACAATCTCCATGTTCAAACACAGAACTGATGTTTTTCTTCTGAAGAATCAGCCCAAAGTTAGAAAAAGGCAACGTAGGGATTGATTAGTTACAGCACTGAAATATATGCAGATAAAGATTCAGTCATTTGTAATTTAACAGTAAGAAATGTCCAGCATGGCCCCGTGGTATAGAGTATAAATAACAGGTTACGTCAGATGTAAGTACTACAAGTTTTGGTACTTAAGGAAAAATGGCATCTTAACCATGAAGGTTTATGCACAGTAAATATAGTTACATTGTAATCCAAGCAATATGTTGCAAATAAATAAACATTAATCGTTTGCATGACTGTTGAATAATGGTGGGAATTTTGTTGCGTGCTTCCTTCAGAGTTCTCTAAATGCATCTTAAGCTCCCTTTTGTTCTGGTTTCAAGCTCAGAAAATACCCCCAGGTGAAGTTCAGTGATCCATCCTCTCTTGGTATATCCTGTTCACTTGTGTGTTAATGCCTAAAAAAATAAAACCCATCTGTATGATGTATCTCCTCATCAGTTCCATTCGGTTTTTCTCTTGACACTCCCTGGTCACACAGAACCTTGTGTGGCAAAACTATATAAAGTAAAGTATGTTACCAAAATTATAAAATGTTTAAAACCGACAAGGTCTGGGTGAAGTGTTCTATATTTAGTTAATACAATAAGACCATACTAATTTCCTATGACGCTTTATGGGTCCACAGGTGAAAAGGCAGTTGATAAGAGAGGCCCAATGTCTGGTTATCTGCAGAGTAGAGTCATGAGTAATACTGTGAGAGCTGGAGAATATGTACACAGTGAACGTGAAAAGCTGGTCTGGAGGCAGAGAAAGAGCCGCTCCCCGATCACACAGACGCTTATTCTAAACTCCAACAGTCTCTCACTCAAAAACAACGGTTTCTCACTCGCAACTATTTCCCTTCCTTGTCCTCTAAGCGGCCCGGGGTAAAAATGTAATCCAAAGCTTGTCTCTCGGCAGCAGCCACATTGGGATGCCACAGGTCCACCATGAACACCACCCTGGGGCCATCCTCTGGGTTGCCTACGCAAACAACAACATTTCAAAGAAAGAAAGAAAAAAAAAATCATTGACTGACCTTTTTTTTCCTGTAAGGTTTTATATGTTTCTTACATCAAACTACGTCAGTTTTAATCCCCTCTTACCGTCATGGAAAGCCCTGTGGAGGAAGGAGTCGTCAAAAAGCAGACAGCTGCCCTCAGACCAGCACTGTGGCTCTCCACCAACAACGAGCTCACAGGATGGAGGCACTCTGAGACCTGGCAGAGAAAAACAATAACAGCTCTATCCATGTGTCAAGTGTAAAACTAGAAAAATGCTTTTCGTTGCTACCCAACTTCCATCCATAGTGTCTGTATCCTTGCGCGATGCTGTTTTAAAGGATATTCCTTCACGAGAATAAACATGTCACCTCAGAGAATAAAACCAGAGCGCAGGTGCAGAGAGAACAATAATGACGTTTGGCACATTTCACCCATCTGCCTCCATTAATCAAGAGAATTGAGTCGAAAGAAGTGAAGCACATTTTAAGGATACAGACGCTAAGGATTGAGGTTTGACTTACAATGACGACCCTTTTCTCTTTATATATGTGCTTATAAATGCTGCACTGAGGTTAACACACAGTGAGTCTCTTCTGTTTCGGTTCACTTAACCCTCTTACCCAGGTGGCAGCGCAACCTGACATTTGTTGGACCGTAATGTTCCGTAATGAGAGCTCCGGGCGTCAGCACAGAGAAGCAGGCATTTCCGAAGACATTGTTGGCGATGAAGGTGCGCAGCTGACCCAGCACGCGCCACGCGCGTGGACATCTTCTGACGTTGAGGACCAACGGGGTGCCTTGGTTCACCAGGTAGTAAGTCCACCATTGACCGCGAGGAGTGCTGTTAGCCTTCCAGCCCGGTGGGAGGGAAGAGCTGCTGCGGGCGGGGGGTTGGTGGTAGATGCTCTCAAACTCGGCCAGAAGGGCAGGGAAGCTCTGCTCCAGCAGCTCCACGTCGTGTCTCTGCACTTCTCTGGAGAAGAATGGCGCAGAGGGCAAGTCGGGAAGGAAGAAGACCTCAGGCCGCTGGATAGTTGGCCGACTGTTGAGGTACCGGCCTTGGTCGCGGACTCCTTTGTGCACGCGGCCCATACCGGACCAGGTGTAGCGCTTGGCGTATTCCTGGAGGCTGTGGTAGAGCCTCTGGTTCAGGCTCTCGCCGGCGCTGGTGCATCGGAAGCACTCGGATGACTGGCAGAAGGCGAAGCCGTTCTGTTCTTCCAGGAGTGACCCGGGCTTCCCTTTGCCCCTGCCCCGACAGTCTGAGCTCATGAAACCTCCGACGACCCCTCCGATCCGGCTGGTCCCGCTCAGGTACCTCCCTCGCAAGGGGCTGGTGCCGTGCTCGCGGCCCACTCTGTAGCAGTACCACATGAACAGCAGCAGCACGCACATGGCGATGGCGAACGCACAGATCTCGCATTCCCTCACAGACTGCATCCCGCCAGCCACCATCTCCCTCACGCTCTCCAGCGACCACTCCATCTCGGCTCGCCTCTGGGCTGCCAAACCCAACAGAAGTATAAAGTGCTGATGAAGGATCAGTTAATGCGTCTTTGCTTGATTGTGACTGAAGGAGGCCTTAAGCCACACGCTTGCTGCTATGGAGTCTAGTGTCAAGCGGCTCTTGTGGTCGCCTCTGATGTAAACAGTCTGCTGATTGGATGTGACACTCTCGCTCTTCAGGACTAGCATTTCAGCGCTCTGCAGTGAGGGTAGGTTTCTGCTTGCATGGTGTCGGGCCGTGAAATGTTTGCGCGGCTCCCTCGCGCCTCTCTCTCCGACAAATGCAGACAGACGCCTGGCCTAGGGTTGTCTCTTCTCTGCAAAACAAAGACAGAAGGAGAGAAAGGGAGACAAAAGAGAACAGATGTAATACTTCTCAGTGTGCTGAGAAAGCAGGGATTGATTGCCGTTGTGAAGGCATATGGATTTTGTTTGAGTCAGGGATTCAAGCCCAAAGGTTTCACTTTATCCTACAGTTTATGAGAAGTTAGTGAAAACACCGGCGTGAACAGAGTTTTCTCCTGCTGTCCAAAACACAGCGTAAAGTAAGGCTGCCCCTCCCACACCTGCTGCTGCACACTGTAAATTATCTGAGTGAAAGAAGGCATTAGAAGTATTTCCTGGTGTTAAAAACAAGACACATCGCGGCAGAGAAACAGCTGACAAGCTGCACATTTGTTAAAACTGCAGGATGAAACTTTTAAAAGAAATGTTTTTTTTACTGTCACCATGTCTTGACGGTATGTTAGCAGACAGATAAACTGTGAAAAGTTTATCTATCTCCTTCCTGAGCTACTACTGTCATCAGACAGAGCGCACCTCCTGACCAAAAACAACCAATCAGAGCCAGGAGAAAGGTCTTAACGCTGTCACTTAAACTCGCTCCTAAATGTGCTAATGGCAGAGAAACATCTTACCATAACAGGAAAACCATTTATCCAGCGTTGTCGGTAGCCATGCTAACTAGCCTTATCATTCACAACAGGATCTGCTGACGGGGAAAAGCTGTAGCGGTAGCAGAGTGCAAGGGGGTAGGTGAAAGGGAATGAGCAGCGCCACTCAAGATTGTGATTGGCAGCTGTAAGACCTGCCTCTGGGCTTTGATTGTTTTTTTCTACTTATCACCGGGAGAAGATAGAGGAGCTTCAGTTTTTTTCACAGGTGGTGATGGACGATTCAAGAGATTGGAATCTGCTGACCTTCTCTTGATTGGCTCCGATTGGTAATCGGCATATTAAATAGTAAAAAAAAAAAATCTAATTTCTTTTTTTTTTTTTGCCTTTTCATTACATGCATCGCCCTCCATTTTCAGTCATTCAACAACATGCGCCTTACGTGACTTTTTGTAGTTTAGTAATGAACAGATAAAGGTTAGGGACAAGTGCTCTGATACACAAGTGGGTTTAATCTTTGAATTCATTAACTATTAGTTAGATTCAAAACTACTCACTCTGTCAAAGTAACTAAAGCACATATTTATATATATATTTTTTATTTTACAGCCCTTAGAGAAACATTTTGAATAATCACAATCAGCAGGCAAGGCCTCAAAGACAACAGGAAATCGGTATCGGCCAGGAAATGTCTGATCGCTGCATCTCTAATTGACGTTTGTTGCACAATTTTTCTGCCTAGATCCTGTGAAAATGTGTCAGTCGTTTAACCTATAGGTTATCGCACCATGGACGTCTTACACTGACCCAGGCCTACTGCTGAGACTACCAGGAGAAACCCATTAAGCGTTGCTATGGTTCTGGCATAAGTACGCCATATGCAACATGTGCACACACACACACACACTCACACAAAGAGTGAGCAGAAACTGGAATCCAGCCCTCCACACACACTCCCCTGTACTGCACTTTATAAAGCCATGAGTCATGGGTACATTGCTGCATTTAAAACAAATCTCTCTCTTTCCTATGATTGAGCACCGCACACATACACACAAAACACACAATTATGTAAACATAAACATAGTTGAAACCCACCCACAGTTATAATTAGCATTCATAGGTTGCTCAGCAGGAGCTGCATAAATGGCTCCGGGGAGGGGGGGGGGAGATGAGGGTAGGAAGGTGTGTGTGGGTGTGTGTTCGGGATGGAGTGGAGGGGGGATAAGTCTTAGTATCAAAAGAAGGCTGCATTACATGAGTGTGATTATATAATGCTAATGGACCAGCATCAGCAACCACAAGGCAATGCGTCAGCTGTGATCACTCCATGGTGTGCTCTCACCAAAAATGGTCCGGTTCTCCTGCTCCAGCAGATCCTCCCCTCCATCCTGCCTGACAGCATCAAGACGCCCCCACACCCCCCACACACACACACCTCACCACCAGATCCTGTTGTGATCCACGGCAAGCACACACTCTTATTACTCCTTTTGTTTCCAAGCCATCAGAGTGGAAGAGGTCCAGCTATCAGCTGCCATTCAAACTAACGAGCAAAAGATACAACACCATTGGTAAACAAGACAATCGCAAGAACAGAGCCCCATGCTTTCCCGTGTCTGATGCTGCTGCGTGGATGTCGTGGTGGTGCGCTGGCGGTTTTTTTTTTTGTGCATCCGTACCTACTCAGCATGCGTGGCCGAGGCCGCCCGGCGGATCGCGGAGGCGCACAGGTGTTTCTCCAGGCGACGCTGCGCACCACTGCAGTGCACACGGCAGACGGGTTTCGCTCAGCAACATCACAGGAAGCCGCTCCAAATCACACAAAGACGGACGGAACTCGCCAACATTTCATAGAGGAGGGTGGGGGGAAAGGAGAAGAAAAATAATGCTAGTAATAATGATAATGTGTATGTAGGAAGCGGTCCTACAGACGGGCGGAATCCCTGTCCGAGGCGAACGGAGGGTGTCGGAAATGCCTTCAGAAAATATTGATGTAAATACTGACGTTTCTCTGGGGAAGACACCCAGAGTCAATCATGTTGGGAGTATCACCATCTGGTTCCGCTTGTTCCTTTCAAAATAAAGCCCTGTAAAAACTAAAAATATATATGTTTATATATATATAAAAAATTGTATCTTCAGGAGCTTGCTGGTAAAATAAAAGTTAAATCTAGAAGAAAACCAGATAGATGCTGATAAAAACTTTTAGACTGGGGCAGAGATTCACCTTCCTGCAGAAAACCAGAGCTACAGCGGAAAGGTTTAGATCAAAGCCTATTTTATTCATGAGTCAGAGTGGCTCAGTCAAAGTCTAGGCCTAAATCCAAATGACAATCTCTGGCAAGATTTGAGAATTGATTTTCACACATGCTTTCTACTCATTCTGATTGAACAAGAGCAAATCTGCAAACAAGAACGAACAATAGTATTTGTGAAAGCTGGAACAGACTCGCGCTGTAATTGGAGCAAAAGGTTACTACGTATTGAGATGCACACCACCAAGATTTTTCATTTTTTATTTTGCAAGTAAATTGATTTCACTTCTATATTCTACTGAGACATTTTCTATCAAAAGCTATTGATCTGGATCTGACATATGAGGAGGCAACAGATGTGAGAAACAAAATGTGCAGAACGCTTCATGCTTAATTGAGGATTGATTCAACCACTTGTACTGACATGCTGCTTACAGATACGTCACACAGAGATGTTAAATGCTGATTTATGTTCAATTGATCACAAAAGTCTCGTGATAAGATCCAGTTTCGATGCAGCACATATTGTTCCCCATCTGTCTCAAATGGTTTTACTTTGAAAGTAAACTTTGCCCATTTCCGGTTGTGCACTAGTTATCTCTTCCGCATTTCGCCTGCCTTTTTATTTGTACCACAGACAGCATTTCCCAGGATGCTCCGCGTCCTCCCTGGTTTTCATCACAGCAGTCATTATGGGGGGGGGATAGAGTTCGGACGCCTGAAGAACCCCGGCTGGTCTCAAGTTCCGTGGCTTTACATGGAGGAGAGCAGAGAGCTACTAAAGGCTTTACTACACTCAAATAACTTGTTGAATAAAAAAAAATACATGAAAGAGTTTCCACTAAACAACTCTTAATTTGCTTTCACTCTTAATTACATGAATGCAATTAAGAGTATTATTATTACAGTATTATAAATTGCTGTAATAATTTATAATGATAAAGTACTACAGTAATTTATTATTACTGTGATAAATTACAGTAAATTATTACTGTAAATTATTAAGGCTTTCCTTTTACATCCTATTCTTAATTTTACAAGGAGCCAATGAGAAGAGGCAGCTAGAAATGATATATTATAATATGTTATGTTATGTATTATATTACATTACGTTATATTACATTATATTATATTATATTATATTACATTACATTATATTATATTTAGGGCTGTTGTAAAAGAATATTTTAGTAATCGAGTACTCTATAGAATATTTTTTACGATTAATCGAGTAATCAGATCTCTCTCTCATTCGCTCCGATGACGCAGTTCCGAGAGATGAAAATCTGTCGCACTCCAAGCGTTACATCGCACAATGGGGAAGCGACTATAGAAGCAATAGACATTAGATTTTGTCAAATGCCATCATCAAAATCATTGTGAATTATCATAATCAGATATGAATCCAATATACTGGTCAATGTTCCAGTCATTACAGGCCAACCCTAAACAGGTGGGGTTTTAGATTTGATTTAAAGGAACTCAGTGTTTCGGCAGGTTTGCAGTTTTCTGATAAGGACTTTAAGGGCCGGCAACATTGCAAATGTATTTTTGCAAACAAACACTAACCACTGTCAAGATTTAGTTTTATTTGTTAACGATTTCCACTGATTTCAAAGACAGTAACAAACAGTAAAAGTGTAACAGGAAGTTTCCTACCAGTATACATGGCATACACATAAACTGTTGACTGGACGTGGCTGCCATAAATTAATTTTACATTTGTAAGTTTATTTTATAAGTTGTTTTCATATTCAATTCAAAACTTTTCCCAGAAGTTAAAACATTTTCTTTTATGGTAAAACTTTTATTTTGACCATAAGATCAACAATGCCCACACTACCGACGTTTTGCCATAGAATCCTTTTATTACCATTACTATTATTTCTTTTCTTTTTCTATTTTGTTTTTGTTTTTTTATTATTATTAAATTCCAGCCAAATGGTGCGTCAAATGATGCACCATTTGACGCACCGGTTAAATCAAGTGCGGGTTAAATCAAGCCGGCTCTTGATTTAACCCAACAGGTTTTTTTTTCTTTTCTTTTCTTTCTCTTCTCAACCCGGTAGTTTTTGCAGCGTTAAACGGATTTTTGCCTCCAGTTACATTTCCGCATATTTTGCTCCAAACAAAACAATAAACATAACTGAGAAAACTTAAGGAGGCGGAAACACATTGGCATGGATGCCCTGGGCTGCTACGCTAACTTTTCCTTTTTCTGCAGCGTTTCCTTGTGCTGCGCATGGGAGGGTGGAGAGGGGGCCCCACGGTGCCCGCCTCCTCTGATCCGACCAGGTGCGCAGCCCTTCGCTCCCGCACATCGCTCGATCCATCAGCCCGGTGCACAGCGAGACATGGCGAGATCCAAGGCCAAGGTGTACACTTGTTGCTTGCTGCTTGTTGTTATCATGATCGCCATCATTGTGGTCATAACTGTCGCTACGAGACGCACGTGCCCGGATGACACTTATTCGAAAGCTGCGGTGGCTGCAGACACGGGGAAATGCTCAGAGATTGGAAGGTGAGTGATGGTGAACCATTTTTTTCTTCATTAGTCATTGCAACCGGAGACTAATGACCGCCTTCGAGGAAAAAGCGCTCACTAATGACATCCTTATAGTTCATCCTTATAGGTTATCTGAGCTCTACATGCGTCTGTGTTGGGTAAAAAGTTTAAAACTCAGTCAGAACCGGAACAAACGCGTTTGAGAGGATTATTTTGTCACTTGCAGTTCATTTACGAATCGAGCTCGTCTCTTCTCGGCTCGGCTCGGCATACACCTACGCATATGGAAAGCAATAACATTTGGCACGCAGCGATTAACACCGGCGTGCATTTTCCAGGGACATGCTTCGACGAGGCGGCTCGGCGGTAG
The DNA here is from genome assembly GCA_902982915.1 of Phalloptychus januarius. Taxonomy (NCBI): domain Eukaryota; kingdom Metazoa; phylum Chordata; class Actinopteri; order Cyprinodontiformes; family Poeciliidae; genus Phalloptychus; species Phalloptychus januarius. The sequence goes on along the minus strand of CADWAE010000482.1, from coordinate 21,089,804 downwards.
ATGGCGCCATCGCCGCGCTTCTGTGCACGGGCATCATGAACCCGCAGAGCGCCGGGGTTGGAGGGGGGGCCATTTTCACAGTGATGGACAGCTCTGGTGAGAAAACGTCTACTTGTAGCCAAAGGCGTGCAGCACCGGGTGTTGCTGTTGTAATAACACAACAACAACAACAACTGATAATTGTTGATTCCGTGAACATGTTGTTGAAGGTCAAGTGAAGGTCATCAACTCCAGGGAGACTGCGCCGTCAAAGTTGGACCCCAATCTGCTGAAGTCCTGCCCCAGCACATTTACGCTGATGTCAGGTAGGCAGACAAACTGTTGAATGTGCTTCCTTATCTGAGGAGGGCATATTTCTTGTTCCCCCCACTTGTTATCAGCTCTTTTACAGGCCTCAGGGCTCTTGAGGAATTTGGTGTGAAACACTTTCACAAAGAGAAAGCTTGTTTCTGTTTATTTTTATTTTTACTTTTATTTTTCTGGATCTGCAGTAATACTTTCATGCCTGGTGGCTTGAAAAAAAGACTGTTGCGTATTTCATTTGAGTTTTATGTAAAGTTTTTAATTTCTGCTCTAGGCCCAATGGCACCATACTGCAGAAAAGCAGACATATTCTAACACATCCCTTCCTCTATCTACACAGGAAGCAAGTGGATTGGGGTGCCGGGGGAAATTCGAGGTTACGAAATGGCTCACAAACTTTATGGAAAACTGCCGTGGGCCACGCTCTTCCAGCCGACCATCAAGCTGGCCAGAGAGGGATTCCCTATTCCTCCGGTCCAAGGCTTGTTCATCCCATACATTAACAAGACGCTGACCCTAAGGTAGCGACTGCTTAAGAGAGGCAAAGTCTGGCTCACAAATATGAGGGATAAAGATTTACGTGTCCCTCTTCCTCTCCCTCCTCTCAGGAAACTATATTCAGATGAAAATGGAAACCTGCTGAAGACTGGAGACATGATCAAGTTTGAGAAACTGGCCGACACTTTGGAACAGATTGCAAACAAGGGAGCGGACGCCTTCTACACCGGAAGGGTGGCAGAGGATTTAGTCTTTGATGTGCAGGATGAAGGTATTGCCTTCTGAGTTTCCCACAGCTCTCTTTCTCTCTCTGTGTGACACAGTGATCCAATTACAAACCAGCTTGATGAATGTGACCGCTGCAGATTTGTTAAACGTCAGGATTTATGTGAGCTGCTCAGCAAAAACTGTTTACGTCGCTTTTTTTCATGAAGGTATTGCCTTCTGAGTTTCGATTACAAATGAATACGGTACTCACTCAGACCGCCGCAGATCCATTAAACATCAGAGTTTATGCAGGTTGCTGCGGGTTTTCACAATTTCTGCTTCCGTAAAACAATTTCTTTTGCTTCATTGTTTGTGTCCAGGAGGAAGCCTCACACTGGAGGATTTGGCATCATATAAGGCCACAGTGACCGATGCGTGGGTTGTCCCAATGGGAGAATATCAGATGTACATACCCCCGCCCCCTTCAGGAGGACCGCTCCTCAGCCTCATCCTCAACATCATGAAAGGTTCCTGCCATTATTCCCTTATCAAAAACACACCTGGAGTGTTGCCTTGATACACTAATGCATGTTTGAGAAATCCTCGAGTCTCCCGTGGCAACCATTCACCTTTGCAAAACACTTGGTGGGACCCAGCTCCGCCTTCGAGGTTCAGTTCCGCCTCACAGAGCTGCCCTTCCTCTAACTCGCCCACTCAGCTCCTTCAGACTAGCCAGTAGTAATTAGCAAACACCTGGTGGAAGTGCACATCTGCTGAGTTCATTACATGAACTATTTCTCAGAGCAACACTGGTTAAAAAAAAAAAAACCTTGTTAAAAGGCTAATAGAGGATCCATGCTGTGATGACTTCCAGAAGGAGTTTCAGAAAGAGCTGGAGTTTTTAAAGAGACAGTGACCCAATTTCAAGGCGTTAAATCAGGATGTAAAGAAAACTCATATTTGATACGCATAGCATTGTTATAACAACTGGAGGTAACATAGCTGCTTAATTGTTCTATAAAATGGAAAACACACAATACTGTCACTTTAAGATATACATCTAAATGAACTATTATTTTGGTTTGCAGAGTACCAGATGAAGTCGGCCCCTCATTCTGTCGAGGAAAAGATTCAGTTTTATCACTGCTACGTTGAAGCTTTTAAATTTGCCAATGGACAAAAGAGGCACATTCGGGATCCACGCTTCAAATCAGAAAAAGTAAGTATCAAATTAAATATTGCCATCCAGTGTATGTGTTCATAGATTTACACATGATGTTGGATGTTGGAGATTGCATCAGCGGCTGATCGGAATCAGATGTTTTTTGGGTTTTTTTGCGATACTGACTCTGACCTGGACAGTCAAAAAGTTGTTAATCCAATCTTTTCTCAACCAGTGAACACATCATACCATCACTGCAATAAACTTAATAATGATTGCATTTTGGTAACATGCGTGCATCATCATAATATGGATGAGTGGATTAATATCAGTCACATTTTTCACATAAGTTGCAGACAAGTTTGATATGTTGTGAAGCTCAAATCAGCACCTTTTCCTTTCCTCTCTTTCTATGCATTATTGTAATTGATCCTCTTATTCCGTCCATCCATTTTCCTTCACCCTTGTCCCTTACTGGGGTCAGGAGGGTTGCTGGTGTCTATCTCCAGTTATCGTTTTGGGTGAGAGGCGGGTTCACCCTGGACAGGTCGCCAGTCTGTCGCAAGGCAACACGGAGACAGACAGGACAAACAAACATGCACACATACACTCACGCCTAGGGAGAATTTAGAGAGGCCAATTAACCTGACAGTCATGTTTTTGGACTGTGGGAGGAAGCCGGAGAACCTGGAGAGAACCCACACATACACAGGGAGAACATGCAAACTCCATGCAGAAAGACCGGGGCCGGGAATCGAACCCAGAACCTTCTTGCTGCAAGGCAACAGCTCTACCAGCTGCGCCACTGGGAAGCCTCCTCTTATTCCACTGTAACCATTATACATGACCGTGTAGACAGAGTTGGTAATAATGGATTAACTTACCTGGTTTGTAGGTAAGCACTTTTTTAATGTGAGAGGGTCTGTCAAACCTAATCTAAAGATGCTGAACCTGCATCGTAGTAGAGGGACATGGTGGGATGTCAGCAGTGCTTCAAGTGTTTATAAACAATTACCTTTTAATGGAAGGGAAGCAAGAAGGACATTTCTGGAAACCCTGTACCGACAGGCTAACGAGGTTTCTATGTAACATTACAGAAACCTGGCAGAATATTTCTGATCAGTGCGTCTCGGTTTTTAAGTAGAGCGTGGATACGATTCAGTTCCTGGAAACACTGTGAAACAGTATCATAATCTTCCGCATTTAATTTGACTGACAAATTTAAATGACCTAGTTGGCGTCAGCCGACTGAAGTGGAGTCAGTACTGAGTTTGTTGGAGCAGCGTTTACATGTGGTCAATGTTCCAGAGTGTCCTGCATTCACAGACATTTTATTCCTGCTTTTCCTGTTATCAAATGTCACAAACATGCATCCTGTTGCCCCACATTTTGGTTTGAATAGGTGCATTTTTAAAGTCAGGACTAGTAATATTCTCAGCAAGTTTTACCTTATTGGTGCATCTGTGAAATTGGCCTCCAAAAAATCCCCACAATGATAGATTTCAGATGGATGGACAAAAGTTTTAAAGATTTAAAAAGCAAAATATTATCAAAAGCCAAATGAGTGAAAATAACCCAATGTAATTTTTTAATTATTCTTACTATTATTTGATTTTTCTGTGTGTCCTCCTTTACTTTTCACAGATGGCAAAGAAAATAACAGCAGAAAGTTTTGCCAAACACATAGTGACCCTGATCAGCAGTGACAGGACACACGATCCCCAGTACTACAATCTCACCGCGTATCTGGACAGTCTGGGCACCACGCACGTGTCTGTTCTGGCTGAAGACGGGTCAGCCGTCGCCGTCACCAGCACCATCAACCACATGTCGGTACCCGATCGCTTCTGCTTCGCATTTCTATTTTTATTCTGGAGTTATAGTAAAGAAAGTGAGTGCTCTGTCGTCATGGTGTCCAACCTGCACATGTTCTTAACAGATTTGGCTCCAAGATCTTCTCCCCCAGGACTGGAATATTCCTCAACAACGAGCTGTCGGACTTTTGTAGAAGGGTCGATAACATCTTTCCCGGTAATCAGATTAACCTGACGTGTTTTCATTGTTTACTATAGTCGGTTGGGACTACAGTAAACAACAACTTGTTTCTATGACTACCTGTTTTTGTTCATTGCGGTAGCGCTGTGAGTGGAGCTGCCTGAATTGTGCGAAAGACCCTCTTTGTTTTACTCAGCCTCATTCACTTCCTGTGTGTTGGGATGGATTCTACCCACACTGCAAAAAACGCAAAATCTTACCAAGTATTTTTGGCCTAGTTACCAGTGAAAATATCTTGGTGCACTTGAAATAAGACAAACTTTTCAGCAAGACATAAGAGCTTGTTTTAAGTAGGTAATTCATTTATACTGATGAAAAGCGCTGTCTCTATTGGTATAATATTTCACTTTTAACATGAGAAAGAGATCTTGTTATAAAATTAATAATCTAGCAGTACTTGTACTTTTTCGTCAATATGAAGGGATTATTAACTAAAAACAAGCTCTCATATTTTACTGTAAAGCTTGTCTTATTCCAAGTATACAAAAACATTTCCTCTGGTAACTCGACCAAAACGACTTGATAAGACTTTGTGTTTTTGCAGTGCAGCCTCCACTCCTGTTATCTATTCATGTTTAATGGTTTGTTTCGTGTGCTGTTTACATGGTATTGATTTGCATTTAGCTGAAAGCCTTTCAGTATCAGACTGCAGAATCATAAAGCTGCTGGCTCATGTTTTCCTTCTGTTCGTTCCAAATTACACATGAAAAATGAACCCAAAGCAAAAGAGGCAAAATACTTTGACAGACAAAACCATCTGTTGGAAAATATTCTTAATGAATGCTCTATTTCTGCGGTTTTAAAATTATACCAACAAACCCACATGTGCTTCCAGAGAGCGGTGAAAAGCTGTAATTGTGGTGAAAGGCATTAACTCAGGTTGGCTGAATATGAATGGACCTTACACTTGTTGGTGTTTCATGCTATATGTTCCAAATTATTATGCAAATTGGATTTAAGTGTCATAAAGATTTATTTTTTTGTTGTGGTATTAAATTCAGAGACGGTATTGTGTCTCAGGGCTCTTTGAATCACTATAATTAATTGGGTTGAGTGAGCTTAATAAAAGAAATGTTCCACATTATTATGCAGGCCATACTAAGCAATATTAGAAAGAGAAAGGATCTCTGCTGACGAAAATCATCAGACAGTGTAGTGCAGTGGACAAGATATGAAAACATTAGATATTTAATGAAAACTGAAGCGTTATCATCGAAACGTGAAGAGATTTGTAGCTGATTCAGAACAAAGATGGGTTTGTGCAGATAAAGGCATAATGAGGAAGGTTTCTGTTAGACAAATTCATCGGATTAAGAGAGCAGCTGCTAAAATGCCCTTACAAAGCAGCAAAGAGTTATTTGAAGCTGCTGGTGCCTCTGGAACCTCAACCTTTTGAAAAAATACTGCTCTCATTGGGAGGTTTGTTCAGTAAAATTTGATTTATACTGTAATAGTTCATGACTTGAAAATTAGACTGACCATCATTTGCATTGGCCATGAAGGAAAATCTGAGAAAATATCACATGCATAATAATTTGGAACACGGCGTATATAGAAAAAATTGTGAAAGCCATGCATGTCTCACAATTAGATTCAACTAAAATTCCAGTGAAGTGCATGGAAATCTGAATATTCAATAATGTGAATAATGTTTTTAAGGCATGTGTGCTGGTATTTGCTACTTTTAATAGAAATTTGCTTAAATATTCACCTTTTTAATAATAAACTAGAATTTGACGAGCGACGTGGAACACAAGATGAGACTCACCAATATTAACTCAATGTCTTTCTTTCTCTGACTCACTTTTATTCACTGGCGCTCCACTGAAAGCGTTTCCAATCATTCCTCTTGTTCTCCTGTCAGTGATCGCTCTGAACTGCAGTTTTCTGTGTTGTCACTCATTGCTTTTGCTGTGTTTCCAGGGGAGCGGCCCCCCTCCTCCATGGCCCCCGTTGTGCTGAAGTCTAAGTCGAAGACTCTGGCGATTGGAGCGAGTGGTGGGAACATGATCACGACGGGGCTGGCCTCTGTACGTAGCCATGGCGATCACACTGTTGTCATGTCGTCGTGATCCCTATGGTCAGTATGTTTTCTTTCTCCTGCAGGCTCTCATCAGCCATCTTTGGTTTGGGAAGAGCCTCAAGGAGGCGATTGATACTCCTGTTGTCTATGTTGACTCTAACAACATAGTGATGTTTGAACCCAAGTTTGACGAGGTAATGTGTTTGTGATAGTGTCAGGATCAGAGAACACTCTGCATCGCTCTAACCTCATCCCATTTTCCTCCTTTCTCTTTAGGATGTAATCAAGGCTCTCACAGCGTTGGGACACAAAAACAGAACAGCAAGCAGATTCTACAACGTGGTTAACGCTGTGGAGAAAAAGGACGGCTGCATCTGTGCTGAGTCTGACGAGAGGAAGCGGGGAGAAGCAGCTGGTTATTGACACCACCAGTCAGTAATGCTGGTAACGGAGGATGTCCTGAAAATGAGCGAAGTCTTCCTGCAGCAGAAGGTTTCTGTTGTTCTTGAACATCACTGAATCAGACGCGGAGAAACGGGTTTAATTTGCAGAGCCTCTGCAGTAACACGCCTTCCTGACACAGACTGTATACCATGTCATCACAAGGGGAAAAAAACTGAAAAAAAAAAACCAAAGACTTTTTTTCGGGCTGCAAGTTTGTGCATGTTTGTATAAGTGCAAGTTTGTACATGTTTTTTCCCTACGTATATTGAATGCTGTTCATATGTACTTTATTGAAACTCATGGATGAAAACTGTAACTATAAGAAACTTGCACACTGTCACTGTTCTGTTGGATTTACTCTTGGGATGCTAACATCCAAGTAAACAGGGAGTATTGAAACATTTTCAGATTTTCTCTGGCAACCCTGATGGGTCTGTGGTCTCTGTCGCTGGAGGACCACTGACTGCCATTGCTCGATGCTCACATGTGCCACTTCTTGAAGTGACTGAAAAACATCTAATTTCTGTTATCATTTCTAGGGGAGAAGTCATAATGATAATGACCGCTGGCCCCACAACCCAGCTGGCATTTGTAGAATGACAGAAACACATATTTATCAGATACCAAATATGTATTTTAAAAGCCATTTTCTACATACACATTGATAAACATTTATTTTCAGAGCAATAACTGTCTGAATGCATTTGTACTTGATCAGCAGGTCTATGTGTAAATCCTTTGCATTTAAAGTGCAAAATAAAAATCTATTTTATTTTGAATGTGGATGTATAAATGTAATCAGCATAACTTTTACATATTGGGATTATGGCCAAATTCCACTTTTTCATTGCTCCCTCTGTCAAGTTTAAGATGAGCTCAGATTGAGTTCACGCCAACTTTGATAGCAGGTGACATCCCACCTCATAACATAAAAGAAAAGACTGATCTTTAAGTTGATTTGATCTGTTTTTACAGATCTACTCGTGTATAGAATCGTCATAACGTGAAATATTCATGTAATTTTTGATGATTATGACTTACAGATCAGGAAAACTAAAAATTCAGCATCTGAGAGAATTAGAATGCTGTGGAAAAAGTTCATCAGTAGAAACTTATGGTGCACAGCCTAATCAGCTAATTAAGATGAGTGCATTGCCCAGCCGGGTGGTGCAGTTGTGCTGCTTAATGTTTTTACAACTCCTCTTTACAACTGCTCCTGAAATCTGCTTGACTGAAGCTGCTGTAAGCCTGTGGATGACTGAGCGCCCCACAGGGAAATTCCCCTGTTGCTCCATATGCTAATCCGTCCCTGACACCAATCTATGGAGGGCTAGAGGTGACAAAATGAAATCAATAAACAAACATGTAAATCAACCACTAATTGATTAAATGTATTGTAAGATTACTAACATTATTAAACTAAATTAATAATTAAATATACCATGAAATTATGAAATATGCAGTTAATCAAACACCCTTTAAATAAAATCTACCTCTTAAAACCATGGATTTCAATAATAAAATGTCCTTTTATAGGTAAATTTTATTTAAAAACTATTTAAATATGATTCTTTTATTTAATTTGATAGTTTGAATTATTTCATGATGACAGTACTAACGAATAATGAAATAAATACAGAGTGAAATAATTTAATGTTTTTAAATAAAAGTTTTCTTTAAAAGGACATTTTATTATTTAAATTCATAATTTGAAAATATGTATTTAATTATTTCAATGGACATTTAATTGTTTTTAATTTTATTGATTAATAACTTAATTATATATTTCATTATTAAGTGGTAAATTTGATTATTTAATGATATGTTTAAATTATTTTATAATATATTTAACTAATTAATGGAAGATTTAATTCAAACATATTTCATGGCATATTTATTATTTCATTTTGTCACCTCTAACCCTCCATAGTAACCGGTGTGAATTTCCCAAGGAAATGCTTCGACGAGGCGGCTCGGCGGTAGATGGCGCCACTGCTACGCGTCTGTGCAGGGGCATTATGAACCCGTAGAGCGCCGGGAACCAGGGGAGGTTTTCCTCCTACCTACTTGTCTTCATCATGGCGGTGGTCTGAGTGGAGCTGCTAAAATTGTGCGGAAGAGTCAAATAAACTCTTTTAATTGGGAAGATTTTTCCCTCTTTGTTTAATTAGACTTCAGCTTCATTTAGTGTTTGTGATTGCTGCTGCAGGGCTTCCCCTTCTATTACCTACTGATTAAATGGTTTGTTAATGGTAAAAGTTTTGGTATTAATTTGCCATGTAGCTGACAGAGCTGCTGGCTGCTAATAAAATAACCAAAGTAGTTTCACCTGCGTCCCCTGCAAATCACAGATATTTGTATTTATTTCTGTGGTTTTTAAACTATATAGTCACAGACCTACATGTGCTTTCTGAACAGTTATGCTCAGGTGATTTTATGTGTTTGTGACTTGAAATGGCAAATTAGGAGTATACAGTATTTCAGTCTTTTTACCATGCATGTCACACACAGTGGCGGAGCTAGACTTTTAAAGTTGGGGGGCAAAAATTAAAATGATGTCTATATATAGATCTATCTATCTAGTCCATAGATCAATATATGATGCATAAACACACGCACACCCACACACCATGTCTTAAAGATTTTATTAACAGTGGACTAACTTGGAAAGAAAATATCGTATTTACCATTCTGAAACGCCGTGAAGTTGTCAACTTGCAAGCTGAACATATGAGGAAGAGATTTAAAGAGATTAAGTGCGAATATGGGTGTGCAGAAGAACTGGTTGAGTCTGTATGTTTACACAAATACAGATAAAGGTGCCTTCAGAAACTGTGCCAGGAATGACTGTTTGTTCCAGGAAGGTATTAGTGCGCTCATTCTTCAAATGACCGTTGTGAATTTGAAGAAGAAATTCATTAGCAGCGTACAAATGTTTGTTAAACTTCCTCAAATGTTGGTGTACAAAAACACCTTCACATCCTCTGTAACTACCACCCTGTTCTTAGCTTTGGTTTCATATTATGTTGCTTCTTATGCTGATATTTTGACTGCATTTAAGGCATTTCTGCACCAAATCCACAACCAAACTTAGACTTCACATCATGTCACTAAACCAGAAGTATATCCAGTATTCCTCTCTGCAATTTATGCAGAACAGTGCAGGGAGTGGAGGAAGGCCCGCATCCTCTGGTTCAACCAGCTGTGCAGTCTTTCACCACCTAGATCCCTCTTTTCTTCAGATCGGTCGCAGCGAGAGTCGAGAGACATGACAAATCCTAATGTGAAGGTGTGGAGTGTTTGCGTGTTGCTGCTGCTGGTTATTATCTTGTTCATTGTAATTATTGGTGTCGCTAGGAGCCACAATTGCCTCAATCCAAACAATCTCCTGAATTGCCCTAATGGGATTTTCAGCAAAGCCGCCGTAGCTGCGGACAATGGGAACTGCTCAAAGATTGGAAGGTGAGTGAACAACCGGACTTTACTATCCATATTATGTGGTGCCGTCTGTACCCTAAGTCACACAGTAAATAAAATGAACAGCAATAATTTGTTTTATTTAGCCTGTGAGATAGACAGAAATGTAGGTCACATTTTTCACCCTGTTATTCATATTTTTATAAATGTCAGAGTTACAAAACTCGGCATACCTGGGTGGGCCCCATATGGGGAAAAGGAGGGCAGACAATATGGGTCCCACATGTGTTTGTCTGCAGTTTCCATGGTGGCCTCATACGGGTTTGCCCATGTAGGGCCACCGCAAACACGGGCCCTACATGGGCAAACCAGATAAATATTTTCTTTACAAACTATCTCCAAATATTTAGTTATGACACTAAATATTTCCAAACTAAATCTTCATTACACTTAATTTTCAAAATCTTTATTTTGCATTTAATTTCCAAACTAAACATTTATTTTCCAAACTAAATATTTAGCTAAGCTCTAAATATTTGGCAAGGAAGCTTAATATTAAGCTGTTAGTTATTTAGCTAACAGCTTAATATTTAGGTGTTAGCTAAGTGAATGTGCATATTGGCTGGCCGATAAGCAGAAGTAGAATCTTAAAATAAAAGCGGATCTGTCCGCAGCTGGCAGGATTGAATTGTTGCTCAACTAATGATTATTGTAAATTTGTTTTATTTAATTTTTTTTTTGGATGAAGTAGCTATATTAATGTTGACTGGTTTTATAGCTATTCTTATTTACATTTTTTTTGACAATTTGTGGCTCATGATTCTCTGAAGATACAGTTATTTGCTTCTGTATGTTGCATAAATTTGAAATCTACCTGTATCTGGGATTAATTCTCTTTATTATATTTCCAAGAAGCTGAACAGTAAATCACACGCGCTCACACACCAACACACACACATTCTTATACTGAGGACTTTGTTTGTTATCCATTCATCTCAGTAACCATTTATGCCATACCAAGCATTTTCCCTACACTAACCAATAGCTAGTCTATTCCTAACCTTAATCCAAACCTAAGTCATGCCTTACCTCTAAACCTAACTAGTGGAATTGCAAAGAAAAACAAGGACTGGGAAAATCATCTCCCATCCATCCATCCATCCATCCATCCATTTTCTAACACCCTTGTCCCTTATTGGGGTCGGGAGGTGCTGGTGTCTATCTCCAGCTATCGTTTCGGGCGAGAGGCGGGTTCACCCTGGACAGGTCACCAGTCTGTCACAGGGCAACACAGAGACAGACAGGACAGACAACCATGCACACACACACTCACACCTAGGGAGAATTTAGAGAGACCAATTAACCTGACAGTCATGTTTTTGGACTTTGGGAGGAAGCCGGAGTACCTGGAGAGAACCCATAAATCATCTCACTTTGTTACTAAATATTGTGAAAGCGGTCTTCTACATGAAGCATGTACAAATACACACACAGTGTGTCTTTCTAGTTTCACACAAGCTTTGGATTGACTTCCATTCATTTTTCATTCATTTATATAGCCTAACCCTGATGTTTACCCTAAAACTAACTGTCGCCAGTTCAGGCCTAACCTTGAATTCAATCCACACCGTTGTCCTACATCTGACCCCTGACCGTACAACAGCACGTCTTCATATGAAACCTGAGTTTTGGATCCTGTATTAAGCAGTTGGTCTTTACAACCTAACATGAGTTGGAAAAATGGGCCTTGCAAAGTGAGAAATGCTAAAACACACAAAGAATTTACTTATTCTCCCTGTGCATGAGAATAGGTCTCTCACTGGATGTTCCAGTTTCCTTTGTGCACTCGCTGTAGGAGTTAGTAGTTTGCTGTTCAAACAGTTTATCTCTGTGTTAGTGAAAGCAGGTATAGACAAACAATGGATGAATATGGGGAGAACTACTCATCGACTGCCAAGGATGCAGTTGCATGTACTAAAGAGAGTCAAGGAGAACACACAGTACATCAACATTATATTCTCTTTTTAAAACAAGAAGCATTAGTAATGAACGTCTGGAGAGTGATATACTTTCTCAAAAATAAAGAGAACAATTGAGTTAACAGTCTAGGAGCAAATGCTTTGCTGGAGTCGTGTTGCAAAATGAATCTTCCACTGCATATCGGAAGTTGTTTGTTATGACTTTCATACAGTATATGGGGTCTCAGACTAAACTCTGAATTTGCAATTCTGGACATCCAGCGACAGAGAAGTTTCCTCGGTGAATCCATGAAACTCCTTCTCAGCTTTAAGGTCTACAGCTCTGCTTCAACAGTAGCACTGAGGAAATTGATATTTCAACAGCAACACTGCAAAGGAAAGGTCAAATAACACAAACCTGGTGGTTTCTTGGGGCGGGCTGTGTTGCCTTGTCACACGGTATTTGGACCACGGGAGGGGTGTGTGACAGTCACACTGTGCCCTGACCTTATAGGAGCCACCTGTTGCAAATGCCACATTACCATGTCTGGCATCACGAACAAAAGGTTGCCAGGAGAGGATCACTGTCTGGGCTTCATGCAGAGACCGCCATGCTGTTCGCCAGCAAACGGCTGCAGCTCAGGCGTTTCCTCGACAGCACAAACACGTGCAGCTTCCCGGTTACCGGTCTGAAACAGCACGGTCCAAAGCCGACTCCTTTTACAGGCTAATCTGGAGAAATCAATCAGCTGATTGTTCTGACAGCTGCATATTCTGACAGCGACCGAGCTGGTAAAACAGCTCAGTAAATCATTTTAACCTTACCAGGAAAAAGAATCTGAACAAGACATCACTTCTCTGTTTGGACAGGTTCTTTTATTGGCAGTCATTGAATGGCATGAGACATATAAACACAGACCACAGCTAGGAAAAGGTTTGACACTTACCGACACATGAACATAAACAGCAGAGCGTCACAAAAATCATTCATATGCCCTGAACCTTTTCGCATAATGTTACAACCACAAATTTTAATGCATCTTTAAGGTAATAAATGGAAGGAAAATTAGACATGTGTTTTTATATTTTAAAATAAAAATGTGACAAATGCGATGTGTGTTTGTATGTAGCTGCCAGTTCTCAATGAGCGATGAAGGAAATGTAGCAAACGTGTTGAGAATGGACAAAAAAATGGATGTAGGTGTAACTGAATACCTCCCTTTCACTGTGAAACATGGCAGTGGCAGTATCATGATGTGGGAATTGTTATCTTCTGCAGGAAAACTGGTGAGAGCAGTGGTTCTCGTGGGCCGGCATCCTGCATGTTTTAGTTCTCTGCCTGGTTTAACACACTTGGACCAAATGAAGGTCTAAGAAGAACATTGACAAGCTCAAAAGGTTGTTACTACCACCACTGGGTTAGAGGATGAAAAGAAGGACTTGAAACTGGTGGCAGTGGTTCATCTCTCTGCAGCACCACATAGCTAGAGCTACAATCGAACGGTTCAGATCAAAGCATATTCATGTGAAGTGGCTCAGTGAAAGGCCAGATCTAAATCTGCTGCAGAATCAGTGGGAAAAGTTCAAAACTGATGCTCATGGACACTCTTCTTCCAAAAGAAAAACAGGTAAAAAAAGCCAAAACATCTTGATGATTAAAGCTGGTGGAGACATGAACATAAACTCTTGTATGTCACATCTTCATAAATTGTGTTCTTGTCAGGTTTCTGTTGCTCTGACTCACAAACCGAAACACAATGTAACATAGTTTGTAACATAGAAGTGACAATATGTGAAAAAAGACAAGCCGTATGAAGATTTTGCAAGGCGCTGCATGAACCAAGAAGAAACAAGAGTTTAGTCTGGGAGGATTTAAGATCCCACATACATATCCTCTGCTGGATGACATTTACCGAGTCGCTCTGTTTTATTGCATTATCCCATAAAACATCCTCCGTTCAGTCCAACAGCAGGACTTCTTTGGGCTACATTTTATTGTTCTTTGTCATTACGTACAATTAAACACAACTACTGGATCAGACGAGAGACAAAACAACAGCATTTAGACATTTTACGGACACAAAATACACAAATATTGAACATTTATTATATATCTGGTGAGCTTGTTTGGATCCCACTAACAATCATCAGCTGCGTAGCTCGTACCATCTGAATGTGGGACACTTTCAACTTTTGCCTTGTAAATACTCAGGTATGAACTGTGTGCACAGAGTATATGCTATGGAGAAAGTGTAAAAAAACGACAGGGCCTTAAAGTGCGTCGCAGTGTTCTGGTCAGCCTGGGTGATCGCACAATGCTACTGCAGAAAGACTGGAGCTGATAGATAACAGTCAAGGAAAGTGCCTCACAACACAGGGCCACTGATATACGGCGACGTTAAGTGGAAAGGACGACACCTGTGGAGACGGACGGCAGTAGGAAGAGCGGCTTGGCCCCCCTGGCTCTGACTCAGAAGCCGCTTTGACTTCAGGAGCCATAAATGTGTCAAAATACTGTGGCTATGACCCTAAAGAGCGCTGTGACGTCAGCTTTTAACGCGAGTAGAAAAACAACCGCAGACGCCTCTCCATTGTCGAGTCCTACCCGTTGTCTTCTGAGACCGCTCTGTCCACTAAGGCGCACAAAAAATAAAAATAACCTGTCGAAACACAACAGCTGTTTTGTCTTCTGTTCTCATTTCCATCTGCACATGGGCATTCACGGGTGGACACTGGGAAAGGTCGGGGGAAAAAAAAAAAACGTAAAAAGTCGACCAAGCAGTTTTGCCAGCGCCACGTGACTGGTCGCTGGCTGTATAGTCTGTTGAACTTGTGTCATTGCTTTTGTTGAGAGATTAACAGAGAACACAGAATGTGGAGCTAGGCCCTGTCGGACAGAGAGAGTCTCAGTCCGGGTAGAGAACCCACGGTGGGCCGACGGTTTCCAAACCTCACTCTAGGTGACCCCCCCCACTCCCCTCTTCTTTGGGATGCGGCCCCTTTGTCCGACCAACTGATTTAAGTCTCCTGGGGATTGGCTCTTGACAGAGACCGAGATGGAGCGATAAACGTGGATAAAAGGACAGAGAGAGAGAACTGGCACCTTGACTCCTCCAGCCACCCTCCAATGAAACCGCACCTTTTTCCCAAGAGCGCCATCCACCAACACAGTAAGTCTGCCGTCCAGGCCGTCGGTTTCTTCCTCGCCGTCTTACGTGGGTTAACTCAGAGATGGTAAAGATTAGCTGTAGTAGCTGTGTTGGGACAATTAGTTCGCAATGTTGGCTCCGGGCTCCCTCATCGCCTGTAAAGGGTGACTTTGTCTCGTGGTGTGAGGGCAAGAGGGTGAAAGAAGTAACAGGGTGCTGCGGGACGTTATTTCAACCGCAGCCGAAAGCTCTCTGGACAGGAAGCGGCCCATCACCTCTCACAGTAGTGAAGGGTAAAATGTTTAGAGAGCTGTTTCTCCCCCAAGCCCCACGACTCCAACTGAAACCCATCCCCCATGTCTTCCTCCAACTCTTCGACTTCCTCCTCCTCCTCCTCGTAGTGGCTGGGCTCCTCGATGGAGGTCTCCAGGTGGTAGGAGTACGGCTGGCCCTCCGTGTACTCGTAGATGGTGGGCAGGCTGCTCTTCAGGCTGCAGCGGCGGCGCAATGCCACCAGCAGCGGCTGGGGCATAGTGAAAATGTCCACGTTGTTGCCCAGGTCGATCCAAGCCAGGCTAGAGAACATCTTGGGGTCCTTGAGCAGTTCGGTGAGGTCCTTGATGATGGCCAGCGTGAGGCGGTTACCGTTGAGAGCCAGGATGCTGAGTTTGGGCAGCAGGGCGAGGAGAGGCAGCAGCAGCCTCAGGTTATCGTCCGTGAGCTCGGTGAAGCTGACGTCCACGGCCACCACGCTGTCCCTGTTGCTCTGGAGGTAGAAAGCCACTTGTCGGACATCGCGGGTGGACAGGGGGATTCCAGACAGGTCCACGCTGTCGTTGGACAGCTTCTTCTGTAGAGTCGTCTTGAGACTGTAGAGAAGGAAACAAAAGAGATCCTTAAGGTCTTTGAATTTACAGAGCAAATGAACACAAGTTAAAATAGGTTTGGAGATAGAAAGGAAACGGATATTTAGTTTGGGCTAAGAAAGTTGTGATTTTATTGCTTTTTGTGTTTATTAGTGGTGATATTTTAACTTGAGAGCAAAGAAAGTTTAAGAAAACCAAAAATGTGATCATTCTTAATGGATGAGCAGATCTGTGTGGGAGTTAGTCTGTTAGTATTATAGTTAAAATTTGTAGTATATTAGCTGAATGTGAGAGGGAATGTATATAAATCTGGAGGTTGTTTATGAACATGTAGGAAGGAAAACATGTATTTTTTATAGTACCTTGATTTATGAATTATACATAATTTAATGTGTAGATTTTTTATATGAATTTGGAGGTTGCCAGGCTGTCTATGTGAAGAAGGGTTTCTACACAGGTACACAGACATATGTATTCTTAATGTATTCTGGTTTATAAATGTTATGTGTTTTAATGCATACAAATGCATTAAAACACTGAAGTTGCGAATTACTTGCAGCTATATCCTCACAGACTTGCTCTCTTCTGTGTTTTGAATGCACTGTCTAATAATTGAAACGAAATGATAATGGATATTTTGGCGACTAGCTCTCAGTGAAATCTAGCAGAGAGTAAAGCAAAGTTGCACTGACTTAAACAAGGATTTATTTAGCAAAACAATAATCATTTTGCTGAGGTTTAGGGAGCATTATTGTAATTTGAAGACAAAGTCTGACAAATGACTGACTCACACTTCTAAGGTCCTTTTCAAAACATTGCATTAGTGGATTAGGGATGGTACATGTGATGCCCTGCACAATTATTCTCACCTCTGGTAGAGATGTATTGTTGAGCCTTGAAGAAATTTCTTAACCACTGTTTGGAAAGTCGTATTTACTGGCTGTTATATCCCAAGTGCCATGAACTCATGATTTGCATGCCTGTTATAAATTTGTCCGGTTGGATGGGGTCTTAATGTGGTAAGAGGTCACATTGAGCGCTGGGAGCATCATAATGACCGATGGGAAACGTTGAATTATCTGAGCTGATATCAACATCGACACAATATTACCACAATCAAGTGATTTTTCTAGACTTTGTAACCCTGATATGTCATTCTTTTAATCTCTAAAAATGAGAGTTGGAGAATATGAATGTAGAGCAGAGATGCAATGATCCGATATTAATATCTGTATCGGTCCAGATATTCAATACAAATCTAGATCTACCGATACCCTATGTGTCCGATCCATAATTGCAGATCTATTCAGTCTAATGCTCTGCTTCTTGCTCTGCTTTTAATTTATTTTTACATTCTATTTAGGATTAATAACTTGCGCTTTCTGAATCATTTGAAAGGTTTGTCGCAGTTCAGCTTTACATGTTTGACCAAAGTAATCAACCTGCTGTTTCTTTATTAAGAATTAAGAGTGTGTTGTTTTTACATGTCTGACCAAGCTTGTGAAGCTAGTGGTGTAGCTAAGTGTGCTTTACTGGTGCAAAGCTATCAAATACATTTTTCATCCAGTGAAGTTATGTCTGTGTTTTAAAAAAAGAATCGTTTTAAGTCAATTCAGCATTGTAGCAGTATCGACTCGTACTAAATTTCAGATATCGGTATCGGTATCAGAAGTGAAAGAAATGGATTGTGGATAGATGGATCTAACGTGAGGCAGAGGCTGAATCAGGAAGTACAAATAGTTCTTCACTCATTCACTTATTCAGACCTGAAAACACTCAAATACATTTCAGTCTGGACAGGAACCCTGGGTGAAGATGTGTTTTACTTCCACCTTCGTGATTTTAAGAAAAACATCTTCATCTGTCACCTGAGAAGTATGTTGCACTGATACCTCCTGCGAGCTCATTTTCCAGCAGAGGTGGTTTCGACTATTGATTAACATAATAGTCGAAATCATATCCATTATTCACAATTCCACCCGACTCGGCCCTTTGTTCTCCGGCGGCGTCATTTTGCCGGAGCCCGTCTCGGCGCACAGAAGACGATGCAGCGTGTTGAACTTGAGCTCTTCCTGAACTGGGCTGTGATTCTGGTGCGGTGTCAGAGTGGATTAGAGCATCCTCTGCTGCCTGGCGACTTACAGTTTCATCCTCAGCGGTTACCTGTCACTTCTGATGCTTTGAAGGTTTTTTTCCCCGTCATATTGAAAATAGTCACGCCTTCAGCAGCTCTTGCTCTGTGGGTTTATAAAGTCAGAGGAAGATCTCCCTACAGAGGGATCCGAACTGGCTGTCCATGGTGACATATTTGTCAGGCTAGCCGTATCTTTTATCAGAGTTTGGATTCGGCCCTTGTTACCTATAATGTGACAGAGGCATAAAGCCCTAATCGCCGTGGAGAAGGGTTTCTGCTCAGGTGTTACAAGCTTGGATCTCACAGCTCTCAGACTGATTTCTTTTTCTGCACCCAGAAAGCAAAGAAATGGTTTTCCGAGGTGATCTGAACATAAACTTTCGTCACCTGTCTTCATAGATTCATCTGACACCAGATAACATGTGCTGAATACTTTTCAGCTTCCTTTTGCTTTGTTTTTGGCCTTTTTTCTAAAGATGATCATACCAGAAATCAGGCAGTTCTTAGCTAAACATAATACCAAGATGTTTTTTTTGGTTGTTTTCTGAAGTTATCTTTAAACCCTTGTGAACTTTGAGGGAAAGCTTAGAGAGATCCAGAGAAAAGTGCACAAACAAAACACCTACCATTATATCTATAAGGTACCAGCACTGAGATAACATTCATAGTTAAAGTTGAACACTATAGTCTAGTAACAGACGTCTATTAAAACGATTAAATCAAATATACATTTTAAGAGGTTTTTCTTTGTGAACAGACTGTGAGCCTCCGGTGGGTCATCAGTCTCCATAAGTTTGAATTCTGTATGAAATTGCGGCAATAAATTATTAAAATATGAATTTTCAAATTGTTTCTTGAAGCAAAGTCAGCATAACTTTATGTGAAAACGAACCTCAATAAGATCCAATTTTCTAAGAGTTCATTTTTCCCCCTCAGCTCGACTCTGAATGAATTTTGCATTATTGGCACCATTTTGTCATTTTGTCTGGTCTTTGCTGACATTTTTTGCAGTCATTTTTTTTTTTTACAGTTTCCATGTCAAAGAGTCTCAAGCAGTAATTTATTAGGCTTTCCAAGGTTTTTCTGCTTTCTTTTTTCATACTATCTGGTTTTGTGTAAAAACTACATTGCAGGTTAGTCCTGCAGAACTTTCCACAATATCTGGTATGCGGAGTAGGAGCGGGAAAAAAGGAAGATATAGAAACAAATTGTGTTTAATAATAAGCTGCAAAGTGGCTAAATCAAGTGCAATGTCACTTTGTGGGAAATGTGCTGCTTTCAGGAACATCTAACCATCAGAATCTATTTTTCTTGGTTTAAAGTTGAAGCTGTTACTAAATTGTAATTAAGAGTTGAATGAGTTTCTATTCCCTATTGCTAATAATCTAACTTTTTCTGATCATTTTGAGGCGTTTTACTGTTTTACTTTCAGAAGACTAAACAAAAAGCTTATTCGGTTTCCAAATAACAGAAATGTAAGAGTGAATGTATCCTAACAATATGTTACAAATTATTAATAAACCATGAAGTCTTTCATAATTTGTGACATTACAAAGACAGACCTCAGCCGCCCACCTAAACTTACGAGAGATTATTAATGAGTGATTAAGAGGCCCATAGTAACTCTGGAGGAGCTGCAGAGATCCTGCAGTATGAATAGTTTTTCTATCAACAGGAAAGCTATTCACACAGCAAATATATCCTTTAAGGGAGACTAGCAAGAAGAAAATAAAACATCTTAATTGCCTGCATGAAAATGGATACTTTTTACGACAACATCTGCACTGACCCGAGACCTTTCAACACAGAAACAGACAACTGCAAGACTACGAAGTGGAAAAATGTGAGGTCCAACACATCAGAGACCATCTCATTATGCTCTCATTTTAACTTCACAGTCAACACAAACACTCAGTGACGTATTTAAAACACGGCCTGGAGAAACTCATTAATTAAGCTCAGCTGAATACAGCGAGCGCCTTGGAAGAGAGAGGGAAAAGTGCTTCATAACATATCTGTTCTTATTACAACGAATATACAAGAATAATTCCAGATAGATAGTGTCTTATATGAACCAAATAATAAATATTTATCAACATACCAAGAAAAACATTTGTTCACTCAGGCTTTTAGTTACTTTTATTTCCATGTCACATGTATGCTGTTTTATCTCTCCCTCAGTTTTACCTTCTCTGATTTTATGTCTTTATTTTTCATACAGACATTTGTGGTTTCCAACTGAAAAAGTGCTACATAAATAAAGTTTACTTGCTACTTTTGAACTGGTGAACTAAATGGCTTTTGTCCACTTCACATTTTGTCACACGGCGTACGGTTATGAACTCTGAGGTTGCTGTGTGACAAATGCAGACTGAATAAGTGTTTTTTCCTCTCGGTAATAACGAGCCTGGATGTGAAGCCCTCACTCACGGGGCGAGTTGGGGACAAAGCGAACAGCAGGCTGGCCTTGTCTCGTCTCTTCAGCTCTGACAGATTTTTGTTCTATTAGTATTCTGTTTTAGGGCGGATTTCAGTGTTAATGATTCATGCTGCTGCTGCTGTCTCCGCCTGCATCAGCCCATCCCTCTGCAGATTTATGAAGCTCCCAACATGACTAAGTGGGAAAAAAAGAAGCTGTCAGCTGAAGAATAGTTGCCATCTAATGTATTTACGGTCTCAAAGACGCTGCGGGTGTCAGATTAATCTTTGATCCTTTTCATTTTTCCGCGACGAGTTAAACTCCGGCGAGCGCAACAAAGCACGGCTCACGCAGATCGACAGCTAGCTCTATGATCCTGTTGATGCTCAACCAACTCATGATGAACCTGTCGGAGATCACAAAGCTCACATTGTCTCCGTTTATTTTTATGACATGAACGCCTTCTTTTAATGTCTGCAGAAGCATCTACAAAAGAAATGCTAAGGTTTTTGTTCCGAGTTGGGAATCTTATTTCCGGAAAGCTAATTCTGCAGAAGCCCTCCACTCTGTAATGAAAATCTACATTTTGTGGAATAACTTAGGTTTGCGTGAGCACAAGGGGACAGATTCGGAGAGATATCAGCGCCGGCTGTGGGCACCGAGCGCCGCTCTCTTGTTGTGCAGATCTGCAGATTAGTTACAGACTGGATGTCTGGACACGAGGGCTTACCAGGCCTGGGATTTCCGCCTGGACATGCTCTGCCTCAGCCACTTTGAGTGCGGGGTCAGGTGGTAGATCAGCTGCCTGCAAATCTTATCAGAAGACTTTATGGTGTCCCCGTCCTGCAACAAGGAGAGCGAGGAAAGAAAAAAGGAGAAGGTTGAAGCAGTGAGAGGAGAAGCAATCGTTGGATCCAGCAATGCAAAACTTTAACTCGTTTCCAAAAACGCGTCACGCGTTATCTTTCACATGAAAAAGAAGGGGAAAAAAAGAAGGTCCAGCATTGTCCTCGGCGCCTTGAGCGAGTGCACAACAAAACCCAATTTAGCCGCCTCGTTGGAGCAAGAAAATCTAATCACATGCCGGGGAGAGAAACACAGGAAGCCCGGCGAGGAGGAGAAATTAAACACAGCAGCGGGTGAAAGCTGCAGAATTTAGGTTAATATCAGTGCAGGAGACACCGGAGGCCACATCGATAGGCACACCTGGGGGATGGGGATGGGGAACAAATTATGAAATAGATTCATCTTTTGTTGCAGAAGCACAATCTCGTGCTGCAAAACATTGAACAACACAACCTTTAATTTCAGTGCAATTATTGAGTGAGGAAGAAAACATCCCAGGTCGAGGAAGTATAGTTTTTAAAACACGTGGCCCAATAATCAGTAGCTTTAAAATTAATTTAAAAGAAACATCTTTTATTTATGTCTTACGCTTTGAAGTTGGACTTTTTTTAAGGAATTGTGAATAAAAAAACACATAACTTTTTGTTTCTGTTGGATAACTGCAGGACATATCGGGGTCACCGAGTCTCCATGACAATCGCTAGACATTATTTACAAGCCAACATTACGCATTGTCGCATTACGCATTAAATAAATAAAATCTTAAATCATGAGCAACCTTTGTCCATGGCTGTCCCAGACAACAGACCAAATACAGAAAGACCAAGCACGATCTAGAGAGGCTGTTCAAAGTTCTCTCTCTAATCCAGCTCTGTAAAATATTAAAGCAGATGACTAAGCGCTGTCCTACGGTTAAAATAAGTTCGTACAAACAAGGCCTGCAGGGATGTTTTTCAAAACTGAGTAAATGCACTCAAATTAAAATGTTGCATTTTTCAAAATGATTAACCGTGAGTTTCATTTTCTCTCCTTGCGGCTTGATGCTTTCAACTTTTCCTGTGTTCATAGATCGCTCTATTTTTGGGTTTGAGAAAAAAAAAGAAACAAAAACATCAAAGAGAGAGTAACCCATGGCGCACAGCGGGCAGAAATGCAACATCCGACTGCAGGAAAAAAAAACAAAAAAACAACAGCCTCAGATTGGATTGTTTCTCCAGCTGAAGGACCGATCGTTAATAAAGATAAATGTCTCGTGGTGCGGTCACACGGGGCACACTGACCTTCTTGGGACACTGCATCTCCCGAGCCAAGCTGAGCAGCAGTTCGTGTGAGATGGGGTCCACCAGGTTGAGGAAGGCGGCGTTTTTGTACAGGATGTCGTTGAGCGAGGTGCCCTCCAAACCCAGGTCCTAGGGAAGCAGGCGAGACAAGAGAAATGAGGAACAACACAACGACAGCGAAAACGTGACCGGACCAAAGCAGGTCATGACTAATACTCCCCACGCTTGGCCTGGGTACGGGGTGAAAGGAGCGGGATGGAAGTAGGTGCCTTCTGTGTCGGGGACGGGAGAGGAAAAAAGGAGTGCTTCCCTTTAGACATTCATTAAAAGAGACAAAGTTTCTCATCTACAGTGGACAGTGAAATCTGGGGCGGCGTGTCAGCGGGAATGTTACCCGAATACAGCGCTAGTCAGAAGTAAGGCCGGGCATTTATCGTATCTTTTATTATTTATCGTGATAAGCTTCTTATCAGGATAAGATTTTGATTTATCGTTGTCACAATAAAATCATGGTAATGATGTTTTGAGACCCCTAAAACTGTCTGTACTGTCAGGATTTTTACAAATTTCCTCCACTGTTTAATAAAGGTGCGTCGATAAATATCAATGAAATCCCACTTCTTTATGTGAGTGGTGACTGAGGTTGGATAATAAATCAATAAGAATATATATTGAGACAGACACATAATCAATATCAATACATCTGATAGAATTTTCAGTCAGTTTACTGAATGTCCAGAAGCGCTGTGCATTCTGGGAGATGTAGGCAGAGGAGACGGTTTAGCTGTTCTCACAGCCAGCTAAGCCAGGTGAAAGGCATCCACTCACTCACTCTTTGGTTACCTAGCAACAGCCTTAAACTGCGCAGCAGCATTTTATGGTTTCACCTCATAACTTCTTAAAAATACAAAATGGTGCGGAATGAAACGTTTGCCATTATCTCAGATATTCAAAACAAAAAATGAATCACTAATTATTGATATCGACCTATATGAGACGCTGATGTGGTGAATCGTTTTCCAGCCATGCTGGTGTTCTAAAGAAGCGTGTTTCAATTGGGAATGTTTTTCAACAGCTGTATTTGTTCTTGTGGGGCTATAATTGAGTCACAGACTTACAGTTACCTAATAAAGGAGTAATAAACAGTTCTTATTGTCACTTTTATAGTACCAAAAAAAATATTGTGATAAAACTGTAAGTCCATGTCGCCCACCACCAATCAGAATGCTGCGCTCACTCATAATTTGAACTAACTCGTAATAATTTGAGTCTTTCAATGATTCATTCGAACCATTCTTTTTCCAGGGTGCATTTTTAAAAAAAACAAGAACGCAGCCAGCGTAAATCTGACTTCATATCCGACCTAATCCTCCTCTTTCACGGTTTTATCAACATGTCCAAGTCGTTGTGCTGCTTTAATGAGAGAACAAAGCCTTCGAGATCATCCATGCAGCACGCGCATACCGTGCACAAAAGCATCTGCATAGATTTTCTGCCCAGCACATTCGCCGTGGATTATAACAGACAGTCTGAGTGGGCGGCTGGCAAGCTCCACTTTTTTAACAAGGGCAACAGCAAACACAGACTGAATCCAAAGCGGAGGAGAAGAAGAAGCTGCTGCCCGTCTGAGGAGGAAGGTATAAAAATATAACCTCCCTCCCCTCCTCCATCTGTCCGCGTTTAGACACGATCAATTGTCATTTGCTAAGCGTGACATGACGGAACAAATCCTTTTTGCATCTGCAGGCAACACTCAGATCTCTGTTTCCTTCCTGGAGCAGAGTGAACACTTCTGAGAGCAAAATCTGTCATAAATCCCCTGAAAAGCGTCATAAAGTGGAGATAAATAATTTAAAAAAAAGGAACAGATTATGAAGAGAGAACGAGGCTGCACGTGTGTCCCATATGTCGCGTGGAGCCCAGCCAGTTTCTCTTCTTCTTATCTTAATTAAGGAGGTGCCATTTTTTCCCCTTCCCTGTATGGAGACTTCAGAGTAATTAACACAGCATTGAGCGGCTAAAACGCAGACCCAAACAAGTGAGATCCCCAAGGAGACGCTGCTAGGTCTGGATGCACCTACTTACATTTTAATACAACATGTCAGAGCAGGTGAGAAAAGCCTTTGAAAACAAACGACTAATTAAGATCCGCCAATGTTTTTTACTCGGCATCCCTGGATGCTGCCTATTCCATGTCTCAAGCGGAATGGGTGGAATATACATAATTAACATAAAATGTAAAAAGAAAAATTCATAAAAAAGCAGGGTTGTTCTTAAATTACATGTATTTTAGAGGTTGGTAAAAAGCGAATGGCTGTTAAGTGAAAAGGCTGCTTGTTTTCTTTCAAAATTGGAAAAGCCAGAAAATTAAATGCCAAGAAGATCTCTGAGAATATTAGTGAACAAAAAGAATCACAAAGAACAAGAAACACAGCAGACAGTGCAGGGGGGGACGTTGTGGAGATGTTTAAAAGCAGCATTATTACATAGAATAACATCCTTCACTGTGGAGATTTCACAGGAGGTGGAAATCCATCGTCAGAAAGTAGAGTGAGAACGGCACAACTAAAACACAAGTAATATAGATATAAAATTGCATTATGAAGACTTTCTGGCATATAATATGACAAATGTAATGATCTCTAGAGCAACAACAAATGCTGCTCTAAAAATGACCCTATCGTCAAATAAACTACTTCAGTTACACTAAGTAGTGCACCTGAATCTTTAAGTAATAAATCATAACTGCCTTCAATCATGTGTTTCAAAAATATTGACAATTAAAGATGTCAGTAAAAAAGACAAAATTCAAACAGCAAAAGTACCAAAAGTAATGTCAGGTTTTGGGGGTTGCAGTTACCCACATATCGGTGGCTGCATCATGCTGTGGGGATGCTTTCTGCAACAATTTGGGAGAAAACTGTGTTTCTAAATGCACAAAGCAGGGACAGCCAAAAAAACAAACTAAAAAAACCTACAGCTGTTAATTCTGCAAAAAAAGGTTTTTCCAAAGCTTACACTCTTTTTAGACTTGTATTTGTTAAAACCTCTCTTTTCACTCACCGATTAAGTGCTAATCTATCGAATAAAATAAACTCATGTTTGTATTTGAAATATAACAAAATGTGGAAAAAGTCCAAGAGGCATTAAAGAGGAAAGTACTTTGTAAAAAAAAAAAGACTCACACAGAATAAACAAAGAAAGTATATCCTGCAGAGGCAAGGACAGCACTTGATGTTTTTTTTTTTTTATTACTTCTGTGACCTTATTCCTTGTAGTAAAGAGCAAATATAACCTTTAAAGACGCATTTGTTTTTCTGTTGAGGTAAACAAAGCCGCTGGCAGGGCTTAAATTGTCGCAGCAGAGGGAGATAGCCATTAAATGTGGGGAAGCGATAAAGAGGGCATGTAGCTGTAATGGCAGCATTAAAACAGCCCGAGGAGAGACACGAGTCCGCCTATAGAGGAGGAAACAAAGGCACGGACGCACGGGGGTCGGCGTGCGCGTGGAAATATCCAGAGCCCATCAGCCAGGGAGAGAAAATGAAATTAGAGGAAACGCAATGACACACACACACAGCATGCGGCTTGACCGACTATTCTTTTGAATCTCATGTCAACGCATCTCACCGCGCTGAGTCACGAGAAACAGCGCGTCACAGGTACGCTGCTCGGCGAGCGGCCTACTTTACATTACATTACTTTACATACAAACAGAGGGGGGGGGGGGGGAAGAAACAAAGTGACAGAGTCCAAACCACACGAAGATAGATAGATAGATGCTGGGGTGGAGGTGAGTTGGGGTCAAGGGTCAAAGGGATCTGGAATTGAAGCCCAGTCTGGATGAAAGAATCATATGTAGTTCAAACAAAATATAAAACATGGTCTGACAGCTTTTACAACAGAAAAAAAGATCAAATTCATCCAGCTGACCATCAGCAAGGAAAATACAGGAAATAATGACTAAAAATAGTTTAATCTAAAATAAAGTGGATGCCAAAGGGTAATTTAAATCACAAGGAAAAAGAAAACAACAAATTATCAAAAACACAAACCCAGGAAAACCCAAAACAACCCAAGACCCTGGAAAAAGTAGATCCCACATTACTAATGCAAGCAAATCTAGCACCACGTTTTCATCGGATTGTTGTTGGACAGCTTATTTATTGACCCAGATTTCCTGATACTTGAAATCAGGAAATCTTATCCACGGATCTTATCTGCCTCCAGACAGGTCTGAACATCATCCCCTGTCCTCTTTTGCTCTGTTGGGAAAGAGTGCTGACTGACAGACCCGCCCACCGGGTCGCATGGTTGACAATAGTCACCCCATTGTTACCAACTTACCAACTCTGTCACTTTATTGACCAGCTTTTCAGACCAAAAGTTAGCTGTAGCTCAAAATTGTACAGCAATCGGCAGGTCATACTTTTTAAAAAATTGGTGATCGGCCTGAAAACTGCAATCAGTGCGCCCCTAGATGGGACTCTGAATAAAGATTTAAGAGTCGTGGAAACCTTTTAAAGATACTGGTAGACTTTGATTCCAGTAACTGGTACTTGCTTAATACGCATTTATATTTTAAATTAGGACATTAACTAATTAATGCATCTGTAATTTTTTTGCTGTCTTCCTTAGTTGAATGTCCTTCATCTATACCAACTCTCTAACATTGTGAGAGTGCAGTCTAATAATAATCAATTTGACCAAATACATATCCCCCCCCCCCCCCCATCTGCCCGTTTAAAAAGTTTCTGGAAGCGCCCCTGGGTCTAAAAGTGTTTAACCATGCTACCATCAGCCCCTCATAAGGATGCGAGGTGGTGAGGGCACCTGACCTCTCCGTCCCTCCTTTTTACCTTCCTCAGCAGCTTGAGCACGTCGGTCGCCTGCTCGATTTTGCGCTCGCGCAGCAGCTTCTGGATCTCCTTGATCCACGCCACCCTCCTCATGTAGGGGCTGTGGTTGGCCCTGCGCAGCATCCCGGGCAGCTTGTCTGACTTCAGCATCAGAGCAAACAGAAAGTCCCCGCCGCCCCGGCCGCCCCTGTCGCCCTCCCCGGCGCCGTCCTGCAGCCTGCGCCGCTTTTTGGAGAAATTCTCGTTGTCCAGGCTGCTCTGCCTGCTCAGTCTGGAACCCATGGCGAGCCGCGCGAGCTCGCTCTCTCTCTCTCGCTCTCTTCTTTTTTGTTTGTTGATGAAGGGATGCAGCTGCGACAGTGTTACCAGAAGGACAAACACATGACACAGCCGCGGTTCCGACGTTCCTCGTTGTGTACCGGGTAAACAGCGCCGAGCCGTCTGGAGCTGCGTGGAGGAAGGCCGGCCGGCTGGCAGCAAGGCAGCAGCTTATCCGGGGCAGAGCTTCGAAAAACAAAATAAATACAAAGCGGCGCTTTACGCATCCGGCCCAGAGCTGCTCGCGCGGCTACGTGCGGTACGTGTGATGCCTGGGATGATGAGGAGCTTCATCCTCCGCTGCTGTTTGGGTCTGTGCAATGTGGAGCGTCTGACCAATCACAGCGTCTGCAGCCCGCTGAGCATCTCTTTGAAAAGCCCTCGCTGCTTCGCAGCAGAATAAGATTGTTAAACTTGTCGAGATTCAGGTCGTTAACGCGAGAGACACAACGATCAACAACGAGCAAAAGTTGTACTTCAATTTAAGATTTCAAATGGTTTTCTTACATGCAAGAGTATCTGGAAAAAAACCAAAATAGTGAAACTGAACGCAATGAAGGATACACAGGCAAAAGGAAAACAACAATGACACTGAATAAATAAAAACAATTTTTGAAGAAATGTTGATGGTTCCTTTCATTTGGTGCGTACAGTCCAAAATGTATGGAACTAAATTGGGAACATAGAGTTTATTCAAAAGTAAAAAAAGAACAACTTGTGAAACTGTGAACTACGTTTGCTTTTATTTTGAAAAGTATTTGTAAACTTTATTTTGAAAGCCCCAAATAATTCTTTGCTGATGCTAATTGTGAAAGCTCAGGTTTAACCTTCTCCTGTCAGGGACACACCCAGCACATTTCTGGTCATCACTGTGTTCCCTGACTTGTTTTTGTTTTTTCTGTCAGCAGGTTAAAGTTGGATAACACATCAGCTCACTTTCTGTCAAGTAAACTTATAAAAATACTGGGGCTTTTATTTTGAAGAATTTACTCCTGGGTTAGTTTTCTTAGAACTATTACAACTACATTTCCAACAATTCAGCCCCCAAAATATTGAAGATGTAATTTTGAAGCGTTCCTGTGAATCGTATTTGGTAATGATTTAGCTCCATCAGGCAATAAAAACCTGCTCTTTTCTTTTTTGCATTTAATCTTTATTTCACATAAAAATCCCACTGAGATTAAAAATCTCTTTTTGCAAGAGAACCCTGCCCAGGACTGGCAGCGGGACATGGAGGTTACAGAATATTCACAGCAAAACCCTGGAAAGATTAACACTGTCACAAATAAATTAATTCAAAGATTCCTCAGTTGAAACATTTGCAGACAGATGGCTCTGTCTCAAAATTAGTAGGAACAGCCTTGAAAACATTCAGTGACAACAGCATCTTTAGGTTCACGTCTTTCTGCAACTGGTTCCAAGAAGATAGAGAGATTTCTTTCCATATTCAGTTTGGACGTTGTAGCCAAAAGTGAGAATATCCTCCAATGGACTTGGTTTTTATGGAAAGTTTTCCAGGTCAAATAACATTACAGTCTATGGTGGAGTTCTCTCAGCTCTCACCAGTCTAGGCTTTTCTCACCTTTCAGTTCTGTTGGACAACAACAGGTAAATACGTCACAACTTGTTCAGACTTCAACTTTCAATTCAAATAAGTAACAGGCGTGACACCTGCGTGGCCAGGAAGGCAGTGGCGTGGCGGGAAGGCAGTGGCGTGGCGGGAAGGCAGTGGCGTGGCCGGGAAGGCAGTGGCGTGGCGGGAAGGCAGTGGCGTGGCCGGGAAGGCAGTGGCGTGGCCGCTGAGCTCCCCCCTCCATGGTACCACCGATCCAGCCTTCAAAAGGGCTAAAAGTACATATTATTACCAGCTGTTTGAAACAAGCTCTGCGCTCTCCCACCGGCCATTAGATAAGTAGGAATTTCTCTTTTGGGCAGTCGAGCTGTCACTTTGCTTTTATACAAGCTGTCAGATCCAATTTGCTCCTGTCAGTGCTCTTTCTTTGAGGAACTTCCATGGCCCAGTTTTTCGCAGTCACTCTCTGGATCGGTATCTGTTTCCATGGGCCCACACTGAGAGGGGGCAGGGAGGGAGGAGAGGTGCCCCAGGGGGTGGCTTCAAACTACAAAGTAGACAGTTATCAGTAATTTCTCCCTCCTCTGCAGCCTGATTCTATTTGTAGCTTCAATCCTTGTGGCTTAAAGCACTTTGATCCTGATTTGACCTTATTCTCTTCTATGATTCAAGCTTACCGTTTTTGGTGTGGGTTATATCTGCTCTCCAACACCTGTTTCTCCTCCCCAAATGCCCCGTGTTGCTCACTTTCCTCAATGCTGTATTTATACAGCTACATCCTTTCTATAATGTTACTTATTAGCACCAACAGATTCTGCAATATTAATACACTAACCTGCCTTTATCTGACATGACTGTGCTTTTTTTCTTCATGTATCATTACTGCTTTTTCAGGTCTTGCTTTTCTAATGAACCAGTTCAGATGTGGATATGGATTATCACCGGGAGATGAGTGTTAAAAATTATTCAGATCACAACACAGTCAGTAAAAACTGTAGATAAAGGCTTTTCTCATCTAGCCGAAAATCTCTAGTGGCAGAACGGAGTATTACAAAAACAATCCATTTGATAAAGAAATCTCTTAAGTCGGCTGCCCAGTGGCGCAGCTGGTAGAGCTGTTGCCTTGCACCAAGAAGGTTCTGGGTTCGATTCCCGGCCCCGGTCTTTCTGCATGGAGTTTGCATGTTCTCCCTGTGCATGCGTGGCTTCTCTCCAGGTACTCCGGCTTCCTCCCACAGTCCAAAAACATGACTGTCAGGTTAATTGGCCTCTCTAAATTGTCCCTAGGTGTGAGTGTGTGTGTACATGTTTGTTTGTCCTGTCTGTCTCTGTGTTGCGCTGCGACAGACTGACGACCTGTCCAGGGTGACCCGCCTCTCGCCCGGAACGTTAGCTGGAGATAGACACCAGCAACCCTCCCAACCCCAATAAGGGAAAAGGGTGCAGGAAAATGGATGGTCTCTTAAGTCTCTTACACTTAGAGAATTTCTCCCCTTGTGTAAAAATACTTTAATAATTCACATTATAGTGAAATTGTAAGGTAGACATTATCCAATTGCTTTAGTTTAAATCACAAAGACAACAGCCTTCTAGTAATATTAACATAGGACATTGATTATTGCATTGATAGTTAGACCGTTTACAGTGTCTATTTATTTATTGCTAATTTAACAATGCAGCTAGGCTAAGAGCTACATTAGCACAATTAAATACAAAAAATTAAAAGCAACATTCAAGTGAGAAATTACATTTGTCATTCTGTCTTTCATATATGACCAGAATTTTAAAAAGCTGAAATGAGCTGGTTTATTTCAGTGGAGCTGATTTTTGCACCAGACCATCACTGTCTGCTTTTTTTTTTTTTTTTAAGAGCTAAATTTATCTTGCAAGTGAGCAGAATAAGAGCCTTCATTCAGCCTGCTGACTGGCAGTGATCAGCAGCTGGTAGGAAAAGGAGAGCGCTGTGTCATTCTGCTCAGTCCAACACTTTCTCTATCGTTTCTTGCAAGAACAGGAGCAAGAAAATACTAAAGATTTTTAAGTAAAGCTTTGTAAGCCTTCCTGACCTCGTGGCCTGAGACTGGTAACCGTGATGCGTATTCTCCACACTGTCACATTTACACAAAACCAATCCCTAACAAATGTTTTTAATCAGACAAGTTAATCTAAAAATCCCAATTGCACTGCGTTTTTCCTCTTTACCTTAATTTAGCCAAAAAAAGTACAACGTTATGGTGTCACCTGGGTTGCATCGGTTTGAGTTGAACATAAATCTTGCATCACTGCAGAAGAGACACATTGCACATTTCTCTCAATAGAAACGTGCTTGTGTGCTGACATGTGGCCCCGTTTTCAGCGGTGCTTCTTCGGCTCCATCATCTAAACCCATTAGGTTGTCGGGTGGAAAACTTGAGCATGTGGTAGTGACATTTCAAAAGGACAACAGAAGAAATCAGGTCTGTGAAGAGAGCACACAGCTCATGCAGAATAACAACTGGAGGCAGCAAAGCATTCATGCCTCAGTTGCTTATATGCTTATATGGATTAGGATGCTGATTATGAGCATGATGCCCTCAATTTGACTCTTTTGAGTTCTGCACACTCGGCCCGAGCCAATATATTACAGCAAAGCAATGTTTCTGTAAGTCAGACCTGTGCTGCTGGATTTATGCGTAATTTTTTTTAGCTACTCACAGAAATAGGCAACAACATCTCTGAGTCTGGAAAGGGTCCACAAACGGAGAGAACTTCAAATCTGGGTTGGACGACCTAAACTATTCCAGGAGCATATCGAAAACTCCTTGAGGAAACCATAGAAGAATCTAGAACAACATCTAAAACACTGCAGGGCTCATCTGCCATAGATAAGGCCAGAGATCATGATTTCATGACTCAGCAATAACAAAGGAACCCTTTTAGGGTCTATTACAGCTCCCAGAGCGCTTGGTGTAACCGATGACCAACGCTTTTATGAATGCGTGGGTTAACCAGCAGTAAATCCACCACTGAATGGTTCAGATAACACAAAATAAAGGTTTCGAGGTGGCCTATTCAAAGTCGGAAGCATGAATCTGATTGAGATGTGGTGGCATGATTCTCAAAAACAAGCCAGCGCAGTTGTACTAAAACAATTTTGCATTCAAGAATGGATCTCCACAGTGATGTCAAACACTTACTTATTGTTTCTACTCTGATGCCTGATGGGAGTTTTGGCCATCAAGAGCAACTTGTTATCAACTGTAGGAGGCGTTTGCTTCCTCACACCAGTCATGGTTGGCTTGGACAGCTCTTTAAATAAAATAAATCATAATGTGAAAACTGCATTCAGTGCTTTACTCTGGTTCTCTTTGTCTAATATTTAGTTTAATGACCTGAAACATTTAAGACAAAAAAAAAAAAAAAAATAGAAGAAAACTATAACACCTGTTTCACAGCAATATCTGCACATATGTTGCCATCTATATCCTGATGTGATGATGCACTTTGAAAAACCCAACCGCTCATCACTGCTGGTACATAAAACAGAGATCCTGTTATTAACAGCCCAGCAGATGACCATGAAAACACGTGACATCACCTCCTTCCTCCGCCGCCGTCGTGTCCCAGCTGTTGCTGCTGCCGGGTCGTGATTACATTTTGCTGCTGCACATGCAGGAACAGAAGAGCCCACAACCCCGCCTTTTTTGTTGTTGTTGTTGTGCAAAAACAAACTGGGGCAAATCATGGCGGGAAGCGAGAGAGATAGAGAGAGCATCCTTCCCAGTTAATCCAAAAGAAAAACCTCCAGCTGTAAGCGTCTAGATCGGGGATAAAAACATGTAGATGTTCAATCATCCAGAGACAATCACATGCAGGAATAGTTAAGGAAAGCTTCTGTGGCCTGCAGCAGCGCACAGTAAGGCGATTGTCCTCTTTTGTAATAATTCAGCTGTGAGTGCGGAATAAACATCGCTGCTTTTTGTGGCTTTTGAACCTGAGAGACGCAGAACAAGATAGAAGTGATTCGATATAGAGCCGACCTGCAGCTGGACAGGAGCGATTAATGCAGGCCAGCAACTGGGCCGTACACCGGAACAGCTGACGGAAACCGGGTGTGGTGACGACTTGCATCGTCGTGTTTTATATTTAGTCAAGCCTTAAACTCTATGGTTCTTCAGCACGGTGTTGAGAAGCGCTTGTGTGAGAATTGGGAGAAAGCTGATGCCGTGCTTCCCAGAAATCTTTGCAAATAAAAATTTGAAAAGGGTGGAAAGCATTTTTAGTCAACCCTCTTGAGTCAGTAACTGATTTTCATTTGGATTTGGTTCTGGACTTTGACTGGGCTCTGGTTGTATTTTTGGTTTCGTGAACTTTCACCCCTGTCTCGTATATCTCGCAACTTCCGGCAAGTTTTCTTACCGGGTCACCCTGTGTTTATCTGATTTATCTTCCCACCAACTCTGGGAGGAAAAAAAAACAGTATTTTATAACCAGGGATGGCATATTTAGAGGTGTGTAGAGTTAGTTATATGGCACAATTTGTTTTACATTTAGACCAAAATGTTCAACTTTCCTCTCTTAAGACCAGAGCTTCTTCTTAAAAAGTTTGTGCTGCCCCTTACATTGCAAACTGAGAACAGGACTTCTTAAGTTTTTCTTAAGGCCAATGAACCATAAAGATTTAATTGGAGGGATGTGCGATTAATAGTTGTCTCAATAAGAGATACTCTCAACTGTGAGAGTTCAGATTTTTGGAAAAAAATACAAATAAATAAAATAAAGAAGCAGACAAACTGAAAACTACTTTATTGTTGATCTAAGACATAAAATCCCAGTAAAACTCATTGAAAGGTTGTAGCATCACAAAACGCAAACAGGAGGTGTGCATGCTTTTGAAAGAGACACTGTTAGCTGCTGAACGAACACATGAAGATCAGAGAATGCAGAGTCAGGTCTTTAAATAGATCACTCTCACCTTCACGCCGGCAGGCCGAGGCAGACTGACAGCAAAGTGAAATGGAAGGTTATGGATGATTTGGGGGACAAACGCCCAAGAGTTTCACTCTAAAGAAATGAGAGGAAGGCATCCATCACTTGGAAAACCTCTGTCGTTATCTGAGAAATGATGGATTAAACTGTAACTGCCTCTGATTTTTGTGAAGATTTAATTCAGCAGTTTAGCTTTCAGAGCCCATCTTCAATTACAGGGTCGTATTGAGACAGAATAAAGTTGCGATAACTGTTATTTTTCCGTATTTTATTATGCGTAATCTTATCTCTTGAAGCACCCGACAGGAACACAGCATGTGTTTATTAAGCACAGTATGACACTGAGCTCACACCTGAAAAACATGGATGACACACCCAGTGACTTAAGCCAGACGTCTTTAACACCTCAGCATTACAGCTGATGCTCATTCAGGCTCTGGTTGCCTCCTGTTGTTTCTCTTCGGCTTGATGTTGGTTTTTTTTATATCAGCCTGTGGAAAATAGCAGCATATCAAAGGTGAGCAAACTTTAAAAAAAACATTTATGGGGAAAAAAATATATATCTGTGGGAGAATATATTTTTTTCACCTGAGCTGCAGGTCTGATCAAGGCGGTGTGATGATTTTCTCGAACAGGAAAATGGTCGGGAAGTCCCTGATTGCTGGTGTGGTGGTCCTTCTGGTGGCCACGGTGAGCCTGTTCCTGGGGGTCTTCATGGGCTTAGGGAGGAAAAACGCGCCTCCCCCCTCAGACTACTTCTACTCAAAGGCCGCCGTGGCTGCTGATGCAGGAAAGTGCTCAGAAGTGGGGAGGTAAGAGCAAAGCCCGAGCGCATTTGTTGAGCTACGTGTGTGTGTGGGTGTGTATGTGTGCTTCTCATCCAGTAAGTGCATTCTTGTGTTCCCAGGGACATTTTGAAGAGAAATGGCTCAGCCGTGGATGCTTCCATCGCCACCCTGCTATGTGTCGGCCTTTTGAACGCTCACAGCATGGGCATCGGGGGAGGGCTCTACTTTATAATATACAACGCTTCCACAGGTGAGTGTGTACCGAAGAGGTCAAGAGGTCACAGCGGATGAAAAAAATACGAGCACTTCCCTATCACCCCTCGCTCTCTGCCGAACAGGGATGGTGGAAACGATAGATGCGAGGGAGACGGCACCCATGAACGCCACTGAAGACATGTTTGGCAACAATACTAAACTTTCTCGCACAGGTACCGACCGGCTGTGTGCCTGCAGAGTATTTCCCAGCAACAGATTTCCTTTTTGCTTCTGTCTATCCTCTTTAATCTCTAACAGCAAGAGCAGGACTCAGGGTGGACATATTCTAGTCTTAAAGTTGTCCATCCAGCTTCTGAGGAGTACTCTGTCTTTTGCAAGACATTTCTGTCACATCTCTTGCTCTAATTATAATAGCATCATTCAAATAAAATAGCAGAAGACGTTAAATACAGACAACCAAAAACGCCTTGTGTGCTTTTGCTTTAATCAGCAATGTTTGACAAAGACACGACTTGTTTTTGCATGACAGGTGGATTATCCATAGCGATCCCAGGAGAGATCCGAGGTTACGAGATGGCACACAAACGGCATGGCAGGCTTCCCTGGAAGGAGCTGTTCGAGCCTAGCATCGCTCTGGCTCGTGACGGTTTCCCCATCGGGAAGGCTCTGGCTCACGCCATCTTTAAGAGCAAAGAGTCCATTCAAGCAGACGCCAACATGTGGTGAGGGGGAACAAGAAGAGTTGGCGTGGACAATGTCTTAATAAAAAAGAAACAGCTGCTGCATTGTGTTGCTAACGTGAATGCTGTTAGAGAAGGAGTTGATTAGTTTTAAACATTGGTTCAAAACCCCAGTTAGAGAAGATAGTAGAAGGAGCCTCACTGTTGCTTACCGACCGCAAATTTTAATTATTCAACAACAATCTGGTCAGGTTTCCCAGAACTTTTTCCAACAGGAAAAATAAGATGGCAAGATGATTTTGCATAATAATGTAAATGTCAGTCGGTTTGTTGTTTTACTTTAGTTAAAACTAGAGAGTAAATTTGAACATTTACATTAGCCTTTTACCTGCTGAATGATTGGCTCAAGCTAGCTGTGTTCACACTTGGACCAAAGAATTGGTCATAAAGTTAATACAGACGCTTAACTGCACCGTGCAACATACATTTTCATATCCAAACTGCATAGTGTTTGTCAATAAAAGTCCTATTATTATGAAGTTGTTGTTGAGCTACACAGTGCCACGGTAGCTAGCGCGCTCACCTCAAACAACATAAAATCCTGGTTGACAGGTGAACCTTCCAGTGTGAAGTTGATTTGTTCTGTCTAGAATATCTGCAAAGCGCTTTTACCTCCTAAGCATTGGTGACTTCTCACTGGGTACCCAGTTTCCTCCCACAGTTCAAAAACATGCATGTTAGGTTAGCTATAGGCACTCTGGACAAGCCACCAGTCCACACTGACTTCATTCAGTCAAAGTCTGAAAATTGAAAATAGTTAGCTAGTTAGCTAACCAAAATTATGATGCTAACATCATAGCATCATAACTAGCTAAGAGTTCTTAGCTAGTTAGAAAATAGATAGCATTCAATAGCTTAATTGAACAAATGTGATGTGTGGTGGGAAGTAAAGCCATCAACCCGACCCACTGCCCTTAACATCTTTAAACAGTATCATTTTCTCATCTTGCCGTTACTTGTTTCATTGTGTCAAATAGGTTGAGTGAAGTCGTTTCAAGTTGTGTTTAAACTCGGTTAGTAATAATGAGGCTCCTCCTGCTCTACTCTCCAGCCCCACAAACCAGGTCACAATGTTTGAACTAATGTGTTTGTTTAGAATGATCCAGCAGCCTAAACCCAGCATGTGAGGTAAAGAAATAATAACTCAGCAGTATTTTATGGGTAATACTCTGTTTACACACGAGTTTTTTGTTTTTCTTCTTTTCTGCTTTGTGTGCACAGGGTTCCACATTCCCAGTCATATCTTGCCGGCTTTAATTTTCTCTGTCTTCAGACACTTGTAACATCTTTATTTTGTTGCCTTTGTGGTCATTTTTCAGTGAGGTGTTCTGCGATTCTGAAAAGAGAATCCTGAAGGAAAACGACATTGTTAAATTCCCGAAGCTGGCTGAGACGTATCAGCGGATAGCGGACGAAGGGCCTGATGTGTTTTACAACGGGACCATGGCACAGAGCATCGTTGAGGACATCCAGGCCGCAGGTGCTGTGCTCAATATGTTGACTTTTTGTCATGATTTGAGTGGTTGTGATGGTGAGAAAACGCAGGCAGAATCAAGTTGTGGAATGAAATGGTGGTTTAATGATGAGCGGATACACAAAATGCTGGCAGCACAGGGAAGCGGCAGTAAACTGAGACACAATGAGACATGGGACAAGAGACAAAGACAACAGGTGGACTTAAATACACAGGGAGGGCAATCAGGGAACGAGACACAGCTGGGAATAGTCAAGGGGAGCAGACTGGACAACACAGGGACTCAGATCTCACTAAACACAGAAAACCTAAAATAAACACAGAGAGAACTCAAATCACTACACTTTTAAATGAAAGGAAGTGGGAAAACAGACATAGAGGAGCTGTGATGAAGTTGCAGAAAGTCTTAAAAATAGACCTTTTTTTTAAGGTTTTATTGGCTCTAGTGGCCTTTATTTAATAGTTAGTGGACAGGAATGAGGGAAATGAGGAAGACATGCAGCAAAGGTCGCCAGGCCGGGATTCGAGCCTGGGACGGCTGCGTCAAGGACTAGGGCCTCCGTATGTGGGTGTGCTAAACCCCTGCGCCACCAAAGCACCCAAAAATAGACCTTTTCTTTGAGTAGAATTAATTACATGTAGGTGTCAGAGCCTCATTTTGTCATTAGGGCAGCGCTCAGTCTTGTCCTGTAAGATCTCACAAAGTTGGTGCATAGAGAGAGAGGCATCTTTCATTTTATTATAAACATTGTCCAGCGGTCTAAGTTCTCTCTTACGTTTTCCTCTGCAAATTTTCTGGGACATTAAGACAGCAGCTGATTTTATGTCTGTTGAACCATTTCTTTGTTGATTTGGTCATGTTTTAGCTTACATGTAGAGCCCACCCTTATTTTTATTGTTCAAAACATGTTAGTGTTTTATACCATTTATGCTGCCATGTTCTCTAAGAAGCTTATCTGGGCCTTTTGAAGAGAAACCGATCCACAATGTCACAAACCGTCAACTGCACTAAACAGTTCCCATGAAGCGGTTTTCATACATGTTCCTCCTTGGTTTTATGCTAAGTCCATCTTGAAGGGTTTGCTATCAAAAAGTAAAAATAAAAAATCTTAATTTTTGACCAAGGCACACTGTTCCACTTAAAATCCCAGTGCAGCTTAGAAAACCCCACACTCTTAAATTTATGATGAGTTTTTTCCCAGCATTAATATTATCTGATTGGCCGTTCTGTGGCATATCAGGGCTGTTACAAAGATTTGTTAAACCCAAACTGTTACTCTTTGCTGCAATTCTCTAAACAGCAAACTTTACTTCTCTTACTATTTTAATTCATGCCCCAAAAAAAAAACCGAAGGCAAAGGTTTGCTAACTGCATGTTCTCAGAAACTCTGATTAACTTAAATTGTATTTATTTCCAAGAGATGACAAAATGTCCTAATATGAGATTTATTATTTTTTTTAAATAAATGTACTCAGAAAAAGGGTGGGATTTTCGACATTATTCAAGCAAACAATTTGCACAACACATGCATCAAGAAGTAGAGTGAAAAACCAAGTTGAAGTTGAAGTGCATTCGCAGCGGTTTCATCTCTGTTCCAGGTGGCATCATCACGCTCGATGACTTGCTGGAGTACCAGCCTGTGCTGAACGAGAACCCTCTGAAGCTGAACGTTGGGGAATACACAATCCACGTTCCAGACGCCCCCTCCAGCGGGCCCGTGCTGGCACTCATTCTCAATATAGTGGATGGTGAGCAGGCCGGCTGAGTGCTTGGGCAGCCACGCGGAAGAAAGGATGTCAGGTTTCCCTAGGTCATCCCAGGAATGTTTCCCCGCCTGCTGTGGAGGCAGAAAACACTTGCGCTTGCCAGATGGAAAAGCTCCCTCACAGCTCCATCTGTTGTAGCGGGGAAGCTGCGCTCCAAACAACAAAGAGAGAAGCTTGCAGCATTAATGTTGCATCAGGGAAAACTAGGACATACCTACAGATTCGCAGCCATTGCAAGTTATGAAACAATTTAAGTAAAATGTGAAAATGTAATAATATTCATGTAAAATGAAAAACTAGGATAAACACCTTAAAATTTGTGTTTGTTTTTAGGAAATGTCCACAAGTTGATAACCAGTCTGATTTCCTACTTGACCCTCAAAATGAAAGTGATTAAATCTGGTTTGGAAAGTCTATTTGTTTTATTCGTAAACTTAAAATGCATTTTTCAGCTCATGAAAAAGTTAGGATATCCCTGCCTTCCACTAACCTCATTTAGAGTAGCAATCTTCTGATCATGTGCACCTAATCTGATGTTAGTGTCAGAATCTTTTGGTGAACAAATGAAATTTGGGGTTTGCAGAAGAAGGTTTTCAAAAGTCTTTTCTTCAGCTTGTCTTGCAATAAGTGAATTTGTGAGCATTGTCAACACTGATAATAATAGTTGTCTGTGTCAAAATATGTTAGAAAACATTTACTTTGATAGGATTTCTATGTTTTATTTCCACATAACTGCATGTTTCTGTTTCTGCTGCGGACATTTTGCAGGGTACAACTTCACGGACACAAGTGTCTCAACAGCCGAGAAAAAAACTCTGACTTACCATCGCATCGTTGAGGCTTTTCGCTTTGCCTACGCCAAGAGAAGCAGACTGGGCGACCCCCGGTACCTCAACATTACAGATGTAAGCTCGCCCGATTCAAGCTTTTCATTCCAGTTTAACTGCAACATCTGCGGCCACAAGCGTCTCAGAGCCTCTCATAATCGCGTCTGGTTGTTTTCTCCACCGTTTCAGCTGATCCACAACATGACCTCAGACTACTTTGCTGACGGCATAAGGAGTAAAATTACGGATGACACCACACACCCGGATAACTACT
The DNA here is from genome assembly GCA_902982915.1 of Phalloptychus januarius. Classification (NCBI taxonomy): domain Eukaryota; kingdom Metazoa; phylum Chordata; class Actinopteri; order Cyprinodontiformes; family Poeciliidae; genus Phalloptychus; species Phalloptychus januarius. The sequence continues at coordinate 21,049,239 of CADWAE010000482.1, read as the reverse complement.
ATGAACCTGAGTATTTTGTTCCAGAAAACCACGGCACAGCTCACCTGTCCGTCATAGCCGAGGATGGAAGTGCAGTCGCTGCCACCAGCACCATTAATCTGTAGTGAGAGTCCTAAATGTTCAACTCTTTAAGACACTTGATTTAGGTAGATAAAAAAACAAAGCCTTTCTAAGAGTTGCTTTTGCTCCGCAGCTTTGGGTCTAAAGTCATGTCTCGGTCCACGGGGATCATCTTCAACGATGAAATGGACGATTTCAGCTCTCCGTACATGACCAATGGATTTGGAATCCCACCGTCACCCAACAACTTCATACAGCCAGGTTTCAACAAATCAGCCAATCGGCATCTTGTCGTAAAACCTCAATGTGTTTTCTTGGCATTGTGTGTGAGACATACCAACAGTGCAGTGAATGATTGTGAACTAGAAGAGAAAACAATCTTTTCATGAAAATTTGAAAAGTCTGGTTTGAATTTGCATACTGCCCCCTCTACCCTGGCACCCTCAAATCAAATCCAGTGAAAACAAAAGTGGCCTGATCTCAAATGGAGTCCACCTGTGTGGAAATGTAATTTCACTGGAAATACAGCGGTTCTGTGAAGGCAACAGAGTAAACAACAGAGAGTCAACAGATTTACATAGACTCAGGAACACAGCAGGTCAGGGATGAACTTGTGCAGAATTTGAAAGCACAGTTTGATGATAAAAAACAATTTTCCAGGCATCCCGAACCATCTAAAACATGCAGGGTGTCCAAACACACCCTGGGTCTTTGGACTAAACCCAAATAAAATACATAAATGCGCTTGTCGTTGTAACATGACCAGAGATGCCAATTTTGCAAGGCACTGTAGAACCACTTTCTGTTTCTCTGTTGTAGGTAAAAGACCTCTGTCCTCAATGTGTCCAACAATCATCTTCGACAAAGACAACAGAGTGAAGATGGTCGTAGGAGCATCTGGAGGCACAAAAATCACCACGGCTACTGCTCTGGTGAGTAGGACTCAGTCGCTCTCGTCTCCTGTAGATTCCCACTCTGCGTCCTGCAAAACTTATGTGACATGTTGTGGTGGCAACAGGTTATCCTCAACTCCCTTTTCTTCAACTATGACCTTAAGAAAGCTGTGATGGAGCCGCGCGTTCACAATCAGCTCAACCCCAACATGACAGTGGTGGAGCAGGGCTTCGAAAAGGTGAGTCAGGCATGGAAGCAGCGTGCAAAACGTCAGGAAAGAAAGGAAAGGTTAGCAGTAAGGCTACGAGATCAAACGACCTTTCGGTAACTCTCCTATAAGGTAAATCTGAAACGTCAACTGGTGTTGGTTGCAAACTGTTGCAAAATGTCATAGCAAGTTTTGCAGACCTTTTAAAAAGGTACGTTTTCCAAAAGTAAATATAACTGAATTTGGTGTGTTTATGAAGAGCAACAACAAATATCACCTTAAACCATTTTTACTAGCATGGTGAGATTGATGGTTTATTTAGCTTAAGATTCCCTCTAGAAATTTCAACTCAACTCTACATCATCAAGAAAAACATTGGTTTGATTTACTTCCAAATGAACAATTGTTGGTACTTTTATTTCTGCTTGTCAACTTGATATTTTATTAAGGTGTCTTGTACGCACATATAAACTTTGTCCAAATTCTGCCCTGGGTTTCAGCAAAATAGGAGTCACTGGAAAAAACACCAAGTAACGACATATCAAACTTAAATAACAAGTATCGGTATCTGTATGAGTATCGCCGATCCTTGCCCTCCTTTTACTTGATATCGGATCGATACCAAAATATGCAGAATCACACACCTCTAACCTACAGCAAATATTCACATGCATGTTGTGTGCGGTACAATATTTATTGTATTCACATACGTATTATATGTGAACGCAGTATTCACAATATGCATATCGTTTCCAATAATTGTGTTGACATATTGAAAAAAGTTCAATAGGAAAACTGAAAAAACATATTTTTAGTGGATTCTACCTTCTATTTGTCCCTTTAAGGGGTACAGTAACTTTTGTTTCGAGGGTCTTCATTGTTTGGTATCTGTGCAGAGCGTCCTGGAGGGGCTGGAACAGAAGAACCATGTGACGCAAACCCTGAGGACTCCAGACTCCGTGGTCCAGGCCGTGGTTCGGCAGGGAGAGCGTCTCTGCGCGGAGTCCGACCCCCGGAAAGGAGGCTACCCAGCCGGATACTGAGCCCGTCTGGTTTCCCTCAGTAACAAGTTTCCACAAAGACTGATAGAAGCAGAATACTTCCGGAAGCTGCACCGGGGAATGAAGCTATGTTTACACGACAGAGACACCTGTCCTCCGCTACTGAGACATGGGAACCGACTCAATCCTATGACCTGTTCTTCAGCAAAACTTCTCCTTGCATAAATTATTTTTTTGTGTGTTTCAAAGTAAAGTAAGACGTCGTGGCTGGGGTAACTCTGGGAATTCAAGAAAAGAAATTGTAGGGATTTAAACAGAAGCCAAAAAGGTTCCAACTGGATCTATTTTCCGCCGGACGATCATTTATGAAACAACGCAGCTGTATTTCCAATGAACTAAGAAGTAAGCTGTCAATGCGGCGTTTTACCCGGTTTTGTAATAATAATTGAAAAAATTATAATAATTACACTGTAACTTATGACACACTGTCTGGAAGAGAGGACTGCAGGCTGCAGCGCTAGCAGGTCTGATAAGTCCAGAACCAGGACGTCTCAGGTGGTTCCGCCTTCCTCCTGCTGGACCCCACCGGAAGCTCAACGTGTTGTTTTCTACTCGACAGTGAAGCTGTTATTTCTCCATGTTTAATATCGTAGAGAGGTTAAGTGAATGTATAGCATCTTCCGAAATAAGAAAGCATTTGCAGATATATTTTTCTAAACATGCATTGTTCCTATGCTATGTTTTGTTGCCATGCTTGTTATTAAAACGTTGAGAAACAGAAATATGATGTGAGAACTGAAGGAAAACTGAGACTTCAGCATTTCACACTGAAGGCATCATCGCCACCATGATGGGACAGAGAAGTTAGAGACAGGGGTGGAGGTCCATCCAGACAGGCTTACAGGGCCATCTTTAGTTTTTAATATTATTATAAACGTTTGCCAAATTGGGTTTTATATATTTTTTTAAACTACAAGTCAAAATAACACAGGGCTGAAGTTGGCTTCCGATTCATCATTGTGGCTTTTTCAGGTTTTGGCACCAGGAAAAGCAGCAACATTTTATTAAAAATGACCAATCTGGAAGTTCAAATCACAGTTGAACTTCCAGTCTGTAATAAATCTGTAATAAATTCATATAAAAATAAATAGCAAAATTAGTAATTGTAGCTAAATACCCAATTGTAAAACTGGGAATCCGGTTTAAAAGCAAGGAGCCTAAAGATCAGGAGGCAAACAAACAAACAAAAACAGCAATGCAATGTTCTTTATTTGACTTTTGAATAAGTGTGTTTCTCTTAGTGAGTTGTGAAGAAATCTCGAGTTGCGATGAACCGTTAATAGTTATCCAAGTAACAGTCAGCAGAAAATATTTTTTATCAGGCTTTTGAAAATCTTGTTGAAACTAGAATTAATTATGTCTTGGAAACCACTAGCATTTTCTAGCTACTCAGACTTAAAAAATGCTATATATCTTCTTCCAGGCTGTTAAACACTGTGTTGGAACAATGGTAGTGGTATTTACCTTTGCATTTATTATTGTTATAGTCATTTGCAATTGTGCTTTTTTTCTCCCATTTAATATTGGAGGATTTAGAGCCTTAGGATGCCTACAGATAAAGCCTTGTCCTTTTTTTTCTTTAGAAAAGTTAATTTTTTACACATTTTCAGGTAAATTGCTTAATTATAAAGTGGGAGGCTTGTTTCTATAAATCTTTTTGACAAACACCCCGAGTAAAAAAACAAATCAAAAACAATTTACGCATACTAAATGAGAGGTGATGTAATTTCCCTGTCAGTGAACACGCACTCCTTTCCCTCCTGAAGCACTGGCAGTGAAATACAAGCTGAAACATGTGAATCCAGGCTCTATAAGGCCACACGCCTGGAGCTGCCTCGTTATGCAGCGTTCCCACTGTGAGAAGGAAGCTCCATCCTACGTCTCTCTCTGGGATTTGCATGGTAAGCAAGGTTTAACCTACAGCAATATTCCTATGCTTATCCATAGGAAGAGAGGCGAAGCCAACATGTTTTAGATACATCAAGAGAACAAAATAAGAGCGTTGAGGATGGAGATTAAGAAACTTCAGCTGAAATATCCATAACAAAACAGTCAAACTAAAGATGAATACAGATCTGAGCTGCAGCATCGTCCCCACGGCTTCCTCCTTCAGCTTCGTCAGTATTCTGGAGGCAAAAATAAAATCGCCCTGCGTCCCTCATTCATCAAAACACGGAGGAGGATTCGGCGAGTCCGCGACCGTTCCCGATCAACTTCAAACACCTTCTTCCTCCAGGTTGCAACCCGGCCTGCTGCACACGATTTATCACTCGAACCTGAACCGTGCCGCACAAATCAAGACACATTGTACAGACTCTCGCTTACTTCTGTTTATTTATGACTCTTGTCGCTGTTTTGTTGAAATATAACTTTCATTTTGTGCTGCGAGTTCCTCGACGACCTCCTGTTCAAACGATTCAGATTGAAACGATTAAGAAATGAGATGTTCACTCCAAACACACCAAATCTTAAACAATAATTTTGGTTTCATTTCAGTCCGTATCTTCGCACGTTTGGAAAAAGATTAAACTAACCAGTAACGATTCAACAAGACATAGGAGCTTGTTTTCAGTCAATAATTCCTTAATATTGATAAATACGTACTAGTTCAACTTGTATTACTTTACCTATAACGTGGATAAAACGTCATTTTAAGTGAAATCTGCAGGTTAAAATAGTACTTTTTTTCCCCACTATTTAGGAATTATTGACTTAAAACAAACTGCTCTTTCTAAACTTGTAACTTAGTTATCAACTAAGATATTTGTACTAAAAACTAGACCACAAATACTTGGTAAGAGTCTTTTTGCTGCTGAGACGCATCAGGTCAGGGTTTCACCCCCACCTAGTGGTGAGCCGCGGTACTGCAATCAGTCTGATGCTGTCGCGAGGCGAACACGCTGTCAGAGCTGCATGAAGACCGGCGGGGCTGGGGACTGCAGCTCCTGGTCCAGCAGCCTGAAGTTCATGGCGCTTTTGTTGCTCGCCGCCGTCTGCCCCAGCGAGCGGTGGAGCTGCGCCTGGAGGTAGTGGACGTCCCGAAGGCGATCTTTACAGTTCAGCCTGGAGAAATAAGACTCGGCCTCGTTGAGGCAGTCAACAGCCAAAGCTGCCGAATGCTGATCTGCCAGGAGAAGAAGAAGCAGAAGCAAGGAGTCAGATATAAGATTTCCCAAGTGGCTTGATCAGATTCAGAGGGGTAAAGGTCACCTGGATGGCCCCGTCCTTTCAGCCTGAAGCCAGCAACCGCCATGTGACAGCGAGCTGCTAGCAGCATGGCGCGGCCTTTGTCAATGACGGCTCCGTGGGCGAGCATGGGCTCCATGGCTTCATGAAGGACCGTCAGAGCCTGCTCAGGGATGCCCAGCATCAGCTGGAGGACCAGGAAATAGAATGATACGGTCATGGGATTAGAAGAGTCACAGATTATTTGAGTTGTACATTATCTTTAATCCAACTGATGTTTTTTTACTTTTAGTACTTGGTTACCCCTAACCCGCTAATAGCGGAGCTAATGTTTCACCGCGATCTTTAGCCAACTGAGAGCGTTTAGCTCAGCTTCCCCTTTATTTGCCTCCCTTATTCAATTCTAAAGCTCACTTGAATGTTTTGTTAACTTTCAGTCGAATCTGTGTTGACATTTTACTTATCGACTGCTAACGATTCTTCAAGTAGTTAGGCGTTGATATACATGCTCTTTTTTTTTTTTAATGGATGAAGAGCAGTTCTGCTTCCTCTCCCTTATTTACCCCTAAATAACTTTATTTAACACATGCGACATACAGGAACAAAAATAACCAGTAGAACAAAATATCAGAGGGCATTACAGAAAATGAATTATGATGTTAAATTAAATCGGTGCTTGCGCGTTGTGGTCTTTCAAGGGCAGACGTCATTTGAAGTGAAGTTGGCGCTTTCGAATTAGCTTCCTCTAATTACGGTGATTTGCTAAAAATGCTATTTTTTTTATTCCAAGTTCTTCATTTAAGCACAAAAAGGTGGCTGAACTATAATCTTTATGATTAGAGCCTTATGGTTAGTGCTTCTAACATTTTAGCTAGTGATGCCCACCACTGGTATTTGAGTACCAAGACATTTTTTGAGCACTCATCTATGAATCATTTTTAGCTTTTCTGACTGTAGTTTTTATTCACTCTTACATGTTCATTTTAGTAAATGCCCAATTAAATGACGGAAAGTCACAAAAGCACTTTTCTCTTCTATATTTGCATTTCCTCAATTTTCTAAGCAGATTTATTCTACCTGTGAATGAAGCTTGTATCCTGCCAGCGAGTTTTGAAAACATTTACTGTGGAGCTTAAAATCTCGCAAACCAATCTGCTTCGGACGCGAGCCAGTGCATGGCAGCCAGTGCATGGCAGCTTTCACGCAGCAATAACACCTCCCACGCTGCGTGGAAGCTGCTGATGGCGGACTCAGCAACAGGCTGTCTTGTGGTGGCTGACCTGGGTGAAGGCCAGATGAAGGATGGCCTCTGAGGCCAGGGACTGGAGGTGGTGCTGCCTGGCCAGAGCCACGGCCTGCAGGAGGAGAGGGAGAGCCGTGGAGAAGCTGGACGACTCCCAGTGGAGCTCGGCGGTGGACAGCATCACTCTGGACGGCGCAGGCGGCATGCGGGAGGTGGGAGACAGTTAGGATCCGACTTTCCAGACTGAGTTTGGTGCTTTTTCTTCTTCGCGCTGCAGATTATTACGACGAGAAGGCGTGCGAGAACAACATAAGAGCCGAACCTGATTGTTATCTCCGTGCACTTGGTCTTCTCACAGTGAACCTGCAGCTGCTGCAGGATGCTGTAGGCCTCGCTGCTGCGGTTCAGGGCCTTCAGAACTTGAGCTTTCCTGCCAATAAACAAACTTTAAACTACCGTCCCTCCAGGATGGTGCGATAATTTGTTGTGATGGTAGCTACAATCACTAGCTACGTTTTCATAGCAAATGTGCTCAAATCTTTACCGATATTCTGTTTATGTTGAAAAAATACACAGTAGCAATACTTCCATTAATTAAAAGTAAGAAATTAAAATCCGGTTTTGATAAGTCATTAAAAATCATGGCGGCGACGGATGCAAACAGTTACATGAAATCAAATTCATAACCATATTTCATTATGATTAGCACTCATCATATATCATTTGATTTATTTTTAACTGGAGTTTAACCCTTTGTTAACTTTCTTTTTTTTACATTATTACATTTATTTATTATTTTTCTCCACTTTTTAACAACTTTTGTCCTTGTCTAAGCTTCTAACCATCACTATTGTCTTGCAAAAAAGTTGCAATTGGGGAACATGACCAATTAGAAAGCAAAAAACAAAAAGGATTTTAACATAGTTCATATTTAAAGTGCAAATAACATATTGAATGCAAAATAAGAATGCCATTCAAGTTAGCATAAACTACACACACATTGGAAGCAAATCCTAAGAAAATCTCAAAATGATTCCAAGGAAAAAGATTGACATTGAAGAGATACTGTGAAACAAGTTGTCAACAGGGATTGGTCAAAATTCAGCCGAGCTGCAGCAATTGGTCAGAAAAGAAGGAAATACAAAAAAAATGGCAACGACTTGTGAAAATGTCAAGTCCGCTCAAAATGTGCGATATGTGTGTGTATTTGCAGTAAGAGCTTAATGACACCATCACTTCCTAGAGGGACTGAAGTAGCACTGCTGTGTGTGGTTTGGCATTACCTGTACAGTCCCTCCGTTTTGTTTAAAGCAGACATGGCCTTCACAAGCGGCTCTGCTAAATGGTACTTCCTGTTGTTCATGTGTCTCTCAAACTGGATCTTCAGATCGCAAAGCATCCAGAGCTGAAGACAGGAGGAATACTAGTTAAAGGACGGTAGATTGGACATTTAAACACATGATATGCAAGTACCTCAGGTAAATTAAGACTGTGAGCTAAAGTACTAGAGCGAGAACAAAAATACCTTCGAATGCTGCGTGTGAGGAGGAAACTGCTCTTTCAGATGTTGAAAAATCTCTGAAGTTGCACTGTACAAACCCTGCATCAAAAACAAGACAGGCGGGAGACGTAGTCCAGTGTTTACAGTCCAGCCACAAGCTGCAAAGCAGGGCCTGTTTAACATTCACTGCCTCTGTTTACTGAGAAGACGAAACGCAGCTTCCCAGTGAGTCGGGCAGCAGCAGCGTTACCTGTTCGGCGTGCAGCTCGGCCAGGTGGCACAGAGCCACAGCGAAAGCCTCCGTGTTGTTCTGATGGACCCCGAAGTTGACCGGTTCCAAGCTGCTCATGTTGAGAAGGAGCTGGGCCTGCTGCAGAGCCATGGTGCTGCAGGGCGCAACGGAGGTCACATTAAAGCAGCATCTTATAAACAGCATGTCTTTATTTTTTGACATATGTGTTCAAACTGTCACTGTGTTGTGGCAGCGAAGCTGTGAGGCAGCTTGAAAACGTCGACCTCATCCATCCGCCATCTGCAGAAATCCACAGCTCCCGGTCAGAAACGACCAATCAAAGGTGAGAGGAGGGCCTTAGTGCTGTCAATCATACTTGTGAACACGCTGCTAAATGAGCTAATGGCAAAGAAGCAATTTACCTTTCCTGAAAAACCTTCACCACAGATTTCTTATTGTGAACTAGCAGTAGGAGGAGAGTGGGAGCAGCATGTACATGAGGATGACTGACAGCGCTAAGGCCCTCCTCTCACCTTTGATTGGTCGTTTCTGACCGGGAGCTGTGGATTTCTGCAGATGGCGGATGGATGAGGTCGACGTTTTCAAGCTGCCTCACAGCTTCCCCACAAATGATGTGTTTCATATCACACTGTCACGACATAGTGGCAGTTTTAATAAATATGAAAAACTACATATTTTCATAAAAGTTTCATTCTGCGGCTTTAAAAGACAATTAATGAACTTGTTTGCTTTTGAATAGCGTACATTAGCTCATCATTGGTGTTTAAAATCACGAGAGGATGGACTGACCTTAAGACAAACATCTGCATTGAGTTTTTAAAACAACTGGGTTGGAACTTTAGGGTTATGTAAATATCAGAGCCAGTATGCATCGTTTCAATATAGAATAAGGGAAATGCATGTAGGATTCAAATCCGTGCGTTCAATTACTGTTTCTTTAAATCGTTGAAGTTTTTGGTATGATGATCATTCTCCACCAGAAAAAGAACCGTTTCAATGAATCACTAAAAGACCGAAAGGGGTGGAGATCCATGATTTAGAACTGTAAACACCGTCCTCACCTCTTGCCGTACATCCTCCATATGGACGTGGTCTGAGCCAGGCTGATCTCGATCAGCTCCGACAGGCTGTGCTTCCAGTGCAGGATCTCCGTGTCCTTCAGAGCGTCCATCAGCTTGTGCGCAGCCTTGCCCTGCATCGCCCCCTGCTGGACCAGCGACTGAATGTCCAGAGATCCCAGGTACTGCAGCGGAGAGGAGAGCAAGTAGGACACGTTGGCGGCTTGAAGTGTCGACCTCAAGTGACCTGGACATAAACAGCTGGAACCGATTGTTACTCACAATAAATACTTAATACAAACAAAGGAAGAACTGATTCCACTGGATGTTTTAGAGAACGGTCATGCATTACAGAGCCGCACTTCACATGGCTTTGGTTCAGCTGTATAAGAGACTCTCAGACGAGAAACTTAAAAGGAAATTATTTATCAATTTAGGCTATGTAAAATGCTCCAGATCCAACCAAAACACAACACAAATATGGGGAGACATTATTTACGTGTTGGTACTTTGCTGCTAACAGAAACTCTCTGATATGCCTGAACTGCATGTGGTTACAAAAGTAAAAGAGTAGCGTGGAAACGTTAATCCAGGTTCTGACTGCAGACAAAGGCTTCGGACACACAAAGCAATCTGCAAGTTGGAACATGCATCAGTTTTCTAGACTTGCTCACAACTGTTAGAAAATCTCACAAGTTACACACGTACTTTGTGTTCTGTTGTTGATTTCACTTTCATTTTGAGTAAATTTCCTGCATTTTCATCCTGAAATTCCCATAAAAAAGGTAGAAAAATAAAAATGTTTACCATTTAAATGAAGAATAACTAAATTGTTTTATTTTGCATTGCTTAGCTGGACTAGATTTTAGAAGGGACTTACAGGGGCAGTAGACCAGGTCGTCCAAAATGTAAAGTCTGAAATGAGCAAACTCACACCGGTGATTTGAAGACAGAATAAATCAACTCAACTTTATCAATCTGATAAATTGTTCACGTTCAAAATCTATTTTGTCGAAACTGATCAAAAACTATTTTTTTACCTTTTGTTTTTTAAAACTTTCCTAGATCTAGACCAAGTCTATAGTCTCTCAAGGTGAGAGCTTCATCGTCATTCTGATAGCAATAAATTAGCCGCTGGAGCTTCTCCAGACATTCATTAAACACATAATCATTCTACTGAATTCAGATAGCCTCATTAATCCAGAAACAGTGAAAGCACAACTGGTGGAAGCAGCAGGCGTCAGAGCTAAGCTTAGGCAAATACAACATCTCCATGCCTTTCTTAAGGTACACAGAGATATCAGGGGTTTACTAAATTCAAACAGTTCTGAGCAGAAATACCAAAACTGACCTTTTTTCTGTCCATACCTAAGGGTTTCACTAAAACTGAAGATTTTCTGTTGGAGTTGAAAATTGCAGGTAAAAGAAATGATAAAGGGTAATCAAAGAAGGGCCAAAAATTAATAATAACAAAAAAAAATACAATAAAAATAAACAGTAAGAGTCGTTTCCATTAATACTGTCAGGCTTTGTAAACTTTTCCAATCGTGAAATTCAAGCACTTTTCAAGTACTTCCAAGGTAAGTTTTGAAACTTTTAAAGTACCACAATTTAGAGATAAAAACAACACAAATTAACTAAAAAAAAAAGATTCACTATTACATAAAGTTATGTATCACTGTTATTAATAAAGCATAATGATAATAACCTGTACTCCACAGCAAAGACAAGATAAACTAAAATATGACAAAACTTCATGTCTCTTACAAAATAATTCTGGTGATTCTAGCTGAGCCAAAACAAGAAAAGTTCAGTCTGATCTAACTTCAAACAGCGAGGAAACAAAAGAACAACAAAAAAAAAACGTGCATGTCGTTTTACTTAGGCAACCTGGACCAGACATTTCCTCAGAGCGTAATGTGGGTTCAGAATCATAAAATCTAATCCACAGCACATTCAACAGCCGACAGCAAACGAACGGGCAGATTCAGGTTGCACTCACCGGCAAGCAGAAATGAGCGGCCATTTTCACCGAATCCTGAGTCAACACCGTGCTTTCCGATCCCTTCATGTGCTCCAGTGTGTAGAGCCAGCTCTGGGAGAGAAATCTCTATGACGACCAAACCATTCATGGCAACATGACAACGGAGTCGGAACATACAGCTGTTCGCTTTACCAGACAATGCTGTAAGCACACATGGTCGTTGGACTCCTGGGCGATGCGGATGGCCTCCTGCAGAGCCAGGTCGGCCTGCTGGCTGAAAGAAAAAGTAGGAAAACATTTTTTCTTCCTGTCTGAACAAACTCAAACTGCGGCCCTCCAGCTCTGCTCTCACTAGTGGCCGAAGCGGCAGTGCAGGCTGGCCAGGTTGAGCGCGGCGTAGCGGAGGCTTCTGCCGTAGCCCTCGTCTCCGTTGCTCTTTCCCTCGCTGCCGGACAGGATGAGGCGGTCGAAGTAGTGCAGGAGGCTGTGAGCAGAGAGGAAGATGTCCTGGACTCTCATGCTGTTCAGGTAGTTCAGGTAGTGCTGTTGACGGAGACAGAGAGCAGCTGTAGGATGCACACCGTCACTCAGGTAGCATAAAGCCGCTACCTGACAACTCACAGGATAAATAGCACCTTGTCAAAGCATGCAAGTGCAACACTTTCACAAAACTGTACAACACAATCCAACTTAAAACAATAATGTGGCAACAACTCTGTGCAAACTGCAAAACAGCTGAAATGCCGAGTTCCTTTAACTTCAGTCTAGAATTGCTTTGGACGCAAAATCACTGAAACACTGAACATTTGTTTTTAAGATGCAGAGCACTTTGAACAACTGCCCCGTTCCTCAAATGTGAAACACAAATAAACTTGATTTATTGACAGACTGATATTTATTTTCTGATATTGGTCATGAGTTATAATAATAGTGCTATCTGCTACATTACATGTTTTTATTTTGATTTATAGACACTATAAGGAGAACCAGAGACTTATGACACGGCATCCATTACACGCATTCACAAATTCAATTCAACTAAATTCAAAAAAACTTTATCCCAAAGGGAAATGAAATGTCTTTGTAGCTCCTGTCATCTAAATATCTTGAAAGAGTCACTATGGATGGTGGCGTGGGAAGGAATGGCATCCAGTTTGATGTGAATTAAAACACACGATGAAGAGGTTTCTCATCACCGACAGTTCCTTCAGACTTTCAGACTGCAGAATAAGCAGCGGCTGCATTTAGCTGAAGCTTTTAAGGGAATGTCTCTGAGCGCAGAACAGCGTGTCCTGCACTGGGAGGAGAGGAAGGTCATCAAAGCCGGTTAATTAGTTGGACTATTTCCTCGTGTAGTGAGTTTGCAGCTGGTAGCACTGCTTGCCAAGTTTCTCTTTGAAAACGGCGTGACACAACGGCCAAAAGAACGCAGCTTTTAAAGCTGCGTTTCTGCTAAGCGAGGGAAAAGCGTAGTGGTATATGTTCAGTCAGCTGACTGGCAGTGCGCAGCATAAGGTCAGGGAGGGGCAGAGCTGCATTACTCTAAGTTCACACTTTCTACTGTGTCTAATTAAAACGGCTTTAATCAGCATACTAATATTTTTATAACGTCGTTACCAGGGAAACGGTAACGTGTGTTATTGGGGAGGCAGGTAAAAGTTCTGCTGGGCCTCACCGCTTCGGCAAAGTCCGGGTTAAACTTCAGCATGTTGTTGAGCTCCTCCTGCAGCGCCGCCGGCCTCAGGGCCTTGTTCTCGTCGTTCTTCAGAAGGTAAGCCTGCAGAGGAATGTTCCCAGAGTCAGAGGGGCTGCAAGAGCAGATCCGGGTCCGACGGATCCCTTCCGAGCGAAATGACAAACAATACTTCATTCGGACTCACCTGTCTGGCAAGAAAGTATTCGGCCTGTTTTTGAGAGAGGGGGCCCCGGCTCGGCGTGTTGTCACATCTGAAACGTCAAAAGTATGATTCAACCGATTAACTGATTATTGAATTGAGTGTCAACTATTTAGCAATCGATTAACTGAAGTATACAGACTCACAAAAAGGCCATCTGTGGAAAAACCCCAACATATTATGTAGTAATTGAGCCAAAACTTTCCCCCGGAAAACTTGCTAAGCCTGGTGGCTCGGCAGTCATTCATCCAGCGGCCCGTTGGGTTTTTGATTAAAAAAATCTCTTGATAACTATGTGTTACTGAAAGACTGGAAGATTAATGTCTGAACACCAAGTATAAAGTCTTAGAAATGCAAACATTTTAAAAAGACTTGAATAAATAAGCATTGTTTGGTCTGCTGAGGGCACAAGTAAAGCCTGGTGGCCCGCCAGGCTTACAATACACCGGGAGAAACCCTGCATGCATTTGACATTTAAGATAAAAATGCCTCGGTCTGTCTAATCCTCTTACCCAAAGTTTTTCAAGTATTATAGTTTTAGCTTCACTTGGTTCAAATTCACTAAAGGAATGCTGTGATTGCATTTTAGGCTATAAAATGTTTATTTCCTTTAAAAAAAAAAGGCAGTGATTTGTTTATTTCCACCTTTTAATGTATTTCTAATATTGCAAAATGAAAAAATCAAATCATTCTTTTTTTATATTCTATATGAGAATAATCAATTCCTAAAATAATCAAAGTGATGCCAAACCGCACATAGTTCAGGACTTTTTGGTTTGAAGATCACTTAGTGGTTAAAGTCCGACTTTAAAAACGAAACGCGCCTCTGGCTGGAAAGAACAGGATCACTAACCGAAGTTCGGACTCATGCAGTGGGGTGTCCAGCTCTTCTTTGTCCACTCTGTCCCCCACGGTGTCCTCGGTGCTGGTGAGGTCCATATCCAAGTCGTCTGCGGCCAGCGTGGGCACACACACCTGCCCGTCCGTGGGCTTGGCATAGTGGCTGTGATAATAGTGCTGCAGGGACTTGTACAGCTTGTACACCTGACTGAAAGACAGCTTGTTGTACGCCAGCAGCATGTGCCTCATGAAAAGACCTGCAGAGGAGAGAGACCGTTGGGAAACGGAGAATTTCCAGAGAAAAACAACGCACCTGCCGTGTGAGGCTCCACGTACCTACGACGCTGGTTTTGTAAGCCTCAGAATCGAAAGCGGTGAACGGAGTGGGCAGAGTGGAGAAGAAGTACTCCATGTCTTTCAGCTCCCCGTCTGCCATCTCATGCAGCCTTTAAGGATTAGAAGAGACGAGTTCAGCGACTCCTTTTCCACAAAGGATCAACACAAACTGTAGAGCTCAGTTTTTTATAGCAAACTGATTACAAAACATTTTTTTTTGGCTTTTACTGTCTGTATGCAGGGCTGCGACTAACAATTATCTTAGTCGCAGCCCTAAGATAACTAGGGCTGCGAGTTAGTAATCGACTGTTCTGACTATTCAATCAGATAAAAAAAAATAGACACACACATAATAATAACAATAAACAAATAATTCAGTTTCTTCTTAAATAAGAAAATAAGCATTTGTTGCCGTAGATTTAATAACATCACATTCCTTTAGTGGATGTTTTTTCTTCATGCAAAATGTATTTATATGAATATTTTTCACAGTTTTGGCTTAATTATTGCTCTGACTGTATTGTTCTTTCAGGAAATTAATTTTTTTAAGTCAGCATTCTCCAATTAATGATTAACCAATTACTAAATTAGGGATTATTTCTACAACTGATTCATTACAATTAATCATGGTTAGTCCTTTGTATTTGTATTCATCTGTATGTTTGACAAATCAGCAATGTGCTAAAGGGCTATCTGAACCTGCTATCCTACTTCGACCAGCTTTCTTTCAAAATATATAATACTCTGACTTACAAAACCCAAACTTGAAGTTTATCTTTACAATTTAACATAAATAACTGAACCTGATTGCACAGGGATGCAGCTGTAGAACAGTTTCACATCAAACTGTTAGTCTTTATTATTAGTAAATCAAGGCCATTCTTAGATTTTCTATAATAGCTTTTATAGCATGGCAGATAGTGGCCAGCATATAAGTGGCTTATTTGGATAACTACAGAGCTTAGCAGACCTGAGTTTGACTGCATAGGCGGTCTGAGGACAGCACTCCTCCACAGTCTTCAGGAACTGACCAAGAGTCAGGTCTGGACCCTGGAAACCACATAAAACAAACATAGTGAGCAACACATACGACCCTACGGTAAATACAAGGAAGGTTGGATAGACGAAGCACAAAGAACTGCACCTGTTGGAGGGGCAGGATGAGCTTGTTCAGCCGCCTTCTCTCAGGCAGGGTGATCTTTGAAGAGGTCATCTCATACAGCAGCGCCAGCACGGAGATTTTATATGGACTCACCCAGTCTTTAATTCCGAACACATTAGCGTGGACCACCCCGTTAGTCATCATGGGGTTAAAATACAAACTTTCATGCACACTCGCCATCCTTAAACGGACTAAGCACCAAGCTAAAGACAGCTCGGCGTCCTGCACAGCAGAGAGTAAGCTAACTACCTCACCGAGTCCCGTTAGCGTTAGGAAAGTCGTCTAAAAAGAGCAAGTATAGCTCTGCATTCATCTTAGAACTCAGTAACATAAAGGTTTTAGCTCAAAATGCGAATATATTTTAACCTCGTAACAAACTATGCGCTAACCTTCCGAATATTGACACAGGTTGGCTGTTTTGCTTTCAAACCGCCCTCCTTCTGTCGCCTCAAAGAGACGTCATCAAAACGACAGGGATAGATTAGCGCGTCCGCCATATTGTAAGTGGCAAAACCACTTTGGAAAGTCCATGGCTTAGGACTATGCAATATGGTTTTCAGAATTAAATATCTTCTAGGTTTGGCGTTTAATAGATGTTTATACATATTTCATAAAAAAACACACTTTTATGTAAAAAATGTTGACAAAATAAATAAAGTCTGCATATTGAGACTGTGTGCTGAACATGTCTCTTATTTAATCTTCAAAAATATCAGAAAGATTTAGTTTTACAAATGATAGCCAGATTATGTTTAGTTCTGCTAATTTATTTTGCTAAAAAATATTAAGTGTAATAATACTACTTTTACTGCTACTAGTATTAATAATTATCATCTTACAATAATTACAGGAAATTATAATATTCTGCCTATCTACTTACCTGCCAACTCACACTTTATAAAGAGACAGAACATCGTCAGCTATAAATCTAATTAAACCATTCCTACTTTAGGTTAGAATTAATTTGATAAACTTCAGAACAGAACTAAAAATACAAAAGTAACAAAACATAAAAAATAGCTGCTACTACTCTATCATTTAACATTTAGAAACAATTTACTTCAGAATGATGTAAAACATAAGGGGGAAAAAAAGTTACGCTTTGGGTAGTTTTTTGCCTTTGTTTCCTCAAACTTGCCACTCACAGTATGGCGCCATCTGGACGCTAATGTGCCTCTTTTATGCATATGAATATCTTAAGCAGACAGACATCAATAAGAAATAACAACTGATGAACGCACTGTTCTGATTACAGCTCATAAAACTGTACCCTCATCGTGATATAATACCTTTTCTAAATTTACTTTATCTGAGCAACTCTGTTTTCATTAGGACTATATACTGCCCTCCAGTGGTTAAAATAAGCACGCATCAATTTGAGATAATTAAAAATTATAGCCACTAGAGGGCAGTGTGGAGTCAACATAAGATTTCCCTTCAGATCACCTGAAATACCCCTCGAACAGCGGGGTTTGATTTTCTTCAAAGCTGTACATTCAGCAGACAACAATACCGAATCTTCTATTCATTTCAAGCATAACAAATACTGTTTCTATTGGGCACCGATCTAAGCGGAAACCAATATGATGTGATATGTTCCTTTGAACAAAAGTGAATCTAGGTCGAAGGAGACATCTGAAGGTATATCAAATTTTAATTGCATTCTTCATCTTTGTGGTGGATTTGAGAAAAAAAAAATTCTCTGCACATATTCATGGGATGGATATACATAGGACATCATTTATTTACAAAGACACATACATTTGAAATGACTTTCAGAAAATGAACAGGGCTGCACTGACAATGTTAAACTTGATCCGATCTGGCTTTAAGATTTGTACTTAAAAAGAAAAAAAAATCAAAATACTTGTGCAGTTGTGTATGACAGACTCTCTGTCTAGCTTGGGCAGATTTAAGTGATTCAAAAGAGCCCTGTTTATACCACAGTGTTGATGTTTTCTCATTTGACAGATGGCTTCGGCAGTCCTGGGAACACTGGAGTGGGCTATTGGCTCAATAGCCATGCAGTAGGCTTCTGTGCCTGTTGCTTCACACATGCTCCAACAATATGTTGGTCCTCCAGTACCGCTGGACTTGTTGGTAATTAAAAAGGACTCCGACTTCAATCAAGGTAAACGAACATTTTTAATGTTGTCTTAGTTTTTTTAAGAGAATAAATGTGTAATTTATGGGTCGAGAACCGTGTAATTACACAGATGCATGTTCGGCCTTGATTGCACATATGTTCCTGTCAGCTGCATCCTGTGTTCTGCTTTTAGTCATTCTTTATGTTTCATACTGCATCCATTCTCATTTGCATACCGACTTGTTTTCCACTTTCATTATATGTTTCACCGTGAGACTCTCTCTTCCTTTTCCAAAGTCTTACATAAATCCACCTCATGCAGAAAAAAGAAATTATGATAAATTGACATTTGAGTTAGTTAGGGGGAAGAAAAAAAAAACTGGAAAAAAGTGATGTGACTTCACCCAGAAGGTGGCACTATTTGATTTTCATACATTGCAGGCAGGTTCCCATTGCCCCTCGTGAGGAGGCAGTACCAGGAATCCTCTCATCTCTCTGTCACGTTCTTGTTGGCGTGAAGTCAGCAGACAGACAGACAGACAATAATTCCCATCTTAGCTGATATTTTTCAGAAAAGCTTCAATAAATTTGCCATGAATGCCTCTGTCAAGACGTGAGTCATCATGAGCTAACATTACCAGCTGAATGACTTTGGAGTTTTTCGGGGGATGTTTGATGTTCGGGGGGAAAGCACAAACCCAATAGCAATTTTTCACGCCGACTTTTGCATAAATCTGTCAATCTGTTACTCTGCCTTATATAAAAAAAAAGAAAAACATCTTCGTGCATTCTGTTTATAATTGCCTTAATACATGCAAAACTATACAGTTGTTGTGTCTTCACGACAAAAACAGATGACCCTGTTTTGAGCCTTAAAGCAGCAGCAGCACCACCAAGTTTTTCATGGTGACGCTTATTCAAATCTAATGGTGATGAAGATGAATGCAGCCAATGGCTCTGAAACGTGAAGGTCACAAGGGAGTGCTCTGATGTGCAGTCCCACTGATGGGCTCCAAAATGGCTCCAACATTCACTGAAAAACCCACATTTCTCAGGAAACAGTCTATAGTTCTGCAGTATATCACTCCGCTGCTGTTTGACATTCAAATATATATACATACACCGTTTTTGATATTCTACCAATAAAATGCCAGGCTGGAAGAAGAATCTGTTTTTGCTGCCTTTGCTGTGTGTGCTTTCAGTTTTTATTTGCATTCTCTGAAGCACATTATCGGTACAGTTTTAATGGTTTTCCTGCAAATGTGGTCCAAGAGGTTTTCCCACAATTGACACATATTCCACATTTAATCATAAAAGAAGCAGTCTTATATGTTCATCAGTGCCAGCTGAACCCGAAATTGATCAATCAATAATTTATTTTTTGCACTCGGGGTTGATTACGTTATTTAGGGATACTTTTCTGTTTTGTTCATTCACTGTATATTGTTGCATATTGTGTCTGAGAAACTCAATGTTTTTTGGTTAGGCATGCATCCATTGCCAGCCTGACCAGCTGATTCCAATTTTGGCTCATACAATATATATATATATATATATATATATATATATATATATATATTTATTTTTTTTTTGTCTGAAATGTTGCTAAGCAAGAAAAATTGCTGAGTTGGCAATGGTGGGCTGAGAGTTGTACACTGTAATCGTGCAGACATGACCTGTCGTGGTGATGTATCAGTCAAATCTTTCTCACTGCAGAGCAAAAGATGACAGTGGCTGATTTCTAGACCTTTGCCGAGGAGGACAAGATCGGCTTCACATGTAAGAGTCGGCCGGTCACAGATCTCCCAAAATCCCCTAAGCAACCACATTTTGTTGCCAAATTTCCTATTATGTCTTGGTGCAATGACAATACAGTGAGTACAAATCTGTAAGTCTAAGTATATTATAAGTCTAGCTTGAAATATATTCAACTTTGCAATTTGGCGCCTTGAAATTGGGCATGTGTCTCTTTAAGAAGCTCCTACTCTTTCCGACACTCAGCCTCCAGCAGAGAAACATTGTTGTCATCACACCAATGTTTCTCTGTTATGCCGTCACTGAGAAGTAGTTTGTATGTTGAGCTCAGACCTGCAGTTCCACCAGGTGTTTACTCATTGCTGGGAGGGAACGCCATTATAAAACATAACATTAAGCTTAAAAAAAGAAAAAATTTTACATGACACACCCTTTATCAGATTCTAACAGAGATCCTCTTGTTGAATCAGACTGTGTGGGGGAAGTTTTTCCTTGTTGTCTGTTTCTGACTCTTAAAAGTCTGTGGAATATGGATTGCCAAAGATAAACTTATTGCACCCAAGAAATGACAGACCTCTGTGTACGCTGACCCTGAGTCAGCTTCCTGCTGCTTACTTAGTGACTCTAAATGGATTAAGTTGTCAGCTGGACGGCTCATCCGAGATTTTTAATATCCAGGCTGAGGTATATCAAGCAACCGTCTGCCAAGTGGTATCAGAGGGATTTACTTTGGCTTTATTGCTACTTTCTCCCTCCACCTTCCTTATCGGCAGTAAGGTATGGTCGTGCCCTCTGCGATTCCTTCAGGATGTTTCCACTGTACGTCCATAAGACTCTGAGAGGAGAGAATCAAATGCTGAAACTCTAGAGGGAGGATGATGTGTTTTAATTTCAGCTCATAAGTGCAGAAAGTAATAAAAAAAAGCCGCTGCTGGATTTATTACGTTCTAATCCAGTTGATCCGGTTTTCCGTAAGGCGGACCACCATCACCTCAACCCAGAACAAACTCTGCAGTCTTACAGAAAGTGAGCCAGACACCAAATCATTGATGTGTTTTTTTCTTCTTTCCTCACCCGTGCTCCTCTTCTCCAGCGGGTTCCTGGAGGTTTGCCTGGGGACGGCTGTGTGTTCAACAAACAGACAAACAAACTGTTGGATCTCTGATCTCCTATCTTGCTCCCGTCTTGGCCGAGCGAAGAAGGCAAACACAAAAGAGTCAAGATGGTTTAATGGATTTCCGAAGAGCAACAAAACTGATCAGAATATTGCAAACCTTATGTGAGGGAACATATTACACTATAAATGACCCACACATCTCAATGTAGGCAGGAGCCATTCGTTTCAATCCTCCTGCTGGGTTATCTCCAGATTTCGGGGCTATTCTTCTCTCATTTTGTTCAAGAATTGAAGGGAAGAATTGAAATGTGGAAGGAGTGTGTGTCTGTGTGATCTCCACAGAGAGAGACATGTCTGTGTGTGCTTGTGCATTATTGCTCTCGAGCCAAATGTGTTTGGTTTGCTCAGCCTGTTTTGTTTGTGCCTGTTTCTGTGTGTGTGTGTGTGTGGGTGTGTGTCTGAGCCGCCGCGTACTACCGGAATATCTTCTTTTTCTTTTGGAAACATAAAAATATAATTAGGCTTTTAATAGCCAGTTATTTGGTTTCTTTTATACACAGATTTTTTTTTTTTGTAAATGAAGAGAAACAGACCACACACACATCACACACACACACTCCCAAAACACTTTATCACAGGGAAGGAGGATTCCTGACGGTGAGTAGAAACGCATGAATTAATTTGAGATTTAATGCACGGTAGTGTTGAGAAAAATCTTTAATTCCACGCTTTCATGTTATTAACATGCCTTCAAAAAGTGTTCATACCCCTTCAACTTGATCAAAGCTTGACAGATTTAAACCCACAAATTTCAAACGTGTGTTTTTCTTTTTAGTGCGATAGACCAACATGGAAATAAAAACAATAAATTCAAACCCTGGCAGATTTAGGGTTAAAGTAATGTTTTGATTTCACCAATATTTTTCTCCTAACTGAAGGTCACATTAACGTTTCTGAGTGAGTCCCAACCTGAATCTGAAGGGGAGGGAGCTAAAAATGAGGGTGATGGTAACCAGCAACACGCTTCAGTCAGAGGTCTGTACGGATTTGTTGCAAGACTGACTGCTACCGGAGATCCTTCCTGGGAGGAATGATTTTGGGTTTTATCAGTAATTGTGAAGTGGAAGAAAATATAATTTTTCTAAAAATGTTGAAGAAATAGCCAAATATATATAGGATTTTCACTTAATAGTTTGTAAAATCATCTTTTGCAGCAATTGCAGCTTTAAGTCTCCACCTAGATAGGGACATTTTTGTCTTTTCTTCTTTCCATAATACCTCAGCTCCAATAGGCTCTGTCTGAGATCATCAATTTACAAGTTTGACCACATATTCCAAAAATATTTCTGGGGATTTGACTGAGCCATTCGAGTATATAACTCTGCTTTTATCTGAACCTGGGGTCTCCAGCCGTTGCCCTTTAACCCTTATTCATGTCCCTGCTTCAGCACCTACATCAGGTAAGTAGGTTGTTAGTAGGACTATAGAAGCAGTTCCACTGTTTCTAAAAGTCGCACCAACCTACAAGGACTCTGGCTGTGTTTTAATCTGCTGTTGGAAGGAGAAGTTGTGCGAAAGTCTCAGGTTGCTTGGAGCCTCTAACAGATTTTCTTTCATTATTGTTCACTTCTTGGCTCCAACATCTCTGATCCTATCCCCAGTAAATAAATGCATCATGACAGCACCATGCTGCCACCACTGTATTTCACTGATGTTAGGAGAGTGAATATTTTTTAAAAGCACTGTATAAGTTTTCTATGCATACTAATTTATCCATGTAATAAAATATGTCTCAGATGTTCAAACAACTTCAAAAATATGTCATCCAAAAGACAATCTTTTTTTTTTTGACCAATCAGAAGCTGATATCAAACCATTTTTCGGCTTTAGTGTTGAAAGTGATTCAGCAACGTTTGTCAGTTTTAAATACAGACACGTGGTGTGAAGACACAGCAGGGCGACCGATCCAGAACAACGTCACTTCGACGGATCTCTCTCTGTTTTTCTCTCATGAAAAATCTCAAGGATATCTGCTTCCGGCTCCCACGCACAGATCTTCTCTCTCCCCCTCTCACAGAACTCAAGGTAATTCATTTCCTACATCACAAAGTCATTTATCACCTTAAAAGAGTGACAGGAACAAGGCAGCAGCAGGAGCACAGACTGCAGGATTCTATGCTGACAGAAAAAAAAAAAAAGCAAAGATTTGGTCTGATTAGTTTCCGTCTTGCCACTTTAAGTAAGCAGCAGAGCTGCTTGATATGCAACGCCCGTCACCCTGGGCTTTGATGGAACATGTAGCACTGTTTTCAAAGCAACTGCTAAAGGTACAGTCTGTCAAAGTTTAACAAGCAGCGATAGGGAGTTGTAAAGCGGGAGGTGGCTGCCATCTTAAACGCTGTCCTCCCACGGTGCAGAATCGCCAGATCTTGTGAGTGCGAGACGTGATTTATCCGTGCTGGCCAAAGATGCTGACTGCTCTGCATGGACACCTTGCAGAACAAATAAGCCACCTGCTAATGGTCAGGACCCAAACCCAGAAGGGCCGACACAAGGCTAATCAGTCCGGCTCAGAACAGGGGGAGGGACGTTCTCATCCAACTGGGTGGAAGCTCATCTTCATAGCAACAGGAGAGAAATTCTGTGTAATTTAAAAACCTGAAAAATAAATGGCCGCTATATGGAGAAAGTAAGTGCCCCACTGTGAGCGTTTGGGTCTTTTACCTTCCCTGCTCATCCTCCTCAGTCTGTTCTTTGGATTCAATTTAATGTCCTTGTCCTTGTTTGTCACACTTAGTTTTTTTTTGTTTCTTTTACTTTTTAACTATAGCCAACTCAAGTCTGGGTAAGTAGTTATTTCTTTAAAAATTAACATCAATCCTGACTAAAGGAGATCTGATGTGCCACACTTCAATGATATGTCCTTTATCTTTCCATTTTGAAGGCTGGCTAACAGAAATAGGCCTCAGTGTGACATCTTAGTAAGATTCAAGGACCGCCAGGATGGATAACTAATTCAACGTTCACAAACAAACATCAAATAAAAAAAATCTGCTTCGGCACATTTCTTGAAGTGATAATAAGTAAAACAATTCTCTTTTTGACATTCTTGATTTTTTTCCTCCACTGTATAAATGCACCAAAATTAGAGTTTTTTTCAGATGGTTTTACCCAATTTTCAGTGTCAGTCATGCTCTGAAGGCTCTAAATTAACATTATGAATGCTAAGTGTGCGGCGTTATCCAGTAATCAGGCACATAGCGCCATTTTATAGCAAAATCAAACAACTGCGTCACATTCGGTTGCTATAAAAATGCACTATATGTAAAAACACGACTTAAACAAAATTCGACTTGGCAATTTGACACCTTGAAATTGGCGCATGTCTCTTTAAGAAGCTCCTGTTCTTTCTGACACTCCGCCCTCAGCTCGTTGTCACAACAAAGCCTTTCCATTCCATTGTTGAAAATTGTTCGCATGATGAACTCAGGAGATGTGCAGTTCAGTCAGGTGTTTGCAGCTGCTAGTCTGGAGGAGCTGAGTGAGGAACGGTTGCCGTGGGAGATTAAAAAATTTCTCAACATGCCTGAAAGAATCAAAGCAACACTCCAGGTATGTTTTTGATGTCATTTTACATAACACTGCCCCTTTAGATGACAGTTTTTAGCGGATGTCACTTAATTTTGTTTCTAAAATGATGGCTTGTTCTTGTTCAAAAATATCTAGGCTCTTGGTTAAAAAACTGTCCTCAACTGTTTCCTCCATATGAACGCACAGGAATGTTTTTCTCTCATCAGACAATTTTTCTTTTCTCTTTTTTTTCTTCTGTCCAAAATGCTGGTAAAAGAAATGCCCCATAAATATAGTTCCTTATCCGAACAGCGTTTCCATTGTCCTTATGTCAAGATGACATACCGTCTCACCTGTCCAATTTCAGCTCGACCCATCAGATATCATTACTAGTGGCCCGACAACCGTGAAAGTGTCAAAGAGTAAATGATGTCGCAGGATGGGTGTTGCTGAAGCTATACATCACAGGATCTCGACCACCTCGCCCTGCGGTAAAACTACATTATTACACATTACAATGAAGCAGCACAGACGCTGGAAACGAAGAGAAGGTTGCTGTAAAGGCAAAAACAAATTCAGGCGAGAGAACGTTTGAAGTCCATCGAGACACATTTGCTTTAATCAACAAACTAGAAAACGAGCAGACTAACTGATATTCAGTTTTTACATTTGAATGTTTTCATTCATCAGTTTTTTTTTGGAGGGATTGCTCAGTGAGGGGGTTTTATGTAAATTCTACATCCACGTCTTATTAGGAGCTGTTTATGGTTTTAAATGTCACCGGCGGACTGCAACGCTCTCATTCTGCTGCGCCAGCATCCCAGGGACGGTCATTAAACCGCTGCTGGAAATGATCTCCTCTTTCTGCTGATGAACTAATTGTACTCGTACACAGTAATAACACCATTAAAATGTAATACCCCCGGGGTCATTACTTCAAATTTCGTACAGTTGCGTGATGCTGGACAAAAGGAGGGAAACAAGCGCTTTGGCTACAGTAGCATTAACACGCATGATGGATGATTAATCCACTTGACCAAAGAGAAAAACTCTCAGAAGAGCAAGTGATAGTGACAGTGAAAGGAGGGGTGTTTCATTCCCGTGTTTACTGGTAATTGTGCTCAAAGGGCACCCTAAATAATTAAATTAGGTTCAAAGAAAAACAACCTGGCCCCCCAAGTTGTAATGGCTCACTGTGCGAGCTCCATCCAAAGCAACACTCACATATTAATGAACTAGGTTTGGGCAACTATTGTAACGTTTATTATTCAGAGCGGCTGAAGAGCGGTTCAATTATTGGGAAGTACCATGCAAAGATAACATCTAAAGAGATTGGTGAAATGACTAAATGTGGGTTGAGAACTGTGTGTGTCCATTTTCTGAACACCCTTGTCCCTAGTTGGGTCAGGGGGGTTGCTGGTGCCTATCTCCAGATAACTTTCCAGGCGAGAGGCGGGGTCACCCTGGACAGGTCGCCTCTCTGTCGCAGGGTAACACAGACAGACAACCATGCACACACACACTCACACCTAGGGACAATTTAGAGAAGCCTATTAACCTGACAGTCATGTTTTTGGACTGTGGGAGGAAGCCGGAGTACCCAGAGAGAACCCACACATGCACAGGGAGAACATGCAAACTCCATGCAGAAAGACCGGGCCGGGAATCGAACCCAGAACTTTCTTGCTGCAAGGCAACAGCTCTACCAACTGCGCCACTGTGTAGCCGTGGGGAATATCTTCCTTGATAAATGTGGCTGGGAGACGTTTTCTGAAAGATTGTGATTGCCGAACGTTTAGTGAAATCAAAGCATGAAAAAGGAGCGGAATTATGATCTCTTTCCATGTTATCTGTGCTACCTAATAACTTAACCGTTCTGAATAAACGGTAACAATAAACGTTAGAATAGTTGCCCACACCTAATTCATCTATTCTGTGTATATTCATGCAGAGCATGTTAATACCTGAGTGTTGGTTTGGATGTAGAGTGAGCCATTACAAGTTGGGGGGCAACTTGTGTGCATTTCCACACAATGTAAAGAAGAAACATAGGGCTGACCTGCTCCTTCCTGTCTCTGCTGTAGGGTTTCATTATTTTACTAAAGTATTCACTTTTGCCACAATCTGTCTTTGCACTTGGGTTTTCTTCACACCTCAAACATGACACATCTAGTCTTCTTTAAATGCACAAAGTACTGATGCAATTAAGCCAGACAGATCACATTCTGTCCTGTTGTCTCAAATAAAGTTTAAAGCTTATCCCATCAAATCCACCACAACATCTGATTTTCCTATTACATCAATAAAATACTTAAATTTTTTTTTATTGAACTGAATATGAAGGTGCTGCTAACAAATTCTCATCATCTTATACGAAACTGGTTGTACCGAGATATAATCCCAGTGGGGATCTTAGACTGCAGTTTCTAAAATGCAGGGAAGGAAAGTGATGAAGAACCTTTTGCTGACTTCAGACAGTCTCATTGATCCAGTTTCCAGACAGGATTAAGGCAGTAGACATCAACAAAAACTAAACGTTTATTTTATTTTTTGCATTACAGAGTGCTTGGCAGTCGTCCACAACACAAAAAGCTCTTTTCTTAACTCCTCTGCTTTCATTGGCTGGATTGTACCCTTACATTTTCTTCTTGCATCCCAGGCCATCTGTGTTGTGGATGCGTGCCTCTTCTCTCCCAACAGACGCGGCAGATGGTTGACCTTCAAAAGTCTGGTTGTGCTGGAGGTCTCCTCCTGTTAAAGGGGACTTCTCTCCCCTGCACGTGGCAGAAGGACAGAAGAGCTCGTTGGTGTTTTCAGCATAAACCGTCTGCGATCACGCACTCTTGATGTACAGAACAAGAACAAGTTTTCTTTAACATGGCAGCTCTATCCTGAGCTCTACCTGAGCTATATATCATGTTATAATGTCGTTCCTTCATCAAAAGCATTCCTGGAGAGTTACCTTGATTCTCCCCTGGCAACCATTCAGCTGTGCAGGACGCTTGGTGGGACTGAGCACAGCCACCACCGACGACGCAGCTTCTCCCCCACTCAGCTCCATCAGACTAGCAGCAGCAATTAGCGACAACTGGTGTAACTGCGCTTCTGCTGAACTCATCATACGAGCTATTTCTCAGTGGTTAGAAACAGAGTTAAGATGTTATTAGAGGAGCGAAGTCGTGAAGACTTCCTGAAGGCAGAGTTTCAGAAAGAGCTGGAGTTTTAAAGAGACAGAGGCCCAAATTCCATAGTTTCCATAGTTTAACCAGTTCAATTCGATGAATGCAGAGATATAGACTTTTATTCTGTAAGTAAATTGGAGAAATCTAAAGTTATATGGATTTGTTTAATTGGTGACTTCATTTGATTTACTTCAGTGCAGGCTAATTACATTTATTGTAAAACTATATACATTAAGTCTTCATCTATAACCTGCAGCAAATGAAGTTTGTAATATTGTTTGGCTTTTGTTTTTCAAAGTAGTTTAACTTTTACAACCAAGTCGCAATTGTCTATATGGACAGAAAACATTGGCTGTAATCAAATTGTAAAATCTATGCCAAAGCCTTTTGCCCACATCTCAGGGTTTTAGATTGAGAAAGTTAAGCCACGGGGAGTAATTGTTGGTCCCAGTTAACAGAGTTACACTCGATTTGTTTAAAACAGCATTTTGCTACTTCATTTAGTTTTGCATAACCGAGTTTGCATGCAAACACCGCTAAATTGCAGATTTTAAAGTGGAGGGAGGAAAAAAAAATAGACCTATTCTAATCAAATGCAATTTTGGTGCAATTTATTTAGAGACTCTTATCAGTTAAATTATACAATTTTTATGTTTAGGGAATCCAGGTGCAGTCACTGAGGGGGGGGTGGAAGTGAATCTGTTTCCTAATTCATTTATGTAAGCTTGGCCTCTCTCCAGTTGCAGCAGATGATTTCATTTGTCTGAGCAAAGTGCTTGATATAATAGGATTACAATCTGGCTGTTGGAAAATCGTCTGTGGACCTCTGTGTCTGAAGGCTGGAGCAGGTCTATTAGCCCATGATGGCATCCTTTTGCTTTTCTCTTCCTCGGCTTCATCCGACAATAAAGCAAATAAATTACAACGTTCATGTCGAGACCGAAGGAGTTTAATACTTACTTTCATGGCGAGGGATACAGAATGTAACGGGACACTTTTGGACCCTTGCAGGAGAAAAAGTCAACTTGTGATTTTTTTTTTTGGCTCTAGGCAGCTAGATCCTCTTAAATCTCTTGTGTTTTCTCAAACTAGACTCTCATACTCCTGTCACACTGCTGCTTATCTATCTTGAGCTTAAGCGTCTTCCCATGCAGCTGTCGTTCATAAGTCAGGTGAACACATGTGTTTTGTATTACTGGATTCACGACTTTGAGAAGCATACATTCGGTCAAGGGGGAGAAAAATTAGGGCATCCTATGAAAACCTTTTGCATTTTTGTAACATTTGGACTTGTCAACATTTGAAATTTAATAACAACTGCAAATTCAAGTAATATGCACAAACTAGTACAAACAAAAGTACTAAAAATACACATTTGTCCCTTACTGGGGTTGGGAGGGTTGCTGGTGCCTATCTCCAGCTATCATTTCGGGTGAGAGGCGGGGTCACCCTGGACAGGTCACCAGTCTGTCGCAGGGCAACACAGAGACAAACAGGACAAACAACCATGCACGCACACTCACATCTAGGGAGAATTTAGAGAGACCAATTAACCTGACAGTCATGTTTTTGGACTGTGGGGGGAAGCCGGAGTACCCGGAGAGAATCCATGCATGCACAGGGAGAACATGCAAACTCCATGCAGAAAGACCGGGGCCGGGAATCGAACCTTCTTGCTGCAAGGCAACAGCTCTACCAGCTGTGCCACTGGGCAGCCCAAAATGCACCATATTTTACATTTTTATTTGAAACAGAGAAAAAAAAATGCAGATTTATTCCTAAACAAAATGGCTAAAATCCCACATAGGGACTATGTATCGTATCAGTTTTGCATGATTAGAAAATCATTACTCATTAAGCATTTCAAAAAACCTCAGCCATCTAGTTTGGTTGAAATTCAACCCATGGGGAGGATTTAACTCATCATTCACTCACTGAGTTATGACAACAAGCTTCATTATGTAAGATTTTTTAAATTGGTAATGATATGAATGGAAATATTTCTTGTAAATTAAATGATAGTTGGTTTTAAACCTGCAGATACTTGCAGAAACCCTTAAGCAAAACGCTAACATCCACACTCGTCATCCCAGTGAACATGAACTATGCAAAACATGAGTACACCAAACAGCGATGCAAGAGTTTACATCCACAAATATGCATATTTTCTTTCATTTAACACACATTTTTTGACTCACTAAAATTAATGCCATGAAGGGAAGCCGTATGCCAGAAGCTTTAACTTTCTCCTCATCAAAGGTTTATTTATGGGTAATTGGGGTGTGTGTGTGTGTGTGTGTGTGCTCGCGCTTCTTCTTCATCTTGTGTCAGATGAGTCCATGTGTTGAGTCTGTATGTGAAAATGATGATGATGTATCTCTGATGTGCATGACGAGTGCGCTTAATTAGTCTGGTTTGGGATTTTATACATGCCTTGATGTTTGTTTCTAATTGTTGTCATTTATCGTTGATTCATTCTTTTCGTGGCAATTTATTTTAAAATTCATTATTCAGTTTACAGAACGTTGACTTTATGGGTAATGAAATATGCAGACAAGCTGTCATTTTCCACTGGGTGAGCTGCACTTTTTGCTTTAAACAAATGCCTGCTGCTCCTGGACTAACAAATGCTGTTGATGATACCTGATGAGGTGTCAACAAAACATTCGGAAAAATGGTTTAGATTTTTTTTAAATATTTAACGGAAAATTGTCTTTTTTAAACATTCGGCGACAGCTTCATCATTTTAAACCAGGCAGAATAATCTGTGAAACCGACATTAAAATCTTTAATCATTGAATTAACATTTGAGTAAGAACTTACACCGAAATAAAACAAATAGTTATATAGCACTGACAACTGTTGGTTTTTTCATCTGTGACTTGTTTACCACACTCACTTTGGTAGTCTTAAAAAATTACACCATGCTCTTTATCACCACTGTTTTTGGGATTTAAATCAGTGTGTTTAATGAATGATTTAATGACTATATTCAAAGGGGTGGTATTATTTTCCAGTGCCATTTTAAAACACAGTCAAACTGTGTTACCGTCACTTGTTCTCAAAATGCTGAATGTGTCAAACATAACCGGAAAGAAACTTGACTTTGGAATTTGACACCTTGAATTTTGGTCTCTATCTCTTTAAGAGAGAGAGACGCCAAGATATCACAACAAAGCTCCTCCATTAAGCCATTTACAAACATTCCTAAGAGCGCTGGGCTTAGAAGTAGTTTGTATTTTGAGCTCAGCATACTCAGTTTTAACAAGTGTTTTGCTAAGTGCTGCTGCCACTAGTCTGGAGGAGCTGCACAGGGAAGGGAGGGGTGCTCTGTGAGGGGAAGCTGGGGACAGAAGAGGGTACAAAGTTACTCTGATGCCCATTTCTCTTGGTACAATGTAAAAATGCCATTTGTTAATGTAACTCTGTGCTCACAATAAGCTTTCTGAAAGTAGCTCTATTTGTATTACATTAGCCACTGATAAATATGCTTTGTCTCCTAATTTATGCCTTTTAGTCATGAAAGCTTCTACATCCCTTCAGTCTTTTTAAAGAAACACAGGGAGAGACATGCAGATCCCTTTTCTGAACTGGTTAGTAATTCTTTTGCTGACATTATTTTATTAGTTTTTTTTAACTTACTAATTCTAAAAGGCCTCTCTTTCATTTTACTTCTTTTCTGTAAGAAAAAAAAATCAAAAACAAATGTTGTTTGAAGCCTAATTAATAAATACTTTTTGTTAGTTCAGTAAGTTGAGATTGTTCCTTAAACATCTTAAGCCAAAACACGTGGGAGCCTTTATCTAGAAAACAGCTTGAATGTTTTCACAATACAGACAAGAAAATGTCTTTCCAGCTTCTTCAAACTGTCTGAAAACCACAATTATTTCCAGTCTCTTGCAAACTTCCTCATACGTTTTAATTAGGAATTCATCCTGACTTCCTTTCGTCTGGAGCAGAGTGTAAGATGCACCGGCGTGCCCGGATCCACCATAACATCTCCATCTGGCTCCCAACCTGTTCGAATTCACCATCCCCAGTGAAGTGAACAGAGGGAATGTAATGAAGCTCAAACACGTGTCTCTGAGGCGTATTCAGATGAAGGTTTCCCTCGAGACATGCAGCTGCTTCAGGGATGCCCTTAAGGTGGGATTTAGTAAAAAAAAAAAAAAAAAAAAAAAAGATTTTCTCTTTTTACACCAGAGATCCATCTACAGTACAGAGGGAACCAAGAGTTCTGCTGTGACAAAGACTGACACTGTTCTATTACTAAGTATATATTTGACTGGATTTTCTTACATAGATGCAGTATTTCACTCAGCTATCTTAATGCACATCTGAGGAAAGCACAACATGTGCAGATTTCTTTTTTCTCACACAGATATTTTAAAACACAAGTATTTAGTCTTTTCTTTGGTGTGTTTTATTCATTAAGGGTGCATTCACACCAGGCCTGTTTAGTCTGCTTTAATCAAACTCTGGTTTCTTTGAAAGTCCATGTGAACGCGCAATCGAACTCCGATGCGGACCAAAAGTCTGAACTCTGTTTTTTCTCCCATGCCTGATAGTCCAGTAGACTCGGCACGATTCTACAGGACGTTTCAACATTTGTTGTATTTTCAACTCGTGCAGTTCGTGTCAAACAAACCGAACTATTTGAGAAACCTGCTCACCCCTCACCTGTGGCGGCGCTGCATCAAGAACCACAGCAGGAAGCAAGGTGAAAACCTCAGAGGAAGAAACGAGTGCAACTTCCACCTTCTCAAAAGGTAAATGAATAATTCGCTCATTCAAAGGGAAGTGATTCTGCTGAAAGGTAAGAGATCATTTTGTTTTAGTGAAAACAAACTCGGCTTCATCTTAGATTATATCCATGTGTCCTCAGTGCAGCTCAAATATTAAAAATAGTCTTAGATAGAAAATGTGTTGTCTTCCTCTGTTAGTGAAGTAAAAAAAAAGCTCTTAAATAAACAAAAATAATCTTTTTATACATCAAAAAATCACAAAATGAAATTTGTTTAATTTGGTTTTTGCTCCTTTGGCTTTTCTGGGAGCATTTAATGATGATGTAGTCCTTATTCATTCATAGTTGATTGTGAATGTCATGTAAATGAACCAAATGTGACCCAGTTGTTACTTGTTATTTTTAGTTGAAAACACGTGAACAATTTGTAAACTGTCCACAGGCATCCAGATGACACTTAGACTTGGCGGTTCTCGATTGTCAACATGCATTTCCTCCCGTTTTCGTTGACAACAGAGATGCTAATCAGCACATTTAATTACGAGCAAAAAACGACGATTAATTAAAGGATACAAACAAAAACACAAAGAAAGCAAATAATGATATGCAAATGATATGTAAGGCCAGGATGCGTTCTGTCATATTTATGTGGCTTCTGCTCTAAAATTAATGCTTTTTAAAATGATGATTAAATCTGTGTTCCTTGCCTGCATTGGAGAAAAAAATGGATGCTGTCTCCAACCATTGCAGTTAAAATATGTAAAAACTAAAATTGATCCAGACACAATACATCTAAATCGGCGCCGCGCGTAGACGTCGACATAAGGTGTATTGCTTACAGGCGTCCCTGAAAAAAACTGAACTATTCCTTTAATGCGAAACGGGTAGAAAGTTAATTTATTACTCATTGCTGTTCCAAAGTTATTATGTTGAATAAGGGCATTAATTGGCTATTGTGGTGGTGAATGTGTCTGTTCTTTTCCAAGAATCGCTTCCTGATTTTTGTCAGTAAAATTGAAAATTGCATCGTCCCTTTGATTGCTCAGAGCAGGAGAGTCAAAGTCATTTTCATTTTGGGTCAAAGACCATGACTGTCCTCAAAGGACTGGCTGTGGGAGAATGCCTAAATAAAGCTTCATATTAAACAATTTAATTATTACAGATTTCTCTGTATTTGATGAATGCTTAGTAAAGTTAAATAATATTTCACGTCTTTTGACATTAATGCAGCTTGGCATTATACAGATAATGAATGGATTTGATTTGACTGCTAGAACAAGAAGCATAATAAGAATACAGACAAAACGCTCCTCCTCGGCAGTGCAGTTTTCACTCTTCAAGGCTTCCGCCTCACAGATCTCCTCTCCCCTGCGACTCCTCCACTCAGCTCCTTCAGACTAGCCAGCAGCAATTAGCAAACACCGGGTGGAACTGCGCATCTGATGAGGTCGTTATACGAGCTACTTCTCAGAGCAAGGCTGGTGAAAATGTTGTTAAAAGGTCAATATAGGAGCCATGTTGTGATGACCCCCTGAAGGCGGAGTTTCAAAAAGAGCAGGAGATTTTAAAGAGACAGAGGCCCAGTTTCACATTACAAAGTCAAATTTATTTTAATATATACATCATTTTTATTGCAACTGAAGTTAACAGAGATATTTGATTGTGCTACGAAACAGCACTTTGCACCTGGAAAACGCATAATGCTGCCCCTTTTTAATAGTTTCCTCCTTCCTGATCAGGCCATACAGCACAATGACAAATGTTCTATGAGCAGCAGCAAAAATCAAAGGGCTTCTGGAGGGATCTGGCACATACCTGCATGTACAAAATTAACCACTGATGTCATCTTGCACAAACCAGGCTCCCTCGCAGAGCTGTGCATGAGTGAGCGCACTGAGAGCTGAAGGAGACAGGGATCTGCATTTTATTCCCCAGGCTACCTGCTCTGAAACACGAGCTCGGATGCTCAAACAGGGTGAGACCTGAGAAGCGACGAGGCTGAGGATGTCTTGCAGGCGGAAGATATGACATGACAGATGCACCACAAACAGGAGTGAGGTGAAAATAGAGGTAAACAGCTTGGAAACTCCCGTCTCTAAATAGACCGAGGAGCTCGTTTTCTATTTTCTGCGTTGTTGCCACGCGAAACGACGCGGCGGCATTAAAGTTTGCTCTGTTTTCACGCCAGGCGACACAAATCCGGGACGGCACCTTGAATCCCTCCGTCGGTGATGAGTGCCGGCGACGCAGAAAAACGCCACGTTGCTCCTTTGACTTCAGACATGGCCACCGGAAAGGGGCTCCGGGTCTCTGAAAGCGCCTCGCGAGAACTCCCAAAGCACTACTCCATCAGCGAGGATGTCGGGATATAATGTTGACAGTTAATGTGGCCATTTGGTGCATGGCTGGAAGTGATGGCTTTTCAATTAATACAATCCAAATGGCAATCCTTTTAGCTCAATTAGCTTTAATGCGTTCCACTTTCTGACAAATGCTGCATAAGTGGGCGAGGGCAAAATAATTCATTCCGTTGCATTGTGCATAATGACTTTACTTAAAGCCGCGTGTGTTCAGCAATGCAAAAAGACCAAGATTTGTCTTCTTTCTTTTCTCTTTAGCCGTTTTTGTGTCAACCTAAGCATGATGTGCGCCGGTTGTCTGGGAGACTTAACGCTTCCCCTGTGGGCAGCGGAATGGACAGCACAGAACCGAGGTATGAAAGACATGTTGGCAAGAGGCGGTTAGAGGGAAAAGTGAATTTTGTGCCGCTGCATGAAATCACCCAATACCAGCACAGGGAAGTGGAGCAGATGTAAACACAGGGGTGAGTATCAAACTGTCTGCAGGAGCCACGCAAGACTGCAGGCCCCCAGAGTGTTGACGACAATAGGACGGTACGTGTTGCTAGCGCCGCGCCGAGTTCCTCGAGTGGCTGTTTTTCTTCACCCCTCCATCATTCTCAGCTCTCGGTGTGTGTGTGCGTGTGTGGTTGGAGCAAGAAAGACAATGCAGGTTGACAATGCCGCTGACCGCAGCTGGTTTCCTTTCATGTTCAGACTGACATGTTTTTCCTTCCCTCGGTGTGAAATTCTCCGTCAAGCCGTGGCGACCGTGGAGTCTGGTGCCTATAAAGTGGGTAATCCTCAGGCTGCCTCTGAGACGACTCTGCCAATCTGAGTGGGATTAGGCAGCGCTAAAAGGATTGCCTTGGAAACATAATATTAATTTCTAGCCCTCACAAACAGGACAGCTAGCTAGCAGAACCGGATGGTGGGTTCCTTCCCTCCATTGCTTTTTTCCCCCCCAAGTATTCTCTGAATAGAATTCTTCTCAAAAAGGTGAATAATTCAATAAAATGTGAAAAATAAAACCCTCTCCTAGAGCATTAGTTCCAGTTGTTTGGGCTCAGATGCTGGGATTTATGCTGACACTGTAAGTGAGTGTCTGCGCGCCCGGATTTGGATGCTGGTCCCTGAGATTTATCTGTCAGCGCGGTTGAGCGAAAGCAGCAGCAGGTGTGTGATTATAGTTTATTCTTATTTTTGAGGTGAGCAGATGTGATGCCGTTTAAGCTCTTCCAGATACAAAGCTGCTTTTTTTTGTATCCTTCTTATCATCCTTTGATAGGGCTGCATCATAAAACCAGTCAGCTGGTTTGTTGGCTTTTTAGATGGATCGTAAAACGGGAGCAGGTAGGCTGGTACTTAAGGGAATTCTGCTAAATTGTGTGAAAGTTATTTGGAGAGGGCAGTAAAAATCTCTGGCATTCACAGAGGGAAGAGTTTAAAGTTTTAGAATATTTTTGTCGCAATTTTCACTCTTCTCGTTTGCATGCTTTTATTTTGAAATATTTGTGTTTCCTTTGTTTTTTGTTCACTTTGTGTGAATTAACTCAGATGAGATGCACATTTTCTTACAAAAACTTTTTTAAAAACTTCTAAGGGCAACATTTTCAAAGTCAAATTGTGCATTTGGAGTTGTATGTAAGTTGTTGAATGCAGATTTTATCTATAGCGACCTCTACTGTTCAAAAGCACAACTGCAGTCAGTGTAGAAACAGTGCCTCCTGAACCAGCAGCAATTTTCACGCTAATGCCTGGACTAACTCTTTAAACTTACTAACCTGACCCAGGACATATCCGAACTTTAATAGCAGTATTTATAGTATTGGCTTTAGGTAAATAACTCCCAGCATGCATTCTGTTTCCTGAGCATCACAACTCTGAGAAGGTGTACCACAAACATGTTTCGCTGCTTTACAACTGAGACATGTGCTGCTGTAACAGCCAACCGATAGCAAGATGATTTAATTTCGGGCTATGCTATGCAAACACTCTGTCTACACAAGTGAAAAATTATTCAGGTTGGCACTTTGAAGCCTCTGAGAAATTTCAAGTTACAGTAAGTTGTGGCGGCTTACGGATAAAAAATTCTCAGTTGATCGTAAAACATTAAACTTAAACAGCAGAAACATAACCGTCCGCCTTCCTAACGCAACAGAACACCAAGAGTTTGACGTTAACAAAACAGTCACTAATACTTTATACACTTGACAAGATTTGATGTTCAACAAAAAGCCCCTCATTTTCACACATTTTCAATGCCTGTTTTTCAATATGCCACTATATATGGGACTATAGGAAGCAGCATGACAGCAGCTTTATAGCGGCTACGCTGAACCTCCAGCAGCAGTAAAAATGCTAATTCAGAGGGCCGACCTCAGAGGAGCAGCAGCAGAAGAAGCAGGCATCTGAGCAGAATCTGGAGCAGAGGAACCAGCAGGAGGGCAAAAAAAGAAAAAAAAAAGTGACTTTCTGGGAGGGGGTAGAGACTAGCACTCTGCCCTCAAAGGTAGGCCTGCTGCAGCTGGATGTCTGAGGCGTGATGAGAAGCAGAAAGACCCCGAGGGCCTCTCTGATTGCCTCTAGCCCGGTCTTGATTTTAGTTTTTACTTTGGACTTTCAGAGGAATGCATTTTAACTCGGGTTTTTCTGACCTGTTTGGAGCTCTGTGCTCGTTTAACCCGGGTTGTTACTCAGTTCTGAGCAGAGGCGGGTAGAGTGGTCAGAAACTGGACTCAAGTGAGAACCGTCAACGTATTTCTACTCAAGGAGAAAAAGCAGCATCCAAGAAATGACTTAAGAGTAAAAAAGAGGATGTGGTAAAAATGCTACTTATGTTCTGAGTAACTATTCATAGCATCTGAATATATTAAAATAAA
Organism: Phalloptychus januarius; assembly: GCA_902982915.1. Lineage (NCBI taxonomy): Eukaryota > Metazoa > Chordata > Actinopteri > Cyprinodontiformes > Poeciliidae > Phalloptychus > Phalloptychus januarius. The sequence goes on along the minus strand of CADWAE010000482.1, from coordinate 21,011,883 downwards.
ATACATTTATAAAATTTATAAAAATTTTTTTACATTTTTTATAAATAAAAAAAATAATATTTTTTATAAATAAAAAAAAATAATATTTTTTATTTATAAAAAAAATTAAAAATGAATCAGACAGAAAAAATAGCTCTGGTCATTTTCTTTTAAAGATTACAATATAAAAATAAATAGTAAATAAATAAAATGGCAAAAGGAACAGATTACCAAATGGATGTTTTTTCACTCCATGAAACAGCGAATGCAGCAGATAATTTCTAGATGTTGGATGAAATGGTTTTTCATCGGCAATATATAATCCTTACTTCACACTAACTTGACCTAGAAATGGCGCAGCCACTGCAACAGAGAGAAATCAACATTAAAACATTCAATTTGATGCATGAACAAGTCTCACTTTAATCCAAACTTTAGAGGCGTTTGGTTAAAACATGTTTGTTCTTCATTCAGGTGGGCAGAGGATGCACTAAAGTCAAGCAGAGCTACTTCAATAACACTATTCACAAAAAATACTCCCTCAAGTACTTTTTCCTCCAAACTGTTACTTATTTAAATGTTACTTTGTCAAAGTAATTAGTTAAACTGCAAAATTACCATGTATTTCACTTTACTTTCTAGTGCAAATATCTTAGTACACTTTAAATAAGACAAACACTCATAAGTAAACTTTCAGCAAGTTTATGGTTTTCAGTCAGTTACAATGAATAGAAAGTGCTAGATCAACTGGCACATTATTTCACTTAAAATATGGGGAAGATATCTGATTATAAGTAATATAATCTGCCAATTGAACTAATAATTTTTAAATCAATAATAAGGAATTATTGACTAAAGCGGTAATAACCAGCTGAACCATTTCTTGACGGTTAGTTTTGTCCTATTTCAAGTGGACTAACATATTTGTGACCCTTGAACCAAAGATTATTAGTAAGATTTTGTGCTTTTGCCATCATTACTGCCCAAGCCTGACTCTTATTTTATACATTTCCAATCCATTTGATCTTATTTACTCTCTTAGTCATCGCAATCATTCCTTCATCATTTGACAACAGCACCAGTGGTTTGTGAAAGCAGTTGCTAAATTTCCCATTGAACCATAAAATTACATTCATGTAACAAGCAAAGATGGTTTTTTGTAACAACGCATTACGCGAATCACTTATCCATACTAGGCAGTGATTTTCCTTGAGTGTGCAGACCGGGAGCTGCACAGCGAGGTGCGGGTTAGCGGCTCACAGCTAGGCGCTAGCTAGCCGTGCATGCTGTTGAGCAATGCATGCATGTTTAGCTCACTGGACATCCTAATGAGCTGCGATTGCTCGTGTGCATGCTTATTTAATTCATGTGCCTGCTGAACCTGCGATGGATCGGCGACCTGACCCAGCTCTCGCTGAACACCAGCAGAGCTTCCCATTACCATGAGCAGGATTAAACGCGCAGGAGAAGCAGATCTGCAGATAATTACCCTCGGCTTCAGGAAGGCAAAGTCGGAAGCATGTTCCACATAAACCGTTGATTGATCTTTACTTGAAGTCTAGAGCTCAACAACTCATTTGTATGCCCCCGTGGGGAACCAAGGAAATGAGAGCTAGCAAGTCAGAGGAGATATCGATACGGGCTAAGTAGAGGACAAAGCAGGGTCTTTGCTCTGTTAGGGGTCACGAACTGGAGACTATTGGATGAACAAATGATAACCAAGCTAACGCTAAATTGAGCCAGAAACCGACAGCCGTGTGCTCAGACGAGTCTGCCCCACTTTTGGAGATCAAAAGTGTCACAATTCTGTTGGAATTTGTCATATTTTACTGGAGCGTAACGGAAGCAGACAGGTGGCAGCTGCCGGTGAACTGAGACGAGGACCGGATTAAACATTTGCACGATCGCCACCAGGCCGGTCTATAAAAACAAAGACACCAATCTGATGTTTCCAAAACCGTTTCAAAGGAATTATGGATTTATGTATTTAAAAATGTAAAATACAAAGCTCCGAGGTGATTCCTGCAGCAAGACTTTAAAAGACAAAAAAGCTGATAAGTGGGAATTCGTTATTTTATGTCTTAAGAGTATTGAGGTTAAATCTACACTTTTTATCTTATTTTCTTCCACAACTTTGGCAGATCAACATGTTATAGAAACAGATTTCCGGCACATTATTCTGGTTTATAACCTGTAACATTTTAATGAGTAGAAAATGCACTTTAAAATTTTGAGTTTGATTTTAATCATTAAGTTTCTTCAAATCCTTGTTTTTGCCTGTTGCACATTTTGAACATTTATTATTTAGAGCAGATTGGATTGCTTCTTACTTCGTTTTTTTTGGGTCCTGTCCAGCTAAGGGACGATTTGACAGCTATAGAAATAAATAATTAATACCCACCAGCAGGAGGTCGTCTGGAGTTATTTTGGTTTCATCAAAAGTCATAATTGCTCAGATTTCACAAGAAGTGACCAAATGAAAGTGGATTAAAACTGGAAACTGGTGTAATATAAATCTGTCAGGAAACAGTATGCAGGTAATTTAAACTGCGTGAGGGTTGAGTAGTTTTATGAGGATTGCTACACATGTATGAAATGGAAGTAGAGATCGGCAAAGCGGCAAATTAACCCAGAGGCCAGCACATCCGCTTGTTTACATTTTTTTTTTTTTGCTCTCACGCAAAAAGTACTTATCATAATTTGATTGTTTACAGTGTTTAAGCTGGATGGAACTGCGAAGTGATGTGATTATTCATTTACAACAAGTAGGAGAAACACATTTTTTTCTGTGTTTAATGCTGTTAAATATCACAAAATAATCAGAAAGAATAGAAACCGACTGACATTTGGCGCTTCTTACAGCTACTGTTTGCAATGCAAATCTTTCTCGAGCCGAATCAAAGTGGCACTTTGAATCATTTTATCACCTGCAAGACGTTAACCTTTTACTTTCTGCCATTTTAAATCCCTTATTTCCAGTCAGAATGGTGGAGAACAGGATCGCTGTGCTCTCTGCGGCAGTCAGTCACTTCGTGTGCAGCTAAAGCGCAGAGCAGCTTGCCGGGGTCCGGGCTCCATGTTCTGGTCATTAGTTCAAGATCATTGACTTGATAATCTCACCTGGGAAGGACAGGTAATAGTTCCTATCGGTGCAATTATGGCTACTCTTGCAAACAGCAATCTGTACTTGTCAGCTTCCGACCTGCTCAATTTCCCGGAGCCGGAACGCAAAGTGATGGAGCCTGATGTGAGGCGCAGCCCGGCCGCCCAGGGTCGCAAAGTTCAGCCGAATCCTTTCAGACTGCAAGCAAACCTGCACTTTGAAAATAATAACCCGCTTTAATTAAACAGAAATTAAAACTCGCTACGTGGCAACATAAATAAATGTTTGGTTTTTTTTTTCAAAATAAGAATACAAACCCACTTTGTAACGGGCCGTATAGTGAAGTGTGGCTTTTTGGACACAAAATGATTTGAAGGGTAAAGAGACATCAAAAAAACTTTATTGATAAATCAAACATCTCAGTTTGATGCAAATGAACAAAAAAAAAAAATAAATGAAGTATTTTAAGTCATATTTAAGGCATCAATTTTGGGAATTGACTTTTATTTGTTCTATAATAAAAACAAAACTTTGAGAATCCTTTTAAAAAGCAAAACAAAAGCAAAACCCGACTGACTAATTACAGAACAAACTGTTTCTTAAAACAATTTAGCGGTGAAAAAAAGCTCAGAAACATTTTATTTCTTTATAATAGAGCGCTCATACATATGGGAAACAATCAGTGTCTTTAGTTAGGGGTTGTTTGCCGGTCAGGACAAAAAGAAAAGAAATCAGCGTTGAGCCCTGCGAGTCGTGGGGGCCGGGCCCTTGTGAATTACATTCGCTTCCTAAAGATTTGTTCAGATTATATCAGATTAGATTGATATCAGGGGATTTAGGAGGACACTTTGAAGCGGCTCTGAAAGTGACTCACGGGTCTCCGACAGAAACCGGTCTTCATGATCATTTGGGATCAAAGATGGGAGGAGTGCAGCCATGTTGTCAAAATGAGGTTTGTGCTAAGAATCGTCTCAGGGATTGAGCCACTGATGTGGTTAAGAGCAATTAGCTTCTAACGTGGGATTTATTTCAAATGAATAAAGGCACGCGGATTGATTTTCATTGCTTATTGTATTGCAATAATTAAAAAAGAATCTGTTCCAGGGTTGCCAATAAGCATTGAACTTCAGCGGGGGAGAAAAATGCTCTCAGTAAACCTGCAAGCAAGTCCAATGAGAATTTATTATTTTTTTCAGTTTACCTTGCTTTATTACCTCCGTCTGTCCTGGGTGTGTTTTTATCCTCCCCAGATGTAATTATAAACACATCCAGGATGGTTCTGTGACTTTTCACAAGTAAGCGTTGCTGTTTTTTCCCCAAACAACCAAAAGGTCACGTCGAGTGAAGGCAGGGCGTAGTAGTAGGGTATTATTCTTTGTTAAGGAAAAAAAAAAAACAAACAAAAAAAGGGAGAAGAGCAATCTGGCTTTATTCTTAAACATAAAAGAAAAGGACACATTATTATGCAAAATGTACCTCTAATCACATTTTCTTTATCTGAGGAGACTTAAAACCTGATCTTCTACTCTGAGGAAACGGTCCGCCGTCAGGAGCCGAGCAGAACTCTCAGCCCTCTGAATTTTACTCCTGCTCACTCGGTCGCCCTACATCTCTCGCCTTTCAGACGGGATGTTTCAGATGTGATTGATCTCCGACTTGATCCATCTCTGCACCTGAGCTCAACCACCTCCATCAAGCTGGCAGGAATGGAACCGGAGAGCTATTGATTTCTGTGGCCCCGAAATCACTTGGATGGAGGATATACACTTTGCTTTCACTGTTCTGAAATAATTTAACCTTTCAGAAACGGTTTCCTATATTCTCCATTTCAGGGGTGGGAAGAAACAAACAAACGTTAATTCAGGGGGACATTACTGCAGAAGGGAAATTGAACAAGGGGTTGCCCTCTCCAAAGTTGATGAAATCTTAAGACATACAGCCCACATTTACAGTGTGTGGTGCGCCAGCGCAGGCCGCTGACATCAACGGCTCTTCTGAAGCATAGCTGGTATTACGGGCTCCAGTGTTCATTTAGCAAACGTCCACAGATAAAAGAAACTTGGTTTAAAACATTGAACTCTAATAATCTGCGTAATAGGACCTACTTGGTGTTGGTTTCAGAGTTAAAGGTTCCATTAAAGGGTTTGGAAACAGTAGTTAATCCACCAAATCAACGACAAACGTCGCGGTTTTGGGGCGTTTAAACCCCCCACCCCACCAAAAGAAATATCCCAGCGACAGCGTGTGCAGGTGTTTAGAAAGTCCCCGTCGCTGCACTGCATTCGGAAAAGAAAAAAGACTCACGCTGACATGACAGCGTGTCATCGAAAAGCCCCGGCTCCTCGTGTCAAGGTCACCTCTAGTGTCACGGCTTCATGGAAAGCTGCCCGACGACGAGCTGCCAGGTATTAAGCATTTTAAATCTCACTTAATCTCCCCCTCCGAGTTTCATCCAACCTTTCCACTTTCAAGAAATTGAAACTTTTATCGCTTGGAATTTGTTTCCACTCTGCTCTGTTGGCGTCTTTCTCTAACGGACGGAACCGCTTTGTGACACAAAAGCAAAACGGACAAAAGACCCATTCTTGGTTATTGGATTTCGGCTCTTATGCAACACTTTTGTGCAAAAAAAAATGGATTAGAGAAAATTAGGCTGAGAAAAATCCGTCCTTTATAGAACGTTATTGTGTCTTTTGTTGCTACCAATTCTTGCGTTGACAGCTCCACGACCTTTTCCTTCAGACGGTGTTTCTCATCCAGGTGAGTGGGCGTCGCCGCTTCTGTGGGCGTTTGTTTTTATGACCCTGAAGATGTTTACTAGTCGTGATATTGAGAGGTAATATTGTCTTGTTTTGCTCTTATGCTCTTCTAAGTGATTTCATATGTTTCAGAGACGCCAAGTTGAATTTCCCTTCACTTAAGAGAAAATCTACCTTGATTTACCTTCTTCCTGACTCGTCTGCCCGTCTCTTCTTCATACCTCCAAGTCCAAAAAAAAATGACTCGTCTCCTCCGTTAAAGAACTGGAAATGTCTCAGAACTTCGGTTCTCAAGGGAAAAGTTTTAATCCTGCAGTGCGGCAGAGCCTCGTCACATGTTCCCAACAGGATGAGATCTGGGCTTTGATTTGGCCACTCCAGAACTTTTACCTCGTTGTCTTAGAACCATCCCTGTGTCGCTTTTCCTGATAAATCTCCACCCAAGTAATGCCTGCTCGACTTTCTGATTATTACTCATCGTCCTCCAGGATTTGGCATTAATTTTTCGCCTTAGTCTTCCCCAGCAGAGAAGCCTCCCTAGAGAATGATGACCGCCGTGTTTCTCTGCGGATGTGCAGCACTTGGTGTGCACCTAGCGCATCATCTAGTCTGTAAATAGCAATGCTGTTTTCTCAACAGACTGAAGAACTTTCTTCTTATAGTTCCCCAAGTTTCAGACAAGATCTGATAGGAGGGTGTTTTTTTGCCACTCTTGTACACGGCTGCTGAGGAAGAAAGTGAGCAGCTGTTGTATGAACAGTGTCTCTGATCTGAACCACTGAAGCTTTTAGCTCCTGCAGAGAGGTTGTCGGTGTCTTCCTCCTGCCTGGTTGCCCACTTTGGCCAGTTCTGCACAGATACATTAAAGAATGTGTTTTTAAATTCACCCCAGAAATGTCTAATTTTATAGAATTTGATTTGTAAAAGAACTAAAAGCTAGCGGTGGGCAGATCGATACAAAATATCGACAATATCGATAGCTAGCTGGTATCAGTATCGGATCGATACTAGTGTGGTAAGATTGATACTTTAGTTTCAAATTCCTTCTTGAAATGTATTCTTTTTGTACTGTTTTTAAAATTACCGACAACAAAGATTTTGATTTGATTTGCTCTCAAAGGATAATTTTTTTACTCTTTGTTTTAGAAGTGTACACAAATTTGTTTTCCTATTGTATCTGTTTATGTCAAACTATCTGTTTGACACCTACAGACTTTGCTCAAAGTTTGTCCTATGTTTTAACAAAATAATTCAAAGAAAAAACCCCCACAAAAACACCTCAAGGTCATAAGTCTGATGTTATATTAAACCTTAGTAATAAAAAGTATCGGTATCGGTATCAACATATCAGTAATACTGACACTGTCTTTACTTGGTGTCGGAACGATACCAATACATGCGGATTTGCACGTATCTGCTAAAAGCATGAAACATCCAAATGGTGTGAATTTTTATTTTCTCTGTATGAAACGAAACAAAACAAACAAAAAAATAAATCATTCACACTCAACCAGCAGCACAAATTCAAGGGGCTCTCAAAACAACCGGGTAAGATGGCCTGTGAAAGCTTGTAAATCAAATCATTTGTTTGTTTTCAATTCAAACAATATTACAAGAGGATATAATTAAGTAAATGGATAACGACCAATGAAAAGGAGGCTCGCAGTGAGAGCCAAGGCTGTATTTTCTGCACAGCGAATGCTGGATCACGATTGACTTTTTTCCATTTATCTGTGGTTTCTTTGTTTCTTACCTCTAACCTGTGTTACGTACTCCCTCTGTGAGCCCACACAAACCCGCGTGGCACCAATAGAGATTTATGTACACAGCCCATAGGTCATCTCGGTCCCAGATGTAATTGAGAGAGGGGGATGCGATGCTAGCAGGGAAGCACAGCTCACAGCTGCTGTGCATGCAAGTGAAAATTGTCACAGAAAAAAGAAAAAACAATACGGTTTATCCCACTCACGACACGCTGGAGTTCTCCGTGAACACACACAGCAGCCAGTAACCACCTGATACCTTCGAGTCCAGCAAATACTGCTTTGAAACGGACCTCGTAAACAAGGATAACCAAAGCAGGTTTTTAACTTCTCCATTTCTGTTAGTGAATTGGCAGAAAATTGGCTCTTCGGCTCTGGACTCGCAAGTGCAGCTTTAAGCTCCTTCCTGCTGCGCATAAGTAGGATGGATTTGCACGGCGGCTGAGTGGCAGCGGGGGCGGCGAGTCCTCGTGCAGCTTGAGGTGTAGTAACTTGTCCACGTAGGCCGGCGGCCGATGAGCTGTTTCTCGGGTCAGACAGGCAAACACTGACATGGTGTGTGTGGGCGATCGCTGAAGCTGACAGGTATGGCGGGCGGTACAGAGAGCCGGAAGGCCCGACCATTTTCCTTGGGGTTGTCTGGCAGAAAGTGGGGAAACGACTATCTTACCAGACGTACATTTAAGAGCTTGAAATTTGATTGTGTTTTACGAGGCATGTTGCGGTGTGAGTCACAGGAACACGGCTTTGCCTTTTGATTTAACGTGTTGTGATGTTTCGTTTGACACAGAAGTCGTTCTCGGAAAGCAGTGAAGTCAGGAGGCTTTAATTGGATTTTTGGTATAAAAAAACAAAAAAAGGTAATAAATTCTGTTGAGTTTGTTGCAGTGTATTGACTACAGGGTTGGACTAAATTAAAAAAAAATATCTGTTTGCAGAGCCGATAGAAAGTGTTGAATAGCTCTCATCCCCGTCTGAACCACTAAGGTTAGTGCATTTTATTGGTGTTTAAAACCACACGACGTTTGTCTTTACAATTACATTTCTCACTGTATGACAGGAACCGTCTTGTAATGCATCTTTCCCCTGCTTTGCACAGCTGGAGGCAGTTTTCATCCACTTTTCTTTCCAAAAATGTTGAAGTTCGGTTAGAGTGAAGAGCATCTCTAAACCATACGATGTCCTGCCCACTGATTCTGAGTAGGATTTAGGTTTGGACTTTGACTGGGCCACTCTAAAACATGAATCTGCTTAGATCTAAATCATTTCAATGGGTCTCTATCTGTATGCATTTACTAGTTTTGAGGGTTTTTTTAGAGGTTTTCTACTGAAAAGATGCTGAGAAGTATACACACAGCATCACCATGTCAGTGGAGATGATTTATTTTCTTCAAGGGTATCACAGTACGGTAAATAAAACCAATTGCATGTCTACTTCTCAGGTTTTTATTTGCTTCTTGCAAATATATATATTTTAAAAAATCTTGTATTCATTTTCTTTTATGTCACAAGAGTGGACTTTGTTATTGGACCATCACTTCAACTCCCAAATAAAATACACAGATGTTAGCATTTTTAACAAAAACACTTTCATAATACGTGGCCACCAGATGCACCTCCGCAGCATAACTGCGTGTGGAGCTCCTTCTCTGCAACCATGGCAACCCTGGACGCCTCGCAGTCGTCGAGTAAGTTCGACGAGTAACTTCGGTGCGCACCAAAGCAGTCAAGATCCAAATGTGCGGCCATCTGTCTGCCTTTGAAACTTTGGCTGAAGTCGAGCCATGCAGCAGCACAAAGATCCAAAGCACAGAAAGCAAAAGGTCCGTGTGATGAAACGGTCTGGCGGTCGCCAAGACAGCTGCGACAAGCCAGCGAGCTGAAACTACAACCGAAAGAAGAGAGAGCGGGCAAAGTTTCTCTCACAATGTGAGAAATCGACATTGTTTCTGTCAATGGCGAGTTATTTGATCGGTGCGTGGACACTATTTGCTTTAATTTAGGTTTAATTTATTTCAATTTAACATTTAAAGCTCCAGAAGTGGGACTGAAACTCACTTCAGTTGTGGATCCATTTAAGCATTTAAACAAAATCCTTTCTGTGAACTTTTCTATTTAGTCAAAGCAGCTTCATTACAGTTAAACGTGACTTCTCACAAAAAAACAAACCAAACTAGAAATCCGAGGAGTGAAATGTGAGGCTGCAGTGAGGTTACAGCCCAGCTTGTGGTCTCCGGATGTCTCTCCTCTATCAACACTACAAAGGATTCCTGAGCCGCTGCTAAATTGGCTCAAAGGAGATTTAGAAGATAATGAAGCTGTGTATCTGGCCTTGCAATCTAAAAGCAGAAATGACCATCCTCCAGTTTTTGTTCAATCAAACTGAGCATGTAGAAATGCAGCGATCTGAGTCTGAAATCCCTTGCGAATATGAAAATTTGTCGGACGCTATGAAGCACAGATCCAGGTGGTCAGTGGATAAAGCTGAAAATGAGAAACACTTTCAACCTAAACATGAAAGGGACTGAGAGTCTGTTGGGGTCATTTGTAAACGACTACAGCCAGCAGATCTGGCGGATTGAAATTGGACTCAGCCAATGTTAACAAATGAAAACACAACGACAAAACGAACCGTTACCTAGCAACATCAGCCAGCACTGCGTTCATATGGACGTTGTCAGACGATTTCCACTAGAGATGCTTATATAAGATGATAAGTTATCGATGCATGCGTTGATCTCAATGCTGAACAAAAATTCTAGACCACGAATCGGTGAGAATGTTCCTTGATCCAAATAATCTATTCAGTCTGTTGTTTTGATTAGTTATCCTACAAATTGCACAATCTGAACAAATTAGAATCGTGTTTACATGATTGACCGCGCTTGTTAATCTGTTGGTGCAGTTAAGTGTGCTGGTGCAGAGTTATCACATACTTTTGTAATTCAGGGTTTTTATGTCTGTGTTTAAAAAACAAAAGAAGAAACGTTTCAGGTCAGTTCAGTTCATCAGATATCGGTATCGGAAGTGAAAAATCGTTCTGTCCGCAATTGAACTGCTTATACGTAGAGTGTATTTAGGGTTTCTTTATTTTTCCATATAATAATAACAGCAGCATAATGCACAGCTCCAATTGAAACTCAATTCAAACTTGAAGCCGACGAGATAATTTAAACAACCAAAGGAGACTAAAACATGTGACTGATTATTTATAGAACGACATAAATCTGTTTTTTTATTTGTTTAGCTCTTTCTTTGTAAATTATAGTTTAACTGGATGTTATTCACCTGTTGTACCAATGTGCATCGTGCAAGTAATTTGAGTTCAGTTTATAGTCAAAGTCTCTGATACCAACAGTTTAAAAATGACCAGATTATTAAAAAAAACTAAAGTATTCACTGGCAAAAGAAAACAGGTGATCCAACTTAAAAAAAAAAAAAAGAATTAATTTGATACAAGTTATAAAATTAAGTCTATCTGTGTAAATACATTAAGTTGTCATGTTAATCTTTTTTTTACACAGAACATCAACCACCCTCAAAGGAATAATTTGACTTGATCTGATGGCCGTACTCATCATTCGTTGGACATATTTTGAAGCTTTCAGACTTACTGGCACTGACTTGTTGCATCACATCGCCTGCAAGCCCAGACCAAACCCATATGTTTACACGTTGTGGATCTTTGCGCGCTGTGGCCGCCTGACATATCTGATCCACTACGATGTGATGACTTCTGCAGCCGTCTGCGGCTACGCAGAGCCGGGTGCCGATTTAGCCCTGAGCATCTGGAGATGCACGACCCACCCAGACAGGCCAGCAAATGTTTAAATTACGCTTATAAAATGAATTAAAAATTAAACATGGAAACTCGCGTGCTCCGTTGATGGAGATGAGTCAACAACATGTAAACCGCTGTTTTTTTCCCCCCTGTAGACTGTCTGATGTTTTTCTGTAGAATCTCAATGTAATCCTCTTTTCCTAAGACGCCATATGACACACTTCTCTGGTCAACAGGATAAGGGGGGAAAATGCAGCAACATAAAGAAAGTCAGTTGCTCCTCCAACCTCAAAGACCTGGAAATTGTTGCAGAATATAAAAATGTGTCAAATTCAAGGAGAGATGCAGAATAGGCAATTAAAACATATAATAAAGGGCAAATAAATGCAAGCCTCTTGAAGTATGAACAGAGAAAGAAAACTTGATTTTAAACAGCCGTCATTTTTTTCATGGAGTATTCTTCCTTGTTGTTGTTCAGCCTAAAAATTCATGTTGGTCGTCGTTTGTTCACTTACAAACTGCTGTTTTTCTTTCAATAATTTATTAATATTATTTTTTTATTGCTTCAGATAAACTAGTTAAAAGAAGCAGCACATAGAACAAACAAACAGCTTCACCGCTTCAGTTTAAATGTGAATTTAGCAGCTGACGACAAACTGAGAGCCGGCTTCCAGCAATTCATCATTTTTAGCCTTCAGACGCAGAAGCGATGGCTCCACATATGGGATGAGGAAACGCATGGAAACGCTACATCTGGTCACTCGACAAGCGTTTATTCTAATATTGCGTTTGCCACGTTATTTAGCTCCCCTCTGGAATTTGAATTCATTTTTTTTCCCCTTCTAAATAATAAATCTTTCTTCAGCCAAACTCTTCAGCGGTCTGTATGTCCTTTAGCTGCCACAAACTGCATGCAGAACGAATATCATTTTTATGTAACATACAGTAGCAGTGTAGTGTCATCTACAATATAAATTGTTTTAAATGGTCATTTGCACTACCAGAAGAAAAGGTGGATAATTTAACTATATAAGTAGACTATTATCTTTATCAAAATCATTAAAAAAAACATAAAAATCTTTCTATGACGTAATTTACAGCAAATGAAAACATAAAATTTTATGAGAAAAAAACATTTTATTTCAGAAATAAAGGCTTGTGAAAAAAAAAACTGTGTGCTTCATCTCTGCTTAGAGATCATTATTATCAAGTATTTTTCTCAAATCCTGTTGCTGACATTCCAAAACAAAATGATATAAAACGTCTGTCCGACTTAAAGCTGTTCACTGAAGCTTTCTGACTTAAAGCTTCAGTGAAGGTCGAAGGCGAGCGCCGAAATGTTCTCAGCAGGAACAAAACAAGGACGTGTTCATTTCAAAGGAGGTTTTGAGGTTCTGGTCAGGTGAACCATGTACATGTCAGGAGATCGTCACCTTACACGTATTAACAAAAAACCTGGTCAATGGTCGAGTCTCATTCAGAGAAGTAGCAGCAGTGCAGAAATGTCTGATCTTTAAGGCAAAAATCCTTATGGTGCTTATGATGCACGTATGCACAAGTATCTAACTTGTTAATTCACACAATTGGTTAAAAACAACGTGATTACTACACATTACTATATTACTTGATATATTTTCATTACCTTTAGAAGAAAATTCAGATACCCTCAGATGTACCATACCATGCTAACCTCAAACTATTAAGCAAAAAACACGACAAATGCCTAATCATAACTGACATGTCATTGCGTCATCTGATTTGTTTCTTCATCACTGTGAATCAGTCCAATTAGTAGAGATGCCAAACTAAATCCCCGGTGCAAGCTGTTCCCAGATCTGCAGCTCTGTCTAAAACACGTGTGCTTCTCACCAACAGATTCATATAAAAAAGATGCAGGAAGGCAGCTCTGAAGCTATTTCATAAAGAATTTGGGTTTTTTAAAACTTCTATATGTCAAACTTTTCTTTTTGCCTGACGCTCATATGGGTGCTGTGAGCATCTCTGGCAACTTTCAGGCTTCTTTCAGAACTTTAAATAGCCCAAAGGAACGCTTTGTGACAAGTGGCTCTCTTTTTCTGCAGCAAAAAGCGAGAGACGCTTTCTTGTTTTTTCCAGACCTGCATCCAGCTGTTGCAGTCGGCCATTCTGTGCTTTTACAGCTTGTTGATTTGGAGAGATTTGCTTCAAAAAATGTAAAACCGTCTCACTTCTATCGGCGCAAAACCAATCAAACGTGCTGCCATCTAAACTAGCTGCAAAATATGATGGTTATCAAAAAGAAAATTCAGTGAATTCTTACCATATTTAGGAGATAAAGAGAGTCTGAGTAGTTTGACTCCCTCCCAAAAATCCATTGCGATATTTAGTAATAATGTCATTTTCCTCATATTTGGGTAACGGAACGTCAATTCCAGCAAGAAATGTTCAGCTTTCCACTTTTTAATATGATGACCTTCAATAGTTTTTCCAATGTTTTTATTTCCATCACATTTTATTTATGTTCTGTAAACATCCTTCAAATATGAACAGGTCAACTTGGTTGTAAACTGGATCTTGGTAACTGAAGCTGGTTGAAAGGATCAGCGAAAAATAGTTTCCAGACTCTAGTCATCCAGGGAACGTTTATCAGGATCCGTGTGGTTGATCATAACTCCTCAGGAAATGACACAAGGTTGAATATATAAAAACAGGTCGACTTCATTATAATTCCTGTGGTTTTATTCCTATGGAAATTTGTTAAAATTACACAGAAGACGTGGCTGCTTGTGAAGATGGTGAGGGGTTTAAAGAGAGCTCAACAATAAAAAACTGAAATCAGAGTTTCACTACAAGTGCAAGTGCAGGACAGTCAAAACGACCGCCAATATGTTCTATAGGTCTGCCTGCAAGATAAATGTTTCCAAAGACCCTTAAATGTTCCCACAGACTCTAAAAAGTAGGTTGTTGCTACTAATTTTTCATAGCTGTACAACGAGAAAGAGATTGAATTCCTGGGATATGTGCGAAGAGGAAGGCATTGCTCTCTAACAGAAGAACACAGGAACATTAAAACTATGAACCTTCGGTTTGGTTTGGGAATGTTTTGCTTCATCTGGATTTGGACAGCTCACCATCATACAATCCACCATGAAATGTGCAGTATGTCAGAGGGACTTTAGTAAAATATGCCGCTATATGAAAAAAAAAAGTTAAGCTGTAGCGGACATGGATTCTGAAACACGGCAATGAGCCAACCAGGAACTCATCCCTGCAACATGACAGTAACAAGAAACGTACCAACAGACCCACCGAGGCCATGTTCAGAGTTAGGAAATGGAAAACCTAGGGTGTCCTAATTTGTTGCTTACAATGCAAATGTGCTAAATTCAGCTTTAAATGAGCAGAAAGTTCATTTTTGTTGATTACCTGCAATTAAACTTCTTTTTTCCCTGAGATAAAAAAAATAGACATCAATGTTTCTTAATGAGCTGAACGTTAAATGGGATCTGACTGCATTTATATATACAGGTGCTGGTCATAAAATTAGAATATCATGAAAAAGTAGATTGATTTCAGTAATTCCATTTAAAAAGTGAAACTTGTATATTATATTCATACATTACATACAAACTCATATATTTCAGATGTTTATTTTGTTTAATTTTGATGATTACAAATGACAACAAATGAAAATCTCAAATTCATCATATCAGAAAATTAGAATATTGTGAAAAGGTTCAAAATTGATGGCCCCTGGTACCACACTCTAATCAGCTAATTAACTCAAACCACCTGCAAAGGCCTTTAAATGGTCTTTCAGTCTAGTTCTACAGGCTACACAATCATGGGGAAGACTGCTGACTTGACAGTTGTCCAAAAGACGACCATCGACACCTTGCACAAGGAGGGCAAGACACAAAAGGTCATCGCTAAAGAGGCTGGCTGTTCACAGAGCTCAGTGTCCAAGCACATTAATAGAGAGGCGAAGGGAAGGAAAAGATGTGGTCGAAAAAAGTGTACAAGCAAGAGAGATAACCGCACCCTGGAGAGGATTGTGAAACAAAACCCATTCAAAAATGTGGGGGAGATTCACAAAGAGTGGACTGCAGCTGGAGTGAGTGCTTCAAGAACCACCACACACAGACGTATGAAAGACATGGGTTTCTGCTGTCGCATTCCTTGTGTCAAGCCACTCTTGAACCACAGACAGCGTCAGAAGCGTCTTGCCTGGGCTAAAGAGAAACAGGACTGGACTGCTGGTGAGTGGTCCAAAGTCATGTTCTCTGATGAAAGTACATTTTGCATTTCCTTTGGAAATCAAGGTCTCAGAGTCTGGAGGAAAAGAAGAGAGGCACTTCACCCACGTTGCTTGAAGTCCAGTGTAAAGTTTCCACAGTCAGTGATGTTTTGGGGTGCCATGTCATCTGCTGGTGTTGGTCCATTGTGTTTTCTGAGGTCCAGGGTCAACGCAGCCACATACCAGGAAGTTTTAGAGCACTTCATGCTTCCTGCAGCTGACCAACTTTTTGGAGATGCAGATTTCATTTTCCAACAGGACTTGGCACCTGCACACAGTGCCAAAGCTACCAGTACCTGGTTGAAGGACCATGGTATCCCTGTTCTTAATTGGCCAGCAAACTCTCCTGACCTTAACCCCATAGAAAATCTATGGGGTATTGTGAAGAAGATGCAATACACCAGACCCAACAATTCAGAAGAGCTAAAAGCCACTATTAGAGCAACCTGGGCTATCATAACACCTGAGCAGTGCCACAGACTGATAGACTCCATGCCACGCCGCATTGCTGCAGCAATACAGGCCAAAGGAGGCCCAACTAAATACTGAGTGCTGTACATGCTCATACTTTTCATGTTCATACTTTTCAGTTGGCCAACATTTCTATAAATCCTTTGTTTTTATTGGTCTTCAGTAATATTCTAATTTTCTGATATGATGAATTTGAGATTTTCATTTGTTGTCATTTGTAATCATCAAAATTAAACGAAATAAACATCTGAAATATATGAGTTTGTATGTAATGTATGAATATAATATACAAGTTTCACTTTTTAAATGGAATTACTGAAATCAATCTACTTTTTCATGATATTCTAATTTTATGACCAGCACCTGTAAAGCGTCGGGTTATGCATCTAAACTTAAATTAGTAATGTTGCTCAATTTAATCAAATACATTAATTTACTGGGAAACAATTTCAGTTTGCATCTCCGCTTTAGGTCAAATTGTGAACAGATGATTAGTATCTACATTTTCATCAAGCTGTCTCTGCAGGTCTACATGTGGAGGGAATATCTCTATATGTACACGCTTCACTGCAAAACAAAAGAATCAGCCAAGTACGTCAGAAACGAGGTCATTCGTTTAGTCGACTGACCAGTTTTACTGTTCAGCAGCGAGAGATGAAATGACAGAGAAAGCTCCATTCAAAAGACTTATGAAAGTATACATTTACTATAAAACATTTACCGTCATGAATACCATCCGCACTTTTCAACCCTGAAAGATTTCATTGATCTGTTTCATTGCCAGGGTGGAAAAATTTGACATCTTTAGAGATTTAAAAACAAGAATTAATTTCACAAGTTACCAGCCGTCGTGAATCATATAACTATGTTGATGGTGTGATCAGAGAGATTGGGTATTGTTTCACCAGCAGGACCATAAAGAGAAGGGAAAGTGGCTTGGAGAGCAGAACGTTTGGAGAAAAGCATACAGTCACCATGACAAGGATTTGGTTCCACTATGGGAAAATGAAGAAACAGTTTGTCAGTGATATGTCATTCAGTAGTTGAGTTAAGAGTCCAGGTCTGCAACAGAGGGCAAAGAAGAATTGTGCAAATTGAAAATTGTGAAAATAATTTTACTTAATCGAAAAATGTCAATTTCAAAGCAAACTCACGCTTTTTGTTAATCAGTTTTGGTGTTTTTTTTCTCTGCTGTCTCTTCTGTTCAGAGCTAACAGATGATGCTAACAGATGATGAGCGCTAGCGCCACGGCTGCATTATGAATATATTTTATGTAACCGTTTCGTCTAACTCGTTGTTTTTAATGATTTAGAACAAGCTCCTTCACGAGTGATTTTTATTTTATTTCTTATTTAATGATAATGCATCAATTGCAAAATAGCAATTTTTTAAAATATACATTAGCAAAGTTTTACGCACATTTGTAAGGGAAACTTAGCTAGTGGCTCCAATCTCTACACTGCTGGAAACGTATAAAGTGCATTTAAATGTTGCTGAAGTGATTGGAAAAGAACTTGTTCCACCGATTCAGACAAGAACAGCCATCAAATATCCAAACACGATTCTGATCCAAACTTCTTTTGCCACTACAAAACAAAAAAGTGTGATCAAGTTGTAGCTGGCATTTAACCAAATAACTGGGATGTACGTGGCATAATGTGGATTAGAAGAAATCCACGGTAAATGAAATCGCACACCGAGCTGCTGTAGGCTGTTATTATTCCACAAAGTGAAATGCACCAGCCATAAATCATTAGAACCCCCCTCCCCCATATTATAATGACATTCATGGCCATAATGGGTGAACGTGAACTCCTGACCGCAACTGTAAGTACAGGTGTAGCGAACAAAGCGGCTCCTGTGCCAGATGTGCGAGGCCTCTCTCTTTCTTGGCCGCTCCTGAAGCAATTTGTCATTGTGTGGCACTGATGTACCATCAACAGTCTCCTGCTCCCGTGTATTACAGGGTGGAGGGGGGGGAGGGCTGCTGTGAAGCAAACAATTTAATAAATCAGTTCATTGCAGCATGCCCCCGGGCTTTACGAGCAACAAACATGCTACTGCATCTAAAGGCCCTAAAAAGACAGACGAGAAAACGACGACAACAGAAACGGTGTTCAAGAAACGGTGAGTTAGCCGGTATTAAAGAGGCTCTGTCATGCTTGTTCTCTCAACACGGAAAGCGCCGTGTTCCTGGAAGACTGCTGTAGATATAATAAGCAATGGATGTAATGACACGTTTCCTGGGGATTAAAGAATAATTTCACCAACAGCTGCTGGTTCCCAGTCCGCTTTGTGAGCAATCATGAAACAAGGTGACAAAACAGAAACAGTAGATTAGGGTTTAGATTATTTAATCAGCATAACAAATGGAAAATTATGAAAAATGAACCTAATTAATGAGATATTTAATCTGCTGTAGTAATTAATAGCAATTAAGGGATCAAAATGAAACTTTTTTTTAATAAGACTTTTATAAAACAACTACTTTTTGAGAAACCTCTGTCCATGTCAGAGGAAAATGGGAGAAGGCAATAGCAGCTAAAGAATTGAAACCCTGTTACCAATACAATATGTTCAATATGACCGCAGTGTATCTGTCTTCTGATGGCTTCTTCAAGAGCTGAAATAATCTCAGTCTGGAGTTTGCCGCCGCAGCCACCAGATCTCGATCCAGCAGAGCATCTTTGATACCGAGGGGGACGGAAGATTTGCGTCACAGATGTGCAGCCGACTTATCAGCAGCAACCATGTGACCGAAATCTCTGACGAATGTCTCTGACACCTTGGTAAAATCTGAGCCATGAATAATTAAGGCACTTCTGAAGGCAAAAGGGAGTCCAAACTGGAACTAGCAAGGTATATCTGATAAGTGGGTCAGTGGGTGCTTGTGCGCGCGCAGCAGCTTGGATTATGTGAGATACCGTAAATATAATACATTTTTCCATATTTGACAGCTTATTCGTCTATAGAAGGCTTAGGAAACGTGCTACTGCCCCTTTGTAAATACGCAATGAGCTTAAAAATGGATGTCATTTCAAAGGATTAGGCAGACTGGGATAAAACGACGGTGTCCTCAGAGACCCTTTAATGGATTCCCCTCCTGCGAGGCGTTTGAGTTCATTCCCGGCAGACAGAATAACCCAAAAGGCTTTTAAGGTGAAGACCTCGTGATCGTGAACCCACCACTGCAGACTTTACGACTTCCAAACAAAGTCAAACTGGTACGACCTCGCTAATTCAAAATGCGATAAAAAATGAATCCTTGCATCCGTTTCGGGTTGTTGATTGGAGCTGCTGTGAAATATGCCCAGTCATGTGGGGCAGGGATAAAAAAAATAAAATAAATAGGTGGAAAACGGTGAATTCCACAAGCCATGAATTGCCTTCTGCTGGTGAGATGCAAATCAGCGAGGCGCTCTAAAATTGATGGAGCGTCCTCTGGTTTTCTTCCTGACTCCCGAGATCACTCTGAATGCCCTGCCCTGTATGTACGTACCAGGCACTGTAAGATGGATTGCTGGCAAAACAGGGGAGGTGCGAAACAAAGAATTTCAATATCAAAGTTATCAATCACATCCAGTCCATACTGCTTTTCTTGGCACTCAAAATGTAATTACGGAGTATGCTGAGTATGAGGCTTGTATCCGTTTTCATCCCGAATGACAGTGCTTATGTTAAGTTAATTGAGCTCATATCCCAGGATACATGGCGAAGGAGGCTGTAACATTAGCCATTTCCTGCATGCAGCTCATTGGGATGCAAGGCTGGTGCTGGCAGAGTAAACTGCGCCTTGGCAGAGATGCTGAGCAGTGGTGGTTGGTGCTGCTGTGGGGACATGACAGCTACAGTCTTCCCAGCCATAAATCCCCACGCACTCCACAGGGCGTACAGCCACACCTGTGTATTAAGATGAAAGACATTTAAACTCCAGACGCCCCTTGGTGCCGTGTCACCGGGTGAACTTATCCTGCTGGAAGACTTTTCATCGATGGCCCCGTTATTTTATTCTTGGGATTTCTTTTTTTTTTTCCTTTTCAGATGCTTATGAGACCGGGGGAAAAGGGCGGGAGGAGTTGGGAATCACTCCGTCTCCACAGAGTGTGAACCTATTTATGCCACCTCCTTCACTTGTCCCACTCAGAATCAAAGCGGCTTCCTCAGAGCCAAATCCAAAGCTTTCCTGACTGTGTCACTCTTGAACATGAGCATGTAATATCCTGAATAGGGCGTGATAACCGTTGAGCCTTTCCTCCTCGTTTCTAAACAAAATGATCACCCACAGACTAATTTATGAAGTGCACTTAATTGTTCATGTTGCTGATGACTTCGGGCGCCTGCCTGCGGCACGTTGGGAGAACGGCGTCGTTGCTCCTCTCGTTCTGCACCCGAGCTCAGTGTGATATGACTTTGATTGTCTACTTGTAATTTACCCGGCAACTGCCAGCCCCTCTGTCTTCGCCACATCTCATACAGACCTTTGCCTTGCTAGGCAATCTCGGAGGATTGCCTAGCAACCTTTTTCCTCCGTACAAATACCAATCTGTGCCCTGAGCGGCTGATGTTGACCGGCATAATTACTACGTATTGGAGAGCAGCCAGAAATGGAACGGATTTAGGAACAATATAGGTTTGAAAGTCAGCCTAATGAAGCACAGACTAAACCTTAGCACAGTGTGTGCGTCACATTAAACACGACGATGGAGTTGGCAGCGTTGTAGAGGGTGAAAGTACAAAGGAGCAGCTTCTGACGGGAGTTAGCATCCGGCTCGCAGACTGTGACAAGTTTCTTGTGTTTCTTGGCGACTGCACTATCAAGAAAATAGATAAATTAATAAATAAATGTGCCAGGCTCTGCACTGCATCTGGTTAAAACAGACGTTACTGACGCTTCCTTTTTATATTCTTCCACAGGGAATATTTGATGTTCCTCCTCCCTGTGCAGAGCTATAAGTTGAATCAAAGTGTTTGAGATTCCAGTTCTATTTGCCTTAAAACTAAAAACTCTTGAGATGCTTCATGTTTTGTTCCTTTCAAACCACAATGTCAAATAGATAGATACTCTAGCTAATAACATAGCTAGCTGTTGTAGTACTAACTAGGTACCTAGCGAGCTAATAGGAGTAGCTACAAACTAGCTACCCAGTAAGCTAGGTTTGTATCTAGTTAGCTACCTAGCTAGCCCTAGGCAGGATTATCTACCTCATTAGCCAAATAGCTGTGTTCTAAGCAGCTATGTCTGATTTAGTGAGGAGACGCTTTTTAGATCAAAGCATGTTCTTGTATGGCTCAGTCTATGTACTGGCATCCAAATGAAAGTCTGTGGTAAGCCTTAGTCAGAGATCTGGGACATTCAAACTGCATGAGTTTGGGTTATTATGCAAAGATGAAAGACAAAATTTCTACTCTTTAGACATAAAGGTATTAGAATCATACTCTCAAAAAATATACCATATTTTCAAGACTATAGAGCGCACCTCACTATAAGCCGCACCGACAAAGTTATTTAAATAAACTGGAAACGTAGATATATAAAGTCGCACCTGGCTATAAGCGGCTGGTACCTCCGCCACTTTAGGTTTTCCACAAGGACGCAACCCTGCGTGTCCAACGCCGAACCATGGATTTGTTCACGCAGAGCTTACGTGCAGAGGCTATCAATCCATACTGCCAAATCGATAGCCTTCAACTTAAAAGCTGCATCATATGAACTTCTTTGTGTGGTTTCCATGTTGAGGGGGTCTGAGTTTGAAAACTGACTTCCAATCATTCACTTCCTGCTAGAGAGGGGCCATAAGCCGCATGGTTCAAAGCGTGGGAAAAAGTAGCGGCTTATAGTCCGAAAAATAAGGTAAAGTATTGACTTAGGAAGAGCCAAATCT
This sequence comes from Phalloptychus januarius, assembly GCA_902982915.1. Taxonomy (NCBI): domain Eukaryota; kingdom Metazoa; phylum Chordata; class Actinopteri; order Cyprinodontiformes; family Poeciliidae; genus Phalloptychus; species Phalloptychus januarius. Next base: position 20,989,868 of record CADWAE010000482.1, on the reverse strand, counting down.
AAAGCCACACCTCACTTTTCAGATTTTTTTTTTTTTGTCAAGACAGTTTGAAAGCCGTATTTCATTTTTCTAATTCGTGTTGGTTTATCACAAAAGGTTGCACAATTTACCTTAATTTCAAACTGTGATGGGATGAAAGGCATTTATTTAATGCCCAGGATTACTTTTACGAGGTCCTCTATAGCCTGCGAGGAACTTTAAGCCACACTGCCGACTCTCGCAAACACCAGGGCAGCTTTAACTTTTGGATGTAAGATCTATAGCTGGCTCTTATTACTTTACTGCTTCAAAAAGGTTACTCAATAACTGAAGACCTACTTTTTCTACCTTTGAGCCAGCATTAACGTCATCGTTAAAAAATGCATTCGGGAGAAATCTTGACCCAATTGCCTCTTGGCTAAATGTGAAAGTGGATTTCCTACATTTATAAGCTGTTATATGTTGCGTTCAACGTGTAGCCTGAAGGAAGCGCGAATCTTGTAAAATGAGCCGCATTCAGCCCTTAATGCCATGCATCTAGTGCAGGCTGGAATATGTTTTTCAGCACAGTTGATGTTTTTATTTATTCATAACAAGTTCAGCACTGATGAGGAGCGATCCTGTACGTCAGTGAAATCGAGCGACGTTCAATCATCCCGGCTTTCTGTGGCCGAAATAGGCAGAGGTGTGAAAAGACAGGCATCGGCCCCGTCTTTATGATGCCACTGTCGTTTTCCCTAGCTGGGCTTGCTCAGTGCGGCACAGGAAATCTGTGGAATCAAGCCTGTGCCTTCATATTGGATTTAGATATTAAATCTTCATCCTGTAAAGAAAAAAAAACATCATCCTTGTGGGAATTGCTTATTTTTTATTATTTTGAGTGAAGAAAAAACATTTCTCCTGGGATTTTGTTTCTCATCTCTGCACAACGGGCAATAGATTGGATGAAAAAAAAATTATAATTTAGGCTTGGCAGAAGAATCTTAGTTTGTTTAAAACCGCAGAGTTGGTTTATAGCTGCGTTTTTCTCCTCTTTCCACCGTAGATAATGCTCACAGATTGTTGAGTTGTTGTTTTTTTTATGATTTCATCCAACAGGGATCCATTTTAGAAATGATAATAATAAAAAAGTACTTCCCCTTAGAATTTTTTTCTGTTTTTACTTTGTGGCCACACTTTGAGTAGATTCAAGATGCAGTTTGTCTTCCCTTTTTTGGTATTTTCTTGCCCCCTTTGACAGACAAGACTCCCAATGTCAAGGGATTTTCTGGTTTCTACCGGTCTGGCAGCAATCAAGCCTTATTTAATTGAACTAAGCTCTCATTAAAATGGATCTAATCCCAGTTTTAATTGGTGATCTAACAGTGTTCAAATCGAAATTTTTAAATGGTTCCACAGGTGTCCACTTTCGATTCTACTATTTGTCAGACGGCCTGTCTGCCAGCCTGTTGCATTTGTTCAACTCCAATTCATAAGGTTCTGTTTTACTTCTAAAGCCGCACGCTGCAGTTACATAATCCTTTCAGAACGGCTCGGTCTGACTGGGAAGTCTTTGCTGGGGGACGTGGCACATCCAAATCTTTTTATCATCCGAGTGGTCCGGGCTGCATTTCCTCCCCGCCTTCTCTCTTTCCCACCAGAGATGTCTCTCAGAGGCCACCAGCTTCACCAAGGATAACGTCATATTTCACTTGTTTCCTCTTGTTAGGCAATTTGAACATCTGGATTAAATCAGATACGATTTATGCATGTGTATCAAAAAACACAACCCAAAGCTCTTTGAGGCTCTCTTTGTCTGTTTTCTTACTACTGGGCCAAACAATCCATCAGTCAGAGACAATGAAACTGTAGTGGAACGATACAAGCTCACACACGCAGTGCATTAGTACTTGTACAAATACAACGGCTGACGTATTCTACGGCGATAAGTCAATGCAAAAATAAAATTATAAGAAAAAAAAACAAGTCCTTGGAATATGCTACGGTTAGGACATAAAATATTCAATTATTGAACTGCTTGAACCAGACGATCAACAATTGTACTTGTGCCTTGAATCATTTTTAAACTAACTGATGCTTTTTTTCCCCTTACGGATGTGGCTTGTTTTTATTGTTATAAATGTTTGCACTACTTTTAGCCATACATTGAAATCTGTCATTAATGATAGGTCTCGTCTGTTCTGCACGTTGATTGTCATTTCTCTGAAACCCTTCCGTCGACCTGTAGGGTCATTACAGATGAGAACCAGCCTGTTTGGCTAAATCTGGCATTTTTACGTGACACGTTCACATCGATTAATATTCCACCTTTATGAAGCACAGAGAAATAAAATTCACAAACATCTCATGAAAACTGCTCAATACAGTCTCTCAAAAAATAAAAATCAAATAAAACTTTATTTGTGTTGCACAAATAAAGCATATAAAAACACAAAAATAAACAATTGAAACTTTACATTTTTCACAGTCAAGGGTCACTCTGGAGGAGCTGCAGCGGTGAGCAGCCCAGGTGAGAGAGTCTGTTGACCAGTTGTAAACCTGGTCTTTATGGAAAAGTGGCAAGAAAACAAACGTCAGTCATGAGAAGTTTTGTTTGCTGGGGAGAAGTGTTAAAGCAGGAGCTCAGAAAACGATGGCAATGGAAGACCACCACCGGGACGCTTACCTTCAGTAGGTCCAGGGAAGCTGGTAAGAGCTGTTGAAAGGTTGGATGGCGCTAAATGCAGAGCAACCAAAGTAAACCATTAAAGGCTGTGAAACACCGGAGGCTGGAGCGGATGCTGGCAGCCTGACATCGACTCTAAAACAGCCAGAGCTACAGTGGAGCAGCTCGAAGGGCCCATTTTTACCCTCAGCGCAGCCAAGAAAAACAAACTGTGCTTGGAGCAAAAATGCTACATGACCTTTAAAAAAAAAAAAAACATCTCAATTTTTGATGACTATCTTCTGTAGGAAAGTGTGTTGTCATTTTTTTTAATGAGCCAACATTTTATTTCATCTAATAAAATTGTGTATCTTGTGCCTAAGACAGAAAATGGATGCATGCCACAGAACAGATCTTAATATTTGTGGGAAATGGTGTAAAAAAAAAAAAAAAGACAACACATTTTTTCAAATCTGTTGAGGAAATAAGTTTTAGCAAATGCAAAGCCTGAATTTTATTGCCCTTTCAATGAAGAGGGGAAGGAGATGTAGGGGATTAAAGAGGCCAGATGCAGCAGTGTGGTTTTGTAGGAAGCTGATGATGGACTGGAACATGTTCGATCAATTCACACTGTTTCAGTGACCAACCAGGAAGTAACACGCGCTGACAGACAAATAAATAAACTCATATTCCATCCTTCGTTCCGTCTGAATCATGCATTGGTGGAATCTGGGGAACTGGATGGTTAAAAGTGAACGTTTTTGGGGGTTTTTTTCAATCATACTTCTGACCCTGAAACTGATCAGGGTAGCAGTCTATTGCCCTGCGATTTGAGAGGCGGTCATATAATCAACAAGCAGCAGTGCTGTCGTGTTGGGCCTGTGAGATGGTAGAGGTAATCTCAAAGTGTGGCCATAGCTGCTGTGGAAGTCCCCGGGGAAATCAAGAGCCTTCACAGCTGCCCTGCCCGGCAGCTGCGAGCAGCGCAACTTTAAAATGACAGACCGGCGGGCGCGCGGACGACCAGCAGGAGGAACAGAAAGTTCAGTTTGACCTTAAAGTAAAATACTTCAAAAACACCAACAGACTCAAAACAGGCCGCGAGACACAAAATGTGGGCTTTTCCACACAGTCGGCAGATTCCACCTCGCAAATTGGTGAGGTGAAGCGTACATCTGTTCAGAGTTTCCCAGTAACAAAACAATTACAATAATTGTAATTGTTTTTTTTTTTCTTTTAATCCACTTTTTCTGCATCTGGACGGGGAACACGTGGTCTTCAAGATGCGAAACATCTGGACCAAACGGATTCGGATCACTTTCCCTAAACGCAATTATCAATCATTATCCACCGGCGAGAGAGACGGCGAAGCTCGGCGTCCCGCGGGAGTGAGACGTCGGCGCGAGATCGATGCAACCGGATGAGGGATGAGCGCGTTTGGAGCCGACGCACGGCGAGCCGTCGCATTGTCTCGCTTCCTCTTGACAGCTCCGCGGAGAAGGAAAATGACTCGGCTCGTGCTTTACAAGGAAATGCCAGCACGCTCGCCAGACAGACCCAATATGTTGTCCAAATAAATAAAATGTCAAGTGAATAGCAAACCAAGAAGCATCTGCTGCCATTACCTCGACACTTTTCATTTCTGCAAATTAAGCCGGTGACAGAATAGGATATGAGTAACAGTCGGTCGGCCTCTGGAAGGAGCTGGAAGCACGGCGCACTGCGGATGGGAGCGTTTTTCTCATTAAGCTGTTTGGCATGAAATTTATTTCAGTTAGGATTTTTTTTTTCCTATCACGTTTAATTGGTTGAATAAATGTTAATTGGGTGCTGCATTGCAAATGTTTTTTCCTGTTTCCCCAGAAGTGCTTTCATGACCTGTTGAAATCATCTGTCAACATCCTGCAGAGTGCAAGAAAAAAAATAAAAAAGCAACACGTTGTACTTGATTTTGCCCGAGTCATTCATTGGATTTTGAAAATAAAATGTGGGTGATCGTTTCCCCAGTTTTCTACCACATTGCGGGTAGATTTGGAAAAAAAAAAAAAAAGGAGCGCTTTCAGAAGAAGGTATTAATCGAAAATAAATAAGTGGGACATGAATCATCAGCCTTTTGGAGTGAAACCAAAGCAAAAACGGTCCAGATTGAATCCCTTTCCGTCACGATGTTGTTCCGATTCCCTGAATGCCTTCCTGAGCACTCGAGGTGAGCGCACTGTACAATCTATCAGTGTCGTTAAACTGTTTTATGCGCGCGGCTGCGGAGCAGTAAATCCTGCGGCGTGAATCTGTCACGTGTCAGAACGTGTTGTCGTTAGCAGATTTATCTCATGTGCGGCCGATTTTTCTTTTTTAAAGTGGAACGCGTGGCGGAGCGTTTACGAAACGTCTTACATGGAGGAAGATTTCAACTCTGGCGGTGGTTCATGTGAGCGGGACTTATGTAAGACTTTCAGGCATGGCACATTCTGAATAATGCATGAGATCTGCATCAGTGATGCACCCATCCATCTTCCCATCAACTCAGACCAGTTTGACCCCCGCTGATAGATTTCCTCCCCCCCACATTCATTGCATTCTAGATTTAGGCCAAAAGGGTCAGTTCTGGAGTCAGAGAACCTTCTTCCACGTTTTTGTGGTTTCCCCCACATGGCTTACAGCAGACTGCACGTGGGAATTTTGTTGTTTTGGTTTTCCTCAGGGATGCATCAATCCACTTTTTTTTTTCTTTTACTTCCGATACAGATACAGTATCGGATACAGATCCGATACAGATCTGTATCGATCCGATACATAAGAACAGAGCTGAATTGACTTTAAATGTTGTTTTTTTTTTAAACAGTCACAAAATGTCTGCACCAGTACAGCACACTTCAATACACCAGTAGCTTCACAAGTGTTGCACGTTTCGATTGCGACAAATGATGTTTGTTTGTGACGTCTCTGCTTCAGCTTCCACCTGGAAATGTGAGTAAATTGCCTCAGCGAATGAAGGAGCGACTGCCGTCTTCTTGCCCAAACGCCGTCTCTTTATTACCAATTCTCAAAATCATGAAATCGTACAATAAAGATTTGTCAGTGTAATCATGTGCAGTGTCCTTTTGTTACTATAAAACAGCATCAGTTGCCATCAGGCATGACAGAATCAAAGGGTTAAATCTAAACACTTCAACAATAAGTTTAAATCTCAAAAACACCACTTTCTCAAGTGCAGCAATATTTTAAGGGAACCAAATCCCTTGAATTGTAATAATACTCAAAGAGTTAACCACGTTACCACATATATAATTAAATACAGATGTATTTAGATGACCAAATACACTTTAAGCTCTCTTACGCTTAGAATAATTGTATGACTGACTAGAATTAAACAGTGATATCGATTACACAGTGATTAATATTGTATCGTCTATAATACATATTTAAACTCTGACTCAAACTGATAATATGTAGCTGAGAATAACCTTCAACTTAAACACATTAAACACTCTTGATTTTAACAGATAACCACAAAACACATGTCAGTGTTACCACGTGACCTTAATGAAGTTGGGTCGGGGAATGTGACGCAGGAAGCTCTAACCGCGATTATTAAAGAAATCGCTCTCTTTTTAACGTCTAAGCATGTTGTCGCGAAATCATTACTGAAATAACTTGTCACTTTACACTTTAGGGGGGACAGTTTTCACAAGCTTTACACATTACTAACCTGTAAACATGAATAAGTTGCCTCAGTGAATGAAGGAGCGACTGCCGTCTTCTTCTGCAATCTGTCTGAGGAGCGAGGTGGCGGGGCTCCCCACTTTAGGCGTCCTGGTGAAACACTGTCTGCATTTTGGTTCCGCCTTTTCTCCTTTTGATTTTGCATGGTATTTCGGTCAGTTTCAGTCTAAAAAATATATACATAATACATTGGAATTTTGTTTGCCTCTTGTTAATAGTACTAATTAAATTTATGTGGTGGCTTATATTCTTTTAAGCAGATTTTCCTGACTATAGAAACAAGCAATGATTAATATCTCTCACTTTATGGTGCATCACACAAGCTTGGTCAAACACGTAAAAGCAACTTCAATTTGTTCAGTCAGTGTAAGCAGGAGTAGAACAGCCAATAAAGAAACTGAAAATGACATACAATCAATTGATTACTTTGGTCAAACGTGTAAAAAAATAAACTGCAACAAACCTTCGTTCAAATGGTTTAGAAAGTGCAATTAGGAATTCTAAATATAATGTAAAATAAACTATAAAGCATGACATCTGCTATAATTGTCACTGATACCCGATTCAGAATTTCTTTTAAATGTCAGGATTGCTACAGATATTAATATCGGATTGGTGGAAATCTACACTCACGTTGACATATTTTCCAACTTGAAAATATGTCTGCTGCTGAGTTAGCATAAGCCTTGAGGTCGGATTATATTTTTCCATCTTTAGAGGATGAACGGAACAAAGTTTTGTGAGATCTTTGTATATTGTTTTATAACCCCATCCTGCTTTAAACTTCTCCACATGTTTTTTTCTTGCAAATACCGCTACATACCTTATTTAGGGGTATCAAAGTAAATGCCCTTTACACTTTTTAGATTGACAGTTGCAAAAAAAACATAAACGTAAAAGAAATATTGATAATGTTACTTCCTCCTCAAATTCCCAAATAAATAGTAAAACTTTGTGATTGTTTATGATATTTCAATAAAATATATTCATGATTGCAGATGTTATGTAACAAAAGGTGAAAAAAGTTTGAAGTTTCAGCATTATTTTCTGAACACATAAATATTGATCCTCAAACCGAGACAAGTCATTCAGAAATGAGCAAAGCGTCCCGATGGAGATTTCAGATCACATTTCTTATTGTTGCTGGGGGTTTTTTTTTTGCGATGCGTCCTGGGTTTTGCATTCTTGATTTCAGACTAAAGCACATGAAAGAGGCTTATCCTTTCTGCAGGGCTTATCCCCTGGAAATGAGCTAATTAAGAGAGGAAAAACGTAAAGGCCTGATCAATGAAGTGGTTGAGTCAGCTGAAAGCACAAAGGAGAGAAGCATCCAAAAGGCGAATGCTTTGGCCAGAACCTGATAGAGAGGAGAGACTCAAAACGTTGAAGCCCTAAACTAACTCTGGTAGCTGCAGCAGCAGCTGATGAACGAGGGAGAAATAAAGAGCAGCAAGGCTTGTGGTGTTTGGTGAGATGTAACACGGTGCTGGACGCTGCTCCTGGTAGAGCAGTGGAAGAAAACTTTCACCGAAAATAATCTGCTGTTGCACTCGCAAAGAACATTTTCACAAAAATCAAGTACATTTATTCAGGGGCGATGAAGCCCCACATAATTGCTTAAGCAATATTATTTAATTATCGGTGCCATTCATGTTATTATAGCTAATTTTTTTTTACTGTTTTTCTCTTTCCTTGTTCATTTCTTTCTTACATTAAGCCCAAGATTATTCATATGTATCTTAAACCTGGCTGAGGTGATTTAACCCGACCAGCTTACCTAGGTGGGCCCCATATGGGGAAAAGAAGGGCAGGGTCTCACATGAGTTTGTCTGCATGGGCAAACCCATGTGGGGCCACCATGGAATCTGCGGACAAACCCACGTGGGACCCGTATTGTCTGCCCTCCTTTTCCCCATATGGGGCCAGCCTAGGTATGCTGGCTGGGTGACCAACATGTTTCTTCTGACTGGGCGTCAATCTTTTCGGAACAATCCTGACTTTAACTTGATGGAGGATCTTTGGATGGAGAGCAAGCCTTCCAGCCTCAAAGACTTTAGACTGAAAAAGATGAATTGCCATAATGTCGGGAGAAACATGCAGAAATCCGGTCAGCGATTATTAGATTATGAGAAGGGTGTGGTTTCCGTAAAACCGGACTCTCTTTGCTCCAACCTTGTGGAGACTAAGAGCTTTTATTGGCAAAAGGTATTTATAATAGGAGATGCACCAATTTCTTTTTTCTTACCTTTTTCTTTTTTTTTTTTTTTTTTTACATAGGATGTCTTTTCTAACTGAGTAAGAATTTCTCTCACCTTCAAAATCTCTTTAGGATTATAACACGCTGGATCTCTCTGGAAGTAAATTACAGAAGAATGAAGCGTTCATTAAGTTTACGGCACTGCAAAATGTTTACCGGTATTTTATGTTTTGCTTTGTTTTTTTCTAGCTAGAATAGCACATCTAAGGCACTTAATGTCTCTACTAACACAAAAAACTCCACCCGAGTATATTCTAAAGTTTGGATGATGTTGTGCAGGAAGTGATCAAGAATTATAAATTTTAGGTTGTTTGCTTTAAATGCACCACTGGGTTCCCTGGCATACTGAGCCACAGTTTCAAACTTTGTATTTAAAAAGCAGAAGTACAAAGGAAGTCACTTCCTCGGAATAAGGTGGAATGTTTTTGCTCTATTTCTCTCGGAGACGGAGGCGACACTGGGGATTCACTATGAATGTGGAGAAATCTTCACAGAGGTCTCGGGTTATCTGTGACACAACCTTCAGCTGTATGTTTGTAAAAGTGCAGTTGAAATGTACTTTGTAAAAGCTGGTAGAGCAAAAAAAAAATTAATAAATTGGCCAGCAAAGCAAAGTGCCTTCAGCTTGTTCTGCCTCTGAGACACCTGTTGATTTAAATCTTTGGAACGTCTTCTTTCACGAACCGACTGATTAACCCTGGATAAATACCGTAACTATAACGACCGACGCTGTAGTTGCTGTGATGACTCCCGCATGTCCCTCTCAATAAGTGTTTCTTTCATGGACGAAGTGGTTTTGCTCGCTTACCTGGATCGGTCCTTGACATCATTGGGAAACGTGCAAAAAAGCTTCCAAAAATTACATCCATTTTGTATTACAGTAAAAAAAATATATACATGTATCTTAATTAAAATGACACAAAAGTCCAACCACTGAGGCAGTTAGTCAGTGGGGGTAAAACTGCGCAAACAAAATGTTTTTTTTCATATCAAAGTTGTTGTAGTCGTTGGTATCCCTGCGACATAAACATTGGGCCGGTCTTGTTTGTCACATCTTAAGGTTTAGGTGAGCAGCTCTTTTCTTATCACCATTACTTAGCCATATCACCTTGCTTCCTTTTTCCTCCTTTTCCCATTTTGAAGAGAAACTGAGTGAAATGGGCCAGTCAAACAGGAAGCAATGGATTTCTAATTAAAAGTGCTCAGCTACTCAGCTGAAACTTAAAACGTATCCATTAACATTTGTCATAAAGGAAATTGTAGGGATGCCGATAATTGTGGCACTGCTAAATTGTGTTTATAAAATTTTCATCTTGACACTAAAGACTGGATTTAAGAGTTAAAATGCTGCTGCAGCAAAAGAAGGAAATGATTTCTAAATAAATAGGCTTTGCCGGTGGCCCTTATAGTAGCCGCGGCCGGCGTATTCAACAGTTTATTTAAAACACGGCCGTCTCCGGCATATCAAACTGCTTTTGTTGCCTCCCGCACAGCAGGTGGTCTTGTGTTGTGTTTTTTTTTCGTTTTGTTTGATTATTTCACAAGGTGTCACTCACACACTTCCCCATTTATATAGGTGACAATTCTACACCACAGATGTTCTGGCGCTCGCATGCTCCACATTCATTCGCTCTATTAAAATATCACATATGCCAGATTACAAAAAAATAAAACATCAGCAAACAAAACTGAAAACGGGGGACTTGTCTTTCTTTTGGATTAATTTGTTTCGATCCAGCAAAACCACAACTTACCTGGAGATGCACATCCAACTACAGATGAAGACATGATTGAACACTCAAATATTTACTTTGGTGTGGGTTGGCAAAGATCAGAGCTATATAGCAATTAAACTTCCATCGTTTTCACAGTGCGTAATGTTGTGAAAGTATGAAGAGCGTGGAGCCGCTGCGGTGCCTCCTTGAACCTCTCCACATTTTGTCACAAACATGAAGATAAATTTGATAGGATTTTAGGTGATAGATGTGCTGCAAAAAATAAAAAATTTGCATATTTGTGAAGAGGAAGGAATCCAATAAATGGTTTCCAAATTCCTTCCCAACGAAATTTGAAAATGTGGCGTCTATTTGCACGCAGCCCCATTTACTCTGATATCCCTAAATAAAACTTCGGGTGACATCTTATGAAGTCACCCGATTAGAACGCGTCCATCCATTGTTGTTTCTTCCTTCTTGTCTTGTAACATTAAGTTACAAGTTGTTTCTTTCACAGCGCATACAGAAGCATGATTCGCAGCGCTAAGAGCCTCCTCCAGGCTCTGATTGGCTGTTTTCCATCCGGAGAGGAGCATTCCTGCAACTATCTGCCTCGTATTTTACTGTCGCAACATGGTGACAGTTTTCACAAATGTGTAAACATATGTTTTTTGTAAAAGTTACATATCGGAGCTCTAAAAAAGAACGAAAGCATTAAGACATAAATGAAAGAAGACAGGGAATTATCCAGTTTGACGTTTGCCACAGGACAGATGGGAGACAAAACTAACTCTTTGCGTGCATTGTGCACTTTGCGCACATTACCCACAATGCGAAGCATGGTGGTGGCAGTGTCATGCTGTGGGGATTCCATTTTCAGAATCTGGACAGAGTCGACAGGAAGGTGCACGGAGAGACAAGAAAACATGAGCGCCGAAAACAAATCCATGCCACAGTTTGATTTGTAAAAGAAAAAGAAATAAAAAGTTGAAAACTGTTGATTGTTTTCTTTCCACTTCACAGATATGCTCTGCTGGTTTGTTCTAAAACCCCAATCAAGACATCCGTGGCTGTAGGATGATTAAAAACGTACAAACACGTCATGCTTTGACAGAAAAGCTCCGAAGCTCGGAGAGTCCCAGTTTACTTTATTACATCAGAAAACGGTCACACAGTCACAGGAGAAGAAAAGCAAGAAAGAGTTACCATCCCGGGCTTTGGGGAGGTCAGTTACTAATGCAAAAAAACCCCAAAACAAGACATTTTGTTGTTCGGCAGCCTCGTCTCCTGCGCGGCGCTCTGTTTGTGTCACCCGCCTCCGCAGTCGTCTGAATACAGCAGGCAGTTGTTCGGGTCGAAGCCACCGATCTTGATGAACGACACTGTTACCGATCATTTACCACAGTTTTATTTACCACGTATTATATTGCAACATCTTGTAAGGGAGGAAGAAAAAAAAAATAGAAGAAAAAAATAGAAAAAGCACACATGTAGCTTTATGAGCGCACAGTCAGATAATTGGTTTAATAATGCATTATGAAATCAGAAACCATTAACCACGAGAGTGATTCCAATGAGGGATGAAAAGTAAATATCTAAGTGTCGCAGTGCTGCTTCCTGGTGGGTAGTTTCTCTCCGCTGTGATAAGCTAATGTGAAAGGGATCAACATCACACATCATAAGTCACCATAAAAATTAGACTTAGTGCCAACAAATCAGTGGAGGCTGTACAATTTATATGGCACTTACTGTCTGCTATATTCAGACTTGTTTTTGTTGATTTCTTTGCCTTAAACTCAAAGCAAAACACTGTCAGTCAGTATCTTCTGACGGACAGAAAAAACTTTTGTTTGGACACTCTTCCATTTGTCCTGCGACTCGTCTTCGCTTATGGCATTAATCGTTGGATTACTCGCGCCGCAGAGAGCTTTCCAGATCACGAGAAGTCGAGGAAATGTGTTTAATAAGATTAACAAATCATTAAAACCGCTATCCTTATTACTCCCGGCGGGGCCGAAGGACATGCGGGGCGAGTCGTGTTACTCGTTAGCCTCCTTCGCTTAATTGAGGACATGTGGGGTCGTGTAGGTCAGACTCTCTCCGATCGATGCTGCTGCACCCCTTTTATATTCCTGCTGGGGACGAAAAGAAAAAAAAAACGTTCATTCTCATTTACCCTGGATCCTGGATGCTCCGCGGTAGATTAGCTGTCTCCTTTGCTCCGTTAGCAGTCCCAGTTTCCTCCCACGCAACCTTTTTTTCCCTTTTTTTTTAGTTTTTTTTTTTTATTTCCTCTGAGCAGTTCGCTGACTCTGTGTTGCACGAATACGGGGAGTTCGGGGGCCTGTCGGTGCGCGCAGCTCACCGGCGGTGGGAGCGAGTCCGGGGACGAGGCGGCGTCAGCTCGATGGGGAGGGCGGCCATCAGGCCCGGGTGGTACGGGGCCGGCCCCGGACCTCCCGGCGCCCAGGCCGAGGGCTCCGTTCCCACGTTGTGGTGCAGCGACAGGTGGGCATGGCAGTGATCCAGCACCGACTGCTCACACCTGTACAGAGCCAGGGGGTTCAGCTGCCGTGGTATCTGGACAGAACAGAACAGAAAGGGTAGGAGAGAGAGAAAATAAAAAAAAAAACAAAAAATAAAAACATGGCGTCACATATAAGGCTTCCAAAGAGAGCCAGAGATGCCTTCATGCCAACATTTATCAGCTCTCAGAATATTAAGAATTGGCTTAATTTACATCATGCTGTCAAGGCACAGCTCTGTCATTAATGGAGACTTGGCCGGTGATGCAGCGTTGCGCCCCAAGACCTGAAATCTGTGCCGCTCAAACACCCACTTTGAGCTGGAATGATTTATATGCAAGATGAAAGCCTTAAGCAAGAGTGCACACATATTTTCTGCCCTCTTTTAAATGGAGTCAAGGCTCCATTTAGAAGAGACCGCTTATTACATTACAAGCTCTTTGCTGATTCAAAGCGCCATGTTCATTTCATATGCTAGTGTGGTCCGAATTATGTCAATTAAGGAGAACAAAGCTGCATCATGGCTTGTGGAATACAGATATTAATATGTTGGTGCATATTAATGGGTTCGCGCAATGTAGGAATGTGCCCATACATACTGGAGTGAACAAAGGCAACAAAATGCAAAATATGCAGCTTCTTCAATAGGATTTTTTTTACTGAACCCAACAGGCGACGGTGAAGGAAAAATAGGAATGAAGAACTTCAGTAGCAACCCTTTCTCAGATCTTTCACAAAGGTTTTTGTTGAGATCCACCAGTTACTTTTGGGAGACCCCATTAAAAATAATTTCTTTGTCGCACCAAATTACTTTTTGAGAAAATTCACAAAAGCTTCACAAGATCCCAGGTTACTTTTGTTGAGACACTGGAAAGGTTTTGCAATAACAGTCAAAAGCTAAAAATACCTGGCCTTGTCCTCAATAAATCAAAGATTAATTAAGTTCCACCAGGTTTTCAGTAAAGTTTTAGGATCTGTATTTATTGTTATTTGCAACTGTATACATGTATAATGAGATAAAGCGTAAGTGAGTTTTGGTAATATTGGCCATTGCCTTTCTGTTGCAATTCCACTCAATTCTCATATGCCGTCACTGCTCATTCCAGGATTTCTCCCATTAACTTGGATTCTCTCAGGCAGATTTCCTATCGGGCCAATCAGTGAACAGATGAAGAAGTTGTGAACATTTAAAGTATTAAATTAATATTAACAGTCATCTTTGTCTGTGAAATGTAAAACTCCCACAGAGTCCACCTCCAGGAAGCAATTGTTTTTCAATAACTGAGGGTCCAGACTGTCTGCACAAAGCAAAGCACAGAACCAGGGACTGGATTTTTACTGGGCTATGTCAGAACTCACAAATTATCCAAAATGACTTCTTTCAGCAGACATTTTCTCTTTACCTTCACATCCCAAAAGAAGCTTAAGGTTTTCTGCAATGCTACCGAGGATCTCCCACAACGTTTGATGATTTTTTTTGTCGTTTGTGAGATAATGGACATCTTCATTCCTTCAAAAAAAAAAAACATACAAAAGAACTACGTCTTTTTCCAGTCCGTATCCTCACAGGAAAAAGACTGAGTATACGTACTCTTCAGTGATTGTGAGTGAGAGCAACGGACATAACATTTATTACAAAACACTGCATGTTGCAGATGTTCATTCAACTGGATCACAAAGGCCTCGGACCAAACCGAACCCGTCTGAAACGCGCTTCGTGTCGACTCTTCGTCCGATGCTGTCGAGAACTCGCAGTCCTGTCACTTCTCCAGCGCTCTGAATTTCGAGCCCACCTCGTTTTTAAAGGTTACATTCTCGTCTTTCGATAACGGCGCTGCTCAGTTTATTCTCCCCTCTAATAAGAAGATTAGTGGAAAACACCATTGTCTAATTCAGCGGCTGAACTTTGCACACTACTTGAGAGGACTTCATAAAAATTCATGAGCAACAATCCCTCGGAATGCACAATGAGCCGGCTGCAGGAGGGGCGCTCTGCATCTGGGGGTTCTTTGTGCAGATTGTCGATGGGGGCGGAGGCGGAAGGGTTCACAGAGGACTTGTTTCTCCAATTATTGCTACAGACGGAGTCAAACGCGGAAGCAGAAGAGTGGACTTGAATTTAGGCCTCGCTTTCCGTCTATACGCGGCGGTAGCTGGCGGGGCATCACCGACCTTTGCCTCCTTCACACTTTCTTCCTCCGTTTAACGTTTCTAATCGTGCTACGGAATAAGCCGAGTTGCCCAGGCGATAAAGGGCTGTGTTTGCCCATCAATGCTAAGCTTTATAGACTAACTCAGATCTTTAAAAGTAATAAGATAAAAAAAAAAATACATCCTCAGACTTGCATAGAAGTGTTGGTGTATGGCTCTTCAAGCTAAACTATATTCAGTCCAGACTGTAAAAAAAAAACCTGTTTTAAACTCTACAGTCTTGAGCGGATGTTTTATCATAAAAAGCCTGCGAGTTCATTTCTGCAGAGCTTACATTTAAGTGTATTTCAAATTCCCTTGGGCTTCATTTAAACCTTCTGCAGAGACACAACAGGAGCTGCTTCCCATTTATTATCACTTATCTTCAGTCTTGGGTGGCAACATCAGCGTTTAAGATTGTGTCTGCTATCTGGATTTTACACTCAGAACAATTCTTTATACATATGTATGTCTAAAGACAAATGAATGCAGGTGTTGCTTTTATTTGAAACACACGCTTCTAATTCAGAAATGATAAAAGTATGAAGATAAACAAGCTGTAGATGTAGAAAAACCTCATTTTTTAGCTGCAAGATTTGCTGAAAAGCTGTCGCTCTGCATCACCACCTCCCTCTTTTTCTCTCTCTCTCCTCAACCACTTTTGTATCAGGCTTCTGCTTGTTTTCCCAGCTCCTGGCTTGAACTGTCACCTACTTCAGCTTCCATAAAGTGCACCCTCAGCCCACATCTCCCCCAGCTTCCCCCTGCTCCAACCGTCACTCGGAGCCGCTGCTTACCATGAAATAAAATGTAATTTCCGTTTCACGGGGGTCTTTAATTTTTCGCAAGTTGCTGCATGGTATTTTGATTTTTTTTTTCCTTTGACAGCTGCAGGTGGATTATGTGCAGAGCTTCTCTCGTAGCTGTTGTTAGATCAGAAACATTGAAGCTCTTCTTCCCGGCTTTCAGACCGGCTCTGGAGAGTCCCTGCTCGTAATTCGCTGTGCGGTTTTGTTGAAGCGAGGGAGAGGAAGACAGAACTATTTGTTAATTTAAAAGTGTTGCAGAGGGAGGTGAGGTGTGACACAACACGGGGTGGAAACTTGGATTTCACACTTAGGGTAGGAGTTATTCTAATGAACCTCTGCTTAATAATTTGCACTCTGGTGAATGTTTAGGCTCCACTAAAGAGCCAAAACAAGGCAGTGGGGAATACTAACACACACAGCGCCAAACATGATTGTTTTCACCTGTAGATCTGTAAGAACCTCGACAGCGATGTCATGCTTTGTCGGATGTGCCGCAATTGAACATAACTTTATCAGAATTGAGCAGGAGGACGAAGGGGAGTAAGAAACAAACCTACAAAGCTCTCCGTCTCCACAGCACCGTCTCATAAAGCTTTTGTTCACAAAGCACCAGTTTCTTCAATGCTACGTTTAAAATGTGCTTCATTTTGGGGTGGATTGTTGTTGTTTTAGCAAACAGCTTCTGTCATTAAAAACTAGAATTACATGTTTAACCTTATTGATTAGTTGATCAAATTAACCTTTTGACATACATGAAGTTCATTCCACAGTTCAAAGTCATTCATAACTCTGACAGATTCTTTTACTGAGAAGTTCGTTCCTCATTGTCAAAAGACAATAACGATTATTTACGCTCTTCTAAATAATCGATGTAAAAATCTTTACTGACATTACATTAAATCTTATTACAGTGGGAGTTTATGGGAGTTATGGATCACAAACATGAATAGCTAAAATCTGAATAGTAATGAAAATGCTTATAACGGCCTGTTTTAATCGTTCAAATGCCAAATATTAAACTGTTTTAATACACACAGTGGAAACTGACTTATCACTGTAGAAGAGACTAATAGAGTCTGCCGTACTGCCATAATTGGGGGTTCAGCCAGTTGGCGGGGAGGAAAGTAAACGCTGCTCTCGCTGTTGCATTGTTTGCAAAGCAATACATAAATAAATCTGACTTCACCCATATTTGTCAGTCTGCACAGTTTCAGGTTTGATATGGGTTGATCCTACTGAAAATGTTTAGACTGTGTTAAAGCAGGAAATCGACTCATATAAAGGAACTCTGATGATTCCCCAACCCCACCAAAACCTTGTCAAATATCCAGCCAGAATTATGACAGACAAAAAGTATCAAATATTAGTTTGTGTGTGTATGTTTTAATATATTAAAGTCTGCCTAGCTTTGACACCTGTGGATGTGGAATAACTTTCAAAACTTGCACACCTGGATCTCATTTTTGAGGCTCATTAAGGCTGACGTAATTAGTCCATCCTGAACGTAAAACTGAATCATTAAAAGCTCAAAACGAATACGGGCGAAGACGTGATCAGTGTGTCCATCTCTTAAAGCACCAACAGAATAAAACCAGTAAATCAGGAAGTCCTATTTTTTGAAAGGATGTCAGACACAAAAAACGCCAAGCGCTTATTTATGTTTATATAATCAATCACAACTGACAGAAAAGCCCAGTGCGGCTTTTCTGTGAATTTTTCTTCAACCACCAGGGGGCTCTTTAGCAGGAAGTGAATGATTGGAAGTCAAAATTGGAAATCAAAGAAGAACGCGCTAACTTTCATTTAGCACATGCTAGCAGCAGCACGACGGAGAAATGTTTTCAAACTCAGACCCCCTCATCATGGAAACCACATCAAGAAGTTCATATGATGCCGCTTTTAAGTTGAAGACTATCGACCTGGCAGTACAGATCGATGGCCACTGCACGTAAGCTCTGCGTGAACGAATCTATGGTTCGGCGTTGGAGACGCGTCCTTACTAGCAGATTAATGCGTCCTTGTGGAAAACCGAGAGCGGCAGAGATACCAGCGGCTGAGAGCCGGTGTGGCTTGTAGTGAGGTGCGCTCTATAGTCCGGAAAATATGGTAAGTTAAAAGTTCATCTGAAGTTACATGTTGAATATGGATAACAAATCCTTCTCGCTTCATGTTCCACCGAAGGCCTCGGTTTGTTACAAACTCGGAGTGGTCAAAGTTCAACTCGGACGGCTGCGAGGCGACAAACTGCCAGGACAAGCGCACGCCAGCAGAAATAATGGGCATGAGAACACGGCGGGTCGGTCGTCATGGCTTCCACAAGTGCCTTCTGCTCGTCTCCATGACGATTCCAACACACTGGAGCCAAGGAGCCCGGCAGATGAAATCAGGTGAAGCAGTAAAACTTTTAGCTAAAGTTAACTTACATTAATGATAAGTTAGGCTAATCATTAATGTAATGATTACATTAATGATTGGAGTTAATGTAACTCCATTACATTAATGTAATCATTAATGATTACATTAATGAGTTGGCTTAAGTTAGGCTAATGTAATAATTATATTAATTAATGTATTAATTATTACATTATTAATACCGTAATAATGTGCCGGTATTAAATCCTTTCAACTGTTTTACACGTTGTATACACTGCTAAAATAAAAAAATATCTAATTCTTGGTAAAATATCATGAATATTTTACCAGAATTAGAGGTTTTTTTTAAGTGTAGCTTATAGGTAGTTAAGGTCAACAAAAAAGTATTTCATGAATGTTTTTCAACATTTTTTTTTTTACAAATAAAATCTGCATTTGCATTTAGCCTAGCCACCTTTCTATTGCCTTATTTAGTAATATCCGTATAAAATGCATTCAAGGTTGTATTTGACAAAAAAAAAAATCAAAGAGATGTAAATACTTTTGTATATTGTAACTACACCTGGCTGTTTTTCTCATTTAAAAACATAACTAATAGAAATCAGACTGGCAGGCTGGTTCCACCTCGCTGTGTGTCACTGTGAATTTAGTTTAGAAAGGTGTCAAAAAGTTCTGGCCCGTCTTCCTCATCAGCGGGCATCAGCATCCACCGATGACTAAATAATGAAATGTCAAAGCAATTACTGTATGTCGTCTTCCCTCATAAGTGTGACCAACTCTTAACACAGGAAAACCTGCTACGTTTAAAATGCATCCTTAACATTATTGTAAAAAAAGAAGGAAAATCTTTAAATTGAACAGGTTTACTAACCCGTTCCCCACCGCCTCACGTCTGCAGTGCAGAAGCAGTAAACTTGAAGCAGGATCGGTTTCGTGTCTCAGCTTAGAGGAGAGGAGGAATAAAAGCCTTTTTGGCATACAAAACTGAGCGAGCGCTCAAGTTTAATCAGGAATATTGGGGAGAAGCTGGCTGTTATGCTTGGAGCTCTTAAAGAGGTGACTCACTGGCTCGTCCGGATTGGCCGGCTGCCAGCAGATTTGCTCCGAACTGGACGCTCCGCGGAGTCTGATTCTGCAGGTAGAGCTGTCGCCGCCCTGCCTCGGCTCTACTGGCTCAGGAAATCTCCCACCAACCCAGTATTAAAACACCAGATTGGATAAATACAAACCAAATCTGTCGATCTCGGAAGCTGTTTGAGAGTCTCGCTTGCTCCTTAATAGGCGTCAGTTCTTGTTCAGAGAGTCGCTGGACGCCGTCCAGAGGAAAAGAGGAGGCATCTGGCATCAGCCTGATCTTGTCTCCACTCTGTTAACTGTTAGCTTGACCTATTTACACCAAACTGAATTTTAAGAGAGGGGAGACCAAAACAATAAAAAAAACAGCAGGCCCTGAACAGAAGGTGCTACCCGTTAATGTTGCTGAATTGTAGCATTACGCTTTAGCCTCTGGTAATAATAAATCCAAACTATGTTTTTATTCTCTTTCTCACTTCTCTCTCCTGGACATAATAACTCATTATTGCTGCAACCGTCTACGTCACTTCAGGCAGCGCGAGAAAACTTTGTGTTCAACAGGTTTTGGAAATGGTTGGGAGTTTAAACAGAACATATTTAACAACGAGTCTAATTTAATCTTGTTTTATTTGATTTAGAGCCAAGCGTTGTTGTTTTGTAGTTGCAATTATCTTGCTTGCAGTTATTAAGTTATTGATTTACTACTTACAAATATCGGTCAGAAATGTCATTTTGTTTCAACTATTTACATTTTGGTGCTCCTCACACCAGAAGCAGAAGAGGAAGTGCTGTCTGCTTTACTAACTTATCCTACGGAAATTATTAGTCACTTTTTTTCTTTTTTTTTTTTTTTGAATAAATACAAATTTTTCACATCCGGAGCACTTTTTCAAACGGTGTGCGCTCCCGTGACACCGAGCGCAATTAATTTGAATTGTTTTCTAGCGGTTAGCTTCCGATTGCTAATGAAAGCGTTCACGTGGGTGGTCTCCTTGCCTTCCTCCCTCCCCACCGTCGCAATGTTGAGAATGTCGGTCAAGCCGCCGCTAAACGATTCCCAATTAGGTGACAGGCGGCCGCGTCGAGCCTCAGACTCGCGCAGAAGATGTGAGCTCTCATTGGCATATTAACAGCATCCTCCGCCTGAGCTGCGCGGCTGCTCCCTGTCAGCTGGATAATTCACTCAGTGGTCAACGTTGCAGCACAAACAGGCCTCTATTATCATGGCTGCGCGCTAGGCAACACATCCGTGGATGCAGAACGGTCACACGACCCTCCTCTTAGAGATTGCTGCCTGGCACATAGAGACTGAAGAATGATTTCTGAAGCTGATAACAAGTGGGCAGCAAAGCTTAATTAAGTAGAGTAAGTAAGATTCGCTGTAGAGATCCCTCTTGATGTCAGTTTGGAGACGAATTTCTGAAAGCTAAATCATTCATCAAGATAGAGGGGAAACATTTTTTTTTTTTTTTTAAATAAAGGCCACCAACCACCTCTTCCATTGTTCACCTGAGAAAGTTAATTAATTTTCACTTAAGTGAAAGCGCACTTTAAGTCACATAAAATCTCAGAGCAGACATCACTGCTAAGGAGCAGCTCTCCCATCAGCTCCTGCTTGCTGTCTCTCAAAAAACACGGTTTTCAAAGCATATCCATTCCACGCCCGAACACAACAGAAATCTCTTCAAGGTTTCAAATGCAGCTCGTATCGAAAACACAAACTGGCTCGGCGAAAGACGCGATAATGCCAGGTGCAGCTGAATATTGATTAAACAATATATGACAGACATCTATGAGTCACTGTTTCTCTCTCTGGCCTGCCTCTCTTAGCCTGTGGGAGGTGCAGACTGGAAGAAATGCAGATCTGAAGATCAGTCCCAGCACAGCAAACAAACACAGAGAAAACTTTGCAGTCTGGGATTTATTTGTTTCTTTATTTTCAGTGACATCCTACTGCAACTTTTGCAAAGTGACATGCAGCCCAGTCATTTTAAAGACACACTGTCACTTAATTATGTGGGAGTTAAGTGTATAGTCTCTTTACAGAGAGCATTAAAAAAAGGTTTTTGTTCTGGGAGTACCTGGAGAGAACCCACGCATGCACAGGGAGAACATGCAAACTCCATCCAGAAAGACCAGGGCCGGGAATCAAACCCAGAACCTTCTTGCTGCAAGGCATCAGCTCTACCAACTGCGCCACTTTGGAGCCCACTTGTGGAAGCAAATATATAAAACTAATTTGACTTTCTTTTTTACTTAAATATATTATTCATCTCCCGACACACACATGTTGCATCCTCATCCTAGGCAAGTATTTTATTCCCTAGACTTTTCCAGTCTGCGCTGCTTGGAGCTGCGATCACATGTCCCAGATAAAGCAAAGAGGGAACTGGGTCCGTCAGCTGGATGCACGTTAGGCACTTTTAACACCTCAGCTTTCCCCGTAACAAGACTTCAATTGAAGGTAAATGGCAGTGACTTGTGATCCCACAGGTGGTGTGCGCTTGTCCGGGACTGTGAAAAAGGCTTAAGGTTTTCGTTATTGCCATCTTTGGCATCAAATTGTGTCCGTGGGAGATTGCAAGAAAGTGCCAGAAGATCCAATTTAAAGTTGATTCCTTTCCTAAGGCCTTCGAGACACAAAACTGGTTTGTCCGTTGAGTCTGGAAACCTTTCTGTGCTGATTGACTTATCGACGGCAGTTACACCAGCGGGCTAAACGTTGACCATAATACAGACAGAAATCAATGGAAAAAGCTAAAAAAAAATCAAACATTGTTTTGTGCCTGAATTTCAATCCCGGCTACTTTTAAAACTATCATAAATTCTGACGATTCTGGTTTACTCTTAATGATTAATAGATTCAAGTTTAAAGTAAAGTTTTAATCTTTTCATTAAATCAGCAACAAAGTTAAAGAGTAAGATTAGTTTTATATGTGTTATTTGTCTTGAATTGTAATAAAGAAAAATGTATTCTCATTTCTGTCTGAAACAAACTTCCAATTTTTTAAATGTAAATTTTTTGATCACGACAATTAAAAACAAAAGCATTCTAAATATGCTACAATGCATGAAGCTTTAAGATCAGCATTGAAATGTTTAGATTTTTTTTTTTTTTTGCCCGCCTGCAGTGATGGATCATTAATTATTTACTTTAGAAGCAGAATTCAATCATCAAGTTTGGCTTCTTAAGATTCTGCAAGAGAAAAAATATATAGCGGTAGTGTGTAAAGCATATTCATACAGAACCCCTGAGGGGACATGCAGAAAAAAAAGAAGAAATCCCTACTTTTTTTCTTGAGATCCCGAGAAACTAAGTGAAGATCCCAACTTAGTTTCTTAGTTTCGCGAAATGAAATGAAAAAGTCGGCATCTGGATAAAAAAAGTCGGGATCTCCAGAAAGTAAGTCGGGATTTCTTTTTTTTTTTCTTTTCTCGATGTCCCTTTAGGGGAAATGTCCAAACCGAGCCTGTTCCGCGACAGACACTGAAACTACAAAGCAGTTTTCCACAACGTGTTCAGTCTTCCTGTTGCCTGCACACACGAGACGGTAGGATGTTTTCCCTCTTCTTAGAGGTTTTAGGTTCAGTGAGGAAAAAAAAAAACGGGAAAGTCGAAAGCTGCGTGAATTAATACAGTGTGCGGTAAAATTTCCAAAAGATCATCTTTTGCCGGCTTTAATATTCAGCATGTAATTACATTTCTATGTGAAAAACATTCCAGATTTGTCAAAATAACCGTAATCCTTCAGATGTGGGAGGATTTATCTCCTCCTAATGCCGCTCATCCCATTTTCTGCTCATCAATGTTGGCGATGCAGGCTAGGATTTGGTGTTATTTACTAGATGGACAGTATGTGAGTCACTGCGTGGTCCTTTTCTGATCTGTGCAGATGCAGGTAGTCCGAATACGGAGGCCAGGAAATATAGATGTTGCACTCGGCGTTGACACGCGATTTATTGTTTGGTTCATTCTCTCTCTCTCTCGCCGACTGCTTTTCCTCTCCCTTTACACTCCCACACACCTTTTCCCTGCGCGCATCTGTCCTCACGCGGTACGTGGCTGCTGCCTGTCAAACACAGCCATTAAGAAGCTCTATTCCAGGAAAATAACAAATGAAGTAAAATATGTTGCCCGTGAGGTCAGGGGTGTTTACTTGGAAACTGCATGTTAGGCCACACTGGGACGGCCTTTAAAATTTATGAGGAGGTCCATTGTTAATTAATGCACAACAGACAGACAGACAGATAGATAGACACCCACAAACACGAAGCTGCTTTCATTCTGCAACATACGTTCTACTGGGGTCTAATTAATGCTGCCGTTCAGGCCCAAAATAATACATTTCAATTCTGAATCACTGACATAACCCATTAAACGCATGGAAGTGTTCGCCCGCTCCTTATCGTTACTGAGGGCTTTTTTTGTTGTTGTTTTTATAAGCTCCTTATTGTTATTAATGTTACTGTTATGATTTTAATAATTCTTATTGCTCTCGGGACGCCATCTGCCTTGACCCAGGCGGATGATCCCAGGCGTTTTAGGATGACCCTTGAGTCTTTCTTAAAACAGCCTGTGGTTCAAGGAAGGGTCAGCACTTAATCCTCTGTTTTCATTGTCATTTTCTTCTTTCACTATTATTATTATTATTATTATTAGTTTGTTTTTTATGCAGATTGCAGCCAAGAGTCATTTGATTGGTTTGTATTCCAGATTATTGTTCCAGAGCAAAAATGGTATGGTTACTATGGCGACGCACATTTCGTAATCCTAGCCTGTTGTCACCAGGGGAGTGTTTTACTGTCTTCCCCGCTTCAGCTGGAGTTTATAATCCAGCCAAAATGAACCTTTAGTTTAGCTGAGCTCTCAAATAATATGATGGTTTTTTGAAATAAGCATTGTTTTTTTCTGACAGTGTTGTAAGCCTTTGTTGAGATAAAAAAATGCAAACATTTTAACGAACGTTATTGTAGTTGCCAGGCCTCTCAGATGCTGTAAAGGAAGCCTAAGTTTGTTCACGTGAAATTCTTTGGCCGTAGTCGACTCCAAATCGCCAACATGACTTTCCAACTGATTTGTTTTGTCATGTCGGTTGATGTAAAAAAAATACAATCAATTGATATTTTTTCAAAGGAGCAGTATTATATATACTCCATCCACACAATGCCATTTCAAAGCACAATCAACTGAGTATGTTACCTCCAGTTGTTATAAAAATGCTGCATGAAACACAGCTTTCAGATTAATTTAACTTTGCAACTTGACGCCTTGGAATTGGGCTGCTGTCTCTTTAAGGAGCTCCTGCTCTTCCCAATGCTGGAATGTTCAAGAAATGCAACTTGATAGAGTAACATTGTGTTTCTGAAGATCTTTCTGTCTAAACATTTCAATATGGCGGATATGCAGGAATGATAAACGGTCTGAGTTCGCTTCCTGTCTGCTGTGATAGTTGAGTTGTTAGTTCAGCTCCTAACATGCAGCTGCAGTTTTTCTCCAACATGATGGAGACATAAAAGATCTCTGTGTCTCCAGTATCGAGTCCACCGGCAGTTCGTGTCCATTACTGCCCCCTGTAGGTCACTAAACATTCTTCTTCTGTGACGATGTAAAAGAGAATGATAAAACTGAGCACAATTGCATAAACATCTGCCATTTACTGAAATTTGCTGTTTTTCCTGCCCGGGTCTTTCTGTATGGAGTTTGCATGTTCTCCCTGTGCATGGTGGGTTCTCTCCGGGTACTCCGGCTTCCTCCCACAGTCCAAAAACATGACTGTCAGGTTAATTGGTCTCTCCAAATTGTCTCTAGGTGTGAGTGTGTGTGTGCATGGTTGTTTGTCCTGTGTGTCTCTGTGTTGCCCTGCAACAGACTGGCGACCTGTCCAGGGTGACCCCGCCTCTCGCCCGGAACGTTAGCTGGAAATGGACACCAGCAACCCTCCTGACCCCAATAAGGGTGTTAGAAAATGGATGGTTGCTTTTTTATTGTTGCTGCCATTTTCATTTTTCTATTTGTTTCCTTGCTAAAAAGATGTCATTTCGTTTTCCTCCCATCGTGTCTTTTTATTGACCGGTGCTGTTTACGTAAACGGTTCTCAGAAAACAGTTTCAGTTGTAAGAGAGGGGAAAAAGGTCGGCTGTCAGACACGTTGAAACGCTACATTGTTCTAAGTTTATGTTAAAAAAAAAAACAAGTGCCCTAGGAAATCAAATGAATTGGAGCATCACTCTATGCATCTTTAATGTGAAAGGTTGACTACTGTTTGCAAACAGTGTAACCCTACCCTCCACAAACGACGGCTGTGTTAAATTCGTAGCCACAACATTTTGCATTTTGCAAGAAAAAAAAAAAGAATATTTCTCAAGTTATGTACAGTGCTGTGCAAAAGAGCTAAGCCACCTCAGTTTATTTTTTTATTTTTATTTTGCTGTCATGCTATCTTTCCTTGTACATTTTTATTTGCTGTCACTATTTACCCATCACCATGTCCATGGTATCTCCTGGATAAAAATAGAAGACATGGTGGTTAGTTTTGCTTTTAACCAGGCTTTAAGTAAGACAAAACAAATTTACCAGTAACTTTGTAGTGAGATATAGGAGCTTGTTTAAGTGAATAATTCCTTAATATTGCTAAAAAAAAAATCCTAGTTCTCCTGGAAAATTAAGTCACATTTTTTCCATTCTATAAGTGAAATAATCTGCTAATGGGATAGTCATTTTTTTCAGAAATTTTAAGAAAATATTAAAACAAACTTCTATCTCTTGCTGAAAAGTTACTTCTAAGTTAGTTTTGTATTTTTCCAGGCGTACTACAACATACCAAAAATGCTTCGTAAGATTTTGCCATCTGCCCAATTTTCTTGAAGGTTAGTGGGACGTTAATTATGTTTGTGAGTGAAAAAAAAAGAAAAAGAAAGAAAATTTCATAAGATTCTATTTGTGACCACAAACAAAAAGTGGTAATAACAGCTGGAGGTCTCTCTCTGCTTTGCTTCAAAAAGTAAGACAATCTAATCGTTTCTATGGAGTTCGAAGACTCACAATAACACACACGTTGCTCTGACATCTCTGCAATCAGAACTCCTTTCTTGGCCAAGCACATATTCAGAATTTTAAATCCAATCAAATTAATATCCATCCTGGTTACGCGTCTCTATCAAGCTTGGAATGACTTTGCTCAGGTTTTAAAATCACTAGCAAAGAATCTGAGAAAAGTGCCAGATCTCGACCAACAAGCAACTTAAAACAATTCTCAAGAAAATGGAGATAATTAAGATGACTGAAATGAACATAGGACAGATAAACTTTAAATCTTCAGAAAGACTCAAAAATTCAGGTTCAAAACTATGTTAATGGTTATGAAAAGATTTGGCCAAAATATCAAGAGGGAATAGAGGAAGACCTTTTTTTTTTTTTTTTTGCACAGCAGTGTGGTGTACTGTCAGTTCGACGAAACAAAAAAAAAGATTTAAAAGGAATCGGCACACCATGTCCGAGCTATTTCATTGTTTAACGGGACCCTGCAGTTTATCAGGCGCCGACCTAATGTTCCAAATCGCAGATAAATCATTCACTTCAGAAAACAGTATGAAAGGTAACACCGACGGAGATGGGTATGTGTGTGTGTGTGTGTGTGTTCAGTAGGATGAGGCCAAAATATGTAATCACCTTTTGTTAAGGGGGAATTGCAGACGGCTGCTCCGCGGACGATTCACGAAACAGAACATTTTACGGCCACTCGAGGCGCCCGACTCTGCCGGCCCAGAGTTCAGGTGTTCCCACACTGGAAACACCTGAACGCTGCGGGAAACTTGCTGGAGTGCAGCTGGATGCTTTCAGGGAAGCGAGAGTTATTTGACAGCTTGCCATTATGGACGCTCTCGGTCAAAGCTAAGCGTAACATAAAGGGATGAGCCAAAAAGCTGTGGCTAGAGGTTAATTTGGGGATTACTGCTGCTGCCTGTACGAACACAAAGGAGATAAAAGTTGGGGTTTAGGTAAAAAAAGAAAAAGTGTTGAGGTGAACTAAAACTGATTTGTGGACTCAAGCGATCCAACTAACGTTGCCAATCGGTTTCATTTATTTCTGGAAAACATTACTTCCTCCCTCTGCTCTGCTCAGTCCCTCTTGCCATTGTTAGTGAGAAGCATCTTGAGGAATCGGAGCAAAATAAGCAAACTGCTTATCATGGAAAAACCCTGACAAACAGCAAACTTGCGCATCAGGCAGGTAATTAGTCCTCTGCAAACTGTTTCTGTTACTTTTATCCTCCGGTGCTGTATTTAGAAAAGAAGTGCTGCACAGACAGTTGTGCGTCGGCGTGCTCTGATCTTCTGAGATGCCATCCTGTATTTAACTAGTAGGTTTTGGTTAGACTATAGGCACAGCTTGACGTCTAGACGTGTGTGTCAGAAAGTATGCTAGCTTCAAAACCTAATTAACGAACATTTGGTGCCGCCTCAGAACTGCAGCAAAAAAAAAAAACCCAACATCCTAATTTGCCAAAATGTTTGCTTGATTTTTGACTCAATCAAATCTGGATTGAGCTCTCCAAAGCTGCCCATTGGAGAGCAAAAAGTTACTTGGCAATTCAATAATCTGAAAAGACTGCTTTCTGCATTATAACCTTCGTTGCTCCCTGGATTATGTGAAAGGAAATCGCCGGGTCTTATATTTAAATTGATTTGAAATGTATAATTTACGTTTATAATTTCACTTCTGCATGAATTCTCATTCACCTCAGCTGCTCTTTTGCCGGAGGTGCTTAAAAGCCCCTGCGGGGCTGCTAGGTTTTTCCCAGCGGCGTCAGAGATGTTGAACTGAAACCTGCCTTATGCAGGCTACAGAGACGGCGGAGGAAGCAAACAGGCAGAGAGAGAGTGCTTCACATCCAGACAGGAGTCGGGTCAGGGAAAGTATTCACCAGACGTTTAAGTGTTTGTTTAAATATACGTTCACCGCTTTGTGATTTAGTTCCCAAGATAAAAAAACCCCCCAAAACAACAAAAAACCGAACCATCGTTTTGTGGTATTATGCTTTTAAATCTAAAAATGTTAAAGAAAATGATCTAGTTGCTGGTAATAGTAATAGTCTATGACTTTTATTTTGTTTTTAGTTTGATCCGTAGGCACTAGATAGAGAACATGAGTGTTGACAGTCATTTTGATTTATATAGTCAAGATGCTTTCAAAATCTTTTTGTTTCATTTGAAGATATTAAGTATTACAAGACATATTACTTCAGTGACAGGTAACATAATACACTTAAAGTTAGTGTCAGTCAGCACTAAGACTCTCCCCCTGAATCTGATTGGTTGTTCTGACAGTGGCGTGTTTCTGCAGTTAGTATGAATAAAATCATTTTCTAAGTTTTTACTTCTGCTGTTGAATCCATATTTCTTTTAAGTAAATTCTTTAAAACTATTGCAAAAGCTCAAATTGACAATTCAATCTAGTTTTTGTTCTCAACTCTGTAGAAACGATTTCCTGTTTAGGTGAATTAAAATGTGCGAGAAGGCAAAGGAGGTTAATCTTTTTCTCAAGCTAATATGTTACTACCAAATTGTTTTTCTTTTATCTAAGAATATGCTTTACACATTTGATAAGTATGGCATTATTATGATTAGAATAATTAGGAACATGAAATGATTGTCTGTTGCTTGTAAGCAAAAGAAATGTGTAGGAGTCAGTGGGAGGGGCAGCGGTCCAATTCTGCTCCATAAAGCCATAATGCTCCCTCCAAAGCTTTCTCTGGGATCTTACTAAATCGACTTCAAACTGTAAAAACGGTCTGACAGAAAACGAGATGAATAAAAAAAAAAAAAACTCATTGAGCTGTTCATGTTTTAACCCCATTTCGCACAAAGGCTTTTTTTTTATGTATTGATGATAGCAAAGATTAATACTGTTACAAATAAAAAGAAATATGTTTGAAGCAAAGAAAACTCTTCTACAGTGTAGAACTAAAAAAAAAAACAAGTTACACAAAAGAGTTTCACTGTAAAGATGGTTTATAGTTTATTTCAACCTGAGGTTGAAGTTTTAAAACAAAATATGTGCATAGGTTTATGTCTGATTCAGCCATGTGTGTGTTCAGCTTATTTTATTTTATTTTTTTATTTTTTGGGGGGAATTTTATTGTAATCCATACGGGGGCCCAGAAGAAAATCTTTGGGAACCACTGCAGTAACCCAACACAAGCCCAGCGCTCACTGGTGCAGCACAGAGGGACTCGGATGTGGGTGACACAGAGAGGAGCACAAGTGTAAATGCGTCACCGTGCAACAAAAATTGCATGTCACCCTTGAAAACAGGCATATTACACAAGGCTATTTAGTTTGTTCAACCAAAAGACAAAATTATAAACCTCTGTGACAGAAAACAGAAACATCAGTGACCTCTGTGACCTGACGCTATGCAGTAAAATAAAACTGAGCCGACTCATAAGCGGTCAATAGGTATAAAAAAACTAAAAATAGCAACAGTCCTGCAGATTTCAATTTCATGTTATTCTTACAAAATGTTATGTGTCTACATTTATCAGGTCAATACACTACTAGATCAAATATTAGTTTCCCCTCTTTAATCATTTAGGAATAAAAGATCCAAATGCTTGTAGACATTTGGATCTGGTGTCTAAAACCAAGAATTCAAAAAATGAAGAAAATAAAAAAATGATTTTGAACGCTTGATGGGGTACGTGCTTAGATTCACAGAAACTACTGATCTACTGGATTTTCTTGGGTTTACAGAGAAAAATATCCCGTGAAAAAACATTTGTGAGGGAAAAAATTCCTTGTGGATTCGACAAGTCAGAGGAGAATGGGCAGACTGGATGGTGGAGACGAAACGGTAACAGCGGCTGAAATAACCACTAAATATTCACAATGCAATAATCTCCGACTTCTCAACTTGAAGCGGACGGACCTCAGCAGGGGAAGACCACACTGCTGGATACCAGTCCCGTCACCTAAGAACCGGAAACTGAGGCTTTCAAATTTTAAACAACCACAGATTGCAAACATGTTGCCTGGTTCCCTGACTCTTTTGCTCCAGCTGCTTCTGTGGCCGGGTCAGAAACTTGGCGTAAACGCGATGAAAACATGGATCCGTTGTTCAGTAGTTCAGGTCAACAATAGTGCGGGGAAGATTTCCTCGGCACGATTTGGGGCAGTAAGTGGCAATAGAGGCTCCACAGCTTCATTAATATGGCTGATTATGTCCATCCCTTTACGATCGTAGTATTTCCATCTTCTTCTGGCAGGATAATAAGGCTGCTCAATGATGGAATAAACCATAATAATTCTTTTGGTCAGCACTGAAATGACCATAATTTAAAATAATGACTCCTTAAGTTTGGAAAAGCAAAAATAACTAATGCAGCAGAAGATTGCCTTCAAACATGTTCCAGTTGGATATTTCCAAAAAGCGATAGAAGTATTCATCCAAATGCTGGGTACTCAGTTCAAAATAAGGGCAAATAAAATCTGCGATTAAGTCCCTTTTAACTTTCTGGGGGAAAAGAAAGCATGTTGCTTTACTTAAGTGAACTTCAGTAACTACATTAAAAGCAAATGATAAATTTTAAAAATGTTCTCAACTGATAATAAATAAGTTATTTCAACTGAACCAGTTTGTTCACAGTTTAGTGCCGCTACTGAAAAATCTGGCAAAACACATTCCATACATTTCAGCCACTTTCTGACTAGCAACTCAAAGGTAAATCCATGTTCCAATTCCACGGACTTGAACAGCTGATTGTGCAACCAGTAGTGGAGACACCATTATCTTCCAAATCCTGTTAGTTTGATCAACATCTGTGTCTTAGAGTCTGAAGAGATGCCAACCAAATGAAATGACTCGACCACTTTTTCTTTTTTTCTTTTGCTACTGCTGTAGCAAAAGCTTCTTCTTTTTGCTCTGCTGCCATTTCATATCTTTGCATATTTGGTGAAGGTTGTCCCAGGACATTTTGCACTGACCATGAGACTGTTGATACCCACCTGTCATACTACTGCTACTTCTCTCCTCTCTCTGCCATCCTACAAAGAGTTTTCAAAACAAGACTGCAAAACAGCACCAACAAAGTAATTATGTAAAACAAATCAAATTTATTGATTATTATGTTGTTTAGAGCTGAAGTTGATTGTAGGATAATGTGCCATGACATGAGGTCTGAATTGCCTCCAGCTGGTCTCTCCAGGAAGGTCACTGAGTTCATTGTACTCAGTCGGGATGTTGTTATGGCCTACGACATGACAATGTGGTTCACAAGTAAATGTCCAAAAGTTGTTGATGTCTAACTGTGATTTGTGGTTAGTGCAAATGACTCACTAACCAAGCTGCACTTTCAATATTCTTGTTAAAACCTAAATTTAAACAGGAAACATGGGCTAAAGAAGTCCAGATCGCAACATAGTCCTTCAGGTTTAATAACCAAAATACTGGCTGACCGAGGCTTTGCCTGCCTACGCACTTCGGCTAGACTCTCTTTAGTTCTCCGTCTGAGATTTGACCCAGATGGTGTCGAAATTGAGCTCGATTTCTCTGAATGCATTAGATGCAGGCCAACAGGAAGAGGATCTGTGAACAATAACGTTGAGTTGTTTCTGCGTCATTTTAGAATTGCAGTCCACCTATGGCTGCAGCTTGGGAATGGCAGCCAAGGATATGAATGAAGCCTTTCAGTTCTTCTAAATATTGACCAGTAGAAGTTGGAGCAAGGGGAATGAGCAAGACATTTTATTGCTGACAAAGATACACCTCTATCTTCATAGTGGGAGATGGTTGCTTACAGCAAACACGATTTTTGATAAGCTTCATAACGTAGCTTCCTTCAAAATCGAGCTGGCACATCACTTACGTCACGGCCAAACATTGACAATTGGGTAAAACCAAATCCAAGTTGTTTGAAACTTCAACAGAGTCCACACCTCTATCAAGCAGTTGCTTCTCAATAGTCAAGGATCCAGAGAAGGGGTGTCCTAAATGGGTCCATGAGGGCCGGCATCCTGCATGTTTTAGTTCTCTCTCTGGTGGTAGTAACAACCTCTTCAGTTTGTCAATGTTCTTTTGAGGCCTTCTAATAAGCCATCATTTGATCCAAGTGCGATAAACCAGGGAGAGAACTAAAACATGCAGGATGCCGGCCCTTGAGGACCGACTTTGGGCACTTGTAATCCAGACTCTCTGGACGAAGCGAAGCGGAGTACAAGGGACTGGTATTTACCAGCTGAAATGGCTAATGAACAAGATGGCCGTTGATGTCCAGTGTTCGACTGAAAGGCTTCGTAGCCTGCATGGCTCAAAAGCAAAGTGGTTTCATTAGGTAACATGTTTTTAACAGCAGTTTTCCACTGGCCAACACAAGGTTCCAATAATTTGAGAATGCCAAACACTTAGAAAGCTGACCATGAAACATTGATTATGCAACTACCTGACTCAAGGCAAACTGAGAGCCGGATGCTGTACTGGTTGTTCTTCCTCCGTCTCCCAACTCCAGTTGAAGTGCACTGACTCAGCCTTTATGAAAGTGCTTCACATGAATGAAGATGGCCAACTGTTGCATTTATGCATTGCAGACAAGTTTACCCAGTGTTTATGCAGTGTGGTAACACATTTTAGAGAAATGTCACGATCTGCTGTAGGACCTGAGATGTTGTGTTGCCATTGTTCCATCCACCATCGTACAGGCTTTTCACTCCTGTCCAGTTTCCATGGTGATAACTCTACAGAATGGGCTGTACGTCTAACTCTTAATACAGGGGAGCTCTGTGTGCGCGTGAATGTGTGTGTGTCGATTACACATGTGTGTGTGTGTCTGTGTACAGCAGACGATAGTTTATGTACTGCGTCATTTCGTGAACACCCACTGACATTAAATCTTTACAGACACTGAAACAGGAGCACACACGCAAAAACCTGAGCAGAATTTACAGCCCGCTTCTGACTTCACTGCTTCTCTCTATGTGTGCAAATTCTTCAACACAACAAGACGAAAAAAAAGAAAAGACAGACCAATTTTAGTTCAGTTTTGTTTGTTCCTTTCCTCAAAGAGGCCCAGAGGACAGCCATCTGTCTAAGATCCTTAGCAGACTTGTCCGGTACTGATGTGAGCGAAACCGGGAGGCAACAAGAGATTAACCGCGGCCAGCTGTTGGCCTCGTGTGATATTTCCACAGAGGGGACAATCTTCACTGTGGGAGGATGAGGGGTGTCGAGGTTTGCGGACGAGGCGCGGCAGCAAAGACTCATCGACGGTGATGAGATGTGAGAATTGCAGAAGGATATTAATGCAACTCAAGCGAAATGGTGTGAAGCCGGTGCTCTGACACAGTGGCTGCGGTGCGGAATCGCATTATCTTGTCATTCTTCTCCCTGTCAAACAGAGGGACTGTGTTGCTCCACTCTCACCGGTCCCAAGCTGGCATCTTCAGGATCAATTGTTTTGGTTTCATTTCACAGTCAGTGGTCCCGAGCATGTCGCTTCCCTTCAAGGCCGAGTATACAAGCAGCAGCTTTAATCATGCTGTCCTTACATGAAGCTTCACCCCCATAACAGTGGATAATTGCACTGTCATTAAACTGTCTTCACCTGCTCAGCGTGTGTGACTGTGCACTGAAGTAATGAAAAACATTTTAGAGGGATCTCGCACGGCCTTGGATGCTCGCAGCGGCGTCCGTCGCATTCAGCTCATGCACTCCCGATCTTGCTTTTAGCCGAAGGAAGTCATCCACCGACACATTTTACACATCAAAGTGAGTTTTGTGGTCTTTGGATGGACTGAGCCACATGTGAGACAGAAAGAAAAGGGGAAAGTTTAGAAAGCCTTTTGTGGCTCCGGAGGCATTTGACCAAAAGCGAATAAATCCCAAGTGATGTGACTTGCATTGCCGTCAGTTTGGCATTTCAAGTTTGGAAATTCAAAAGAAAAGAGGTGCGAAGACACATTCAGAAAGAATAAAGAAGACTTTTTGTTTCTTGTAAATCTTTCCTTAGACTAAGCTATATATTAGCTTCTACACGCATAATATATTTTCTAATAAAGCTAATGGAAATTTTGGACAATATATCGACGGCACAATCTTATCCGGGGGTTTAATGGTGCAAGAGTTCATACTGAATATTTTCAGTAGAGACCTTTGGCTTCACCATTATGGGTATTGAACAAATGCAGCGTTGTTAAAAACTCGCGCTGATACAGTGTGTCTTTGTGCAGAACAAAAGTGTGCTACTCCAGATTCCTCTGTGGAGTTTTTAGAAGGTTGCGCATGACGAAACGCTGAAACCAAACAGCACTGAGAGCCCATGTAGCAGCATGATTAAAGTCTGCACTTTGGGAACATTATGGTTTCCAATGCTCCATTTGATTTGTCTCAGAAGTTGGAGCTCAGATCTGGAAATGATGTCACACCTGAGTTGACTTCATTGCATTTTCGAAGCTGGAAAACCAGAGGGAGCTGCTATTAACTACACAAGTAGACAACACTTTAGTTCTTTTCATTTTATGCATTCAAAAGCTAAAAACCTTTTGTTTTTTTCTCACCCAAACAGTGGCTGAACAGCACTGTGCCTGCTGCTGGCTTAAAAGGAAGACATGCAGTTTCCAACATTTTTGCTTTGTCGCTAAGTCTGTGATCAGCAACAAGAAAAGGTAGCAACCATTTTTCATTTTAAAAAGATTTTATTTTGCGTGAAAATGTATAACAATGACCTTTTTACGCTTTTCTCTACATTTTCTGCTGGTGCAAGTGGCCCCTGAACCAGACTTTGGACAGCCTCTTTAGCTAAAATCTGCATATCATTTAGTGTCATTATCATTACTATTAAATATCTTATGTAATTAATCAAGATTTAGTATCTAAACATCTGTTAACACTGATTAGTTTAGCTAAAATTTGAAGCTGAAGAGTTTTCTGTTTATCTCCATATCTTTTATTTATATATATATATAAAACACTACATGAATCATAACGGTTCTCCCGATCATGTTTTTTAGTCGTGGTAAGCCACCGCTGCTGCACATGGTGACTATCTCCCCAATGGGAGCACAAACAGGCCTGGATCTCGTGGGCGTCTCCTATTATGCACTTCACATGCAGTCGTGCTGAAAAAAAATATCTGAATATTATTTGAAAGTTTATTGAATTCAGTAACTCAGTTTGCCAAGTGGAACACATCGTGTTGGAAATTACTCAGAGCCTGACGTTTTCAAGGATTTATTTCTATGATAATGTGTAAGTGTGAATGTATATACATGCATATATATATATATATATATATATATATATATGTGTGTATATAGATGTGTGTGTGTACATTACGTATGCATTCACTCAACAGCTGTGTGTGCGGCCCAAGGGTCTACAAAGCGGCTCTCGCCCTACGGATCTTCTAAGCGAAAACATTCGCGGTACTTTGCCGTTGTTTCTAACAGAAGGTGTCAAAAAGTCTCTGGTGTCTTTCCATGTTTTTACTCCGCTCTCCTTCCCTGTATTTACTGAAAACAGATCATCTGACAAACGCTTGCTCCCTGCGAGAACGACCAGGTTTGGAAGATGTGGCTCTGATGCGACTGCTCTTTGAATCATTGTGCTAAAGTGTGTCAACTCACGACGATGTTGAGTCGCAAAAACATTCATCTATGTGAAACCGAGGCAAATTTTTTCTTTTTTATTTTTTCACTTGAAAGATTTTACTGTTCTGCCAAGTGGGGAATTTCTTTTTTCCCTTATTGTTTTTAATTAAAATATGTTTTGCAGCACTGGTATGAATTGTTTCGCACAGACAGACAGACATACAGGTAGTGTTCTGTTCAAAGGAATGACTAATGCTGGGAGAAAACAGACTTGGTTTTTAGCTGGAAATCCTATCCCACATGTTTGCATCTGTCTCTCTCCTCCTCTCTGTCTCTGTGTCTTCCAGGATCTCTTTCCCTGCCTAACTAGCAGCTCTGCAGCCACATCACTTTGATGGTCCACTTTATTAAGATGAATGAATCTCATCCGCGTGATGCCCTCCTTGATTTCGCCGCGATCCTTCTCCGTGTGCGTGGCGCGCCTACGGTGCTCAGCTGTCACCTTGGCTAGTCTGACAGGTTCCCCCGCCTGAAAGTCACCTTGGCGACTGCGAGTTCACAGCCCCACTGCAAACATTTACTTTCTCTGACAAAACAAACTGCTGCAGCATGACTCAGTTAGATTGTGGGCTCTTTTGAACGGGCTGCAGAACGTGCCGTAATAAATCACACAAGGAAAGCGAGCGCCTGAGCCGGGGAGCAGAGGTCACCGACCCTCTGTGTTTTCTGAGCCGCATGCATTTAAATGCACTGATGAGCTGAAGGTCCGGGGTTTGTTAAACGTTAGCGCAGTTTGGCTTCTTCTTTTTTTTTTTTTTCACTGTAACGCTACTGTGTAAAACTATGTTGCACAAAAGCGCAGCCCTGCATCTGTTCTTTCTGCCCCGGAGGATGGGAAGCAGTAAAATGTAATTAATTACATGATCAAGTAGTTCAGTAAGGTCTCGGTTGCGCTAACACCGGGAAGTAAACAACAAGCAAGTTAAGGGATTGCTGTTAATTTACTAAGCTAAGTGATCAGTGTAACGTCCTGCACTCCAGTGGGATCCCCCGAGGTTTGTCCACACCAGTGACCAGATGGCAGGGAAGGCAAGAACTGGAAATAGATTTGTTGGTATCGCTGTAAACCTTTAAATCACAATTGGAGTTTCTGCTGCACTCATATATATAGTTCATTTTAATGCAACTATAAATCAATAGACTGTGAATAATGACACAAATATTATTATTATTCATGTTAGAACAAACTACATGAAAAAGTGCTGCAAGTCAGAGGGCTTCTCTTAATGAACAGCTGATATCTTGAGTCTCCCAGCAGGTTCACTTTAATGATTTTATTAGTTTATTTTAGGCAAATTTCAGTTAGAGGGGTTTTAAAATAGACGGGCAGACGTTCAATTAGTCAGAACTTAGTTGTTTCAGTAACTAAGTTCAATGAGTGAATTATTTTAAATATTAATTACCCACAGATGTTTTTAAGCCCTTATTTCTGTTAATGGTGATTTTCTACTTTCAGCTAATGAACGCACACATTTAAGATTAGAACATAACATCATATAAAATATTTTAAAAATTTATAAAACAGTAATGTGGGCTTATTGAAAATTGACTGCATATGATTATTTACAGTGAATATCATGGCAGACTTACACTGTTGTGTGAAACATACAGAGCACAAAAAGGAATGAGCGATTCTGACTGCGGATATTTTTTTAGAGGTAACATAGTCACCAAAAAGATCATTGGATAATAATTAATAGAATAAAATAGAATAGATCTACGACAAATCAAAGATATTTTTAAAAGAATCACAATAGAACAGCTCAGCCCACGTTCAACACTCCTGTACATTGTAAGTGACGTTTGTTTCACTTCATAGTGTTATAAATGCTGGAAAAAATGGAGTGGTAAATTCCCATTTTGGAGTTTTCACAAATATAATAGAGGATTTGTACATTTTAAACTTTGAAGACTTTGTCTTTCGTATAAAACAAATCAAATTCAGCACGGGGCATCGTCCGCTTCTCAACGACCAGTGAGTTACTGTGTCACGCATGTCTTACGTTTGTCTTTGCCCCAACAGAAGCTACTCACATGGCTGAAATACCTCCTCACCATGGCAACAAGCCCTGCAGAAGCCTGCTAATGAGCCATTCGTTCATTTCATGTGTGTTGGATCAAGAATACGTTTAAAACTTGCAGCCTTTGAGCTTCAGCGTTTGTCACGTCTTACAAATGCAGTCCAAATAACTTAGAAACACTGCTAACCTGTTAACTAAAAAAAAAAAAAAGCACATTTTTTTAAAGTTTTTTTTTAAGCTGCCCCCTGATGTTACGGTGCCCTGGTTGGTGAGCCACATCCTGTATTTCGAAAGCCCCCACTAACATCTGACTTTTTGTACTACTACATGCTTCAAGAGGAATGGTCACTGGTTACAGATCACAAACTAATGCAGGCATGGCAGTGGCTTAGAGGTTTATAAATTACTGCCTGCATGAGCCACAAAGACTTTTTAATGGTTGGAGTTGATTTACCGTGGCAGACACCCACTTTGAGTTTGGCCCTGTTCTGACCAGCTGTTAAGATTAACACTAATCTATTTTATTTAAGTGACACTAAGAGTTATCTGGTGCATGGAAGGAGTTGGCTGCTCAAAACATCTTATCCCACATTTAGGGGAATCACAACTGTTCCTTTAAGACGCTGCTCCAAATGCAAATGAGTTGGATCAATTTAAGACACTCTAAACAGAATCCCATCAAATCTCACTTAAACTTTTTCTTTGTCCCAGCCTTTCTGATGACCTGAACCCTGCCGGCCGTGAAACAGCTGAAAACGCTTCAGGGCTACTACGGAACGGCATTAACATAAAAATAATACTCGCCGGTTATCAAATTGGTCGGCACTAGTTTGTGGAGGCATAGGACGGTGGGAGGCATCTGTTTGGAACTCAGTTGGCAAAATAAAGCCCAGTTAAGGCCTAATTTATTCCCATCTCCTTATGCTAATAAAGATGGAGAGGTTTGAGTGGAGACTATCAATCCTCTGCTCTCATAACCTTCAGCACATCTCCGCGGTTTCTCTCATCCTGCCCGAAGAGAAATGTCCGCAGTGACCGGGGGGAGGGGAAGGGAGACGCAACCTCTGTTTCACTCCGGATTTCAAGTCTTAACAACGGGAAGACGAGCTTGACTGGCGACGCCGCCCGGCTCAAATGACAGATTTAGAAATGATGTGGCATTTCATGCAGCGTAAGCCTGAGTCCACCGGCCTGAGGAAAATGTTAGGAGCGTCAGCCTGACGACGCGGCCATCGGGTTCTCTGTAGAGACTTTCAGCCCGATGAAAACAGGCACATGAGAGCGACCACCATTTAGCCAGCGTCTAAACTCTCTGTGAACACGCCATTAATCACAGATGCACAACGCCTGTCACTGTGCGCGAAGATCTGAGAAGAATATAACATGACAGAGATTGTCCAAACGGATGTAGCCGAACATGCGGCTCGACGTATGTTATGTCTTAAAATAACGAGCAATTCATCTTAAGTAGCTGCTCCGGCATCACTGTGCCGAAACGGACGATCGGCGAAGGCCCGACTCAATCTCACTCCAAAGCGAGGAGAGGAGAATATATATCGCCCTGGAAAAGAAACTGTCATCTGTTTTTCCATTTCTACAACTCCTGGCTTCGCCTGTGTCTTTGTCCACTGTCAGACACAGCTGACATTAGTATTCTGATACAGCCTCCTTCAAGCAGTGTTCGGTGGCAGCCACTTAATTTGTCATTTATTGCTCCATGACAACTGAAGTAATTGAACCCCTAGCCCATGGATGTGATCCGCCAGCCTTTCGACCATTTTCTCTCATTGTAGCGGGGAAGGAAGCTATAGGAACCTCGGTGCAAAATGGGACACGGATCTCATTTTATGGAGCAATGAGATGGTCGGTGAAAACCTTTTCCACAAGGGCTTCTGAAGTGTTTGCTGTGTGGCTCAGAAATGGACTGGAGGTTGGAAAAAAAAGAAAATCAGTGCAAAAATATGAGGAACCATACTCAACCGGTGAAGGAGCACCGACGTACGGGTTCAAGTGGAAATCAATACATGCTTTTGGTAAATAAATATCTAATTAATTACAAGACATCTATGATAATCATTTGCATTAAAATTTCCGTAACACCGTTTTCTATCTCGTCGTCTACGCTTGTGCTTTTTAAACAGGTGTTAGGTGGATCTAAGCACGAGGATGTCTTTCAAGTCTGCGTGTTGATTTTGATGTGCGCCCAGTTTGAATAGAGCATGTAAACTGAGATCATACGTGTGAACTTCACAGACGTCACCGTGCTATTTTATACATTTCTTTTTCATATTAAACCATCACCTCATCTGGGAATGATGGAGGACTCGGTGTTAGCCATTCCCAGAATCAGTCAGGTGTTCAAAAATGGAGTCAAAAGGAACCACGAGACGTTTTGGAGGCATATCAACATGTAATAGCTCAGAGGTTGCACTGTTTTAAGCAACTCTTCAACACACGCAAGAACAAATACAAACACTAAAGCTGTTAGCATACTAAGAGCTAGAATAAAATGTTATACCTACAATCACAGTTGTTTTCAAGTAATAGTAAACCCTGTTTAAGTGCAGAACACACACGTACCTGCTTTACCTCGCCTGCTCTCCACAATGTGCCACTGATCATAAATAATCCCTAAGACACAAGAAGAGTCCCCAATGTTCCACCATTGTTACAAAAGGTGCTCTAAAAATTTTACATATCTGACAGTAAGACAAATGTTTTTCCTCTTAAATAATTTTCGTTCCGAACGGATCTTGTAGGAGGGAAGAATATATTGTGATATAAAGCTCTTTCATTTTAAGGCGTGCACAAAAGAAGTTATTACAAGGAATATAACCTTTATTGTAAAAGAGTAAATGAGATACTCTGTGGGTCTTTTTAGTCGGGTTATATTGGTACAGACACTACTATCCCATAACCAGAAGGATTTTACTGCACCAATCGATTTTCACTGATGCAGAGGAAGCTCAGTAACTTGAACAAAGACCTGAGAAATCCCACCTTGTTTATTTTACAATAAAGATTTTACGGTGAAACGTAACTGGAAAACAGAAAAATCTTTTCACGGAAATCAGAAAAGATAAGAAAACCTGTTGAGCAAAAAACTTCTCTGTTATTTATTAACGTTTCATCACATTATTTCACGAAAAGCAGAGTGGTTTGGAAGTGGATCTGAAATGATCGGTTTGCTTATCCATCAAACTGCGTTAGAAACTACCTGACATTTTATCGAGCAACAACTCATACGAACGCAAGCACATAAAGTCCAGGCCCACCTAAATCATCAGAGATTGTCAGAGCAGCCAGCAAATTGTCTTGCAAGCAAAAAGATTCACTAAATCTTTAAAGTGAACATCTTTAGCAGAGGTGGAGCATGTAGATGAAAGCACCATGGTCTAGAGTTCTTTCCTTGCTTTCCAGCCACATAGGGCCATTTTACACCGCAATCAAGGAACTATGTTGCTTTCAAATGTTATGAAAACACCGTGTATATCAAATATGTCTTAAAACAAAATTAACTTTGTAATTTAACGACTTAAAATTGGGTTTCTATCCCTTTAAAAGCCCTGCTCTTTCTGAAACTCCACCTTCAGGAAGTCATCACAACATGACTCCCCTGTTAACCCTTTAGCAACATTTTTACCAGCACTGAGAAGTGGCTCCTGTAATGAGCTCAGCTGAGGCGCAGCTATGCCCAGTGTTTGCTAATTGCCGTTTGCTAGTCTGAAGGAGCTGAGTGGGCACTCTGTGAGGCAAAAGCTTTGAAGCTTAGAAGCTGCAGGTGCCAGGTCCACCCAGGCGTTTTGCACAGCTGACTGGTTGCCACGGGAGACTAAAGGAATCAAGAACAATCAAAGCAACACTCCGGGTATGTTAGTGATGAGGGGATAATATTATAACACAATGTAAAGCTCAGAAACATCAGTTTTGCATAGCACTGCCTCTTTAAGGCCTGGCTGTGCGCTTGCAGCAAGTCATCAGAAGAAATTTAGCAGGTTTATTAACACCTGAAACCAAAACCAAACCACAGCTGGGTGATTTAAAAGATAAAACACATTTTAAAGTGAAGTTCTACATTTACAGCAGCGACACATTGAACATGCCAAACGACATAACCAAATGTTTAAATATTAGTAACGTGCGTCTAGCTTCATTCCCCTGTTATAATCGAAGCAGCTTCTGTGAGAAATTCCATCAGCAAACGGCTCCGTCTGAGAAATTACCAAAACCATAAAAGCTATGAGACGGTAAAAAGGTGACATGACCAGAATCTCCCCTCTTCTCCTCTTTGTCTCAGTTCGCCTGTAAAAGGACGCAGTCTGTCTGGATAACAGTAAAACGAGCAGTGCGGAAGGAAACATTACATCCTACACATTTCACCATCAACTCAGAGGATAATATTCAAGAATTTTGTCTGAAAACAATTTGGTGCCTTGTTTCTGCAGACCCACATTAGAGCTGGCAGATCAACCAGATCACAGTCCACTGCCTGTGGCGTCCCACACTGCTAACTCCACTTGATCACCGCAGAAATGCGAGATTGAACAGGGCTGCTGCTGAATACATTTACATTGACGAGAACCTCGCTTTGCAATTACTTTTCCAGGTGCAGACATTGTAACACTGCTAACCTGTCTGCTTTACTTTGCGAATTAAATTTTTTTTTTTAGTTT
Organism: Phalloptychus januarius; assembly: GCA_902982915.1. Taxonomy (NCBI): domain Eukaryota; kingdom Metazoa; phylum Chordata; class Actinopteri; order Cyprinodontiformes; family Poeciliidae; genus Phalloptychus; species Phalloptychus januarius. Next base: position 20,947,246 of record CADWAE010000482.1, on the reverse strand, counting down.
TAGGACTGCGCAGTTGTCCACTGCTTTTTAGTTTTGCCCTAATTAAGACAAGGAGAAGATTGTCACACAGTTTTTGTGTTTTTTTTTAGCTCTTTCTTAGAAATAAGCCTATGATTTCTAAAAAAAAATCAAAAAATCCTCAGTTTTCAGAAATAAAAAATAAATAGACATATTGGTTTTCGTCATTTTTGTTTCATGCATACGGCAGTGGCGCAGTATGAAGGTGGATGACTGACATTATTAAATGTCCTCATTGCTTAAAAGTAAATAAGTGAAACATTAGTTTCTGACAGCAAAAAAATATGATATTAAAGACTATTGAGCAGAAAGATGACAGTTAAAAAGTCCCTCTAGTGTTCTTCTTTTTAATTATTATTCTTTCATACTCTTAAATATAAAACAATCAATATTTCCATTTCAGATTGACCCAATGGGCACAAACTCTGCTTTAAATGTGCGGGCCAAATTAGAGGCAAGACGCAGCAATCTTTCTGCATCATCTTTCATCCCACAATTTCTATCAGCCCTGTTTGATGTCTGGGATTCAAATTGCGACAATAGGAATAAAAGAGCTGGGAACTTGTCAACAGCTCTTAAACGCAAGATTTACAGGGAGGAGAGGCGACTCTTCAAACGAGCCTTTGGAGATTGCACTTTCTGCTTCGGTGACTGCGGATGATAAACGCATGAATAATTTGACACACTTCAGGTATAAAAGATCCATAACAGAAGGAGCATGACGAGATTAGTCGCTGAGATTTCTTTCTTTCTTTTCTTTTTTTTTAAGGTTGGAAAAAGTGATTTAATTAGGACTTTGTGTTGCTCCGGCTTGTTTAGCTTGCTTTAAAATGTGAAGAAGGAGAATTTCCCCAGGGAAGTTGATTGATTACGTTATATAGGAAGAAAGAGTTCAACAGCCAGCAACTATATGAACTTTAACTTGTTGCTCTGTTATAGTTGGAATATTAGCTGCTTTCCAGGACATTTAGGACAATATCATCAAAAGTTGGGGTTTGCCTTTATAGCATTTATATTCTGTACGGTTTTAATGTTAATTGATTTAAATGTTAATGAAATCGCTTCGTACCTGGTGTTTAGAAACATAATATAGTTTATTTAAACGGAGAAAACGTGTCATAAATCTCGAAATGGTTCAGTGTTGAATAGCCTTAATAAAGACGCTTCTCGAAATCTAAAGTGGTCATTAATACTTAAAAGAAAGAACTGGTTTGCTGGTTTTCAGTTTTTATTTTGTCTTCACAAAATCGTTTATAAATTTCAAACAGCGTTTTTACGCATCTTCACTGCAGAACAAGGTCATTAAAAAAAAGCTCCAAGGAGGAAGCGATGACGGCTCCGGCGCTGCTGCTTTGGGCTAATGATTACCCAGTGCTGGTGTTTTCTTAGTGTTCTTCATTCCTTATTTCTGTTTTTCATCCAGAATGCTGCCAGACAAACGCTGCCGAAGTCAGAGCTTTGTAACCGAGCGTTAAAATGGACGGTCTTTATTAGTCTGCTCTGTCAACACAGCAGGTTGACTCGAGTCAAGAGCCACTTTTCTTCTTTAACTTCAAAATAAGTCTGAAACACGGCTGCCTGGCGTCAAGCTTAAAGCTGACATGGTAATATCCAGCGCTTCAAATGATGTCACTTGTTTCACAAGAAGAAGCCACAAGCTGACAGGAAGTGGATGGTTCTGTGCCCCTTCCCTTTCACTCCGATGAGCTTTTAGTGTGACGAGACGCTGCACCAGAAGACCTGAGGCTGGTTTAAACCAAATGGATTTGAATGAAACGCCAGAGAAGTGACCGAAGGCACAGCACCAACAACTCAGCAACTTGTTGCCGCTCCAATCAGCTGCCTCGCTTTTCCGTGACTAATAAGACAAACAACCTGCAACATGTCTGGTCGCCTGCGTAAAGTTGACACTTAAGTAATGCTGTGCTAAAGCTGCCGGCTTCTCCGTAGAGAGCAAAACGGCCAACAGGACTTTTCTCAATATACTCTGAATAACAATATGAAACTTAGTGCGTGATTAGTCCATTGATCAAAATCAACAGTAAATAAATGTTTTAGATATGATAATTATAACTAAATAATTGTATTATTTTATCAGAAGCAGGAACTGTTGCTGGTTTTCAGTTTCACAGTTTATCAGGCCGTGTTGCACTTTTTTTGAGTTTAAACTGTGATGTTGTGGAATTATCAAAAATAAGTTCATAAAAACATGTCTGGTAGCAGGTCCTGCAAGGCTTAGAGGAATCCATTTTAAATAGGGTGCACCGATTTATCGGTCAGCCGATTTCCTTAATTGTGGGAGATCGGTAATCTGCTGATATTTATATGTGAAGCCGATCTTATCGCCTCATCATATTTACCTCGGCGAAGCTCTACAAGTCAGCCACTGTTCTCTTCTGCTCTCCCATGAAGGAGGTTCAACTGACAGCCTGAACCATCAGGTTATGTTTGCCGCTACCAATAGTCACCCCACTGTTGCCAACTCAGCCACGTTTTTGTTGCATTTCGCAACATTTCAGACAAAAAATTATTGTCGGTTAAAAATGATCGTCCAAAATTGGAATTGGCATGTCGGAATTTTTTTTAAAGATCAGTAATCGCCGGTCGGCCAGAAAATCAGTGCACCTTTAATTCTAATGGATCTGCACTGCAAAAACGCACAAAATCTTACCAAGCACTTTTGGTCTAGTTCTAGTGCAAATATCTTAGTGCACTTGAAATGGTAAGGATTTGGGTTTTCACTGTGTGTTTATTTTGGCTTCTTTTTCTTGTGAGTCTCTTGTTGTCCTGTCAGCCCTTGATTGTTCCCAGGTGCGTCTCGTTCTCTTGATTACCCCCCTGTGTATTTAGTGTCACCTGTTGTCTCTGTCTCTTGTCGGGTCCTCGTCTGGTTTCTTGTCGGGTCCTCGTCTGGTTTCTTGTCGGGTCCTCGTCTGGTTTCTTGTCGGGTCCTCGTCTGGTTTCTTGTCGGGTCCTCGTCTGGTTTCTTGTCGGGTCCTCGTCTGGTTTCTTGTCGGGTCCTCGTCTGGTTTCTTGTCGGGTCCTCGTCTGGTTTCTTGTCGGGTCCTCGTCTGGTTTCTTGTCGGGTCCTCGTCTGGTTTCTTGTCGGGTCCTCGTCTGGTTTCTTGTCGGGTCCTCGTCTGGTTTCTTGTCGGGTCCTCGTCTGGTTTCTTGTCGGGTCCTCGTCTGGTTTCTTGTCGGGTCCTCGTCTGGTTTCTTGTCGGGTCCTCGTCTGGTTTCTTGTCGGGTCCTCGTCTGGTTTCTTGTCGGGTCCTCGTCTGGTTTCTTGTCGGGTCCTCGTCTGGTTTCTTGTCGGGTCCTCGTCTGGTTTCTTGTCGGGTCCTCGTCTGGTTTCTTGTCGGGTCCTCGTCTGGTTTCTTGTCGGGTCCTCGTCTGGTTTCTTGTCGGGTCCTCGTCTGGTTTCTTGTCGGGTGCTCGTCTGGTTTCTTGTCGTGTCCTCGTGTGGTTTCTTGTCGGGTCCTCGTCTGGTTTCTTGTCGGGTCCTCGTCTGGTTTCTTGTCGGGTCCTCGTCTGGTTTCTTGTCGGGTCCTCGTCTGGTTTCTTGTCGGGTCCTCGTCTGGTTTCTTGTCGGGTCCTCGTCTGGTTTCTTGTCGGGTCCTCGTCTGGTTTCTTGTCGGGTCCTCGTCTGGTTTCTTGTCGGGTCCTCGTCTGGTTTCTTGTCGGGTCCTCGTCTGGTTTCTTGTCGGGTCCTCGTCTGGTTTCTTGTCGGGTCCTCGTCTGGTTTCTTGTCGGGTCCTCGTCTGGTTTCTTGTCGGGTCCTCGTCTGGTTTCTTGTCGGGTCCTCGTCTGGTTTCTTGTCGGGTCCTCGTCTGGTTTCTTGTCGGGTCCTCGTCTGGTTTCACAGACACGAGGACTGAAGTCTTCTTCAGCTGCTACCGGTGCTGAGCTTTAGTTTGCCATGCTGCCTGTATTTCCTGGATTGTCTTAACCTGTGGACATCATTAAATCACCTTTTCATCTTCCTCCTGGGTCTGTTGCGTTTGCCTCACCGTCGCCCACTGCACTTCATGACAGAAATAAGACAAAACTGAGTTACTAGCAAATCTTCAGCAAGAAACAGGAGCTTGTTTTAAGTGAAGAATTCCTTAATGTTGACTAAAATAACGGTAATAATTCCACTGACGAATTATTTAAAGAGAGAGCGAGAGATAAGAACGACTGCAGAAAGCAGCAGCACCGGGAACTTGAATTATCCCAGGATTTCCTTCCATGCAGTTTTTTTTTTTCTTTTTTCAACTGGAGACGATGGTTAATATTTCAAGAACTACAGGCTGCACTTGAGAATTGATAAAGACGATGCAAATAGCTCACATCAGAAACCTGCCCTTGAGCAAACTGCTGCCTCTTTTGTACCAGCATGCAAGTTTAAAGAAATTCATCAAACCACCTGGCACATCTGCCAAATCCTTAACATATAAATGTACATCTTTCCTTTTCCTTTTAAACCACTCAAAATAAACAGATCAAACTCAGACATTTGGAGTAGAATAGCTCCCACTTAGCATTAGCAAGTTTCTGTCCAAAACACACAAATCATGCGCTCGGTTAAAAGCCCTTTCATCTTTCGGCGGAGCTTTGTCATAACAGCAGCTCTGTGAAAAGAACTCTGTGCAAAGAGAGATTGAGCATGTCCAAAGGAATATAAGCTGAAGCTAAAATACGCCACTGAAACAAAACCTTTGATGTTCTTTTTCACAATAAAAGCAACAGACAATATAGCGCAGGTAACAATAGGGTGACAAAAGAAGCCCTTGCTTTCATTTGCCGAAGTGAGGGGGGAGAAAAAAAAGAAGCATTTTATAGCAGAAATATTCTGTTTACGCCTTTGTGTCTCAAGGACGGCTATTTGCAATGTTAGCAAAAACTGTCCTGAGATGTTATTCTGTCTCTTTTTTTCTTTTTTGAGAGCCAATCCCTTTTCAACTCTTGCCACTGCCACTTATCTACCCCCCCACTTTTGCACATTTATGACAAAGGCTGAGAAGCTTCTTGATTCTTTTTGTGACAAATACAGAAGGCAACTCGCTGAAGCTGTTAGGTACAATAAGAGATTTTCTTAGAAGTACAAACTTTGTACGAAGGTTTCTATTAAGTGTTTACGCACTCAATAGATGTCCCCTGAACAGAATTGGCTAAATATCCAGTATATCTACACAGTAAATGTATTTACTTATAGAGATCCAAGCAAACATAGGGCTCAATGTAGTTGAAACCCTTTATATTCTACAGACTTCACATAGACAACATTTTTAAGTTAGCTGAGATTAAATATAGATTAAGTTACTTTTTATAAATATATTTTTGAGTAAAATGAACTTTGCTCTTTTATTACTACTGACATCATGTCTCTGAAATTCCAATCAAAAATTTAGTGTTTATTTGCAGGAAATGGGAATGTGATGGAGACCAAGGTTTCCATCCATTATTGATTATTGATATTATATTTAGTTTATTTACAAGCCATATATTTTGATTCTGTTCTTTATTTCAGTTATATTATGGCATTTGAACATTTTCTTTCAGGCAGAGGGACTGGCCATCCTTCCTGTAGGGGGAGATTGTGGGGAAAATGTCAGTTTGTTTCTAATTGGTTTCATTTGAGTTGTTAATTGTTTAAGTACTTACCTTTGCTGGGTGTGTCTCCTCAGTCAGATGGAGCAGCAAAGGGAGACAAGTGCTCCAGGTGCTGTTAAAAAGCTCCTGGAGCATACCATTAAAATTGAGAGGGGTAATGCTTTGAAGAGTTATCATAAGTTAAAGTATTCTTTGATTGACTTTAGATTAGTTTAGTTCTAATGATTTGCATGTATGTAAATATTTGTTGGTACCATTTATTATTTTGTTAGGTTTGTGTAAATAATGTTTTCTTGTTTGTTCTATTTTGATCACCCCTTTATTTAGGATGAGTGTGGACCTGGCCTCAGGTATAAATGCCAGCCTTTTTGGCACACACAGAGTTGGGTGTCGGTTTAAATGTAACCTGCAGTTTTTTTAAAAATAAATTTATGTGGACTGCATTCGGCTGCCTTGTTTCCTTCCCTGAGCGCAGGGCCTCCGCCGGTCAAAAGTGACAGGGAATAACAAAACATCAATTAACGAAACCTCGAGGCAAATACATTTTCCTCGTCAGTGGTGAGTTGTGCTATTTTAAGTAACTAGTCCATGATTACTATCACTAACACAAAGATTAAGCTGTTCCATGTTATTTCTATGTGCTTGGATCTGTTGGTAATTAATGCATTTAGCTTCTGTAAACCCAAATGCATGTTGCAGTGCAGTAAAGTCTCACTGAACAAACGTTTTCTGCCCAGGACTCGGCACTGAATTAGCTGCTTACAACATTAGCACTACTTAAAATATGTCAATTTTTTGCAGTCTTGATGCGTCCGTCATCTTTGGTGGGCTTTTGAATGTGATAAAGCCCCCCAAAAGCCAATTCATTTGTTAGGTGAAAAAACAAACAAATAATAAGAAATGCTACGATTACAATAGGCCTTCGCAGCGCTTCGCTGCTCGGACCTAATTAAATACTAAATATCTTTAGTGGCAACCACAGCCTAAGGTAGATTATATATTATGAAGTTTGGAGATTCAACTTTTCAACTCAGAGCTGTAGGAATAAATGAGATAGCTACTGCAATATGAAACACCGGTTCGTGTGTTTGCATAAAAAGAGGTGATGTCAACTGTGTGTTGGTATTTTGGATGCTGATGTTCTTTCTCTTTTCACTTAGTCAGGGCTTTATGCAGTCTAAAGGTGAGTTTCAGGTAAAGACAAGAAAATGGCAAAATCAGTTCCACTACAGCATACTTATTTTCAGTCTAAAATAAAAAACCTGACAAAGCAGAGGCCACCTTTCTCCTGACAATTAAAACTGAGTTTGCTCAAATGAATTTCATCCAGTTTCTCATCTTGTTTCATTAAAAAAGGGCCAGCCCCTTCAAGGACTTAATCACACCGTTTTCTTCCTAAAAAAAAATCTGACATCTCTGTTCCGCACAAACAATACTGAGACTTCAAAGCTTGGTACTAACACATGAGTCATCTTTACTCGTTTGGCAAGTGTCAGCATCCCTGATCTCAGTCGTTTCACAATCGCAAATTATTGCTGTGGTCTTGGATCTTGTTCTCAACAGACTACGGTCAAATCAGCAAAGGTGAAAGGCACAAAGGTCGCCGACTCCTTTTGTCTTTCCACAAAGTCACGGCGCGGGAAATCAAGGTCCGAGTCGTCGAGGTCGTTAGCTGCGAAGAAATCAAAGTGACCACAGTCGGTGCGGCTTTTGTCAAATGAATTATCCTGTGTGTGTGTATGAGGGGGAGTTTGCAAGTGATTCCTGCAGAAGTGGAGAGAGCGGTACCCAGATTGCTATCGACAACGCAATATGTCTTGGATGTACTTTGCTTAGTGCTAATGAGGAAGCAGGAAGTCAGGCTACGTCGTTTGACTCTCCTAATATACACACACGGCAACTCATGGTGGTGAAGATTACCCGGGACCCAGTCACACACTTGATTCCAACAAATCCACCTTCTGTGCTCGAAGGAGAGCCTCAGTTAATGAAGAGACGCTATATGTGTGTGTGAGTGTGCTCTTTTTAAAGATTACGGCCCTGTGTGTGTGAGTCACTTTCACGAGTGTGCTTTGAGACGAAGTGTGGGCTCAACAGGAGGTGACGGACACGGCACACTGCTGCCAACGTCTAATCCAGATATTCCTTAGACAGACGTCGTCACCAGGAGAGAGAAATCCATGTACAGAAAAAAAAAAGGTCTCAGCATCACATTATGATGTGTTTTGTTCTTGGCTTTGGTAGGCAATTTACGAGGATTCATTTCTGTGCCTCTCTAACCTGCCTGTGCTTTATTTCCCCGACATTTATCTGCATTTGGAAACAGCTCCCTCTCTAAAAGGGACAGTAATTATCTGTTTCGCTGTCCTGAAATGTAATTCTCATCTTCGACCGAAGTCTGGACCCAGTCCCAGGCAGACTGTTGTAACGGGGAGGCCTGCAGTCTACCTCAAACACACTTAAACACAAAAAAATTACGTTTCACCTCACATTTGCAGCATGTGCTTCATTATTCAGGAGTGCGTTTGACTCCGGCTTAATGTCTGAATGAATCCAGTTAGTACTTGCGACGGCTTTTTATCTAGGTGTTACAGCTAAAGTCAAAAGCATTACATATCAGTGGCGAGCATGAATCTCATATTTATTAGCTGCATATATATGACTTGATTGAACCATAATTTTTCCAGGGTGGGTGGGGATTAATGTGCTGCCTTTTGCTGGAATGTCGTGACCTTCTTCTGGCACATAGGCGATGAATATGGTCTCAAAAGGAACCTGTCTGTGAAACACAGTGTAAATACCTGGTTGAGGGCTAAAGCAGCCAATCCCCCACTGCCAGCCAATAGCGTATCGATGCATTTCAGTTTCCCTGAGCAGCAATTCATTTTCACGAAGATTTGTGTTCAGAATTTGCACATAATATGCAAGTGTTGTTTATTCAAATGTACAGACACCAAAGTGAAATATTTTAGATATGCAACATGAAAAAAAAATCGTTGAATTTTCCTCAAATTATTTGGAATTTTGTTCCACAAAAAAATCTGCAATTAGGTGGAACCACAAATATTGAACCACCAATACGTATGGTCCAGGCTATAGAAATTTGGATTTAGCCAATTATATAAACAACTATTTGGTGAACTAATTTTTAATTTATTGTTGATTTTCTTTTGCCTACATAAAGTCAAACTTGTCGCCACTCTTCATAAAGACGTGTGAAACTTACGACTCTAATGTAATTCAAGTGACCTGCTGACGAAAAACAGGCCCACAGCATGACAGATTGTCCATCATAATTAACCCTCCCATGGTCTTAAGAGATGGGAGGTCTTTTGGACCCCAGGAGATTTTTACTCTGTGTGCAGTCCCAGTGGTGTTGCGCTGATCCCGCGTGCGCTTTTATAAAGATTTTTCTGCCGCAAAACCCATCTGGATCCCCCCGCTGTCCATCCGTGACATTTGCTGCTCGCTTCCTGAGCGTCGTGCTAAAACCGCCTGCTGACAACGGAGTTACTTTTCCCACTACTTCATCCTCTGTTTAACAGCGAAAAAGCTTCCATCTTCAGTGTCTGCTTTCAAAAAGCTAAATGTTAGTTTTAGTTAAAGTTCAGGAGAATTTAGTGAACTTCATTATGCAGGTTATTTATTTGGCAGAGAGAAATTTTTTTTAGGTATGGCTCCCAAATAACTTAGTTGTGTGTAGCTGGTGACTGATAGACATTATGGAAACTTAGTGGACACAAAGACATCCCTGTTCAGTGATATTTAGATATTTTTTTTAATTTAAACTGTCCTGATCACTTTGTACAGTGGTAAGATAAGAGGTCCTTGTTCAGCATAGCAACCAATAACTACATACTATCTGTGTCACATCATGTGTTTCATAGATTATAGAAGGTTATAGGTTACTAATTAGAAATCAAATTTCTCAGTTGCATTCATCTTCAGTTCATTACTATGGGTGCAAGCAATTGTCCCACTAGTGAAGTGCTTAAACGACTATTTCTGAACACCAGATTTTTTTTCCCCCAGTCTGAAAAAACGTGCTGAAAGTGAAAAGGCTTTTCCAAAACTACTTGCTGGCATATAAATTTAGTGCACTAAACTCTCCATTTATTTTTAAAGTTATGTTTTACACACAATTGCCAACAATTTTACTCACGTCTGTTCATACGCCCCCTGAAAAATGTGGTTTAATTGGCCTTCCCGAGCTGCACCTCAACCACACACTGTTTTGTAGCCGTCAACAAGTTTATGGCATAATTTTGGCCGGATATTTGACCACTCTTCTTGGCAGAATTGGAACATGTTCATAAATACAAACTGGTTTGTTTTCTAGGATGAATTCAGGTTTTGGCATGGTGTACAGATTTTGACACAGTGTCTTCTTAGTATGAGGGACAGATACATTATTAAGACTTGATGATGCATAATGTATAGGTGAGACAAGATTTCACTAATAAGTATTTCATTAACTGAAACTAATAGTTTTGTTGTGGTGTAGCAAACGAATGTTAACGCAGGTTCCACAGGTGGATCTAATCACTGAGGGAAGACCGTCGCTGATCTACACGCCCTGCGTCATGTCCAGCAACTAGACGGAGCCAAAATAAAATAAAAAAACTGTCCAGTTTTCCTCCAAACTAACAGAGTAAGTTGAGTAATGATGCTACGTGCAGATAATGTTAGCTAAATGGTGGTAATTCATGCTAGTTTGTCACATTAAGCTTGTTAACAAGAATACTAATGTCGTTGTTTCCTGTTGTACATCCTTGCTAGCCAGTTAATGCCAGGAATAAACCCAAGCCTCTTTCATTTCTGTTCACAAGTTGTGCTCATTGTTGTCTTCCATATATTTAAAATAAATATTTATTGTCACAGTAGAAAGAGCAAAGAGCCAGAGAGGAGACATCAGAGCAGAGGCCAGCAGCAGGACTATGATGCAGGGTTTTCCCAGATAAGAAAGAGAGAAGAAATGGAAGGTTATGTGCAACAATTTCAACTTTTTTTAAGACCTCAGAACAGTTGCAGCTTTGACTACAACGTTTTGAAAAAGGTGCTGGAAACTCAGCGATTTTAAGGCACAAAAACAACACTGCAGAATCCTTGAGTGACCGCTCCTGGCTTTCTCTCTTTCCTTTTCTTTTTGTCGTTCATTTTGTTTAATCCATACAAACTCACTTAATTGTTATGCAGAGCCCAAAGCCACGACTCTTTGTCTAGCTTTCGGTTAGCCCTGACCACACGGTCGAGTTTTATGACTCTTTGTTCCAAAGTGGCAGGGAGGACTGATGTGGACAGCGTCCCCAGACCCGTCAGCCTCCTCCACTTTCTGAACACAGTATTTGTGATTCTAGATGCATTGTGCTTCTTCTGTTCTTTCTCTTCCCCTGTTGTCTTGTTTTAATTAGTTTTGAAGTTACTCTTAAGCATTCCCTTTCAATTTGTCATATTTCATTCATGAATCTGATTTGATCCCCATGTTATCATGAAATATATATGTATTTCTTTTATCGCTTCTATCGGTAGCGAGATTGCCTGTCGGTTGTTTGAGAAAGAGGATAATTCAGCTGTAAATTTGGACTGTGTTGTTAATAAATTCTCAAAGCCTGTCAGCGATCACACCTTGTTGTGCGAAGCTTTTTTATTGTTGGTAGTTTTGAATTCCTTCGTTATCGAGAGCTTGATGAGTCTGACTTATGATTTCAGAGATGATGGAATCATAGGTCAAATTTGAAAACCCTTGTCCCTTAGTGGGGTCAGGAGTTGCTGGTGTTTATCTCCAGCTAACGTTCCGGGCGAGAGGCGGGGTCACCCTTCACAGGTCACCAGTCTGTCGCAATAAGCCAAACATCGTTGCAAATATTGACACCCAAGGGCGTAAAATGTTTGTCCAAAAGCCACCTGGCTTCTCTATATTTGCAGCTGGAAATTTCTGTCAGGCTGAAAAATATTAACTTTGGAGGATTGGCTTCTTTCTTGCTTGACTGTAGACAGAAACACTGAGTTTCTAGTTAGTGCCAGAGGGTTGCTCCCGAACATCATCGATCATTTCTTTTAAGGATTTGGGCCTTAACCAGCCCAACGTGGAGAAATATCTGAATAACAAAGGCACAGATATGGAACTGATTATCTTGGAAATTACATTTTCTTTATTTAAAAAAAAAAAAGAATTTAAAAGTAATCCTTTTTCAACTTTTGTATCTTGCTCAACAGAGGAAAATACAAGAACAAATTCAACCATAGATTATTGTAGTTGAATGTTGGATGTGAATTTAAAATCTTTGTTTTCACCTTTAATCTAAACATCCAACATGTACGACAGCTGCAGATTCTCTGGGTCGCACAAAAAACTAAACTAACTGGAGGCCTAAAATTACCCCGGTGTCCTTGCTGTGCCAAAACAATGTGAACATTTAAACTCTAATTAAATCTTAGGATCTAAAATAGGATGTTATCTGCTGCATGAGTCAGTCCTTTTTTTAACCATTCAGAAGAGCTTGTTTCTAGTTAAGCACTTTTCCCCCCCTTTTTTTATTTCAGGAAAATAGATTAACAACGTTCTGTGTTTTGGGAGCAGTATGAAGGCTTTTTGGCATCGTGCTGCAACCTTGCTTTAGTTGGTCTCATTGTTGGTGTGCGCATTTTGAAAAAAAAAAAAAAAAAAAGGGTCAGAATGACCTAAAAATCACACAAGGGTTAATAAGTTGAGCTGTGGCTCAGCTGGTGGAGTGAGCTGTCCACTAATCACTACTGAAACCCAAATTGCTCCTGATGGCAGGCCAGACCACAACCATGGTGACTGTGTGTGTGTGTGTGTATGAGGAAGAGCGAAAGATAAATTTAAACATATAATCAGAGTCTTTGCAAAAAAAAAAAAAGGATTTCACAAGATTAAATTAGGCGATCTGAACCTTGGCTGAAACCAATTAGCTACTGATATTATGCTAAGCTATTCTTGACTTATTGATCGAGCTTATTTGTTATTAGTAAACATCCCTCTTCCTGGATGCTCACCTGGTCTCCTCTCTGCCTTCGTACGTAACTAAACAGCAGCGGTATAAAATATTACAAAAACAAATGCAAGCAGAAGCAGCGAAGAGTCAGCTTTCACCGAGTGGGCTCAGGGCTTGGAGCCTACTCAGGCTTGGAAAGGGGCCATACGTATCTCTAACATCCCAGCACCCTCTCCAGGGTCTGACTTGATGCCCCAAAGCAGATTACTCATGAATGATTTTATCACTGGCAAGCCCAAGCTAGCTGACCTCTGCCTGAGACCTATCCTCATGATGCCACCAATGTGTTTTGTTATGTAAAGTTAATAATCTATGAGAAAACAAGAGAATGAGTTTAGGAGGATGTAGGATGCTGTTCTTTTTTTCATGGTTTTTCTGCAGCTTTGAAGAATATTATATGAATATATATAAGATATCTGACTTTTCTTTTTTTGGGGAGGTTTTAGGAGATGTGAGAAAGATAAAACTTGTCCGCGTTACCGTTCCATTTTATGACTGACAGTGCAAGAGAGGCAAATGCATGTAAATATGAACATATCGCTCACGCACTGACTGCTGGAGATGGGCACCGGCAAACCCCGCGAGCCTTGCAAGGCACAGAAAACGGATGGACGGACATCACCGTAACGGTAATTTAAATAAAAATGAAGTCGAAAAGCGTCGAGTCACAGTTTGCAATATGATCCACAAACAGAGCTCAGACTTCAGTGTTTGCTCTTTACTCTGGCTCTCAGCTATGAAGGACTTAAAGCTCGTCTTTACTGACACAAGCAGCCAAATGGAATTTCACTGCAGAGCAACTGGCTCGCTTTGCATAATAGGGTGAGGAGTTCAATGAAGTGAGCACAGCTCAGTGTCCTGCTGCTGCTCTGCTAAGAGGACCAGTTGAGGTTTTTTCTTTTTTTTCCATAAATATAAAGGAACCTGATAAACTGCACCATTGATTCTTGTAAATAGAGCCCATGGTTGTTGGCTTATGATAAATGGAAGTAATTTAGAGATGTCAGAAAGTTCAACTTTAGGATTTTCTTCCCCCCTCAGTCATACCGGCATAGTTAGATTTCCCATTTCTGAAAAATGCAGGATGCTGTAAGCTGAAAATGACACAACAGAATGACTGAATGAGAGTCGGGGGAAATAAATAAATTGTATTCACGGTTTTCAAATAGAAAGGGGAAAAAAGAAAGCGTCATATGTCCCCAGACGCTTCATTACCTCCTGCAAGCGGCAGTAGAAAGATGATGCGGCTAAGTTGGTATAATTACGGTTTCAATCACAATTGATCTTTGTGAGTAAAATATATTAGTTTAAAAGTGTCCTACTAAGGGACAGTATTTCATTTTTTTAAAACTGCAGTGTACAACTTTCATAAAAAAAAAACAACTATATTTTCACATGTTTGTTGAAACTGTCACCATGTTGTGAAACAAATAATCTGAAAAGATTAGCTCCTCTTCCTTCTCCCAGTGCCAACTAGAAACAATGAATCAGAGCTCAGAGGCGGGGCTTAGCGCTGTCAATCACAATCTCCTGTTAATCACCTTTGCTCTCTGCGACAGTGCAGCTGGCACAGCCTGTCATGAATGCTAAAAGTAAGCTGTTTCCCCGCCATTAGCATATTTAGAAACAAGCACAAGGAATTGATTGACAGCACTAAGACCCTCCTCCTAGTTCTGATTGGTTGTTTCTGCATTTCTTCAGATGGCAGCAGCAGCTCAGGAGGGAGGTGGAGGCGATCAATCTTTTCACAGATTATCTGTCTCCTAATGTACTGTCACGATATGATAGTTTAACCAAATATGTTAAAAAAAAACATATTGTAAGTAAAAGTTGCATACTGCAGCTTTAATTCTCATACCGAAAACTTGAGTGATTCTGACACATAAAATGCTTCAACTACTAAATAACATTTGAAAGCGTGACTTTTTAAAGCCCCAGCCTACACTGAATGAACCAAAAATACATTGAGTGACTCGGAAGTAGCAACTGATGAAGGTTTTGATTCATAAAACACATAATTTCCTCCCTCTTCGCTTGGATGCTACTGCCACCAGATTGCTGATGAAATGATGTCACCCTGAACGATGTAGGTGTGTTGTGTGCCTGCGTATGTGCCTGGGCGTGTGTGTGTGTGCCTACGCTCCTGAGGGAAGCAAAGGCATGCATGACTCCAGTAATATCTGTAGTGTTGCAGCTGCATGCCTTGTAGGTTGCAGAGAAGCAGCAGGCTGGAGTGAAAGCTGCAGCTTATGACACATTCATATCGCCAAACGCGTTTGGATCCCAGGCTGAACAGTTCGAAGCGAGTCGTGGCACCGAAATGTCACAGCAAAGGCTCGTGGATGTTTTATGGAACGCAATGCCGCGTGCGTCTAACAGATTAGACGTGGCCGGAAAACATTACAGCAGCGACATATTGCAGGCAATAAAAATGCTTCTGCGGGATAATAGTTTCCATCGCTCCAGGATTTCCCGAGAAGACATTATCGTTCGAATGAAGCTGACTTAATATGAAGAGGAACATATTCTGTTTAAAAGTGTCCCGTTTTCTCCCGTTAGGATTGACGGCTAATTAAGTTTAGTTTGAAAAGAAGAAAGCATAGGTTGGTCAAAATCTTCACGTCGCTTCATGTCATGTATTTGAGGGGTCCAAAAAATAGGGTAAGAGAAGCTGCAGGAGTTCAAAAGCATTAGCGAGCGACCCCTCACCCCTCCCTAACCCTCCTCAGTTCTGTCCCTAATGGTAAACCGAACACTCTGTGCTTTTTAGAAAGAGGGACTGACTCAAAGTGGCATAAAACAGCAACGCCGGGCACGCATGGGCCCCAGAATCTATGCAAACTCTCATTCTCAAATTGATGAAAAGCCTTTTCCGCGTGGTGGCACGGAAAATCTCACTCGCTGATTTATCTCGGGCAAGAAAGCTCTGGCGGGTACACGTACGTACATCCTTTTCTTTACGAGGTGTTTCAAATCCATTTGTCGAAAATAAAATCAAATTAGTGGCGCGGACAGAAATCCGGAAGGCCCCCCTTCGCGGGAATAACAGCCACATCGGTTGCTAAAAAAATCCAACAAACAGACTTGTGTGCTGCCTCTCTTGTTTCATATGAACCAACACAGTCCTTCCTTAATTAACTACGAAGGTAGTTTTTTTTTTTTTTTTTTACTGGAGCATTGAGTGCTTTTTTAACACACACAGGGTCTCTCTCTCGCTATTAGACTGGACATGCCTAGCAGCTCCGGTTTTGAATAACCTCAAAAAAACATGTCACAATGAACAGCCATCCCATAATACGAGAGACATCTGGTAATACAGTAGCTGCACCCAGCAAACGTTTTTGCTCATGTTACTCTCAGACACATTTATAACCGAGATATCATTTTAAAGATATCATCCAGTTGTTTGTTTTCTCATTACCACAATAAAAACAAAAACTGGTAATAAAGTGTTAAAGAATCAAGAATGCACACAGAGAGACACTAGGGGGAGCCATAGAGCCTACCTGATTTCCTCTGAACAACTAAGTGCCCTTCTGAAATCTGTTTTTGTTTTTTTTTTGCAGTGTATTGAGTGCAAAAGTGCAATGAATAAAAATAATGCAACCGATTCTTGAATGTGCGTATTTGGGTTGATGACATCACAAGAGGCGTAAGAACGGAGCCAATCATCTGGCATTAGCAAACACAATGATGAATGAGAAACGTTTGACTGATTTTGACATCGATTCTGAAGAATCCGAGTTAGAAAAGGTTCAGATGTACATGTCTGACACAGTTTGACTCTGATAACCCCAACTCTCTGTAACGCAAACAGTGTTGCTCATCCTCAGAACTTTAATTAGCACAAATCTTTGTTGGATTTTTTTTTATTGCACTCTGTAATTATAGAACTCCAGCTTACCTAAACTTCTTTTCTTTTTTATTTTTTTTTGACAGCAGATTAGTGAGAGTTGCCTGAACTGATTTACTGCAGAGGCATGTGGTAGCTTACTGGGAGAACTTGACTCTTTATATTAGGTGAAGTAGTTGGTGCACCAATTATGCAGAAGTATAACTGGGATTTCAAAAAAAAAAAATCGCATCAACTCAATCATGTAGTTGTCCAAATGTCCATCAATGCCAACGTAGTTAACATAGTTAAATCCAAATTGTCACAGCAATCATATCGCCAATCCTAAATAAGCCGATCTTATTTAGGATTGCACAATATTGCACAATATTGGGAAAACATATAATTGCAATATTATTGCTAAATGTTGCAGTGACAATATTAGGTTTTTAAGAAAATATATTCTTCTCATTTCTTTTCTGTCATCAAAATATTTCCACCAGTCAGGGAACATCACAGAGTTATTGTCAGCCAATAACTAATATCCACAAATACTTGAGTCTTCCTCCTGAAATGCTCTTACCTGCCTATTTGAATAGTTCAAACACTAAAGCATTAATACGTGCAGTGAAAACTGTTTGGGCACTACTGCAGATGCCGACAAGCACAGGAAGATAAAAGCTGTAACTGGTTTGGCTGTTTTGCAAACTCCCGGGAATAGCATGTCAAGGAGAATTTCTTCTAGGTTTCAATTTCCCAACCTGCATTTTCTTTCAGGCATTTTAGACATGCACCTAAGAAAACAGGCAAATTTGTGCAAATAATGTGGAGTTATGTTCCATAGAAAATACTGAACCTCGCCAAATATTGAGTTCAAGTTATGCTTTTGTTTTGTTTTTTTTATATTGCTGGCATTACTTTTACAGTGATTGCATATTTTTACCAACGATAGCTTTGTTGTTGCCAAACTTTAATCCTTGCAGTGATATATGATTACATTCTCTTGCTGAAGCCATAAAAAAAAATACATGCAAACCCCCTTAACATGCTAATTTGATTAAAAGAAATACAAAAGTAACATTTTCTGTCTGCACAAGGAAGATTGTTTTACACTTATTTTGTCTTTACGAAATAAGTTCGCAACTAAATAGCAAATTGAATGAAAAATCAGACGTGCCGTTTTACAGGTGACAAACTATGTCCAAAGTGAGTTTGCAGGAATTGCTTCCAAGGTGGAACTTATGTTCTCTGTAAGAGTACAACATCCATAAAGATGGTTTTCACAAATCACCGCACGTACATGAATTCTTCACTATTACCAGCCCCGTTGTTCACAGTCTGGCTCGCAGTGTTCATCGCATTCATGTTTGACTGAGTCAGACTTCTGTACTCGGAGTCCAAACACAACAGGGTTGAAAAAAGTTTCGGGATCGCAAGGCACGTGTGAAAACACATTTTTTCGGTGAGAATCCGAGGGGAGCGCTTCATGATGAGAACGCTAATGTAGCGTTGGCTTTCACGTCGACTTATTTAAAGGCGCTGATTTCCAACAGAAGCCAATGAGAAGCTCACTAACTAATGTGCTTTCCACAATAAAACCACGTCTAACTGATTTTATGTTTTGTTTTTTTGTTTTTTTAGGCGGTTACGGCTCTAGGAATGGTGACATTTCTGCATGTAATAGGCTATGCTGTTAACATGCCTCATTTGACTAAAGTGAATTTACTCCCCCTATTGCATCATTGTGTTGACTGCCTCGTATGAAAGAAAGGAAAAAAGCTTCAGTTTTTCAGCGTTCAACATATATTCTTGTCAGTTCGCCAACATCACATCACAAAATAAAATTTTATGTAAAAGAAAACAAGCAAAACAAAAAAACAGGCAATTCTGTCACTCTGTCCCTCATTGAGATTTCATGCCAAACGCCTCGCACTTTTTAAACTCTTCCTTTCTGACAGGCGCGAAATCAAATTTACAAACAGCCTAATCAATAGTGCTCCCAAATATAAAATTCTGCGGGAGGAAGCACATCTCTGCCAGCGTGTCTACCCGCTGCACGTCGGACCTTTTTGTTTCCTCACCGTCTGAGGAAATGCAGCCGGGGGGGGGGAAGAAGCTGCTGAGAAGACACGGCAGTGAAAACGGAGCTGCGTACCAGGGGGAAAAGGGAGGAACGAATAGAAAGAAAGTCCAAAATCAGCCGAGGCCCGTTGAAATTCTGCTAAGACGCAGCGAAGGATAATCCTAAAAGGACGACGCGCCCCACATACTGTTTTGTGCAGATAGTGTTGTTTTCCTTTCCTGTGCATGGCCAAATTAGGTGTAATTTTTCCCACCGCGAGGTGATTTGTTTTCCGGTGGATAATTGCTTGCTGTATAGTCACGGGGAATCCAGAAAGCATTTTAAATGTGGTTTCTAAAAAAGCTCCCTGCTGATCACAGTGTGTTATATGCCACTTAGGTAGGCCAGGTTTTTAAAAAAAAATATGTCTGCCACAACAAAGGGCTGACCCACTTGTTTGATTTGAAAATATGAAATGGCACTGAGAGTGAAAACAAAGAGATGAATCCGTCCTTTTCCTCCCATCTGTGCCTGATGCACCCTGGAAATTATACAGCGGCGAATGTTTAAATATTTCACACAGAAAGGAGGATGCGGTCAAATCCCATCCCTCGTGTCAATTTGTTGAGAGTGGCTGCGTTTCCATTGACCGTATAATTTGCGCAATTTGGAATTATGAAAATAAACTTGCTTAATGGCAACGCACCTATTTAGAAAAACTCGCTTTTTGTTAAAAAAAAAAGTTTGCGCTATGATGAGGGGGTAACAAAATTAGTGTTTCTCAAAACTGCAATAGAGACTTTTTTTTGGCATCAAGCGAGTCACATGATGAACAGCCGGATGTTACTACTGATGGAAAGGAGGAAGAAGACGACAGGAAGTGGTAGGAGGACAAAGGGCGCAGCTTGTTTTTTAATGACTTATCGCATTAACAAATTTATCTATATGTGATTTTAATTTATTTTCTTATTTAATGGAAACACAGCAATTGCGAAACTCTGTTTTTTTTCCAACATTAGCGGAACAACGACACATTTGTAACGGAAACGTTGCTACTGGGAAGTCAATTCGGTATTAGTCAAAATCTGGTGATAGAATTCAGATCAACTATTTGATTGATAAGAACCGTGACACCCAAACAAACCGGGGTCAGTAGAGAACAACACAACACTTACTATGCAAGTTAAGGAGATACAAATATTATCTAAATTTCCTGAGGTCCCAGTCCAACCAGTAAAAATGACATTTTTCTCTGGTTTACAACAATAAATTTAAAAGGTAAAACTGTCGGTGTGACTAATGGCCCTTACACAGTGAAATCCAGTTAAAGGTTTAATAACTTATTCCTCACACACACAAAAAAAAGGCATCGGTTCCCTGGTGGGTTAGCAGATACAAGCAGTCTCTGTGAGAACTTTGCCTCTTCTTCAGACTTGTTGGCGTTGCTGGCAACAAGTCTCAAGAAGACGTTCTTTTGCAGTCAGCTCTGACTGGGCTCCATCTGAATCCACCCGTTTTAATAGATCCAGACTTTTGCACTCCGTCCCCAGCAGGAGCATTAATGTACTGATTTGTCAACTGGTTATTCAAAAGAGAGGGAGATAGCTGAAATGATTTCTCACCACCTATCCGGTGTAATATTCCTGTCCTTGTTGTTGTCTCAGAATGGTAAATTGTCCAAATGTGAAATAACAGCACTTCTTTGTCCCATCTGACCGTCTTTCTCAAAAACAAGCGTCCTTGCTGTTTGCCTCCCAGCGCTGGCGGTTTGACCTTGAAAATGTTGTCTTTCTTTCTTTGCTGTTTATAGCACTCACCTTTTTAAATTGGTGATATAATTGGAGAGGAAAGGAGGCCTAGCTACTTTAGAAAATGTTGAAAAACAAAATGACACAAGGCTTCAATTTGAGCCGCTGCTCTGCTGTCGCTTTACCTCCTCTTTGAAAAACCGCCATTGCTGCGTCACATGTAAAATCGAAGAAGTGGATGCAAACAGTCTGCGTTTTACTAGGAAGTCGGGTTTGTTTTTAAGCTCTTCAACACAGTTGTCTGTCGTTTGCTGCTCTCCAAATGCATGCGTTCAAAATCTAAAACACAGACGTAGTCTGAACTGGATGAGGAAATTCTAAACACGTATTCTGTAAAACAAGCTTTAGATTCGCCAAATGTTAATTCTGTTTGTTAAACCCCACAGACCACCCTACGAATTAGACACACCTAGTTCTTAGGCCAAAATGATACAAAATGGCATTTAGTTTGGATGATATATTAAATATTATATGATTAAAAAATGACTTAATAAATCTTATAAGACTGAAAAATAATTAGGCCTGTCACAATAAACAATAAATCAATTATTCGCATGATAAATGAAAAGAAACTCCATAATTTCCATCTGCTTGATTTATCGTTTTTACCAAAAAATGAATGATAAAATTCTTCAGTCTGGTGTTTTGGTCTCAACCATCCCTTTTATTGAATGATAATTTTGTTTACAGAAACTTCATAATTAATTTTATTTGTTGTTTCTGTTGTTTTTCTTTATTTATCTTGGGCCCTTTAAATGTCTTCCAGTTTTGGTGTTTAAATGTTCATTAGAATTTAAAGTTTATTGCTCTCTGAGAAGTGTTCTTGCATTATTATGCCATTGTTACTTGAAAATGGCCACAGAGCAACAATATTATCATTTATCGCAATAAGTTCTTTTATACTTCATCGTCCAGCAAAATTAGCTATGGTGACAGGTCTAGAAATAGTTATTAAAAATGTTAATCTGGTCATTTTAGGACAAACATGATCCTGTCCTTCAGGCTCACCGCCTTGCATGTTCTAGATGTTTCCCTGCCTGGACCAGGATTAGGAACTCTACAAGCCAGTCAAAACATAAAACTACATTTGTGACATATTACCTGAAAATGTCATGCAAAGATGGTGGGCACAAGGAAATCCTTATGACAGATTAGCATTTTCCCTAGGAGCAACTCTGTGCTTTGACGCTCACATTTTACATTAACTCATCATGACGGCGGCAGAGACGCAACATCATTCTTGTTTCTGCTGACGGACTCAACCATTCCATCTCCTCAGAGTGACCAAGGTGTTTCGCTAAATGACAATTTCTTTTTTCTCTCCGCTGGCGAGACACCAGTCTGCAGGTAGACAGGAAAGCAGAAACGAAACAGCACTGCCCCGCTAAACACGCTAACGTTCTGGGACATAGAAACAGGCCCGGTTGACGTTTCGCTCTAATTTAAGCATCGCTTTCGAGCCCTCGTTCAAATCCAGTCGACATAGTCTAATTAACCGAATTACGATATAATGAAAGGCTAAATGGACAGTAACTGCTTCAAGCTTAGTCAGACCGCCGCAACCAGAAAGCAGAATAAATTGTTGTGTCTAATATTTTCATGTGCTATTATTCATTCTGTCTGCAGTGTCTGGATTTTTTTTTTCTTTTATAAAGTGCTAGATAAGCTGTCAAATCCCATTAAAGCAGAAGTGTCGCTGACGGAGAGAACAGAAGTTTAAAAGGAGGAAATCCGGGGCATGTGATTACTGATTGATATGCTATAGTAATAGGACACTCAAGATGGGATTTCAGATTTTTTTGTCAAGTTATTACAAATTCATTAATATCCGCAATACTTTTTAAAGAACAGGCTGTTCTAGACTAAGGGCAAATTTAAATAGTTTTCCCTTTTTTATCTACAAGTTTAAGTCAGGCTGAAGATTTAATGGAAAAAATCCACCCAAAGATAAACTTGCACTATAATTTATTATTAATCTGGGGTGTGTAACGTGTGCCAGGTCTGGTTTAGCTGTGATGTGACATATGGGGTTCTTTTTTTTTTTGGTTTTTAGAGATATAACTTTCCCTTAACTTGCCACATTTGCTTCGGGTTCACTTAGGGATTCCCCAAATGCCTTTCAACACCCAGCGCAGAACGTTTAGGTCGGCACGCTCCGCTTTCATCTGCCTGAGTTACCAATCGGGCTGCACCGCCGGCGCAACAGTGAGTGTGAAAGTCAAGAAAGTCGTATCCCTCACTCAAACCACATATCAAGAGGCTGCATTGGACTGTGGTCTATTGAGGCTGCTGTCAGAGCAGAAATTGGTTTCTGCGCCTCTTCTAAAATGCATTCCTCCTCTATGATGGATTGTTGAATGCCTGTGTGAAATTGTGGGCCAATTCGTCAGGACGTCTGACGGCGAGGCTTGCTGTCCCCCCCCCCACCGCCCCAGCGTTACAGTGGAGAGGAAATGTTGCAGCACGTGACAAATTACTTCTTCAAACAATAAAATCAATCCACCCCCCGCACCCCCCAAAAAATAAACAAAAATAAAAATTCAAAGAACATCAGTCAGTTGTCGCCAGATAAAACAGCTCGAAGACGTTCTTGGGAATGTTGGAACTGGATAGAAATGTAATGAAAGCTCATGTTTGTTTTCCTGTCCTTCAGCAGAAATCAGAGTAAATGATTCACTGTGGCAACCAAAAGTTGTGAATGTAGGAAAGTATCTCGCATCGCCACATAATCAGAAGCGTAAAGACGCTCCATTTATCTACCTGCTTTCCAAAGCACATGCAGGATAAGGAAAGAGAGACTCGTTGCATTAAAGTGAGGTGAAGACAGAGCTGCCCCGAAGCGCCGATGCTCCGACCGTCACCTGAGGTTATGAGATACGGACCATGACCGAAAGGACAAGATTCTGGACACAAGCCATTAAAACGAGCTTCCTACCATGTGTGGCTCAATCTTTTGAGATTTCCCTGGCAAGTCCTGGCGAGTAAGACAAACAACCCCCCTGAGGGCTTATATATCTGTTCTAGCCAGTGAAACCCGTGGGAAGCAGAGAGGAAGGAAGGCCTGATGAATAATTCCTCTGGACCCGTTACCCGGACAGCTGGATCTCGGATGGACCGGCGCATGTTCGGGTTCCACTTTTACATGAGCGATATTCACAGTATCATCGTCTATTCACTCTCATGCTGAAACCAGTGAGCGAATGTCAGATCTTTATTATTTGGAGCCTGAAATGTTATTGATCAAATTAACCTGGCCACTGAAACGTTCACAATCCTTTATAAAGATCCACTTCGCTTTCAGCAATCAATTAGATTTGGTACACTTGGATGAGTTCGAGCGGACAGAACATCCTCATACACGTAAGATTTTTTTATTTGTCTTCCGTCACAATCGATAATCGACGTCTGAGACCCTGAACTCCTTGGAAACCACGTGTGTCCATGTTATCAGTCAGATCGAACCTCGCTATGCGTAACGGAGCAGTGTTGCGTGTTTTCCTGGCATTTAGTGCCCTTTCGCAGCACATTCAAGTAACTATGTTACCTTCAGTTGTTATAAAAATGCTGCATGAAATGCGTTAAAATTGGGCCTTTGTCTCTTTAAAAAATCTACTCTTTCTGAAACTCCACCTTCAGGAAGTCATCACAACATGGCTCTTCTACTAACCCTTCAACGGCGTTTCCACCAGGGCTGCACTCAGTAGTAGCTTGTATAATGAGCTCAGCAGATGCACAGCTCCGCCAGGTGTTTGCTAATTCCTCCTGGCTAGTCTGAAGGAGTGTAGGGAAAGGATGCTCTGTGAGTCGGAAGCCTGGAAACCGCAGCTCTAAGGAGGAGCTTCATCCTTGAAGGCGGCGCTAGGTCCAACAAGGCGTTTTCTACAGCTAAATCGTTGCCATGGAGATTAAAGGATGTCTCAAACATGCAGGAAAGAACCAAAGCAACACTCCAGGTGTGTTTTTGATGAGGAAATGACATTACGGCATGATGTAAAGCTCACAAACATCAATTTCACATGATGCTGCCTGCTCCTTTAAGAATGTTCTTTACCTCATAACCCATAAGCTCTTCAGCTTCTTCTTTGCAATATTTGTTTCCCCTGCCTGAGGATAACCATTTTCACTTGAAATAAATGCACAAATGAAAGAATAATGAAGGTCATCTCTCTTCTGTCCATTAAGAAACAGTCGACTGAATTGGCCACTTACATTTAATCACCTAAAAATGAGGATTTAGCATATTAAAGAGTTGTGGTTGTTTGTGTTGTATGGGGGTCTGCTGTTCCGGCACATATACAGTTATTATCAGAAACTGCAGTGAGTCATAGGATAGATGCACAATTTTGAACTAATTCTGGATTTTCACCGGCTTTTAAAGATGGTGCGCCTTATTTTTTAACATGGTTAAGGTTGGGACTGAGAATGCTGTTCTACTAGCTCAATGTTACTTTTGATCATCTGACTCCAAAAGCGCGGGCTGCATAGTGGTGCAGCTGGTAGAGCTGTTGCCTTGCAGCAAGAAGGTTCTGGGTTCGATTCCCAGCCCAGGGTCTTTTTGCATGGAGTTTGTATGTTCTCCTGTGCATGCGTGAGTTCTCTCCGGGTACTCCGGCTTCCTCCCACAGTCCAAAAACATGACTGTCAGGTTAATTTGTCTCCCTAGGTGTGAGTGTGCATGTGGTTGTCTGTCTGTGTTGCCGTGCGACAGACTGGCGACCTGTCCAGGGTGACCCCACCTCTCGCCCGAAATATTAGCTGGGATAGACACCAGCACATCCCAACCCCCCTAAGGGGCAAGGGAGTATAGAAAATGAATGGATGATTCCAGAAGCAGTCTGTTTGGGATTTTTGTCCTATTGGGACGACCAAGTTTCTATCATGTAGCTGGCATAAGTTAAAGAATGTGAAAGTAGTCATTTCTCTTCCACCCACTTCATGTAACACCGCAATACAAATGGCAGCTAAGCAGCTCCTAGTATGATGCTGCCAACACCAAGCAACATTCTTAGGTTTTAAGGAATCTCCCAGACTCCTTGTCGTTGTCGACTAACATCTCATCTGTTTGAAACTCTCTCTTTCTGTTTGTCTTGTGTGACCATATTTTTTTTCTCCAGAAAGTGTTTGGTTTCACCATGTGGGCAGCAAAAAGTTTCAGTTGAGCTTGAATGCATCACATCTGAAGCAGGGGCTGAAACTCTCTCTCTGTGTTCATGGTGATGTAAAAGTTGCTTCACTCTGACCCATCTAAACAATGTTTATTTATGCTCAGTTGTTTGAACTGTTGATTGTAGACTCTCTGGTTGGTTAGAAGTGACTCTGAAAGACTTTTTCCAACATGTGTAAATCTACAATTTTCCTTTTGAGTTTCTTTGACGTCCTGGGTATTTGTCAAACGTCAAAAAAAGAAGAAACAAAATCATTTTTATGAATTAAAAAAAAAAAAAAGACCAGAGATGTTCTAGAAGCATCAGCCTCAAGTATTAAAAGATTTAGGCAAATGAATAAATCTGTTTGGGCTTATGTGTGTAAAATTCATCCTGTGTGAATTTGGAAAAAGACCCAAAATAAATTCAAACACAGGGTTACGATTTTATTCTCTATAAGAATTGCACCATGGGAAAAATGGTTCAGATCAATCAGGAAGCAGAGGCTTGATGAAATCTATCTATCTATCCATCTATCCATCTATCCATCCATCCATCCATCCATCCATCCATCGTCAAAGTGAATAATAAATAAGACCAAATCATTTAAGCCAAATTACTTTGCTCCAAATTTAGTGCAGCTACTGACTATATTTTATATTTCAGGCCATTTCCTATGAACACAAATATAATTTGTTCCATTCAGCGACTGGAGCGGTAATTGATTTAATTAGAGGGTACACAAAGTACACAAAAGCTTTTAAAAAGTTCAAGTTAATGCTGCTTAAAGCCGCTTCAATCAGAATCAGAGCAAAGTGCCAAAGTCACTGCAGTTTTTCTCGGCTGTAAGCATAAAGTAATTCCTGCTGCTGCACGCTGCCAGTCAGCTGACTGAAAGAAGGCTACTGTGTTTCTCTCTTTATCTTAGATCACGTCATTTATTTCAGTTTTTAATCTTTGTGTTAATCCTGTGATTCAACACCGAGCAATGTCCTCCGTTTAAGAGACATTGAAGTCCCCACCTTCTGTTCTTTTCACTCCCGACTTTTCAGATCACGCTGTATGCCGAGACGTCCGCCGTGCTAAGAAGTGAACTTTCCGCACATTGCTATCGACACGTACTTCAAATAAACTGCTTTTAGTCAAACCTGAGCTCAGCTGATAAAACAGCCTGGAGGTAAAAGCGGAGGAGAGTTTTCAAACACCATTAGATATTCTCTCCTTGCTGGAATATAGGGCGCTGGAGCTTCTGTGGCGATAATAAAGATCCATTAGCATCACCTGTCTTTGGGGTCTTTTTCCCCCAACCGTAATATAGTGAGTGTATAAGACACAATAAGTCAGACATTTTAAGAAAAAAGTATTTCACAACTTCTTCTTTGTTCCAAAACATTTTCCAACATCACTGCATAACATCAAGTCTATATCAAAGCTAATTATGCTGCAAATCAATGGCGACCTCAATTTAAAGCTGATGTCTGGAGGTCAAGGAAGCCTTGACTTTTACTGATTTTCCCCTCAGCAGCGCGGCGCTCCTGCAGCGATCCCCCTCCTCGTCTGGCTCTTCAACAATCTGCAAGCTAATGATCAGTGATCAGAGACCCAAACAGCACTTCATCACATGTGCTCTGTAAATAAGCACTTGTAACCTCGAGTGAAATTCAATATTGTCTTTGCTGGAGTTCGGAGGAACAACATCATATTTTCCGCCCGTGCCAGATTAAGCTATTAGCCGGCCGCAACGTGTGCCATTAGCACATCGTAATGAGAATAATGAAATCACGGAAACATCAGTCGGGCCGAGGAAGAGATGCCAAGAATGTTCGCTGCAAAAACAAAGGAATTGTCACGTTCCTTTTAACAGGCAACGCAAGACTACAAGCCATTATTAAAAAGATACCCTGTTGCCTCTTTTGCTGTTAAGTTTTTTATTTTTATTTATTGTCTATTTTTTTATATGGTTCCCACCTCCTCACTAGAACCGACATCGCATTCCCCGAGAGAAACATCTGTCAAAAGTCTGAATCACACACACTGCCGAATATGTTTTTGGAGGAGATCTCACCCCACGCACACAGCAGCCAGAGAGGTGCTTAACTAAAGATAGGTCTGCAGTCTGATTATGTGCATTTGTGCAAATGAATCCCACTGGAGCCTTTTAACGCAGCGTGAAATCGCTGCATTTTCCGAAGAGCGCTGAAATATATGCGGTACGCGTTCGGGGCGACGCACGCTTTACATACCCTGCAACATTTGGAAGCCAATATGGCGCCGTCTTAAAGTATTCGATTTGTAGAAAACCCGCGTGTACGTCGGTGCCGTTTTGGTCATGCATTCAACAGTGGATGCAATTTGCTGCGAATGACAACGAACTGGGTTTAAACCATTAGAAGATGTTCAGGAATTGTCGGCATAAGTGACAAATTATTTTTACATTTTGTAATCCCACCAACCACAAAGTTGAGTCTTTCTGTTGGGGTTTTATGTAACAGGCTCTAATGAGGATTCTCCGAGGCACCCAGGAGACTAACAGCAGACACCAGGCTTTGTTTGAGGGGCTGTTAAATTGAATTTGTGTTGAACAATCAGGCCAAGCCGAGCTATCTGTTCCAGTTTCGGCTGCTTTATACCACTATTTCTACATTTATGTGTCGTAACCAATGGCAATGCAGAGCCGCTGATTATCATCTGCAGTACTTCAAAGACTCAGGAGTTTTCTAAGGGTTCAAATAGTTTCTATATTCCTTTAGTTGTATATAAAGTAGCAACAACCGGAAAGGAAGAGGAGAATGATAGATGGAGCACGGTTAAAACCACCATCTAGAATGGAAAGTGGATAAAACCAATGATAACCTTCCTAGAGAGTCTGAGTATTTTCTTCTTCTTTTAATGGCAGTTAGCAAGCAATATTTTGTAGCATTATTGCCACCTACATGAATGGAGCGTGAAACGGGATGCTAAATATGTACGAAACATGTTTAGAAACTAAACTAAACTTTAAAAAACCTAAATAAATAAGTGAAAATAATAAAAATGCTACATTCTCTCCATTCATTTTGTCTTCTTTAGGCATCTCTACAAAAACAATAAGATTCAGAACTAGTAACCAACAGGTCCAGCTGAGATTTGTGGTCCTGTAAATTGTGGACTAATTCCCTTCTTTCAACTGGATACTTGGGAAACAACAACACATGAGTGTCTTCTTCATTTCAGAAGCTTCTTTAGATCTGCTGTCAATTTCTAACCTAAAATCAGCATCTGGAATCTGTCTTTGCAGAAGTTAAATGGTGAAATTTATTGCAACATTTAATTATTCTGGAAATAACAAATGACTGTTTGGATTGAAGTGAATATAAATCTGTGTTAACAACCATTGCCAATGAGAAAACCAAGCAAAGTTAGCCAGAAACCCACCATCTATTGATTTCTACATGCAGTCAATTTGCTGAAGTGGGAAAACCTGCTCCTATTTAGAAAGCAGGCGGGCTACATAGCCCCACTTATTGTTTTGACTAAGTTTAAATACTCTGATTTCTAAAAGACATCTTGAAAAGACATGGGTGACCATAACTGTAGTGATATGTCATATTAAATCTGAAATGTTTGTGGTGTTTTATGAGAAATACAAAATAACCTACATGCATTTAAATCACGACTCATGTAAAAGGAAATGGGTAAACTATTTTTGATGCCTCTCTGATGGACTTGCAGTCCGGACCTCTGGACTAGAATTCAACCTGCTGCCCTAATTAAATGAAAATGTATGTTTTTTTAAATAGTTTCTTTGTGTGTGTTTATTCTGCATAAAAAGCTTTTTGGGAGAAGCTTGAAATTTGACCATGTTCAACACATTTTCAATTCACGTTCCAACGGTGAAATATGGCAATTGCAGAATTCCTGCAACAAACACAGGGAAGTTGTAAGTTGATGGAAAGTTAAATGCAGCTAAATGCAGGGCAATCTTTGAAGAGTGAAGTTGAGAATAGCGCTAAGGTCCTAAATATACATCTAAGAGCTACACTAGAGCAATCAAAGTTCAGATCTACATCCCAGTGCTTATGTATAGCGGTTCTTTTTTTGCCATTTGTTATTTTCTTTCTCCTTCATGATGATGCACCACTTCGTTTTCACCCATTCGCAAAAAAAAATCTACATAAAGCAGATAAAAAAATCTGGAAAGTTTGAACTGAACACTATTCGAAGGTTGTGCGTACCGCTGGGGCGATGCTACCCCCAAAATCACGTTGCAAATTGGGCTGCCACTCAGTGGTCTGATAGAGACTGAGGGCATAAAAAGTCTTCATGTGATTGTTAAGCTGATGGTTCTGAGCGCCGCAAAACAACTGAAGGTGACTTGGACGTACGTGGCAGCATTTTATCAGCTCAGACCCGCTCCGTTATGTACTCTGGCGAGGGGAAAGCGTCGGAACTTATAAAACCGAACTAAAATGTCATTTACGGCAGCAGCGGTTTATGGGTTGGACGCAGGGCTTGACGTACAAAGAGTGTCACTGAATCCTCGCCGGGGAGATCTGCAGTCCTGCATGTTTGAGTTGTGTTTCTGCTCCAGCAAACCCGCTGCCACTGAGTGAAACAAAGATCCTCACGAGGTTGTCAAGTTCAGCAGAAATCTGCTAATGACCCTCCATTATACCAAGAAGGAAAGATCTGAACCAGGCAGGACTACGGTTCCCATGGAGCAAGACTCAGAAACACTCGATTTCCTTTATTTGTATAAAGTTAATAATAAACTTAGCTTACAAAATAAAGCAAAAAGCGAACAGGATTACAGAGAACCTACAGACACGACCACTTATGCTCATACGTCTGGCTTAGAGACATAGCTGCTTCTATTGGCCCACAGAAAAGGCTGCTGAAGGCTTAAACCTAAACCTGAAATGAGAAAAACAAAAGTCCAATTGAGCTTCATTCAAAGGACAAACCAGCAAAGATTATTAAAACCACAGCGACAAAGACCCGCCCGGTTCTGTAGGGTCACTTGGATCATTTAGAAAATCAAAAACTTACTTTTGAGCACCATGATAGTTGTGTCATATTGAGTTTAAGGGAGTCTAACTTAGCCAGACCAGAAAGGTTTTGTCCTCTTCGATTCTTTAACAGACGAGATGGAAAAGGTGAAAATCTAACATAGATTTACAGAATGGCTTCCAGAATTTTTTTGTAGATATAACGTACCACTTTTCACCGGCGATTTTAAAAGCTCAAACACCAATAACAACCTTACTATGCATTAATGCACAGAGCGGTTCAAAGTTCAAAGGTTAACTCCCGCAAAAAAAAAAATGTAAGTTCATTCTTTAAACATGTAAGTTCTCTGTTAGCAGAAAGTTGACCAGAGCTCCTTTTACACAGAGCCATCAGGGGACCAGTCCTCAGCAATTTTCAATCCCTCCAAACCAGAAGGCAAGCAATCAAAATGGGAATTAATAGCCGGGGTTAGAGCTTTTTCAGGTACAAGAACAATGATGCCTCATTTGTCAGTCTGGGCGCTTATTATATGCTCATCACTCACTTTGTGTTACTGAATGGCACATTTTAATAAACGTGTCAGCATTTCATCAATGAACACTGTCCCATACAACATGTTCAAAGTGAAGACAAGGAAAAAAAAAACTAAAAACGTCCCTTTCTTACAAGCTCTTCCACTTAAGTGGTGAACATTAATTTGGCAACAAATATTGCAACCTGTCAAAACTCCCCGTGCTTGATGGCAGCCTCCCTTCTGTGAATTTACGCACAGCTGAAGTGCAAGCTGTCATTTTGGCAGGCGAAGACAGCGTGGTTTGATCATGCATCATCTTTCTTATTCCTGACACTTTAAAATCAGGGCTCATTTCCTCGTGCCTCCAAATGAGACGAATGTTTGGTAAATAAAAAAAGAGCCCCCGCGGTGTTTTCAGGGTCCGTCCAAGGCGACGCCATTACGTTTCTTCTGTTTTAAAAAGACCTGTGGGAGGGACAGATTGCGACATTCTGCACGCAAAACGAAAGGGAAAGTGGGAACTTTATGAACACGCCTCATCCTGGCCTAAACTTATCTGAACACACAGAGAGAAAAAAGAAACACACACACCCCCAAACACAAAAACGCTTTTCGCACAATTTCAGCCTGAAAATTGGTGGAGTTTGAACGTAATTATTTTAGACAGGATTTGTGCAGCTGGGTGCATGCAGCTGCAGCGGCATGACTTTCTCCTCACATTTTCTGTGTTCACACGGCCCACTTTAATTATCCGTGAGCAGGAACTCCTCACCTTGTTAATGCCTGCACATTTTGTCCGAGCACAAAGCTTTCGCCTGCGGCTCCGATGCTGGGATTTTCACCTTTTTACATTTTCTGAAGTTACTTCACAGGAAGTGGTTCGTGGGTGGACAGGAACCACCGAGGATGCCCTAGATGAGCACAGAAGTGGCGAGAATATATGTTTGTTCGTTCGTCCTCTCCCCCTCCGGGTTCTTTCAAATAACGCGCTCTAGGAAGACCTCGCAAAAGAAAGAGTTCAAAGTGTTCATCAAAATTCACACCCCGAGAGTTCAGTCTGCGGCGTCGAAACCGACCTGCTGAGCTGTGCTGGAGGAAATCTATAGAAACAAATTAACTCCACGTCTGTTGGTCTGGGCATGTGCACAAGATAACGGGCTTCAATTACAAAGCTCTCTCTCCTAATTGAAAATGCAGCTAATAGCTTAAGTGCTTTCTATCTTGGAAAGCTAAAAAGATGTGTGGGTGTGTGTGTGTGTATGTTGAGGGGGCGCGTTGGATTCCAGCGTTTACTGAACGCCCTCCTGAGTGTGACTTTTGGCCCCGGAGCCGCTCTTTTCAATGCAGCGTCTCTCCCACTTTCATCTTTCTGCAGACTGTGTTTGCCAGTCGTTGCGATCAGAAAAGGCTTTTCTCGCATGTCAAAAGAGACGGCGCACAGCGCTGCTAATGCAGCGACTCTCAGGACTCTGAAGGGGAAGAAGCAATTAAAGGCACGCCGGGTGCAGAAATTAATCCAACACTTTTTGGTGGACATAAAATTATGTTTTTTGTAAACTCTGGAGGTGAAGTCCGCCTTATTTTGCGGAGTTATGAAACAAAGCTAATAAATGCAACTGAAAATAAATGCTTACTGCAGTGGATTTCAGACATGACGGTGTGAGGTATGGCTATAGTGTTGCACTCATCACGGGGAAGAATGCCATGGAAATTTGGAGTTTATAATGAATTACTTTACCTGTTCCTTTTTTCACGGTGTACTGATTATTTGACATTCAGCAGAATGGATTTTTAAAAACTGCATTACAAAAATCCCACAGGGTGAAATTAGAACAAATAAACCGAAATAAATGCAAATTTCTTTACATTTAATGACTTTTAGCAAGTTGCTCCTCCACCCAATGACTTTACCAACAGAAATGGTAGCGCTCATTTGGTAATGTTGGTGTCTTAGACCTAGTTCAAACATTTTCCATAGGGCTGGGGATATTAACTTCACACCATGTGTCTGGAAAACACATAATACTTTCCCTTTAAGGTGGAATCTGCTGGCACAACAGTGAGGTTTACATCTAAGATGGATAAATGTAGAATTACACTCTGGGAAAGTTTTTAGTGGACAGTTTTAAACACTTGCACATTTCAAGATCACCAATTCAAATTATTTTCAGCAAAGATATCAAAACAAGAAGGTATCTAAGCCTCAGCTCTATGGAAAATGTATGGACCGTGCTTAAGTGCTGGATATATGCCAGTGAATTAATATGTTTAACCAATCTCTTGTGTTTCTACTGGGAGTAGTTGTCAAATATCCAAAGAGAATCACTAAAGAAGCGTGTTGATGACTACAGAATGCATGTGGTTGCTGTACAACTTATAACCAAATGCTAGTCAGGAAGCATGCATGTACTTGATCACATGCATACATTTTTAATCGTGCGCAGAATAGATAAAATCCCCCTGAAACTCAAACACGTGCACCTTATTCTGTTCAAAACATTGCAGTTGTGTAACTCTTCCACTGTGGGGAACAAACATTAACGCTCATGATCAATGTATGTAAATTTCTAATCGCAGCACAAAATGTTCCAACTTCATTTCAATATGAATTTTTTTTTTTAAATGAAAATGGTTTAAAATTTCTGAGTTCTCCTTTTTGAGTCTTGGAGATTGGCATGAAACGCAACACACTGGGAAAAAAAAAAAAATCCCATTACATTTTTTTAACAGCTCAAGCCGCTCCCCTGAGCTGCAGAAGGCACGAAATAACAAAGCTGAGGGACGACTCGGCTCCTTACCTCTGATGGGCTATTAGTTATTCTAGCTAGCAAAAGCCCCATTAGGTCTGCCGTTTAATGCTCCTACGCCACATTCTCACATGAAAGCCGCTAGATTGATAGGGTGAGCATCTCACCTCAAGCTTTCCTCGTGCTTGAGAAACGTCCTGCCACAGACAATCTGACAAGAGCTGATTTACCTGAGCGCGCTTCTTGTAGCACCTAACAGGAAACAAGCAAACATTTTTTCTTTTCTTTTTTTTGTGTGTGTCCTAAAATCTCTCTGGTGACTTTAGTTGGAAACGCAAGATCCAAAGCAGAAACTCTGAATATTCTACAATTATTTATAGGCTGCAATGTAGACGAGTATGTGTGGCAAGCAGGGAGATTAAAGTTTGTCTTTTGAGCTGCACTGACGGATACAGTTGAAAAGAGAGATGGCTTTTTATACTTGGCAGCGTGTCTGTTTTGTAAAGCAGAAGGGTCCAGTGGCATTACGGCTCTCCCTCCACAACATGTCCTGTTAATCAGACTGAACCAGAG
Source organism: Phalloptychus januarius (assembly GCA_902982915.1). NCBI lineage: Eukaryota > Metazoa > Chordata > Actinopteri > Cyprinodontiformes > Poeciliidae > Phalloptychus > Phalloptychus januarius. The sequence continues at coordinate 20,912,948 of CADWAE010000482.1, read as the reverse complement.
AGCATGAGGCAGGAAACAGAAGACAGATCCGGAACACTGGGGTTACAAGGCCATAAAAGTGTCCAATTAAGCATTAGCAAATTGATGCTTTTCTTTTCTTTTTTTTTTTTTTTTGCAAAGAATGAGAACTCAATGTTCAAAAATGACCAGAGGCTTCACATCCACATAATGCACACATATACACATAATGTACAGGAAGACACAACCTTTTTTCTCTGTCTGATCTTAAATCAGACTAAACCTTTCCTGCATTAAGTCAGGATTATCAAAACCATATCTATTCACGACATACCAGAAAGCTTTTGCTGTTTTTGCTTTTCCTTCAATTTCAAATTCAAAGGCTCGATAAGATTGACACTTTAGTTTCAGATCCCCCATTGAAATGTTATTTTATTCTTTATTTGTAGTTCCTCAAATGATTCACAAGAAAAAAAAGTTGTTTTTATTTGCACTGAAATGCTCGTTTTTTTGCACCTTTTAAGAAAAACATGCATACAAAAAAACATGCTTTGTTTCTTCTGTTGTTTCTGTTTGTCATGTTGAAATATTATTTATTATTTAGGCATCTATAGACTTTGTCACAAATCTGTGTAACAAAAGAGTTCATAGAACAAATCACAAAAACACCTAAGGGTCAGAAGTGTGATTACATATCAAACATAAATAAAAAGTATTGATATTGCTATTGGTATTGGTATCAGCGATACTGGTCCTGTATTTACTTGGAATCTGATCGATACCAAAACATGCAGGATCGCACATCTCCAGCTGGAGCCAGCAACTTAACAAGATCTTTTGCTTTGTTCTTGGATAAATGCATACATTTTGAATTAAAATACATTTATCTCTTGCCAGACAGAACACATATCCTTCCTGAAAACATGGCTTGACAATCCCTGGTGCTTACATTTGCTAATAATTGTTTGGACAGATGAATATATTACCTTCAGGCATCTGGAAATTGTACTCCAAGATGAACCAGACTGCCAAAATGCTATGACATCATCATCTGAGGTTTCCCAGACTGTCAAAATTTATATTAAGTTTAACAGAGGCAATCTGCTGACTTTAAAGGAAGTATTTTAAGAACTTTTCTCCAACTATTTTGGCTTTTAGCAATCAGAAGCAGTTATTGCAATTCCTAACTGACCTAGAACAAAATAGTTCAGTCTGATTTAATTTCAAAAAGTTTGGGGGAAAAAAGAGGTGTCAGCTGTGTGTGTGTGTGTGTCTGGACCGTTTCCTCATGTTTATGAACTTAAACAAAAACAGCATAATGCAGTTTCCCTCTGCAGCAGCACGCCATAGCCCAGCAGAAACCGAGCCCAAATGCATAATTTATCTTTTATTTGGCTACAGGCCGTTATGGTGTTCTCTAGCGCGCAACGACTGTTTGAACTTTGTAAATGGAACCAATGAGGAAAATGCTAAACACACAATCGCTGGAGGCAGAGAGAAGGGGTTGAGATATGTGATCATCAGCAGGTAGATTTGCACACTTTACAAAACAGAAAACAAATATCAAAACTCACACAGCTTGTGTGCGTTTGTTACCACAGCTCTTGTAGCAAACACACGGGATAGGAGAGAAACACCTGCACAGTGACTTGAGCTAATACATTGTTTTTTTTCCGAAAGGCTGGCCGCTAATGCGCAGATTAATCAAACTGGGAGCCTTCCGTGTAAGTAATGAAAGATAGACCTGCTTTATGTATAATGCATCGCAGTTCACTCCAAAATAAGACTCATATTTGAGCATCTATCATTACATGATTGGGGCCGAACAGCAGGTTGGTTGGAACTGAGACAATCAGCATATTGGAAATCAAGTCACTGTGCACTGACCTTTGTTTCCTCATCCCAAAGCAGACAAGAGCAGAGAAGAAAACGGCTTGTTTGTTTATGTATCCGACAGAGTGTTAGAAAATTTACCTCGCATGCCTCGCACTGGAAATGGATTTTTGGAGGGCAACGGTCATACCTCGCATTCCCTGGAGCCTGAGATGGTGTACGTGTAAGGTCCCGTCCCATTAACCAGCATATCCATAGTCTCTGAATGGGAGGGCTTGTAGTCCACATAATACTCTTGCAGGGGGGAATTAAAAGAGCGCTCAGTCTGTCGTGCCTGTTTCTGGTGCTTTTTGACCGCCGAGCGCTGCTGGAGTTGTTTGAGACTGCTGGGATAGTGCTTCCATGACACATAGATAACCAGCAGAATTATAGCCACAGATAAGAAAAGTGCCACGCTGCCGGCTATGATCTTGTGGAAGGACACATAGTCGGTGTCGGGCAACAGAGCGGCGGTGGGGGCCTCGGAAGGAGTTGGCGAGGCCGTCGTATTCCAGGTCAGCTTTTTATCCGCCACCAGCTGCGTGGGAAGAGGCGGGAACTCAGGCTGGAAAGGGGAAGTGAGAGGCAAAGTCGTTGAGGGGATTGGGGTCGGGGTTGCTGTACAGATGTTGTAAGTCTCCACCACATCTGTCACTTTTTCTCCTTGGGCCTCCTTAGGGCTAGCACAAATCATAGTAGTCTCTTTGTTGCCCTTGAAGGCTTTGAGCCAGGACACCAGCGGGCATATGTTGGGGTTACAGTGCCACAAATTCCCAGCCAGACTGATGGTGGTTAGGGAAATCCAAGTCTCTGCCGTCCGCTGGGAGATGTTGCTGAGTTTGTTGGAGTCCAGATTCAGAGTCTGAAGGTTGGGCAGGCACTGAAACGTGCTGGCGTCCAACACCTCCAGCTCGTTTCCCGAGAGGTCCAGCTTTTGCAAGGAGGTCCACATCCACGGAAGGCCCTGGGTTAGCAGCCTGATACGGTTCCACTGCAGGTAGAGGGCCCTCAGATTAGTCAGGCGGGGGAAGTGAGCAAAGTTTATCTTTGAAAACTGGTTGTGCTCCAAGTGAAGCTCGACCAGCTTTAAGAGTCCCGCAAAAGCGTTGCGCGTCAGGCTCCTGAGCCTGTTGTAGCCGATATCAAGAAACTCCAAGTTGCGACAGTCGAGGAAAACCCGCATGGGGATCGTCTTTAAGGAGTTCGACCTTAAGTGCAAACTGAGCAGCTTCCGCAAACCCAAGAACTGATTGGGAGTCAGAACCTGCAGCTTGTTGTAGGACAAGTCGAGGTTTCGTAGATTTGGGACGTCGTGGAACGTGTCGTTCTTCAGCTGCGTGACCTTGTTGGAGCTGAGGATCAGCTCCTTGAGCCTCCGGATCCCGTGGAATGCTTGGCCATCCACCGCAGTGATGTAATTGTGGTCGAGGTAGAGCCACACAAGTTGACTGAGACCTGCAAATTGCCGGGCTCTGAGGTTCACCAGGCTGTTGTAACGGAGGGAGAGGCCCTGCGTGCTCACAGACACATTGTTCGGCACGTCACGGAAGGCGTTGGATTCACAGTATATTATCTTCCCATCGCATCTGCAGCTCGACGGGCAGCGGCGCTCCCGGATGCTGCTCGGCGCTGCAAGCAGCCAGGCGGGTATCGCCACCGTGAACATGAGCCATCTGAAAAGCACAGAAAGACCTACAGACAGAGAAAATGACAAGTATCAAACAAAAGCAGGATGCAGATTCACACAGAAGCAACAAATAGTCTGGAATAGTTGTGCTGAAAATTTGTGCAAACAGTAGCATCTCATGAAATACTAAGGCTTTTCAAAGTAACACAACACTAAAAGATCCTTTGAAGGGACAGTATTACGTATTGTGCCCTTTTATAGCACAATCAAGTAACTATGTTAAGTTTTGATAATGTTAAGTTTTAATGGTGTATATATCAAATTTGACTTAAAAGAAATTTTACTTTATAATTTAACATCTTTAAATTGGGCCTCTGTCTCTTTAAAAATTCCAGCTCTTTCTGAAACTCCACCATCAGGAAGCCATCACGACATTTCTCTTCTATTAACCCTTTAACAGCGTTTCTACCAGCGTTGTAATCAGAAGTAGCTCCTATGAGCTCAGTAGACGCACAGCTCCAACAGGTGTTTGCTAATTGCTACTGCTAGTCTGAAGGAGCGGAGTGTGGGAGTCATGCAGGAGGACTGCTCTGTGAGGCAGAAGTTCACAGATGAGGAGCTGCATCATGAAGGTGGAGCTAGCGTTTTACACAGCCGAATGGTTGCCAGGGAAGACTAAAGGGTTTCTCAAACATGCATGAGCGAATGAAATTAGAACATGATGAAAAGCTCAAAAATGTCAATTTTGCATAATATTGCTCCAATAAAATAAAAACCACAGGGCTGGGACTTTCCAAGTTTGTTGTTTGTCTCATCAGCAACAAGATGTTCTTTTGGAACAGTGTGTTCGGAAGAAGCATTGGCGGTTCCATTGCACATTATTTATTATTTATTTATTTATTTATTTGTAAAACCCTTGATGAGATAATTCTCCAAATATGGATTAGTCAACATAAGGTGTGACAGGTTTAATATAATAGAAACTGTCAAAGCTGCGAATTAATAATTTGACATTTCACTACATTTTCGATCCCTGGCAGCCATATTGGATGCAAAATGCAACCTCAGTCTTTCTCAGCTGGATTTCTGACTTCAGGGTGGTTTCTGTTGTGTTTCTGACCAGGGAATCAATCTTCTGGGTATAAATAGAAAGCACCGTTACCATACCTCACATGTTTGTTGCCATGCCACTGAAACAAGTTGGATTTAATGTTATTCCCAGATGTGAGGCAAAATAAGTAGCCACAAATGCTTGTTCAGCCTTGGTTTTCTGTTCAGTTTAAACTCAACTTTAAGTTCATAAATGTTTTCAGCAGTACTACTCTTATCCTTAGTTTCTGTTTGAAAAAGTTTTTTTCTTTTTTATTGCTTTAGCTACTTACTCTTCTTGTTTGTTTTTGTGTTTTCTTTGAAAATAGTTAGCAAAACATATTTAGAGCACTGCCACACGCAATAAAAATACTTCGAGTTGCACTTCGATCAAGTGGAGATTTTTTTTCTTTAACAAGGGCATTCTCACTCTTCGCTCAGGATGCCATTGTGCTGGAGAGCGGCACAAGAATTTGATAAGAAAAAAAAAAACAAAAGGTTTTTGCAATTTGCGCCTTGAACATTTTCTGTTTATTCGCAAGTCAAGCCTGCCTGTGTTGTGTTCAGTGTAAGCACTGTGGGAAAACATGGCAGAGGCCCACTAACAACACTGAAATTAGCATCTGATCCAAGACTCCAATTTAGCAACAACTTAAAGGAGTAGTTCACATTTTGTAAGGACTCTGAACTGCATTTGATTCACTCACATTCAAAATTTAAAAATGCTTGGCTTAGATAAACTCGTACATATTGTTCTACTGAAATGAGGTTATTTAAACACAGTTTAGACTTTATGAAACCATCATATATATTTTTTTCAGGGCATTTCTAGGGTAACCAGGCCCCTGTTAGATATAGTCAAGCATGAAAACCATGATTCACAGACCGATCAACCTTTTTAAGAATGACTCTACATTGATTACCGGTTCTTTAAATCAAACTTTGTGACCAGTGAAACACAAAATGGGGAGTGAGGGAGGCGGGAGCATAGGAGGATCACTCCCCAATGCAACATTAATGCACAGTTTGGGATCCTTAATGGCTCCAGAATGTGCATCACAGTGTTCTTCATTAATTTTCACACTCAAAGCTGATTGATAACCACATTTATCAGGTGTACTCTGACAAACAGTCAGAGTACAAACAGCACCCCCCCCAAAGAGAAAAGCCTCCTTGAAGCCTGCAGTCATCATTCAGACACCGCATGATGTTAAGGGCACCAGCACCAACACCTGTAATTAAAACTGTACTCAGACACACAGAGCAAGGCTCGGGAAGAGTGAACATACCCATAGTTGTACGACGTCCGCCTCTCCTCATGTTCAGGGATGTCTTCCGGATGCGTTCTGGCTCCACATGTTATAGACGCACTCTGCGTTTTTGCCCAAATAGTTTGCACATGCAACCGCGGGAAACACACGCACTTTGCGCCGAAGTCAAACCCACCTCCCCCCTCACTCCCGCCGCTGCGCTCACAGCCGCGCACCTGTAGGAGAGAACCGCGGCTCCCTCAAGGTGCACATCAACCTCTCTCTGTCCGTGTAGTTTACCGCACCACATCAGCTCGGTCCCGCATTTTTTTTCCCCCTCTTCCGCCTGCCGCTTCAACCAAGGATGGGAAGGAAAGCGCTCAAGCTCGTAGAGCCATGATGATGATGATGATGATGCTCATGCTGGTGGTGATGGCACTCTCCAGCGCGCGCTGTGGGAGGCTGGAGGACGCTCTCCAATCACAGAGTCACCAATTGTTGATTCGAAGTTGCGGAAAAGACAGCAGGAAGAGAGCGGGAGCAGTTTGGAGAGGATCTGAACTGCGCGGTCCGAAGACGACAAGTTGCGGTATCCTGCTTCAGGCGTGAGGGAGGAAGAGGAGGGAGAGGAGAGAGAGGAAGGTGCAGGCGGCTTCGTGCATTAGACGCGTTGGCCGTGATACCGAGAATAAATCAGTTATATAGCAACAGGAATGATGCTCCTGCGTGTGGAAAAGGAGGAGAGGAGAGGAGGCTGCTCGTCGGTTGGTGCTCGGTTTTCAGGACTTGAGATGCCCTCTCCTGGCCGCTGAGTGACACTCCGCAGCCCACACCGAACTGGTCCTCATTGTTCCCATGAGCATGGCCTGCATGTTAATTAAAGCCGGGGAATGGGAACAGTGTTTGCTCTGCATTTAGATCATCAGGAAACTTCGCTACATCTCCAGAAAGACCTCAAATCACCTCTTTTATAGAAGGATGAAATCAAATATTTCAGGAGATGCAAGGAGTAGTTTATAACTTCTAGATTATAAAGGGAGGCCTGCGGGAATATTTCAATGTCAGGCATTACGCAAAGACGAGACAAACTCTTTAATTAAGCCTTTTTAAAAGAGAAAACAATATAACGAGATATACAGGGGCAGAGCTAGACTTTTAAAGTTGGGGGGATTTTGGGGGGCCTAAAATTTAAATGGTGTGTGTGTATACATCTATATATAGATCTATCTATCTAGTCGATAGATCAATATATGCATACACACACCCCCACACATATACACCTATATACACATATATACATATATATACGTATATATATATATATATATATATACCCTCAACGGTTATTTTTTTGACTGGAAAATTTTAAACCCCTCCGTCATCTGACAGTTTATAATTAACACCCTTGACTGGAGCACATAGCGGCTTTAACTCCAGTCTCCAGTGCAGAACAGAGAAAACTAAAGAGAATGCAATGTTGTTTCAATTTATTTATAGTCTAAGCAAAGGAGCCAGCAGTCAATTAAACCGTAACATGCGCAGTGGGCTGGACTACCAATGCTGACGCGGCTCTGCCGCTGCGAAGAATTAAACTTAACTCACTCTGCGGTTTTAACAAATGGAGCTGGAAGATGTTACCCTCCAGCAGCCAGAAGGAGAGGCGATCAGGAGGAGCGAGGCAGACGTAACATCTGTCCGTTTTTTAGACGCAAAACCACGCAAAAAAATCAATAAATAAAAATCCTCGTAAAAGCGCACGCCTAAACCGCACACGGGGTACAAAATTCGCAGAGTTCAATTGATCGATTTAGATCAGACAGATCCAACTGACCGATATCTTCTTTAGATATTAGGTTGGCTTAGAATGATTCCAAATAATGTACAGGACTGACCAAGTGCTGTTATATGTCAATGAGCACCAGGGGGGCCAATCAGATGTCAGGGGGAGCACGTGGCGCCCGCACACCCCCTTTCTGACTCCGCCGCTGAAGATACACATATTTTATTTGGACTGATTTTTAAGCTCAATATTTTAAATAATAATAATAATAATCATATTATAAGTTGAAATACATAATAGGTAAATCAGAACTAATTTTCAGGGGTTTTTATGCTATAAATAATTTATAACCTCATTTACTTAATTAAGTAGTCAAAATAATTAGTTACGCTCTAGTTATTTTGTTTTCACACTGACAGACAGGCAGCATTTGTCAGTTTAGAGTTTTTTCTAGTGATAAAACAGATTAATGTAGCCTTTTGAACACCACATACAATCAATGCTTTATAACAAGCATAAGAGCACATATTTAATATTCCTAAATTCAGAATGATTTTTCTCAATATGCATTTAAAGCCTCATATCTCAGATTGATACTATTAATAACACCACAGCTATGAAACCTTGCCTGCAAGCAAGTTGGGTTTGGTCGTTAGAGTTGTGGCTATACAAGCCCAAACAGAACATGTTACTGAAATTGGAATAATGTTTTTAAATCTATAAAATTTATGTAGGGCTGCACAGTGGCCCAGCTGGTAGAGCTGTTGCCTTGCAGCAAGAAGGTTCTGGGTTCGATTCCCGGCCCCGGTCTTTCTGCATGGAGTTTGCATGTTCTCCCTGGATATGCGTGGGTTCTCTCTGGGTACTCCGGCTTCCTCCCACAGTCCAAAAACATGACTGTCAGGTTAATTGGTCTCTCTAAATTGTCCCTAGGTGTGAGTGTGTGTGTGCATGGTTATTTGTCCTGTCTGTCTCTGTGTTGCCCTGCGACAGACTGGCGACCTGTCCAGGGTGACTCCGCCTCTCACCCGGAAAGTTAGCTGGAGATACCAGCACCTCCTGACCCCAGTAAGGGAAAAAGGGAGCATAGAAAATGGACGGATAGAAGGATAATTTATGTAAACCTTTTTTAGTGCCAACAGCAGCTAAGAAGTGCTGTCAATCAGAAGCAGCTGCCTCATGGTTGACGAGTTTAGCCTGCTAGCATGTTTTAGCTTAGCATTAGCACTGTACCGAAACAGAGCTGTCAAACCTGGAGAAAAACTTAATTTTTGCTCTAATCACATCTCATATTCCTAACTTTTACTAAGTTCATAAGTTTGTTGATAATGCCACCCGTCCAGACAAATAAGCCTTACTGTTCTCTGCTTGACACATCGATTGAGAATAACCTAACGTCTTCAGGTAAACACCATTATGTCGATTTGTTCCCCAAAGAAAGCAGCTAGTGTTAGAACTTAAGCAGATTGCTTTACACATTTGAGGGAAAAGGGATTTATACTAGTATTAATCAAGGTGTCTGCTTGTAATTATTCAGAAAATTACAATTGATATGAATGTGGAATAATATGAAAAATCCCACTTAATGCTGTTCTTCTTTAATTACTGGCAAGGTGAGTTTATGATGGAGAGGTCAGGTTGTTACGACCGATTATGCGTAATGGAGATTTCAAATGTCCCTTCATATGTACACTGTGTTGGTAGATAAGACAGAAACTCACATATAATGATATATTTGATCTGTTCAGTGTGGAATAATCTACAGCAAGCATTTTCAGAGAATTAAAAACAGAAACTGGTGCATGAGTTTGAATCGATAAAGTAATGCTCACTCGGTGAAGATTATTGACACAAGCTCACATGCTTTCATTTCCAATAATGTTTGCATTGTTTTTTTGTTTTTTTTAAAACACACACACACACACAAAACAGACTTTTATTGTCCTTAGCTTCTGGCATAGTTCATTTGCAAACTCCATGCAGAAAGACCAGGGCCGGGAATCGAACCCAGAACCTTCTTGCTGCAAGGCAACAGCTCTACCAACTGCGCCACTGCCCTGCTAGCTTGCTTCCAAAAAATCGAATTAGTTTTATTTTACAGAGGTGGCAGTTTGTATAAGATGGCTGAGAATTGGACACATCTGAGTGCTCCAATAAGAACATGACGCTAAACACGTGAAAAGTGTTTTCGGGAAGGATAAAGCAGGTAATCATTAAGCTTTTAAAGAGAGCTAAAAGCTTTAAACAGCCTTGTTTGCATTGATCACGATCATGCTTAGGATTTAGGCAAAATACGACAATGTTTTTTTTTTTCACACTTTAATGTCTGTGGGCTCATCTTGTAGTTGAATGGCCAGCCTTTTTGCCGCTTCGTTTCTGTGTTTAGTTTGTTCTGTTGTACACCGAAGGTGAGATGTATCACACATAAACAAAGAGTTCCTCTAAAAGGCTTCATAATGGGAGCCTGGGACGGGGTCAAAATCATCATTTCTAATATGTCCCTTACCCCCTTGTACTTAATGAGTAGCATTAATTACCAGTAATGAACATTAATGAACATATGAGCTCAAATCGCAGATAGCGTGTCGCAGAGAAATTGCAGGAAACCAGACCAAAAGCGGATGCATCCATCACTTCAGCTCCAATCTCTGATTTAATTTCCATTGTTAGATCAATCAGCTAACTGAGGCTGAAGGGCAGGTCAGGAATCTACACGCACACGCCCACACACCTACAACACACACACAAATTGCTCTCGAACACGCTTATTCACAAACACACAAAAATCCACATCAAGGTGACTGTGAGCATGTCAGCGACATTAACTCAGCTCCGAATCTAACGTCCTGCAGCACTCTAATCTGTTCCATCAAAAGGTCTGGTGACGCTTGCAATTGATTAGTCATGCATGTTTTCGTAAACTGAAATGTGACACGGTGGCAGAGTGGGAGGGTGAAATTAAACTGCTGCACATGCCACAGGGGTTAGCGCAAAGCTAAATCTACAGGACTTTATCTGGAGATCTTTGGCATCTGCGGGGTGAACTTGTTTAGATCGAATGCTTGTCATCCACTCGTCTCCCAGTGAACAGGATTAGGTAAACGCCACGGTTAGTGAATCCTTATTTTTTCTGAAAAGGCAGAAGCAGTTTCCTTCCGCATCTCATCATTCTGACTCCGCAGGTCGCAACGTTACGTCTATCCCCGTCCCCGTCACCCGATAATTAATACAAGGTTGTATGAAAAAAAAAAAATGTATGCAAATTGATTCTCGTGTAGAAAAAAAGGTTTCCCGTCCCCTCTCTGTCCCTGCTTCGTCCTTGCCGCTGCCACTAAGTGAGAGATGAGGTAGACCTTGAACAGATCACTAGTCCATCACAGCGTAACACAAAGTAGAAATCACGCTCAGGCACACACTCACACCTAAGGGCAATCTAGCCCAATTAACGTAGCGCCGGTGTTTTTGGGTGGCAGGAGGAAACGAGGATGCTTGGAGAGAAGCCAAGCATGCACAGGAAGAGGATAAAAAAACAAAAAAACGCAGAGATATTCCTGGCTGGGATTCAAACCCAGGACTTTCTTGTTGTGAGGCAGCAGTGCTAACAACTCCTAGAAGAAGAAGAAGAAGTTTCTGACTTGTTGTGGATCACTTTCTATCTATGTTGTTGAACAAATCTGGTGTGACCCATTTTTCATGTTTCGTTCGGCTTTTCTGGTTATCAGACATTCACCAGCTACGCAGGATTAAGTCTGGCACGTTCTCTTCGCACTATGCTATTTTTTTTTTAGATATATGTAGCAGTCCTGGCTTAAATTAACTTAATTAACCCAGTTCATTCTTAAAATCCTATTTCTGGCGACGCAAATAAATAAGTGTTTCAGATTTTGGAAATAAGCAACTTTTCAAGCGTCATCAGGAGCTCAGCAGAGACTGACGGCACGTTCACCTTCCTTCGCAAATAAAAATAAACGGCTCACTATCAAACTTTAATTACGCTGCGTGACTGACTGAGGGGAGGGATCTGCTTTTTCCCCATGACTAATGAATCACATGAAAACAGATTTTACAGATGAACACGTCGTGGAAAAAAAATAATTTGCACAAAGAGAAAACTGAGGCAACTTTGAACTGATGCTGACCTCAACTTCTAAATCTGCAGCTTTAATGAGCTTGTGAACATTTCCCAGCTGCAGGCAGGCTTTTCCCAAAACATCTGGTGTTAATTCACCCCCTGTGCTTCCTCTATGAATCAAATTGTCTTGTTGTTTGATGCGCCCTGTTGATTTAACTTGGATCGTTGCTCTCGCTCGTTCTTCGAAATGTGCCTCTGCGATGCATTTTGGAAGACGGCTCCTTGGCTGGACCTGTGCAAGAAGAAGAAGAAGAAGAAGAAAAAACAGTGACTGGCCTTTAAACCTCATAATTGCTTGTGCTTCCCTTGGCATCGACAACTGCATTCAAGCATTTGCACAGATTTCTAAACATTGCATTTTCGTCTTGTGCGAGTTGACCTATCAGAAGTTTTTAAAGCCATGACATCATCATCTTCTGGACTTTTCCCTCATTGTTCAAGGAGATATTGCTCATTCTGCATGTAAACTTCTGATTTTGAAGATGTTAATTAATCTCACACATATTCTTCCTCTCTTACTTTTGTGGAAATTAGCAAACAGAGAGAGCTTTGGTAATTTTCACAAGACAAGCTTGGTGTGATTTGTAACTTCAGATAGATAGAAAAATAGTTCTATATGTTTTTTTTTTGGTGTGTGCAAACTTCTCATTTCAATTGCAACTGAAACATTAAACAAACCTTAAAAGTGCGGCAAAAAGCCAAAAACAGAAGAAGAAAGACGGATGGGTTTTTTTACAGATGCTTTAACGGTGGTTAAAAACAACATCAAAACACAACTTAGAGATTTATCTATAAAAAAATTCTAATAATTGTCTTTGCCATCCTTCAGAAGAAGATGAAATTTCATCTTTTCATTTCGTGTTCATGCATAAGCAAACATGCGTCTGTTAGGAAAGCCGTGACAAAAGTGTTGGAAATACATTACAGTGATGATGCCAATAGTTTCTGGATTTACATCAAACAGTTACAACGTAATATTTTCCATCAGAAAGGTTTTTCTTTGCCAGACGCTTATTTCCTCTTTCATTTGCAGTTGTGTGTGTGTGTGTTTTATTTCCAGATGGATAATGAATTGCAAATTGAAAAGGTCTGGATACACAAGGTGTGGGTAAACTTTCCTCTACTAGAATTATGTCTCCTGCTCCAGCAGGGAGAGATTGAAACCAGCTGAAAGCAGCATCCTTTTGTTTGGGAATGTGTTGATGCGTCTTGTAGTTACTGCAGTGGTGGGAAAACAGCGCGTGGGAGCTACTTCTGCCTGTTTATAATTTCCGCAGTTACCTTGGAAGGGATGAGTTGACCCCCGCCTGCACAGCATGCCAGTTTCTAATTTTGCACAAATAGGCACATTTACTAATGGCGCTTCCGAGAAGTGTTAATCCGGCATCAGCCTGTCGGCCTGAATGCAGGTATTTGACCTGTGATCAAAAAAAGAAGCAAGAATTTAACGGCAAGTGGTTTATGCAAAACCACATGTTCATCTCTGCAGTCAAACGTCACCAGCAAACAGTCCTGGAGCCAAACGGACAGAAAAATGCTCACTCAGCATAAACATCCTGACAAAGGGGGAGTTCCTACAGACTACATATACAGTACAACTGCTCTGCTGTAGTAACTGCATTTTTTATTTAGAATATTTGTATAGGGGAAACAAACAACTATTACTACCCTAGTCAAATTTATGTTAATGACAGCAAGAAGGTTCTTTTATTATATAATCTAATTATTTTGTGAACTAAAAATGGCGAAAAGTTTATTTCACTACCAAAATGTGCTGAAAGGTCACTCAGTAAGGAAGCAGCCATAGAAAGCTCTAAGAAAGTTGGCAATTGAAAAAAAAAAAAAAAAATTAGAAAAAAAAATCTATTGAAAAAAAATGTTAATACATTTTTCATTTATTGAAAAAAAAATGTTTTTTCAATAAATGTACTCAAATCAGAGGTTGTATTTTTCTCAACCTTTCAGCATACATTTACGGTATTGTAATAAAAGATTGCTTTATTTAAGAAGGTAAGTTGTCTTCATGACGCTCATGTTGCAACAAAACCACAAAGAGCTTTATAGTAAAAACACGGATGGTAAAAAGATAAAAGAACAAATAAAAACAGAATGCATTTAAGATTGAAATGCACAAGTCTAGTTAAAAACCCAGTCTGAATAAATGAGTCTTCATTTCTTAAAAGAATCAACAGACTTTTCACATATTTGTAAAACACAGGCACCAATAAGTATCACCTGCACCACCTCACACACAGTTTGCAAGTTAGAAACAGAGATAAACCCACATGAAGTGTGTGCGATAAAGTACAAATGACACATTGCATGTTTGTGGAAACCAGTTTAGGCTTCCATTAACCTGAATGTTTGTTTTTAATACGCCAAACACTTTTCTACTTTACTGCTATCTGTAATCAAGTTCTTTTAAGGCCTCTCATGCCTTGTTTGTACTTTAGGTCCAAATAAAATTTTAATGAAGCTCCACAGATTGAGAGATGGGGTAGCCGTGCAGCAGCATGAGCAATGAGATGGAGGTGAATTAATGAGAGTGATTGAAATGAAAAACCTCTCGTAACGTCCCTCTGAAAAGTTCCCAATTACAAAGTCCACAACATGCAAACGAACAGATTTCACTGTTGGTGACTGGATGCAAATTTCTTCCACTAGTTTCCTTGTTTGTGTTTGTGATATTAAAATTTTATTATTTCGTAAACAAAAGGCAACAACTTAAAAATAAAATGCACGTTCAAGAGTGGAGGTTTTTTTTGTTGTTGTGGTTTTATGCAAATGCTGAGAAATAAAAGCGGCTAACTATTTTGAGAGCGATTGCCCTTTATCTCAAATTTCTCTAAACACCCTGAATAAAAATACAGTTTGCAGGATGACCTCTTGACCTCGTAAGCGTTGGTGTTGTACGCTTGCCCGGCTTCTCTCGGACAACAAGATCGACAAACAGTTTTTAAAATTTAGATTTGTAAAGTAAAAAAGATGAACAGATCGGTTTAGTCCATTGCAAACCTCATGTAATTTGAATCAAAAACATACATATTTACAGTTTTTGACCCCCTTTATGTCAGTGAACCTGGCCAGGAAAACCAAACTGGTATTGAGGTTCATCGTGATTCACTTCTTCTGAGCGCGTTTCTATTTCACTGATGGGGAAGTGGAGGCAACATGCTTTGATAATCTGATTCTCCTCTTCATGTTGCGCCGTATATTCCCTATAAGAGACGGGTCAGAGGGTCTTTCACAAAGCTCAGACAGCAGATTAAGGCGGGATTTCCACGGCTGAATCCGTTCTTCATTCTTTTTCCCAGAAGCTGCAGCATATTTTCTCTCAGCAGCTTCTCTGCTCCAGACTACCAGAGAGGCTCTGTTCGTCCTTAAGTCTCTTTAATCGCAAACAATTGCGTGTTACCGCTATTTAAAAAGCACCTAATCCTTTTCATCATTCAGAATAATACACTTTGCTCTTAATAGATGTCTTTGCAATAACCAAATTTTTACTTTGGTTAGTAATATAACTGGAATCGTTATTATTTATTGAATCAACATAGTGCGAGCTGATGTGGTTGCATTACAAAGACTGCTGCTCACTCAGTGGGGGGTTGTTGACTTCTCTGCAAGTGCAGTCATGCGTAAAAATGAGTAAATCCCAATAAATTTGGGTTTTGTTTTGGTTTAGAACGGCGCCCGTGGAGAACAGGAACAGTTGAACGTCACTCTAATAGATACTATTAGAAAGTCCTCACTTTCAGCCATGTGAGGTGTTCTTCGCATCTATGACTTCGAGAAAATATTCAGAGGACTGACTGGAATATTTCTGTCAGACTGTTACGACAGAGAGTTCGGACCAAGCTAAGAAAATGGAAATAGTGCAGTTGCTAGAACAAAGTTGTGAAATTGAGAGAGTAAAGTGGCACAATTGAAAGAATAAAGCCGTAACATTACGAGAACAAAGTCGGAATAGTACAAGAATAAATTTGCATGGTGAATTAAATGAGCTGCATAATTCTCATTCTGGTGATTAATATTTTTTGAAGGGCAGTTTTGTTTACAGAGACATAATGTTCTATTTTAAGTCTGGTTTTTGTTTATATGTTGATTTTTATCACCATTTTATTTGCTGTTTTTGGTTGTTGTGTTATATTTTATTTTAGATATTTTAAATATCTCCCAATTCCAGTTTTAAAGTTAAAGTTTATGGACCTTTGAGAGGCCAGACTAGTGTTATTACGTCATAATCAATATCTGACATAAAAATGATCTCAAAACAATAACGCTATTGTTTATCGCAATGGGTACTTGGACAAATTGTTGTCCAGCGAAGTTTGTTATGTTTGCATCCTGTGATACGTTTCAGTAGAGAACATCACACCAACAGTTTATGGTGGTAGTGTGGCGGCTTACTGCTGCTTTGCTGCAAGATGACCTGCTGTGATTGACGGCGGTCCAATAAATTCTGCTCTCGACCGGAAAATCTTGAAAGTGACCCAAAGCAAACCAATAACTGTCTAAAAGCAACAAACAAAACAAAGGAGCCAGAAATATGACCTTAAACGAGGCGATCATCCCCAAAAACCCAGGACAAATTTTCAACAATTCCACAAAGAAGAGCGAACCCACCGCAAATAGAGCTAAAAAGATTTGACTACATGGATATAAAAGGCTTTGTACCAATTATTATGCACACCAGAGGGCAAGTGTTACCACAGGAAGGGATTTTCTTGCTTTATAAACATTTACCGACGTAATCTTTACCTGATATATGAATAAGTTGGATGCTCTGACACATTTAGGCGTGGAAAAAAGAAAACTGAAAGAGAGGAAGTCTGTAAATGGGTAAACACTTTCTGGCTGCTCTGCAGATCTCGCCCTCCAACAGGTGCTGTAATAAAGATACTGACTTCACCTGTCAGTAGACATAATGTCATGTCGGGTAGGTGTACATGTTTAGGCCCGACGTGGATTTAAATTGAACAAGTGATAGACGTTGGCTTTTTTTGTTGTTATTTGTTTTTTTAAGGTAAGCACACATTATGCCTTCGTAGGATAAGGTGATAGGCTTGTCACCTGCGTTTGACAGCAAATGATAGTAGTTGTCGCCCGTGAAAAAGATCACTTTGTCTGTTTTTGACAGCCTGTGTACACAAGGAGTCACGTTTCCAGTTCTCATATTCAACAGGATATCCAGCTGATGATGTGTTTGTAGAGCCGACGCCTGATCAGACAGTAAACGGGACGCAGTGACTACCGCAGATCCTCTCCACGCAGCACCGATTTCAAGCAACGCCTCCATCCCCATCCTCTCTTCCACTCTTGAATGCGTAGAAGTTGAGGGTTACACATGTGAGCCTGCCCCCCGCCCTCCCCACTTTGAAGAGCGGATTTTATTTGACATTCAATTACAGGCGGGCGCGTCTCTACGTCTGGGAGGCACTGAATGAACAAAACGGCTCGTCTTGCATCTCTCACGTCGTCTCCCGCTGAGATGCTCCTGGAGCAGAGGCAAACTCGCCTTTCCATTACGCAGCCCCGCATACGGTACGCTAAGTTTGCGTTTTGCAGAGAGCAATCCCCCCCCTGCCTCTCTTTCTCTCTCTCTCCACATTCAAACCCATGTAAATCCATCATGATTATCTCCTTAAGCCAAGGCGAACCTGGATGCTTTCTGCTTTGATATGTCTGAGGTCACAGAGTTGTTGCTCAGTGTCACCAGTTAAAAAAAAAAAAGACAAAAAATAAGTAATTTCACATTGTGAGCACCAGGGGTCGCTGTTACCACATTATTAGACTTTGCAATAAGGTTCCCAGAGAGTCTGTTTTCAAGCAGGGTGAGCAAAGTGTGAAGAATGAGGATGGAGCAGGCTCTTAATGGGAAGCATCTCTGTCTGCTGGTGGAGTCTGAGGGCGTTGAGTCTGATGCGTTGTGTTAATTCAGGCTGTTGGTTTAAATACTGTTTAGTGCATGATCTCATGGCGTCGCATCACAGGCAGACGGAGGTGCGAACTGCTTGCCTCCATCACATGTAGGCTGTTTGCATAAT
The DNA here is from genome assembly GCA_902982915.1 of Phalloptychus januarius. Classification (NCBI taxonomy): domain Eukaryota; kingdom Metazoa; phylum Chordata; class Actinopteri; order Cyprinodontiformes; family Poeciliidae; genus Phalloptychus; species Phalloptychus januarius. The sequence goes on along the minus strand of CADWAE010000482.1, from coordinate 20,895,196 downwards.
TAGGCTTTGACACCACTCTAATAGGTGCAACAAGTGTTAATTATCAGCGCTGGATGTCTGGTAACGGATAAATGAGCCGTAAATTTAGAATCTGCTACCAGCTATTTTAGCTGTCATCATCATCATTATGGTCGCTCAGTGTGTTGACTCTAAGAACTGCTGAGGTTTCAAAGTTGTGTCGTCGAGCTCACCTTTGGTCAAGGTCGGATTATTGGTCTGATCCAGGGCTCAGGGTTAGGTTTTTAATGCAAAAATAAGCAAATAAATAAAAAATAGACTTAATGTGACTATTATTTTAATGTTAGGACCTAATTGATACTTCCCAGTCCAGTGCACTGCGTGGCAAAACTATCATTTGTGGCAGCCAGGAAGGTGAATGCTCCCTGCAGGCATCTGGAGCTTATTCTCACACTAAGAGTGAGAATAATTGTCTCTGTCCAAGAACGGCACCAAACACACGGCAAATAAAGAAAATGATGGTTGAAGAAAAAAACATAATAATAATAAATAAGCAGTGAAATTGTGCTGTTCGTGTTTTTTATTTTATTTTTAGAAATACAGTCAGGAAAGATCTACTGCCACTCCGCCCCCGCCCCTCCAGTTGAATCATATATCTTTTGGGAACAACAAGAACATAAAACGACATTGGTTTTCTGTTGAAAAATCTCTCTATGGTTTCTTTTCAGGGCTTTTCTTCTTCTTCTGTTCTGAGGAGACGGGGCATGAAGTCCTATATTTTGGCCCCCGGGAGGCTGGAGTCTCGGAGTGGAACGCTGTGGATCAACACAGTGCAAGGCCTTAACCTTAAGGTGAAGGTTGAAGAAGATGACAGCTAAAATAGCTGGTAGCAGATTCTAAATTTACGGCTCATTTATCCGTTACCAGACATCCAGCGCTGATAATTAACACTTGTTGCACCTATTAGAGTGGTGTCAAAGCCTAATTATGCAAACAGCCTACATGTGATGGAGGCAAGCAGTTCGCACCTCCGTCTGCCTGTGATGCGACGCCATGAGATCATGCACTAAACAGTATTTAAACCAACAGCCTGAATTAACACAACTCATTTGGATTATCACACAAATAATGTTTGAGGTAAATACAGACAATTTAAATTTTAATAATTACCCAGGCATATATTGTAAATGAGAGGCAGAGTGATAAACTTTGCAGCTTCATGCTGTGTTCCTCTGTTTACCAAAATCTTAAATGGAAATTTATTGAAGGATATAATTTTTCTTTATTTGGAAACTAAAAGAAGCAATTATCCCTTCTGCTGCTGAAAACATTACAGCGTGTTTCTTATTATGATTACAGTGGCTTTTAAAACCTTTGTTTATTGCTATTTTAATGCGTGACTCAAAGCAAACATAAGTAATTGGAGCACTGCACCTTTTAGAACTGCACAAGTATAACAAGATCACATTATTTGGGTAATTAGTCAGGCTATTTGTTGTAGTAGAAAGCCAGACTTACTGCTAGTAGCTTTCCCACTGTTGAAACAGTCTTAAATTAATAAGAGGGCTGGCTGCTGCTCATTTAGTTTCAAAGCAGTGAGTATTTTTGCCATCAGAAATATTTCCAAACAGCCAAATCTGTCCTTTTTGCAATCAGGGAGCAAAGGAAACACACACACACACACAACTCTATGCTCTGGCATTTCTATAAAAAGACTTTACACAGAGGGAACAGTGTGTCAGAAATTACAAGGGGTTTTAAAAGCGTCTCTCGTTTTCTATAGCTTCTCTACTGTTATGTTGCTTCATCCTCACAAGGTTGCAGAGAGGGTCAACACTGCAGTGACAGTTGAAGACATCCCTCTCAATGGGCAGAAGCATGTCCCCACTCCTAAAGGACATGTTGAAATTAGCTAAACTAACACATGTTGTTTGTTATGGGAGACTGGAGTACCCAGAGATAGCCCACAAACATATCAGCCTTACTCTACTAGCCTAGACAAGTGTGCTTAATGGCTGTCTCAACCAGCATCCTCGGTTGTATTCAGATTAAGATGTAAAGAGGGAAAATTAACGTTAGCGCTGCTAACTGAAATCGTTTTAATAGCTAACATGTCACGCCCTCTAAAAATATTGGTATCTCCACCTGACACTGCCCACAGCACACTAAGACACATAAAGAATAACATTTTTTTTTACTGTCAACAGATGTTTCTTGCACAAATTTCTGCATTCTTGTTCATTCTCGACTTTTGCTTGACTGTTAGGTTAGCTAAATAATCGAAGCTGCCTTAACATATGAGAGTGTGTGTGAATGGTTGTTCTATACCTCTTTACAAAATTAAAATGAATTTTACCAAGTAATTTAACGCCTTGAAATTGGGTCTCTGTCTCTTTAAAACCCTCTTGCGCTTTCTGAAACTCCGCCTTCAGGAAGTTATCACAACCTCGCTCCGCTACTAACCCTTTCACAATATTTTTATCAGCTTCGTACTGAGAAGTAGATCCTATAAGGAGCTCACCAGACACACAGTTCCATCAGGTGTTTGCTAATTGCTGCTGGCTAGTCTGAAGGAGCTGAGTGGGGGAGGATAAGGGGAAGGGCTGCTCTGTGAGGTGGAAGCTTGGAAACAGCAGGTTCGAAGAGGAGCTTCGTCAACGCAGTCGTTTTGCACAGCTGAATGGTTGCTATGGTAGATTAAAGGATTTCTACAACATGCATTAAAGAATCAAGGCAACAATCCAGGTATATTTATGATGAGGAAATAACATTATAACATGATGTAAAGCTTAAAAAAAGTCAATTTTACATAATACTGCTCCTTTAACTAGAGCCAATGACAGCAGATCAACACACCTTTTGGCAAACAGCAGAAAAATGAACTAAATCTATTAAGATTCACAAGAATTTATTTCACCCTTCATACCAAAGGGCACAGTTCACATTTAAATTCAACGTCCCTAAAAACACCGGGTCCAATCAGATGAAACCGATCAACACTCCTAGCAGTGATTAGTAAATGGCAGGATTTTCCATGGCAGAAACCCATCATTTGTAAGCTTAGGTTCTTGAGGACGCCTACGCCTCTTAGAAAGGAGTGAGGTAAAGAGAGGCAGGAGGGAAAGAGAGCGCAGAGAGGAGAAGGAGGGGGTGATGTGCATCAGTCCACTGGCGCTCAAATGGGTAACTGCGAGCACAGCAGACTGAAGTGGAGCGGTGGGTCCAACTACGAGCCAAGTGAGACGGCGTCCCCCTTTCCGAAGCGTCACCCATAAGACCCGGCGCGGCTCTGACCGCTGCGGAGAAACTTGCGTCTGCCCCTCAAGTGCAAGCGCTCAGTATGCGGACCGACCCCTGCAGCTGCGCAGACTGACTGAGACCAGTTTAAAAAAGGCTCCTAATCCTTTTCTTTCCTCTCCTTCCCCCGGAGGATTACTCTTTCATTCAGTGATAATGGGTAAGTCATTCAGTTCTTCACTGTTTTAGTGGCACAGTTTCTGTCTCTTCAGTCTCCTTGTAGCCAGGACGACAGCTGTGATCAGCTTCATCTGAAAGATTTCCACTATAATGAGTATGTCTCTATTCGTAGCCATTATTTCTACTAGAAAAATTGTTTTTTTAAGTATACTTGTTCGCTTAATCAGAAATACATTCGTCTTCAACTTGTCTTCATATGCATCTGTAAATAGTAAAAGTACCTGTGAACATTTTTTAATGAAGCAGGTCTCAAAAGCAGACCTCAAGCTGTTACCCAGAGCATATCCACTGTTTGAGGAAACGAAAGTCTTACCTTTTCTCATTCAACCCATGTTGTTGCATGCATTTTCAGAAACTGAGTCATCCCTTTGATTGCCTGTGCCCCGCTCTACCCCCAACAGGTTCTGTGATGTTGGACTGGAGGTTATCTTGTCTTCTTCTGCAGGCAGCTGTTCTGCTGCTGCTCAGCAAGGGGGAGAGGATGTGCCCTGCGAGTTGTCGCTGTGAAGGAAAGATTGTTTATTGTGAATCCGGCATCTTCCAAGACATTCCAATAAACATCACGACGGGGTGCCAGGGTTTGTCTCTGCGCTACAACAACCTGCTGGTTCTGTTGCCGTACCAGTTTGCCCAGCTCAATCAGCTCATCTGGCTTTACTTGGACCACAACTCCATCCACAGCATCGACGCCTTAGCCTTCCACGGCGTGCGCAGGCTGAAGGAGCTGATCCTAAGCTCCAACAAGCTGAGCTTTCTGCACAACAACACGTTCAGTGCCATACCAAACCTGAGAAATCTGGACCTTTCCTATAATCAGCTGCAGTCTCTGCAGCCAGGCTATTTCTATGGGCTGCGCAAGCTGCAGAATCTGCACCTCAGATCTAACGGGCTGAAACAGATCCTCATTCGCACGTTTCTGGAATGCCGCAGCTTGGAGTTTTTGGACCTGGGTTACAACCGCTTGCGCAGCCTCACTCGCACCACGTTTTTGGGGCTCTTCAAGCTGAGAGAGCTACATTTGGAACACAATCAATTCTCCCGGATTAATTTCTACATTTTCCCACGCCTTACCAACCTCCAGGCGCTCTATCTGGCATGGAACCGCATCCGGTCGATAAGCCAAGGGGTTCCTTGGACCTGGCCGAAACTGCAGAAGCTGGATCTTTCTGGGAACGAAATCCAAACACTGGAGCCCGACGTCTTCCGCTGCATGCCGAGCTTGCAGATCCTTAACCTGGAAACTAACAAGCTGAGCAGCGTTCCCGTGGAGGTGGTGGAGGCGTGGACCGCCCTGACCACAATCAGCCTAGCGGGCAACGCCTGGGACTGCAGCCCAAGCATCTGCCCCCTAATGGGGTGGCTCCGGACTTTCAGGGACCCCAAAGACATCAACATGATTTGCAGCGGCCCCAAGGCCACACAGGGCGAAAGGGTAGTGGACATGGTGAGGAATCGCTCGATATGTGCGGATGCTGCAAACATGTTCTCGACCACAACAGTGGTCATTCTGACCTCCACCCAAGCCGTGAGCGTCATGGTTTGGCCGGCGGCCACCGGAGTCCCGGCCCTGACTCCTCCATCACTGCCGCCACAGAAATCTACCCCATCTCCTCTGAGTCCTGCCGGGACACACATAAAGGTGGCGGATTCCACCACCACCACCCTGGACTCTACGCCCCCCTTCTCTTCCCAGACCCCCACGTCATTTATCCCAGAGCTGCAGTTTGAACATATGACTTTCCATAAAATCATCGCAGGCAGCGTAGCCCTGTTCCTGTCAGTGGCATTGATTCTGCTGGTTATATACGCCTCGTGGAGGCGCTACCCCAACACCATGAGGCAGCTGCAGGAGCACTCAGTCAACCATAAGCGCAGGAAAAAGGCCCGCAAGCAGGAACAGGACCTGAACTCTCAGCTGCAGGAGTACTATCTGACTTACCACTCCAACTCGGAGGCGCTGGACTCTTTGGTGAATGAAAACAGGCCGTGCACGTGCACCATTTCAGGATCCATAGAGTGCGAGGTCTGAGTGCTCCGCCTTTAGGAGACACGCGGTCTCGTTTCCGAGCGGAGATAAATGGATTTTTATTTTTTCTCTGTTGGAAGATAAGGAGGCTTTATCTCTGATGCAAGCAGATAGTCTGCAGCGCTGAAGGAAATACTTGGGGCTTCTGGCACAACGATGTGTGCAGAAAGGATGAATTGAACGGGAAGACATAATTGGAGCTAATTATCGCCCCGACTGACATGGAAGGAGTGGTGGGATTAGCTGCGTACGGCCCAGATTCACCACGGGACATCTGCTGTGGTACAAATGGGCTCTGCGGAGAGACTGACCTTGTTCTTAGTCGGAGCATACTCTCGTGAACCTACAAAGCCACTGCTTTTACTTACTCATTCTGTTCCAATCATGTAGCTCGTAAAGCATTTAGGACATATGCGCTCTCTGTGAGTTTGTATGTGTGCGAGTGCGTCCTGTCGCCATCTGGTCTGACGAGTAACAGCTCTGCACCTTCTTCTCACAGATAGCATTAGTCCGGTTGAGTTATTCCACAGTTGGCAGACGGGCTCAGCCGTAGCAGCCGTACCCAGTGCGTGTGTGCGCGGGTGTGTGTATGGGTGTGGGTGTGTGTGTGTATGATGAGGGTGGGGGGGAATCACAACGAGAGCATCATTTGCATGAAGCCACTCTCCTTATTAAAGATGCTTCACTTCCATGGGAGATGGTCTGTCTGAATGGATAAAAGAAAATATGTACGTTTTCCATTTGTATCGTCACAATCGACCCAAATGAGGGATATTTAAAGCTCATGAGACTAACCTCAGGACTGAGATGTACAAATGTGTCAGGTCCAGTTAAGGCCTTGGATGACTGTGTGTGTGTGCGTGTGAGTGTGAGAGAAGTAGCGGCGTTAATTTTCATATCGAGTTTTGTATTTATTATTGCTGTCATTATATTTATGCATTGTTTGTGTGAAGATATATTAATATGTGTGTTTTTGACTGTACAAATTAAAAGAAACACTGATGGTTGATGGGAGGAAAACAAACAGAGAAAAAAATCAAAACACAGAAAAAAGTCTGTATTTTACCCATTCGTGACAGGAGCAGTGGAAAGAGTGTACACACTCTGGTTAAAACGACATTTTAGGAGGCGAAACCTTTAATTTGATACATATCAGTTCAACTGAAGAAACAGAGGGAAAATATAACAAGGACAAAAGTGCAGAAGCCCGGTTGCATAAGTTTAACAAGTTAATACTCTGTTCAAGCACCTTTTGGTTTAATCTCAGCTTGAAGATTCACACCAACTTTTACGTTGTTATGAATCAGATTAAATTGAGTCGATATTCATCTGGCCTGGTAGGATTGTGCTGATGTTTGCCTCCGTTAGCTAAAGCCCTCATTTCCAGAGAGAGGTCACAAAGGATCGAATGGATCTCGTTGTGTGAAGGTAGCAAAACTTCCACCGCAATGTTTGTATGCAACGGTCCATTGCATAAACTCATCAACAGCCGAGGAGATTAATTGCAAAAAAGTGACACGTTTAATAAAACAAGAGCAAGAGGGCTGCCAAGAGGATTACAGCAACACTTGGAGGAGTTGTAGGACTTCCTGTTGCCTTCTGGTTATACTGCAGCAGAGCCTTATCCCACCACTTATGAAAACTAATTGTTTAGTTGTCTAGGAGCCTCTTATAGCCTTCAAATTTAATTGCAATTTGTAAAAATAAAAAATCACAATAAGATCTTAGGTCCTTGAAAAACGTCTCCAACCTGGTCATCTGCCATCTGCCTCCCCTTCTGCTCTCACAGTCTCCTGTGTTCTCCACTTCTCTGTCAACTTTGTGGCTGAAAATCACTTATGAATATCTTCCTGGGAAAACAAAACATCCGGAATGACAAGAACTAAATAAAACAGCAGAAATGTTCACTAGAATGAAAATGAGGTTAAATATTTAAGTTAATCTATATCCAGTGAGATGTAATTTAAGTTATGTGGAAAGGAGAAATGGCCTCTTTTCACACTGGCCACTAGAGGTCATATGTATTGAAACAGCAGACAGTACGGTTTCTCATGTGATGATAAGCTGAAGTTTCATTTTCTAATTTGTATGGTTCAATAACACCATGCAGAACAAAACCCCCACCTAACATGTAAAAATGTTTACGTTTATTATAACCTTGTTGTCGGGACTGAAATATTCAATTCATTTTTTTCTAGCAGCTAGAAAGGTTTTACACTTGCTAGAGCCAGAATCAGGAAGATACTGTTTGGTTAAGCCTGTGTTTACATATCACTATGACATCATTCACCAACTTTACACACACAGATGACTAAACTGCAAACAAAGCCACACAAAATTTTCCAAAGAGTAAAAGTAAGTTGAAACGTTTCAGTCAAAACTAACCTTTCTATTTGCGCGTTCCAAGTATGGCTGATAGACAGAGGAAAATATGTTGGTTTGGTTAAAATGTGACTAATGGTGAAGCCAAATCTGAACCTTTCACTGTGCATCATTAAAAAAAAAACATACCCTCCCCACAATGAAGCACGGTGGTGGCAGCATTATGCTGTGGCACTACTTTTCTCCTTATGAAATTGGAGGTTTTTTGTCAAGACAGAGTAAAAAGTTCTGGAGGTTTTGGGTCCATTTTGACTCAAAATCAACTGAAGGTGAAATTAGTTCTCGTGTTTCCCCATCAAAACGAGCCCAAACGCACGTACAGAAACAATGGCCTCACCAGAAGAAGATGGCTCAGAATGGCAGCGGCAGAGAGCCAAACTAAACATAACTGAGCATCTGGGTAAATATTAGCAGCAGAAGATGTAGAGTGCTGAGAGAGCAGTCTGTACGCTGAAATTGAATGAAAAGATGCTTTAATTTCAGGGTGTTCACTCTTATGTAACCGGGTTCCTCCTGCTTTTTAAAATTTGTATGTACCCCCAGCCCCGCCCCAACAGATTGGTTCGTTTTTATGATTAAGTGTACAAATCTAATGTCACATTAAAGGTGCGAATAGTTTTAAAACTATTTATCATGGTGTCATTTTTTTTTTTTGCATAAAAACAAAACTCAATACTTAAAAGAACTACTGCGTGGAAAAAAAGAAATGTCTTTTTTGCCTGAACGTGTCACACATTTAAGTTGCGTTGCCGTGGTTTTTAAGCAGCAAACGCCTCCGTTTGCTGCTTTTCCCCTGCGAGCTCCTCTGGTTCCCCTAAATCCCCGATGGAAGTGTTCATTCAACCCACCACAAGTGGATTACACGCTCCACCTTGGACTCGGCAGAGGAGAGCCTGGAAATGAGCGGGTTTAAACTTTCAGGTTCTGCTTTCAGAGCCAGAGAAGCTTAAGTAGCAGATGTCTTTCTTTGTTTTGTTTTTGTTTTTTGTTTTTCCCGTGGGACGACGTCATGAAGCCGATTCGGATGCAGAAACGTGCAGGAAAAGCTGCGGTCGCTCTTGTGTGGGGAAATGAAGGAGAGAGGTCGAGTCGGGTTAGCTGTAATTTAGTTATCATCCACCTTGCTGCGACCTTTTCTCCCCGCTTCAATTACTTGTTCATTTAGAGCGGGGAACATTATGTGAACGTGTTAGGGCTGGTTCTACTCTGTAGACTTGGATGTATCTGTTGGCAGCCTTGGTAAAGATATGTTAAGACCCTTAAAATGAACGTATGAGTTTCATTGCAGATGTAGAAACTTGGAAAAAATTTTAACTTTCACCTCGAGGCCATTTATTGATTAGAGAAAGTAAATATTCTATAAGGTCAGTGTTTAGTTGTTAAAGCTACAGACGGCCGTCTCGCTGCTACGCCTAACAATCCCTAGAAAATTAATTAGGAGAAGCATTTTGATAATGAATTCTAACTTTCCCTGTTGCATAAATATGACATAAAAAAAGCATCAATTTCTTGAAAAGGAAAGCAGTTTTCTTGCTCAGTAGAGAAAATGAGGGTGGAAAAAAAAATGTCCACTGCTCACTGATAGAGAATGACGAAGGGTGGCCACCACGTCTCCATGACAACCATTAGTCACTATCTAAATGCCAATGGGTCTTCTAGGATAAAACAAAAACAAAAAACCTTTTCTATGGTACTGACACCAGTGTAAGCAGGTGGAGCCTGCAGATCTCCATGGGAGTTTAACTGAACTTTTGTCGGATGAAGGACGACAACGAAACGCTCTGTGCAGGTTATGAAACCAACCCAGGAATGATGAGCAGATGAAACAAACATACGCTAGAAAGTCTGTGATGCTGTCAGCTTTTTCTCCCCTCTGCCAGACGTCTTCTCAAATTCCTTGAAATTAACTTGTTGAAATAGCGGAGGATTTTAAATAAAAACCTGATGCTGCGCAGTGAGTAGCACCATTGTCATGCAGCAAGAAGGTTTGAATCCCTGGTGTCTCTCTGCATGGATGTTTGCATGTTCTCTCTTTGGTGGGTTCTCTCCGGGTACTCCAGCTTCCTCCCAATGTCCAAAAACAGGTTAATTGGTCTCTCTAGATGGATAATGATCTGAACTTTCTTCTACGGCCGTCTCGGTCCCCAGTTGTTAATTCTACAGAAAACGAGTGGCGTAAACTAAAGACAACATAAGAGAAAAGTCCAGGATAGTCCAGAGACATTACAGAATAATGCTTCTGGTTAACCAGACTGAATGCTCTCCCATCGCCAAAAACTCTTCCACCATGAAAAACAAGTATTTTTAAACATACATTTCTCAGAGTAAGCTGATATAATAAAACATTTTTATTTTAAAACTCGTTGCACATCTTTGCCAGGGGTGGAAACAGATTTGTCCGCACCAACTGGAGCTGCGGAGAGGAAAAACGTCCGCCGTCGTGAACGTCTTTTACGGTTCTCCGCCATAAAACAAGTGTTCGATTCCTCCAGCTCCTTATCGGCTACGTCAACGGCTCACAGGCCTCCTCTCTGCCGTATGCCTGGAGTTTCTGAGTGGTCAAAGGTTGTTCCGATAAGGATTTATGATCTCCCACAGTCCACATTTAAACATGACTCAGGCTTTCTTTACGCTCCGAGCTGGCAGGGAGCGAGGCATGCCGCCAACAGAATTTATGTCCATAAATTCAGTCCACAGCTCTTGCATAAATGATGAATTTCTTTCAGGGTCCACCGGGGAAACCTTCAGGCCAAACAGGGAGGGGGAGGGAAATGTAATAAGACGGGCAAAAATGATTTGTTGATATAATTTTGGCAGATATCGTAATTAGTGTTTGACTTGTCATATTGTGGCTGACGAAAAAGCAATTCCTTGTGCTTTGAAACCTTTTGGTGTTGTGTAGCTGGGAGAGGAAAGCTGATTAGAGCGCTGTAGTCCCGCATGGCGCTGATCATTACGCAGGGTATTTGTTTGGGATGAAATATTGTGGGAGTGTTGCAGGTATCGACCGAGCCAAAAACAATGCACAAATAGAACTCTGAGGGCAAAATATTGCAAAAAACTCACTCCGAGACATGGGGAGAGATCGTTACACCGTGAGCCATATAGAACCAAGTATTCTAATCAGATGAGCATGGAGGGAGGCCAAATGTAGAATCAATAAAAGCATGGCAGGAAATACAGCAGGAGAGCGGTGTGTTTCCTGGCCAGCTCTGTCTGTGACCAGAGAGTCTTATCATTCTGCTGGAGGAAATGCACTGGGTATTTTTGGAAAGTGTGCAAGTCTTTGCTATCAGTTGCGATTGGTTATTTAACGAGGGAATAAAATCGTTGCAAAGCAAATGCGGTGTTTCATCATTCATCATCAACAGACTGTTTATTGGGCTTCCTGATAGGCAGAGTCTGGTTCTGAGACGAACCTCAGCAGCTTTCAACAATGCAGAGCCGCCCAAAAAATGTTCGTACTCTCTCAACTTTTTTTTTCTTTTTTTTACATTTTGTCCCTTTCCAGGCACAAACTTAAATGGTAAGATCACAATCTAACATCCCTTATAGGGATTTCATGTAGTAAACCAAGAAAATATTGTTAATAATTGTATAGTAACTAAAATGATAAAGGTTTTCAGTTTTTTTCACTATTAAAAGGCAAATTTTGTGATCCACATTTGTGGACTCAATAGAACCACCTTTCTTTGAAAGTGTTTTTCAAGTATCAGCTTTAACATTTTTAACACTTTTCAATCCTTTTTCACTGATTTTCAACTAAACTCAGGTCTGAACTTTGACTGGGCCACTCTGGCACGTGACTAAGCTTTGATCTAAAACAATCCACTGCAGTTCTGGCTTGTAAGATCAAAGCCGGCTTGTAAGATCTGGCTCTCAGACTGGAATCTGAGAGCCAGATATGAGTCAGCCTCTAGCAGGTATTTATCTCAGAACAACTCTGACCGGCTTCTCTGCCCCCTGCTGACAAACGGCCTTCCCATAGTTTGATCGTCCCAGCTCGTGCCCAGTGGGGGTTATGGCGTGTTCTGGTGAATGTGCACTGTTGGTTTACAGCCGTGGATTATAACAAACTGCAAGTGGGATCACTTGTGGGGCTCTTTAAGGAGCAGATGTGTTCTTGCCCGTCTTTTGCGAAGGACAGATCTGCGGCGTGTGCAAATAGTAGTTGACAGATTCTTTCATCTGAGCTGTGGATCCCTGCAGAAAGCCCACAGTTACCATCTGGAACCTTCTTCCACAGGTTTTTCCATCTCCCCTGTGTGATTTGATGCAAACTGCCAAAGGGGCTTGCAAGGGCTTTCTTTGAACATTTCAACAACAATCTTCCTTACCCACCATAAGCAGAAGATTTGTGGAGAGCACAACTAATAGTTGACAGATTCTCCAAATTATGGTAGGTGATTGCTGCAGCAACCACCTTCTTGTTGCTTCTCTGATTAATACCGTCTTGACTCGTTAAATCGCCTTCTCGGTTTTGGTAGACAGTCGAATGTTGGTAGGTTTGAAGTTGCACCAAACTCTTTCCATTTCAGCGAGAGGTTCACGCTTTAGGAATAAAAGATGGAATTAAGTTACACACAGGAAAACTATTTACTAATTAGATGGCTTGTGAAGGGAATTTGGTTGCCCTGGTTTTCCTTTAAAAGTATCAGAATAAATGGGGCTGGATACAAAATGCATGCCTCGCTTTTTCACATAAAAAAAAATTACAGAACGTGTTCATGTACAACATGGAATGCAAATAAAATAGAGAAATATTTGGGGGTTTTAATGTGATAAATAAAGGCACAGCCACTGATTAGACACATGAATGTTATGAACCTACGACTGGTGAAATGGTGGTTGACAGGATGTTGCGTTCTTCCCATGTACTTATTGGTTTCCTCCAGTTTCCTGGCCTAGTATAAGCTCACATGTTGATTAATTGGAGTATTTTAAATTGATCTGCAGGATTGACAGTGACTTTGTTGCCTGTTCTGCGACGCTAAACGAATTTGGTCGGCGACCATTCACCTGTCCCTTTGATCACTGGGATTTGCTCCAGGCCTCTTGTGACCCCGAACAGAACTAAGCCGTATGAAAAAGTTGAGCGGATAATCAAAACCAAACCTTTCAGAGTAAATAATGAAACCTCCTTGAGAATTTTTGTGCGCCATATTCAAAGATGATGAAATTGATTATGTGAACTGGCTGGCGGGACTCGAGCTGAATCAGGCAGGATTTCTGAGCAGCACTCTGAATTTGCCTCACATTTGAATGTAATGGCACACAGCTTCTCAATAATCCTGACGACTCTAAAGTTCTACACGTTCTCGCAGCGCCTGTCCTTGAGCATATTTCACCATTGTATGGCCTACTGCTTCCGTGGAGGGGCCGCCGTCCAATCTCTTCAAGGATGATTGAGCCGTCGAGCCTTACATTGGACAAAATGAGCCCCAGGGACCAGGCAAGTTTCCTCCTTTCTCTCTAGATGAATTTAAGGATCCAACGTGCATTACCCTTAAGCTGGCACAGTGAAGTAATGAGTTCCGGGCTGTTAAATCCAAACGATTAATGAAAATAGAATCAATGAAGAATAAAAGTACTCAAAGGGAAGTTGTCACAGTTTAGGAAGAAAAGTTGTTCTGAGCTCCACGCCGCACAACAAGATCTCTTTGTTACGCTCCCTTTTGTGCAGAGCATGTCACCTGTAAAATTCATTCGAACACCGAGGCGTTGCAGCCTTTTGTCGCACGTCCTGGGAGACACTCAAGGCAGGGACAAAAAAAAAAAGTAAGAAATAAGCCCTCCTTATCCTTCTGTTCCTGTGAAAGTGGAGGGCGGTGGAAGAACCAGGAAGAGCTCAGCATAGGAAACTTTTTCCACATACAAGAAACGTAACCGCGCCGACAAAAAGGACCCTCAGAGAAAAGGACTGCACTGTCATTTGTTCCTTCTGATATCTTTTCAAGGTATTATTCGATCAAAAGTTGAATAGAGAGACAAAGTTTGTAGTGGGAAATAACATTAAAATTAAACGGAGAACTGAAGTGTTCAACTGCAGCTTGAAGGACCACCGCCGTTCTTTGGCAGGTATTGTGTTGCGGTGAAGGTGTTTTGATTTTTACATGCACTTGTCACCAGGATGAATGTCGCTATGTCTGAGTCTTTTAATTATTTCTTTTTTGTTTTTTTCAGGGACGTGTAAACTATTCCTCATTCGAGAAACGGAGGAGGCTACTTGAACTGGTTGCCTGGGGCAACCTGATTTTAAGTTATGATCCGTACATTTTCAACAATGCTAAAGTCAGGGTCATTCTGGAGGGCGTTTATTAGCCTACCTTCCCTACTTAAAAAAAAAAAAAACTCCACTAATCTCTTTTGTCTCATGCACACTTAAACCCAACTCGTCCAACTGAGTGGTGAGAAATTACGTGTCAGTGGGTTAACTTGAACCCCCGCCTCAACACTTTGGTGCTTTCACCATATTCAAGAGACGGTGAACAGGCCTTTTGACGTGTTTATCAAACATGCTTTTGTTTCCTGTGTCCGTAGAGATTTCTCCAAGAGGTCATTCGACTTCTTAAAGTGGCCAGTCGGAAACCTTCATCAAAGTTGACGGTACTGACATCTTGAAAAGGGGATTCAGACCGAGATAGACTGAGAGGGAGACAACACTGTAACACTATGGATCGTAGTCCTGGTCTTCCAGGATCAACCAGTTTATTGTAGGATTTCTGTGTTCCAAGGTAGCGATTCCAAGCGCACATCAAAACTCAAAACTGGTTTATGAAACTTTTGAAATATGTCTGACCATCCATCCATCCATTTTCCATACTCCATTTTCCCTAAGTGGGGTCGGGAGGGTTGCTGGTTCCTATCTCCAGCTAATTTTCCAGGCGAGAGGCGGGGTCACCCTGGACAGGTCGCCAGTCTGTCGCAGGGCAACACAGAGACAAACAACCATGCACACACACACTCACACCTAGGGACAATTTAGAGAGGCCAATTAACCTGACAGTCATGTTTTTGGACTATGGGAGGGAGGAAGCCGGAGTACCCGGAGAGAACCCACCATGCACAGGGAGAACATGCAAACTCCATACAGAAAGACCGGGGCCGGGAATCGAACCCTGAACCTTCTTACTGCAAGGCAACAGCTCTACCAGCTGCGCCACTGGGCAGCCCATGTCTGACCATATTCCCTTAAATATATACTGAACTGTGCTTCACATCCAGGCCCCAGCCAGAAAAGAAGCAAACAATCTTAATGAGCTTTATCATTTTTAGTTGAAAAAGTGATCAAATATCCACCCAGAATTGTGGAGGTTCCTCCACACAATACAGTGAAATTTCACAGTATAGTCATGCACAGGCATCCAATTCTTGTTTTCAAAATGCCTTGAAATTGGAGTACTTTCATCATTCCATCCTAGAATATACATCATTCAAAACCCCCAAAATTAATATGACATTAATGCTGAAGATAAGTGAATGTGAATTACTGCCTGCCACTGTACATCTGCCCGTGTTTCCAAGATAAAAGCACAGCCAGCAGTCAAATCTCACTTTTACATGTTTATAGAAAGAGAAGGTAAAAACGTCCTGTAGAACGCGTCACGTTCTGGGAGTTATTTTCTCATTCAGAACGAGTGATCCCAGAGCTGCTTTCGTTTACTTAACATCAGGAAAACCATTTCAAGCAGAAACTCGGCTGACAGCTTGACCTTTCTGGCTGCATTTCTACTAGCCTTTGAGAAAATGTCTACCGTATAATAGTGCCTGAAGTCATGTTCATAAATTTATATATGACCCAAATGAAATTAACTTGTAACCAATACAGCCCGTGTGACATACCAGTTTTGCGCTGCGTTCTTCTGAGACGTCGTTGTGGAGTTTCACCTGTTTTATTCTGTCTGATTCTGCAGCCGCTCTGCTGCCCACACCTGGGAAATCACCCAAAGCTAACAACAGTTAAATGTATAAGATTTATGAGTGGAGGGGATAGTCGTGCTCTTGCTTCTTCAGTTATTAGGCATCCACATCAGACGCGGCGCTACCCCAAGAACTTGTTAATGTGTTGCAATGTTCCGACTACAATTTTTTTGGTATATTTTAATTGGCTTTTATATGATGGATCAACATAAGTGTACAGTTTAATTTGCAAAGTTGCAGGAAAATGATACAGTACAAAACAAACAAAAATATCTGAAAAATATTCTAGGCTTTAGGCTTTAGTTGGGGAGAGGTTCATGTTACTGCAGAATGATTGGAAATATTCTGCCAGGGACACGAGAAAAGTTTAGATTAATACAAAATATTACACTGAGCCTAGTTAGAATGGCCACAGATAAATGGTTTTCCTGCAATGGAAAGTTGTTTCTTCACTGTCAGCGCTTTTAGCAGCGAGTACATGAAGTTGATTGACAGCACTAAGTCCCTCCTGCTGGTTCTGATTGGTTTTCGGTCAGGACGACTTCGGCACGTTGCATTTCTTCAGATGTGAGACTGATTACCTGCCTCACATCATACTGTCAGTATTTACAGTAGAACCACCATCTGCTCCGACCGCAAACTAAAACGTTCATGGGGTGTGAATACTTTTGGACGACGAGGAGAAACTGCATCACATTACCTATGGAGAAAGGCGTTTTACCCTGTCTAGATTGTTTTATTGTCACTGCAGTATAAAGTCCTGAGAATTAAATCCAGTTTGACATATTACAAAGCAGCAGCAAAAACGCATTTATGTTAACTGCACTTAGCCTCATTTAAAGCACAAGCGACATTAGATCCCAAGGACCACCAAATATGAGTGATTGTAACATTTTTGCTCTTGTTTTGTTTCTGATGGACGTGGTCCTTTTGAATAACGTACCTGTGGCTCAAGGCAACGGTTGTCTTCACGAACGCAGCATCAGTCCTGGACATGGCGCTCTCTAAGATAAAAAAAAAAAGTATCAAACCTGTCTCAATAAAGATAGAGAAGGCTCCATGGTGAAGGTTGTTAAAGGGCAGAGTGGGGGGGGAAATGAAGGTTTGCAGGAATGAATAGGCCGTTACATTAATGAGCTTTGACTGCCTTTAACGACTTGATCCTTATGGCAGCTGAAATTTACCCCACGGGGTTCTATCTGATCGCAGGGCAGCTGACTCTTTTTCACCCGTCTGTGGAAGTTTGCTGTGGAAATCGGTGGCATTTATTGACTTCTTCCGTGAGACACTGCGGCGGCAATCAACATCAGCATGTTTGACGCAAGTGTAAATATTAAAACCCAGGAAAGAAAAAAAACCAAACATCTGTGAGCGAACAGATGAATGGCGGACAAAAGAGGCACCGAAAAGCCGCTAAATTATAAATCTGCTTTGTTGGTTTGAAAAACCAGAGCATTCGATCGAAGCTCTATCCTCCGCAAATCTGTCAACAATGGCACGCCTGATTGTAGCCAGCGAGGCAGCGAAGCGTTCTCCTGATGTGTTCAAATTTCTGCTGTCAAGTAGTGCAATTTGGTTTTTATGTGACTGAAGGTCTTACTCTCCCAATCATCATTCATCACAACTATTGTTGACACAAACCTGCCTCTTCAGGGCTGATTTAAATGGTTTGCTCTTGATTGTTTTGCACCGGGCTTTCCACATAAATAAATAAAAAAAGGACTGAATTTGGCATGGAACTGCACCAAAGAGACAAAAAATGCATTGATTAGAAAATGAGTTTACCTCTACACCAAATGTTTCCTGAAGATTAGGACGATGCTTCTTTCCTTTAAACAGCCTTTGCACCCTTACAAATTTTTTTAAGTAGTTTCCCAAAAGAGGATTTTACTTTTTTACAAGGTCAAAACTTTCCCAAAGATACCTCGGCCTACGTGAGAACATAACTCCTGCTGAAAATGAAATCTAATTATGCCACAGATGGCGGCACAGGAGCACAACCATCACTAAATCGTTTACTGTAACTGGCAGTGAGCCTTTCACATCGCTGTGGAGAAATTTTGATCCACTTCGTCTTTGCAGAATTGTTCTAATTTAGCCACATTGAAACGGGTTTTTGGGCATGAATGGTTCTGTCTAAGATCAAACTTTAAGGTCGTGTCTTGGATTGTTGTCGATATTCTGCTTCTTAACTGATTCTGGAATTGCACTGCTCTGTGTTTTAAAGGGTTTGAACAATTATGCTGGAAGGATTTGTTTTTGTTCTCACTTCTTTACTTTGGACAGTGATATGATGCACAACCATGGCGACAACGTATAGCTTTTAACTGGTAAGAGTCGATTAGCATCTCAAAAGCTCAAATAATACCTGAACTATGACCCCAAATATAAGAGGCTTTATAAAGAAGGCTCAGCTGCAACGCATGACCAAAGAGTGGAGAGAGAAGGAGGAAGATCAAACCGTCTCTTCCGTCAATCACAAAGGGCGAGGATCATAACCCCGATTCCAACTCCGCTCTGCCTGGGTTGGAGCTACATGACCAGAGATTAAAGAAGAGCAGCAAAAGCAAATGAGGCGGATTAGCAACTGCTGGCTGGAAGTTGACCTGTCAGCATTTCTTCAGCTTTGCTTTAAGACCGACCGCCCACAACATCACCATCCACTACAGTTTTGTGGAAATACTTGGATGATATTTTACAATAATGTTAAATTTCTCTTCAGTTTTTGAACTGAATTGAAATATGCTCTGATCTGAAAAATGCTTATTTATTTCCCATACTTACTCTGACCCTCCTATAGATAAATGATGAAGGATATTTTCTGCTTCCGGCTTCATTGTTAGTAAAACGAGCTGCCTTGGAGAACCTTACCTTTATCTTGGTTAGACATTCAATAAGCACCCAACACTGAAGCACTGAGTCACTTTGACTCATTTGTAGTTTTATGAAATTGTTTACCGTGACGGACTGGCGACCTGAACAGGGTGACCCCGCCCTCTCGCTCGAAACGTTCGCTGGAGATCAGCACCAGCACCTCCTGACCCCACTAAGGGACAAGGGTGTTAGAAAATGGATGGATGGATGAAATGGTTTAAAAATTCCAAATTCCTCTGTCGCTGATTTTTGCTGCTTGAGAGCTTTGAAAATGTTGCATTCACTGCCACGTTTACTGTGCAGGAAGATAAAGGGGTCTGTAACTTCATGACAGGCGGCCTCAATGTACTGCCATCAAACTACAGGAAAAGTTTCCTCTTTAGAGGAAGTGATGTCATCCTTCTTTTTGTTGGATTACATTTGACTTACAGCAGCAAAAGCAGAGAGGGTGTTATTTTAATTTCTGCCCTAATTGAACAAAAACAAAACTTTCCCAAAAAATGACCCGCTGAGCTATCTCTCTGCTCGAGCATCGGTCTGAAATTAATACTCCACATTTCATGTTATGCCTAAGTTTTGCCAGCCCTTCAACTAAATGCAAATTGTACCACCAACCGAGAGGCTGAGTTCTGCTCCTATGCCAACCCAGTTGAAAGCTTTTCGCTCACAGCTGCTTATTCCCCGTGTGTGCAGAGTTTCCATGTTTTTCCCTTCAACTCGGTGGGGTGCAGTCAGTCTTAAAGGGCCGGTACCCCGCATGTTTTAGAGTTTCAACACACCTGAATCAAATAAACAGAAGGGGCGATCCCTTAGACTCCAGTCAGTGAAGACCGGCGTCCTGCAACCTTTAAACGTGTCTCTGTGTGCAATCATTATATCCATAGGACTGTTCTGAAGAAAGGCGAGATTGTTTGCTTAAAAATGTTTTGCACCTATCCAGGGAGAGCAGAAAAAGTATGGAAAAAGATGTCCTTTTCAGATTAGGCCCAAAATTAAAAACAACATGCAAAAACATTATGCATGGCGGGAAACTGACACTATCCTCACTATGTGACATGCTTGAAGGCTTTTCGTCAGCAGTTAAATGCAGAACTACAGAAGAGTGGTTTTTATTTGAGAATATTCATGTGTTAGAGTAAAGGGATTCTAAATCATTTTAAATTCTCAGTCTGCTCTAAGAAAATGCAGAAAATGTTCCATGACATGATTAAATAATGACGAAGACCTTGAGTTTGTGGTGATTTAAATGATTTAGAGAACGAGGAATTCAGTGAACATTTATCTAATATTTGATAAGAATAATAATAAAAATGGAATCATAATTAACTTGGCACAAGTTTCTTCCCTGAAATTCTTCAGTTCCATCAAAAGTGTTAAACAGTTTTTACCACTGAAAAAAATAATACTGTGAGCCACTGCAGCTAAGTCAAAAAAATTTACTTAAGTCTTAGTTTTCATATTTCTAACAATTTTTGAAAATCATAATGCGTCATATAAACAAATGTATTAAAGGTTTGTGGTTGTGATGCGACAGCTTTTGAAAGTGTTCATGAGGTACGAACATTTTTGCAAGGCAAAAAGCAGCAGTGCTCGGTACTGCTTTGTGTTGCTAAGCTAACGCCTTTAGCTTTTTTTTTTTCTGCTGTGAAAATGTTTTAATAGCATTTAATGCGTGTCGTTCTGGTTCCTTATGAAACGTCAATCTTCCGCGCTGCTTTCTGTAACTCTTAACGCGGTGAATAGCTGACGTTTAGACGGACAGCCTTTGTTTAGCAGCCGTGTTTTCCCCTCGCTTCTAAAAAGAGCTCCGGTTCGCTGCGGGACATGATAAAGCTCTATAATTCAGCGCAGTGTTTTCTTTCATTTCCACAACGCGCTCATCACACCAAGTGAACGCTGCGCAACTCACCACATGCCTGAGCGGCTGCAAGACGCATTCAGGTGACACAAGAGAGAGTTTCCATTTCATCACAAGTTCAACAATACACTGGATATATAACAATGATGTTACATTACTGTAAGGACCTTGACAAGACACACACACATTTTCATATCTTACATAAAACATAATATGTTTTTTTTACTAGACCGCATTGCTGTTCTAAACTCTGTTGTGGGCGCAGTAAAAATGCTAATGTGACGATCATCTCTATAGCCATGTGCTGTCGTAGATAGATGTTTTAGTCCGTTGAACCACGGGGAGATTTTACCATTTTAAAAAGGGTTTTATGCATTCATTTATTGTAATGCATGTAAAAAGGCACGAGTACATGCCAGAACGGCTAGTAAGCTCCTGCCACTCAAGGACAGCGGGGTTTTATTACTTGCTCTCTGTTAATGCGACTGTTTGACATGTCTGCGGCCCCCAACCTTTAAAGGATTATGGAGCGCAGTCGCTGTCGGGCGTTTTAAACACATCCACGTGACACGGAGAAACATCTAGTTGAATGGTAAAGCCTGTGCTCCAGTCAAAAAAAGAAAAATACAAGTTGACTTAGCAAATCCTTACAGAGGAATGAGATCAATCCTGAACTTTACAGGAAGTATTTCTCCAGGGTTTTTTTCTTCTTCTTCTTTTCCTGCTCCCTCTGGGTTTTCCTGTGACATTCAGGGCTTTGGTTAAATAAAAACTAAACGCAGTTTGATGAGAGTGAAATTTAGCACAGCGCAGCGACTCCCGGCTTACAGGACACTACAAATCTTTGGACAATATTTTTAAAAGAGAGGGTACATTTTTGAGGAAAATAACTAAAGTAAAAGTACGACCTCTTAGAAATGATAAGAAATTCTCATGTTTTGTTGCTGCCAGCTTTATTTGGGAGGTTTATTACTGTGCTTGTGTTTTTTTCCACTGGACAAACATCTGCCAATTTCAACTTTTATTTCACATATATACATAATCAAAGGACTTAGAATTTAACTGAACATTATTTTATTTTCCACCTGTTGGAATAAAAAGGGGCATTTGGGCCAGTTAATTACCCAAACCACCTTCTGCTGGTAGACATTTCATACTTGGAGTCAAACATTTTCTTCACATCAATGTTTGATGTGAAGGCAAACATTTTCATTTACGTGTCACTAAAACAATGAAAATAATAATCCTCCGTTGTCCGAGCTCAGATACACTTTGGAGATAATCAACTGACTTTGATCAACCAGAGAAGCAGCAAAAATGAAACGATTCTTTGTTGCCCTCCACTTCCTGTTGTTGCTGTTTCATAGCATGATCCAATCATGCGATGCTCTGAAGTCCGTTAAAAAAATAAAAAAACAACATGACCATCGCAGGCTCCTGGATAATTGGTTTCCCCACATCAGACTTGAACAAAAGGGTTGTTGCCGCGTGTTGTAACGTGAACAGAACAAGATTCCTCAACTCGCTAAATCCTAGAAAATAAAGTTTTTTTTTTTCTTAAACTGTCGATCTGAGAATTTCTTTTTCAATCCTTTTGGTCCCAAGAGTGGATATGACATGTCCCCAAAGTTGTTGAATTCATGGTACTCAAGAAACATCCAGGAACCGTCAGGCCTCTTCATTCTCCCAAAGGTTTTTACAAAAGTTACATTTTTTTGTCAAACAGTCACATTGTTTCCATGGCAGACTAACCCGAGATTACAGAAAATTACTTTAAATTATTGATAGTCAAACAGAAAACAAAAGGTTCATTACACAAAAGCCTCCAATGGCTCCTGGTCCTTCATGTTCCTAAACTACAAAAGTATGAAATTGGAGTCACATGGGTTTTTTGCTTTTGTAGAGTTTTGTAGAAAATGACTTGTCGTAGTGGGAATGAAACACCCCAACAACTTGTTCAAATTTACACAAGGCAGAACAAAATATTCTGCGGTGGACTGAAAAATATCAAAACTGCACAGGAATGGAACTGGAGTCATATAATAATATTTTTAACAGCACACTATCTGTGGGTTGTTTAAACTTTCTATAACTCCTAACCAAACGTCACAAATATGCACATCTGGTGGAATGAGGCCCAATTTTGTTCTAAAAAGTTAAGTGTAAAAAAGACCAAAATTGCTAAATAACAAAAACAGGGTCATATAATGTAAATTTTCTGATGTACATGATGGAGAATAATATTAAGTTATCGAATATCAAGCTAATTACCAGAAGTCCTATGGCATGCAGTGCCTTTCCATTCCTGAAAGATTTGGATGCAACAAAACTGGAAACATCATGCTTGTTGTTGGAAAAAAATCCAAATGCAGAGCAATTAACTGTTAACTGAACATTTTAATAAAAGTCAACAAGCTACAGAAACAATGTAGAGTCATTAGGACTGAGAACCAAACACGCAGCGGAACAGAAAGATGAACCGCGAGAACCAAAGAGCTGAAAATACTGAAATGCAAACCAGAGGAACTAATCAAGGAAAGAGGGGAATCCAACATTCAGAAACCCCTCACTGAAGAAAGTACAGCCACAATTACAATAACCATTTAATTTGATAAAACAAAAGTTAATTAGAAGTTTCACTTGGTAAGGTTTTTCATCCGATATCATTTATCCATTTTATGTTATTGAGAGGCTTCTCTGTCACATCCGAAGCCTTATCAGATCCTCTCCGCTGAGTTATGCAGCCAATCATTAAATTCTCATTAAACCATCTTGATGACGGCTGACCTGCGTGACTGCTTCGCTATCAGGGGCTTGTCACACATCAGCAGTCTGAAAATTGAATTTTGCTTCAACAAAGTTGAATTTATGAAACCTTGAGACATGACAGCTTGGACTGATTATTTTGTCTCAGGACCAAATCCATGACGGGGACGTTTTTAATCATCACAGCTGCTTCCCTGGACTTACACGAGTAAAACGGAGCCAAAAGGAAAGAAGAAATAAATAGATTAATATAAAAATGGAGTAAATGTATATTTACTTTATAAATGTGCGAAATGCAACAAAAACCTTCGTCTTTATGGACATTTTCCACCAATGTCATAATTTCGAAGGTCAAAATAAATGGAAATACAAACATTTTTCAAGTAAAAAGGTTCGTTCAGGTTGTCTCTCTTAAACCTTTCCTGTTTCCTTTTTTTTTTTTTTACGAGACGGTTCACAGGAAAACTGCTCAGACTGGATGGTTCGGCTCATGTAATCCCTATTGAACCGGGCGATATTTGCCATCTGTGTGTTTTCAGTTGAACTAGTCTGGTGTCAAAACTCGTCCTTTTTTCCCCTCTCCAGCGAGAATGGGCAGCTCAGTTTAGCGCTGGCCCATCCGCCCACATCGCTCATTCATCTGAATAACCCTGTGGGTGTATGTTTTTATACCAGCAGCAGCAACAGTATTTTATAAAAGAAGAAAACAACAGAAAAACAAAACTAGAGGTAGGACTCCGTGTATCTTGGTGTGTGTTAGGTCCAAGCATTTTTTTTCAACGCTATAACTGTCATGTCATTCTTGAAACCAACCAAAAATTCTCAAATAATAAAGTAAAATGTCCATTTATTCAAAACAATTGGTGCAGTAAACTCGACAAATGTCGGTAACGTGGGAATTAAATACCCCATAGTGTGCTGCACTAAACATAAAACAGTTTAACAACAATTGTTAAACTGTTTTATAACAAGTTGGGAATATAGCGAACATACTTTTTAGGACATTTTGAATGTTTTAATACACAAACAGAAGACAGCTGAGTAATGATTACCTCTCCCCGGCGCAGCTCGGCGCGAACTGAGCAGGGCAGCGGGAACACACCGGATGTGACGCGGAAACAAGAAAATAAAAGCTTCTCCGCCAAAATAAAATACAATTCAGAAACCAAGAAAAACAAATATGCACAGATAACGAGGATGGATTTGGGGTGAAATATAAAAATGTTGACACACTTGCTACATCATCAATGGAGGGGAAAAAAGGAGGGGGTTCATGTGCTGCGTTCTATGTGTACTCAGAAATGGGAAATTCTGGCTTCCTAGCTGGAAAAAGTCACCAGGAACACTGGGACACTGGGAGCAACTACGCCCATTTACGACATTTAAGGTGGACTTTGCGTTGCAATATGGTCACGGTTCGCACTGACACAATGCAAAAACACAAAATCCTACCGAGTATTTTTGCGAAGTTTCTAGTGCAAACATCTCAGCACACTTGAAATAAGGCAAAAGTAACTTTTCATAAAGATTTAGAAGCTTTCTTTCCTAGTCAATAATTCCTTAATATCGATGAAAATGTGTTACATTGACAGATTATTTCACTTGTAACAAGAGAAAATAATGAAACTAGTTCATTTTCATCAATATTAAGGAGTTATTGACTTAAAATTAAGAGTTAATTGTAAGTTAGTTTTTTCTTATTTCAAGTGCATTAAGATATTTGCACTGGAAACTGGACCAAAGTACTTGATGAGTTTTTGTAATGTAGCGGTAAAGCTGTGCTGAAACTGTTTACCTGACAAGAACATTAAAAAAGTGCATCTGAAAACCACTGTCACATGCAACGTCTGCAACTCCAAACTGAACAAACTATGGAGTGTTTTCCTATGGAGAGTAAAACCTACAATCATGTTTGTAAGATCTATTGCAAACAATGTTTATGGGCGTTGCCATGTTGAAATTCAGACTTCTTAACTGGAACGCAGCGTTAGATCCCAATCCAGGAACTTGAGATGCGTTTTCTATGTCCTCATATCTCACCTCTCTTCAATGTTAAAGTACCACAGACGTGTAACAGGAAAAGCACTTAAGAATCATTTGCCTTCTTTGACACTTGAATAGCCCGACACCGGATGGGAAGGTTAATGGCACCAAAGGTGTAGCTCTTTTTTAGTGAGTATTAGAAATAAAAGAGTGAGAATTGATGTGGGCTGTTTCCGCCAGTTTGGAGACGGATCCGGTTTCTCGTGTGAAGAAAGACCAGAGTCAAAAAAGGGCAGCTCTGGATTTACTGCTCTGCTCTGACCCACACCTGTGGTAATACGATATATGGATCACGGCTGAGCTTCCCTCACATGGGGTCAGGGTGCCTCTGCAGGGACGTCTGGGCAATGGTCAAAGTTAAGGCGCTGCTTCACTGCTTCAAAAAGCTAAAGACATAAATTACAAGAACACACAACTCAAATGTGCAAGAGTTTTGCTGATAATGACGCTTACATGATGTAGTTCACAGCAGTTAAATCAGGTTACTTTGCTGCAGTTGGTTTCCCGATTGGATTTTCTCCTAAAATGATCACAGAGCAATCTCTATTTTAATAAAACTAAGAGCAGTGCGGCCTCTTACAGCAGCATGACCTTCAGCTAATTCAAATCAAATGTTTCAATTTCGCTTCCTTTCTTCTGTCATTGTCATTTTGTCAATTTGCTCTCTCTCTTGACCCTTTGAAGCGTCCTGGAATGGCAGAAAGCAATTTGGCTCTACAGTAAGTATATTTTGGAGTTACAGCAGTTTGTGGGATATACATAGAGAAGGTGACCCTCTCCAGTCAAGCGATGTAAATATGAAGAGAAATTTGCATAAAGATGCTGGTGGATAATCTATTAAAAGGTGGTTTGAGTTGATCGAATGAGCCAACCGAGCTCGACCCTAAACTTCTTTGTTTGTTCTAAATTTCTACCAGAACCTGTGGGGTTGAATAAGCCACATTTTCAACAGATTTTCTGACTAACCTCAGGTAGCCATGAAAAAAATGACCAGTACTTTCAGCTGTTGGTTTTTCCTGTTTCTCTGTTTTTATTTACCTGATTTCACAGGCGCCTCCGGGTAACACCTCAGTGTCAGGCCATGAGCACTTTGTGCCCTTTTGCGGACAAAATGCTACCTGAGCAAATCAATGGAAACCCAAAGTGCTTCAGCTAATCAGGCTTTGCACTGCTCGCAGTCACGCGAGAGCATTTTCATGTGCGTGAACCAGAAGAAAACTGCGAATTCAATTTAATGCACTTAAAAAAAAAAGGAAAAGTAGAATAATGGCTTAGGTTTGTGGTCACAGCTAGTTTGCAGTTAGAAGTGAGCTTGCCCACATTTTAAATAACAAGATCAGACAGCAGCAGTATGCAAACGACGAGAGCGAGCGTCACTTCCAAACCGTGCGACGGCGAGATCCGAGTTTTTTTTTTTTCTTTTATTAAGACCGAGGAGGGAACAAAGTCACACTCGCCAATTTGCAGCTCTGACAGAGAACAAATAGCATCAATGGACTGAAAATTAATTTCCACATATAAGTGTGTGGAGGGAAAATATGCCATTACTGCATGAATTCTTCTGTCGGCTTCAAGTTAAGAGAGTAGCAGCTTCAGCTCTCCAGAAATAATTTCCCTTCCAAATGAATGCCTGCCTCTTACTGACTGATGATACGACGGACAGCGAGGCAGAAAACGTCTCCGGTCCAATCTCATCCTCATCACCAGTTACTCTCCGCCGCACAGTTGGTGGGCGAGTCCGCCGCGCCTCTCTCTTAATTTGTGTTTTCTGAAGAGGACGAGGAAGAAATAGAAAAAAAAAATTAAAATAAAATGAGCTCGGAATGACATCGTTAGATAATAATTCCCTGATGTTTATGGGAAAATAAGAGCCGTTATTACGGCCCAGACCGCAGCTGAGATTTCTTTGATCGCAGAATACAGTTTCCATCCCACTCCTACAAGCCGGGCTTAGAGGACCAAACTCTCCTCGGTCTCCCTCCGTGTGCCAGACTTCACTGGGTTTAGCACACGAAGCACAACTTATTGGATTATAGAGTCCACCGTCTATTCTCACATCGCTGTGGGCTGAGCGTTTGTGTATGTGTGTGGGATAAGTGGCCGGCTTGAGAACATAGAAAGAAGGAGAAAAAAAAAAGGTAAATTCCTCTTTACCTTCTTGTCTTAGATGCCTTTTCATGTCTCGAAGTTGGTATTTTAACACTTCAAGGCTCATTAGGGCTTCTTGTTTCTCATGGATTTAACTTGCTGCACTCTAATTTCAGTCCTCAGGAAGTGTTGTGTCTGCACAGACAGGATAGGTTTTTGGCACTTTCTCTGTTCGTTGGACTCCCCGCTGATGATATAATGCTGCATAATTGAGCACAACGAGACAGAGATTTGCAGTAAAAGTGATTTACTGGCATGCCTTCTATTTGTGGTCTCAGTCTCTTGTCCAAAGTATTAACCCCTTAGCTTTTCACTGATTTGTCTCTAGGGAAATTGGAAAGTTCATCCCCCCCAACCCTTGTTCCCACCTCCATCGTCTTACTATTATCTCAGGTTTTTTTCCCCCAATAGATAAGTTTCAAATGTTTCGGAGCCCTCAAGGGGAGACATGGGGGGGAAAAATGTATTTTGCGTTCCCTCGCAATGTGTTCACTGCCATATTTGCTGGTCTATTTTGTATAAAGACATGAATGTCAATTAAACATTTCAAATAAGAAAATGTGCTTATTATTGACTTCTTGGTGCAAAAAATTGATTGAACTTGATTTATTCACTGCGTGTTTATTTCTGCTTGTGTAAGGCTGAGATGGGACTGCACACGAAAACGTCCCTTTAAACCATTCAGACTACCAACACAAAAGAGACACAATCGAAACCGTCAGATGACTCTTTACCCTATGATAATAACTCAGCAATAGCCCAAGTTTGAATGCATCTTTTCCTTCTTTCCTGCTTATGGAAAGTTTCTGTTTATATCATAGGTTTGTGGTGCATTTCTACCCTAAAGAAAAAGATATAAAACTTCAGGTGTTTCACGAGATATTAAGCTGCATGGAAAAAACTCGCAAAAGCCTTATATTATAGCAAAAAGCACGATGGCCACTGTAAGAAAGGCTTACAGTATTCAATTATAATCCATGAACCAACTAGAACCTTATTGTGACCAAACGCAAAAGAAAAACATTCCCCATGTCCCCTCTAGGGTAAAACATGACGGCTGACCAATTTGAAGTGAGGAAATCGTAGAGCATTTCAGGACAGCTGAGGACATGAGAAAGTTCTTCCAAAATCACCCAGGTTTGTTATTCTATAAATAAATGTGTGACAATTTGTGGTGGTGACATCCACCAGTAAAAAGCTTTAAATGGGACATGATGTTCCTGAGATGCATGCAATGTATTCTAACTCTAATCATGGATCATACCCCAAAAAATTACAATTTTATTCATCCTCCTAGCCTTGTAGTTGCCAAAGAAAATGATCTTGCTGACGTTCAACCAGTTTATGCCATAACTGTGATTATGTTTTGCGTTTTTTTTAAGGTTTTCATGGCAATAGTGGCCATCAGTAACATGACAGGGATAAGGACAAAAAGAGAAGGAGATGTGCAGGAACTGAACCTCAGAAAGCGCCTCTGTTTCTGTGCACTACCACTGAGCCACCTGGTGCGTCACCACAAGAGTGGTTTTATCTAAATCTAATATTCTCCCAACTATAAAGATGCACCTAGCAGAGATTTGTGGCTGATCTCCAACCTGTGGTTTTTGGAAAGTTATGAGCTACCAACACTGATATCAGCTGACACTGTATTTTGCTCTGAATGTTTCTTATAGTTTTTTCTGCTGTCAGCGGTTTTAATTTTTCATATTAGGAGCAGAAACAACGTTGTACCTTGCGAGTGAGAGAGCAGTCACTGTGGAGCCAGGCAGCTCTTTGCTACAATAGAGATTTCCAAAAGACTGAAAACATTTTTAAGTCTATCTTGCAACACAAAAGGCTGAAAGGGAGCAAATTTGCTGGAACATTTCCAGGCTTGATGTTAGCAGATAAAGTTGACTCTGGGTCAGTTCGATACATCTTAAGTAATAATTATGTCAAAATGCTCAATCTACAAGTGTTCCAGCTTCGTCTTTCAAATGGTGTTTGTAAACTCTTGATTTCATCTGAAAACTTACAGTTCTTACAGGAATATTACAAATCTAGTGCAGACTTAAATACGACAAACCAAAAGCAAAATGTCAGGTCTTCATGTACTTCTTTCTTGTTGTTTTGGACAACCTGTTCCAGCTTTGGATATTGCGTGTTTAAAAAATAAAATAAAAAGACAAAAAAAAAAGATTAGAACTATGAGTTTTGCTACTCTGGGCTGTCTAGGCTAAAAATCCCTTTATTCCAGCAAAAAGCTAATCTCTTGAAACATGTTCGCTTAAGTTTGATCTTTAAATGAACTTAGCATAGCAGTACTTCTTAAAACTACTGCTATGTTTTAAGTACTTAAACTATTCATTCTTTATTGTTTTATTGGATAAAAAGGCAACCAGGAATTGATAAAATAATGAATTCATTGCATTTTAATTCTAATGTCAAGGTTAGAAGACGACGCCATTCGATGCCGCTCATCTTCTCTCCGTTAAAAGGACAGTATTGATGTTTTTGTGAAGTAATGCGTCACAAAAAGTGAAGTATAACTTCACTTTTTGTGACACAGCTTGTAGTTTCCAGCTGCAAGCCGGAAACTTGTAGCTGGTTCTCCAATCTGAGCCTGTTTTGTGGTGGATGGACCCCGACTGAGGCCTAGTCCACAGAAACCACTTCAAAACAATGCAAACTGTCCCTTTTTGGGAGGCTGTTATTTTTTGAGGGAGAACTTAAGAGTGATGTGTTCTCTAATCCTTTACTTTAGTTCTGATGTACTTCCTGCTGTCTTTGCCTTTTAAGGTGGGTGTTATACTCAAATTGGTACAAGATTTTAAAAAAAAAAAGCCCCTTCTGGATGATGACTCAATCTAAAAATGGTGATTCTCCTGTATGCAAAAGCTTACTCGCTCTAGCAGCAAACAGAGTGCATAGTGGGCGCTTATGGGCAGAACAATGGAACGCTGATTGTTGCACAGATGTATACAAAAAGTGACGCAGTAATTGTTAAAATCAAGGGACATGGTGTCTTTCTGTACTTGACTAAATACCCTCCTTCCTGCCAGCGGCGACATCCTCATCATCTTAGTGACTTTCCACCTTTAGAAGACAAATACATCCGTCTTACAGGCTCTCTGACATTGACGCACTGTGATTCATGACGCCGTGCTGTCTGAGCATGGCTGCTGGCAAAAGACACGATTTTTCCCCCCTCCTTCCCAGCCTCTCCCGTCCATGTGTTGGTCATTTGTTTCCTCCCCTGCTACGCTGTTTACATGTAATTTGGAGATCCGTCAAGGTGGTGCGCTCGACACCCCGTCGTCTGATTAGGTTGCCTTTTGCCAATTCCGCAAAGAGGAATGCGGACGGAAGCAGGCCTTGGCTGTGAAGGCTGCCGGAGTCTGGCTGCTTTTCATCCACCGGGTTAATTAAGAAGACGCCGGGTGACGGGGAAAAAAACCAAAAAAAACGGGGTTGCTGGGGATGCAACAAGTTCAGAGCTTGTTTCATATCCGCCTGTCTGAATCCCCACCTGTGTTGTTTGTTGTTGTCCTGTTCAGCGTTCTGTGATGTCTGTGTGATCCGGCGTTTTGCTTTTGTCACGCGGCTCGGGTCCCGCGCGCCAGTGGCAGGATCGCCACCTGGGGGCGGGAAGAAGAGCAATTAAGCACACCTTGTGGGGCAACTGCGTTTCCATTAAGCATAGAGTTCTGTAAGTTGAAATGAACTTAAATCCACTTAAAGGAAACTTGAAAAATGCGTACATTTTTCCATAAAAAGTTGTTAAACTGAGGCGAGGGGGTCTTTCTAGAACAGAAACACTTTTTTCCACATTCCAGGTGATCAACAGCCGGATGTTACTGCTGGCGAAAAGCACGAAGAAGACAACAGGAAGTAGTCTTCCTCTGTGTTATGTTCTTCCAAATAGCTCAGCTATATAAACTCAACAGAACCTCAGTGGAAGGTGAATTACTTTATTAGACATTTGGCCGAAGAACATAGGGAGATCAATGCGCTCGTACGCCACTCTTTACACAAAATAGTACCACTGAATAATGTATTACTTTTATCAAAGACATAGCATTCTGATTTGTAGTTACTTTTTTTTCAGACAATGTTTAGCTGACTCCAACAGAGCTTGCATAACACAGTTCATAAAAAGTTGTGTGTCATGTTGAATCCAATAACTTTTCTCTAAAATTGCGGACTACTATTTACCCAAAATGCTGCATAAGTCGTCGCTCCCTTAAAATTAAGGAGCTTTTAACTCCTCCAAAGCCTCAATGAGACGCCGCCGTCTCCTCTGATGGCTGATAGATAAGCTGAATTATGAATATAATCTCATGTAACTGTTTACATCTGTCGCTGCCACGGTTTTTAATGAGTTATCGCTTCAACAAGCTTATTCACTCCTGATTTCAATCTCATTTCTTACTTAATGGGAACACAGCAATTGTGAGGGGGAGGGGACTCCTCGTACATTGGCAGAAAATAGACGAAGATTTGCTCACATTTTCTAATGGGAACCCGGGGTACTGTCACACAAACTCATGGAACACCCTGCAATGCAGACCCGTTGGGGCGTGGCGCCACTTAGTCACCGAAAGCCTGAGGTCACAGCGGGGAAATACGCAGCTTGGAGCAAGAGAGGAGGGCGGATCCGGATTTTGCATTCTGATCATGCTTCATACTGAGCGCTACTAATTCGTTCATCTCCTTAATGAACATTATTGGCAGCTTCGCATTAAACCAGCACGTAAGTTTCCTAATGGTCAACGTCACACTCTGTGCTCCCATCGTACTGTACGCTCGCCTGTAATCGATGCTGAGCAATTACACCAGAACCTTCCAACCTATATGTTCATTGTCGGATTTTGTGATTCGAATCCTTCGCGTTCAATACAAAATTCTGCGGCGCTTGTGATAATCTCAATCATTTAAAAAGAAATCTAGAAAAGAAAAAACAACAACAACTTGCACTCCGAGCATAAACAGCAGCAGCAGCAGCAGCTGTCACGCAGCAGTTTACATCCCCGGATTTGCAGCCGTCAAATCCTCACGGCTGCCATTGTCTGCTGTCTGTCAGTCGGCGAGGAACAACAACCGTGAATGAGTTTTTATGGGTCTGTCAAAAAGAACAACAAAAAAAAAAAAAAACAGGGAGAATTAGGGGAAAACAACTTGTAGGGTCTGTCAGACTTAGTTACTTCTGTTATGCTGCTTTAAAAAAAATCATAAAGTGAGACAGTCATTATTTTAGACTAGTGCATTTCTGCCAAACCAAGTTTACAGCATTCAGAACCCTGTCAGCAAGAGGTGAGCCTGCACAGGGGAAGTAGAGATATGCACAGCTTCCCAATAACAAATCACGGTGGACGAACTGCGCAGAAAAAAAAAATGCTGAATGGCGACATAGTTACTGAGCTACTCAAAAGGGACAATATTTAATCTCTGTCATCAGCCGTTTCACACACATATTGAACAGCATGAGTCACATAAGCACGGCCCTCTCAGGTAGTCCAATGTCCATAGCAGTTATGGTTTTAAAACCAGGAAAAAAAAACAACATTCCTGTCATGCAGTTCCCACGGTTTGAGTCTTTGAGTTACACTTCCTGAGTTTTCTCTGGCATAGAACGCATCACTAGCACTTTACGTCTATTTATTGCTGCCACTAAGCTATATTTCTTCACTATTTGTTTGTTTAATTTAGCTTTCATAGAGCTCATGCCGCCCCCTCAAGTTAAGGCACCATGTGTGGAGAGTCATATCTCCCATACTAAAAACTGCTACAAACTGGCATGTCTGTCAAGCAGCTGAAAGTAGGCTCTACCGGAGCAGACAGCCTGACCGACATAGATAAATATCAGCTTTTTTTCCTTTTATTTGGTAAAAAAACAAAAACCATACAACACGCAATAAACTACTTCTAAATTTAGCAGGTATTTATCCTAAATTCCTGACTTAACCAAAAAAAGTTCGACATCTTCTCAAATCGATTTTAAGTTTCTAATTAAAAAAGAAACAAAAGCAACTGCTGCAATCTGTGTTTATTCCTCCTGATTTCCCCTTTTGAATCACAACATCGAGGCACTGAGCTCTAGTAGAAGGAACTTTAAACCCATAAAAGCAGCGTGAAGGAAGTCGGTCTGGTTCTGTGGCTCTGGGAGGGGCCAGGCACATGCACTATGCTCAGTGAAGGTGTGGCCATAGATACAGCTGCTGAGTTTCACCTGAGAGCAAAATAAGCAAGCCTTCTTCCCTCTCCCCCCAGCAGGGACGCAGTGACAGGCCTCGCAGGACTCGCATTTAAATTGGACTCTTTCCTTCCCACGTCTCTTTAAGGTATATCAGAGCTCTTGCTGTTTTTCTTCTTCTTATTGATCAACAGATCTTGATATTCTTGCGGTGCATACAGACAGGCAGGGCCCTGTTTGTCAGGCTTCTGGTAAATCATGATTTATTCCAGACCTTACTTTGTGCATTGAAAAGCTAAAGAAAACAGCATCTTTCTTTTTTTTTGTTTTTCTTTTATTTGTTTCTTTTTTAGCTTCACGTTGAAGGACAAAGCGTTCAGAGATAACAAGCTGTGACTGAGGCGACTTTCAGAATATTTATTTATCTGCTTCTTCTTCCTCCTCTGCTCATAACGTCATGTTTGCTCTCAGGGTTGCGATGGATCCCGTGTGCTGGAGTGTGTGGCCAAAGGTGGCTGTGCTGCTGCTCCTCATGGCAATGCAGCCGAGGACAGGTGAGCCTCATTTCCACATCTACTCAGCGCTTTGTGTTTTTCAGATGAGCCCCCTCCCACACCAGCTGCTGATGATATTTTCTGCGTTTCGGTTCCTGATCTGACTGGTGAATTGCATTCCAGACACTCAGAAAGAAAAAAAAAAAAACAACACATACATAAATGCAGGTGTCTGATGAGCACCTTGAGTAACATTCATCCCTCTTTTTATTTTTTTCATATTCCTGTTGCTAAGGATCAGAGCGTTGTGTGCATGAGCAGCGTATAACCCTGAGAGACATGGGGTTTTTCTTTTCTCCATCCCTGAGAGAGAGAAAAAAAATAGTTCTTGAGCTCCGTCCAAGCTTTCTATTTCAATTTACAAACCTCATGATGACAGAAGCCAAATGCAGTGAGCGAGCCACATTCAAACAGGTATGCGGGTGAAACAAAGACTAAAACGAAAGCATCCGAACCTGAACATTTTCAGCAGAGGAAGGTTAGATTGATTAAGTTCTGATGCTCCCAGTGAAGAAGCGGAGAGAAGGATTTAAATATGTTCAGCTCTTTGTATCAAGCTTAGTGACTGGGCTCACTGGCAAGCCTCCTAAAATAGAGTTGGGGGAGAAACCACATTGTTGTGCCCAGGGGGGCTGTTTCACTGTGTAAACATCTGATTGACTAGTTTGGGCTGCTTACCTGCCTCCTCTCATCAAATCTGACATTTCCATGCCTTTGTAAATACCTGCGACACACTTTCTGTTTGTTTGCAGCAATCTGAAGTGTTTTTTTTTTTTTTATAATGCTGGGTTAAAGAGGAGTGAATGATTAAAATTAAATTTTATGCATTTAGCGAAGGTTAAAGATCTAATTGTGAGAGATGTATTTTCTCACGGTCCAATGAAGAAGCTGGGTGTGCCGCAATTTATTTCTACACCATGTTTTTTCCTTTAACGCGGTGTGATAATTAAAAGTCGTTGCTGTAAACAGTGAGTCACGGGGCGTGTCTCCGATCAGACGGCGAAACTGCAACCTGTCAAGTGGGTTTTCAATTTTAGTTCTGTTTTTTTTTTTTCCCCCCACTGAGTTTATCATCGTTTACCAATACGTATATTTCTTCCGGTTAATGAGCCTCCAGAATTATATTAGGTAGGTAGGATGTAGCTCATTTCAGAGAATATATTTAACTTCAGCTATTTTTTTGTATTCCAACTCTAAACCCTCAATCTTCCATTGACTTAAGAGGCCAATTAGTCTCACATCGGTACTTCTTTCCCACCCGGAGCATGCTCTGGAGCGCTGGCCCAGAGCTTGAATATCATTAAGCTGAAAAACTTGTTAATGCATTTCTGAGTGAAATTAGTTTTATTCTTTTTTTTTTTTTTTTTTTTAAATCTTTTACCCTTCTTGTGTGTATGATGGAATTAAAATGTTGGAGGGTGGGGGTAAGTGGATTTGACGAATTAATAAAGAGATATTTTGGACCTCCTTTTTGTCACAGAGGCGATGGAGATAACATCGTCAGGGGCACAGACTATTCAGAAAGCGGAAGGGGATTCGGTGAAGCTGGGCTGCACCTACACACCGGCTGCTGAGGACAAAGGAGAGTTGGACATTGAGTGGTCCAACGTCAGCCCGGACATGACACAGAAGGACATGCTGGTGAGCCGCAGATGAGGGGGGGAAGGTGACCTCTGTTTGTAGGTCAAATGGTTTCTCTGGGAAGATCTTTTTAAAAAATCAACCTGCTAACGGTAAAACTTTCCATCTCAGCTCTTGTCTTACGCAGCCGCCGAGACGCACTACTACGTCCCGGAGCTTGCCAATAGGATGAAATTTTTGACGGATCCGAACCAGGGAGACGCGTCCATCACCATCTCGGCTCTGAGGGCCTCTGACACGGGCACTTATCAGTGTAAAGTGAAAAAGGCCCCAGGCGTGGACATGAGGAAAGTCACTCTGGTTGTGCAGGGTAATGAGGAACTTCTGCTTTTCACAGGTTTTACCTGTTTATTATCTCTGTTTGTCACCGTCATTTGCCTGGAATGTCCACGCTCTTACTTCACAGGGTTTTTTTTTGTTTTAGCTGTAGGCGTGGGCCTCGCACTTCTCAAAACCTCTCTAATTGGATTCAGGGAATTACAGTCAACATGTTCTTACGTCACAACTACTAACCTCAGTATGTCTGGGGATTTTATGCGATTAAACCAACACAAAATTGAAGTGAAGGTAGCTTCAAGTCAGAGTTTTTCAACATTTCCTGTACAAATCGGAAGATTAAATCAAGCCATTGAGGATCTTACGGGTTCTTTTAGGCAACAGTGGCGAATGTACAACTTTATGAAGACAAAGGAACTCAACAAACAGGTCTGGAAGAAAGTCTTGGGGACGTTTAAAGCAGAGTTGGGTTATCAAACATCCCAACAACTGCAAACCTAGACTGGGCAAGAGTCACAGATCAAGTTAAACGTGTTGTAAAATCCTTTGTGGGGCAGAAAACCTCTGGACATTACCATGGTTACCATCCCAACTGTGAAACACGGTGATAGCGATGTGCAGTGTGGATATACTTATTAGGCAGTGTTGGGAACGCTGGTTAATGCAGAATATATACAGGCTATCTCTTCTGTGAGGACTACGACCCGAAACAGCCTGAGCTACAATGAAACGATTTAGATCAAAGTCTGTTCAGACAGACATAAACCCTGTTAAAGATTTGTAGCCAGAGTTGAAAGTGAATGTTCACGGCTGCGCTCCGTCCAATCAGACAGGGTTTGAGTTAATTTCTGAAGAAGAATTGACAAAATGTTCAGTCTCATTTAAAATTCAGAAATACTTTATTCCCCCTGAAAGTAAATTAAATGTCGTAATTTATATTGTTCAAGCATTCTGGGGCAGGATGGATCCCAGTAGCAGTCAGTCTCCTTAAAATTTTTTAAAAATCTCATGAAACTCATTTTGTGGCAGCAGAGATGGTACTCCACCGTAATGTGACATGAATCTACTGTTGCTTTTGCCACTCCTCTTTACATCTCTGTTCTGTTCAACTCCTGTAGCGTATTCACTCGTTGATCAGGTATTACTTGAGCTTTTGAGATGCTAATCGGCTGCTCCCAGTTGTAAAGACAACACCCTGTTGCAAAAAACATCCATCCATTTTCTGTACACCCTTATCCCTTAGTGGTGCCCATCTCCAGCCAACGTTCCAGGCGAGAGGTGGGGTTACCCTGGACAGGTCGCCAGTCTGTCGCAGGGAAACACAGAGACAGACAGAACAATCAAACATGCACACGCACTTGCACCTAGGGAGAATTTGGAGAGGCCAATCAACCTGACAGTCACGTTTTTGGACTGTGGGAGGAAGCCAGAGTACCCGGAGAGAATCCACGCATTCACAGGGAGAACATGCAAACTCCATGCAGAAAGACCCCAGGCCGGGAATCGAACCCACAATCTTCTTGCTGCAAGGCAACAGTGCTACCAACTGTGCCACTGTGCAGCCCGTTGCAAAAAACAGAAGAGCAAAAATCATTCCAGTGGCACAGCATCCAAAACAACCTAAACAATAATGAACAAAACTCTACAGAAAGGGAAAAATGCAACAGAACATTCCCTGAGTGCCACCATTGAAGACTTCTAGTATCGTAGTCTACGCAACTATAAACTATAGACTTGGGGCAGCGACACACTTAAACAATACTTTATGTTGGCCGATCACATAAAGCCCCAACAAAGTCTATGGTCTTTCTTGGCGGTTTGTGGAAATGTGTCAAAGAAGTTCAGGGTTTGGTGCTGCTTCTGGAAGACCTTGTATGCCCTGAATTTGTTTCGTCTCATCATTAGTGCCGCCCTCCATGCCCAAATGTTGGGTTGAAGGCGGTGAGGAAAAAGGAGCCACGGTGTCCCTCCGCTGTAAATCCTCCAAGGGATCCATTCCTCTCACTTACGTGTGGACAAGAGAGACCGGAGGTGCGATGCCAGCCACTGCCACGCAAGGTATGTAGACCTACAGGTAACTGCAGGCGTTGTTTGGTTTAGGTGTGTCCTGAAACATCTTGCCTGTCATTTAGATACAGGTGGAGGGCTTCTGATAAAGAACCACACGGACAGCAACACCGGAACATATGTGTGCTTGGTGAAAAATTCAGTGGGAGAAGCACAGTGCAAATACAACCTGCGTGCATACAACCGTACGTCAATTAAATAATTGTGCAATGTTTTTTTTTTTTTACTCAGAACGTGAAAAAAAATTAAAAGCTACTTTTTAATTTTGATGCTGTTTTTGCCAGAGTACTCATGTGAAATATATATATTTTTTAAATTGATGTAGGCCTCTTGTGAGAGCTGGATTTGAAGGCTTCACAGACGTTTGACATCTCTGCTCCATGTCTTCTCGTTCAGCTACCAATAAAGTGGGTGCGATAGTTGGCGGGGTGATAGGTGGTCTGCTGCTTTTGATCCTCCTCCTGCTTCTCATCTGGTTCCTGATCGCCTGCACTCAGAAGAAGCGCTACCAGAAGGAGGCTGCAAATGAAATTAGGTATTACATCACAGCCGGCGAGTGTTTCGGGCCCAGATCGGAGCAGCGTCTAATCGAGATTCGCCTTTTTGTTCCCATGTTCTCACAGGGAGGATGTCCCTGCTCCAGAGAGCAGACCCCCCAGCAGGCAGTCGAGCAGGCAATCCAGTTTACAATCGATGGCGGGGTACCGTACTCACCAGGGATTACACTATGCTTCTATAAGGAGTCAAATGCCCAGTATCCACGAATCGGGTCCCATCTACACCGCTGGCAGCCACTCGCCAAGCATAGCCGTGGACAGAACAACTTCTCTGAAATATGATCAGCGATATGGATATGCGGTTTAGCTGCAAACGTGTTTTTAGCAATGCCAAAACTGTACAAAATGTAAAATGTGAAAAGCCACGTAATGCCATGTATAATATGCAAGTTACTCAAAGTGCAATCTCAGTAGGAGTGGCACACTGTGACGCTTCTCTGCGCTAATATGAAGGACAGATTCTCGTCGTTTAAGTCGCTGTTGCACAAATTTTAGTTGAAACTTTATGTAAAATATATGTAACAAGCATTTGAATAATTCATTAAGGGTTTTTTACCCTCCAACATATAAAAGTACTGTATGAGTGTAATACTGTATTTTTTTTTAAAATATGTACAGATTAAAAAAATGTATCTTTGCACATTGGTTGGAGCTTGCACTGTCTTGGCTGATTATGCACCAGAGAGCAACATTTGAAACCAAAACTGAACGAGTTGAGACCCTTAAATTTTTCAATGGGAGGTCCAGACTGGAGGCTACTGATGTATAAACTTGATAACATGTCAACTGCTGAAGAAAATCTATGTTGCTGCATTTCTACATTTTCCACCGTCATTTCTGGAAGCGATTTTTGGAACAGCAGCAAAGTGAGAGATCAGTTTGGTCAGTAAAAGTGGTTGCTGCAGACCTGCGAACTTCTTTTGTCCTTCAGATCAGCTCTGGAAGTCCATAGAAATATTTACTGAAACCTTACACCACCATGTGCACTGTAGACTCTAGATTCTGCAAAACAATGAATGGGTCTGGGTTTTCCAACCCTGAGAACAGACGCCTGACCTCACTGTGTCAAGCTTACAAATTGGTGTTTTTGCGGTTTTTCAGGAATCTCTTGGTCTTGTTAAAATGAACTCTTAAGTCTTTCTGATGCTTCGACCGAATTGTCAAAATCATCTCTCATTGACTTAGTCGCTTGATGAAAATTGTCATCCTGTCGAGAGGCGTTCTCCTCCGCTTCCTGACACAGGACCCGTGTCGAACGGTTTTGACAGAGGTCTGTGCAAAGTGTTGTTTGCTTCGTCACAAGTTTGTGGATATGTATGTTTTGCTTTGACTAGTCCACTTGCACTAGCCGGTTTTGCCGATATGAATACTTTCGAGGAGCGCTTTCATCAGACGCGATGACGAATTATGTACATTTGTACGATTGTTCACAAAATGCCTACCAAGGTCGCCTACTGGTATTTTTCACACCGTAGTTGTCTGGGATCCAATTCTTGACCTTAGCAACATGTCTTCTCTCTATGCCCATTTCCTGTCTGATTACTTCTGCTATGGATCACTAGTGCCACAAAATCCTACACCAAAGTGTAAATCGGTCCCAATTACTGGTATAACATTCTTTGAAAGAATCAGAGAAACCAAAAAGAAGTTAGAAATCCTGACCTCTGAGATTCAGCAAGGGTAAAAGACAAAAAAAATAAAAAAATCTATGCTTTCAAACTCAAAGTGAGAAAACAGACAGCTCTCAAGTGTGTTTGTGGATCAATGTGAAATTGAACTTTGAGCGACTCGTGAGTCAGAGCGTAAGGATGAAGAGGTGACTGTGGTGCCCAGAATCCTCCACCCTGTGTGTTTCCCTCTTTATTTTTTTTAAGCAGAAGAAAGAGCTGCAAAATTGCCTTCTTGTGTTGTATTTTTCCTCCAGCATTTTTTCCCCCCAAACAGCCACTAAACTGGTTATTAGTCGACTGCAAACAGTTGCAGCCCTAACCTGCAGCTGACATCTCAGCAGGCAGAGTCAGCACTCTGCCCGCGGCCCAACCTCTTCTAAAACGCCCCGCGACGCTATGATCCCGTCTTCAGAAAGTCCGTTGAATTAATAACAACACCTAGAATGGAGCTGGTAGCACGTCAGCAAAAAAAAAAAAAAAAAAAAAACACCTTTTCTGCTCCTCTCAAGGACATAGGCCATCCTGTGCTAATATGTAGCAGAATTGTTTTATTTGTACTCGTTCAACCTTAGCTGCACCTCTGCTGTGTTTGACTTTGTCAACTTTGGTGCTTGTCTTAAAGACAAATTGACACTTGGTTGAAGAAATTGTTTCCACTATTGGCTAAAATAAAATGTTTTGATAGGAGATTATTACTTTTTGTGTGCCAATACAAAGAAACAAGAACTGATTGCAAACATGGCTGCGTAGTTTGCTGATGCATACTTTGATACTTTTAATGCATCCCGTCTTTGGCTGCACATCGGGTAAACACGACACTCACTCCTCAGGCTAACTTGGGGTTATTAGTGAGTCTATCGTTCATGCTTTTGGATTTTTTTTTTTTTACACCACTTCGGTTTTCTAATTAGTCTTGGAAATTATTTCTGCATGAAAACAATTCTCCAAATTAAAAATATAGATAATTATACTCATTTGTGCCAACCTCTACGCAGCACTCACAACAAGAGGCATTATCTCTATATGATAACACTGGTAGAAGTATAGCAAAGTGAAATTAAAATTTAAATGAAGACAACTTCACAGTGGAGATCTTTCAGCTGAAAAGGAAGATTTTTTGTAATTGGAAACGTCACTAAAATCCTCAGAGGAGCTCTCTCTCCAAAACCATTTAGCATTGGGCCAATCACTCAACACAAAACCCATAAACTTGGCAGCTCTGGCGAAGTACATGAAAAATTTCTGCATGAAAAAAGGGAAAAAATCTAACATAAAAAAGGAACAACCGATACTTGAATAGTTATTGGTTTTTTGGTGAAAAAAACAAAAACACTGACTGGCATTGTGAAAAAAAA
The DNA here is from genome assembly GCA_902982915.1 of Phalloptychus januarius. NCBI lineage: Eukaryota > Metazoa > Chordata > Actinopteri > Cyprinodontiformes > Poeciliidae > Phalloptychus > Phalloptychus januarius. The sequence goes on along the minus strand of CADWAE010000482.1, from coordinate 20,853,452 downwards.
TGTTAAAATAAAGAGCTTTTTGTTAAAAACAAACCTCCTCTGACTGAGGTATTTTAAAAAAACTCACATAAAATTACATAAACAAAACAATCTATACACGTATCTATACACGTAGACCTGACGACCTGTCAGGTCTTCAACTAAGATAACAATCACAAACAGGCTGTTTCTCTTTGCTGAGCTAATATAGGAAATATATAATATCTTCAGAGTTTAGGAAGTGAGGCCTTTCAGCTTTAAAAGAAAAAAAACTGGGGAGAAATAAGAGTGCACTGAAAAAAAGAATCCCAACTTTAACCTGACAGAATCTGTGGAGGGAGTTACAGATTAATGTGATGTCAGCCTCAGAAATCTGGAACTCCAGAGACAAAATAATCCAAATTCTGGTGAAAACATTCAAAAAGCTTTACGTGTGCTGAGACACGTCAACAAAAAAAAAAAAAAAAGTAAATCTACCAAAGGTATGAATAATTAACAAGTGAAACATTTGCACAATGACGATGTGATGTCAGTAGAAACTACGAAACTTAGCTATGGGATGCAAAACAAGCAAGCGCTGCAGCAGGACATCCCCAGTGAAACAGCTCCTGTCTTTAGTTTGAAAACGAACAATTTCTCATCCCTGTTTGATACGGAAGCGGTTTTCGTACATCCTTGGGCGGGGTTTATCGCCTCTCATCATTGCAAGTTTAAAAAAAAAATCCTCCAAAGGGATAAAATTACGTTCCATTTAAAGAGCTCAGGCTTGTTGAGAGTTTGTCCACAAACCTCACCTCCTCCACTGCACGGTGTACAGTGATAAGGCGTCTGCATATGGACGCCTCCCAAAGGTAATTTTGTGATTATTCACTTCCCTTATCAGGTAAACAGGTGTGCAGCTGGTCCGCGGTTTGTAAATGTGCAACGCCGCTGCAGGAACAACCATTTGCATGCGGCATGTGGTAGATGGCGGTTTGCGGGCCGACTGAGCCGTCACGCAGCGCTGATGGACGTACAGTAAGGTAGCCGGACACCCACAGCAAGGAAAAATCCTGCCCTGCCAGAGTCCATGCAAATTGCGCCTCACCACTGCCTGAGGTCAGAAGAGATGTAAATTAGATGCTTTGATATAAATCTTTGCGAGGGAATTTCTGACTCAAAGGGCTTCACCTTAGACAGGAGAATGCTTCACTTGCAGATAAAACTACTAATTTAAAAACTTTTAGAGTTTAAAGAAGTGGGAAATTGTTCACCCGGAGCTTCATTTCAGGTAAAGAAAAAAAAAATCGCAGGCATTCATTTTTAAGCTTGATTTGCACATTTCAAGTTAAATCGTAATGGAAGACTTTATCTAAACCTATTTGGGTCTGTTTTCTGTATTTCAAAAGCCAAATGAGATTTTTGTCCCAAGGCGCCCTCTCTGACAGCGACTGTGGCCAATTTTATTCTGTCACACCAATGATGAATCGTCTGGTTTGAAGTGTGTGAACCTAATTTTTTTATTTTTGTGCCTCCCTGTCATCTCTTTGAATGCAGCGCAATCGAGCCGCCGCAGAGTTCCCCCCACCCCAAGCCCAACAAAGACGCCTGACGCGGCGTTATTGAATTACTCTCAGGAGTTTACCGATGCGTTCGGTGCCGAGATTCCCGATATGTTCGGAGTGAGCAAATTGGCCCTGTGGGTGCTGACGGGCCTGACGGCTGTCACCACCGTCTTCTTTAACGTCTACATTTTTCTGATGACTCTGTGGAACCAGACGGGGAAGAAGGACAAGAGTCCCAGCGAAATCATCATCATGGCTTTGGCGGTGGCCGACGTCACCTACCAGCTGATGTGCTACGCCTGGATGACTATGGACGAGGTGGACAGCGACTGCCACATCGCGGGGACGTTCTACACCGTCCTGCTGGTGCTCATCTCCAGCTTCAAGTTCACCATCATCTGGGACACGAGCTTCCTCACGTTCTACTACAGCACCAAGCTGGTCAGCACGCCCAACCACTGCTACACCCAGATCCAAGCCGCCATCCTCAAACACGTCACCCTGGTAGTTTTCGTCATCCCGCTGCTTGGCCTGGCCACCTGCATGCCGATCCTGGTGGTGTTCCACATGGACAACCACACTGAAGGGAAAACCAGCGAGATGGACTGTGGGATTCTGCTGCCGGAGACTACCGCCGGACGAGTCTACGATGTGATCTTCCTGCTACTCTCGGACGTGCTGCCCGGGATGGTCATGCTGAAGTGCTGCATCTCGATCTCTGTCCACCTGGCCATCCACCTGCGCCACATGAAGGCCAGCACCAACGGCGCCCACCCGCCGAAGCTCGGCTCGGAGATGCGAGTGGTCCAGATGTCCTTGGCCCTGGCCGGGAACTTCCTGATCTTCCTCGCCGTCGACCTGTACGTCAACTACCAGGTTGTGGTGAAACAACAGAGCTCCCTTTCCATCGCGCTCCTCATCACGTCCGTCTACACGACTGTCACGGCCATGCTCCTCATCTACGGCAAGAAGACTCTTTGGAAGACGATGATACACGACATCAACACCTGCCTGGACGCATATCCGTGTTTGTCCTGCCTGAAGCTGCCTGAGCAAAAAGCTCCACCCGGCAGTCCTCCAAAACTTAAAATATGAACATGCAGACAATACGTCAACTTTCTTGTATTTCGGTCACGTTAGAAAGTAGCAAATAGCTACAATCGTAGATATCAAAGAAAAAAAAGAAAATTTGGTCAACTCTGAAATTAGCTAAAAAAAAAAAGTTGTTAGACTTTTAACTTTTTGAAAAGTTAAAAGACTTGTTAGAAAAACTCAAGAATCTCAGGGGGAAAAAAACTAGACAATTTTAGACTTTTCAAACTCAGAAATTCTTCTGATTTTTTCAAAATAAATTAAAAATTTTTTTTAAGGTTTAACATTTCAGTATCTGAAATGATCACTTTTTTTTTAGGTTAATCTAAAATTTTTTCTTTTTACTTTTTAGCTAATTTTACATCTTTAAACCTTGAAATTGTCATTTTTTTTTTACATTTTTGAGATTAACCTTTTGTTTTCTAGCTACAATGAGTTCGCTGTTGTGCATGACTGTAAATCAGAAGGCTACAGTAAGAAAACTGTAAAAGTTTGAAAAGTGTATTTGTTCTTACCCTTTAATTTTAATCCCCCCAAATAAAATCCAGTTCAACCAAGCTGTCTGTAGGATATATTTTGTGGATAAGAGTCCGTCTCGACAGCTGTTCTGTAAAGCCCTTGGAAAAACATTAGTCAGTTCTGCCCAAAATTTAAAAAAAAAGGTCAAAAATCCTTCCGGCTGTACCGCATTATGAACAATCATTATCATGAAAACCAAGGAGAAGCAGAAGACACTGCAACTGTGTGGAAGAATGTGCTTTAGTCAATTAAAATTTTTTATTATTATTTTGTGGCCTGAACAAAAAAGAAAAAAAACTATATGTGATTGAAAACTAATGTTGAAAAATACTGTGATGGTCAGAGTTAATGAACTCCAGAAATCTAACCTTGGGTAAAACAAAGCCGGTAGAGACATGCACTAAAAAGGCTGCATTTCTACCAAATGTATACCTGCTGGTTTGTAAATTTCTATGTGTAAAATATGCTAAAAAAAAAAATCATGCATTATTTAATCCCACGCCACAAAAATAAATAAATGCATTTCTTTGTGTTGTTCAAGTTCGGGGTCGTATAATGCGACAAAATGTGGAAAATGTCAGACTCCATGAAAGCCAGAGCAGCTTTGTGCTGAAGGTCTTTTCTCCTAACTGCTTCAGTAATGACTGATGCCCTGCTGCGCTGCAGGTTCCCGAGTCACCGACAGAGAGAGAGAGACAGTCAGTCTGTTTGCTTGTTAGGGAAGGAACAAACGCCGACCTGCTTCTCTTTTTTTTTTGAGCAGGCAGGTAACAGCGCCACGCCACGAAAATCACAACCTTATCTACCTCGGCGCGGTAAGTGTTAATATTTCAGTGGGACAAATAATAGGCAGGCCCGGGAAGTCTATCTGAGAGCATGGTCGGCTGGACACGATGCAACTCGGTGCCCATCTTAAATGTTAAAAAATACATGCGACCGCGGTGAGAGCACAGAGCATATTAATAAAACAAGACCGCACACACAACCTGATTTTTTTCCCCTCCTTCTTCTTCTTCCTCCAGGACAGAGTGTTTTCCTCAGCCAGGTCCCCTCTACCTCACTGGGGCCGCTTGTAGCTGGAACTGCTCCAAGCCGAACACCCTCTGAGTGAGAAAACAGAGAAGTTGATGAAGGAAAGCAGGTCCTCCTCCTCCTCTGCGTGTTGATTGGCTCTCCTTAAGACCGCGCGCGGCTGCAGCTGACAGCTAGGTGTAGCTTTAAATGCGCGTGCGTGTGTGTGTGTCTGTAGTGAGGAAGCAGAGCGTCAAAGTGCACTCAAGCGCTAAAAAGAAAGAAAGAAAGAAAAAAAACTTTAAGTAAACAGAAGTTTCTTAAGTAAAGAAAAGGCGCGCGGCGGACTTGTTTGCGATGCTACATTAGCTGACAGCCTTTGGCACCACCTAGTGAAGTTCAAAGCCGGGAGACAATAATGCGGCTAATCCGGCTACACATGGAGGGACGGGGTGCCTCCAGCAGTCAAGTGGACAGTAAGAAAGGGCATATTTTCCTTTGATGCAGATGGATTAAGTTGTGCCGAGGCCTCTGCTTTCATAACCAGCCTCTGTAGGCGTTCAGGAAGGAGCTGCGTCCAACACGACAGAGGCGAGGGCAAGTCAAAAGGAATAAAAATGGTGACCAACATGGCTGCAGTTCACAAGTAAAACAAATCCCATCTTTGACTAGATAATAATAATTAAAAAAAATAATCGGTAAGATCAACTTATAAAATGAATTTTTATATCTACATTGTAAAAAAAAATAAAAACTAAATATTAGAGTTACATACAAATTATTCATGGCTGACTTATTCATCCACATCCATTTTACTAGTGAGCATGACATATTGATCATTTTAGCATAAATCATTCAGCTATTTCACATCTTCAAAAAGGGACACCTTTAAATGTTGGATGTTGAACATTTTTCTAATGGAGATTCATCGACCCTGAGTCATTCCTTTGGATCCCTGTCAAAAATAGGAAACTCAAGAAGAAGCTGATATTCAACAACTATAAGCTTGCTAAAAACAGATATTTTAGGATATCCAAGTAATTCGTGTTCCAATAATTTACTGTGTGATTCAAAGCTCTGCAGATCGTCACCAACGTCAGGACTTGTATAATGCAGCTATTGTACCTTTCATGGATCTCAAGCCAGGTTGATCCATAAACAGCAGTTTATAGACCTTCAGAACCAGACTGCACCCCAAACTGCACTAGCGTCTCACCAGGAACCTCTTTCAGAAACCAACAGATGATGCTACAAAATATGTAAAGAAACAACTTTAGCCTAGCAAGGTTTTTGTTTTTTTTTTGATAACTTTTATTCACCACTCAATCATTTTTACTTTTATATTGATTAAATGCTTTGTCATACCTTCTGATCTGATTTTAGTTCACAGTTTGTTTTGGTTTTTTGCAGTTTTCTCCACAAACCTGCTGGACGCTTCCTTCTGTTGTTTTCTTGCCAGAAGCTTTTCCATCTCACTCTGCCGCGTTAGCTTGAGAAGCAAATGAGCTTGATGAATTTGAAACAAAAATTAGCAAGGAGGATAACATTTCGGCAAATTATTTCAACTTGTATATCATAATGTTTGAAAAACAACTTAGATTCTATAATGAAAAAAATATGATTAAAAATTTAGTAGATTTAACTTAATTTTTAGCTAATCTTTCCTCCAGCTTTCTTAGGGCCCCCCCTAGTGGCCCCTCCGCTTTGAAAACCACCGCAACCAGAAAACCAATGTTTCAGTTCCACCCTCAGGGTTCTGGTCAGGTTGGACGGAAACTACTGTGGATCAGTAACTTCAACAGAATCTGATGATAATCTCTCAGGATGCTAACGGCTAGTCGCCTCTCTCTCTCTTTCTGGACGTTAGCGGTTAGCATATAGGAAACAAGCGCTCCACTTCCACTGTTAGACGGGGTTCTGCTGACCGGAAAATGAGACAACAGTAAATATACAACCATATTTATACTACCTAAACATAACTGGATGTGAGAAGTCAACAGTTTTAGTGCTTTGGTCTTAAACTGTGGTTTTTACCGAGTGCATAAAGGTTGGTATTGAAGTTAGCATACTTAGCTTTCGTGCCAGTTTTCCAATCATCGGGTGCAGCATCATGAAATGAGGATTGGTCCAACGAAGAACAAACTTTGCATGTTCTTCCCATGCGTGTGTGGGTTCTCTCTGGGTATCGTTGCTTCCTCCCACAGGATATGCATGTAAGCTTCATCAGTCACTCTTCATAGTGAGAACGTGTGTGTGTGTTTCTATTTCCCCCTGTAGTAGACTGGCATCCTGTCCAGGATGTACTCTGCCTGTTGAACATTGAAGAAATGGATTTGGATAGAAATTTGGAATTAAAAGTACTTAAAGGGAAACTAGGATGAATGTTCTGAGTATCATTGTGTGTTTAAAGGCCTAATCAAGACTTCGATCAATGTCTCTCTCTGAAACTTAAATGCCAGTGTGTCTTAGTCTGGACAGATTCTTCCCACATTTCTCCTAGTAAGTGCAACTTTGTGACACTGACAGGCACCCATCTGAATATGAACTAAGGATTGCATTTCCACTTGACATAAAAAAATAATACAAGAAAATAACTTCCTTTTTTTTAACCTTTTTGTTATGGTTTTTCAGGAGGAGACAGTTTCAAAACAAAACTAGATGAGACGTCTTTGTGGCTGCAAGCTGTTTGCGCTCAAGGTGACCGATGTGCAGCATCGTAAGGAGAGTTTTTGTAATCCATGTTACAAAGGAATAACCACTCATAAATTAGTTGCGAGTTATTTAGAAAACTCAGAGTTGTGAACAAGCAGAATAAAATAATTTGTTTAAAGAAACCCCTTCGACTGTATAAAGTTGAATCAAAATAAAAGGTTTTTTGAGAGGTTACTAAATATTACGCAGTTTTGAAAAGAATATATGAATATATCTTCTGCAAAAGGTTTGCTGGGGTAAAAGTCTGATGTCGAGAGTTTACAGCCAATGCAAGAGTAGAAATGTAATTCCCAGTGCTGACTAAGAGATTACACATTAATGAATTCCATTCATCTCGAGATTAAATAATACATTTTTAACATCTGAAAAAATAAATAAAATCCTTCTCGATTCCAAATGTTTCAGACTTTCCTACGTGACAGACGTCCTCACATGGTTTCTTCCTCTCTAAGTAAAGCGTCCCGTTTGTTTTCCTCTACAACGCATCACAGCAGCGCGTTTCTCCATGCAACACACAAAGAAGCTGTGTTGTTTTGTTTTTTTTTAATGAAAAAAACCCATGCTGCTTCAGGGAGACAGCTCTGTGTGTCCTTTGGACAGACACAGCACCAAGCTGTGCCTACAGTTTATGAGTAAACCACACGCACACACACATATAAACAGAAACAAGGGAAACAGAGCAGAAACAGCACTGAAAGGCTGTGGTTGAAACTATTACCCTGACCTGAACGAATTTTTACAGAGATGATTTTCTTATTCTGCACACAGGTATCACAAAAACCTCCAGCAGAGTGCACATCCAAGACGAGAACGCTGCAGAAAACTGCTGCCCCACAATGAACATTTTTATATAGGTTACAGACTTTTTAAAAAAAAAAACTAAAAACTTTTGCCTGATGGGCTTTATAATCCAGTTTGAATGCCTCAACGTGTCGAGATGAAATGAGTCGAACACACATCAGACGCTGTATGTAAAAAGGACGTAAACACTACATTTTATCATGCCACATTTAAACTTTTCTTTTTTTATTTGTCAAATAAAAGGTGTGGCGTGCATCTGTATTCAAGACCTCGAGTCGATGCTTTGCAGAACCACTTTCTGCTGCAAGTCTGATGGGTTTTTCTTTTTTACCAGCCTTCCACATGTAGAGACTAAAATTTTTGCCTGTTTTTCTCTTTCCGGTGATCAGTATCAACCTTGTGCAGCTGCTGCATGCGCTTGCTGTATGAATGAGGGAAATGCAATGACTCTGAGATCAAAATAAGGACTTACACGTGGAGATGAGGAACTTTAATACCAAACATTTTTACGCTTGTTCAATGCGTCGCTGATTTCTTTACTCACCTGGAGATGCCACCACATCTACGACAGTTCCTGCTCTCCTGGGAGTTTGTTCATGGGAAATTTCTGACAGTCATGTCGGAACAGGAAGCGACCATCTCCAGGCTTTTCCTGCAAAGGAAGATGCAGTCGTCCAGTAGGTGGTCTTGCTCCTACTTTAGTATTAGAACTTCCCTTTCAGTGGATCAAATCCGACTCCTGTGACTACATCAAATGTAAAAAATTATTATTATTTTTTTTTTTTACTTTTCAGAAGCGTTTGCAGCAGTGTTTAACAAAAACACGGTTCCGATCTTCATATGGCAAAGGAACTGAAAGACACACAGATGGAGCGACTGGCCTGAAGTCAGCCCAGGCTGTCAAAGAAGCTGGAAAGGCATGAAAAGGAATAAAAAGAACGACACCGTTACAAATAACATGTTTTTTTTTTTTTTTAACTCAATTTAGCATGAAGTTGTAAGCATGTTGCATTATGCAGGCCGCTTCCACAGAGGAATTCCTGAGCATCTAGTTAAAGCTGGCAGCTACAACACCGCTCTGTTTGCATGAGCGAACATCAGTACAAGTGTTCATTGCTCCTGAGGTTTCCTGGCAGAGTTATCTCCCTTACCTCGCGATCTGACAGGAGGGGTAGAGGCCATTAAAAATCCTGATTAGCCAGACCCAAGCCCCAACACACACACACACACACAGAGAGAGAAACACACATGCACATCCTCCATAAACATCTTATAAATCCCACCCAAGTCGATAACAAACCCCGTGTGAATCACCGCGAGCTACAGCAGCATCATTTACCTTCATCTGACCCGTGGTATTTGAAAAGCATAAATCACCTGGGTTATTTTTTTTATTTTTAATGCCGACTTGTTGGATGTGTTGAGACTGAATGTGTAATTTGCCACGCTATCAGCATCCACACCGCTATCCAAGTACCCACAGAGAATAACCTGTGTTCCCTGTGATTACACAACTGCACTTAAGCAAAGGAGAGGAAACACATTTCAAACAAAAGGAGACAGGCCAAGCTTGTTTGTTATTTTAAAAAAAAGAAAAAAAACAAAACAATTCTTTATTTTATTTCAGTCAACAGCTTGTTCATTATAAAAATATCACTATACGTCTATAGAATCATTGCTCATAAACATTTCTGCTCCGTAAAGAAATCAGCACTATACAACGACATTAATTTCTTGTAAAAAACATTGGTCTAACAATAGAAAAATAATAGCGATGACATAATTATCAGTTCAATTTGATCTCTATCAAAACAGCATGCGCACTCACAGATACAGCACCCCGAAGGCACATCATTTGTATTGCTTATTTAAAAAGAATAATAATAATAATAAAAAAAGATTTACAGTGTTCAGTAAAATGACTTTGCCTCCAACATAATGTAAACACCCGCTGTGCAAATCTGAGAAGTTTTTTTTTTTTTTTTTTTTTAAAGGAAACAACACCTGAATTCTCAAGCTAAAGTGACCTCCAGAGACGTTCTGTATTCATGGCTCCGTTAAAGTCCCAGCAAAAACACATTTGGAAACTTTGCTCATTTACTTTCCTGACAAGAAACTTTTATGCCCCTGCAATAAATATTTACCGGGAGCCTGCAGCAGACATGCTCAGCAGTGCGACAGAGGACCCAAACCCTCATAAATGTGCTCATTAACAAGATCTAATTTGTGTTTTATATCATTTTTAAAGGCCGTGCTTCTCAAGCTGTGCTGTCTAGGTTTGCCTTTAGCGTTACTGTTAGGAAAGTTTGGTATCAATTACTGTATTTGCACTGAGTTTGTGAACACACTGAGCAATGTAGAGGCAAGAGGCGATGACAGCCAAAAAAAACAAAAGACTGAAGTTCATTTTTGTTCTACATGAAAAGTAGCGGATAAGATTACTAGAACTCCCTGAAGCAGACTGCATTGAAGCAGGAAGTAGCTCTGGCAGCTAGCATGTTATTTACCTGCTATGTCGTACCTTGGCTATAACCCAACTCACCGGCTCTCCTTTGCCGAGTTGGAACACCAGTAGGAATCGCAGTAAAGTTAAGAAGAAAAGTAAAACAATAATGGAATTGCTAATCAATGAATCTGATATTCAGGCTAACCATAGTTAGCAAGGGACGCTAACATCAATGTATTTCATTTGGACTTTCAAATACTTTAGCAGAGGCCGTATAATGCTTATGCAAACAGTGCAACGATATACATCTGAACTACTGATTATATATGTGAGGCAGCCATATTTTATTTTGGAACCTGTGATTTTTTTTTCCCCACTCAGAATTTCAGCATCTGGAAATTTACTGTGGAAATATAAACTTGCAAAATGGAATGAATCATTAATATCCATCTTTAAAATTAAATAGACAAATCAGAACTAAGGAAGTTTTAAAAATAAATTCTCTTATTTTGAGACATGTCTGAGGGTTACATGGGCTGCGATAAAGTGAGAGAGAGCAAGACTTTCAGCAGACAACAAGAAAGCGCCAAAAGTTGCCATGTTTAATTCTTTAAAGCAATCAACCTGTCCATCAAGATAAAGGGCGGATTTGGAAATTTCGGCAGCTTTTTTGGAAGTAGAGATCTACATTCTCTAACTGCAGATTTTCTGATGCTAACCACGCTAACTGCTCTAATTGCAAATAGAAGTTGCGAAGTTGATTTAAAATGTTAATTTGTAATCATTGTTTGCAAATCTTAAAAAAAAAGAAAGCAGAACGATGCTGCTTTTGCTTCAAATCTAAATAATGATTGCCAACATGGTCACTTTGTCCCTCTTTTTTACCCATGAACAGACAATTTCAAAAAGCTGTATGTCTACGTTTTTTCATGTATGCCACGTTTTGCACATGGACAAAGAGTATATTTCTATTTATTTGGGTTGGCCGCGGTGGTGAGTTATTGGGATAAAGATTAATCAGAAGAAAAAATAAAAGAACAAACTTGAAACCACATTTGTGAACTTTTCCTGAATAAACAAGGTCCAAATATCGATGATTCTGAGGTAAAATGACCAAGACCCAGAAAGCTTAGAAATGTACATATTTTTTCTTTGTCACATTGCAATGATGCTTAAAAGAAATGAAAAAAAATAGCTGATATCTGAATAGGAAAAACGGCCCCAGAAAAATCTGTTTTTCTTTCATAAAACAGGAAATGGAAGAAATCAAGAGTCCTGTTAAGAGACCATCAACATGTTTGTCAAGATGATGGTCTGAGAAAGCTAGGTATTTAGCAAGATGGTAGATGTTATAAAAAGTTACAGAACCATTGTCTAAGGGGAGTTTCCACATAACTATAGATGCCAACTTGGAAAAAATCCATCCGGTTTTCAACATCAGGTTTTGCACAAAGCAGACCAACAGCATTTTGACGTGAACAAATCTCGGTCTCGAGAACCAGTTTCGGTTTTTTTGCTCTTTGGCCCCGGTTCTATATTCAAGCAGGATTGACAGTGGTACCAAATGTTTCCTTTATTTTATTATTATTTTATTTTTTTCTGGCAACACTTCCCCGATAAACACCGCCACCTACTGCAGTGTAGTGTATCAACGGGTAACGGCGTTGGGTTAAGCGACGATGCCGACAAGCGCAGAATCTGCAGCACATTCAATAATGCCATCCAGTGTCTCTGAAACCTCGGCGGGGTCGGAATGAAAGGCTGTGCTCACACAAATAAAACCGGAACACAACCAACAGACTCCGTTTCAAACCAACAGTTACCTCCTGCACACGGTAATCCCTGCCTATTAGTCAAGTTTGACATTTATCTAATGCAGCTCTTTGTATAGGGAATGCTGTTAAACAGCTAGAGGGAGAGTGAGTCATCCAGTGTCGCTCCATACACAAACACAAAAATAAAAACATGACGCTGTACCGTTATTCATTCCATTTGTTTGCCACTGATTAAACAGAAAATGCACTGCTGTGACCCATCTTGAGGGAATGAGTCTTTCATTACCTTAATAAGCCCACAGAGCCTAAGATTGTACCTTAAATCACGTCCCAAATCATGCATACGGTTCTGCTGTTTTGACGACAGACCCTCCCCATCAGCTTAGCGCTACGATAATTACTCAAATTTAAGAGCGGAGGACAGCTTGGAAGTAAAAGTGAACTGAAAAGAAACAAATTACTGTTGCAGAAACTGAAAGAAAAAAAAGAACACCCCAGCCCTGCTTCCCCCCTCAACGCTCTGGTTCTCTTCTTGACCCCCACTGTGGCGTCTCCATGACGTCTAAAACGAGACTGCGCTTTCATCACAGCCAAATCAGGGAACTAATGAAACTCGTAAGGTCGCTGCGTAGGTGTTGCTCTTACGAGGGGAACATTGACTTTCGAGTCTTCGGAGGAGGCGGGGGAGGCTTGTTCTCAATTTTCACGGGTAGCGGAGGGACGACCTGGGGGCGGGGGAGGAAACGCAGAAACAGGTCCGTGTTCAGACTTTAAATATAAATAAAATACAATTTAGGAAAAGCAGAGTATATTCACGTTTACTAGCCATTAAATATGCATTAGGGAGGGGCTGCTATTTCCTCTAAGCAGATGTACCTCTGAAGAGACGGTGAGGTTGTCAATCTCGTGCGGATGTTTCTTCGGAGGCATGGGTGGGGGAGTCCCTGGGGTGTCAATAGTATTGGCATCGTTGTCGCTGAGGAGTGATGAATAACCTAGCGAGGGGGTTGGGGAGAAATAAAAACTCTTCAGACCACATCCATCTGTGAATGTGTGTGTGACCTGATTAGCTCTGCAGACCAGAATCTGCTTACAACCCAGAAAAAAATAAAAAATATAAGTCTGTCAGGTTTCCCCCCCCCCCTTTATTGTGTGGAAAAGCAGAACTTTTAAAGAGGGGAGAAGAAGTAAAGATGCTGGTGTGCAGTGTGGTGCTTCTCAGAAGAGGAAGGAGCGCTTTGCTACGTACTGGAGCTGCGCGGCGTGCTTGGAGTGTGCGGGGAGGCGGCGAGCGGGCTGAGTTGGTTCGACAGGCTGAGCTGGGATGAAACGCCCTGGAAGAGGGAGAGGGTGAGCCGTCTGTCACCGAGCTGCAAACTTTTGGGTCTCTGCTGCTTGTCTGGTGAAACCTGGGTGGTGGGGGGAGAAAATAAATAAATAAGGCGTGAAAAAATAAGATCTCCAAGAAAAGCACGGAAAACCGTAAGAGGTGCTCTGTTTAAAACTATTACACTTAAAATGTCTTCAAATGAGCAAAAGCGCTCACACTTCTCTGACCGTATTGGGATTTCATTGGGATTCTACAAATCAAGACCAAGTGCTTGTGAGATGAAAAGCAAAGGATGCATGGTTCTGAAAATGCATACCATAAAAGTGCAGCATTGATATGTAGTGAGCCCCCTTTCCTTCTGAACCCCTAAATAAAACTCCCTGAAACCAATCAGAAGTTAGTGAAACTGTGAATACGGTCGTGTGTATTTTCATCTCATAATAAAAGAGGCAGATTCAGCTAGGGGGACTATTTGGGCGCTCCACAATAAAATGGAGACTTGTAGAGATATTTGTAGCAGGGTAAAGTTACGACAGGGGTTTCTACAAATCAAATTTAAGACTTTTTCAGACTTTTATGAACACAACTTAAGACCTATACCTCCACAAAATTGTAACAACTTCGTTCATCCGACTGCACTTGCCCTATGTAGTCGCAAAAAAAAAAAAAAAAAAAAAAAAGCTAGCTAGTTAGCTTTCATTGCTAGCTAGATGCCTTTTTTTTTTTACTTTCAGCAAAGCTATGTTAGCAGTGCGTTAACGTTAGCATCAACTGTCTGGAATCACAGAATGCAATGAATATGTCGGAGCGCGACTCAAACTTCTGCCTGACAGAAAAGTTCCACAAGAAAGAAATATATATATATATATACATATAAATATATATATATATACATATAAATATATATAAAATGAGCAATGCTAAAATATTTAAGACCTGTGATTAACTTGTTAAAGTTCAACTTACTTTTTAAAAGAATTCAAGACATTTTCAGGCCTTGAAAAGTCCTTAAGATTTTTTAAGGATGTGTGGAAACCCAGGTTCTATAAACACGCCGCGTAACCCTAAATGCAACGGTCCCTTGGTGAAACTTTTTTTTGTCAAAACTTGCCATGAACTAAAACACACCCATATGTGACGCTATATGGATGTGCAAAAACTAATTTCAATCAAAGTGTTTAAATGCAGACGTTTGAAAACCGACCTCACCGTCTCTTCTCCGTCCTTTTGTTTGTATTAATTGTGTTGCTGAATTTTAAAGCCTAACTATAATTAATATTTTCTGCTCCTCAGTGAGATATAATAGTTCACTGCCTGGCACCAGTTCAAATCCAATGAATATTAATGTGTTGGGACGGCCCGGTCAGAGTGCAGATCTAAATCCAGCTGAAAGTCTGAGGCAAAACTCGAAAGTGGATCTTATGATCACTTTTCATTTAATCTGACTGGGATTGATTATAGATTATGGGAGGAGGAGGCAATGTTTCCTGCTCCAGATATGCAGGCTGGCAGATGCACATCCTAAATGACTTACAGCTGTAATACAAGCAAAATGTTGAAAAAAAAAAATAATAATTTTTTTTAATGCTTTTTATTTTCAGCTGTTCACTAGTTTCTGTTGATCTGTCACCTAAAATACACAAATGTATGCAGTTATCACACAAAGTGAAAGATATCCAGGGGTATGAATAATGTTGTAGGGAACTGGAGCTTAACATGCAGTAAATATAAAAATGCATTGATCCCCCCTTAGATCTTTTACCCTTTTATTGCTTTAACAAATCAATCAGGATCAACAAAGTTTGGCATTTTCGACAAAAAAAAACTTACCAAAAGCAAAAATGAAAACCGATTTCTACAAAGTAATGCCAAGAAGAAATATTACACATTAAATAAGTGACTGCGTAGATCACTTATCAGGTCAGTATTTAGTGAATGTGCTGTCAGCATGGAGCCTGTGGATCGATGTCAATCGGGTTCGCACATCTGAACTACAGAAATGCGTCTCCATGCTTCTGTGCAGAGCTGTTCGCTCTCTGTCACGTTGGCTGTGAAGTCCTGCCACAGGTTCTCTATACGATCGAAGTCCGGGCTTTGACTAGACCAGAACACCCGCTTCGTTGTCTTCAAGGCATTTCTGTGCTTCGGGTTTTTGTCTCACTGGAAGACAAACGTTCTCTGAAGCTGTAGTCCTTCCAGCATTTCCCTAGTTTTTGTTCTTTTTTGTTTTGCTGCATTCATTTTACCTTCTCCCTTTACAAACCTTCCAGGGTTTGCTGCGTCCCCACAGCATGACGCTGACGCCACCGCGCTTCACAGAGGGGATGATGCGTTTGTGGTGATGTGTATTGTTTAGCGTCTGTCAAATATAGCGTCTTGTCTGACGGCCAAAAATATTCAGAACCTTGGAGACTTTTTTTTGTGTGTCCAGCTCCTGACTTGTACATTTCAGTAATAATTTCTCTGATTTGCTTGGAGTGTTCCTTTGTCTTCATGCTGTGGATTCTGATTAACCAGTGAATGGACCTTCCTGATACGGGTGTCTTTATAATACAACGACGGCACTCAGGTGATTTCCATCCACACATTGTGAGAATATTTTCAGCAGTTCGCTGGACCTTTGTTCAATCCTCTTTAAAGGGGGTTGAATATTTATGCACTTACTTCAAGTTAAACATTTTCATTTAAATTGCTACTTTGTACATTTGTTTTTGCTGCTGATTGCGACTGATATGTAAAAGCAGTACGAAGGGTAAAACAGCCAAGAGGGCGAGAACTATTTATTTATAGGCGGCGTGTGCTGTACATCTCACGGTGGCGCCGACGTAAGGCCTCACCTCATCTGCATCCGACTGCTTCTCCAGCAGCACTTGAGATTTGCTCACGCTCCACTCCTTTCTGTTCTTCCGAGCGATCCGGTTGTCTTCCTCGGAGCGGGACAGAACAGAAACCCTGCGATCACTGGGACGAGCAGGAGAGGAGCGGTTAGCGAAACCCCCCCACGAGGCACAGAAACAGACGCAGGGAAATGTAGAACAAATGGGACAAATGACTCTGTTTTACGTAATAATAATAATTAAAACAAAGACAGAAAAAAGAAAAGATGTCTGATTATCGGTCAGGGCGATGTGAGGATGTGGCGGCACTAACTCTTGGGAGGAAGGCCCGTCCGAGGACGCGGAGCCGCTGGACAGGCCCGAGGATGTGCTGGACAAGGTGGACGCGGTGGACATGCGGCGCAGGGTGGAAGACATGATGTAGGGCATGACAACCGAGCCCACGCGACTCTTCTTCTTCTCAGTCAGAGAGCAGGGCTGGGACACACAAATGGGATTAAGCGTTACCGGGGTGCGGGTGGAGAGAGAGGGAGAGGAGAGAGAGATGGGATGTTGGCAGGAAAGATTCAGAGTGACAGGCGAGGCACAGGTTGCTAAAGCCTGGCTAAAGGAAGATTTATGGTCCTGTGCTAATATAAAGTACACTATCCTTTGAATGAGAAGCGTTTGATAGGAAGGCGAGAGGGCCAATAGCGAAAGTTGGCACCCCGCTGCACGAAATCGAGTTTGCAAGCTGGCAACGCACCAAGGTTATGACGCCGTACAGCTTCTCCACTTTCTCCCGGAGATCTTGGAAGCAAGTGACTAAACGATTGTGCAAGGGCTTCAGCTGCTCTGTCGCCTTCTCCCCGTGGATGCGGATTCCATCTTCCAGGAGCGGGATCTGTTGGGAGCGAGGGGGGACATAAGTGGAGCGCAGGTGTCTGGCGAAAAACAAGAGACAGAGAGAGAGAAAGAAAAAAAAATGCTCTTGACAAAGATGATGGAAACATTGACCTGCAGGGCGATGAGCTCTTTAAGGACCCCGATGCGTTCGCGGTCACCCGGGTGCTCCTGGATGTAGGCGTCAGTGAAGAAGGCCTGAAGACGATGGAAACTGGGTGACGACTGGGCGGCATGTTGAGCGCGCGTGTTAGGAAATATGGCTGCGAGCAACAGAGAGCCGGCTGCCTCAATGTTATTATGAAGAGGCTCCATAACTCAGAACACAACGGAAACCACGTAGAAGTGGGCGTCCATTGTTAAATGGCAGCTAGATGACTTTATTAGTCCAGCCTGGTGATGATTGACCACATTTTGCATTATCAGCAATATCCCACACTTTAATGCAGAGAGAAATGTTTAGTCATATCAGTAAGTATCACTTTTCTTCTGTGGTATAAAAATATCCCACACACTTTATGGACATTTTTTTTTATTATTTCCCTGTCCGAGATGAAAAACAAAACTTTTCCTGTATGCTTGGCCGAAAGAAAAAATAAATAAAATAAACACAAGAAATCTAGGTTTCAGTCTTCTTGCTCTTCATCCAGAAATCTTCTCCTTCACTTATTATTCAGCAGAGTAAGAAGGAGAACGCGTTCACTGGAGTAAAAGCTTTTGGCATCGAGCAGAAGCTCGATATTGTTGTGGACATAAAAACATTCATTATAAAGAGAAGGATATGAAGCTGGAGAGGATGTAGCCCGTTACTGCGGCGCAGCGTTAGCTGTGAGATCAGTTCAGAGAAACAGTTCTGTCTCAGTCGGTACATTTCTAACAGGAAACGAGAGATAAAAATATAATTCTGTTAAAGCAGATCTTAAGAGGATCAATAAAGCTCTGCGGTTATTCACTACCGAGTACCTTTACTTCACTCTGCTAGCAGAAAAACATTCATCTAAAAACATAAAAGGATTTCAGGAATAAGCTAACGGGAAAGTTCAAATATGAGATCAGGGCCCAGATTAAACATCTGGGTGATCAGTTCGTATGTTTGCTCATGTCCGAGCAAATAAGAAAGAAAATTGGGTCGAGTCTGGTCGAGTTAGAAGTTAGATTTAGAATTAGAAAGAAGTTTTTTTTAATGCTTTGTTTTCTTCACCAGGATTAAAATGGGGAAGAAAAAAAAAAGAAGAGCAGCGAAGCTACTGAGAGACAAAGTATGAGCCTAAATTATCTAGAGAACACACACAGAGCTGCTATTTGTGGGCAGCAATGCTAATCATGCTAACTGATGAAGAAACAGGCAAAAGACGTGTTTCGCATTTGAGGAAATTTTAGTCTGATGAAAGGGGATGTATTGCAAGTCTTTTTAAATTGTGTTGTATTTACATAGATGAAGCACCTGCAAAACTGTAACCCGGGCGTGTTTTTGAGAATAAGAATAAAAAAAATGTATTTGCACATTGCAACGCAAAGAAAGGTATTTTTTTGATTGACAGAAAAATGAAGTCAGTTAAAATCTGAGAAGTTCACAAAACCAGAGATGAGAAAATGGACACCGCATCTCTAATCTAATTATATTGATTTTTTTAGTGAAATTGACAAAAACTGACGAAACTGAGAATCAGCAGAACAGGATGTAGAGCAAGACATTGAAAATATGATTAAAACCTCAAAATTAGGCACAAAAATTCCCTCATTTCAATGGAAAAAAAGGGACTTTGATCATGTTGCACCGATTTAGTTCTTAAAAGTTGGTTGGTGCAAAGCAAAAGATACAATACTTGTAATATTTGTTGTGGAAAATGTTGAAAATCAGGTAACTTTTGCATTAAATCAAAATATTTCATAGCTAATTTAAGCCTGTTCTGACATTAGAATATTAAAATTGTATGGAATTTCCAAATTTGAGGCCTTCACCAGTCAGAAACTACTTTTGATTAAATCTGTTCTCATTAGTAGAACTAACGTACATCCAATTATGTCGTAACGTACATCCAATTATTGTTCATTAATGACCCAGAAAGGCACTAAATAGAAAAAAAGACGTATAACTCATAACTCAAAATGCTCAAGGCCCGCCAGTTTGTTGGCTAAACACTGAGAAATTACTCATTTTGTTACACAGCACAAAAAAGTGCTAAAAAAGAATCTGTGTTTCTATGTTCTGAGTCTAAACTGGGTTACAGGATGACTCAGTTAAATGACGCATTTGATTTGATGCAGTCCAAATTAAAATTAGCACCTTGTGGCGGCGGCGGCGGCAGCGTGCCTCTCCAGTTCACACTCGGTGCCACTCAGTCTGACCTTTTGATTGCTAAATGTCAGCGCATTACGATTCCACCCAAGCAGACGTCCGCGTGAGATTGTGTTATTACTACCTTACGACTATTTAAGACCCAAACGAAAAGTTGTTTGGAAAGGTCAAAGTGGCGGCGTCCTTTGACCACCAAAGTCAAGTGTGTGGAGTCTGAAGACAAAAAAAATAATAAAATTAATTAATGAATAAAAATGTCACTCGTGTTTTGTTCTGTAGATATTGAATAAAAGAAAGGATATGTGCAGAGATGAAATATTTAAGGATCCAGTCACTGGAGACAGAAAAAGTGCACTCCGCAGCAAATCTGTCATACTAAATCACAAAGCCAGACCTTCTCGTAGTTGGAGAAGCCGCCCATGACGGCGGGGTCGACGATGCCGCTGAGCATCATGGACAGCGGGTTGATGGACAGCGACCGGTCGCAGGCCTGCTGCTGCACCAGGTTGCTGAGCTTCTCGTTGGCCATCTCCATCGTTTCTATGGCGTTCATCAACGGACTGATCTCCTCCTGACACGAGGATTCGTCATTAATAACTTACGATTCGACAATACAACAAAACAACATGATTTAGGAATGAGGGCTGCTTCTCACCACCGAGACGGATTTGACTTCAAACCATTTGAGGATCCCGGGGAAGCGGTAGGCAGTGATGTAAGTGGTTCTCTCAATCCACATGGTCTGTGGGGTGGAATTTTAACACAATGATCAAGGGGTAAAACGTTCGTCACTTTATTCATTCAAAGGCTTTTTTATGCTGCTGCAAACTTGTGCTTTTTCCTTCGTCTTTGGGTGTTTTCACACACCCCGATAGTCCGGTTGATTTGGTTCGATTGGGGACAGAAATTGCGACATTTGTTGCATTTTCAGCTGCGCTGTGTCAGACGAATTGACAAAATCGTTCTCCTCCCCGTCTGCGGGGGCGCTGCACCAAAAACTAGTGAAGGAAACGACACGAAAACCTCTGGAGAAGACATGAACGCAACTTCCTTCTTCACAAAACGGAAACAAAAGTGGAGCAGCGGATAACGCGGTTTCTCAGTTGGATAGTTATAAGGAAAGGAAAAACATTTCATTTGGACTCGAGAGAATTTGATGAAAGACAAAGTAGTAAAACCAAAAAGACGGGAGTAGTGAGGCAGTGATGGATGCAAGCTGCCATTAAAAACTAAAAGAAGAAGAAGAATGTCAGATTTTAGCGGTGGTTGGATTTCTTTTTGTCTTTGGTAAAGGCGCGAGCAATTTCTCCTGCTAGCCTCTCACATTTGTTTTGGTTGAATTTACCCAAAATGCCCTGTAATGTAGTTCACTTCCTGCTTCTGGAGCGGTCTCCAGTCCTACGGCATCCACATATGCATACAGACCGAGACAGAGATTTTTCAGGCGGGCCACAGTTTGCTTTTTTTTTTTGCGCGTTCACTGGACTTTCTAGTAAAACAAACTGCAGTCCATTTGAAGGACACTAACCAGGGCTGGAGTGAACGATGCGCTCTTAAAGCTTCAAAAGCAAATGTAAAAAGTGCTCACAGCAAACTCATTGTCCGGGTCCTTTTCACCTTTCCTGAAGGGCCTGGAGTACTGGAACCGGTCCACCTCATTGTGTCTATAATAGCTGCAGGGGAACGAGAGAGGACAGCGATGAGTTAGCACTTTGTCCACAGAACTACAGCCACTTCTGCACCCCCACCCTGGGACTCGATAGGAAATAAATCAGCCTTTAAATGTTGTGTCACACACTTTAGTATCTGCTCTGGAACCCCCTTGTCTTTGAACCGCTGTGGCACCGTGAGAACAGGCTTCACAGTGAAGCACTGGATGTCTGTCCAGTTCAGTTAAGGATAAAAACCAGAAACGACGAGCGAGACGAGACAAGACAAATTGCTCTGAATCACTCTGTGTTTTCTTTTTCCTTTTTCTTTTTTCGTTGGACATTGCAAGGCTGCAATTAGATAGAGTGGTACTTGAAGCTTACGAGGGAAACTTAACACGTGTCGTACCGAGCTGGTGCCGTTTATTCTGAGCACAATACCACGTCAGGGTTCATCCCTGTTGAGCTTTTTCAAATTTTGTCACGTTTAAACCACAAACTTCGACTTATTTTATTAGGATTTTATTGCTTTTGGGCGTCGGATGTCTTTCACGGTTCGTCTAGAGCTGCTTTGTACATTTAGATTTGTTTTTTTCTTCCGTTCTTCTTCACAAAGCAGCTCAAACTCAGATTGGATCGAGAGAACTTTGAGGTTCCAGCACAAACTCTTATTCCGATTTGGGTCTGGGCTTTGACTGGACCGTTCCATCACATGAAGACGTCTTGATCTAAGAAATTCCATAAGAGCTGCAGATGTTTTCATCTATTATAAAAACAGAGAATATTGTGATTTTCAGGGATAAAAAGACTGGAAAACTTTTAAGTGCTTGGCTTCTGAAGGATACGCTGCCCAGGTGAATTGCAGATGTTGTCCCCAGGGGGCGCTGTGCTCGTCATCCGGACTGCATTTGGGAACTGAGAAAGCAGCTTTAAGCTGAAATCTTCCAGCCACTCATACTCTTTGCCTCGGTAGATGAACATTTTGTTCTGCAGGATATATGAAAAACAAAAAAACATCATTATCTAACCCATCAAATCAAGGCCTATAAATAAAAAGAATTGTCATCAAGGTTAATTTACATATTTAATGAGTTTGTGTGTGTGTGGAAATGATTAAACCTTCAACGAGACTGCATTCATTCTGACATTCTCTTGTGGCATCAAAAAGCCAATAACCTTTATTGGAATTATTGCACATTGCCCCAAGAAATATTTCAAAATGCCAGCCCGTTGCATAAGCCCAGCAATATGAGGTTGTCTCTAAGTCTCCATTTATTGAAACAGGTAATCATTTTCTTACCCTGAGGAAAGAAGGGAATCCAAGGCCATAATATCCGACAGCAAAGTACTCCGGCTGCGGCCGCATGGCGTGCATTATTTGCTCGTAGAACTTGGCTTGTTTTTTCTGCGAAAGGCGTTGAGACAGCATGATGTAATTAAGTGTGTTGCAAATATGTCAGCGGTTACAAATTGAAACGAAGAAGAAGAAAAAAACAATTACAATACAGCTGAAAAGACGAATGCTCTTTGTCCTTGTAGGCGGTTTTAGGAATATATCTTAAGTGGATGTTTTTTTTGTGCAAAAGAATCAATCACTTTTACAATCAGAATTCACATTTTTTTCTTGCTATATATAAAACTTTCAATCTTTAATTGCCGTGCGCGCCCGCTCCTACCAGCAGCTCGCTCAGCTCCATGAAGTCAAACATGTGGCTCTCGTGCATCTTGGCCAGCTGCTTGCCCAGCTCGATGGCCTTCTCCCACATCTGACAAGACAGGGGATGCATTCAATTAACGGGAGGGAGGAGGAACCATAAAACACCAGCTTAGAAAACAGGAGCACAACCCAGAACGCCACCACCTGCCTCCGATTGCACGGTTAATAAATGGTCAGCCGTTACGACACAGCGCCTTGCGGCGGGAGTCTGGACTGACGCAAGCTTCCTTCACAGACGGGGTTATTTTGTCGTGTCATGGAGTTACCTTCCCCTTGTCCAAGTAGCATATGATCTCCTGGAAGAGCCTCTCTTTGAGCTCCTGTTGAGTCCAAATGTGCTGCCCGTCCCGAGGGATCAGATGAGGGGCGCAGGGTTTGTCTGACCACTGCAGGAGCCGAAACAAACGAGCACAGACAAACCGGTGGAGCTTTTAGACATTGAAAAGAAAATAAATATTTAAAAAAAAAAATTTATGTAGAGTCAGAGACCTCCAGTAGTTCAGCATGTAGCAGCAGCGTGTACGCGGCCTCCGTGTAGTTTTCGCAATCCAGATGCAAATCTCGCAGCTTGTACAGATAGCTGGATGAGAGAGCAGAAAGGTTAGAGGCAGACGAGGGTCAAAGAGAACGTCCTCAACAATTTCCTCTGACTCACCGGATGTAAATGTCCTCCCTCTTCTTTTCTTTGTAGAAATTCTGCAGCCAAAATAATTTAATTAGAAACACCGTCTTCACCTCGTGGAAATAATCAAACGAGTAGCGTCAACAGGGATTGTTTGAGGTAAAACGGTCGTGATGGAAAATCGCTTAGGGAACGAAATGGAATATGGCATTGTGTATTATTTCACAACGGAAACCATTAGCTATTTATATTAGGTGTGTTTTTATTTTTTTAAGAGTCAAGAAAAAAAAAGGGTTTAGGTAGTTTTGAATTTGCTTGTTTTGTTTTAAAGGGCTGGAATTTGCAGAATAGTTCAAATGTTTCCATTACTTTCTTTTTAACTTTAATGTTATGTGACATCGGTAAAAGGTGCTACTACTAATAAAGTCCTTATTATTCTGCAAACAAAACCTTTAGAAATAATGTTTTAGTCATTTCATTCACCTTTAACAGTAAAAAATCCACAGGATGCACAACAGGATGTTCAGTGAAACATTCCTAAGCGGTCAATATCTCACCTGCAGAAGGTGCACCGACTGCAGTTTCCTGACCTGCCAAGTCTGATTTTGATCCATACTGATTTTTTGTTTGTCGGAAAAGTCGCTAAATATTGCTACAAAAATTGCTACATTGGTAACAGTGAGGTGACTGTTTTCACCGTGCAGATGTGACATTGTGGGCGGGTCGGTCAGTCAGAAAGGGAACAGCAGGTGATCTTTGTGGACGTAGATGGCGTTGGTGGATAAGATCGGTTTCAGACATGCCGATCGCCGAGCAACCAAAATCAAGGAAATCAGGGCTGATTTATTAGTGCGCTCCCAGTCTTGGCATCTTTATTCAAGGCAAATCCAGATTAGTTGGTGGCCGAAGCTGAAGATAAGAGCTGCTTCATATAAAAATCGGAATCCCTCTCTTGTCATTGTGCAAGGAAGTACAATGATAAAAACAAATTAATAAATAAAAAATAGTAAGTCTTGAAGAGTAGAGTTTTACGGTCCTAAAACAAAGTAATTCCCAATGCGGCTTGAGCGAGTGCTACTTTATGACCCACTGAAAGCTCATTACATTTTCTCTGGGTGGTTATTTCTACACAAACATATTATTAACTGCATGGGAAATCAATCTCTTTCCGAACACGGTTACTCCGCTAATGCATACATCAGTTTCCGAACAGGAAAACGCCTGGTAGGACACCTCTTTCCTCCTCCAATGTCCCATATGATAATCTGTGGAAGTAGCGTCCAATACAAACAAGGGGGACGGTTGAAAAATTCACAAAATTCTGTTTCCTTTTTAAGATGAGAGTTGTTTTAAAGCAGTAGACTCCTCCTGGAGCAGCCGTCAGCATCAGCCTGCGGGACAAACTCCTCTGGATTTCTAATAAAAGAAGCTGCCGAGAGAGCAACGGGTACGGATGGGTAAGATAGTTTCTAACAGAAACCAGCCCTTCACCGCCTCCCAGCGGGAGCAGGCTGCAGGCCGACAGCTCACCAGCACGTTGACGGTGCAGCTCATGCGGTGCTCGGGACTCTCGTCGTGCGTGATGGTGCGGTACGCCAGCAGGTTCTCCAGCAGGCTGCTCAGCAGCAGAGCCAGCTCCTCTCCGGACTGGGACAGGTATCTGTGGCGCCTGCAGTGCTCCAACAATCTTAACAAGCAAACAGCGGCACACCGTGAAACTCGGGAGGCTGTGGCTGGCAGCCGACTCAAAGTCACATTTGCCGTGTATTTTGCTACAAATTTAATGAAGTCGCTTCAAAGACATCGTCCAGGTCGCTGAGAGAGACATGCTCTCCGTTTTGACTTACATTTTCTCCAAAAGGACTTTGTACTGCTGATCTCCTCGACCTCCTTCGACTTCTTGGTCCAATTTTGTTATGAGTTCGTTCTCAAACTGCAGAGAAAAGAGGGAGGTCAGACACAAGACACAGCACAGTTTTCACTCCAAAACAAAAAAAAAAACACCTAATCAATAATTATCAATGTCGACTGATATGAAATGTTTGTATCGCGATACGTTTTTTCAGCTACATCATCCAACCCCAATTAGTACTAAAAAAACAATTTAGAGTATATAATATGTGGTTGTTTTGAACTTGTGTTTCTTATGACACCATTTTAAATATAAATCTGAATTCAACCCTGAACCAGGGCAAATTAAAATGCGTCATATGTGTTGCATTCATCCCCCCCGATACCCCTAAAAAAAAAAAAAAGTCAGACTCGTGCACAGAGCTCCACTCCCAAGGAGTTTTACCGTTTCAAAAGTGCGCGCCGAGCTGAAGTTGTGCTCGCACTGCATCATATCGAAGAAGATGGGAATGGTATCCTTCCTGAGCTCCGGCTCTGGCACCAGCGTGACCTCCAGAATGGGGCCGACCATGGAGGGGATAAACTTCATTTTGTGCGGGCCTGAGGGACGGCAAATATTATCACGCAGAAATATTACAGCATGACTTGAGAAGGCAATATGCTGCCTCTTCACGTCTCGACAAACAGAGGAGGAATCTAATAATGTGCCCCAGAAGCCGCCACAATCCACCACCAACGACAACAGCAGCATCAGCGGCGGTGGCACACTTTTTGAAACTGGACAATAAAAAAAAATATTGTCTTGTTATTCCCCTCGCATCGCAGGCGGCCACCTGATAAACAGTCTCCAATACGACGACGTTTTCAGAAGGACAAAAAGCTCACCGATGTTGTACCACATGTCTCTGATTCTGAATCCCATGTTCTTCCTCATGTCTCCGTATCTGAAACACATTCAAATCACGCAGTCTGATAAACCTCCCGTCTTCCAGGTGCAAATTAAGACACACTTATTGGTAATAAAGGTAAATATGTAAATAAAAAGCCTTAAAAATCTGCCTAATGAACCACTTCTGTGTCGGTTCAGGATCAGTTTTGGAGCATTATCTTGTTGAACCTCCCAACGATGCCCCATGTGACATTTGCCTGCGGAGACGACCAGATTTTTATTTGATGTTGCCCTATTTCTCAAAGTAAAGAAATGGGCCCACCGCATCACAGAGCCGTCACCATGCTTCAGACGTTATTGTCCACAATGTGGAAAAAACCCCCCAAAAAAAATAAATAAATGATGCTAACCATTGTCAGACACACACTGACGGTATGCTCAAGGAAATGTTTTTTCTGAAGTATAATTTCTGAGGCAACAGGAGCAATCCTTGGGATGGATTATTATTATTATCAATACTCAGTGTAAAGTACAACATTGTACTTTTATTCTGTACTCTCCATTATTTTATTTTCATTTTTGCTGCTCTTGTCTTGTACTGTTCACTTCAGTCTATGACAGTGGAAATTCCCCCACTTTAAGGATGTTTAGCACCATGAGTGAACCGTCTCATCAGCGACTCATAATAAAAATGGATGTTGAATTCAGTGCAAAGTTTTGAGACAGCAAGCAGCAATAAATTAAATTACACCTTAGGTGTATCCTCACAATCCATAAAACACTTGGCGACAGTGAAAGCCTTACTCCTATGCCGCGGCTCGAGCGCAGAGCCTTATTTACAGGCAAGAGAAGTGAGAGGAGATCAAATGTTGAGACGCCATTATAAAATAGGGGGTACAAATTGGTGAAGAAGCAAACTGACCCAGAGCTGTTGATGGCATCTCACTGTTGCCATGGAGACTCTAAGATGCCACTTTTTTTGCTGCGGCCTCCAGAGAGTGAACTTTTTTTTTTTTTCCAGATTTTCCATCATGCTGCACATGGTGGCAAGACAAACACTGGCAAACCTCGTCCAGCTCCGTTTGTCACAGTTCCAGCTTTGCTTTATTTACAGTTCCGACTTTAGATACAGAAGCAAGTTTAGGCTTGAGTCTGTTATCTTTTTGCTGCTTGAATAGGAGATCGGAGCTGCATTACGTGGATGGAATGTTCTCTCGTCTCTCCCGTTTTTACTCCAGGAATGACGGACTAATGGATTACACTGATAATACTCTAATGAACTTAATGTAAAAATGCTTCAGCTGCACTGATTTTGAAGGTGGAGTTGGTTAAAAGAAATAGTTATTTCCCCATCAAATTTTACGCTTAAATTATAGCTTTGACTCGTCTACATTTTTATATGCAACATCAAATAAAAAAAAACTATTTATTTTTGAGGCTTTTTCCCTATTTTTACCATTTTTATCAAGAATCGTGATCAACGCTGAATTGGTAAATATTACGTGTAAAAGATCTCACTTGTTCAGGATCTTATTTCGTTTTTCCTGGGAGAAAGATTCCAGCTGCAGCGTCTTGTGAGTGAGGAAGGCCACGGTCAAATGAAAGTAATTATTCCAGAGCTGCAAAAAAAAAAAAAAACAAGAAAAAAGACACAAGCTTTTAAAATATTGATACTACCGAGCCTCCAACCCTGATCTGTGTTTAACAAGCGGTCCGTTCCGCTAACGGGAAACGGCGCGGACCTGCAGCTCAAAGTGCGCCTGGTCCAGGAAAAGCTTGTTGAGCACGTCTGAGTACTGGTTGATGGCCCTGAGGAAGACCTGCATCTGCACCAGGTTCATCACCATCCAGTCAGCGGGGAACACGTTCCCCATGAGGTCCTTAAACATGATGAACGTCTCCATCAGGAAGTCCTAAGAAGAAGGGGGGGAAAAAGGGCGGAGGATAAAATCTTTACCGCAAATGCATCAGTTGTGAGTCTTAAGAGAAACGCATTGAGTAACACTGGAGAGATCAAAACCCAAACACACACGAGGTAAATCAACTGCGCCGCTGCTGAACGTCACTCACACACACACACGCTCTCCTCCCTCCCCCTCGACTTTTTAGTTTAATAGAGGTCCAGGAACATCCTGATTCTGTCAGTTTAATCAAGTGCATGAAATGTCTGTAATCAATATTCCCTTAAGGAGCAGTAAGTGGCCGGGTTGCTTTATTGCCCGTTATTGATGGGATGCTCCGGGACACGATGCAGCCAACGGCGGAGGAGCCTGAGACACTTACAATGATATCCTGTCTCGTTTTGAAGGTGCTGATGTAGTGGGTGTAATGCATGTCATCCATTTGCTTCAGGATGGCCGTCATGCAGGCGAGATAGTGGCCCTGCCAAAACAAGTGACGGCTATTACTCAGCGGATCTCTGCAGAAAATCCCCTCGTCAAAAGGCGGCGTTTGCACAACAAAAGGCCCGCATCGCTCGCTCTTTTTTTTTTGTGTAATATTTGGAGGAGTGCGGCCGGCCTTACGATCAGCGGCGAGGCTCGGTCCATGCTGATGACGGTCCGGTTGACCCTGCGAAGGAGACGCTCCATTATCTGCTGGATGTGGACTCGGGTCGGACCCTACGCAGGGAGAGAGAGAGAGAGAAAAGAAACGGTTATCAGCTGAAACATGTCAGTGTTAAACAGGCGCCTGCAAATCAAACATCGGTGTGTTTTATTGGGATTGTTGTGTGATAAGCTAATCTAAATTAGATCACAGCTGTGAGGTAAAGGGACAGAGGCGTCGTTTGTTACAAATTTGAATCTGTGAATCCTGGTGGACTCTAAGAGTCTGGCCTCCCTGGTCAACATTTGCCGAGGCGCAATTTGCTTAAATTACAGCGTTGAGACCTTTGGGGATTCGTCTCCAACAGCCAGTTCTCTGAAACTCCCCCCTTTTTTTTCTTTAAGCTTGTTTTCATTTCTCATGCTCAGACAACATTTCAATCAGGTCTTAGTCTGGACTTTGGCTGAGGTTACAGCGACACCGATTCGTTTTTTTTTCCAGCCTTTCTTTTGTAGATTCCCCGCTGCGCTTATGGGATCACAATCCTGTCGCCTGACCCAGTTTCAGGAAAGCCTCCGCTGTCGCACAGATGGCCTTGCATTTCGCTCCAGAAAACTTTGTTCCACTGGACTGTGTCTTTGTCTGCACGGTGCCCGGGTCCCGCGGCGGGAAATTAGGTCCAAAATCATTAGTTCTCCGTCACCTTCACAGCCGAGGAGCTTGCCGGCGATATGCGGTTTGTTTTCAGACAGACGCGGCCCTCGTTTCGGTCCCATTTATGTGCAGGACGTATTTTTCCAGAAGTGTTGTCGATTGGTTCCGATTCCAACTTCGCAAACGTAGACTTTCAGTTTTCTTTACGGAGAAAAGAGGCTTTCTTCTGGCGGCCGCCGTACATGTTCCATCTTCTTTTTTCCCCATATTTAATATGCAGAGTCTTGAAGGAATTCATTTGCATCTCTTTGGCTTTTTTCCTGGGAATTTTCACTGAGTATTGCAGGATCTGAGCATGGGGTAAAACTTGCCTGCTGTAGTAGGATAGACCGTCACATTGATTCAAAATGGACCAAGTATTTCCCAGATAGACCAGCAGCCAACATGTCTTTTTTGTTGCTTTTCTTAAACTGTCTTTCCTCTTTAACCTTGGGTTCTCACAAACCTAAATACTGTGAGACAGGGAAGTACCAGTCTCATTAAAAGTGTGTTTGATCAGCATCCTCTGCTCTGAATGCAAAAAGCTTCTTTATAAGCCAAATCCTCCATGGCATTTTAAGTAATTTACATTTTTGTTTACTTTAAATGGCCGGTACTGCATATTTTTGTGGCACATAGTGTCATTTTATAGCACAATCAAGTAACAACCCTGCCTTCGATTGTTGTGAACAAGCTGTATAAAACAAAACTTACTTTTAATTTGACTTTGCATGTCTCTTTAAAAACCTCCCACCCTTTTTGACCCCACTCATCACAACGACACTTCTCCATGTTGTCCATTGATGCGCTTCCACCAGGTAATATGTTGTGTTTTTATAAAAAAAAAACATGTTTATTTGAAATCCTATGAGGGTTTCCTGCTCTGATTGCTCAGCCCCCTTGTTCAAATATATCCCAAATCCCCTTGAAGACAAACCTGTCTTCTGTGTAACGTTCAAAGTGTTGCAAACCGCAGCCTAAATGAATAGTGGCTCTGAATTATCAGCTTTTCCCTTCAATAAAGCATGCTTCAACTCATACTATGTACAGATAAGCAAGCACCAAGTAGATGTTCCTTTGCATTTAGACGATCCGAGAGCCTCTTATCGTGTTTGTCTCTTTGATACTTCTGGTTCATTTCACTCTGCGGCAAAAAAATTACTATTCAGCTGCGACTCCGGATTCTTGCCGGCCAGCTGGGATATCTAATCCCTTCCAGCATGCTCGGGGTTTGCCTACAGGCCTCCTTCCCAGCGGAACCTTTTCCTGGATAACCTCTGAAGAGAAGATGAATCATCTCCCCGGGAACCGCAAAGCAACGGTTTTTCCTCTCAGGTCCCCACGGATGTCTGAGTGCCTTGGCCCCAGCTCGCGCAGCGCAGGCAGACGCCATGAGGATTAAACCCGCTTTGCCGGCCGATATCCAGCACAACAATCCCGCTACGTGCCGCACCGGGCATGTTCACCTGCACCCACATGTGCAAGGAGCCTTGAAAATGAATTGGGTTCTTTTTGGCGTGACATAAGCTCGCAGTTAACGAATCTTTAATCTGAGTCCAATTGTTCTGCATTTATTTTTAACTAAAATAACAGGTGGCGTTATTATTAGTGTCTTTATTTCTTCTCTCTTCAGCTTGTCTGAGGACTGAGACCTAAAGTCTGACAAGAATTTGATTTTGTTGATTTGGCCTTTCGCTCTGATTTAATCTACAGCTGCTGGGTCATTTTTTTAAGGTTTCTGTCAGAGTCCACCAGATTTCTATTCAAAATTTTGGTGTTTTAAAGAATTTGTGACGCCAACTAGGTTTGAACAGGGAATGTCCAAAGTTCATCCTTTGTTTCATTTTATTTTATTTTGCTCTGCTTTGCATCCCCAGAACCAAACATGGAAAAAAAAGCAGCATTCAGCTTCTATGCACCACAAATCTGGAACAACCTCCCAGAAAACTGCAAAACAACCGAAACACTGAGTTCCTTTAAACCAACACTGAAAACCCACTGAAATGCAAATAAATCTGACTGAATGTTAATAAAAACCTTGATCTTAATTTGATCTGACTAAAAGCACACAGTTCCAGTCGAAGTCGAGGCTTTTGCATATTTACATTTTCGATGGTAGACCTGACGAGTGTTGGGAGGGATGGGGAGGGCGTTTTGGTAACACTGTCAAATAACCACACTGACATATAGATAGTATCTGAAGATTGTGATTGAGATCATGATGCTGCAGTTCGTCCTACTCACCGTGGTTGGTGAAGAGACAAGCAACAAGTAGCTAATAGAAAAGGCCTCGTCTCTTTTATGTTCTGCTGTGACAGAGCGCTGAATGACAGACACAAGGAATAAAACCACAAATGCGGCTAACAGTAGTGACCCCACCGCTGCCGACTTTGCCACTTAATGACATTTCAGAAAAAAAACTCCGCATCAGTCGGAAACAGCAGGTCAGACTTTTTAAAATCAGCAATTGACCAGAAAACCGCAATGTTCTTTTCAATTATCCACAAAAAATAAATAAAAGAAGAAGCAACCTCTCTCTAATTCATACACATAAAGAGTCTTCCATAATTGATGCTTCTATATGTGTTTTTTTAAATTCCTTACCACATCTTTGCGGTCCAGGGTGTCCAACACGGTGCTGAGCAGCTGGACGCAGGCCTCGTAGTCGGGTTTACTCGAGTGGTCGTCCAGCTGCCCGCTTAGCTGGTCATTAACAAGCGGCAGCAGTACGTCGCGACAATCTGGAGCCAAAAACAAAAGACAGATGCATTTTTTTAAAAATCAAGCCATGAACTTATCTTATACTTGAGCTCTTCTCCCCCTCATTCATTCTGTTTGAAATGCCAATCTGTGTTTTTGGGGTTTAAAAAAAAAAAACACCTGACCTGGTTGCTTGAAAAGGTCGCTCTCAATGATTTTACACATGCAGCCCAGTTTCTGACGCACAAACTGCGAGTCGGGGATGCTCTCGATGAACTTCGAGAGGAGAACGCTGCAAAGAAGGAGGAAACGGAGGAACGAGGCTGCTGTGACAATCACAGTGCAAATCCCTTTCACAACTTGTGATTGTAGCTGCTGAGAGCTAATGAGGAGCTCGCGCAGGACAGCCCTGATTTTACAGTGCCGAGAATTAGAATAACCCCTTTACTCTGAAGTAAGCATAATCAATTGCGCTGAGACAGGCGATTAGCATTCCCTGTCGCGCAAAACCCTCTGGAGAGTTACCTGAGCTCCACGGGATCAAACACAGTCTGGATGTCATTAATGATGGTGGGGAGGTATTTCAATATTGCCCCCTGCAACAACAACAACAACAACAACAATTAAAAAAAAAAAAGCATCAGACTGCAGCTTGGGGAGGTTTTTACTCCTTTTTTTTTTTTTTTGTTCTCTAGTAAAACAAACAGCGCTTTCCCTCGATTTACTGAAAGCACCAACAGGGAGTTCTCTTCATATTGCTGCCAGTTACGCAACTTTTCAATAACAGCCATAACAGCGCGAGGTGCTTTCAACTGGATCACTGAACTCCTTCATCCAGAGGTCAAAAACAAGACAGAAAATAAGCAGAAACTGCACACTTCACCTTTATCTTCACTCCCTCGTCCAGAGGTCTGTCCATGAGCGTGTTGAACGACAGGAAAAGCACGCGTATGGAGTTGGAGAAGGCGCTCGGATCTTCGCTGTTTTCAGGAAATCTTAAAGAAAACAAAACAGGAAATCAGACTTTTTTTTTCAGAAACCAAAGTACATTTCATGCGAAGTGAATTCATGCCCACATACCTGAAGGAGAGGACTCTGGACTGCACAATAAACCTGAACAGATACTTGAGGGCTTTGAGGGCTGTGTAGAGGCGTTCTGTCAGGGACGGCTCCTCGGGATGGCCCACGTAGTAGTTTAGCACTTTGGTTAGCTTCCTGAGAAAAAGGAAGAAGTCTGCTGTGTGTAGGGGTGGGTGTGTCTGTGGGGGGTTTCCTGCTAATTTGAAGGAGTGAAGCCAAAAAGAAAACCTTGTGCAGGTGTGCTCACCTGTAAGCCAAAGTGGCGCTGAAGTGCTTGCTGATGTACGTTTCCAGGACGGGATTAAAATGCTGGAATTTGATGTCCCCAATAAGTGTGATTATGAATACCTGGCGATAAACAGAAAGACGGTAAAAAATTAAAATCTGTCTTTTATGTACACCGTCCTCCACAGTCACGGCCAACTTGTGTAAAAATGTCTAAAGAGGCTTGAATTTAGCTTTTATCACTTTCGCTCAATTTTACACAGAAAATATACTGCAGTTCTTTTACCGGGGTTGGGGTTAATCACAAAAGCTAAATGGATGGCTCATTTTCAGTTTTCTGGCAAGATGCTCACTGTTTTTATTTAATAACAGGTCCACAGCATCACAGATCCTCCAGTAGTAGGACATTTTGAACATCATTTCAGGTTGCTTTGTTTTTTGGGTGAATATGTCCAAGTAAATTATGCAAACTTTCAAATCCCAAGTAGCAACTAATAATGTAATATCAAGCAAAAACCTAATACCTGCCATTAATGTCATTTGAACCGTTTTATGTAAAAATCAATAACAGCGACTTTGCAAAAATATGCTATGGTTTTTGAGACAATGATATAACATTTTGCAAATAACTGTATAATAAAATGATGTCACATGATTAGATTTTGTTCTAAAAAAGCAACTTCTCTAACTATAACCAATATTGGTCAGACTGGTTTCATGTAGATAAACATCTTACAGCAGCAGATATTAGAAACTCCGTCACACAGTGAACGTGCCGGTAAAGGTTCTGCGCCTCGTTCGGACAAATCTCGGACAAAACAACCGAGATTTTGTTCAACAAATGATCCTTAATTTGGCTCCCAGAACCTTTAATAAGTGCTGCATATTACAAACCACTGAATAAATGAAAATCCGACGTTTTATTATATATGGTAGGGGGCGTTTTACCTGAAGGTGCCCCCATAAATCAGCCCCAATTCCCTTTGTGTTTGTCTCATTTAATTATCATACATATTAGTGTTAGTGAGATTGGCGTATTAAAAAAGGCCATTTTAACAAAATAATTTTTAACATATGTGTGTACGTTAAAGCTTGGGTTTTTAAGCATTTTTAGTTTAAAATCACATTACATTTATAAAACATGTTATTCTTTTAAAGCGTAGGGGTCCCAATAATCTGGAGGTTGACTTTAGGTCTACTGTTTCAGGTCTTGCTTCTGCTTTACATTAAGGGTTCGCCAGAGAAGTGGCTGCTAGTGTGATGAAGCAAACGCGCGCTCTTGCTTTTCTTTGAATTACCAAATTTGCAGCTGCAGCCAAAAGGCAGCCTTCACAGTGAGAAGGGGGGGAGGACATGATATCACTTAAATGTGGAGCTGGCAACAGCCATTTTCTGGCGTTTTCTTCTTGAAGGGATTCAGCTGTTTACATGAAAAACGCAGGAAAATTGCTACGCAAGATTTAAAAGGCTGAAAGAGAAGTTTAAATCCATATCGCTTTGTAGAAACAAGACAGCTGCTTTCGGAGGTCATAGGAAGAATCTGCTTTTGATGCCTCACACTTTAGCCTTAAATCTTTGTAAGGAGTGGAAGAAAAACATTTGAGAGAAAATCTGCATATTTCATCTGTCAGCTAAAACCTTTTCCTCCCCCGTGACTTATCCTGCATCTCCATGAAGGACTAACCAGGGCATCAAACACCAAAGTGTCGTAGGTCTCTTTTTCTGAAGTCTCCATCATGATGTTGAACAGAGCGTCAAGAGTGTCCTGGAGGAACTGTGGATGAAACAGAAATATGTTACACAAATGTCACTCAACAGAGCAGGAAACTGGTTTCATTTAAGCACGTGATAGAAATTACTTTAACAATCTCCCCTCCTTCCACTTCCATGAGCCTTTGCAAGATTTGGTCAAGATCCTGGGAATTAGACCTCCAGTTCAACAGGCCCAGCAGATCCACTACAAAAAAAAAAAAAAATCAAAACACATCGACAGTCAGGCAGAGGCATTGTTAGGATCATTAAATAGTTGAGATTTTATAATACAGCAGCATCATTTCTAACTAATTTAATATTTTTAAAAAAACAACACAAGAGATGTGCTCCGGGTTCTATGCTTACAAGTAGTTTTTGGATGAATAAATGCGTTCAAGATAGGTTTCTATTGATTGCAGTTGGAATGACAATCTAAGAAAAGCTTTAGGTTTGGAGTAATGAAAAAAAAAGTCACTGTTTAAATAGAAAATGACTTATGATATACAGTATATGAAAAATGAATTGTGCTCATTGTTGATGCACTGTACATTGCAGCAAATTAAATGTTTGTTGTTGCTCATTTTGCATGAGTTACATCATCAACGTTACCTTTTTCAACGTCACATTTTCCTTCCACCCAACTTTCCTTTATTATGTCTAAATGTAAGACTCTTTAGTGGCTTCTCCTAATTAGACAATAACTGCTGAACAAATGTTACGACTGCAGGCTTTCAGATGATTGCACAGGTTATAACATTTCTGTATTAATAAGCACTTTTATTGGTATTATGCTATATTGTTGTGTTTTGTTTTTTTCTTTGCCAATACAGTTAAAATTAACAGAAGTAATCACCAGAAATTTTTCCACATAGTTTTCACTTATTGAATTTGATTATAAAAACAATATTCTAATTTACTGAGATGCACCTGGATGCTCACGCACCGTCTTAGAAATGAGATCTCCTCGTTTTCACAAATGACCTCTTTTAGGTCTTGAAGCGTTTTCCTGCTCAGCCTCCATGTTTCTCCCTTCTTCATTTAGAAAAGGGGTTGCAGTTGCAAAGCTTTGGATTTCGTAGATGTTGTTTTACTTACTAAATGGCAAAACCACACCCTTTTTATTTTTTGTTTCATCTGTGCTGAGATTTTATATGAATCACTGCAAACAAATGAATCACTGCGTGTTTCTTGTGAAGTTCAGAATATACATGGCTATGCAGAAGTTTTCCTGTCATAACTGTTTCACTAAGAAGTCCTGCTTTATTGTGATCATTAAAGTAAAAGTTAGGCTGGATTTAATATTCAATAATTTATCCAATTATAAATTTTTTATTCAAATTTTTATTTTATTTTTTGCTTCTTCAGCCACCTGACACTAATTTATGAATTATTCAGGCACAAAGTTTCTAAATCGACTAAAGTATGATGCTTTTCTCACATCTTCTGTCAGGAGTTTTGAAGGATTTTTCCCCTCTTATTTAATTTTTACATTTTTTTTTTTTAGACTTGTCACTCCTTCTGTGCTCCAAGCTGTCAGCTCTGCTAATTTTTAAAGTCTATAGCCGCTGCACAATATGCCTTCGTGTTATAAAAGGTTAGGACAGAACAAAATCTAAAGGAAAACTTTGAGAGATTATCATAATGAAGAACTGCGAGCAAGAAAATCTCCTTATCTGCTCTAATAGAAACAAAAAATAATTTATTTTCATAAGTTATTTCATGAAAAATATCTGCTATTACAGCAGCAGCAGGATTAAGCTTCCTCTCCTCCACCAGACTCAGTCACACTTCTCTGGAAACCTCCTAAGAACGGTGAGTTACCTTCTGCTAAATCTTGTAATACCTGATCTAAGTCACTTTGAGGAAAATAAAAATCCCCTGCTGTGCAGGTTCACAGAGTAAAAACGGCAACATGCGTCTTTAGCACAGAATTGTTAGTTGCGGCTTTTCTAAAGAATGACTATAAAATACAGGAAAAATGGAACAAATGTGTTTCTTTAACAAATTTCAACACCAAATGCAGGTTTTTTTTTTGAAAGATTCTTTCCCTTAATAAATTAAATGGTCCTTTGTTGACTGATTTAATTAACCACTTTCTATAATTGTGACAAAGAATTCAAAAACAGAGGAAATCTGCAGTGGAGCACAAACTGTTTCCCAGCACCGTATATTTAACACTTTTCCTGAGATTCGCCGCTTTGGAAAAAAAAAAAACATTTGGAGCTTCAACCATTTAGTCCAGGTCCAACATTTCCTGTCCTCCTTCAATGCTGCGCAGCCGAAGGTCGCCTGTCACAAATTCAATTACGCTAATTCTGTTAAACTTTGGAAATTTAAATACAAATTTAATTAAACCTGCAGCTGGTAACATCGCCGCGTCAGCGTATTCTTAGCAACTGAAATCGTTTTGCCGGCATTTTAAAGAGATCTGTGTGGAGCTTCTCTTGCCGTCCTTCACAGGATGTCTGAAGGTCATTTGAGCTGGTTGCTCGTTTCATGAAGTAGATGAGGTTTAAAAAGAAAAAAATAGAGTCTAAAGCACTAAAACTTTCCACTACAATGTGGCTGTGGCTTTTAATAAAATGCCTGAGAAAGTGCATTGGTGTTTTCTCCAACTATATAGAGCAGGGGTGGGCAACTCCAGGCCTCGAGAGCCGGTGTCCTGCAACTCTTAGATGTCTCCTGGTCCAACACACTTCAATCAAACAGCTGAATCACCTCTTAAGTGCAGTGAGGTTCTCCAGAGTCCTGCTAAAGGCCTCATTATTTGATTCAGGTGTGTTGGACCAGGGAGGCATCTAAAAGTTGCAGGACACCGGTTCTCGAGGCCTGGAGTTGCCCACCCCTGATATAGAGCATAGAGTCATGAAAAAG
This sequence comes from Phalloptychus januarius, assembly GCA_902982915.1. Classification (NCBI taxonomy): domain Eukaryota; kingdom Metazoa; phylum Chordata; class Actinopteri; order Cyprinodontiformes; family Poeciliidae; genus Phalloptychus; species Phalloptychus januarius. The sequence goes on along the minus strand of CADWAE010000482.1, from coordinate 20,815,626 downwards.
TGACCCTCCTCCACTTGTTGCTGCACAAAACGGTCTAAAAAAAGAAAAAAAAAAAGGCTGTGAAGATTTTTCCTTTGCCTGCAAAACCAAAAAATCTCCTGCTGTCAAAGTGTCACAGCTCAAACATTTTTCAGTGGGGACATGAAAAAGTCAAATTGCTCAAATACAAAAAGTAAATGGAAAAATGAATAAAAAACAAATCTAAGACCAAACTAAATATTGACACGATTAAATGTTTAAGGCCTCACAGAAACCTTGTCCAAGTTATCCCACCATAAGTAAATGAAAAAGAAAAGAAAAGCTAAGCCCAAAGCTATTTCTGACAGGAGGCCCTTCAATTCCCACCGAGTCATTTCAAGGCAGGTAAAATTAGAAACAAGCCCGGCCGTACCGTTCTGGGTGAGTTTGGTGGAGCAGGTGAGCGTCGCGATCTGGAAGTTGTCTTTAGTCACTGGAATAAGCCCTGAATGGTGGAACGGCTTCCCGGTTTGCCTCTGGATCTGCTCCACTTCGGCCCAGGTGGCCGGCAGGCTGAGATAAACCTTTGCATCGTCTGCCTTTTTCACATCAACCTAAATTGAAAAAAAAAATCCACAACAGGGGTGGATGAATAATGAAGCACATTGATCGATGGAGATGTAATCTCATATTTATTGACTGAAAGAGAGGCCCGCGCATAATCCACCTGCCAACAGGCAGCTATTCATGACACCCGTTGCATAATTAGGATAATCGTGCTCATCTTTTACGCTCTGTGAATTTGTGATGCGAAACACTCGAGCGCTATCCTGGAACGCTACCTTGTAGACGAAAAGCTCGTGCCTGCCGTCTTTCAGCGTGGTCCCGTCTCCTCTCATTAGCTTGACGTACGCCATGCCGAAGGGCTTCTCTGATTTGTCCCTGGCTGAAGGATACACAGCAGCGTGAGACAGGAAGGAGCGGATTCACCTCCAGTTATGCTTAACGTGGTGGCAGGATCTGCCACAGGAAAAAATCAAAAAAATCATGACAAAAAGTAAACCACAAGAGTAACTCACAGTCCTGGGAGGATCTGTGTCGGAACATCACCCTCAGGTGGCAGCGGCACACGTCTTCAATGGGAATTGTCACCTTGCAAACACGTGGGGGGGGGGAACAATAGAGGGAAAGGTGTCAGATTGGTATGACGGGTACATTAAACACATGTTTTCTCTTAAGGATTATTTAGCTACACGGAGGCATCCAAAAAAATTCAGAAAAGCAAGCAAAAGCGAGCAGGGTGAGAGAACGTGAAGCGCAGAACCAGCTGTATTTATTGTCACATCTACTACAGATTTGGGAAAAGAAAGTCAATGTTTTTATTGTGTTAGTATAATATATTACTGAAAAAGAAATATACATGTGTAATATCTTTAATTTTTGAGTTATTCACATGGCGGAAAAAAAAAAATCTTATGTCGAGGAATCACCATTTTTTTGCCGCAACTAGTAATCTGGAAAACTCCCATCAAAAATTTGACTTGGATATAAATTGATACTTGAATTTATACCTTTACATGATCCAAATTCCTGAGTAATACCAAACAGTAATCCATTTGTTTCTGTTCCTGTTGCGTATAAATATCACATCGCACTGAGGCCAATTTCTTTTGCCCCTGGCTTCTCGGCTGACCCATATTTATGCTGTAACCAGGGATCACAGTGAGGACAGCAAAAAAGATCAGAAAAATCTCCAAAGCTCACTGTGACCTGCTGCTAAGCAGGAAGGAATGGCGTCTGAATTTAACTTCTTGTTGTTGCCACAAACATGTACAATGAGATGAAAAAATTTCGTCTTGGGGCCATTATTCCAATTCAATTAAAAAAATATTTTATTCATCCCAAAGGAAAATGAAATGTTCCCACAACTCCCATCGTCAGAGACAAGGCAGGGTGGGAAGGATTTCAAGTAGCAGTCAGTTTTCCAACTAATCTGACGAGGCCTGTGACTGAAGACACGGCAGCTGTAGGAAACGTGACACGACTCTCGTGACGTGCCAGCAGCTCAACAAGAAAGAGACGATATTTAACATATCGGTTTTTGATCAGCACTGCTAATCCGCCTCGTTTTCATTTGCTGCTCCCATGTTTGGCTGGACAGAGAGATATTGGATCCACTCGGTTTCCCAGCACGCTCTCCGCGTGGGTTTGCTGTGAAGCGAAGACAAGGATGTGGAAAAGCACTTCAAGCGAGATAGGGGAGGACATATGAGTCCGTTTTTACAGTGCAAAACATCAGCAACTTCTTGAAATATTAGAACATTTTCAAAACAAAATCCAGATAATTACGAGCAGCTCTGACTCAGCAATGACTGAAAACATATTTCAAAATGTGAGGACAGCACATTCCCTCTCTGTATGCTTCTGCCTCATATTTTTCCTTAATATCTGATAAAACCTGCTTAAATTAAGGGTTTTCGTCCCAAAAAATTTTAAATGCGGGGATCGTGTGATAAAAGATTAATTTAATTTCGAGGCTTAATAAACCCAATAGGAGAGCTGGTAAATCTGCTCTGTATTTATTAGCAGTTCCTCTGTGTGACGAGAGCGGCGCCGGTCCTGACAGATGAGCTTACCTTCACCGTTTCATTCCAACATGGCTGCTTCACCTGGTAGTAAATGACAGACTTGTACTCCGTTATGCCGTCGTAGCCGGCCCCGGGAAATATCGCTTTCTGCCAAAACATTGAAAAGAGGAGAGAAGTTTTACATGAAGGGAACATTATCAGAGCTTTCTCTGGTGCTGCGCTTGATATCCATCTGCTTTGACCAAAAAAAGAAAAAAATATATATATTAATTTTATATTTAATAAATATAAAAAATCTGAATCACAGCCAGGGACATAAACCTGTTGGTGTGGGGAAAAATATTAGCACAGAAAAGTGCGTATACTAGCAGTTCATTCAGACTGAAATATTGGGTTATTCATTTCTCCCTTTTCCATCGTCTGGTGAAATACAAACTTACCATCACTAAAATAAGTGAGGACGTCTGAGGTAGGAGCCGTGAGTCATTCATTTTGGAACTACATGGTCATGAAAATAAAATAAACAAAGCTTATCACATAACGACGCATCCATATGAAACATAAACCGGCAGACGCACCAGTTATTGACTAGATATTACAGGAAATCCTTTGCAGCCCCGGTAAAGTGTTACGATTGAAGAGAAACGGCATAAAAATATATTGGACACAAATTTATTCTGCAATGACAAACACAGCAGAAGTATTCAGCTCCTGTGAACGTGTTCTCATGTTACATCTATGATCTTCAGTGTATTTTACTGGGATTTATGTGATAAGCAGAGGCAGAGTAATGCGTAATTTTAAAATGGAAGGGAAAGGAGACATGGTGTAAGTTTTTCACAAATAAAAATCTGAAAAGTGTGGCCCTCGCGCCCAGCTTCCCTGAGTTAACACATGGCAGAGCCAACATTTGCTGAAATCCCCAGCCATCTAGAAACAGAAATTTTCCACCCAGTCTGCTTTGCAAAACACTTCAAAATCTCAATTTTCAAGAGCCACCATTCATTCTAAGTTCGTTTTCAAGGTTCGGACCTTGATCAGGACATGCTGAACCTCTGTCACAGTATTTTACAGCCTCTAACGGGATTTTCTAGCGTCAGCTTCCAGGCCTCTGCAAATACGAATGTTGTGGTTCACCACAAGGATGATGTTTCCCAACACATTAAAACTGCTGTACAAAATATTTTATAAAAAAATTCTTTTTTTTAAACATATTTTTACAAGATTGAGATCATCTGGTAACACTCCTGATCAAAAAACAATCAAAACCAGGAGGAAGGTCTTAGCACTGTCAATCAACCTTGTGTACACGCTGCTAAATGTGCTAACGGCAGAGAAATGACTTAACATTTCAGGAAAGCCGTTTATCTGCTGTCAGCAGTGGCCACGCTAACTAGCTTGACCAGTGGTGGCAGCCTCTGCTATCAGGAAGAAGCTGCAGCATAGCAGAGAGGGTATGAGCAGCGCACACACGTACATGATTGACGATGCCAAAACCCTTTTCCTGGCTATGACTGATTGTTTCTGATCAAACAGAGTAGCTAGCGCCGGTAAAAGGCAGGAGAGGTTGATTTTATTTTACAGATTATCCATCTCACATTATATTGTCACAACAAGGTGACAGTTTTAACAGATAGGTTAAAAAAACACTTTTGTTAGCTTCGTACTGCAGCTGTAAGTTGGTTGCAAGCCTTTTCTCACCTACATACATATGTCCTGTACCAGGAGCTCCCTAATAAAAATGCTCAACACACCTTTCAGACTTTCAAGTTAAGGTTTTGAAAAACTGTCTCGGATATAGACTATTGTGGCCTATTTGGAAAATGCAAACGCAGTAATTTCTTGTAACAGGAGGGCTGATCAAAGGCGCACAGAAAAAGGCTTCAGTTCAAATAAAAACCAAAGAGTACGCGTTGTGTCGACGATTTACCTCCATCGGATTGCCTTCGTCGTCATGCACGCTCAAAATGACCTCCACGTTTTTCGGGGTCTTCTTTTTACCTCGGTCAAACTCCCCCTGAAGCAATGTTACGTAAATGTCGTTCCTAACGTTTCCTGGAGAAAGAACAAGAGGAGATCATTGGGTGGACGGGCCAGGCATTCGCAGCACGCCCACACCTCTGCACAAATGAAGCGCGATCAGAGCAATGCCCAGCAACAAAGGCTTCAAATCCCACCTGGGAGGATGATCTCTGGGAAGCCCATTTTCCTGACGATGGCTGTGCTGCGGTCCACTAAGTGGGGGAAGTCCTTCCTGACTTGAGCAAGGTCTCCCGGGAGGAGCTTCAGGGTCACAAACAGCCCTGGCGGACGGCATGCAAAGAAATTCAATGAGGCAGACGCCAAAAGGCTACGTTTCGCAGATCCCTCACACCGATTTCAACTTTACTCCAAAACAAAAAGGGTTCATTTAGAGTGACCCTCGAGAAAGAAAAAGAGAAAAAAAACCACAGGGCAGAGCCGTCGTCTGTGATTGTTCCGCCTCACCCTGGCCTTTATGATTGACCTCCCGCGTGGCAATGACTTTGTTGAAGACAGCCGTGAGCGGCTCGTTCTCTCCTATGACTCTGGAAGGGATGAGCGGAGACATGATGATCTGCCTCTGGCGGATGTAGGTCTCCATGGCGATCCTGGGGGAGACATTTCGGAGTGAGGAAAACAACTAAATTAGCCGCCAACAACTCCGACAGGTGACAAAGGAACGGACGGCAGAGACTCGCACACGACGAGAGGCTCTCTCTGAGCCATTATGCTCCCAAGCATGCCATTTACTGCGGTTGAATGCAAGAGAGAAAGAAATGCTAACCATCTCAAAGCCGCTGAGGAGATGTGAAACAGTTTGTGACTACTATAAACAATTTGAAAATGGCTGCATTTCATAATAAAAATCATTCAATTGCATTTGAGATAATCGGAAAAGCTGCAAAACTGCCGTGATTCCTCGTAATCTGTAGTCAAACTCAAACACAAACATCCAGTAGCGTACCAGCTAATCTTGGTTATCAACGTGGATTTGGCCATTTGTCTGATTAGCCGTGTACTCAATGTAACTCTGAACGAGAAGCTTAGGGGTAAGTCACCGAATGTTGGATATTTGGCTTCCTCCAATTATCAAAATGAAATGTTTTATGAACTGTGAAATGAAGAGGCCACACATTTGCCCATCGTCATCGCCGTCTGCGAGCAAGATCAAAGAACCGTCCGATGATAAATTGGTTGCTCACTTTATCGCGGTTCGCTGGCTAATGCGTCTGTTGTGTCAATGGATGCGTCTCTGTTGCATTTTAGATTGCAGGCAAAATAAATGGATGTAATCCAGCTAATGTGAAGCAATGCTTGCAGTGTTCCTGTTTATGACCCAGACAAATTAAAAAAAAAAAACAAAAGCAGTTATCCATACGCAGGGGAAAAGGCAAAAAGCACTGTACTCAATTAACAAAATGAAAACAGGAAAGCAAAAACATGCAGGCCGGGCGTTTTTATGTACTGCAAGAGCCGTCAGATTCAGGTTGGATGAAATCCTGTCCTCTTACAGATCTTTCCTCATTACCATTGTGTTTCTTTTTTTTATTTTTTTTTTTACACTATATGCATAAATATTTAGCAGATAAGTAGTTCACCTCTTCATTATGTCTCAGGAAATTTTACAAGCTACACTGAGTCCAATGTTGTTGGATCGTTGTTCAGGGACATGTGGTGCAACGTAGAATAATCAACAGCTAAAAATCTTCCGGCAAGGAGAAACGAACCAAAATTTAGGATTCAAAAAACATGGAAAACTTTTTTATTATTATTATTTTTAGAAGGTTGCAGTATTTTTAAAATGACTAAGCTCTTAAGCCGTGATTATCCCAGAAAAAAAAAAGGAAAAAAGAAAAAAGTCCAAACACCCAAGGTGCAGTTGTAAATTCTCAACAAGGTTGTATAAATAGGATAGGAGAAGAAAAAGAGCGAAGAAGAAGTCAACATAAAACTACAATGAACACCTTATGCTAAAAAGCTGTTCAGAAATGCAATCGACTTGTAATGTCTAGACGTTGGCAAAGATGGATGGACCAAACGGACGGACTCATGTTTGGACAAACTGCACCACTAAGAGACAGACTGTAGAAAGTTTGACGACTAACCAGTTGGATCATTTTAGGGTAGAAATCAAGTCTTCCAGCGCAGACTTATACAGACGTCTGCAGCAAGTTTTTTTTTTAAAAGGAAGACGGCACAACTGATTGGTTCCTGGAAATTAACCAATCAGCTGGGAAAAGCCTCAAAACACACGACAGAACTACAGCTTTTATGGAGTTTGTGAACTTCTTCAGAAGCATAAGATTTAAAAACAAAAGAAAGAAGGGAAAAGTTCACTGCTTAGAGCAGGACAGCTGAACAAAAATACGACTCTATGGAAGAAATCCGGTTAGTGGAGAAAAGAGAGAGGCTGCACTGGGTACTTAACATTTTTTAGATGTCTAAAGTGTTCATTAGTTAACCCTGAGGAGTTCATTTGTTCGATTTTATCTAATTAAATTAGTAAGAAGGAATTTCTTCAGTCTTGGATTTATTTGAGAGAAATGATGCGTCCTGAAAGTTTCCAAAGAATTGTGCACTCACATATCCTCCCACTGAGAACGTTAATGGTCACATTTCCTTCGTTAAACATTTAATCTTCAAGTGTATTAACGCTCGGCACTGAAATAAAACTTCCCTAATGATTGTGCACACAGTGTGTTTGCCACACTGCAGATATAATGCTTTGCTGAAGTACTCGTATCAAACCACAAATTTAAAATTACTTTATAGTGATTTTACATTATGGACCAACGCAGTGCAAATTTGTGACCTCGATGAAATATAAAACAGTTTTCAAATCTACAGATAAAAATCTGTGGGATGTTTCTGTATTCAGACCCAATACAGAACCTCCTCACTTTACAGCTGCAAGACCTTTTGGGTGAAAACTTCTTCCAATGCTGTTGATCTAAAAACTTCTTGCATGCTTCCTTTGGTGATAAAACGCATCCCCGCATCATGATGTCACTATACCTTGCAACAGGGATGCCGTTTTGTCGTGAGGGTGGTGTGCACGTCTCTTCTTGCAGGAGCTGCTCTGAGTTTTTACGCTCGCTTGTGGTGGATTTTGGCTTGTCCTAAATGGAGTTGATGCACTAACGCGGACACGGAAACACATTTGCAGAATAATTAGTAACGTCACAAACTTTTCCATTTCACTGATGGGTTCTGTCAAACTTGTAAAACAGAGGGGCGGACTCTCCACTGGTCTGAGACGTTTGGTTCATCTCATGGGTATCTTGTTTTGTAGAGCCATACCGTCAACATCTGGTCAAGTTATGCTTTTCATTCCCTTGAGTCGCTAGGACTCGGCAATTCTCATTTTATTTATTTGTTGTTGTTTTTTTCTACATTTTAAAAGTTTGCTCAAAATGTGCAAGCAAATTAGATGGAATTACATCTACTGTGTTCGCCAACTCTGCATAAATCTCACCAGAGTTTTCTGCATGGCCGAGTATTTTTGGTCTAGTTTTTTGAGCAAATATCCTAGTAGGACAAAAACTGATTTACGAGTAACTTCACAGCAAGATAAACGAGCATGTTTCAAGTTAATAATTCCTTAATATTGATGAAAAAGTACAAGTTTCGCTGCCAGATTATTTCACTTACAAAAAACTATTTTCCCCCAAGTTAAAAGTGAAATACTCTAGAAATGGGACAAGTACTTTTTAAATCAATATTAAGGATTTATTGACTTAACCCATGCTGTTTAATCTTGCTAAAAAAAGTCTGTTGTAGGTTAGTTTTGTCGATTTTGCGGTTTTGCAGTGTATTGTTCTCAACCTAAAAATTGTGTGTGCTTAACAGATGTTGCACAATAATCCAAACTCTTAATGATAATAAAAAATTCTTCTCTAATACAACAAGGCACTACTTTGTACTGGTCACATTGGTTGTTTAATGTTAGAAATGTTACTACTCAAAGGGGACGAATGCTTTTTCCAAATCCATGTGACAGTTTTCATTTTCAAGCTTCTCTTCTGTGAGACAAGTCTTGCAGAGGACACACGAAAACCAGAGGGGAGCTTCATGCGGTTAAAATCAGGAAGTGAGTGTGCACATGTAACCTACAGGAGGTGGCATTAATACAAAACAGAGCTCAGCAGCACTGTGGCTCGTTTGTGACACATTTTCTCACAAAAAACCGGCAGCGCATCTGAACCGGCTGTCAGTATTGGCTTCAATGGTTTTGGCGATAATTTCAGAAGCCCGGCAGCGTTTCAGAACCACCCAATCAAGTAGATATCGGTGCTTCCCCGTCATCCCACTCTTTAGTTTTACTAAAATTTCATTTAGCGTGACCTTTTTGTGGAATCGTTTTCGAACCATCCAATTTGCTGTTGGGACAGCAAAATGCGTCGCCGGGTGTTAATGAACGAGAAATTCATTTGTCACGGCAGGAGAAGACCAACAAAGGATCTGGCGGGTTTAATTCATCCTCTGCGCCACAAATAAAATATAACGAACGGTCTTATTTGCATGCAAACCTCTGAAGGCCGCTTCAATTCGGCGGCGGAGAAAAATGACGCACATGTAATATTTAAAACAATTACCCAAGCATTTGATAGATCCACAGTTATATTCTGGGCTAATAAAACCTGTTTGTTTTATTAGAGGGGGAGGAGAAGATGCAGCCCATTTACAAAGCAGTGAAGAGAAACAAACCACGGTTCAATGCACTCAAAATTTGGTTTACACAACAAGCATCAACCAGGCTGTGTTTATGACTCTTCCATCTAAGATCTCTGTGAAAACACCATCCTGATCCCCCCTGCTGTGCACCAGCCACCAAAGCCCGGTTGGCCTATGGCGAGCGGCAACACTTGGGAAGTTTGTTTTCCTTCTTTCCTTCTTTAAAAACAGCATGATTGGGAAAGAAAAAAAGATGGAGACAAAGGGAGAACACTAGTCTAAGCTCCGTGTTCAAGTTTCACTGAAGGTGGCGTCACATAAATGAAGCATGACAACATGAGGAGACTCACTGCTGAAACGGGATGAAATGCTGCTTGTCCTCGTCGTCTATTTTGCCGCGGGCGACGTCTGTTATGTCCATCACTGCAACGATAAACATGTCGGAAGGATCACAGCAGGGTTTGGACACTTTTCAAGTAGAAACGCACACAAAAAAAGAAAACTAAAGAAAAGTGTATTTTCTTGCTTTTATTAGCTCGGCAGCTTCATTTCTCCCACCCCAAAAAAAGAAACTCTAGGAACATTTTTCTGCATTTTTACAAGAGGAACTTTCCCAGCTTACAGTGCCAGCTGCATTTATTGACATCTATCATGCAGATGTGCACAAAGCTTTAAAAATAATTTGACTTTTATTACACTGGTGGAATCTCACAATGAAAGCAGTTAGAAGAAGTTCATTTGTATTTTACCATAATTACATTTTTTTTACCCTCTGTTTAAAAAAAAGAAGCAATTTTAAAACAGAATCACCAATGATATAACATCCATCTAACAATGCATTTGAACTAAATGCATGACTAGTAACAATTGCATGACTTTTTATAAGATTATAAGTGTATCGTTTGTATTTCCCTGGGATATAAATATAACGTGCCTAAGCTACTAAAAATGGGGGAAACAAACATAGCATTTAAGTAAGGCAGATCTTCATATGTTAGGAAATGTAAAAAAAAATAAAAATAAAGTTCACCCCAAATTTTCAGAGTTATTAAGTTAAAATATAATGCTTACTTTGATTAGGTTAATAACTTTGCTTTAAGTTGTCAAGTTTAACAAATTAAAAGAGGACTTGGGTGCATCAAAGAAACATTTTTCAGTAAAAATCAGTGAATTGATGTGGAACTATTTAATATTAAAGCTTGATTATATAAAAGATTAATACATTGTGTTGGACTTAACATTTTTCATTATAAGAAGATTTTTAATTAGTCGTTAATAATTTTTCTCTAATGAAAAAGCAAAAAGTTTCCATCCACATCAATCACCCAGATTGAGGGGTAAGATTACATAATTTTTCTATTTATTAGTCAATAAATAGATTCTTTTTAAAAATCATTCCGAGGGCCACAAATAGCCACCAGGCTGAACTTTCTGATTTAGAAGAATGGTTGAAGACGCCCTTCTCTAAAAATGCTCCAGTTTTTTGAAATGTTGCATAAGAAGACTAAATTCTTCCCTTTTGGCAAAAACAAAGGCAGGAGAACCCATTAACAGCAGGGGGACTCTATTGCATCACTGGCGACGTTGCTGAGAACATGAAACACTCATTTCTCCAAATTAAAGATGAGACTTTTCAGCTTGAGATTTTGCTGCTGCAGGAGAAAAAAGAGAAAAAGGTGAACATTGCCGAGTTTCTTGGCATGTGCAGCTGAACAGATTGAGGAGTTCTCGATCTCCTGAGCTGATAAATTCCTCTAAATTCCACCCGGTTCTGCTGCCAGCGTGGCTGTGTTTTTATTTTTTTGTTGTTGTTTTCTTTTTTTTTTTTACCCTTTTTCCTGGCTATGACTAATAGTCAGATTTTTATTCCATTTGCTTAAGAGCTGGAGGAAACCATTTCTCATTCAACTCACTAACCATCTGGCCAAAGCCTGAAAGCCAGTTTCCACCAACTCTCTCGCCAGGGCAGAGCAAAAGCGTTTTCTGGGTCAGGAAACAGGTGTTCCCCTTTCTTTTTTTTCTGTTTTTGTTCCATCTTTCATTCCTGCATCTTAAAAGAACCGACCTCTGCCAGCTGCATGACAACAACAACAACAAAAAAGGGGGCTTTTATTACCGGTGATTATGAAGAAATATTAGCTGCTCACCAGCGACGCCGAACGGCCTCCGTAAGCCACCTGTTTGTTTTTTGCCCTCTTTGAGCTCCATGCTGCCCACTCTGATGATCTGGCACACCAGGAAGAGCCGCTGCCTCATCAGATCGCTGCTGCTCAGGTCCTGGACGCGAGGAAGGCAAACAAAGCTGATTGGCGGTGACATACGAGGTGCATCAGATACAAAGGCAGTGACCTTCTCCTGTCATCGATAGTTTATTATGAACGATCACATGGTCAGAGACGAAGACATGACAGTAAAGGTTACAGGACGAGAGCACGGCGCAAATGCTGGGAGAAAGTATGCCGATACAAGCATAACTGTGTTCTAGTATCTCAGCTTTTGTTTTTATATACATTATATATACGTATGCATCTCAATAAATCAGAAAATAATAGAAATCTGTATTTTACTTATTTGGTTCAAAAAGTAAAACATTCAGTTCACTTTTTCCACATTTTATATTTTAAATTGTATTAAATTAACTTCTTTCCTCAAAGTTCTGCAGACACTTTGACAATATGGAAAATATTTCTTGGATATATGCGACTTCTTGGTTTTTGTTTTTAATAATTTTGCAAAAACACACAGTTTAAAATACATTTGTTCAACGTTAGAATATTTGTAGAGATCTCACACTGTTCAGTTCTCAATTGTCCGGCTCAGGTTTGGCGGATGCTAACTTTAGCATGATTAGCAGCAATTTGTGACGGCCAGCTGTTCCAGAAATGTTCATTCACTGAATGTCACATAAGCTAACAAATCCAGAACTATTTTTCGTTCTTACTTGCTATAAATGAACTCGTGAGGGAAGACAGTCATTTAATTCAGTTTGGCAAAAGGCTGCAATGTCACAAAACGTGGAAAAAGTGAAGCGCAGTGGATGCTTTCTGAGCAGGCAGCTCAGATTTATTACATATCTTAAGCATTTGTTTTTAATTTTCGACATTTACGGCTGGCAGCTAATCGAAATGTCAAATTCTGTCACAGAGAAAGGGGGCTAAAGTCCTCAATTTTGTCCCTTCGCTGGTGAAATCTCCATGCGTTAGAAGAAAGTGACTCAGGCCAACACAAGGCGCCATCTTGGAAAATAAACTTTGTCCATTTGACAGACATTCTCCAGAAGAAAGGAAACCACTAAGGAGCAATGATAAAAAGCTGGCTGTTCACAAAGTACTGAATCCAACAGAAGGTTGAATTGAAAAGAAAAATGATTGTTAAAAATAATGGTACACATTAAGTCGTGAGAAGATGGTCCATACAATTGTTAGGGAGAAATCCACTGTGGACTGAACCTGGAATTAGGGCTTCAACAGGGGCTATACACACAGATGTATCAGGAAACGAGCCGCAACCACTGAGTTTCTTGTGTTCAAAAAAAAAAAAGACGGTTGAGAAGTGTCTCAACTGGACCGAGGAGAAAAATGACAACTTTTTCTCTGCGCTTCAAAGCCCTCTTTTTAGATGAAACTGCATTTCATTTGGAAATCACGGTCCCAGCATCTGGAGGAAGACTGGAGATTAATCTAAGCTGCTTGAAGTCCAACGTGACGTTTTCTACAAACGGCGACACTTCGAGAAGCTGTGTCATCTGTGGATGTTGGTCCGCTGGGCTTTATGGAGTCCAACATCTCAGCAGTCGCGCACAAAGAGATTTGACAGCGCTTCTCTCTGCTTCCCTGTGTTGACAAGCCATAAAGGGGGATGCTGGTTTCATTTTAGAGCGGGAACTAGCTCTAAAATGACTGCCAAGCTAGGTTGCCCCACTGAATGTGATTAATTGTCAAGAGGGAGACAGCAATATCTCCATGCCACGCTGCATTGATGCTTAATTCATGTAAAAGGAACCCCAACCAGGTGTTGGGTGTAAATCCTGCACTGTACAGCGACATGCTTTTCAGTAGGCAGACATTTAATCGATTATCTTCATTTTATTCTCCTCATCCAATATCCAGATTGTTTCAGAAACTGAATTTTGCGGGTTTCATCAGCTGTAAACTGAATACTAAAAACATCCGACTTTGTGTCTGAAGAGTCTGCAAAGTGCCTGGCATTTTAATTCAAAGGACACAAATTATTAACTTTCATATTCCTTTGATTCTGCTCCAAAACTCCTCTTCCTGGTAGAGCCGTCGCTTGTTTTCCCCGAACTGCCGACTCTCTGAACACAAGAAGCGGACAGCGGCGCAACTCCTTCACCTAGCCACCCGTGAAAGTGAGTAATTTACCAAAACCGTCATTAAATTACGAGTGATCTAGAAACAAATAGTCTTTCTTGCTCAGATTTCAGGTGAGGGTCAGACTGTTTGCATCTTTAAAACCAAGGGAATACAGTCAGCAGATTGAGACTCAGTTACCGTGAATAAGGCCGGCAGGTTGTTGAGTTTTTCAATTTCCTTGGGCATTCCCATACTGTCCCAGCGCACCAGGAAGTTCTCGCTGCATGAATTCAAATAGGAATCACAGTTAGACAGCGCATTATCTGAGCCATCGGAAGAAGTGGAATAATGGAAGCAAGCCATGCAGCAGTTCTTCATAATTTCCTTCCCATCACCTGATAAACAGAAAACATGCATCACATAAATCTTAAAACTACTTGCACTATTTGATTAGTAACCATGTCATCTCGCAGTTCCCAAAAGAGCTTTCCGAAAATCTTGACTCTTAAAAATGAATGAGTTGAGCTTATTGTCGTAATTGTCGCCTAATGCTCCCGCGGTCGAGCCGCGTTCAGACTCTTGCTTTTATTTTTAGTTTTACGATATTAAAATTCATAAAAATCCATGCTGTTTATAATCAGTGCTGTCACTTCCCAAGAGCAGGCACGGCAGCGGCTTAGCTGCAAAACAAAGCTGCCCTCCATTTTTAAAAAACCCACATAATATCCTGCTTGAGGTCTCGGTGGCGTATCTGTGACGTGCAGGGCCGCAATTACCAGAATGTGGGGCCCTGGGCGACAGCCAGTTTTGGTGCCCAAATTACCATATTTAAATAGCTACATGCGGACAGTTAAAAACATACTCTGTTTAAATAGAAAATATTTTTCACCTAACTTTAATCAGATTAAATGCTTCCTGTCAAATGTTTCCCAAATGCCAGAATAATGGCACTTCTTTAAAATCTGAAGTTTACATATTGTCAACTTCCTAAAATAAAGGCCCAAGTTTGTTTGTTTTTTGACAAAAGTGGTTGTTTCTGGTTTTTTGGGGTTTTTTTTCCTAAATCATCTTTTGCTAATAAAAAGGGGGTGACTTTTTTGTGCCAAAATCACATTTCAGCAGAATTGTGGAATTACACAAATCTGGTTCATTCTTCGACAAGATTGCAGAATCCCAAAGAATGCCAAAAAGTGATTTTGAAAAAATAAAAATAAAAAAAATCACCATCTCTTTCTTTCTAAAAGATGTTTTAGGCATACAAAAAAAAGAAAAAGAAAAAAAAACTTTTGGCAACAAAGAAAATGACATTGGCTATTATTTTAGATGGGTTACAACATACAAGGAGAGGAAGAGTGACATGAAGTAAATCCTGAACCAAATGGGCTGAAAGGCCACTCGCAGAGGAAGAAGTCATTACTTCAAAAGCAGTTTCAGTTTGCAGATGCTCTCTGGTATAAAGACCTTCATATTTTTTAGGTTTGCCCTGTGGCTTGATGGAGCTAAAACTGTTTCACCATATTGCCCGTTGTTATATTTGGAGGGCAAAAAAACACCAGAGCATGAGAACGCTGGCCACTGTGAAGTACGGGGTCGGCAGTGTCATGTTGCATGGGGGTTCAGCTGCTTCTTCGTAAAAATGATGAAGATAGAGCATCATTTAGAAATATTAAAGAAACATCTAAAGATGTCAAGCAGGAAGTCAAAGTGTGGACACAAATGGGTTCTCCAAATGGGGACTGGTCGTTAAGCGTGCCACCAAATTGGCTACAATGTGGCTTAATAGCAATAAAGACAGAAAGAGAAATGGTTAAGTGTTTTTATAGTGGAGAGAGCTTAAACCTGTTTATTTTTTTGTTCTACAAACAAAATCATAAACAGCTTAAATCAGAAAATGACATCATTCGCACACATAAAATACTGTTGCAGAAAATGCTCTATGGTTCCTGTTGTTGCCTCCGTCATGTTCTGGGCTTGAATTACTGTCATATTCAGACAAATTTTTTGTTGTTTATCAGCACAAAAAAGCCCAAAACACTTAAATTGAAAGCCTCACAGTAATTAGGTTTTATTTGATTTCTGTGAGAAATCAAATAAGAAATCGTCTAAAAGAATACATAAAATATCCATGCATTTTAATAAAGGAAAACTAAATATTTCCACCCAGAATTGGATTCCCAGATTGCTGCACTGGTGAGTCCGGCCCAAGGTTGGCAAATCACCTCTAAGACCTCGCATCTTTGCTTTACACCTTTGCATTTACATCACGTAGCAGCAAAAACCGATTAAAAACATTCCTCTTAAGAGGGACAGTTTTTCTCTGAAAGCTGAAAGGAAAACCCATTTCAGCCTGCAAATCTGAACTGCTCACTGAATAATACATCTTTAAATTCAAAGCCTCCCCAAAAAAGAGACACTAGTTTTTTTTTTTGTGCTTTTTCCTTTTTCTCCAAAAATTTATGTTGCAACGTCATAAAGCCCAAAACATGCTTTTAAGCTCCTAAACAATGCATTTCATTATATTATTCCACCCTCCGCATATTTATTTAATGTACTGCTGCAGCTACTACATCAAGCGCAGAGTTACAGGACAGTAATGAACAACCTTTATAGGGTTTTATTATTCATAGCTGAAAGAAATTCTTCATTTATCATGTTGTAACTTTTGCTGGGAAGTGACAGACCAGGGGGAAGTGGTAACATAGTGTAGCGTTAAAATCAAAAGACCATTTTATAGCAGCTTTACAACCAATTAGAGGTAAATTATTGACTCCGGGTAACGCAAATTAATATCACGCAAGCGACATTCACGCCTACTGACCTGATAAATTCGGACTGGTCGGGATCGTAGAGAGACATGAGCAGCTCGGCGTCCTCCCCAATGTTGCACACAAAGTTCTTCAGGTTCATGAGGAGGCTGTAGGTGTGCACGGAGCTGAACAGCGTCTGTCGCCTCATCTCCAGGTTTTGCAGTCTCGTCTGCGTGGAAAAACGAGTCGGCGTGAGTGAGTGCGAGGCCTTCGCCGGAGCCGGCAGCCGCGGCGGGCTGAAGCAAACGGGAGTCGTGCCTTCTCTTCCTGTATCCTGTCGTCCACGCTGCGGGACGCCGTCTCGTGGGCCTGAAACAGGCTGACGGTGCTGGTCCGGTCGGGATCCAGCATGTTGCCCGCCTCGTCTCGGACCACCAGGTCCAACCCGAGAATCCTGCGCAGCAGAGGCTCAGTCAGCAGTGGCTCAGGCATACACACAGTGTTGAAAACATTTCTTAAAACTCCTGGTACAGATGTGGGGAAAAAAAACCTAAACTTAAATTCTGTATTCAGTCATTACTAAAGAAATTAGTAAAGAAGTGTAAATACAAATCTATGCCACACTTTTCAGATTCATTGGGGGAAAAATAGCTGAAAATTATTTTTTTTCTCCATTTTATATACTCCCACTCTTACTAAATTATGCACTAATTTGTGCCCGTCTGTCACATAAAACACAATTTCAATATGTTAAAGCCTGTGGTTATTATGATGAAACTGTAAATGTACTCAATTCAGATTGGTAAGACTTTTCAGTACAGGTTTGTGTTGCTGCATAAAAAGACACATTTATTTTAAGACTTTTTACACAACTTTACCAAGAGTGCCCAAAAAATAAAAAAATGTGCCCAGCACTGTAAACTTCACAGTTCTTCCAGCAGAATATATTTCTTTTAGGTCCGTTGAAAAGAGCAGGAGCCATACCGGTTTCCATAATCAATCTTTGCTGTGACTTTCTTCTTGAGCTCCACAAGGTCATCCTTGGGCAGCGTTCCTGACACAATCTGAGATCGATACTCGATGAGGCTGTAGGCCATCTGCTGCACACTCCTGAACAGCATTATCTTGTTTGCCTGTCAGAAAAACATGTGCACGCTTTGTTATATGTGCGCCGCAGTTCAGAGGAAGAAGCAGCAGTGAAACCTTTTTTCTCAGCTAAAAAAAAAATAAAAAAATTTAAAAAATGAAAATGTATCCCAGCAATGAGAGAACTGTGTGTACTGGAAATGGAGTGATCCACACGTACCACGAAGAGCTTTTGCCATATCTGCACCCATTCTCTGAGGGTAGCCCCTATCTCTTGCACCAAGGGTAAATCTGCAGGAATAATTATTTCCTGTTGGCTATAAGCCACAAGGAGAGAAAAAAAAAAAAGTAATGAGATATCAGAAGAGCAGTTCGTCGCTCACAGATCATGTCTTATAATCTGGAATGACTCAAGCGCATTTATTTATTTAAAAAAATTTTTTTTTTTACATCCAAAACAGTCAGGACGGTTGGTCTGCACTGCCACG
Organism: Phalloptychus januarius; assembly: GCA_902982915.1. Taxonomy (NCBI): domain Eukaryota; kingdom Metazoa; phylum Chordata; class Actinopteri; order Cyprinodontiformes; family Poeciliidae; genus Phalloptychus; species Phalloptychus januarius. The sequence continues at coordinate 20,797,750 of CADWAE010000482.1, read as the reverse complement.
AGTAGCATTACTTAATTCTTACTTATGATAATTACAAGTGTAGCGCTTCTGCTACTGGCAGACAGAAACGCAACACGGCTAACTCAGAGCAAAGTGGATTATCGTCAAAATGAAGTGCTTGCTGATTTGTGATCTCACCCTGTTCCCTCGACTGTGGCCTCTTTCAAGTGGATGTAGGAAGCCGGGAAAATGCCCTGAGGAAACAATAAGGAAGCAATAGTATATACATCCGCATCACAGCATGAGCTATAGCGCAACGTAGCGCTTGTGATGTCCATACCTTCTGCGCCTTCTTTCTGAGTGTGTAGCCTCTATACCAGCCTGGGGATCAAAAAGGGACAAAAAAAGAAGTGGCTTGCAAAGTCACATATACACATTGTATAGGACATCGCTCTAAGATCATGTTTCTAGAGCGGTGAACAGGGAGACGTCACGGCTGCCACTCACCTTCTAGCTTCTCAAGTATGTTTACCGTGTCCCCCACCTGTAGACGCAGCTCCTGTTCGCCACGGGGGTCATAATTGTAGATTGCTAAGGGGGGGGGGGATAAAAATAGCCGTTTCATTACTGTGGCAAAAAAAATTAAATAAAACAGAAGTGCTGCTTACAAAAAAAAAAAAAAAGAAAAGTGATTTCAGCTGACTATTTTTTTTTCTGGGATTAAAGAAAAATCCTGCCCCTCAATCAATTCCGACACAGTGAGTGAAGCAAAAAAAAAATACATATATATAATCAATAAATAAAAGTTCTGCCTTCCGGAGTTTCTCACCAACAAATCAAGCCTCGTTGTTGCTCTACAGAGGATCTAAAGCTGAGATTTATTCCTCATCTGGCTGCCGTTTCTAACAGCAGCCTGAGTTTTAGAGCAGCCAGCTTGAGTGACTCAGACGTCCGAGGTCCTTTGAATATTTTCAATTGAATCTCACGCCTCCAGGCGGGGTTTGGCGTCTCACTGGGCTGCTACGCTGTGAAGCCGCAAATAGGTAAAAGACTGGCAAGTAATTTTGAATAAAAACGTCAGTCTTGTGCTATTTAGGCAAAAGCTGCAGTTTGCGTTGTTTGTTTTTTTTCCAAGGAAAAGAAAATCAACATGAATAGTTACTGCTGCTAAAGCAATGTAACACATTGAGTATTGCAGCTAGAGCTTTATAATATTTATTTGTCAGACATTAGGGGCAAGCAAAACTTAGAAATGATTGCAAAATACAAAGAGGACACCAGATTTCATGTCAGTTTGAAGTTTTTTTTGCAAGTGCACAGTGCATTGGGAAAGTATTCACATCGATTCACTTTTTCCACATTTTGTTATGTTACGGCTTTTTTCCAAACTGTTAAATAAAGCCCTTTTCTCAAGACCCGTTTTGGAAGTAAGAGAGGAAATAGTTCTCGAGTTGTTCGCTTGCATGACAGATTCAATAAACACTTCTGGAGAGGCTTGCCACAGTAAACGGCTAACTGTTAGCCGCTAATGACGCTACAGCTGGCGCCAAACCTTCACTGGCGCCAGCTGTAATTGAGATTCTTTAAAAGGACCTGCAAGAGCATCGTAATATTAAAAACATTTTTAAAGAAACATTTTAATTTTTTAGGTGGAAAAATACTGGGACCACCTTACAATGAGATGAACTTAAAAAAAAAAAAAAAAGTCATAAAGACATAAGTTATAGAAATGATAGAAAATAGAGTCTTCTCGTCTCTAAACGCTGCCGCTTATTTGTATATTTGTAAAAAAAACACAAAAATATATCTTAAGTTTTCCAAAGAATATTAGTAAAGTGTATTTTTGTTCTAATGAGCCCAACATCATGTGTGTGGTCTCCTAAGCCACTCCAAGCTGAGTGTATTGCTACACCATAGTTTGTAACGTTTCTTATTTCAGAGAACATTATAGACTTTTGCCCTCACTAAAATGATAACTGGAAGTTAATTAGTCAGAATCTATAAATTCTCTGCTTTGGCAGAGCTAGAGTTGAATTGAGGTTTTCTGAATTTCACTGGAGTTTTTTTTTTTTTTCTAAGCAGCTTTTTAATCAACTTCAAGTTTGTCAACTATAGTTAAAAACTTCACCATAACGAAAGTCTTGGGCGGCCCATCTTTAGTTTTCAAAATATATTTACTCTTTCCCCAGCATCTCTCCTGTCAGAGAAGGACAAGCGTAGAAGCCAACATTCAGCCAGCAAGGTCAGCAGTGTGCAGCAACAGGTGGAAAAGAGTTGAGCAGCTTTACTCTGACATACAGAAAAATTACTTCAAGTTATTCTTTGATTTTGGGCTGCACAGAGGCACCATTGTCTTGCAGCAAGATGGTTCTGCTGCAAGGCATCTTTCTGAATGGATCTTTCTGCATGTAGTTTGCATGTTCTCCCTGTGCATGTGTGGGTTCTCTCCGGGTACTCCGGCTTCCTCCCACAGTCCAAAAACATGACTGTCAGGTTAATCGGTCTCTCCAAATTGTCTCTAGGTGTGAGTGCGTGTGTGCATGGTTGTTTGTCCTGTGTGTCTCAGTGTTGCCCGGCGACAAACTGGCGACCTGTCCAGGTTGTCTCCGCCTCTCGCCCAGAACGATAGCTGGAGATAGGCACCAGTAACCCTCCTGACCCCAGTAAGGGACAAGGGTGTATAGAAAATGGATGGATTCTCTGATGTGCTGTCAAAAAGTATGAGGAAAAAGTTTGCACACTTTGAAAATGTAACTGTAAAATGTAAGCAGCCAATGAGCTGATAGCGTTTGATCATCCGCCTTCATGCCGGCCTTTGACAAATAGTGTCACCGGTTTAGTTTTTGCCAAATGGCAGCACCTGCAGACGCCGTCCTCCTACCGGTGCTGCTGAAGGCAACAGCTTTCCTTCTCACCTCCAGCCTGCACATTTATGGCAGGGATCGCTCAGCCAGGCATGTGCTAACCAACCAAAGTGGCATTGCGAAAGAGAAGCCCTTCTCAAACAATGCTCCTGCAGGTTGAGGACTTTGTCTTGACATGAGGGAGTCGCAGCTGCGCGCGCAGCCGCTTAATCTCGCAAAGCGGCGCAGGAACTATGAGCAGAGCCTTGCCCCGACTTGCATGGCGTTGATGCTCGTTACTGGAGGCCAGATTTCTCGGCACGCTTCGACTGGCTCGGCTCATCACACCTCAGCCTGCATGCGAACATTTGACAGATCAGTGAATGTGTGTATACGTGTCCTCTCTGTGACTTCCTTCACAGAGGAAGCTTTTCCACTAGCTTGATGGACATTCATCCCAAACCATCCCCATTGTACAAAGTCAGCTTTTACACTCCTTTTTAAGCATAAGCTTGGATCACTATAACATCTTAGGTTTTGGCCTGCTCCCATTTATGTTGTTATGATGGATATTGTATTGCTCTGACCTAATTACATTAATCTACGATGCCGGCAGTCTTCTGCATGCATGTCCGCGAGTGAGAATAATCAGGCAGTAATTGTGAGATGCCTTATTGAGTCATCAAGAAATAAGAGTGGGAAAAAAAAACGCCACCAAAATCATGCAAATCAAATTAAACTAATAACCTTTCCCCCAATTTATAATTTAAAGAGATAACTGTCTGAAGTGATTCCCTCACAATGCAGACAATCGCATGAATCACCGGGAAAATTACAGCAAAGAAATGACATCTGCCTGCAACCATGCCAAGAGGGACAATGGTCCATTCACCGACTTGACACGGCGTCTGGGGCCTGGCAACTGCGTGGCAGCAAGCCCGTGGTGGGAGTCCAGCAGAGCAAGATGGGATGCCACACTGTTCAAAGCGAGGGCATCACGTCTCATCTGTGCAGCTCTGGTCCGCTCACATTTCAAATGCGGAGCCCCACAGCCCCGCCTGTGCGCTCTAATAAAGGCCTCGCTGGCACAGGTTCAACTTTATGTGCACGCCGATGTTACATCAAAGTCAGCCTGATTCACTCTAAATCATTTAGCGTTGAAGTAGATTAGACAACAATTAAGGAACACTGTGCGGCTGCAACAGTCTGAGCAGCATCTGGCAGCCAATCAGCGATAGACCAGAATCTGTTGCTCTCATTGCCAACTCGGGGAGAAAGAGAAATGTGTAAATCGGCGTTCCATGATGGGGACTTCATCAAATTTGATCTAAAGCGGTGCACGCCGACGCAGGCTTGCATGTAAACCTTGGAAATACAAGTTGGAATACTAGTACGGCTTTCGGCACATAACTTGGAAGCGAATACTAAAGGCACTAATGAGGAAGGCTGTAACGAAAATAACAAGCACCCGGTTCATCGCTACGCAGACAAATTAAGTTTCTACAGAGCCAAATTTTTAAGATTTATCTAGAAAACAGCCGATTTTATCCCAGGGTGTTGAAAATAGGCAGTGTATTACTTCAAACTAAGAGAAGCATCAGCTAGAAGAAAATTATTTCTTAATGTATCGAGCACAGCAAACAATATGTGTGTAAATATGTAAGGGTTCGGCAAAATATCGAGACCGAGAAGCAATTCCACAGCTGATTTTCAAACTCCAGAGCCTCGTCTCTCTCATCTTTCCTATATAGAACTTTGGATAAAACCAATTTGTTACAGCAATGAATTTTTAGCTTTGACAAAAGGCTGCCAAGATTTCAAAATCCATTCGATGACGAAAAGGTCAAAGGGTTAAACAGTAACTGTGCTCTGTTCAACTTCCTGTCATATGTGGAAAGTGCAACTTTCTCTTGCGAGAATCAGTACGTCATAAAAAACACAATTTCCTTTTTAATGCCTCCTTATACATCTTCACTTCCTTTGAAATTATTTTAGGTACGGCTCAGAATGAAATTGGCTCATTTTGCTTGTTTTCCTGGAATGACATAAAAAATTGTCAAATGGCAATGAAGCTTAAAATAATCTGAATCTGGTCAACAACACTAAATAATAAACTCAAAATGCATGAAAAGCATCTTTTCAACTGAGTTTTTCAAGCAGTGCTGCAGCTAGCCACACATACTCACAAAAAAAAAAAAGAATGTAAATACATACAGACTTCTCAGCATTCAACCTGCCAATCACCTTCCAGAGCCAATCATGGGGGAAATGGCTGATGTAGATCAATTCTAACAGTTAAACACTTACACTTTCAGCAGACCTCTTCTCTACGGCACTATTTGATGACTCCTTGCTAGACCACTTTTCATACAGGAAACTGTTCAGCCAAGGAAGAGACACTTTGCTGCAACAGTGGGATAGTGACAGATGGTGGCGGGAGAAAAAAAATATGACTATAATGTAACTAGATTGGTCCAATCACATTTATGGCCAGTCTAAACTTTTCATTACTCAGCAGGGGATCTAAACAATCCTGATTTAAGCTTCACTAGAAGTTGAAGAACCAAGCAGAAAAGAAAATGATACTGTAGTCCGCTAATGTGCCAAAGCAATGGTGCTAATCTGAACTGCATTGTGTTCAGTTTTACCTGAGGTAGCAAGGCTCGGTTTCAGCTTTTTAAAAGTGATGTTATGATCCAAAAGAGGCTTAACCAGCCTACTTTAGAGGATACAAAAACATCCCTACAAAGGTATGCCTTCTGTTCGTGATACTGCTCAGTAACATTAATGCGTTACCAAAGGGCCACTTAAACGAGCGACATAACAGCGGCTCGCTTTAGATGAAATACACCAAGGGCTGATTCCCAGCACCGAGGCATTTTAAAGTTTTAAGCATTAAATACTTTCAAAGTTGCTAAAAATCTATCTAATGTCATCACATTCCAGTGATTTAAAGTCTTTCTCTCTGGTTTGTGAATAATTTGCTGTCCCTCCCACTAACCTTTGCCATCCATTGTTGATTAGCTAGCTAAAAGAAGGATGCCAACTCCACCTCTCTCTTACTAACATGTAAGCAGAATGCAACTTTTTGCAAGTATTTCTGCGTCGTCCAGGTATGCAATAAAAAGAGCACCACCTATCACTCTTATTATGGTAATACTGTTTAAAACCATCATTGCTAAGATCAGCTGAATGCAATATGGTTGCCTGAGCATGTAGCCAGGCTAATTATCAAGCTAATCTCGGCTAGTTGATTTGTGACACAGACATAGTAACTCTTAAGACATTATTTGCACAATGACATCAAGTTATTTCGTTTTAGATTTTTCTCACATCAGAAAGAGAAGAACTTGTAAACAATGCTATTCAGGACTTAAAAAAATAAATAGAAAAGCATTTTTGTAAAATACAAATATTAAAATTTTGCAAAGATCACAAAACATGTTCAGCCAGGGTGGAAAAAAAATAACGATTTAACATTTCCGCCTCTCATGGGCATTGTCTAACTATTATACAGACACTGTATTATCATAAGCGTAGATAACAATCACATTCTGCATGTTGATATTTTCAATATCAACATGCCATATTTACCATATTTACAGATATTCTGTTATGGCATTGCCAAGAATAAGAGGAGTGACATTAGCAGCCACTAAAATATTCAGAGGTACAATTTCCCCACTAGGTAAACACCAGTTTGTACTTGAGCCAGTTCTGCTCAGGCAGGATGCCTCGGGGAAAAAAAATAAAGGGCTCAATTGAAAAGCCTTGTGCTCACACTTACTGTCTAGACAGCCAAAGATGATCTGTGGCTCCTAAAACTGTTCTCTAGCTAATCAAACCGTATAGGGCTACCCATAAATCAGAGAGTTAACTCTAAAGTTCAGAGCTAATAGTGCAAAAAGGAACAAAATTAGATCACTGTGAGGCTTCTTCTCTTAATTCAGCTTAAAAAAAAAAATCTTGCCTCAACATTTAGCCCAGAGTAGATTATGTAAGGCTTATATAAATTAGGGGGAGGAAAAGGAAAGAGAGTATAGCGCAGTTTGCAGAATATTAAAATACTTCACATGAGGTTTTTTTTCCAGGCTTTAAACATCATGACTGACTCTCCATCTTTGTTAGCCTATTAAAGCTGGGAACAAGGTCAGCAGTTATCTCCAAATCGCAACCTGCTATCAGATCTGACACTGCAAGGTGAGCCTTCAGATTTAATCACCGTGATTCATGGGTGAGATGGAAATCCGAGTCGCAAAAGAGCAAGAAAATAATTCGATTTCTTATGCCGAAGACGGAAGATACATCTGTAAGAAAACACATTTTACGTCCTCGACACGCTTTCAATACGCTCAAGTCAAAGTGCGGCTTAAAATATTTCTCAGCGGACCAACGCGAGTGCACCCGTGATTCAGCCTCTTTGTGACGTTAACGGCTGCTCCCTGCAGAAATCCCAGCACAGTAACAGACCACAGTGGACCTGCAAATATGGAGGTGTAAGGCATCATTATCACGGCATGTTCACCAAACAGAAACATAATGCACACGCTGCAGGAGTCGTCGATATACGTTTTGATCACAACTTGCCTGCCAATTATTTTTACTTGAAGAGGCCCTTCGCTGGGGATGGTCTAGTAATGCATTCAGGGTGCCCCATTGCTACGATGGGTATAAACACCACCTGTAAACCTGAACGGCGTAAAGAGGGCTGCTGTAAAGGAATTCATTGAAAGAAATGTTTGTGACACTTTCATGTTACCTGCATCTTGTAGGACAACGATATTCTGAAGAGTTATTTAGTGCTAACCTTGAACATGAGTTTGAAAAGACATATTGGATTTTTCAAGTTTTCAATTCAAATGTACTTTATTAATCCCAAATTAAATTAAGATTTCTTCTCAGAAATTATCGTTTAACCCTTGACTGTCATGCAGACACGGGCGTCCCATTTGCATTACTTAGATATAAATGTTTTAAGGGTGACAGTTAAGGGATTAAAGTAAAACTCTTGCAAGTCCATAATCACTAGATATAATTATCTAATTCTGTTAATCTAGTGATCTAGATCTACTAAAATACACGACACCAGGAGAATTTGCTTATCCAAAAGGAAACTGGGCCGGTGGATCCCCGACTCAAATGGTCAAGCTTCATAGTAAAAAGTATTTTTATTCACGTAAAGATATCTCGGTGCGGTTTAAACTGAGTATTAACAAATCAAACACAGATTTACTGCTTTGCCTATATTTGGCTGGTTAGGATTAACAAATGATTTCCATTTTCTGACTTCCGTAATGTAGAAAGAAAAAATATTTTTCACTTTTGATGTCTTGAGTCAGAGGTTTACATACGCTAAGATTACGATGCCGTTAAACAATTAGAGAAAGCCCAGATGATGAGTTTGGGCTCTTCCAAACAAAATGCCACATAAGTTACAAAGTGGCTGAAGGACAACAAAGCTAATGTCTTAAAAAGACAATCTAAATGCTCTGATTTCGGTCCAATAAGACAATTCTACCAGAAATCTAATTTAGTGATCAGCACAGAAGACGCGTCCTCACAGTGACGCAATAAGCCACACTTTGCACGTACACATTTTTATAGCGTCTAAGAAAACGGAAACTTTTGAAATTCAAAAAAACTTTTACAAATCCTAACAGATTTAAAACAGGAAAGGTCGGGATGGATTTAATGTCAGACAGCATTACTCTCATCTCTTTTTAAATGTATGGTTTCATCTGTATGTTTGCTCATATCGAAGACAGGCGGAGCTACTTCCTACTGGAAGCGCTGGTCGCCTCTTTTTGACTGGTGACCAGAATCATTCAATTTTCAGCTTGACCTGCTTTTACGGTTGACCGGCAGATCATTAGGCTAAAAGAAATCTAATGTAGTGATCAGCACAGAAGACACGTCCTCACAGTGACACAATAAGCCACACTTGCACGTATGCACATTTATGGTGAGTAAGATTTCTGCAGAATCAGGAAGGAGTTGTACAAACCTCGCCAAACGGGCCAAAAAAATAAAAAAGGTGCAAAGTGAGAAGGGAAACGGCAACTCCATATTTATTGCTAATAATAACCATTAATCTGTAGTGGAACATTTGAATTACTGGCCTTAAATTCTTCTATTTTTTCCCCTCCAAAGGAAATATGAAATACAGAGAAGTTTGAACATGAACATTTTCAGTTCTAAATTTATATGACCTTATTTCACGCCACACTTGGAACCAGTTGAACGCTATGGGGAAAAGCTGCGCCCAGAGTCACAGTTTCCAGTTTTTTACTCTTGAGCTGGATTGTAATTTTACCCTCATCCAGTCACCTGGAGACAGCTCCATCTTTCGATTTCAAGATAGGAGAGCCGTGTAACTCGGCGAGTTTGAAGCAAATCTAGAAAAGTTACAGTTAAAATCATTCTGATCAAACTTTGGAAGAGTGAGGGATCATCATTCTCGCATAAAAATAATTGTAGTTTTGGCCAAATTTGTATATCTTAGCATTTCACACCATCTGGAACAAGCAGTTCTCAAACTGCGGCACAAGTATCAATTGTGGTACTCGGGCTGAGCTTTACTGGTGCCCAGAAGACATTTTGACACATAATCTGCATGGTAAATACAGAGAAACTAGCTGGGATGTCAAACTAATGAGCGCAGCCAGAAAGAGGAGTTGCTGAAGCACATGAAAAACTTCTCAAAAGACTAAGTGCAGTGGAGAAAATGTTCAGAACTCCCAGTACGAACTGAAGTAGATCATGATGAACCAGGAACAAGAGTTACTTATTTGGTCGAATCTGAGAACGGCACTTTTTTTTTTTTGAAGTGAAGTTTTGTGAAGTTATTATTAGTACTTGCCCCTAACCTGTAGCAAATAAATATCATTTCACACGGAGTCAAGAAATCATCACAGAAGCTAATTTCACTTTTGAAAATGCTTATATCCCTCAAATAGAAAGTCATATTATTGTCACACAGCGGGGAAATTCATGTGTCACAAAAGGAAGTTGAGGTAAATGAGAGCATGAGGAGTTACACACTATACGTTATGGGCAAAATTACAAAATAAGAGAAATAATGCAGTACAGTTGTTAAAAATAGCACACTCGGATTAAAAGAAATGTGCAGCTGAGTAGGGGAACGAAAAGAAAGAAATGTATATATGTGCAAAAAAACAAACTTACTACTTATAAAAAGTGTGCAAATAACATGAATCTTACATGAAATGAGAAAACTGCAAAGAGTTGTAAAGACTTATTGAGTCGGATGGGAGCAGTGACGGTTATGAAGTCAGCTTATGGGAGGAAGGATCTGCAGTAATAGTACTTTGTGCATCAAGGATCCAGAAATCCATCTTAAAGTCAGCTAAAAAAAAATAATAATAAAGAAAAATAAAGGAGGGAGCTTGGCTGATGGCCTTTTTCCGCTCTGAAGATTTCTTCACTTTTCTAAAACACCTAGTGATATAACATCAGGCTTCTGCAGGTAAGAGAACTATAATAATCTCATAATCTCACACAGCTTCTCTTCATAAAAGTTTAATTATCCCCTCAACTGTGTTCTAGTTCCAAGTTTGAAAATCAGTCTGAATGCTGTTCGGCGACCAGGCTGATCTGCTATTAGCAAGTCAATGTATTTCTCTGCAAATACAAAGAGCCTTTCATATAAATAATGTTTCCCTTTAGCTCTTCTTCGGTAATAACCTTGGTGTCGGCTGATTTTAGCGATTTATTTAACATATTGGTGCAATCAGTGAAACTGGGCTGATGATAACAACCAAAGTTTATTCCCACCTTGTTGCCACTTCTGTATGCGTTCCAGAAGGACAAAGGGCTGATCATGTGGCGTTTGGTCACGTGACAGTGATTGCGATGCAGCACAGGATTATGAGGTGTTTAATTGAAGCATAAAAGCAATGTCAGCGGTGTGGCCATTTTTTTTGTTTTATTAATGGTATTAAAGCGTGGTGTCGGCTTTTATATGCGACCACACTGGATTTTGTTGCGGGTTTGGTATGAAACGTCTGACTTTCACCTTGTGAATTCCCCCTTCAGACACGGGGAGGGTTCTTTTAGTTGATTGTTTTATGACTTAATGTTCAAATTCAGAGTAAAAGTACAACATATAAATGAAATGCATCTTTCAGAAACGTCGTGTAGCGCAAATGAGATGTTTTTTCTTTTCTTTTTCTAATTCAAGTTCTTTATCAATATGTTTGAAAATGTTAAGCAGCAGTAGAGTGATCCTTGGAAAAGCTTTAATGAAGTAGACTTCAAAAATGCAGAACTGTGTCACATAACAGGGTGGGCTGTAATTATGAAGTCTGGAAAACATTTGCAACATGTTTCACTGGGATGTATGCAATTGGCTATACGGTTACGAGATGTGTGCATAACTGGGTGTGCCGCGCTTCTAACAGTTAAAGCAGTCACAAATGCCTCGCCTCAGGCAGATATCAACAACAGAAAAAACAAGAGGCCTGCTAAAAATCACATTATTTCTCCCCCTACACACGCACACACAACAGATTTATTTGTTTTTCAGGCAAAGTCAACCAAAGTGGCATCAACTGAGATGATTCATCCAAAGCCCCTTCTGGAGGCATCATCTCGTTCCAAGACCCGCCGGTTCTAGCACTTCATCTGAGCCTCAATAGGGTTTTTACTCCTCCTCCGGATGCAAAATTAGGAAGCTCTCCCATTATGACTTTGTCACAGATTCACCATAAGCTGTCTATTATCAACATTTTCCTGTTAGCAATCATGATCTAACTGATAGTGTTGAAAAACTTTTTTTTTCCCCCCTTTTTGACTTTTTTTTTTTTTTAAAAGCCTCTTCTTTTCTTCTTCCACCCGAAGATGCTGCTGTCTGTATTCGAGCGCAGTGGAGGTTCACTAATAGGATTAAAAATGTAAGCCTTCATACAGGGTCCGATGGCATTTTGAAGATTAAGAACAGTGTCAGTGACTTCCGCCCTGGTTCTGGGGAGACTGGCTGCACACTCAGGCACGCTGGTCGTTTCCGAACAACTCCGGACGATCGTAAAAGATCTTCCTGAACATCAGCTGTTTACACAAGGTCGTATATAACCAGGAGGTAGGACTGTTATTATGGGTTGAAATATTTTCTGTGACAACAGCGGCGGCGGCTCAAGCTCAAAAGACTTTGCTCAAGCCTTTTATATCGTCAGGAGGAGAGATTAGTCAGGTCAGAGTACACATTCATACCTGCAGCAAAGACTATCCTGAACTGGACGTTTTCACTGCTGTTGCATTCTGGCTTCCCCCCACCCTTCAGGACCTTCTGGACTTCTGGGCTTCTGGACCAGGAAATGTTGATAAAGTTCTGTGTAACTTCAAGCTAAGATTTATTGATTCACAACCTAACAAAACCAATAAGCAGCCTACCTGTGCTGGTCATAAAACAATAACGGCTAACCTGATAAAGAGCACTGCTGCGGCTTCTCCCACTATATACTGACAGGTTTCAAGCGGGATCAGTTTCTGAAGCAATACCCAAAGCGTTGGAGATCAAATACTGCTCTGTTCGATCCGTTATACAGATATGCAAATAGTGTGGCACAACTGCAAACGAGGGATGCAGCAATCCACGCTTTTCACTTCTGAAGGTATCTGAGGGTCAGTATCAGCTGTTACAGAAAAACAGAGCTCAATTTACTCAGATAACTCTGTCCCAGTAAGGCACACTTAATTACACCAATAGCTTCACAAGCCTGGTGAAACATGCAAAAAACAACACAGATTTAATTTGTTCAATCAGTACAATTAAGAATAGAACAGCTAATATAAAATAAGTGATAACTTAATTACTTATTTCAGATAGTTGAGAAAGTGTAATTAGGGATTCAAAACATAATGTAAAACAAATACTTAATCATGATGTCCCACAGAGCTCAAAACATAGAATTACATTGAATAGATTGGGCACATTGTCACCGGTACCCGATTTAGAATTTTTTTTTCAATGTCGGAACCAATACAGATATCAATATCGGATCGGTGCATCTCTACTGCAAACTCAACAATAAGAAATGGTTTACGATCTAGATTGGTCTATATGCAAGAGTGGAAAGAAGTCCACCCAGTAGACAAACCCACAACACATCCTTCCAGTGAAACATAGAGCTGGCAGCAACATGCGGTTATTCATTAAAAAGGGAACCCGGACAAATCTGGTGGTAAAAACTAATGAAGTGAAATACAAGGCAACGTTGGACGAAAACCTGTTGGAGGCAGGACACCTACCCGAAACACAGTGAAAACCAATTTCAAATGGTTTATATCAAAGCTTATTCATTTACAAGAATGGCCCAGTCAAAGTCCAGGTCTGAATCCAGTTATGAATCTGTGGCAAACTTAAAAGAATTTTGCTTTTCGATGTTCTCCAGCGTTTCCCCTCTGTGCATTATAAGCCTGGCGTGCCACAAGGCTTTACTTGTGTCCCCACCAGGCTTGGCTTTGTTAATTTATTTTAGCTTGTTTTAATGATTGCCTTTTTTTAAGACTTTATAGTTGGTGTTTAGGTATTAACCTTCCAGTCTTCCAATAACACATAAATATCAAGTGATATTGGTTGGGAGGCCCTGGTTCTCCATCCAGTCTGAATAAGCTCAAGCATTTCTGCCAAAAGGCTCTCGGTCTGAATGTGCAGAACCGGTGACTGCAGCAATATGTGGATTCACAAAGTATTGATTCAGGAGCGTCCAACGCGAATCCCCCTCACAATGCTCTAATTTTCATTCCCAAAACATGTGTGCTTGTCCTGCAACTTTGAATTTATGAGCCACTTTGTGTTTGTTTTGCACATAACAGCCCAATAAAATCCAATGAAGTATGTGATTAAATGTGGGAAAGTTCAAAGTGTCCGTACAAACACAAAGACACCAACACAGCATTTATGTGGAAGCAGTTGTACACACAATTACATTCACACAAAGAACAGGACATTTTGAATCACGTGTAGAGACAGAAGCTTGCTCAGGATTGGGTTTTGTTTTTCTCTTATTTTCTCAGAAAATAGTGGGAGTTTTTTAATTTACGAAGCACTTAAGTCAAAATGTAACAAGACGAAAATCTCATTGTTCCTTCTTTTTGTGAACCGAATCTGAACCGACACGCAAAGGCAACCAGACCCACATTACTGAATGCTTAATCTGCCAGTTCAGGACACACACACACACACCAAAAAACAGGTTGGGATTACTCATAAAGTCAACTGTGCAGATTATTACCTAGTGGGCATGAATAGCTTCCTGATATCTTGCACATTCATGCAAACTGTAGATACAATTGTAGGTGAAAGAGCCACACCTTGTTGCAAAACCCTGTGGAAACTACCTTTTCTTGAAGTAACCCAAAACTGTGGTGCATCGTAAAGTTGACTATGCTGTTGCAGGGAAAGCCCTGCGTAAATGCAGCAAAAAAAGACTTATGTACTCCGAGTCTACATACAATACAGTACAGGCCGCCTCAGGCGCTTCCATGGGGAGTCCCTAAAGGAGATCTTGAGGGGAGGGCAATAAAATACTTTAAGGCAAAGCGGGGACTCATTTATGTTCATTGGTACTTCAACCGGTTCTCTTCAGAGAGATTAGGCTCAAGAATGACTGGTATGCTCTCTGAACTCCTGGCTCTTTTCCATGTTTCCATAACACCTATTGCGGATCATTGTTCAGCTTTGGCATTTTCTTCTCTCTCTTTTTTTTTTCTTCAAAAAACAACCAGGAAGGTGAGCTTCCTTGTATTAAAAAATGAAAAATAAAGCAAAAAAAAAAAAAAAAAAAAAAAGCTAGACCTTTGTTTTAATTCCCAATACGCGGACAGAAAGCACACAGTAAAAAACGTACGGTTGCCTAACTTTTCCCGAGTCCTGTTTGTTTTGAAGTTGGAGAAGTTGCTGCTGGGAGAGTTAAGAGTCGGCTGAGCGCAAAACACGCCAAGTTAAATACTAGCACTTACCGACGCCGTACTTCTCTTTCTTAGTGGGAATCCAGCGGGTCATAGCGGGAGGGGTGGGAGAGCATGTAAAAAAAATTGGCCGAATAAATAAATTACTATGTACACTTGCTCAACGAGGACGGGTGGTGCGCTCCAGCTCGTCCCGAAGCCTTACAGTTCCGCCATCATGACTCGTAAACGGGGAGGGGAGAGGAGGACGCAGCCCGGCGGGTAGAGGGGGGGGGACACAGGCGGGAGTCACTCACACAGACACCCGCTCTACCAGCTCCGGTTGGGTGTCTCATTCAGCTCCTGACATCATTCCTCCTATTTCTCGAACAGTTGCTCATAAATCCCCAAATGAGCTCAAATTGAATTAGTCATATTAGATTTAGACGACGGTGCCTCGCTTTCGCTTCGAGGACTGTTTCTCTCAGTGTCAGTTGTTTTGTTTTAAGCCGAATCCAATTTGCTAGAGTTATCTCAATCACTAGCAGTCATTTTATCCCTTGTCGCTTAATTAAGGTAGTGGTTGAAATGTCCCAGTGAGGAAAGTAACTGTTCTTAAAGGGACAGGCACAAACCCCTCTTATCTGATCCCTACTAGTCCTCCCTGTATGCGGGTTGGCTATGGCTCACTGGCCAGGGCACCACAACCTTGCAGGAACCCTAATTTTCTGGAGTTAATCTGCATATCCTGCTAATGTCAAGTGGACAGTCCTCAATGTTGTGCAGGGTAAACTGCTGGCTGACTGCAGATAAATCAGCAGTCAGACTGATTTAAAATCTAAAAAGCTGCATTGGTCTGTCTTACCAATTGATTTATTGAAATGCAGATTTATATTTATGGCACGTTTGTTCTTCCAGCCTGCTTATTCCAACTCTGACTCTGTTTTTGTTTTAATTTCATTTTTAGGAGTACATAACATGAAACAGAAAATATGTTCTTCTGCATATTTTTTGATTGAGATCACAGTTTTAAATCGCATGTTTAAAAAATCCCATAGACCTCGAAGTGGTCATCCCGTGTTCGACTTGCATCCTCCTTTTCTTTGCCTTATGTCTTTTCCTCCCTTTTCTGCCTCCTTCCTGTCAGACTACTGTCAAATAAAGGCCACTAGAGCCAAAAAAAAAAAACAAAAACAAACCTGCAGTAGCCATCTGCTATGTGTTGACATATTTGCAAATGGCAAACTTTGAAAAAAGTTTGTACCCTTTAAATGCTGTATTTCATCTGGTAATTTGGGCAACAAGTTATTGTATGAATTTAAAAAAATATTGTTCTTTAGTCATACTTATATGTAATTTCTCTTACGTCTAAATTCACAAATCACCTTTCTGTTAAATGGTGACCTTGGCCCAATGTTTTCTGCATCACTTATGCCATGTAGCTCTGGTGATCTTCTTTCTACAATCTAAATGTTAAAGCTAGCTTACTTATCTTGTCCTACATTACGGCCCCTGATTTCACCCTAACAGCTTCTCATTAGTTCCCAAATGAGCTTCATATGTCAAGTTAGATTGAAGCCACTGTCGCTTGCTCCGCTTGAAGGAATCTCTCTTTTAGTGTGAATAGTTAATTTTTAGCAGGGAACTGCACACAACTTGACATTCAGAGGGGGTTTGCGGGTAATTAATCGAAACTGAGACATAAATCCCCGATGCGTCATAAATAAATGATCACCCGGTTATTGTTTTTAATTAAAGCTCGATGAATTGCATTGCAGGAAGCCACTCTGGCCGTTTCCTACAAGCGCCTCCCGCGTACTCCGGGTGAGCGTGAACGGACCAGACATCCTCACACAGACTTGATTTGCTTTGACTGCACGTAATGCTTCATACAAGCCCCACAATTAATTGATGCATCTGGTGGCTTGTCCATCAATGAGATGAGACTTCCCAGCCCAGGGAAGTAATTTACAGCTGTTGGCTCAGAGATTTTGGTAGTCTGCTCAGCCTTTTGTTTGCCCGTCATGTGTGTTTATATTTGTGCAACCCCACCGGTCAACCAAATGGCGCTGGGTGTAGTGCTTAGCCGTCGACGGCTTTTTGTCATTCAGCGAGGCTGCCAATCATTCATCCATCGCCATCTATTGTGGAAATGGCCGCTTTAAAAACAGCTCCTGGTGATTTACAGCTGACACAATCTGATTGGGAGATTTCACGGAAGGCTTTTAGTTTTGCAAATTCAGAGCAGCGCCGTTGAAAATTGTACCATATATATAGCAGTAGCGGGAGCTTTGCTATATGGGCTGTCTATGGGTGAAAAGACAATCTGCTTACTCAGAGCCGGCCCCCTGCTGGCGTAGGGGGCCCCTGGAGAACACATAAAATAACACAGAACAGATTAACAAATGTGCTAGGTTTAAAGATTGCAAAGGAGAATGTTCAAAGCCTATACATACGGCTTGAGAAGGGTTCAACGAGATATTTAATCAGTGCAGTGACAGTTCCTGCATGACGCCCTGTGGGGAGCTCTCTCAAATCCCATAAATGAATCGATAGGCCTCCCTATGTGAACAGACATGGTTTATGTTGCATCTATCAAAGATGTCTTCATCTAAATTAGTCCTAATATTTAAAGCAATCTTGAAAATGACTTTTATTGTGCTTTTACCAATGAAATAAACGTTTTATGTATCTCAACCAGAACTTAGAAGTCCAGGTGATCGATTCTATTAGAGCAACAGTGAAGCAGCTCCTTAATATTGCACTTCAAATATGGTGGCAGCTTCAGGTTTGTTTACCAATGCCTCCACTGTCCACGACACTGTATCCCTTTCTTCTTTGATTGGAAGTTAAGTAAGTCATAAGTCAGCTCTGTGTTCACTGGACGTTGTTTTATTGAACTGATGCCCTTTTTTTTCCCACAGAATGATGTCAAGTTACGCAGAGATGTTGCCAGGGGGGATTACTTGCACTTACTTGTGTGGTTGTCTTCATCTGCCCTGTGGTTTTATCCATCGGGCCTAAAGTAAGTAATAGGGGGGCTATACATGTACTTTATGTTGTATCTTCCTCGGTTATGACTTGAGCTTTTCACAAGATTACTGTGACCTATTTCTGGCTGAGCTGTAGGTGCTTGCAGAGAATTCAGATTTATTACATGGCGGGGAGAACGGAGGTGGGGTTGGTGTGGGAGGAGGGTCTTCTTATCTCCTCATGCCAATTTCACCTTTGATTTTTATAATAAGTTTAGCAAAACCAGCTGAATCAAAGAGAAAGAACAGTTTTTAGGCTTTCAAAATGTTTTTTTTCTTAAACTGATTTTTTTTTTTAAAAAACAACAGCAACATTGCCATCACCTGTCTGCCCTGCGTCATTGCATCTTGTGAAACGTTCAACCCTGATTAAATCTACACACATGCAGATCTCTGCATTTCACTTATAATATATACTTAGTTTTTTCTTGTCCTTACATGTGCGTTTCCTTTAAGAAATACACATATATGTTGTTTTTCCTTTCCTTTATATATATAAAAAAAAGTATATTAATTTTTCTTTTTCTTACACGTGTTTTCATCAAGAAATGTATATATTTTCTTTTTTATTTCCTCTAAACATGCATTCTTGTCAAGAAAAGTATATATTTTGTTTTGTTTTTTCCTTATACAAGCCCTCGTTCTTTTGTTATTACCTCCTCTCCTTTTTTTACTTTTCTGTATGCATCTTTATGTTAATGAGTAGCGCTGCCAGCTCCTACATTTAGCCAATAGAGATTTGGCACCAACGTCACTGCGTCAGACGTTGAGGGGTGTTTGTGTAAGGACAAGGAAAAACATAACAAAATATATACGTTTCTTGATGACAACAAATATATAAGGACAAGGGAAAACAGTATATATATTTATGCTTTTATTTTTTATCATGTCAGTTTTGGTGCTCCGTATGCACCACAACCAGCAAATAAAAAAATAAAAATAAATAAAGAGAGCGAGCGAGAAAGACAAGCTGAGCCTTTACAGAACATCCTGTCTGCTCTCATCTTCAGCATTAGATCACCCTGTGAAACGTCTCAGATGTGCTGGAGAAGCTTCAAACTCATGCGGTGCCATGTTTAAGTAATAAGGTTGTTTTTTTTTTTTTTAGATAAAAAGCAGGGGGTCTGTATATGTCTAATTTTATAATCAAGCCATGAGCAGATGTATGTGGTAAATGGAAACAGGTGTACATGTCAACAGAGATCCCGAGCAGCTGGGACATAAAAAGGGCTGCGTGCCTCATTTTCAGCATGAAAGGCTGCAGGAAGTCTTAGTGAGCACCGGCTTAGTCATTGTAAATTAAAACGCAGCCATGGAAGTACCATTGTTGTCCTCATATGGGGATATACTGCCTGTTTACTCTGCCTACGGGCTTCTCAGTGTGTTGCCAAACAGATGAATGAACATCAAGAATGACAGACAGACTAATAAATATGCTCCCCACCTAACACGCTTTCTCTCTCCAACCTTGCACAGCTTTTTTTTTCTGTGTCCATGCTTTAGTGCCTGTGCATGCACGACTGTTTTATTCATTCAAGACGAAGCACATCCAGCATCCATACGTATGAAATTTTATCTATACATATATATATATATATATATATATATGTATAGATAAACCTTGACCTGAATTGTCTTCATCAGTAGCTGGCATAACTAAACAAAATGAAGTGTAATTCTTTTTGTGGGGTGCAAAACAGCAGCGCCTCAGAGGAAGGAAGGGGATGTGATCAGAGTGATCTGAACATACAGGCGGACGGCCCACAGGAAAGGTCCTATTACTCAGATACAGGCAGACCAAACACAGGCCTAATGGATTTATGGGTCCGCAGCCAGAACCGCATGACACCAGAAGAAAATAGGGGTCGAGCATCCACCTGCCTGTCTGCCTACAGGTCCCGGTAATTGGTGGGTCTAGCAGCTCTTTGAGGATAGGTCAGCGCAGTGTCTGTGAACAAGTACTCAACGTCCCGCTGCCGAGGTTACGTCTGAGGCTGGCTTTTGTGGAAGCCAGCCTCAGACGTGTTCACACTTAACAACTTTCAAGGCTGATGATTTCTTTTTTTTTTTTTTGAGATACAATGCCAAAGTATTGCTCCTTAAACTTGAATTTTGGCATTTTATATGACAGACCAGCACCACACAGTGCGTGATTTTCAGTTATTTTCTACAACAAGAACGTGGTGCCGCCTTTACTCCGATAACTCAAAGTATAATCCAGTGATAGGTATTCTACTGAGAGATCAGTTGATAAATAAAATGCACCAGTGTGTAATTTTTCCAGTGGTTCTGTGAAGGCCTCATGCATTTTGCGAAACAAGCTCCATCATAAGGACCAAGAAACGCACCAGTTGCAGAAAAATCTTTAGCAGTGTCAGACTGTAGAGAATTCAATTCAATAAAACTTTATTTGCCCCCAAGGGGAAATTTAAAGACAAGGTGGAGCAGCACCAACCCCTACACTTTAAAAACATCAAAAACAACCAAAAGGTTGTCATATAAAAAGGTCACTTTTGAAACTAAAAGCTACATGAATTTGCTTATAAGGGTGAAAGGGTTGGGAAAAAAAGCTCAGATTTAGGACGAAAAGCAGTCATCTCTAGTTCTGACAGCCTGAGCACAGATCAGGAAGTCATTTGAAAAGGGACAAAGTAGGAACAGTAAACCTGCTGCAACTTAACCTCACGTCTGGCAAGCTCAGCATAAGTACAAGAAGCAAGAAGAAAATCCACAGTAATGCTTGAGGATGGGCATAGAACCACATTGTAGCAATCTTTCATGGCCATGGCAGCATCATGCTGTGAGGAGGCTTTCTTTCAGCTGAGATATGGAAACCAGTTTGGGTTATTTGTAAAAAAAAAAAAAAAAAAAATGAGTGGAGCTAAATACAGAGCAATCCTGGAAGAAACCCGTTACAGGCTGTAAACAACCAGAGAGCAGGGCAGAACTTCACCTTTTAGCTGTTTACATTCCAGCTGCTACTTTAGCATCACTACTTTTTTTTTCTTTTTGTGTAAACAGTTTGTGTTATACTGCTATGTCAGTGCAATGAAAAGTGGCTCTACAAACACACATTTCAGCTTTTTACTTTACAGAAACATCTCAGATATGCGAATTATTTTCCTTCTGCTTTGTGATCATGCACTAAGTTGAGTTGGCAACCATGAAATACGCTGGAGATGAAGTCTGCAATGCCAAAATAAGTGGCAAAGTTAAAGAAGTGTGGATAATTTCTCAAGAGACTGCACCTGCATAAGGTCAGATTCGTGATTTAAATTAGTATCCCTTTATGTCTTCCAGGTAAATTGTGTAATTTTTGCAGAGCCATGTTCTTTTTTTTTGTCACCTACTTTAAAGTAAAACTAACCTG
This sequence comes from Phalloptychus januarius, assembly GCA_902982915.1. Lineage (NCBI taxonomy): Eukaryota > Metazoa > Chordata > Actinopteri > Cyprinodontiformes > Poeciliidae > Phalloptychus > Phalloptychus januarius. The sequence goes on along the minus strand of CADWAE010000482.1, from coordinate 20,776,658 downwards.
ATTGCTGGAAGCGCACAGTTAAATGCAGGCAATCTCAGAATTTGATTCTGTACAGAACAAAAAGAAAAAAAGACCTTTTGCACAGCTTTATTCATGTCTTATTTCCAGATTGCTTCACAAGACAAAGATTGTACCCCGAGGCCATATGTCTCAGTGCGGTGAGCACATGAAACCATCTGACATTTGAAGCTGTAATCCTTATGTACATCAAGAAGGAAATATATGGTTTTAAAATTGAAGTGAAATGCCTTTGCATGAAACAGCTCTTGTGTGGTGTCCTCCAGGAGATCGGAAAGTCTCTCTCTCTGGGACGCTTTTTAATTAGGTGATTGCCTTAGATCAGCAGAGGGAGCCCCAGCTCTTATCTAGATTTCCTTTTTCTGCGGGTAGCCTCAGCGTAGCTGTGTGATATCTGAAACGACAGACCGCAGTATGATAACCTGCGAAGGCTGCGTGTGGCCACCAAGAATTTGAAACCCATTATCCTGATGAAAAATGGGTTTTCATGGGGAGAAATATCATCAGTCTTAGAGGGGGAGGAAAAACAAAACAAAACACTCATTTGAATTTTTAGTAACATATCTACTTAAGAGCTCAGTTCATTTAATTTCATATTTTGCTGAAGTTTGAACAGTCAGTGTTGCTGGTTGCCTGTGTTGATATAAGTAGTAACGTCAGTAGGATTTTGTGTAACAAGTAAAAAAAAAAGAAATGCAGAACTGCAAAGTGAAAAACAACATATTGATAATCATAACGATTTTTGTACATCTGAAAAGTGTGGCATGCATTTGTATGAACTACAGTTTACTACAATCACATCTGCGTGAATGTTTCCACCAACTCTGTAGTTCCAAGGGAATAAGATTTTTTTTTTCAAAACATTCTTTGCAAAAATAACTAATTAAGTTAAATTAAAAAACAGTTTACCGAGCCCAGCTGCTCTACCGGAGAAAACAGAGCATTAAATCTGTTCCACACTAATGTTAAGTATTTATATGTCTAAATCAAACTCAATCAGAGGATAGAAATCATCTGTAAATTTTCAAGTTAGGTCTGCATTTAGACTGGATTATTGTAATTTCTGACTGTATGTTTAGTTGGCCTTACTCTGGCCTTTTGCAATTTTGAACGAGCTTTCTGTCAGGATTTTCCTGGAATTATAGCTTTAAACATCTATCTGTCCTGTACAGCTTCTCAATTCCTGCTGATGAAACGCCTTCCCATGGCATGATACTGCCACCACCATGGCAGCATCATGGCATGGTTTGTAGTGATGGTTTATAGGGATGTGCTGTTTTAGCTTTCCTCCACATGCCATGTTTTGCATGTAGACCAAAAAAGTTCAGTTTAGTCTAATTTTACCAGAGCATCTTTTCCCACACCAACTCATGCTGTACAAGGTGCTTTGCAAAGACGAAGGAAAACGATAACCTCTGAAACTTTCACAACACTCAGAATAGTTCTTTCTTCTTCTATTTTTTGTGTTAGCTAGCTGTACATTCATTTCATCTCCCCTTTCCACCAGAAACCGGAGTTGTTGTTGACACCTCCTTTTGCTCCTTTAAACTATTCTAAGTCTCCCTTCCCTCTGACATAGCGTGCCCCCAGAGGAAGCAAAGAGTCATAGGATTTGTGTAGCAGTCAGTTCACAGCCCAGATGTGGAAGATGAAACGCGGATGGAGACTCGATGTGTGAAAGATGAAGTGTGATAAAAATAATACAGCAATGCTTTGATATGCTACATTTACAGGGGATCGGTGCCCCACTGTGCCCTCAGATACACTAAGACACACTAACGGAGCTGTGGAGGTGAGGCAAGTGGGAGAAGGGTTTACGGTGTCTGTTGTAGGAAGCATTATCACTATCACTGCAGCTTTTTTTGTAAGGAAGCATTTGCAATATTGCTGTCTCTTTTAGTGATGAAGTGAGAACTCAAAGGAAAGCATTTTTTTTTACAAAGTATGATGTCTAACAATTAATTTGAGTGCTTATTTGGGCGGGATGGAGTCCGTAGCAACGGAAGACAACAGCTGCTGGTTAACTGTGACTTGTTTTATTTATAAAATGCAATGTTTAATGTTGTGTTATTTGTGATACAATGTTATGAGTTGGTATCAAGAGTATTTCATTTCAAATGGATCAAACATAAACCAATCTTTATGGTCACAATCAGTGGCTTGTAAAAATATTTATACTCCTTGAACTTCTTTGCAGTTTGTCAGATTGCAGCCACGAGGTTCAGTGTCTTTGACTCAAAGAGGAATTGTGGAGTGGAAAGAAAATGATCTATGCATTCATTCATCCATTGTGTTCTACTTGCTTGAGTTTGCTTTGCCAGACATTCCTGCCAGGGTTGACACTCTTCGCTTGTCCTTATACATTCCTTTGCAAGAAGGAGTTTTGTGTGTGTCAGGGACTTCTTTGCTTAGAGAAGACCAGGAGACATCCTGATTGGACGCCCCAACCACCTCAATTGTCTTCTCTGGATGAGAAAGAAGACTGGCTCCACTCAGAACAACCCTCAGACAATGGAGCTTTGCATCCAATCTCTAAGGGCGAGTCTTGTGAACCTACGAAGGAAGCTCCTTTCGTTCATCTCTTACTACCAGAGATCAGGGTCCATATGCAGACAAATTGGTCACTTCACATTTTTGCTTCACAGCATTGGCCCCAATATTGCAGACAAGTCCCTATCTATCCATCTCCCTCTGCACCCAACCATCACTTCTGAAAACATCAGACTGGGTAAGGTGTGTACATTTACATGTCACAATCTGGTTTTGGAAACGTGGAATGTACTTTTACTGGAGGAGAAGAAGCTTGAATGTATGGTTCACAAAGCTTTGGATCTCCTTGTAGAAGAAGTACTGGCCTGGATGTACTGTCTAGAGATGGTTCCTAGGACTTGCTGACACAATGTTTAAGTACTAGACGGTTCATACGTATACCTGGTACCAGATAGCCTACCTGGTAAGGCTATCTGGTACCAGGTAGCCTAGCTGGCCTTACATAAAAGAGCCAACTCTCAGCTATGTTCTACTTTGTTTTGGTCTGTTCAGACAGCATACATCAAAGACTACATTATATGTTTTGGGGAGTATAAGTGCTTTTAGAAGACTCAGCATGTGGTTATGTTAGAGAGATAAAGTGGTATCCAGGGCAACTTCGACACATCCGTCAGACGCTCAAACCCATGCTCGGGATATGTGCATTTATCTAAATCAGAGAGAAGAGGAAGTAAAATAGTCCAAATGTGAATTTCCGTCTTGGGTTTACTTGGGAAATATCAAGCGATCTTTATGTTTGACAAGTGGGATGTGAAAATCTCTGCAAATGCCTTAGAGATGCCCTTATCTCCACCACCTCGCTGCCAAAGAATAAACAGTCTGTCCTCTGTCAAGGTTTTAGTGCAGGGAGATATGTCTCTTTTCCTCTCTTCATCCTCCTCCACCTATCTCTCTTTCTCTCTTCCTAATGAAATAATCGCATTCCTCTCTTCCCCCCCAGACTCCCCTACTCTTCTTGCCACTCTGCTTAAATCGACACTTGGCTAGATTCTCCAGTGCAGCAGAAGCTGAGTCATAAAGGTTTCAGTGGCCTGATTTATGGACAGTGATGTGGATGAGGGGCTGGTGTGTTGCAGGGTGTGGGGAAGAATTGGAGCGGTGGGTGAAGCAGCGGAAAAAAACACTGGCGTCAGCTCGCTGATCACAAAGACATATGTCAGCACAGAAACCATCTGCTGATTTCAGACGAAGACGGAAGGAGTGCAACTACAGATTGAAACATGATAAAATGTTGATTGTGCAAGTTACCAGAAATCTGTTGCTTTGCTTTGTTTCATATTTAAATCTGGAAATGAGTGTCTGATCAAGCTGTATTTTTTTTACTGCATCAATTGACTTGCTGACTATGCTTGTCTGCTCCAACTCACTCTCCCACACCCCTTTTCAGCTGTGGGCCAATATATCAATGCGGATACAAGCTAAGGACTTCTGCCCATCACTTACATTCCTTTTTTTCCCCTCTATTAACATTCTGTTGAAAATGAGGTGTGTTGTTTTAAGCTCTGAATAAACAGGCAGCTCCAGGCAAAAAAAAAAAAAAAAGCATGCAAAATCCTTTTTTCTCGTTTGTGAGTCACACGGCTCGGGTATTGAGTCTAATTTTGTGAATATGCATTTTCTGTGTGTGGCAAAGATGATTTGAATTGACTTCTTTCTGCACCCGCCTGTTTATGTCAGTGTAAAATGAAAGGCGTGGAGGCAACTTCAGGTTGACAAGGCTTCAAGGCTTTATTGGGGTTCAATGCAGCACATTTTGAGACTCAAAGCACTCAGAGGGGAGTTGAGGTAAGGCATTTTTAAACCGCGCGTTGCACCCAAAGACAGTTGGATAAGCACATTTTTGGTGACAGTTAAAGCACCTACGAATAGATCCACACACAGCAGTGTCTATTCCTGACATCTCCTGTCTTAATTATTTTCCTTTGTTGTTGCCATGTAAACATGTGCATACATGCTGTTAGTGTTTCAAGTAAAACATACAGAGGCCTCAGTGACTGAATATTTTTCCTTTTTCGATGAGGCATCTCTGCATATTGAGCACCAGGAAACTGATTCGTCAGTCTAAACTTTCATATCAGTTGTTTTTGCGGATTTCTCTTTGGTTTCCACCTCTTCTTTTGCTTCTTTTTCACCTTCTTCCTCCTCCTTTACACCCTCTTCATCGCCTTCTTTTTGCTCACCGTCATCTTCCTCTTGGGGATGGCTTTCGTCTCCACCTTCTTCCTCCTCTTTTTCGTCTTTACCGTCCTCCTCCTCCTGATCCTCTTCATCTGCAGGGAAACATTTGAGCACAATGAAAACATTCCATTCACTGTCAGAAAGGTAAAATGGCAACACTAACCTTCTGCTTTTCCTTCCTCTGCTCCCTCTTCTTCCTTCTCTACCACTTCCTCTCCCTCCCTTTTCTTCCCCTTTCCCTTTGTCCTCCTTCCTCTTCTCCCTCTTTTTCCTCCTCTTCCACCTGCTCTCCCTCCTCCTCCTGCTCTTCCTCTTGAGGAGGGCTGGACTCCGCCTGCTGTGCTTGGCTTGCGGTTATCACGTCTTCAGTGAAAAGCGACGGAGAGTACAAGCGGGAGCTCAGCAGGTACGGAGCCGCAGAGCTCAACAGAGATTGGGTGGAGATCTGCGCTCTTCCGTAGGCTGGAGCAGGACCCATGGCCTGAGAATAAACGCTGAATGATCCTTGTTTTGGCACATTCAAGCGATTCTCCTCCCCTTCAAGAAGTTTCCTAGTGTGACGAGAGAAGCAAGTGAAGGTCTCATTGTTACAATGCAGTGCAGAAAACTCTGCGGTAAGAGTGACTTGAGCACTTACCTATATGCCGCAATCTCAATATCCAATGCCATCTTTACGTTCAAGAGGTCTTGATAGTCTTTCAGGTAGCGAGCCATGTCGTTTTTGTTTGCCCTCAACTCCTCCTCCAGTTGACCTATTGTGTCCTGCAAAAAGAGAAAACCTGGTAAAGTTCAAGTTGATCTGACATCCAATATGAGTTTACCCATTGCTTTTCTCCCCTACTTTCCAAAGTCATGTTTGCTTACCTGCATTGCAGAGATCTCAGAACTCTGTTTCTCCTCCACCTCTTGCAGCTGGTTTTCCAGAGCCTGGATCATCTCCCGGCAGGCGTCAATCTCCAGGGTTCTGTCTTTGAGCAATCGGCGATACTCTCCGGCCTCGTCCTTGGCGCTGCGTGCGCTCTCTGTACTGTGCGTGGAGCCTACCGTCATCACGCCCATTTTGTTGCAGAACCAATCCTCTGCTGCTTGCAGGTTGCGTTGTGCCATCATCTCGTACTGGCCCCGAATGTCACGGAGAGCGGTGGAGAGGTCCGGCTTGGAGACCTCCATCTCCACGGCCACCTCGACGCTATACTGAATTTGGGCCTGCAGCTCAGCGATCTCACTCTCACATAGGCGCTTCAGGAAGGCCAGCTCGTCCAGAAGGGTACCGACCCTTTTCTCAAGCTCGGCCTGGCCCAGCGCGGCTTCATCCGCTCCTTTCCTGGCGTCCATGAGCCGTCCTTCTGCCTCCTCTCTGCCAAGGACTTCGTCTTCGTAGCGCTTCTGGAGGTTCTTCAGCACATCCTCCATCTCATCTCTGTGGTCCTGGGCTGCTTGCTTCTCGTGGCGGGCCTCTTCCACAGCTGCACGGAGCTGGCGGATCTCATGTTCGTACAGGGCCCGAAGATTGGAGGGCTCTGCCTGCCTCTGCCTGAGCAGCAGAAGCTCCGTCTCCAGCAGCTTGTTCTGCTGCTCCAGCTCATGGACCCTCTCAATAAAGCTCGCAAAGCGATCATTGAGGTCCTGAAGCTCAGCCTTCTCCTGGGTCCTCAGCTGTTTGAACTCGGAGCTAACCTGGACCGCTTGCTCAAGGCGGAGCTCGGTGGCAGCTGCAGCAGGAAGGATGGAGCAGTAGCTTGAAGGAGCTCTGGTGGATGTTGTATAACTTCTGCGTGAAGACACATAGGACGGCATTGGGGCTGAATGCGTGGAGTAAGCAGACCTGGATCTAATTCCTCCTCCAGCTCCATATCCTGCATTGCGCACAACTACTCTCCTCTTGTAAGTGGAAGGGAGATAAGGGTCAAAGCCAGTTGAAGTCATGATTTCGGTGATCTGCCGCTTCGTGTCAGGGTATATAGCTGTGTTGTCTGCACAGTGAATCTGCATTACTCTGGCTTTTATAGAGCCTGTAATGACTGTGACGTAAGTTGTTTTTTTTTCATCCAAAATGCTGACGGAAAGAATTGATTATGGTCCTTGCTAGCCAGCAGAGATGGGGAGGAGTGTGTGTGTGTGTGGGTAGATGAGGCGGGGATAAGTAACGATGGAGCAAAATGGGCTGCAACACACAGGGTCACCGAGGACATTAACAGTCTACTGTTACTCTTGAAAACTGCAGAGGATGCTACAGTTTTACCGCATAAATCATTAGGAAGATATCAGCCTATTGATATCAGTCTATCAAGCATTTTTGGAGTTTTGCATCATTATTTTATGTCACGTGAAAGGAAAGCTAAGAGATCAAGCAATTGGGTGGTCCTGTGAAAGAAAGGAATGCAGGAAGGAGGACAGGACAGAAAGAAGGACAGACGAAAGGAAAGAAGAAAAAGAAGAATGGAAGAAAGAAAAAAAAAGTTAATTGAAGGGCTTTATGAACACGATTGCCCTCTAGCGGCCATGTGTTTAGTATGCAGCTCGAAAATTATTGAGACCCAGCCAAATATTTAAGTTTAAAAACGAATGATACAAATTAATATTTGTACGTTTCTTGCAGTTTTTACATTAAACATTTCATACGAAATAAAAAAAATCATCACAAAAATTATACAGTGTCCTAAAAGTATTTATTGCAATGGTCATAAATTCTGGAAGACCTCCTATTTCAGAATTTAGTAAAATAAACACCTTATTCACCTCTGCTAAATATTATGTTACATTGTTGTAAATTCTCTAACATCCAGGACGTACAGTTCTTTTTTCATAAACGCTTCGTATAATTGGTGATACATTGGTTTTGACAGTGAAAATACATCGAATGTGTTAAAGTGGAGGTACTGAATATTTGTGACATGTCTGAATAAGCTAAATACGCTCTTATTTCTTCACCTCACTTTATCACAATTTTTTTTTCTACGAATAAATTCGTAGAAAATTTATTCTATAAAATTTTATTCTTTATATGCCGGCCTAAAAATGTGTTTCAAAAGTTCCTAAATGGTAAACAGACTACTTTTAAAAGCACGCTCTATGGTCATGAATTGGCTGGGTACGCTTTTTAACACTCAGCCGAGGGCGGACCTGTAGAAAACTGTTGACAAAGTGGAGTGGGAGGAGTTCTTATTTTAAACGGAGACGAAGCATTTTTCTGACAAGAGAAGGTCAGAGACATCTTGCCCATATCAAAAAATTACAACGCGTAATATTAGTGACATGGTCAAGATGATTCTCCGGTTTTAACTTTAAAGAACACCTGCTGAAAATATGGGCAAACCAATCCGGCGTACCGATTTGCTTTCCCGGATTACGAATAGTGCGTACCCACTTTCCACATTTCTCTGTTGTTTATGAAATTCTACTTGTATCGAAGCATTTCATTGGTTACATCTATACACTCACAGAGTTTTGACCAATGACCGAGGACTTTACTAATTGGCGGGTAGCAAACGTTTTCTGCTGCAAATGTCCCGGGGTCCATGACTTCCAGCAACAAAGGATGATGAATAAAGTTGATTTCCTCATTTATCACTGAAATATAACCACTTCCGCATCTGTTTAATGCCCCGCTGATGTGTCAGAAAAATAAAGCGGGTACCTCGACGATGGACGGTAAGTTACAGAGGTTACGATTTGCTCTGTGAGACACAAGCTAACATTAGCTCCCTGCATTTGCTTTTACACAATTAGCAGAGCACTATGTGAATATAATTTCACATAATGTAAAGCATTGCTTTATGTTATTTGAATCATAGTTGTAGTCCAAACTAAACAGCAACCATTGTGTTCGGGATTGCAGTTCAGTTACTCAAATACTGAAATAAGTACCGTGCTGTCATTATGCTAACCAGGCTAGTTGAAGGGACAATTTGGTAAAGTTAGCTTAGTCGCTTAGCTTATACGGCTTGTCCTTTAATTTTTATTCTGTGTTTCGTGGGTTGTGGGGCCATTATCATCAATTAAACAGAATGAATAGTTCACTAGTGAGCTTGCATGGGATAATGGCTGTTTTATCCAATGTTACAAATCTATTACGCAATGAACGTACTTATCCATAACTACAGTACCCGGTTAATGTTAGAAAAAACAGACATGATAATATCTGTCGGTTTTTTTCTTTTTTAAAGAATAAAACCGACCTGACTGGAATCATTGTGCTGTTACAACAGCTAGCGAGTGTCCAGAACTTGCAGAACTTGTAGATGGTCCCAAATTAAACCATAGCATTATGCCCCCACTACCATGCTCGAGAGTTGGTAGTGGAAAGTGGAAAGCGTTATGGAATCTGAAAACAGTGGCATTTCTAAGAGCTTTTCTCTATTTTTGTTGTCAGTTTTTATGGCAGAATGGTTCAATCTTTGTCTTTAAATGAGTTCATATTTACTTGACGATGACAGTTGGGGTAAGATGGTGGAAACTTCCCAAACAAACATGAGAACCGGTTTTGAAAATTTCACATTAGCATTCAATACCATTGAAAGTTTAGGAATTCTATGACTAAAATCAGGGGAAACCAAACAATTTCTCAGGGTAAGGAGAAAGTTTAAATATCCACTTAGAAAAATGATAGAAAACTGAAAGTGTTTGGTTTCTTTGCAACAATTACACCAAATATTAGTTGACATGCATGTATATGTGTCAGCCAGCATGTGTAGCCATTATGTTGAGTGAATTAGAGAAAATTAATTTGCAGTATTCATTAAAGATGTAATTTTTGTGGTATGTTTTATCATCATTTCAGCCTTGGAGAGCGTATGTAAAATTTCTGACTCGCAGTGTATCATTTTCTCAAACCTCCAGAACCAGTCGAACATTAGCCGTAACAGCAGAGAGGCTGCTTTAAAAATATTGAAATGGTAAGTGGCGCGCAGCTTTCTGTTTTCCACCATGTCATGTGATTTGTTGTTGCTCACGCGTTTGCGTCCGTTGACCTTTACAGATCCGAATTGCGGCTCTAAATGCTGCTTCGACAGCTGCCGATGAGTGTCAGGACCCTTTGAGGAGCCGCAAGAGTCAGACGAAAGAGGCTCAGGTACAGATTGGAACGCCGGTCTTTGGCTAGGAATGAATGACCTCTCCTGACCTTTAATTGACCTCCGCAGGAAGCCGAAGCTTTTGCTTTATATCACAAAGCTTTGGATCTCCAGAAACATGACAAGTTTGAGGAGTCCGCCAGGGCCTACCATGAGCTGCTTAAAACGCCGCTGCTCAAAGAGGTAAACTCATCTTGGTGTATTAAACAAGTGTGAACATTCTGTTAAGAGTCTCACTCTTACTTACTTACAGAATTAGCTGTTGATGTTCATCAACAGCTAGCATTTAAAACTTAATGTGGTTTACATACTGTTTTTTTTAACTAATAAAATGTACTCTTCCTTTTGACAGTTTTTAAGCGCACCTATTAACTCAAGTATTTTTCAGTACACAGTTTTACATAAACAGTATATTTTGGCTCTTATAGGAATCTGAGGGAATAACGATGCATCCCACAGCTCTGCATAAACTTCACTCCTTCTCTTAAAAATCTTACAACTAAAATCTGCATTATTTTTTTGGTGCCAGATATGTTATTTCAATGCCCTGGAAAAATTGCTTCATACTCTCCAAAATAAGAGAATGAATATAAATGAGAAACTCTTAAGTCGATGATCAAAACTTCACAGATGTCAAACCTTACCCAACTGTAAATTCACACAATGACCAATTGAATTAGTGTTTTAGAATGCATCCTGAAAAATGAATGAAAAGAAAGTCAGTATGCTAAACATTTCCAAAGTTAGCAAAAATGGTAAAGAACTATTTTTGCAAAAATTAGCAGATTAACGGATTTTTAATTAATTTAAAAATCTTTAAATCGCATAATTTTTCTTCACAAGTTTGCACTCCTGACAAACCCCATAAAGTACCAATATAACTGATCATGGTGGTTGTAGTATGAGAAAATATGAAAGAGGTTTAACCATATGAGTACTTTGCTAAGGTGCCATATATAATTGTAGCCTGATGCTTCTAACCTGGTGATTTAACGCTGTGGTGCCACTGCTCGATTGCTAGTTTCTGTGCTTTGTCCTCGACGTTAAATCTTACACACTGTTTAATATTTCAGGCCACGCCCTCAGAGGACCAGAGAGTGGGTCTCAAGCATCCTGGACTGATGCTGAAATATTCCACCTTTAAAAACCTTGCCAGTATGGCTGCATCCCGGGATGACCTGGAGAAAGCAATGGAGTTTTATTTGGAGGTAAATGCTCCATTCTTATGGCTAATTCTAAATGTTTTTGTTTTGAAAAATGTTCCTGCTTTGCTTAAAATTTTTAATTGATGTGAATAGTACTGAGAAGTATATCATATTACTTTTTTTTTTTCTTCAGGCTGTCATGTTGGACTCTACTGATGTGAACATGTGGTATAAAATCGGTCAGGTGGCTGTGCGACTTGTTCGCATTCCTCTGGCGCGTCACGCGTTTGAGGAGGGCCTGCACTGCAACCCGGACCACTGGCCGTGCTTGGACAACCTCATCACTATTCTGTACACCCTTAGTGACTACACCTGTAAGTAATTTGCACAGTCGTGAGCTCAATTCCAGGGATGTCCCAAAGTGGATGTTCCTGACTACTTCCTGACTACTTCTTGACTACTTCCTGACTACTTCCTGCCTACTTCTTGACTATTTCTTGACTACTTCCTGGCTACTTCCTGTTGTCATCTTTGTCTTTTCCACCACCGGTTGTTAATGACACAACTTGTGAGATATGAAAAGAGTATTTCCACTGCAGTTTTGCAAACCACAATAATTTCAATACAGCCGAAAACCCACCTCATCCCAGCACAAAAACCATATATCAAAATGTGAGTTTTTCTTTTTTCTTGTTTCTATGAAGGAAATTTTGTTTTTATAACTCCAATATATGGTCAATGGAAACCCAACTTCAGTCTCATACTTGATGTTAATGTATCTGAAGGCCTGTAAAGTGGATTTTTGTCTCAAATTTTGGGTAACCTGTTAAAAGCTACTGTAACATTCAGCAACTGAAACTGGCACAGATTTCTACTTTGTGTCTAAAGACGCCTGTCTGCCATTCAGCTGGAGTCTTTAACTCTTGAGCCGCTCTTTGTTTTTGTTGTAACTCTTTATAAATCTGATTTATGGGACTGGAAAGTTGTTATTTTCCAGCCTCATAACTGTGCTGCTTTTTGAACATTGTAAAATTGAATGACTTTGTTCCATCTACTCTGTGTTATATCTCTGAAAACCTCCGCTGACCACATGAGTGCGTGTTCTCTCTTTTACGCTGAATGTCAATGTGAAGGGTTAAAAACACTTTATTTCTGAGTGGGTTGCCCAGATTTGATTATCTTTACTAAAAGGAGGGAAGGAGGCTGTCTTTTAGCTATTGGATGTACAAATCATGTTCTTAGTTTTGTCGAGGACTCAGAGACCGTTAGTTAAAAATTTACGCGATCTGCCTAAAGGGAACAAAGCGAGACATTTTTCTCCTCATAGTGTAAAAAATTAGATACGGCAAGAAAGGTAAATTTTACCTGCATTTTTTTTGCAGATTGTTTATACTTCATTGCCAAAGCCCTGGAGAAGGACCACTGCTACACTAAAGGCCTCGTGTTGAAGGAAAAGATCTTCAAGGAGCAGCCCTGCTTGAAGAGGGACACGATGCAGATGTTTACAAAATGGTAAAAATCTTTTATATTTAAAACATGCCGTTAGTCTAAAATCTGGCGCAGCACTGAAAGTTTTCATGCATTTTTGCTGTGAATTATTGCAGCGACGTGTCCATACACTATGTGGAGACGGAAGAGGAAGAGCGCAGGTGCATCATCGAAGAGGCTTTGGAGATGAGGAGGCGCAGACAGACTCTCTCTCACCGCGAACCGAAACCAGACCTCGTCCTGGTTCAGCCCATGCACTGCCTCTCGTTAGTTCCTGTCTTAAATTTTAAGCAGACGCAGTGGAATTAAGAATTTGAAACGGTGATCTTCTGAGATCAAACCGTATGCAGAAACGGTTGTTTCTGTTTTAAGTTTAAATTTGAAGCCTCTTCTGTTTAACCTCAGGTGGAAGCAAGTCGGCGAAAGCTTTCTCGCGATGTACAAACATCAGACGACCTGCGAACCCCCGCGACCGGGTTTGGGCTGCAGAATCGACCTGTCGGCGTACCGTGACCCCAACTTCCCCCAGAACTTCCCCCAGCCCAGTAGCCCTGTGAGCATGGGCTTGGCCACGGTGCTCAGCAGCCCCAGCTCGTCCCTGCCGCCGGTCACCTTCAGTGAGCCCGCCATCCTGCCCCAGTCGGGTTCTCAGCCTCAGATTGCCCTCAGTCAGACGACTGTGGAGATCACAACTACGGCTCCCCCTTCTGGTTAGCGCTGCTGGTTCACATAATCTCTTTTGGGAAAACAATGCAGATTCACACTAACATTCTGTAATTCTTCATTTTCACACTTCTTGATCCTCTTTTGTTTATATTTTGTCACGCTGCAGTTACAAAACTGCTCCGTCTTTGTTGGAGTTTGTAGGTGGGCCAACACAAGGTCGTTCGTTACAAGTGGAAGGAAAGTCATATATGATTTAAACATTTTTTAAATAAATTTCTGAGAAGTACACAGACCCGTTGGATTTAGATGCACGTTTTGCTGCAATTACAGCAGCATGTCTGCAGGGGGCGTGTCAACGCCAACATTACACATTTGGGACATTTTTTCCCCCCATTTAGGTTTTTTTGCAATATATCTGCAGGTCAGTCAGATTTAATGACCGAATGCATTTATGAATACAATTGCAAGTAATAATTATTTTAGAAATTGACTATTCTGTCAATTATTCTGAGATTAGACAGATTAATCAATCAGTCAGATTAAAAAGTTGGCACATTTTACAAATTTTTAATTTGATCACTGAAGCTTTTTTTTATACAATATTAGAAATAGATTAAAAGCTGCAAATAAAAATTCAATTCCTTTTTTAAATAAGAATTTAAATGCCTGAAATATGATAATGTATTATTATTGAGCTGGATGAAGCTAAAACTATGTCACTTCAAGTGTTTTTGGTATTTTTATATTAAGTGCAAAGTAGATATTTCTTTTGTACAGTTTTGATGTTGTTTCACCAAATAACCGTTTTCTGAGTCTGTGTAGTCTTTTTAGCGATTATTTGACGACCAATTTAGTTTACTATTATTTAAATTATTGATTGATCATAATTAAGCCGATTAATCATTTCAGCCCTAATTTAGAATATGTCTAAACAGGAATGCCAGTCACACTTCTCACACAGCTGTTTCCTTGTAAAAATGATTTGACACTCATGCATCCTTTTTTTATTTACTTCACTAATTTGTGCTACTTTGTGTCGGTGGATCACCCAAAGAAATGCATGCAAAATTTTGCAACGTGCCAAAATCTGGGAAGTACTACAAAGACTTTAGTGAGCCAGTCTGTGTTGTTGTTTTATAATATTCTGTTATGTGTACAGCTGCAGGCATGGACGTTTCCCTGGCAGATAAAGTGAAGAAAGCTCCAAAGAGAAAACGCGCGGTGGAGGACAGCGGCGAGACGGCCAAGCGTCGCTCAGCACGAGTTCGAAACACAAAATGCAAGAAGGAAGAGAAGATTGATTTCCAGGAGCTGCTTTTTAAATACTTACCTTCCAGGTAGGTTGAGCTAAACGTCAAAACCTAAATATAAAAAAAAAATACAAACATATATTTTGTGACATTATTTCCTGGCTTGTTTCAGACTAAAGAAGTTTGATCCCGACAATGACGACGAGAGCCTGGGGAATCCCGAGACGCAGTGCGACAGGAAGGACGACGCTCAGCCTGTTCACGGAAGCTGCTTACCGGCCGACTCCGTCGAACTCATGGAGTCTGGTACGTTGTCCACGTCCATCTTTAAAGCGGAGGCAGGCTCTGCAGCGAAACGCATCGACAAGTGAAAGAGCTTTTCGTTTCTCTTCGTCAGAGCAACAAGATGTTCACAGCTTCTTGCTCAATAATTTGAGCAACGGCGGCATCCTGGATCTGATGATGCGCTACCTGAAGGCGGTCGGTCAGAAATTCATGGAGGAGTGGCCGCGGGGGCTGACCGCTGTGGTGCTGGAGGTTTATCAGGCCTGGAGGAAACACAGCATGGGCCTCCCCAACCCGCTTCTTCGGGACTGCAGCAACCAGCACATCCAGGTAAACAAAATAAGCAAATGAAGCCACCTAAAAAAAAAGAAATCAAACACTTGTTAAATTCCTATTTCGACCAAAGCTATCAAGAAGGCACAAACTTCAGGTATCGGTTACTGAGAGCTTTTCCATGCGGTCTTGCAACAAGATGGTTAATGTTTAGCGAAATTAGCGATGGTCCAAATCATCATAGAAGGATATCCAGAAAACTTCCAATTATGATTATTTCTGTCAAAACAATAAAGAATCTGAAATGGAGATTTTGAACTGATTTTTATATATTTGTGAAATGTGTCAAGTACATCTGGCAAGTGTTATTTAAGTCAGGAGCTCTGCTTGTGACCCAGATTGAATAATTTCCAGATCTACTGACTGACCGGTGTTCAGCAGGTCAGAAACTCAAAAATGTTTCTTCTTTCACCAGTCAATGAATGCATCGCACACAGGCAATATCAGGTTGTGCCGATGACACCCTTCAGTGTGGATGTTGTTATAGTGGGAAGACAACTCAGAGTAGCTATTTTCAGTATCATCAAAGTCAGAGACAGAGCAATAGCTGTTCAGAGCAAAAGGGAGACATTTTCTGTGGAGCAGTTTGGTTGGTAATTCAGTGGTCTGGTTACTCTCTCACACCTGTCTTTTGTTTTGTTCTTTTAATACTTTAGACGCTCTATTTTTGTTCTGTACAGGAAATGCTGACAATGAGCTTGGCCTGTATGGAGTTGCAGCTGGAGCAATGGCTGCACAACAAAGGTAAAATTGGTAAGTTGGTGTTTTCACTCGCACTAAATCTAAATATCTTTTTGTATATTTGGAATTAGGAATGTAACAATAAACACATATGTATCAGAACCTTTCAGAAGAGACCTTTTGGATTGGCCCCCATGTGTACCAAATGAACGTAACATTTTTAAGGCTGAACGCATGCAGTGTGGAGCTAAGTGCACAGAGTTACGGCTTATGGTGCAACTTGCAAAACGCAAAACAAAACGGTGTCAATGTTGAAAGAAATGAGGCCTGACCCCAAGGTTTTGTCAGCATTATATATATTTTTTTTAATTTTTTTTTAATTTTTATTTTTTTAAAAGGTTTTATTGGCTCTAGTGGCCTTTATTTATTAGTTAGTGGACAGGAATGAGGGAAACGAGAGAGGGGGAAGACATGCGGCAAAGGTCGCCAGGCCGGGAATCGAACCTGGGACGGCCGCGTTGAGGACTAAGGCCTCCATATGTGGGTGTGGTAAACCCCTGCGCCACCACAGCACCCTTGTCAGCATTATTGGACAAATTATTTCATTATTCACCAGTAGAACTTAAGCCCCAAATGTGAGCAACACTGGTTCTGGAGGAAAGCATAGCTGAGGTCTAAATCCTGCATTCAACAGCAGCGGACATGTTGGCTAGATTTTCTAACAGCCGAACCTTTAAGGTGCATTTAGTGACGTCTGTACACTGGATCGTCTACATATTGAGATGACTCCAAAGTGATGGGAACATGTTTTATTCTGAAATATCAGCACAACCTTATTTAGAAATTCCTAAGCATCTACCTTTGTAATTTTCAGGCGGTTCTATTGTAATTTATCCAGATTTACCTGATTATCCTTTATTAATCAAAAACAATCAAACCAAATCGCCAGTCAGTTCTTCGCTAGCCGCCCTCCTCAAATTTCTAAAGCATCATAGGCTCAGATTATTTTAAAGTAGAAGAGTCAAATTTGTTTCTCATGATTGAAGTGTAACAAAACCCTTCCGAACTGTTCCTTTAAAGCGTACTGAAATGGGTGAACCTTTGCAACCCCCCTAGCTGTTCGTTTTAAGTCAAGTTTTTCTGTCTGGGCCAGTTATTCCGAGAAGAAACTGCGGCGGTCCCAGCAGTGAGATTGCTGAGTCCGAGTTTCCCGGGCAACACTTCCAGGGTGACTTGTTAATCCTGGCCCTCGGCTCGTCCCAGAGGGATCTGTTTGAGAGCAACTGGCTGGATGTCATGGTGCGGGTCTACTGGCTGAAAGCTCGGTTCTTGGCCCTGCAGGTAAAATCCAAGATTCCTGGTTTTGGTCTTTTCCACACAGTCCAGCCAGAGCCAAGATGCAGTGCTGGATTTCTTTTCGTCTTCTCGACAGGGAGAGATGGATTTGGCCCTCGAGAGCTACGATGTCTGCATAGGCCTGTTGCAGAGCAAACCAAAAACGGCTGATGGGAAACATTACACAATCAACCTGCCAAACCTACGCGTGGACGCGGCCATATCTGTGGAGGAGGCAAATAGTTTCTAATCGTCAATATGCCATCACGCAAAGTCTTAATGGATTCGATAGATAAAATGTTGCAAAGTTCATACGAGGACTTCCTGCTCTGAATGTTTTTTTTTTTTCTGATCACATGTTCAGATCGACAAGAGGCTGAAGTCGCTGGAGCGGTGTCAGTCTTTAGAGGAGATCCAGCGTCTCTTTGAGTCGGCAGACTTTGAGTCCGTTGTGCGCCTGCTGCAGCCCACTCTGAATTATGAGAACAGGAGCAAATCTCTGGAGTTTGTGAGCTCGACGCCAGAGCGTCCCGCCCAGCTGATGCTTCTGCAGGTTGGAAGTGCTACAAAGCTCTTTTTACTCATCGCAGGAGCTGTGGGTGTAGTTACCGCATAGCAACATCGCGGCAGATTATTTAGTAGTGAAGAAATATCCTTCCTTTTCATACAAAAAACTCAGCAGATCAGGCTTTTTAAAGATCACGATAGGCCAGAAAACTGCAATCAGTTCTTTCCTACTGGATTCTTTTCTCCCTCTGTCCAAATAGTGTATCGGTCCATCTGTCCATTCATCCATTTATGCAGTCAATTTATCCTCCCTTCCATCCAGCCTATGGTTCTACCTGGCTCCATGTTGAATCCTTGGAAGTTATAAAAAAAGAAAACCATATATTACCAGTGAAGTTTTTAGCTAAATCTTTAAGATTAGCTCTAGCAATAGTTAATCTGTAGAAATATGGATAAACAGTAAAAAAAGGCATCTGAACCTGTAGCTGTTACTTTGCTGTCCTGACAATTGACAGAGTTTGGGGGGAAAAAATAGATTCACTTTTGAGGTATTAGAAAAGCTGCTATTTCATATCGCATTGTGTTTGAGTTTTGTAAACTCTTTGACTTTTTTTCGGCTCCTCCACCAGAACTCCCTGCTGAAGCTGCTGGACTGCCGGCAGTGCTTGGAGTGCAGCGAGCTGGCTTTAAACGAAGCCTTGCAGCAGCTCAACTCTGCTCCGGGCGGTTCGGCTCCGAGCAAGGAGGAGTGGGTCAGCACCATCAGGAAGCTGCTGGACGGCATCGAAATCTGCTTCACAACAGAACCGGAGCTCCTGAGCAAAATCCCTCACTTCGCAAGCATGGCCCGACTGGCAAACAATCTGATCCAGGTCTGACAGACGTGAAAGGAACAAAAGGCATTAAAACCGCGTAACCTCAACAATTATTGCTTTATTCTGATCTGTTTTATGGTTTTTTTTTGGTTTTTTTGTCTTCTTCCAGCTGATTGATCTTAGCATGAGTACTTCAGACGATCCAAAGGAGCCTTATTTCTTCTCAGTTCTGCCTTGGATTATCTTGTATCGTATTATCAAACACGAGGAGGCTGCTTTTCACTGTATGCTTCGGCAGCATATACCTTTAGATGACGACGAAGGTGTGTCAAATCACTGATTTCCCTCACTGTCTTTGTTTTTGTCTTTTTGTTATTAACGCTGCGATGTCTTGGTTTTTCAGATGAACCAGAAACTCCCCTGCTTCCCTCGTCTCTGATGCTTTTGAGTACGGCTCACGAGTATCTGGGTCGTCGGTCCTTATGCTGCAGCTCAGACGGAGCCCTCCTCAAGTTCTTTGTAAGATTCGCAGAGAATTGAGAAAGCATCGACACTCTATGAACGTGTGAATGTTATCAATCTACAATCACAAATTTGCATGTGTTTTGAAAGTTCTTTAATTGCATTTGGTACTTGGAGAAACCTGGTTTTTAGTCCTTCCTTGTTTGCAATGTACTTGAAGCTCATTCAGACTTGAGCTCCAGTTTTTCAGTCTTAATTAATTGGATTTTGTCTTAGAACCTAACTGTGCATTGAATTTCAGGATTTAATTTAGAGGTGTTCCAGCAAAGGGAGCTGAAAAAACAAATCTAAAAACTGACACGTTTATTTGCGAACATTTTAAAAATGATGTTTGTTCCTCCCACTTCACATTACGAGCTGTTTCATGTTTATGTTAGTCTGTCGCATGGAATCCTAATAAGATTTAAGAAAGTTTGTGGTTTGCGACAAAATCTGGAGGAGCTCAAGTTTTAATGGTTGTTGGTTTTACTTTGCAACTTATTTGTTGCAGATTAGGGTGCTGGAGAAAGAATTTGCTGCTTCCAGCAACAATGACTCCCATCCCTATAAGGAAGAGCTGGAAATGGCCTTGGAGCAATGCTTTTTCTGCCTGTACGCGTATCCCAGTAAGAAGAGCAAGGCGCGCTACCTTGAGGACCACTCGTCTCCACAGGTCAGGCCTGTTATCAATTGTCTTTGCAGAATCACAAATAAAATAGTGTCTTATTTCAATATTCATGTGTAAGGTTGCTCATCAGAGCTCCACAAACTAAAAGCCTGTAGCAGCAGCAGCAACAAACGTGGCTGAGCCGTTAGGAAGATAATGGGCAAATGTGATGAAGAGGAGGTGCAATAGTGAAAAGGTGGCTCAAGGCTTTTGACTAATTGCTGTTTCTCAGTTGTATTGCCAAACTTATGTAAGCGCAGGGCATGAAAAGGAACAGACTGCCAGTGACGCAAACAAGCGCCCTCAATGAACCTCTCGATGCCGAAACGGTCAGATGTATCCACTAACGTTGTTCGCTGCAGAGGCACACAAAACAGGCGCCACTGAAGTAAATTGAGGCCTTGAAGCAGCATTGTTAGAGGGCTGTTTTTCTCCAATGACTGAGACATGACAAAATATTTGCAAAATTCAGTTTTTTTGTTTGTTTTTGTCACTCGATGAGTGGGCAGTTGAGGCTTCATTGTGCCTATTAGTTTATTTGCAAAGAATTTATAACATTTTTAATCTATAACTGCTTTAAGAGCTAAAGAAATGATGACACCAACAGGCTTTTGTATTTGTGTGCAGCCCAAATTACAACTGCAGAAAATCTGTTGAATTAAATTCAAGGTTTTGGAAATAACAAGAGGAAACAAAACACAGCATGGAATGAGGCGTCTGCCAATAAATCGGCTCCTGTAGATAACTTTTATTAAAAAAAAAATTTATATAAAAAAAAGCTCTTTATATATTTATGAAAACTGTCGAGATGTCATAATGGAATAATATGAAATGGATAATCTGTGAAAAAAATTGAGGTCCTCTGCCATTTCCCTGTGAAATTACTTCCATCTGCAAAAATGCACCTTTCTCATTCAAAAACAGCCAATCAGAGTCTGGAATAGGGTCTCCTTACTGCTGTAAATCATGCTCCTGTATGTGCTGCTCAAAGTGTTAATGGCAGAGAAACAATGTATCGTTAGGAAAAAGGTTTTCCTAACGATAAACAGCATTAAGACCCTCCTCCTGGCTCTGATTGGCTGTTGGTGGTGCATTTCTGCAGATGTCAGTAGGAAAACAGGGAGAAGATAGAGAACCTTAATATTTTTTACAGATTATCTGTTTCATATTGCACTGTAAAAATATGCTAACATTTTTAACATATATATATATATATATATATTAAAAATATGCTAACATTTTTAACATATATATATATATATATATAAATATATATATATATATATATATAAAAATCATATTTTGTAAAAAAAAAAATTACATACTGCAGCTTCAATTTTGGGAGATCTGCGATTGGCAGATATTTACATGTGATCTTATCGGCTTTTATCTACCTTCACAAATGTCTAAAAATCATCCAGTGACCCCTTTTGCTCCGTCATGAGAGAGGGCTGACTGACAAACCTGCCCATCAGGTTACATCTGCACATGCTCGGTCAGCTTTGTCAACTTTGCTGCTATATTTACCAACTTTTCGGACAAAAGAATTGTCCGAAATCGGAATTGGCAGGTCAGACTTCTTAGAGATTGGCCCGAAAACTGCAATCAGAGCACCGTTACATGAAATAATATAGATATTACCAAACTTTAGTCCCTATTCTGTTGTTAACATCCATCCATATGTTTTTATCTGTCTGTCCATTGATCTTCTTATGTGTTGCATGCATTTGTCCATCTTTTTATCTAACTAATTTCGTATTTAAATCCTGACCGTCAGATAGAAGACTCCAGATCTACAGTATATCGTGTACGACTAGAAATAATTGCATATCTAACGGTATAAAATGAACAGACAGAAAACGGATGTGGAAAAGTATGAATTTATGGTGGGTTTTGCAATTCTTGCACACAGCCACAAGTGGGAGTCGGTGCGTTTAGTTTGTAACTCCTCCGAGTGTAACTATGTCCCGTACCACAGTTGTAGAGAAGATTTGACCACTGATCTGTTGCTAATCGCTTGACCCTGGAGCCGGTTTTGTGCTATTTTTCCCCTTTGTTTCACAGGTTGAGCTTCAGTGGAGCGACGCCCTCTTCATGTTTCAGTATTTCAAACCAAAGTCGCTGCCCGAGTTCGACAGCTATAAGACCAGCACAGTGTCCGCAGAGCTGGCCAACCTGTTGAGGAGATTCGCAAGCATAGCTCCCCCAAGCGAGACGCCCCTCTTCACCATGGATGAAGTGGCGGCCTACATCGAGGACATGACAGAAAGGGTCAGTTTGGGTGGGTCACACCGAACGCACGGCGAAGTTACGAGCCATTTAAGTTTTTGTTTGCTCTTTCAGGTCCCGTCCCTTCCGGCGGGCAGCCCTCCTGCTCCCCCAATCATCAACGAGATCTACTACCTCCTGGCGGACTATCACTTCAAGAACAAAGAGCAGTCCAAAGCGATCAAGTTCTACATGCATGACATTTGCGTTTGTCCCAACAGGTACAGCGTTACTTCACGTCTCCAGCAATCGGATCCATTTTCGAAATATCTTTTTCTGCTGCTCAGACTCAACATAATCTTTCTAGCACTTTCAAAGAAATGTTTTTTTAGAAGCGACTTTAACAACAAAACCGCCTCCACCTCGTAGATTTGATTCCTGGGCAGGCATGGCTTTGGCCCGAGCCAGCCGGATCCAAGAGAAGCTCAACTCAAACGAGCTGAAAAGCGACGTTCCCATATGGAAGCACTCCCAGGCGGTGCTGAACTGCTTCAAGCGGGCCCTGGAGATAGACTGCTCCAACCTGTCCCTGTGGATCGAGTACGGCACCATCTCCTACGCGCTGCACTCTTTTGCTTCTCGGCAGCTCAAACAGTGGCGAAACGAGCTCCCTCCAGACGTCGTTAAACAGGTGAGGCCTGGATGGCTTACAGTGTCGTCCCTCTTGGATGTTGCCGATCATTCGCAGTTTTTCTGTTGCTGCAATTTTCATAAGTTCTCTGCAAATCTGAGCAATCAGCTTTAACGTCTTCTGTATTTCCTTGTCGGCCGATCACTGCAAACTCAGCTAAAATTTGACCAATCTCATTAGCCTCCTTCTAATTTAACTTCTGGTTTTACAACGTCTCTTGAAAACTGAAATTGCAAGATAAAAGCAAAATTCTTAATATTTGATTTTTTTTTTTTCTTGGAAAAAGACATTTTGACAAGTTTTGCAGAATTTGCTTTTACTGTGTAAACAGTTCAGTGTTTTCACTTTCAATATGAAATTTCTTAAAATGCTGTCTTATTATGGGGAAAGTTATGTGCAGCAATTTTAACTTTTTTGTAAAACCGTGTTATAACAAAAATAAGGGAAAATAAATTCTCAACTCTAATCACAAGTTTTTGAAAAGATTGTCACAAAAATAGTCATTTTAGCCCCTGCATCAATTCCGTAAAAAAAGCAACATCCTGGAGGAACTGATAATATTTCCCATGACAGATTGCTTCATTGCCCAATTTTTGGTGTCATCAGTTGCACTGTGCCACTTTTGTATTTTATTTTTTTTTTACCCCCCACAAAAGATCTTACTGATATGCCACTTTCAGAGAAAACCCTAAGTGTTTGTTTATATGTTTGTTTTTATGTCAGATGGAGGAAAGAAGAGACTCCATGCTGGAGACAGCTTTCCAGTGTTTCCAGGGGGCCTCCCGCTGCGAGGGTGACAGCGATGAAGAGGAGTGGCTCATCCACTACATGCTGGGGAAGATAGCCGAGAAGCGCAGGAAGCCCCCGGATGAATACCTGCAGCTTTACAAGAAGGTAAACCTGCTCATCATTCTCCTAGCGCTGACAATACTGCAGAAATAGAAGTTTTAAGTACCAACTTTGTGATCAGCTGGAAATCAAATGTGTATTTTACCCAGTTTTCTGATTGCTAGGATAAGCTGGTTACTCTGTTGTCTTCTGGGTTGACAGGCGGCTCAGTATCTTCATGAAGAAGCTGCTCGGTACCCGAGGAAAATTCATTACCACAATCCTCCTGACCTGGCTATGGAGGCCCTGGAAGTAAGCGAAGTTTGGCTTGTTGCTCGGAATGTGTGTGGGGACGTTCCATCAGCGCATTTTTATTATATACAATATAATTAGTTTTTCAAGGAATTAGCGTTTGGAGCTATTAGCTGTGTCTTTACGGCCTTAGATTTCTGTTTTCTTTCTTTTTTCTAGTTGCATTTCCGCTTGAGCGCATCCATACTTAAAATGCTACAAGCTTCCGAGTCGGAGCTGGATCACGAGTTTTTATTTAACTTACTGGTGGACGCGGCAACCGGGCCATTTGCAAAGGGGGAAGAGAAGAGCATGCCAAGCTTGCCAAGGTCCAATGAAAAGTAAGCGTCACTATTTATTCATCGAAACAATATCTGATCTCACAGTGTGTGACTTTTAAAAAGAAAAAAAAATGTTCTCATTTATCTCCAGAGAGAAACCCCCGACGATGC
The DNA here is from genome assembly GCA_902982915.1 of Phalloptychus januarius. Lineage (NCBI taxonomy): Eukaryota > Metazoa > Chordata > Actinopteri > Cyprinodontiformes > Poeciliidae > Phalloptychus > Phalloptychus januarius. The sequence goes on along the minus strand of CADWAE010000482.1, from coordinate 20,752,697 downwards.
TGGAAGAAGACTTTAACTGTTCCTCTGTTTGCATGGGGAACGCGCTCAGCTCCTCCCTCCCTTCTGCCGTCACCCCAGGTGTGACATCCCCTCCTTACGTGGCCACGCCATTTGACCACGATTACGCCAAACGCAAAACACTCCGAAGGCAGCAGTGGCAGCAGCAACGGCATGAGGAGCAGCAGGCTGATGGTACAGTCCCAGTCCTGGACATTGCTTCTGGGGTTGGGCTCTCTGCTGTTTCCGCACTGGGGCAGAGGAGGCCCACTGGGGAGCAGCGCTCAGATTGCTAATCACCATTCTCAATGGCTTTGTTTTCAGTCACTACGGTCCCCATGCACTGGGTGATCGGGATGTGGTGAAATGGGCAATATGGCTACTGATTATTTGGCTAATATGCTTTGCATGGGAGCCAAAAAAAATAAAAAATAGACTGACATCTTGGTTGGTATGTGCTGAGAGCATTTGGGCTTATGTGTTTGAATATTTGTGAGCATGTGGGGATGTAACATCAGTCTCTTGTTGCTTCTTGTTCTCTACACAATCACCTTGCCGCTCACTGAGAATTTAAATGTGTTCCTCTCAAAGCATCTTCAGCTTTTTTGTGTCACGTTTGCACATGTTTGGTGTTGGCATCCATTGGCTGCTGTTGTTTGGCAACACACAAGAAAAAGCTGCAGACTTGCTGTGACCCTGACTATAGATGTTTAACTCAGTTGCCTAAATATGACGCTGTTTATAAGGCTAAACATATAGCTGACTTTGAACACAATTTCAATCAGCCTTCTTTGGAAAAAAATGAGATATTCTTAGGTAATCTCATTTATTTAGTTTTGTGTTCAATATTGACTACAGAACCATTCAATAGAATCACATAGTAGCAATTAGCGGTGTCCGCATTGCGAAAAAGCTTTGTGTTTACACGTTCGAGAATTTAGATCCTTACCTCAACTCTTGACTCTTCCAGACGGCTTCCGACATATCAAATCCCAACACCTTTCATCACAGACAGGAGTTGAAAGCCGTTATCTTGTCAGCCTTCCTGTTATTTGGTAAAAACTCCAAACTCTCTCTCCCTTATTGGCTGCCTGAATAAAATCCAGGAATGTCACAACAGCAGAAAACATGGTTTCGTTTGAAATGGCTCCCTATATTTTTGTTCTTCCTCTAACTTTACTTTAAGCACTAAAAAAAGTCATTTTCACTCAGTAACAACATCCACACTAAAGATTGTTGCTGTGAGAAAAATGTGTAAAATTACCTTTACTTGTTCATTAGGCGAAAATGTGCTCTGAGCAAAGCAGTACTATTGGCACTTGCTTTTTATTTGAGTGCATTTTTAGGCCCGAGCAGCTAAGCGCTGCGAAGGCCTATTGTAATCGTAGTGTTTATTTGTATTTTTATTTGTGCTTGGAATTGTTGTAAAGGCTTAAGAAATGAATTCCGGAAGAAAAATGAATTTTTTTCAGAATAATAGTGAAAATGCAAGCATTTCTCTTAAATGAAATATACATGAAAGTTATTTTCAGGATATGAAACTTCACAAAATATTGAAGCATTAAAGCTTACATTTAGAAAAAAGCAGCAGCCATTCTCCATTTAAAAAATTAATTAAAAAAAGTGCACGTCCACACTCAACCCATTCATGTAAGTTCAAGTTAAACGCTCAAATAATGGAGCCATATTGCCCACGTTGCCAGTTTTGTCACCCTTTCCAGATTCCTTCCTACCTGCCTACCTACCTACCCACCTGCCTACCTGCCTGCTACCTCTTTGCCTGCTTGCTTTTACCACCTGCTTTGCCATTTATGTGCATGTAGTTCTAATGGGGTGATTGTTTTTTAGCAGCCGGACAAGTTCAGTCCCCGAATCACAGACCACCAAACTGTCTGATGTCGTATAATCACGTTTCATCTGGAGTGCGGTGTGTGGGCTAATTACGCAGAAAACGAAAATAGGAGATATTCCAACGTCTTACCTGGCTCGTGTTTGCTCTCTTACTAATTGGGTACAATTTCTAATTATGGCCAATTAGTGTGAAAATGTCAAGTTGGAAAGAACGTGGCTTCCATTTGTTGGCTGGAATTAGAAAATACCTCTCCATGCACATTGCTACTGGTAGGTGTCCAACCTTTGACTTGATTCCTGCTGAAAGTGCACTGAGGCGAATGCAGAATGTGATTCAGACATGCTATTTTCAAGTCGGAACAAACAAAAAAAATACATTTTGGAAGTTGTAGCCTCTGATTTATTTACTTTTTTTCCTTCTAGAGACATGCATAAAGCAGCACCCTCTCAATGTTTAGCTGTATGCATGCAGAACCTTGTGGATATTTTCATTATAGTGGTGGGCTTTTATCGACTATCATGATACATTTCTTATGATACAATCTTTTAATTTAATGTATTGTCTCGATAAATTCCAATTAATGTTTAAAAACCCCCAAATTGACCACATTGTTGGGATTGTTAGTGTGACCATTTTCTCTACTGTTTGTTCGATGAAACATTGAATATCAATATGTTTGGAAATATGTTTAAATGCAGTTATTGTGTGCCGCTTTGTGGTTCAAATCACACTTCAGCGTTAGCGGAACTAAACTAACTCTTTAGTTATCAGTGGCCACTCCTGCTGGAAATAAGTTGCGCACATAGTAACTATTTAGGTGACACCTTAAAGTAATTGGTTGCGCTGAATTTAATTTAAGGCTATCTGAGTAAAAGGGCGGTGGGGGGGACAAAAATGCACATCTTAACTTTCATGTATCGGGGGGAGGTTAAGTGGCATGAATACAAATATTACTCATTTGATGAGAAATGAGGAAATGCTTGTCTGAATCAGGTTCTGCATGTTCGAGGGGATTTTTTTTTTTTTTCCAATCATTTAAGGCTATTGCTGATTTTTTTCAAATTCAATTTAGAGCTGCAAAAGTGCTTTCTCACTATTATTTTTTTTCAAACCAGCTTCCTCATATCTTCAACAGCCTCACCAGGGTTTGACCATGAATACTGCCTGCCCAGGTCTGCAATATGGCTGGCTTCCTTCAATGGTACTCTCCTTCCAAACACCAAAATAAAAGTGCTTTCTACTAGCAAGCATTGAATACACAACTCTTCAGTTAACACAAACTTTTACAGTACTACAGTAACTTTGCTATTGACTCATGACTGTAAATCTTTTTTAAAAAGTCCCCTGTGTGCATTTTTTTTGTTTGTTTTGAGTAGCAAAGGTCTCTTGTTTCCTAATTAACAGTTTCCTGTCAAGGATTTTCTTTGTTGAGGCTGCAGAACATGGTAATTAAGAGGAATGCTGGCATTTTGTTTTTGAGCCTTTACAAAAACAAACCATCTCTCTTAACAATATGTCATTAGTTATGCACTAATAAAGATCTGTGACTCAGAAGTTATTTCAGTTGAATGATTATATCATTTTCTCTCCTCTTTGTAGAGCAGGTAGTGTTTGGTATTTAGAGACAGCAACTACCACGATTAAAAAAAAAGATGTCATTCATGAAATTTTAAACAGCATAATCATTTTTGTTCTCATTTTGTCATTTGTGAAGGCAATCCCGGATTCTTTAATCCGAGGCCGCGCAGCCGGCAGGGTAACCCGTGTTTTTGTTTGTTCACTCAGAGCGAAGCCAGGACAGCGAGGTGGTGTTGCTCTCTGACTCCAACTCCACTCAGGATGCCTTCACAGATCCCGCCAGTTCCCAGGACACCAGTCACAGACCCGCCTCGGTCAAAGCCAGTCCGTCGTCGTCGGAGAGCACGACCCCCGTGAAGGACGGCCAGCCCGCCTCCGAGGACACAGGTAGTCAAGACTCTTTTTAGAAACGGGATCAGATTTGTGAGTCTTGTTGACGCTATCCATAACGTTAGCTCTTCTCACTTAATTTGTAAAATAACACCCTGAAATCACCAGTCCTATATTCCTTCGCAAAGATTTGAAATTCAGCCACTGTCCTCCTTTGCTCTCAGAGCCGACTGACGGACTCATCCTCCAGGTCCACATCTGCAGTTAAAAACCTTGTCGCTACATTCAGCAACTTTTCAGATTGGTGATCGGCCAGAAAACTGCAGTTGGCGCACCCGTGCTTTGTGTTTTTGACCTGAGGATGCAATTTTTACACTTGTTAAACAGTTTACAGCTTAAGAGTCACAAAGGAGCAGCAGGCAACCCTGGAACCAAATAGCCTAGACTAGAGGTGTCCCGATAGAACCTTTTCACTTCCAATCCAATATCAGTATTGCATCTTGGAGTATTGGCCTATACCGATATTGACCCGATCAGCCTCCCTTTTGTTCTCCTTCTCACGCAGAGAACAAAAGTCAACAACACCCAGCATGGGAGCAACTGATCCATTTATTATTAACCAAATGGTTTGTGTGTGGGATACAAACACTGCTGGATAGAAACGCTGTAGCGTTCTAGATTCTGGAGCCGAGTACTTCTGTTGGAGATTTTATTTCCCGGCTGATATCCGATATAATCAGATGCTCGTTTTTTTGTCTGATATCGAACCAATTTCCGATATAGATATCTGAATAGGTCAGATATCCGTATCGGATATCATTCATCCCTTACCTAAGATTGGAAAAATGTGTTAAAAGAGGTTTTATGATCATGTATTAACAAGATGAAAAGAGGCAAATAATGTTTTAACAGGCTTAATTATGCAACAGTTAAACTGCTTGTTGCAGGAGGTTATTTGTAAATTATCTTTTCCCTTCCCATATACTGCAGGCAACTCAAGCCAGTTAAAAAAAAATTAAAAAGCTTTCAAATGCATATTAAAATGTAACATACATCTTCATTTAACTTCTGTTTTTAGTTTTACATAGAGACCAAACCGGCGTCCAGACGGAAGAGAAAGTTATTCAGGAGAAAATCGTCGGCATGGTGGTGGAAATTCCCGAGGGGCCGACCCCGAACCTCCCTGTAGACCCCTGTCCTCTTCCTCTCATCACCGTGGTCACGCCGCCGAAGCCAGCAGCCCCCCAGCAGGGCGCCGGCCAGACCCCGGCCAGCGAGGGCAAGAAGAAGCCCGAGCCCCCCGCGGATGTGATCGAAGTGCCCAAAGCTCTGCCGCCGGAGCGAGCCGAGCAGAGACGGACGCTGGTGGAGATGTGTGTCCGCGTTCTGGGCCTCTGCCTCAGCCGCTTCCCTCAGCACTACAAGTCTCTCTACCGCCTGGCCTACTTCTACACCAACAGCAAGACTCACCAGGTCGGTTTGCTGTACGCCTTTATGCTGCATCACTGCCTGTGTTGAGGGTAAACATTTGGGGACAACCGCACCAAGATGTGTTGCGACGTTATGGTTCTACTGAGCAGGACTGGTCATTTTCTTTCTCTCCTCTCTTTTATTGGACCCGTGAGCACTGCAGTGATGCACCGACTTTGTTGGCTGTGAGCCTCTGTGGGCAGAGGTGTGGGTGGTTGCGCAGTCCTCCATCGGCCAATTTGGCATAGGAAGACCGCATTGAGCTTCACTGTGATAACAGCCTTCTGTCAGCGCCATGTTCAGTGTATTGCAGCTCCAGCTAGGCAGTAAATCAATTAATCAAAATAAATGTAAATGAGGGTTCCATCATTTCAATTTGCCTGATTGTTCTCTCTCTCAAAGACAGGATGACCGAAGGTTTCAGCCCGCTGGACTGGTCTCGATTAGCCCTCTCTTTTTGAAGGACAGCTGTGTTTATAGAGACTTCCGTGACCATTTTATTTGGCCGTTTTCTTTATTTGAATATTTAAAATGTCTTCCAGTTCCAGTGTGAAATGTTTGCTAGATATTACTGCTTATTGGTCTTTGATAAACTATAATTATACCAGGACATGACTTGGAAAAACATCATCAACATTTATCACAATAACTTGCCATCCAGCAGAATGTATGGTGACAGGCGTAGCTCCGGCTCGTAAGAACAAGCTTGACCGTGTTTCACAGTTGGCTCGCTTGACCTTTCTGCCTCTGTGGCCTCTGGTATTACTCTTCAATAATTACAATTACCTTCATTGTGGGCTGCAAAAGGAAGTTTGATAAATGTGTGTTTTCAAAGCTGGAAGGAGAAAGTTTGTAGTTTATGTAATTCTTTGTAACACTTCCTTTTGATTTTTTTTCTTTACAGTCAGTGGAGTTTTCAGCAGTTGAAACAGCATTTTGATGTGTGGCTGTTTACACAGGTTGCTCAGCCGCCCTCACAGCGCCGACACGTCCAGCGCTAAAAGCCTCTTTGCCACTTGCGCTCTCGGAAACCCTTCTGCTCGCATTGACTGGCCGTTTTTAATCCTCATTCGGAAAAAATGGCGGCGAGGGGAAGTCTTTGGTCTTCTGTGCCGTAGCGTTTGTGTTGGACGGGTGAGGGGGACGATAACACCAAGTGGCTTTGGGTCGCTATCTTTTCAACCACGTCTCTCGTATCCACACTGATTTGTGAGTCACTGTGCTGCGAAGAGGTCTGCATTTTCCTGATTGCAAATGAGCAGTCCTCTCCTCTTCTCATTTAGATTTAGTGGGTATTCATTTTTTGTGTTTGTCTTTTTTGGTGTGCATGTCTCTGTGTGTGTGTTTATTCAAAGTATACATGCAAATAGATGCTTCTTTTTTTTTCTTCCATGTATTTTCCATCACAGAACCTACAGTGGGCCAGAGATGTGTTGCTAGGAAGCAGTGTCCCATGGCAACAGCTGAAGCACATGCCAGCACAAGGACTTTTCTGTGAAAGAAACAAGACAAACCTGTTCAACGTAAGTCTCATGTATGGCTTATTTGAAGTCGTTACAGGTCACTACACTTTGTTTTCACAAAAGTTTGAGCCTTAATACAATTCAACACTTCAAGAGTTGAAAATCCTCATTTCCAAGTATGAAAAGCTTGATATTAAAGCTGGAGTTCTGAAAACAAACATGGACTTGGCCTGAAAATTTGAGCAAACACGCTGTGCAGAGTCCCTTCTCTGTGCTCTCTTCTCCCTCCACAGCGAAGCCTGGCGAGAATTCCATAAATTAATTTTCCTGTAAAGTCGTTTCTCCTCCATTTATAACAACCTTCATTTGTTATAAAAATGCTGTATATGTCAAACGTGACTTAAAAGAAATTTGACTGCGTAATTTGACGCCTTGAAATTGTCTCTTTAAGAACCTTTCTGCTCTTTCTGACATTTCCCCTTCAGCACGTCATCACAAAATCGCTTGTCTTTCAAGTCTTGAACATGATTCTTACCAGCGTTGACTTGAGAAGTAGCTCCTATAATGAGCCCAGCGGATGTGCAGTTCCACCAGATATTTGCTAATTGCTGCTGGCTAGTCTGAAGGAGCTGAGTAGGGAAGTCGCGGGGGGGAGTGCTCTGCATCTCGAAGATGTCACTCGGATGCACCACTCGTTTAGCACAGGTGAATGGTTGCCATGAGAGATTAAAGGAGTTTTCCAACATGCATGAAAGGATTAAAAGCAACCCTCCAGGTGTGTTTTTCATGAGGAAATAACATAACACGATGTGAAAACTGCCCTTTTAAATCAACTTTAATCCAAAGAAGCAGAATGATGCAAACGTCTAGCTGTTTTAGAAAGTTAAGTTGTGCCATGCTCTAAAAACAACCCTACAGATGATGAACCACGGTTCTGCGATGCCTTGAGTCGAAGTCAGCATTGGTCTATCAAGACCCTTGCTTGTGGTTGTCATTTGTTTTTGACGTTTTGACAGACGGGACTTGCTCAGGTTATTTAACCCACTTCTCTATCTCTTATCTGCTGGAATAAGCGCAAGCTTTCATTCGGCCGTTTGTGTCATTCACCACCAGGAAGATTCCCAAACAGTTGACTGGAGGAACTTCAAACCCTCTTCTCCATCAGTCCTAATGCAACATCTCTTTAAGGAGGGGCAGCAAAAGAAGCTGAGGTGGATTAGCAGAACTTGCCAACAGCTGACGATGTTGTCTAGGACATTTTATTGCGACATATTGTCTCTGCTCTATAAATTTGTTGTTGGCATGCCGCGACTGTTACGAGATCAGCAGTCTTCAGTCAGAGGCTCCTTTTCCAGATTTCTTGCTAAACTGACTGCTACTGGGGCTTCCTCCTGCCCACAGCATCGTCATCCACGTCGCCTCTTTGATATGAGTCATGACATTTAATTGAATAATATAATGAAAAATGTATTGCTTGAAAGTCTGCAGAACTTTCAAAACAGAACCCGACCTCCTCTTTTTCTTGTTAGAGCTGAATTCAACCATGCGACCTATTAGAGTTGTATTCCTCCTCCCAAAGGATTAGTGGAAAGGGAAACTTCTTTATTTGTTGTAACACAATAGGTGATTGTTGAAATATCCGCCTCACAGAATAACAAAACCGACGTCGAGTCACTAGAGCTGCAGTTTAAATTATTAAATCATTGTTCTGCATGTCGGTTTATTTAGGTTTTTCACTTGACATGGACACTTGACATGCATTTTTCATCTGTTCCCTGTGTTACCCATCAGAGCCTAAAGACCTCATTCAGTCACTCTCTTCGGTAGAGAACGTTCAGCTTGACGTAGTCGACTCTTTGGGCTGTTGAGTGAAATGCTGATTTTGTGGAAAGCTCCCGGCAACAGACTGTGGATATGATGTGGGCCGGGTCTGAGCTGGAGAAGAACTCTGCCATGCTCAGGCTCCCACTGGGTTCTCGCGGAGCCCCTTCTGGATGCAAACCTGCCACCGCGGCTCACCAACTGTTTGAGCTTTACCGTCCTCTTTGAACCAAACCCGCTGTCCCAGCCATATTGACATTTAACTGGGATCCTACACACACACACATATTTTCCTTTGTTCTAATATCTAGTTTCTATATATCAGAGTTTCTATAAAATGTATTTCCTTTTTTTCTCTACACATGAAACAGGACTAAAACTAAAGTAAATTATAATGGCAAATGCCCATTGAAAATAATGACTGTTATTTCTGGTGACAAATAAAATTTGCTACTAATATTTCTAGTCAGATCTAGTCACTTAGATCTGACTACAATGAAATATAACTGTAGTCGTGTGAAACGGCACTAGAAGTTATAAATTATTTTCCATTCCAGGATAAATATTTCCTTGAAGTTTGAGCAACATAAAGTCTTCTATGATTTCGGGGGGGGTTTTAAGTTGCAGGAAATTCAGTCTGCTGGAATTGACGACTAAAGTCACAATACATTTTAAAAGTTAGAATATTGACTGAAACCAAATCAAAATGTGTGGACAAAAACCTTAAATCAGACTTTTTTTTTCTTCTTTTGTCTTTCCTTTGGGTTTTTTCCCCCATATGCAAACCATGTCCAATTATTTTAGTTTGAACAGTCCAATTCTGATCTTTTCACCCAAAGGAAAAAAAAAAATCTGATTTGCGCTGTTTCCTTATGAGGTACTAAGTTGGATATGTACTTGATAGTTTTCAAAGCGCCTGTAGTCTGAACAGTCATGTCAAATTTTACATCATTAACGTGCATCATAATTCTGTGCCAGCAGAAGCCAGACGCTACAAGTCGGGTCTGGCTATAAGGCTTACAATTTTAACTATAAACTTATGAAGATTTTCTGTCAGCAAAGCACGTCACAATCCCAACAGTCCAGACTGCGATTACTCATCCGAACAGACTTCTCTACAGATGTTTCACTCAATTCTCCAACAAAGGACATTGCTATTATCTATATTTCTTTTTTATTAGCTTCCCTCATCTTATGATCTTGTGACAATACTGTCGGCTCTCGTTGCTGATTGACTTTAAAACCGATCAATGGGCGGCTCCGTCCATTATTACTTCCATAAACAGTGGGCTTCTACAGGACGTCTACATTCTTCTTCTACACATTTGGGTCTCCTTAGGATGATAATCCATTCACATGGAAGTCTGATTGCGTTCAGGTCATTTGGTAGTATGAACGATTACCCAAAAAAGAAAAAAAACCCTAAAAAACGCCTGTTTTGCAAATGAGAAATAAATTCTAGACAACCAATAAAAGGTGATTCTACAAAGTATTTCAGTAATTATATTTCTTTAAAAAAATAATTGAAAAACAATAGTATAGGTCATTTTAATGAGCAGTATTTGTCAGAACGCAGCTAAAGAGACTCGCAAGAGGGTGAAAGCTGCACTGTGTGGGATACCATCACACATTATGTCATCATACTCAAAATACTGTGGCTGCAAAAATGTAAAAGACTCTCTTTGATGTGGTTTGTTTGTCCCCTTTGGGCTACGGTACCGACATGGTGTTACAGTGAGAAGGAAGCCTCAACCCACCAACAGGTCACTTTTGAACATCGGAAACTCTTGAACGGTAACAAAAACAATGTATTTGTTACTCTGCCTATTGATTACTAAAAATCCTTTGCTGTAGCTTTACCTCTTTACCCCCAAATGTAGGTTACGGTGCCCTACATTGGGCTCGTGGTTTGGCTGAGTTACATTTACTGGGGGCCTCCATAAAGTAACCTACATACTGCTGTAACAAAATGATCCAAACGAGGCGGCGTTGCATTATTTATAAAGGATTTCTAGAACTAGCCCAGGTTTATCTAACCAATAAACATGTGGGCGATTCATGCTTGACCAAAAAAAGTAACGCTGCCTCATATGAAGGTGTGGTAATGTCAATATTGTGATATCTGGAGCCTCTGGTTACTGTTCTTTTTCTGTACATTTACACAAACATTGTTTTTTTTGCCTATCACCATTAATAGATGTTTGTTTTTGGAGTTGAATTGTGCCGATGCATAATAATGATGCATAAAATGTGCAACAAGTTTTGAAAAAATATCACTTTTATTTTTTTAACTAAAGAAAATAGGATATTTCAACAGGGTTTAAATTCATGCATCAGAAATTAAGACCTAAAAGTTTTTTTTTTTCTTCCCACAAATGAAAGTAGATTGAAATAAATCAATCAGGTATTACAATATTTAGCTTCTTATGTTAAATATTGTTTGATTTTCTGGTGGGACTTTGTGTGGGGCAAAAGTTATGTTGATTACGTTCTGTGAGCCATTTTAGGCTACCACTGGCCAGCTGCTAATACACCTTTGCTAGCTGGCTGTATTTGCTTCTGCTATGAGTAATTAGAAATTTACCGCTGCCTACAACCACAAACAAACCCCCAAAATGTCAGTTTTTGCCAATCTTGATTGCAATACAGCAAAATCTCCAAACCACCCTCTGTATTATACAGCTTTTTCCGTCTTAAATTTCATTCAAGGTGGCATTACAAAGGTCTTTAAAAGTCTTAAATTTGACTAGCCGAAACCTGCAGCTGCTCCACTGCACTTGTAGCGGTGAGTTTATTTGCAGAGATTTAAAAGGAAAAAGCATCAAAGATATTATTTTTAGCTTGTAATCCTGAGATTCTTTTACTGTATTACAGTTATTCCCAGAAAGGGATGAGGCTTACTGAATATGATGCGTGACTCTCCAGCCGTTTACGACTCTATCGGAGTCGGCCGTGTTCTCTCACTTCTACCTCGCGCTTCCTTTCCGCACACTACGCACATACTTAGATCTTACGTGTTCTTCCTCCCACCGGTGTTCAATCTGAGAAAAGGATGTCCGTGGGGTTTTTTTTCTCAGAATGAGCCTTCCTAGACAATTTACCTGCGTCTAGCAACCTGGTTACATTAGCTGAACCCACTCCTCCAGGCGGAGTGGGTGGGTGGGGTGGGGGGGGACAGTTACTCTTGCATTACTCGCTGTGGTTTGACATGTGACTCAAACATTTGCGTGTGTTCAGCTGTGCAATGTTCTGTAGGTGGAGCCTTGCTGAGGAGAACATTGTTTTGGTTTGATTTTTTTTTCTATGAGGTGGAGCAATGGTTCAGTGAGTCTTGTGTTGTGGAAGTTGATATTTGGATTTGCATGTCGGAGGGTTTTTCCTGGCTGCCGGCATGCATTCCTTTGCCGCCGGTTTACTCCGTTTAGCTGGTGGAGACTTGTTCTTTCACTGACACAACAGGAAGCAGGAAAAACAAGGTGTGTTTACGCCGTGTGTGTGTGTGTGTGTGCGCGTGTGTAGGCGTGAGTGTGTGTTGTTTGCTGGAGAGACACGAACACAGTTAAGAGGAAAAGGTGAGGGCTGCTGTCCTGCACAGCTACTGCCGCTAAACGGAGGATTTAATTGTCAGGACATTTTGATTGTAATGTTTGTTTTTTTCCCTCTTGTTACACCGATTAAGCAGCTCAGAATAGATTTTCCTTTAGGTCTGTTTATGTTCTTTTCCTGTTGCTCAGTCTACAGGTTGATCAGGCTCTCAACCCCACCCCTTGTTTGTTTTTTTTCCCCTCCGCTCTTCTCCTCTCTGTTTCGTTCTTTCTCCTCATTACTCTCTCTTTCTGTCACTCCCCCATCGGTGTGTATTAGCGCACGTTGGTGTGTGTGTGTGTGTGTGCACATATGATGTGGGTGTACACTAATGGGAGGGCTTTTCTCCTCCAGGCTGTGATTGGCTGCCAAAGGCCCACAGTGATTGGCCCTTCTGCTCTATATAGTGGGAGAGAAAGAAATCGAGGAGGGGGTGGGGGGAGGAAGAGAAAACTCCAGCAAGCTGGGGTCAGGGTAGAGCGCAGCTAAAAGTGCGTGGGCGTTTTTGTTTTGAGATGGCAGGGTTTGAAACCAGGAGAGGATCGAGTCGGCTCGTCTGTCAGCGGCATCCCGAGCTCATTGCCCCTGACTCCGCTGCTGTTTCTCGTCCTGCCAAGGCAGCTGCCATTCTCTGTTTTCTGTTCCCCTTCTGCCATGTGCAGCTGCGCTTCCCTCCTCTTCTTCTTCTTCTCCTCCTCCTCAGCGGCTCCCGCCACCCCAGCACCCGAACGCAACCCGCCACTTGCTCTTAGAGCGTGAGCCTCTTGGTTTTTTTTTTTCTCTCTCTCTCTCAGGGTGGAGGCACTGCCAGGGCTGCTGGTGCTAGCAGGAAACTATCCAAAAGAGTACTAGCACAAGCGCTGTGGAGTAGCTTTTCTTTGGTGATGGTGAGTTGCTTTGTTGCCTTTTCTTGTGACTTGCGCAGCATAATTCCTGTTTCTAAGCATGCAGAGCTGCTGAAGGACAGGTTTTGTTTTTTGGACTCTTCCCCAGGAATCTCGTTGCGCTTTAAAGTTGCGACTCTAAACATCTCTTGTGAAATTCTCGTGACTGACTGAGCTGCAGCTGCTGGCTGCCGTGTAGGTGACTGTTCTGCTCCACGGCGAATGTGCTGAACAGTTTGTGCAACTTTCCCTCTGTTCGTCTTTGGGCTTCTCCTGTCATTAGTGGCGTGTTAAAATGCGAGCAGAACCAGTAAATTGGGTCAGTTGGGCTTTTGGATGTGGCTCCAGATGTTTTTGTTTTTAAGGCTTGCAAATTACCAACTGTTAACTTTTATGTTGTTCGTCTTCAAGGAAAAAGAAAAATATGTGATGGTTGCATTTAGTCTAAATGTTTGTGGTTAATTTTATTTTTTTTGACCGATACATAAAAGTAAAGACGTATCAGAGTTTTGCTGCTGGTTTTTAATTTCTCAGTTTTTGTAAAGGTACAAATTGGAGTCAAATCAGTTTTCTTTATAAGAACTGTTTTGGGTTTTTTTTCATTCCCTGTCAACAAATAATCATTAATTTATTCAGATTCACAGCAGAGGCAACGTCACACCCCACGAGTGAGAAAGCATTTGCTTTAAAAACTATCTCTAGTATCATAGCTGTTAGCACAGTTAGCTCTGATAGAATGACCTGCAGTACTAAAACATCAGCCTCCGTGGCTGTTGACTAGAGATGCATGAGATCAGAACAATATTATTAAAATTGCCGTGGTGATTATGATTGATGCACTTTTCTTTTTTGACTTTAAACAATTAGGGGCAGCTGAACTCCATTCGACCGTCCAACTATATTGTTGATATGAAGTGTAAACTTGTGATCATTTCAAAGATAATGTCCTGCCAAACATCTCTTTGGCAGGACACACTGACATTGCAATAACAATTGAGATTTATTATTTTATGCAGCTCTAGTACGGATTTTAGATTCTTATCATCAGATTTCAACATGGCTATTTACATGGATCGAAAGCCAAAAAAAGACTAAACTTGAGCAATCGGCTGCATTAGCCTCCTTGCTCTCTCTCTATTAACATGGAGTCGACGTGTCTCGACATGTTGTGGAAAATACTTTCCTTTTTTTACGAGCTTCTTACATCTTACCGACAGTGGAAGTGAAAAATGACTTCATCCTTCAGTAACAACTTCCACACCGAAGTGTGCAGCTTTGACAAGTTGACAGTTCCCGAATTGAAAATCGATTTGGTGATTTCTCGTCGGCTAATGTCGCGGCACGTTCAAACGTTCAAATCTGACTTTTTAAAAAAAGTCAGATTTCTTTCTTGAAAAGGTTCTGACGGTGTTTCCTCTTGCTCGCTTTGCGTCTGACGGATTCGTAATATGTTGTTATATCCGTGCCAAAGCCGTCACCGTTTTTCAAGCAGCTGTGATTTTTTTTTCCCCATCCCTGACTGAAAACAAGTGGAGGGGAGGGAGAAGGAAGAGCTGCTTAAAATTATTGCAGTAAAAGTCTTATAAATCTGCTTTAGCTGGTGGGTTGCAGAATAATCTGGGTAAAGCCATGGCTCTGCTTTCCATAAAGAGATTTGTTGTCATTGGATGGTTCTCTGATGAAGAGCAACTCTTCCGCATTAGACGTGTCTTTTTAAGTGCGCACCCCCCCCAACCCGCCTCACCCCCCACCGCGCTCATTCCTCTCTTGTTAGAGGCTTTTCATAATCTGTACATTGAAAGGGTAAAATCTTCCTAAAGCTCTGTTTGATTCCATCATGTAACAATAATAAATCTTATAATCAGACAGGCATTAGTCTCGTATTCTTCTTAAGAGTAGTCAGAAAAAAAATATGGAGCTCAGACTGTATCATAACGTAGCTTTTTAAGAAAGAGCAACGGCTTATCATTGAGAATGCACTTAAAATTTTTCAAAATGAAAGTTTAGTTACTTTCTTTTTTTTTTCCCCCTCAGAAGACTTTCTGTGTTTCGTTCAGATAACCGGATCTGACGCTTTCTTGCTCCGAAGGCTGTGAGTCCGTCCCAAGGATTCTCGTTGTCGTTGTTCGCGTTCCTCTCCACTGGCTTTGAAAATGTCATCTGACAATCTGGAGTTGTCTGTCGGAGGCGCCCGGCTCCCTCTTGCCTCCAGCAGGAGCGGATGGCGCCATCTCATTTGTTTAGCTCCATCCTGATACTGTCATCTCTTTTTTTTTTTTTTTTCACACACACATTTCTCTGAGTATGCGGCCTGAGCTCCGGGACACGTGCTTTTTTTCTGACTGTAGCTCGTTCCTCCGCCCGAGCGCCATCTGCGCTGGAGTCGGTAACTTCAGAGGACCTCGGCCCGCCTCGGGTTTACCTGCTGAGAGGACATGTGCTCTCTGCTAAGGAACGCTTCCATCAAAAAAAAAAAAATTTTTAAATCCCTCATCAGTTCTTGGCAGCTTGTCTGCTGGTTTGTTACAAGTGTTGGACAGAACTGGACACTAATGAGGCTGCCTATCATGTGCACCTAGAGAGAAAGTCCCAGTCCCTCCCCCCCAATTCCTCTCTTTCTACCTGGGACCAGATCGTCCACAGTGTCTCTCCTGAGGCCTTTCTGTCTCCTCATTAGGACTTCTTTGAATGGCATGAACTTCACCTCCACTAGTTCTCCCTCCTTTTTCACTTCTTTTCCTTTTTTTTTCTCTGTCTTGTTGCTAATTGTTTCCACGTGTCAGAAACTCCATTTGTCTTGAAGGCAAAGAGGTTCCATGCAAAACCAGGCTTAGATTAAGAAACATGACTGTTTTTTTTAAAGTATTTACATAACTGGTTTATTTTATAATCTGCATTGGCTTGATATAATCATTAACGCCCACATTCCTGCTGATAAGGAACGAGGATGTCCCAATCGGGTTTTTTTGTTTTTGTCCCTGACATCAGTCAAAGATGTTTAGCAATGGGGAACTGTCACACAGACATCACATTACAAACTATCCAGTATTACATGGTCTACAATGTGATATATATATTTTTTTTGAAGCTCTCACTCATGACATTTTAGATAACAGTCACTGTTTGTTTTCTTGATCGTAGCAGAGTTTCTGCAGGTCAGCCTCAGCTTTGAATGCCAAACACATTCATTGCTTTAAGTAACATGTAATATCTGGTTTGTTATTATATTTTAGATGCAGTTTGTTGAATACGTTCCTTGCCAATAGTATAATTTAGCCAGTTGGATAGACTTGCGCTGCCTTTGATGCCCACAGCATGTACTGATCGATAGCCAAGATGCTAAGGTTCAGGAAAAGGGAGAGGATGTTATGTTATGTGTTTTGATTGAAGTCGTTGAATAATATTGCAGTTTGGGTATTGCAATGTATTGTGAATGTGTCATCATTGCATCAGCATGTGCAATATTTATATAGCAAAAGACTGTTTGGAGCGCAGATACCGTTGACTGTATTCAAAGAGTTTCGAACTTGTACTTTACATATTAGTCAAAGTCGGGCGGCAGCCACTCATGTCAGACAGAAATAACTTTGGCCAACATGCTAATGATTGCAGAGCCATGGAAACGCAGTCTGAGAAAGAGACGAACACCTGTTGCTGTTATCACAATACTTAAAGATATAGCTGCCATTGTGAGATTGTCTAATATCATACAGTCTTCCATAAAGACAATGATGTTTTCACCTATTGTCCCTTTGCGACTTTGTCACAAGAGGAGGATGGCAGAATTGACTGCGATTGTTTTTCAAGTTGTTTTTGCTTTTCAAGCCTTGGCTTCCACTTGCTCAAGTCGGGTTGATTTGTCCGTGAAAGTAGCATACCTTAGTTGGGGTTCATACATGGCAGTATTTGCAAAAGTTGGAAATTGCTAGCTTGGAAACAGACTCATACCTTCTCCCTCCTTGACGTGCTTCTTGATAAAATCTCAGATTTTGCCTGAATTTACTCCACATGATGTACACCGCCGTCGGTAACAGTGTTTCCCATTACACTGTATCAGATTTACGTGTACAAAAGTTTAGATGCTTACCAGTTTTTTGTTTTTTTCCTAGTACACACTAGGCTACATGATGGTGGGGGTCAGACGTTCCATCATGCAATATTTCATTGTATTCCAGACAATCAATATTACTCATGAAGTATATGAACATTAATCTTCCTACCTTGCAAAAAGTGTTTGCTGAAAATGTGCAAATACACTGAGGACTGTAGCACACTGTGACCATTTATACAGGGAAATAAACTTAATAAAAGCAACATTATTAGGACTTAAGTTTTACATTAAACTCATGTCATTGTTTTACAGGATTTCATGTGTGCATTGGTTGTTTTTCCGCTTACAGAAGACCATACGTTGCAGTCGTCTGTAATGCTATGCTAACATTAGCGTGTATTCTTCCATTTTTTTATGTCACTTGTTGATAATTAAGCTTTTTAGACTGCAGGTGGGACTTTCAGAAAAAAACAAACATTTTCTCCTTGCTTCGCCTTTGTTTTCTTACAAAATGGCAAAGTCATAAATGTAGTGACTGCTGTCTCAATTGTCCTAAAGATCTTAGCGAAAGATCTTTAGGACTTTTGCTAAGAATCAAAAGTCCTAAAGTCCTGAACCATGTGATATGAGCAAAGCACAAAGACTGGGTCACATGACATGGGTCTTGCCTATCCTGCTGATTATTTATAAAAATCCCTACCCAGGGCCCCGAGCCATACCTGGGATTGATCAGGACGTCCATAATGAGTAAGTTTAAGTGGAAATGTTTTGATGATGTAACGGTAAAACCTGACATCCTGCTTTGCTTTGTGTCACCCCTTTTACCCTCCTCAGGGCATCTGGCGTATCCCAGTGGATGAGATTGATCGCCCAGGAAGTTTTGCATCTCATATGAACCGCTCTGTCGTCCTCTTGTTGGAGGTGCTGTCTCAGCTCAAGGACCACAACACTCTGCTAAAAGTCTCTTTCATGCTACACAAAAACCCCGACCAGGGAAAGTAAGGACGCCGCTTGTGCCATTACACCTGTTCTATGTGATGTTTCGTTTTTTTTTGTTTTTTTTCGGCTTCACCACATCTCTTCTCGTTTTCCCACGAAGGAAATATTTACGGGATGTCGATCGCCAGGTTTTGGCCAAGCGTGCATTTTTCCTAACTGTCAAAGTCCTGGAGGACAACCTGAGCAGTCTCACAGGGGTAAGAAAGACGGAACGAGTTGCAAAACGCACCAAAAGCCACAGGCTGGTTTGCGGTCGCAGACGTCCGGCACGCTCCTACTTCGTGTTTTGACAGCTTCTGCTTTCTTTCAGGTGTCTGAGCAGCAGCACAAAGCGCCTGCGCCCTCCATGGGGGAGATGACCACAACGGACGCATCCAGCAGGCCCGGCTCCGACGACAGCAAACACATGCTGCCTAAGAAGCCAGGGTTTACAGAGGGAGCCTGCATCTCTGATATTGGACCCAGTGAAGCCTCGCAGGCTCAGCCGCTGCCGCCAGCAGCAGCAGATAAAGGGAATATAACTCAAGAGGGCTTTTCTGGGAAGCCAGAGACCATTGGGAACGACCGGAGCAAAGCGGGGCCGGACGAGCCGATGGAGATGGAAACCTGCCTCTGGAGGAAGCCTTCTACCACCGCAGACTCTCAGGGCAACCAAGCAGAGGCCGAGGCCTCCATGAGCGGCTCGGAAGCCCAGCAGAAAGCGAGCGAAACCAGCCGGGCGCCGCAGGACCTGTCTCTGGAGGAACTGAGCATCAGCTCTAGACAGCAGCAGCAGCAGACGCTGCTGCTGGCAGCCGCACCGAAAGTCGCGGTGGCTGCAGGTGCGACCGATCAGACCTTACTACGAAAGCCAAACAGGAAAAGGAAACTCATAGAGGATGTGGAGTCCGGAAAAACCCTGCTGCTTGATGCCTACAGAGTTTGGCAGCAAGGGCAGAAAATCATGACCTATGACCTGGGGCGCATTGAGAAGATCATGTCCGAGACATACATGCTCATAAAACAGGTACGCCTCTCGAAAATGTTGAGCGCTCAGCTCACCAGTGTATGCACGAACCTAGTCTCTGTTATCTTCTTGTTTGTGCGAAGTCTTTCGTTCTGAACATGAACCCTCTTTACTCGACTTCAGTTTGCCGGGAAACCCCTCCACCAGCAGAATTAGTGACAAAACAAGAGGGACTTTCCCCTGAGCTGCGTTTTCAGGGGCTGCTGCAAAGCGCTGCTTTTTTTTACTCTCTAAATTCAGCCTTTGTGATTTCTATCACTTTGCTCTTACTCCTTCAGCAGGAAACTGACTCTAAGCATAGCTTTTTATGTATTCATATCATGAAATGGCATTTTTATGCAGAAATAACTGGGTCACCAGACATGGGCGGGTTCCTGATGTCAAGGTAAAGAGAGGTTGAAGCTCGAGCTGCAAACATTTAGTCATCACAACAACAGTGCAAGCAACACGCACATCATGAAGACTGCATGTTAATTATTCACTAATTATGCCATAAATGCAAAATCTCTGAAATATTTGGCAACATTTGCTGTTTGTGTCTCATTGTAAGCTTTGATGAGATAAAAGAGGTGGCAAAAGAAGTGGCTCGTTCAAATGAAACGCTGCTGGCGAGATGTAGATCATTCTCCTCCGCTTCCCGTTTTCTGAACGGGACCGCTCGTCATCCGGGCTCTTTTTGTCTGCTGCAAACTCAAAATCAGAAAGATTGTAAATATCAGCGCTTTTTAATGATTCCTTATTTATCGCGTGCCGAGAAAAAGAAATACTGCTACACGGGTAAGTCGTGTTTCTGTCAAATCTGGAACATGAAGTCCAGTTGAAACCAGATGTTTACATACAGTGTGCAACAGACTGCAGCTACAACATTTCCTCCAACAAGCAAACTCTGCCTCAAGTCTCCTAAAAGCACCTCCTTTATTATTGCCAGTCTTACAAACGGTGAGTACGTTGCACTCTGCCGCCTTTAATTCCTAATTTTTGCTATTCTACACGTCGGTGCTCCTATTGCTTTGTTTTGATTCACCCCCAAGGTGGCGATATAAAACCCCCGGCGTCACGTGTTTCAGACAGCACAGCGCTTGCTGCCATCAAACTGTCTCGGCTCGACAGGCGACAAATGTCAGCGACTCGCTTTTTGCCAATAAAGGGGGCTTGGCAAGACGTCGCCCGCACACGCAGCTCTGCCTCGTAAAGAGCTCGGGCTGCAAGCTCCTGGGTGTAATCAAATCTGTCTCTTAACGACGTCGTGCCGGTTCTTCGTCCGTCAAAAGCCGCGCTGCTTCTCCAAACTCCCCTTAGTGCGACTCGGTGTTATAAGAGGTTCACTCACTCCATAAGTCCCCTTAATGCCTGTGATTTTGAAATCTCCCTTCGCTACAGCGATTAAAAGAATTTCAAACATTGACCATCCGGTGGGGAACTCGTTTCTCCCTCAGTCAATATTATAACTGTGATTGGGGGAATAAATCTAAATAGCTCTCGTTGCTGCCAGGACGGTTTGCTGTGAGGGTCTTGTTACGTGAGGCAAACTCCTGTAAAGTCCCCTTCCCCTGAAAGGAAGATGGATTTCTTTTTTTTTGAGATGATATAAGCTGATATAAGGTTTTAACAGAAGCGGTACAGAGAGCTGATGCTGGCGGTGTGTGGTTTCCAACAGCGAGAGTATGAAAGGAGCCAGACGTGAAATCGAGAAGCTGCTGCATGCTCAAACTTGACTCAGCTTAAACGACTAATGAAGCTCGGATCCTTTGCAAACAGCCTGTTGCAGGGAACATGGCCACAGTCGGTTCATACAGCTGTTGGGTCTGCAGCATCGTGCCGCAGCTGAGGCTACAGACTCCAACAGTGCCGGGCTTTTGTTTTTCTTTGCTAATTATCAGGAGCTTTGCTGAAATCTTTCAGGTTCTGATGCTCAACGCCTTCCTGTTGCCCCGTGCTAATGCCCTCTCTCTGCCCGTTTGCCCCAGGTCGATGAAGATGTAGCTCTGGACCAAGCAGTGAAGTTCTGTCAGATACAGTTGGCCACCTCTGCACAACGACAGGTAAGGCTGAGATTTTCCACCAACTCTTCATCTCTTCACTTCCTTTTTCCACTGAGTCAGATATGAAACACTAACGTTTAGTTGCCGCGTCAAAACTTGATTTGAATGTGATGCTCATCAGTACTTTGTGGGGCTTTTTTATTCAGTGTATGATTGTACACGTGGTAATTTGATTTTAATTGTTGTATTTGAAAAGCCAAACAACGAATTAAAACAGCATTAAAAAAACATTCTTTTTTTGGTTTTCACAAACTGGTTTATATCCTTTAAATAATCAACATTTATAGTAGGATAATTTAGTCCTTGTTTAACAGTCCTTATAAGTCCAAGGTTTTTGCTCTAAACCAAAGTCTAAAATGTTTGTTTAGTTCAAACCAAAATTCGCTCTAAACAAATTTAGAGCAAATTTTGTCATGCATTTTTGTGGAACTAAAAGATATTAAGACCTGATTACTATTTAAGCAATTAAAAGTTAAAATGTTGTAATCGATGTTCAGAAAGTTCTAGAAAGTCGAGGTACTTGTGTCTGGAAAACAATGTGATTTTAAAAATAAAATAAATAGCGTTGTGGATAGTTTCGACCGCAACTGTTGGCTTAGATTATTAAAATATGAGTTTCCATTGGGAATATTTCCAAATCCAGCAGGTTTTATGAAAGAGGTTGGCGTCTTGAAAGAATAAAAAGGGTAGAGCCTTGCCGTTACCTGCTGGAAGTCTTGCTCTCTCTCGCTGTCCGACAGCCTGAATGGACCGGAGAGATGTCTTGATTATACGGCTTCGTTTAGTCAGCTTATTTACATCTTTCTCCTGATTTTTGTTTTTCTGATTGAGGCCAAACTCAGCTGATTCTGGTCATCAGCTGATTTCCCGGTTCGTCTCGGTCGAACGGAAAACTTGTCGGCGGATTTCTTCTCTTTGTGTGATTGCGGCAAGTTTAAATATAGACGTTCTGTTTTGTCGTTGCCGAAAAGAACGCAGCATCTGAAATGTGCTAAACTGATTAATAATGCGGTGATTCCAACACTTGAGGTCTGTCCCTTCACAGCCTCGCCAGAGCTAAATATAGCCCCAGGCTTTGCTTTATGCTTCATCTTCAGCCTCTCGGTTTTGGCCGACCATCTCATTGTTTCCAGCTAAATGCCGATCACTTACACAACCAGTGTAAAGTTACAGGAACATAATGCAGCTAAGAGCACTTAAAGAAAAGCTCATCCAGCTGTAAATTAGCTGTTTGTAGCTAGAACTGCACTTGTCGTTTTGTTTTTCTTTCCTTCAACATTTTCCTCATCGAATCCTTAGCTGCCCTGCTTCATTCAGTCTCCCCCATTCCTCTCTCGTCCCTCCCTCCTCCTCCTGCCCACACAGTTATCAAGGGTCTCTCTGCCCACATCCTGTTGTCACGGTGATGTTCCCCTGAACCTCCGGTTCATGAGAAGTAGATGTTGACAAAATAAGTCAGGTTTTCCCAGTTCTGTGATGCAAATTTCTCAAAGATTCGCGTCTGTAATTGTAACATGGCAGAGAGAACGAATCGTGTTTGTGTTTGTGTGTGGGGAGGGGTAAGTTTAAATCTTATTGAAGCAGCTGTGTGGGGACTTCTTCAAGGAGCTTTCAGTGAAAAAACTGTAATATTTTGCTAAGCGTCTTGCAAAAATATTCTCACCTTTTTTTTTTTTTTTTGGGTCATATTTGATCACATTACAACCACAAACCACGACGCTTGTGACCAACAGTAAAGCCTTAAATCAAAATGAAACGGCACTTTTTCTTTCAAGTATTGCTGTCATTTGTGTTCAGCCCCTCCTACTGTGAAACCCTCAGATAAAATCCAGTGGAGCTTATTTTCTGTCAGTTTTTAAGAATTAGATGCACATTTGATTTGTTCAGATTTTGCTTTTTAAGACAAATAGAAAACTTGCGTATCCGTTATTTTCACCTTACAGTGTTAAAAAATAAACATCCCCACCCCTCAAAAAATAATAAAAATAAATTTAAAAACCCCCACCGACCCGAGTGAAGGTAAACAAAGCCAGGTATCATGCGGACATGTTTAAACAGGTGACCTGTTCCTATTAGAGATGAAGTGTTTCTCCCCTACGGCGAAGATATGAATCAGCTAATGCTCTCTCAGAAAAAAAAAAAAACCCTTACTCGCCGGCGTTACGCAACTGCTCTTAATGCGACACCATCGTGCCAACAACTGCTGTCATGTTTTCGTTTGGGTTGCGCTCCCAAGCAGTGCATTTTGGGCCCCATCGTTGCCTGCTTCGAGCAGAGTCGTGCCTGTCCTCCCAGCCCCATCGGGCGCTCAGCGAGCGCTGCCCTTATAGGGCCGAGCCGGAGAATCGGCTCCTTTCTATCGCATGTGTGTACGTTAGCTCTCTGGCTTTGATGCCATATTGGGAGGAAAGCGTCTTTTCCCTCTTCCACTCGTTTTTTTCTTCCATAAATCTGTTTATGCTTCTCACATTCTACCGAAGAAATGAAAGGCTCCAGCTTAGGCTCTTCCACTCCTGAGTGTGATTGAATGTGAAATTTTATTTAATGATGAGGTGATGAATATTTAAAAGTCAACCAGGAGGAGAGGGGGGGAGGAACCGATTCCTGGTTTTCAAACTTTCAAGTAGCAATCTGAAAAGTGTGGCATGCATTTGTATGCAGCCCATAAATGGATGTGGGCCTTTATCTTGTCGCTCATTATTTATTGTGATAAACTTTGGTTTATAGTTGTTGCAATAAATTCCATTGAATCGGTTTTAAATCCCTCAAAACTCTCAGGGTTCTCAGTTTCACTGTTGCCTCCGCAGTTTTTCAGCAATTTTGAAAGTACAATTAAATGCAGGGTGCGTGTGATCACCGACTAAAGAATTGGACTTCTTCATGTGACTGGTGTCCTGAAGAAGAGTGCTGCAAAGCAAATGGGTTTTACAAGAGCACCATTTGTGTTTGTGAGCCACACAGTTACCCCGAAAACAAAGTAATCAATATTTCTTACTGTCACCTTTATTGTTGTTACAGCGATACTGCATACTAGTGTGACCAAACTTGTCCGAATCGCACACCCCAACCTGTAGAGCCTCCTTTCATAGCAAAGACTTGACAATTACAGCTGCAAGTCTTTGCAAAACGACACAGTGGCTGATTTTCAGACCTTTGCAGACGTAGATAAGATCTGCAGCTACTTACACTTTCATGTAAGTATGTAAGTATAGCCTCTAATAAGAAACAAAAGTATTCCTACATATTATTATATAGTATTCCTACGATGCTGCCACCATGTGGGTGGGATCTCCAGTATCGAGAGTCTTTTGCATCAAGTAGCCAGATTTCTTACCTCCATCTTTCTACTAACTCTGATTAGGTTTCGCCGCTTCCTGTCAGGCTCCCACAGCATCATGCTGCCACCATCATGTGTCGTCGTGGTCTTTCAGTTTGAGCTCAGAAACTCAGAGGTTTCTGAACGGACCGGAGCAGCGCTCGATGAGCCTCCGCGTATTTTCTCTAAATGCACCGAGCCCGACTGACTCGGTGGTTTCTGAGCTGCTGCTGATTAATTCATGAGCTCTGAATCATCAAAGCCGGAGCGAAGCTGCTGCTGCTGCTGAGGCCTGGACGATCCGCTCCCCTCTCAGTGAATATTGCTGCGTGAATCCTGTGGGAAATTTTGCCACACTCAGCTGTGACTCAGAGCACCGTTTGACTTCAACTCCCAGAAGGCCGCGGGGATAAATGGCAGACAAGCCAAATTACCGTGTGCACAGCGCTTTTTGTGATGGCTTCTGCAACGTGTTTGTTAGAGTTCGACCCAGTGTGTTTTTTTTTTCTTTTTCTTTCACCCGTATCTTTTTAATTATCAAATTAACCTTCACCACAGAAACGCTCTGAAGTCGCACTGCGTTTACTTTCTGTGAGGCTCTCCAACAAATGCAGCAGGCGCCGTCCACCTTTTTTTTTTCCCTTCTTCTTTCTTTCTTTTGTTCGAAATCAAAAAACTCGAGAAGGTTTATTCATTTCTTCTTCAACTGTGCTCCTCTGCGTTACCATGACAGCGGCTGTTGGGAGCAGGCTGGCCGTCGTCGGCGCAGGTTGTTTGTGCAGCTCTTGTGTTTCTAAGTGGTCCTCTAAAGAGCGGCCAGGAAAGTGGCTCAGAAGAGCTGAGCCATTCAGCAGCATGCAGGTACCGCATCCTCCGGTCCCCTCAGGGAGCGCCGCGCCGCATCGCTCCGCTCAGGATAATAGCTGGACTAATATCGCTGATGTACGTCGTCTGAAAAGTGCTGTTCTGTTCAGTGCGGATCACCTTTTTTTTTTCTTTCTTTCTTTTTTTCCTGCCTTCAGCCTCAGCGGGAAGACAACGCGTGCTGCTCTTTAAAGTCCAGCCGCTTTAACGACAGCATCTCTCCTTGTTTCCGTCTCCAGCAGTCGACGGGTGACGCCCCGACCACGCCCAAGTACACCAAGGAGCACAGGGACCTCTTCTTCCCCGCCGCCCTGCCGGCGCCCGTCCTGCTCAGCCACCCCGTCTGCCACTCGCTGCCCGCCCTCGACGGCCAGGCCAGGGGAGCCTGCGAGCCCCTCAGCAAGGTGGCCCGACCCCAGAGCGCAGGCTTCCACCACGATCAGCCGCAGCAGAGGAGAGTGACCTGCCCAACCGCCACGGCCTTCCTTCCACCTGCAGGTACGGCGCCCTGGCGCTGACTCATCTAAAAAACATCTTAATATTGTCTCTTTTTTTTTTTTTTTTTACACCAACTTATTTTTTTATGTTTACTTTTTTCCATGAAGAGAACATCTTTGTTTATGCAAAGAAAAAAAAACTTGGAAACGAAATATGAAATAAAACAGGAAGTGGACATTACAAGATGTCCATTCATGCTTAAAAAGTCTTATCTTTATAGAGCTAAAATTAAGGCCTTAATGTCTTAAATTAATTTTAAAAAAATTTAAATGGCCTCACGACAGGACTTTTAGGAAATTGTCTTTTGTTTTTCTCACTGGACTTTTCTATCGGGCAAAAGTTTGAGTCGCGCTCAAACATATTTGTTGCGTTCTGTAACTCACTGCTAGTGCTAATCCACTCACTAAGTAGCCAGGTAGCTCGCCTTTTCTTGTCTGTCATGGCTAAATGCAAATTTGTCATCAGTTATCTGGACAAATTTGATACATTTCGGGTTTTTAATTCTGTGCAAAATGGTTTTTAAAAGTCTTAGGTTTCAGTCGGTGAAACCTGCAGAAACGCTGCATTATGATCAAAATATTCAGTGACCTACATTATTCTTGTTTAGAGCCTTTTCTGTTTGCATTCTTGTACAATAGTAGATAAATAAGGTTAGATTTCCTCAACCAAAACTGTAAAATAGAAAAAAAAAAAAGGAAATTTACATTTGTAAATATGAAATTAGCCAAATGGGGGGATAATGTTTACCACTGTGGCATTTGATGTCCTGTTTTCTTCCATGTGGCCAGCAGGGGGCGCTTGAAGCCCTCCTCAGCAGCATTACATAACAGAGGTCTGTGTGCAGTTTGTGTTTTGGCTGTTGGGCTTTGTCTGTCCCCCAACAGGAGCTTCTGTCAGCAGCGTCCTCCAGACTGAGAGTCTCTTCTGTCTGACTGAGCTTCTGGGAGGATTCGCTTTAATCTCATCATGAATATTCAGTTTGAGCCATGTTTAATATCTGCAGGAGTAAATCCATCAACCTGCTTAAATTTGATATCTGATCATCGAAACTTGAAGCTTGGGTCTTTAATACCATAATGTTTTGTGTTCGCTTTTTCCTTGTGAGTTAGCATTAGCATTTAAATGTTTCAGAACGGTTTTAGAGCCTCTTGGGGCTGTTTCGTGTATCGTGGAGTTTTTATACCGGTTTCTTACTTTAACTCTAAATCAACCATAAATCCTTTAATATATTAACATTTTTACTTTTTTTTGGAAAAAGCTCTTAAATATTATTTATTTTCTTAATAAAAAATGTTAAAAAAAAACATTATTTATTTTCTTTGTACTTCCCAGGACTTGACACTGTCTTTAATTCCCCTGAGTTCGTTGACCTTTTAACATGTGCATATCCACACAAAAGTGTGTTTGCATCAGCAGGGATTTGCATGCAAACAGTTGCATCCCCGCAGCATCTCACCGATGTAAATTATGTAACGGTCTCCAAGGCAACAATCACAGAGTCGTAGTTCAGTTGTTTGTGTGTATCTGTTTGCCACGACTGCAGGGGAATTTGTGTGTGGTGTTTTTGTTAGTTTTTTTTGTTGTTTTTTTTTTTGTTTTTTTTGGAACTTGCAAGGAATCTTTAAAAAAAAAAAAAACGCCAAGTTTTTGTGATGTGATGAAGTTGAACACTTTAACACTTTGGTGAATGAAACGGATGAAGTAAAAATAAAGCCTGACTTTTGTAGCAGATTTTGAATTATCGGCAGAGTGACAAACAAACTATTTGTTCCTGACACAAAATCGTAACCTTAGAAAATATCCATTGAAACTGT
Source organism: Phalloptychus januarius (assembly GCA_902982915.1). Classification (NCBI taxonomy): domain Eukaryota; kingdom Metazoa; phylum Chordata; class Actinopteri; order Cyprinodontiformes; family Poeciliidae; genus Phalloptychus; species Phalloptychus januarius. Next base: position 20,725,127 of record CADWAE010000482.1, on the reverse strand, counting down.
TTTTTTTTTTTTTTTTGCAGATTTTCTAATTGTCGGTATATGAAGTAATAAATTCATAACAACAAAGGGAAATAAACTGATGAATTATTAATTCATCAAAACTTCCCATGCAATTGAGTTTTAGCTGTAGAGCATGTTCAATCTGCCCTTTAAATGCTTAAATAAAACAAATGTTTTATTACATTTTTATTTGGGTGTCAAATATGTGTTTTAACAAATAATGTGTCATGTAATAATTAAACTTGAATTTGATTTATACTAAAAAGAATTGTATATTTAATTATGTCATAAGATATGAAAATAATTCAGCTCTATTTATTGCTATGATTATTGTTAATGTTTATTATTTTGCTTCCTGTTTGAATTATCTCTGAGTCGTCAAATGGATCTGGAATCTTATTGGTTCACCTGCACAGCAACTCGGCTGCAGACCAATGAGATGGTTAATCAGAGGGTTAGCCCCGCCCTCTGATTTAAAACTAACTAAATTCATATGTGCTGCAACAGTCATCCTGAGGAACGACTAAATACATTTTCTATGAGATTTTACTACATAATGAAAACAAATTTATCTCTGAAGCTTCGCGTTGTCGTCTGTCTCTGACTGAATGTTCGCCATGTTCTCTGATCCCTCAGAGGAGCGGGAGGAGCCCACCGAGGGGCTGCTGTATCGCCAGCAGGAGTCCCACCTCTGTCAGCAGATGAAACTGGCCACCGTCTCCCAGGGCCAGGAACCTTCAGCGGCCTGGTTTCAGGAGGAAGCGGCAACATGTAGCACCACGCAACCTTGTTCAGGTCAGAGCCTTCGAAGCGCGTTCATCTCGGTTCGTCAGGACGTCATCAAAAAGTTGATATATTTCAGTAATTCAACTCAAAAAGTGAAAGTCGTATCGATTCAGTGCACACAGAGAAACGCATGTCGACCTTTTATGTCTGTTGATTTTAATACTAATAATAGAAAATGCATGAGCTCAATAAAACCTGAAGTTTAACAATAAGTCATTTCAAGGCATCACTAATGCAGCTGGGCGTTCGCAGTGCTGCGTGTAATAATAGTAATCGAAGGTTAAGTGGAAGGAAAAAGTATGGGGTGAGATAATTGCAGCCACCTTAAGAACTTGGACGAAACTAAGACCAGCTGTGTTTTCATTACAAATGTGTGCAAAAGTTTGTCAACATTCTGCTAATGTCCAAAAGAAAAGAATAAGATTAATTAAGAATCGCAATTAAAACGGTTGTTTATGCAATAACTCATCAAAAAACATGCCGTGCCACGATCCCAGACTACTTCCTGTGTCGTCTTCATGGTTTCCACCAGTGGTCACATCCGGTTGTTGATCATGTGACTCGTGTAACAAACACTAACAGCATTTCCTAATAGCAAAAGGTTTTATTAAAAAACTTTTTTTTTAATAAAATTGATGCTTTTCCATTAAACAAATGTATTTTTGAAATGTCAAACTGCGCCATCACATGGCCGATGGAAGCGCAGGTGATGTGTGTAGCCAGCTTGCCAGATGTGCAGCGATTAGCTTAGCGACAATATTTTCATATGTTGTGATGCCTTTCTGAAGGTGACATTAGAAAAGTCCTCTTTATCCTAGGTATAAAAGACGTGTGCATTTCTGTAGATACTAAAAATGACTCCCTCCCACTGCCTCTCTCTCTCTCTCAGACCAGCCCCAGTATGCCAGCAGTGAGCAGTCCAAGCTTCCAGACCCCAGCCGGATCCGCTCCCGCATCCCGGCGACCATGCCAAAGCTCTTCATCCCTTCCACCGTCACCAAGTTCCCCCCGGAGATCACGGTAACGCCCCCCACGCCCACGCTGCTCTCCCCTAAAGGCAGCATCTCAGAGGAAACCAAGCAGCGACTGAAGGTAAGCTGCTGCCAGTCTCCCTGTCCGCCTGCACGCAGCTCTGCTGAACGGCGCCCTCTGGTGTCTGCTTTCTCCCCCCTTTGCTCCTACAGAACGTCATCCTGTCATCCCAGTCTGCTGCCACGGTGAAAAAGGACACGCTGACCCAGCCGGTGCTGGAGGTGCAGGAGACGTCCAGCCAGGAGTCGTCTCTGGAGAGCGAGTCGGACGAGGAGGACGACTACATGGACATCTGAGCATGAAGCTCGAGACTAAATCTCAACATTTAAAAAAAAAATGATAACAATTGATTCCTGAGCAGCTGTCTGTGTTGATGCTTTGGTTCCCTCATGTGCCATAGAGGGAAAAAAAATAAAAAAATCTCCACTCCAAACGGATGAAATGCAGTATTCTCAGCCGCCGGGTGGTTCCTACGGTTGCAAGGAGTGCGTCGGCGCGTGACGGACTTTGAAGGCTTTTGTCCCGCAGCATGCCTGAAACGTGCCACTAATGCATATCACACGTCAAGCTTCTTCAGCTCTCTTCAGCTTTACAGCCGACCTGGCAAAAAAAAAAAAGAAACAAAAAACAAGTTTGCTTTTAACGGCCACCAGCGACATTTTTATGCATCTTTATTACGTAGTGTGCAGATTTTGTTTCTTTTCTTTTTCCTCTCTCCGGGCTGCAGCTAATCGCTCGTCTTGAGCACTTTTCCTGTCACTGTTTACTCCGCCGTGACGTTCTGGTCTCGACACATTGCTACATGACGCATTGGGTGAAACCGGGAGGGAAGGACGGGGCCGGTCACGCTCCGGCTCCGTCCGTGGGAGCCAACCATCCACGAAGCCTCATAACCTGTAGCAGACTGAAAATGTTTACACTGAACTCTTGGGACGCTTCTCAGTTGGCATTTAATTTGTGTTTTTCGTGTTGTTATTCTGCCTCTTTCGCGTGCATCTGTAGCTATGGAAACGCTCCTCGCCAGGATGACGTCCTTCCACCAGCACCGATCGAAACAACGTGAAGAATTAGCTTTTGTACAAAACGAGAAAAAAAAAAAACAGAAAAAGGAGTCTTTTGAATATTTGTCAGATTAAGTTGGAGGGAGGAAGGCGCCGTACACTCGACCCGGCGTCAGAGGAACCTGTGCGTGCGACGACGAGGTCTCTCCAATCTTGATGCCTTTCCGCTGAACTCACTTACACACATTTCTTTGCCTAAACTCAGAGGAAGACGCACCGAATGTTTTTTACAGATAGTTTTCTATAAAAAAAAAAAGAAAGACTTACTATGTTTCTTGAAAGCCGCGTGTGGTCATTTTTAAAAGGAAAAGGGCACAAGTAGATTAACTGTTCCCACGGTAATAAATAATAATAATAAAAAAACCCTGCTTTGTTATATTTGTTTGTTTGTTGTGACGGGCTTTGGGGGGAACGTATGTGAAGCAGGTTAAAGTCCAGAGATCGCTCCGACAGAACATGTCTGGACCGAATTGATGTCAAACCAAATATATATGTATATATTTGAAAAAAACATGTTTGTTGTTTGAGTCCTTAAATCAAATCAGAGCACTTTATTGTACTCTTAATACAGATGCAACTCGAGACATTTCTTCAGTTCGTAAAGTGAAACCTGCAGATTCATACACTGCAAAAAACACTAAATGTTACCAAGTAGTTTTGGTGCAGAATATATGGAAATAAGACAAAAGTAACTTTTCAGCAAGACATAAAGCTTAAAGTTAATAATTCTTTAAAATTTATGGAAAAAGTACTAGTTATAAGTGAAATAATCTCAGTGGGGAAATAACTCATTATGGATTTTTTTTGTAGCTAGTTATTGCATTGCATGACACCCAACCAGATTAGTTTTATTTATTATGCTGAACTCTGAAGAAGATGCTCCGCATCTTCATTTCAAATAAAACCTATCAAAGTGTTGCAGCCAGTGGCGGTTCTACCAGGTTTGCCACCCTGGGTGATCTTCCACTTGGGCACCCGCCACCCCCACTTGCCACCCCCCCAGACATCTCTTCTTATCACCTTTTGGAAAACGCTGTGAAAACAAAATCAACGTTAAACCAATTCATCTGAATGCCGTGTGTATTCATGGATTTTTTTTGTTTTTTTCTTTTAGACATTTAAAACGACGCCAAGAATTCATGTAAGCCTATTAAGACTATATAACACTTTTAATACTATTATGAAAGTAAAATTCATTTAAAAACACAGAGCAATGTGAAAATAAACAACAGGAAACTCATTCCGGAGGCTCCCCCCGTCCCCCCATCACCCCTTGTTGAGATGCCACCCTGGACAGTGAGCCGTATTTAGGAGCTCCATTAGTTGCTGCTCCACATTTTTAAAAGGCTTTTTATAATATAAATAAAAAGCAGAGTTTTGATCATTTAAAAATACTTATCAAACACATTAAATGCGATGTTCTTTGGCGGAGCCTCCCTGTTGAGCAGCTGGCAGACCTCCCCGCTGACGTGGAGCTGCTGCTGCTCAAAGGGCCCGTACACCGTGGTGTGAACTGTCTGTTGCGAGGGAAGTCATTAGTCTTCATTAGCAACTTCCAGGAGTTTCTTATGAAGTGCTGTGAAGTTGTCATTTGCTCCCTTTGCCAGGAAAACGAGATGTGGGGTTTGTTTTCCTATGCGGAGGGCCAAATGTGAGTCCGCCTGCCCGGCCTCTGGTACCTACCTTTGAGATCCTGGTTCCTCCGGATAAGGAGCTGAAAACACAGGTTTATACTTTTAACGCTAAAACAGATGCAGCATCTTTTTTTTTTTTTTTGTTCTTTCTGTTGGGAATGTGCTCCTAATTATGTCAGCATATAAAAGGCTATATTTGTTTTAAGTATTGGATCTCTTACAATTTAAGTGATCTGAAACACTTAAATGTTTCAGATCACTACAATTTTGTTTTTTAAATTAGACAAGAATAAGCTGAGTAAATACAAAAATGATTTCCGATGATGACAGATTATTAAGGAAACAAATGGTCCAAATCAAGCTGAATATAATTTTTTATTTTTATTTTTTTGGTTCAAAAGTTGCATAGTTGCTTCCTGACCTGTAAAATCTTGGAATTGCATAAATAGAACCCAAATGACAACATGAAGCTTAAAAGATCTGAAGAAGCGTCGCTCAGATCAAAATTAAAGAATAGATGAGAAATAAAGTCATTGATATCGATCGGCTGTTTAAAAGGCTTTGTTTGTAGCATTTTGATCAAGGGCTTTTGGATCATGCTAAAAACCCAGCCAGCATACCTAAGTGGGCCCCATATGGGGAATAGGAGGGCAGACAATATGATAGGCGGTGCCCCTACATGGGCAAACCCGTGTGGGGCCACCATGGAAACCATGTCGGACCCATACTGTCTGCCCTCCTTTTCCCCATATGGGGCCCACATGGGTATGCTGGGAAAAGACACTAGCTGTTCTTTCATTGACCTTAAAATTGAAATGTCTAAAACAAATTTGCTTAACAGAAACATGCCGAATTTGAAAAAACTAAAATGTTTCTATAAGGTGACACCCTGGGCAGTTGTCCATGTCGCTCATATCAGAAACCGCCGCTGAATGAAGGCACCACAATTCTTTTTTTTTGTTTTTCCAACGTAAGTAAAATATTCACAGCTACTGATCCAAAGAACATCAGCAAGTCCACTTCTGAAATGCTGGATTGGCTTCGGTCCATACCTCCAATCAAGAGGTCGTGGCATCATCTAAAACAGCCCGTTCCAAATGTGGCTCAGTTATTCTTATGTAAGAGATTAACGGCAATTATCGCAAACTGGACACTTTTGTTTTGAAGCATTAAAGGTGTGACAAAAAAAAAAAAAGTGGGGATATATTTTTCTTAAAGTACTGCAAGTAATGAATGCGATGGCATCATTTTGTGATTGAAAAGGCAGGACAATTGAGTAAAAAAAACGTTAAATAAATAAAAACTGTAATGTTTCTATCTGTGGCTCCTCTCTCTACAGTAAAAAAAAAAGCGTCTCGTTTTGCATCAAAAGGACGTCGCTGCATGGCTGAAGTGAGCGAAAGGTGTGAGATTTCTCGTCAGTCCACTCCAGGGGCTCTTTATGGGCCCTGGCTGTATATGGGCAGCTGTTAACTGGAAGAGCTCACAGAGAGCTCCGTGCATCCAGGGCAAATGGCCGAAGGCTGACAGCCTGATTGGGTGGAGCAATCCTGCTTAAAAAAAAAAAGAGAGGAGAACTGGAATTTACCCAGGGAAGGATTCAGGTATCAGTGAGAACGGAGGAAGAGACTGGCTTTAGATTCACTTTCAGTGAAGCTATTGCTGCGAAAACACTAAGTCTTACCATGTGCTTCTGGTCTGGTTTCTAGTGCAAATATCGACGCAAACTGACAGATGCACACTGCAAATAAGCAGAAAAGTGTGCTTGCAAAATGTTGAAAACCCAAGTAAAATCTCTTCTACTTTTCCCCAGTTTCTGTTGGACTGTTGCATAAAATACACAAACGCAAGCAGTTATCACACAAAGTGGAAAATATCTAGAGGAATGAATAATTCTGGAGGAAACCGAAGATTCACAGACAGCAACTATAAAATGTGTTCACCCCCTTAGATCTTTTACCCTTCTATTGCTTTTACAAATCAATCATGATCAGGGGCGACGCCATGAATCTTGGGCCCCAGGACAAAAAATTAAATTGGGAACCCCCAGCGCAATTACAGTTACAGTTTCTGGAATCTATCTGACCCATTTAAGCGTCATATTTTTAAAGCCTTGAAACTGCCTTGTTTTCTTAGTACTGACACTTGCACAATATTTACTGCCAGTGAATTTTACATGCAAGAGTTTGCATATGATACAGCAAATAGGTTGCTTACATTTTTTACTATTAGTTTTATCTCATTGAAATGTCTCTCCCCACTTGCCACAGTCAGAGACAACGTGCATAATATATATAAAACAATCCAGACTTCTCAAAAAATGCTATGTAGTTGCATTTTATTCAAGCTGCAGTATGTAACTTTAATAAAAAAAATATAGTTTTCTCCATATTTGTTAAAGTTGTCACCATGTTGTGACAGTTTGCTATGAGTCACAACTGTCTCATAGTTGTGACTCATAGCACACTATGAGTCACAACTCATAGTGTTGTGAGTTGTGAGGTGGGAGGAGGTGAAGGCCTCCTCCCTGAACTACTATTGTTAGCTAAAGTAATGCACCGTTCTGACCAAAAACAACCAATCAGAACCAGGAGGAGGGTCTTAGTTTTGTTAATCAACCTCATTCACTCACCGCTAAATGTGCTAACAACGTATTGTTGCAGGAAAACTGTTTACCTGCCGTCATTTCTATGTTAGTTAAACTGAGCATTCACAGTTTGAATCTGCATAGCTATGTTGCTAGTTGCACCATAGCACAGAGCGAGGGGGAGGGAGGATGAGCAGCCACATGAGATTGTGATTGGCAGCACTAAAACCCACCTCCTGCCTCTGATTGGTTGTTTCTAAAAGGCAGAGTAATTTTTTTTTTTTCACATTTCTAATGCCTCACTGTCACAACACAATGACAGTTTCAACAAATATGTAAAAAAATATTTTTTTTTTTTATAAAAGTTACATACTGCTGGTTTAATTTCACTTAGAGGATGAAATCAGGAGGAACGTGACAACATATATATCTGTAATTTAAACACAAGTCAAGGTAAAACTGTGTAGACTGGCTGCAGTCCAGACAGGAGGCTGTTTTTTATTACCATTTTATAAAGATTGTTTGAATTTCTGTCAGCAACAAATATATTGTTTTTGTTGTGTAATTGTGTAAAAAGAGCAAAAACACAGAGAAATCCCTATGGATTCCCTGGAATGACGCTAATCATTGGACACAGTGTTGCTCACCTTTTTCACTGGGACAGGAAGAGGATTTATGCTGGGATAGGCGTAGGAACCAGGGAGGACCGGGGGTGAGGCAGCCGCATTCGTCCCGCCCAATAATTTCACCGCAGTTGCAAAAAATATTTGATTTTGAAATCTTCCGTTCGCGTGCTTTTATTTTGAAGGCGCACCACAGCGCTTCCTGCCTGCTTCCACTTCCTGTTGCCCCCTGCCCGCTCCGCTCAGAGCGCTTAAAGGCAGCGGGAGGCAGAAACTCCGTATGAATGAGGCAACACGGTCTGGCGGGAATGTTGCCATGAATATTGCTTGTTTATAACATCCTGTTGTCAGTTTACATTCATAAACAGAACCAAATCTTTTTGGTTAAGTTGTTTTAATTCAGGAATAGTCACTCGTCTAATATTTTACTGCTAACTTTGTCTACAAACTTCGCTACTCTAGACACAATGTTGTATTTCATCACAAGGAAATGAAACAGCAGCAGAATGAGAATTTTTTGTTGTTTAAAGAGTTATGTCAATATTTATATTATATTTATGTTACATTATATTATATTACATCATATTATATTATACTATATTATACTATACTATACTATACTATACTATACTATAATATAGGCTGCCCAGTGGTGCAGCTGGTAGAGCTGTTGCCTTGCAGCAAGAAGGTTCTGGGTTCGATTCCTGGCCCCTGGTCTTTCTGCAATATTTATATTATATTTGTGTTATTTGTGTTAACATGCATGGAGTTTGCATGTTCTCCCTGTGCATGTGTGGGTTCTCTCCAGGTGCTCCGGCTTCCTCCCACAGTCCAAAAACATGACTGTCAGGTTAATTGGTCTCTAAATTGTCCCTAGGTGTGAGTGTGTGTGTGCATGGTTGTTTGTCCTGTTTGTCTCTGTGTTGCCCTGCGACAGACTGGCGACCTGTCCAGGTGACCCCGCCTCTCACCCGAAACGATAGCTGGAGATAGACACCAGCAACCCTCCCGACCCCAGTAAGGGATAAGGGTGTAGGAAAATGGATGAATGGATATTATACTATATTGCATTATATTAATTATATTGATATTGTATTGTATTATTGTTCTGGTGAACGGCCAAGTAGCCACTCCCCTCTGCTGCACCTTTCTGCAACTCATCTCTGCCTGCTAGTCATGAGTCATGACTCAATCCCCAAGCAATCAGAGTGCAAGTACTTTAGAGGTGACTGAACTGTCAGTCCTGTTTGACACAATGTGAAGCAATGTGAAGCACGCAGTTAGTAACCAAAACTGTGCAAAAGTCTGCTACAAATTGTGAAGGACAGCCACCTATGCATCTATGTGCCTATGAGCTATGTGCCTGTGTGGCGAAAGGCTAAACCACATTTGCAAAATAAAGATGGATCAGCTAAATTAAAGGCTCTTGAGTGAAATCCAGTTAAAAACTTCATTGTGGGGACTATCCTTTTCAAGTTAGGAAATTGCACAGTAAAAATAAGCCTGATAAAACTTGACAATTATATTATATTATATTATATTGTATATTCAGGATAATGCCGGTGCAAGAGTATTAACTGGTATTAATTTTTAAATGAACTAAACTATTTTATTATTGCATCAGTTTGTGTTCTTCAACCTTTTTAGAGCCATGGCTCATGTTTGACTGGAAAGTGAGACATGATGTTACTGAATGCAAGGCTGGAAAGTCAGACAGAGTTATCAGTGAGAAGCTAAGATGCCTGTTACGACGTGAAAAGCAGCTTTTTAATTATATTTGTAGGACAAACTGTTGCACTGCTGTCGAGAGTTGTTCAAGAAGAACAAAGCTTATTTTTTAGATTTTATTTTTGTTGGTCAAACTACTATATTGAGTCCCATTTTACCAGACCCCAATATTTTGTTATATTTCTGTAAAAAAATTAATTTTTTGTGGGGGGGAGGGGGCTGTCGGTTAAGGACCCTTGGAATTGTCATAACTTTTCCCCCCATGATCATGATGAACAAAATTTGGCATTTTTGACAAAAACAAAAAAAAAATGACAAAAAAAACTTAATGTCAGCAGGAAACAGTAGCACAAGCGCTGTGGAGTAACTCTTGTAGGTCAATAATTCCCTAATACTGATGAAAAAGTTCTAGCTCCACTTACAACAAAACAGTTTTCCCTTTTAATCAATATTAAAGAATCATTTACCTAAAACATGTGCCTTTATCCTGCTAAAAAACAGTTTAGCAGGATTTAATTCAATTGTACCAAGATATTTGCACTAGAAACCAGAAGTACTTGGTAAGATATTGTGTTTTTGCAGTGTGCTGCTGGCCTTCTCCAGACAGCCTGATATGTCGCTCCGTCCAAACGTCCCTGCAGGCTGGATGTTACGTAAACCTTCCCCCTCTGCCAATGCTTTTCAGTGCTCTGGCCATGTAGCGGTCACACCTGTCACCTTTAGACACCTGTCTGTATCAAGGCTGCTGCTGAAACGTACACCTCTGGGCGCCGGCACCGTGACCCGAAGAGACCCGATTTCTCTCCAATTTCCAAACACAACGTCCTTTCCTCCTTCGCTCCAACACGTGCGAGCCGCTCTGATCCCCATCGTGACCTCTCTGGCCCCTGAGGCAGTCAGAGGAGAGCTGCTGAGTTTCAGTCAACGGAGGAGCGGTGGGAGACATCAGCGCAGTTAAATGACTGCATCACATCTTTAAGTGCATCTTTACAACCTGAACGTTCGCCATTTTATTTCGCATTGATCTCTGCTCAGAGTCCGTCAATATATTCGCAGTGGGCGGAGGTGGTGGTGGGGAAGGACGGAGCGTCTTGTACTTTTTTGTGGACACTTCCAGTGCATTGCAGATGTACTCGACTCCCGCTTTTTTGTTACACAACAAAAACCAACATTTTACGGGATTTTATGTGAGAGGCAAAGATGGTGGATAACCGTGAAGTGGATAATCAGCTCTTTTTTGAAAGAGGTGTATTCTTACACTTCCTAGATAAGCACTACACAGTGTTAAACTATAAATAAAATACTAATAAATTAAAAAACAGTTTGTGATTAGCATGACAAACTGCACAAATATTTCAGTATTTTGCAGGCTGTCGCCCCAACTGCATATCTGCATATTGCTTTCAAGCACTTACTTAGTTATTCTTACAGTAATAGGGGCGTAGAATGCAGGGGTGTAAAAAGCTGTGCTTACAAAGGCCATTGTATGCAACGCATACACGAGAACCCAAAGAGGAAACCTATATGGTTTGTGTTTCTTAGCCTGAGAGGAGATGAATTCAATCAACGCCACAGGAAACGAGAAAGGAGATTGTCATTTTTTCCTCCACCCCTTCTATGCTAACACCTGTAATGCGTTGCAGTCGATTCGCTTGCAGTGAAGCGGTACAAAGAACTGTGACACCTGCGGATTTTACCTGGAAGTGGATATCAAGCAGGAGAGCTGGGGTTTACTCTCCTACCCCTGCAGGAGCCCATCATTCATGCCTGACTTTGGGCTTGTGGTGCTAACTGGCTGATAATTGCCTACCCATACACTGGGCTTTCTCCTCATGCAGAAACTGGCTTCTTCAAGGGGAAACCATCTTAATGAGATTATTTGTCAGAGGCATGGACCTGTCTAGACCAACCAATACACAACCGCTGGCATCGTCCCCACTCTACTTCCCCGCAGTCCTGTCTGAGGATGCCCTCAGGTACAACTTACCTGCAGGACGATTCCCTGGTATCACCACACCATTATGGGTTTACACAGAGCTTCCCCACCCACTCTGTAATTTGGTAGAGAAAGGAAAGAGAAAAGAAGCGTAAACGGGGATTGTTATGTAATGTGACATTTTACCCACTTCCACATCAGCACGTTCCCCACCTCATTATGTGTATTACTTTTGTGCTCCTGAAAAAAGATCTTTCTCTTTTTGAGAAAACAGCAACACATTCCACTTGACAACCTTTTCCACTCCATTTCTGTTAATTGTGACAAATGACTCGCGCTGGGTGTTTACCACATTACACAAACACACTAAGTGGCATTTCTGCGATCGGTTATGTACGTGTCAATGATATTTACGTCGGTTTCTGGAGCCGCCGCCAGAGCCAGAGGTCTGTAGCAGGAAAGTCCGTCCATATTTGTTTTAAAGTCTCTTAGCAGTTAATAAAGGCGCATTTCCTCCTTCCCCCTTCCTGTGGGGACGGTATCAGGGCTCTGTTAAGTCTCTTTGATTTCCAGCACCCCCCCAATCACAGCGGGGCCCTGACTCATCATTGTGTCACTTCAAAGCCTGGGAATGGCCCTCCTGGCTCCACCTACCAAAGGGTCCCCCTTAAAAGTCATGGTCACTCTCTCTGGCAGCATCCATCTGATGCGACAGGACGGAACTGTTTGGACTCACCTTAAGCTGCTGGATTTGCCTTCAACACACGAGACGGGGAGGGGGAGGACTGCGGGGTGCTACGTTTTTGGATTTATCCAACATTTGGATTGCTCGTCAAGCTTTCATGCATAGAAATCCCAAACTTCTCCTGTCTGGCCACTGAAACCGGAAAATGCAGTCCATCAGGGGTGAGTTCCCGACGCCTTTTTATTGAATTGTAAAGCAGAATTTAACCTGTTCTCCTCAGTTCATCCCTGATCAACAACTCCATCCCTTTTGATGTCAAATACCTATAGTAAATCTTACTTTGCTGCAGAGCTGAAGTCTAACTTCAGCGGTCCACCTCCTGCCTCCATGGCCACCGGCCCTGACCCCTATCTCCAGGGCAGCATCAGAATGACTCTGGAAGATCTTGAACTATGGAAGACATTCCATGAAATTGGAACGGAGATGATAATCACCAAACCGGGCAGGTGAGACAGGGCTTTTCACACAAAGACATTCAGAAAGATATTACTTTTCCTCATTTGTGTATTCTTTTGTGTTCTCAGGAGGATGTTCCCACACTGTAAAGTGAGTTTATCTGGTCTTATTCCGTGTGCCAAGTACATCTTACTGGTTGACATGGTTCCAGAGGATGGCTTCAGGTATAAGGTAAGGCCTATAAATTATAACTGTGTTGTCTTGGCTTATAAAGATCCCTCTGTGGTTTGCAGTTACCCCCTGTTTACCACCCCCCTCCCCTGACGTTGCACATCAAAGACCCCTATCTCTTCCTGTTTTTCTATCCCCTGCTGGGAGCGCACTGTACTACCCCCCGCCTCCATGGGTGGCATCCTCCAGCCGTCACTCTCGGAGCAATCGTGGGAAGTTAGGGAAGATGAAGTTGCTTCTGTAAATCACCTTTTCTCTGAGGCTGATTGATTTACGATCTGTCTCCTCCCCTGCAGTGGAATAAAGAGAAATGGGAGGTGGCAGGAAAAGCGGAGCCTCAGCCTCCCTGCAGGACCTACCTCCACCCAGACTCTCCGGCCCTGGGGAGCCACTGGATGAAGCAAAATGCCTCGTTCCTCAAGCTCAAGCTCACCAACAACACACTCGACCAGCATGGGCATGTGAGTATTAAACAATCCAGGGATTTTCCAATTGATGTTGAGTTTAAAAAGATCTTTGGGGTAATCGTACCCTGACTTGTCTGCAGATCATCTTGCACTCGATGCATCGATACCACCCTCGTTTCCACGTGGTCCAAGCAGACGACCTGTTTAGCGTCCGCTGGAGTGTGTTCCAGACTTTCACCTTCCCAGATACGTCCTTCACTGCAGTCACTGCGTACCAGAACACCAAGGTGAGTCTGTTTGGCTCCACAAAACCTTGACTGTCTTCTACTGAGACCAGCGGATGTTGGTTTTAATTCAATTCTGTTTGGGGCAGATCACAAAGCTGAAGATCAATCACAACCCGTTTGCAAAGGGTTTCAGAGATGAGGGCACTAATAAAAAAAGGTGGGTGTCAAATCTGCTGAACATAGCTTGAGAAATCCTGCTTGTGAAATTGATCTAAAAAAGCTGATGCTTATCTTTAGGCGTGCAAACAAAAACCCTGCATGCCTAGAAAAAAGGGCCAAAATACCAGGCGTGTTGAACGAGGACTCCAAGGAGAGCAGTTCACCAGGTACAGCTTCAGTCTTCCTTCTTGCATTTTTCAAGAATGAATTTCCTTCTTGCATTTTTTGAAAGGTTTTATTGGCTCTAGTGGCCTTTATTTGATAGTGAATTGACAAGAAAGTGGGTAATGAGATAAGGGGGAATACATGCAGCAAAGGTCGCCAGGCCAGGAATCGAACATGCGACACGACTAAGGCCTCCATATGTGGATTGTGCTTAACTCCTGCGCCACTACATCACCCCTTGTATTTTTTTTTAAGTCATCCATTGCTTTGTGCCTTTTCAGAGTTTTGCCAGTCATCGTATGACGGGTACGATGGAGAAGAGGGGCGCCTGGCCAAAAGGAAAGACGAGGATGCTGTAAAGGAAGAGCGGTACTCCCCCTGGGGTGCTGAGAGGCAGCAGGGTGTGAGGACTGACTCTCCCGCCGGGGCGGACACTAGAGATATCTACAACACGGAGCAGCTTGTTCCCACTCCTGCATCTTACCAGCCGTACAGGTGAATACCGCTGACTTAACGCGTCAGATAGTAAAACTACGTCCCTTTGAACCGGACATTCACTGCCATTATGCTCTCCAGGGCCCACGAGTATGGAAAGTCTCCGTCCCCCTCCTCCAGCGATGGCAGCAGCGTAACCGGATCTGGACGGAGCAGCTTCGAGTCCAGGGTTCCCGACATTGCCACTGTCCCCAATCACGACTCCTCTAAGCCTGGCCCTTCCCACTGCGGACCCCAGCCCTTGCCGGGCCCCCAGGACTACAGCGGAGTGCTGAACATGACCATGGCCCAGGCCGGCAAGCCGGGGGTCATCGGCCACCACATTTACAGCCCCTACAGCACGGAACAGCCGCTGGGCCAGTGGAGTGGGCCGGGACCTGCACAGTATCCCCCTCCTCACCCTCTGACCGCCGACTACACCACGCAAGCTGTGCACCATGGCTATCACCATGGCAATGTGGGCGAATGGAGCCAATATCCGCTGTTCTCTTACTCCTGCTGGTGAGCAGGCTCTTCAGCGTCAAATGATTGAGAGCTTATTAATTCTGAGGCGCACATACCTGACAATGCATGCCCCAAACAACGCTGAGGGCCTGACACTCGTGGCAAGAGGAAGGTTCTGAAAGGAGAACAAGTGTGGCCCAGCGGGCCTCAACTTGCAGGAGCCACTTAATCTCTCCAAACCTTGGAGACCTGCAGGATGACTGTCCCTGTATATTTATTTCAGATTTTTGTTTCATCGACAGCGTAAATATTATTTTTGTACAGAAAAAGAAGAATTAAACCTAAGTGTGCAAATTATGTGCGTCTATGTCTTGTAATGTGAAGTGAAAATTAAAAATCTTACGCAATATTATTTGTTTGTTGTCTTGCATTCTGATTTTCATACATTCCCAGCACTGACCGGCGCTGCCTTGCAGGAACGGAACATTTATATTTCACATGCCAACTCAAGATGGAGCTCGTTCTGACGTGCTAAATTGTTCAACTTCACATCAAAGGTTTAGATATATTTGCAGTGATTTTACTTTTAAGCCAGACATGGCTGGAAGAGACAGTGGGAGCTCAGATTCTCTAATTTGTGCACAGACTTCAGTAAATTATAGATCAAAGTTTTAGATATTCTGTCTGTGGATGCTCGGCTTTGATCCAGCAAAGTTCTGCCTGCAGAAAGTTTGCTGAAAAAACGGCCAGCGCCTTTGCGCAGCCAGAGCCGCTGGTGCCACTTGTTTGTGTTTCCACTAATGGGGGGGCTGCTCTGTCTTTTCGGACAAGCCCAGCATGCATTAAAGTGAGTCCGGTTCACCTGCTGAGGTTTACCCACTTGCCACATAAAGCTCTGCACGACCCTCGTTCTCCATGTCAATGAGCCTTAAAAAGCATGAAAATGGGAGCTGTTGGCTCCTTTTCATTGTTAAAAAACACAAGCAAGGCCTCTCACCTTCAGCCTGAGTGGATGTGAGCTGCTAATGACTGCTGTAAAATACAGCAGGGGACAGTGGGGCTGGGGAGCAATTTAGTGTAATGTGGGTTTTACACAGTGCTATTCATTACTGTAGGTCCGAGCTTTCTTATCTTCTCCCTCTGGGCGGGTTGAACCAAAGACGTTTAACAATGAAGTTTGAATTTCAAATTTAGATTGAATTCCCACGCGTCAGTGAAGAGCCTTTTACGTTGAAGATGTGAGATATTAGTAATAATCCCATTATGTTCCTACTGTAGGGGATTATTTAATAACTTAACATACTTCGTTTACGCAAATAATCTCTATTAAAGGGGCAGAATTATGCAAAATCAACTTTTTTTGAGCGCTGCATCATGTTGCAATGTTATTCCCTCATCAAAAACATACCTGGAAAGTTGCCTTGATTCTTTCGTGCATGTTTGAGAAATCTTTTAATCTCCCGTGGCAACCATTCAGTGCTCTGGTTGACATTGGTGAACATTTAAACGGTAGAATGTTGACGTGAAGCTTTAAGGAGCAGGAACCCCTTAAAGTGACAGAAGCCAAATTTCAAGACTTTTCGAATTGGAAAGTAAAATTTGCTTTAAGTCATGTTTGATATATAGACAGCATTTTTATAACAGAAGGTGACAAGGGAATAATTACTTGATTATGATCTAAAATGACATTATGTGACTAGAAGACACATAATACTGCCCCTTTAAAAAAATGGCCCAATATACATCCAACTATTTCACATTCCAGAGTCAAGAGCAAGAAAATAAACAGAATCAAGTCAGAGAACAGGAAACAGTGGAGCTCAGTGTAAATGCTAAAGCAGAACAACCACTAACCAGACCTATTTTATGTGATAGACCAACACAAAATAATGCTTAATTGTGAAATGGAAAGAAAATGATACATGGTTTTTAAGAGCTTTACAAATAAATATCTGAAAAGTGTAGCATGCATTTGTATTCTGCCTTCACGAATCAATACTTTGTAGAACTACATTTTGCTGCAAGTCTTTTGGGTCAGGTCTCTATCAGGTCTACAGATATATAGGTCAGGTTTTGAGGCACAAACTCTCAATTGAAGGTAGGTCCGGACTTTAACTAGGTCATTCTAACAAATGTGATCTAAACTAAGCCCTATAGTTCTGGAATTAGAGTCGTTGCCCAAATTAACTGGGAGCTTCTGTCTGAAATGTATTGCCCTGTCCCTGCTGCAGAAATGCATTCCCTGAGCATGATGCTGCCACCACTTGTACGGCTTTGTATGATATATACAACGTAGGTTTTAAGAGTACAACAAATAATTGGCACAATGACATTTGATCCCATCTGAGTTTAGAATTTGTGCAGAAAAATGTCGAAAGGTTACCGGGATGTTTGTAAGTTTTTTTGTAATATTATGATTTTGTTACTGACCTTAAGGCACATCGGTTAAAAATCTGCTGAAATTAATTGTAAATTATGAATGTAAAAGCAAAATACAAAACCTTTCGGCATCAAATCATTTTTTTCCCTCCTGGATTTAAATAAGATCTAGACGTCCCACATCCTTCTAGATGTTCTGTCGTGCAGATCATACATAGCTGCCGCGATGCTTAAAGCAAAACACTTTATGCCAGTAAAGTTTTTCATTTTCAAAGAAAAGCGTTTTGGGCTCCTGTTCACACAGGGAAGCCACGTGTCGATCGGCGGATTCCCTGGAGGGAAATGAACGTTCCTTTGTTCCCCCCATCGATTTCCATCGACCTTCTCCACTCCGCCGCAGCGGGGGAGGAAGCAAGAGTAAATTCCCTCGACTCGCAAACACCCTCCTCAACTCCACTGGGTTCAATCTGCATAGCTCTACATCAATGCCTAATGTGGCCCTTTTAATTGCTTTGCAAAGAGCACCGGATCGACCCGGCACTAAGATGTTCGTAAAGACTGCTGACGTGGCTAAGTGCTGAACACGTGTCTTAAGTGTCCCCTAGGTGGTGCTACGACGTTGGACGAAAACAAAAACAAAACGGACGACAAACCCAGCGGACCGTTGATCCTGGATGTGCAGTGCTGGTGTCAGCAGATCCTAGCAGACAACTTGCTGGAGGCTGGCACAAAAGTGTGAAAACAGAGGGAGGGACAGAGGTAGAGGCAGGGGGGCAAAGAGGGACAACAGATGTAGATGAAACAGCCCCAAAAAGGAAAGCGGCAGCCAGTCGGCCTTCATGAAGCCAAATGGAAAGGAACAGGTGGAGACTGGGTGGAAACAAAAAGCTCAAGCTGATGGGAGGGGAAGTTCAGACGACGACAACTGGCTGTGGAGAGAAACGCGGCGCAGACGTCGTAACGGACATGCAACGCAAGCAAAAGCCTGAAAAACCGTCAACAAAATCATAAATAAAACGAGATCGATAATTTCCATTTGCATGATTTGTCGTCGTTCTCCTTTTTCGCCTTCTTTTACCATAAAAATCTGGATGACAAAAATCTTCAGTCTGGTGCTTTGATCTCAACTGGCCACTTCTTTAGGAAGGACAATTTTGTTTCATAATTGATTTATTTGTTTTTCTTTTTTGTACTTATTTTCTATTTTTAAAATCTCTCTCAGTTCCGGAGTTAAATGTTTGTTAGAATTGAAAGTTTATTAATCCTTGAGAATGTGTTTTTTTTGTTGTTTTTTTTGCATTTTGCCATTACATTACTGGAAAATGGTCTCAAAACAACAATATTTTTGTTTATCGCATTAACTTTTGGGACAAAACGTTTTATCGTGACAGGCTTTGTTAAATTTATTGAAAATGTAAAAAGTAAAATGTAAAAAGAGAATATGCAGGCTTCTTTTGAAAAAAAAAAAACATTATGCAAATTAACCTTTTATTAAAGCCTCATTTCTGTACTAAACATGTTTTTTATTAGTCTGGTGTAACATTCCAATCACAAACGTTGGCAAACGCAAGTCTTTTTATGAACTGCAAGCAGAGAATCATCATAATTAACAGAGATGAAGTGCTGAAAACACCAGTCTGTGTTTAATTAATCCTATACATACATAGGAAAAAAAAAAATAGAAGAAATAAGGATAAAACAATGACAGGAGCCACAACCAGTTGGGATGAATGCATCAGGTGATTAGGATATCTGGGTGGAGTGTGGTACCATGAGTTTCAAAAAGTAACAAAAAATTGTGCAAAGGTGCTTATGAAACTCAACCAGAGGCACAGTGCGCTGGCATCCTGTTTCCTGGTCTGAGTCAGAAAAACGCAGGACGGCGGGTGAATTTTGGTTCAGTCCTCGCTGGATTCCTCCGAGTTGTCTATGTCCGCGTCATCTGACGAGGCCTTGTTGCACTGCTCCCAGCCGCGGGCCTGAGCAATCACGGCGGGGGGCATGAGCGCAACGCACGCGGCAAGGCCGGAGACGCGCTTGCTAAATTCAGCCTCGTCCTCCCACCTCCCTGTGTCCATGTCGTAGACGTGAACGTACTTCATCCTGTTGCCTTTGTCGTGGGAGCGCCCGCCCAGGATGTAGATGCGGCCGTCCAGCACAGCTATGCCGGGTTCTCCGTGTCCGGATGGGAGGGGGGTTAATAAAGTCCAAGAGTTTGGTGTTGGGTCATAGCAAGCCAGCTATAAAAAACAAAAAGAAAAAAACAAAGAGGAAGCAGCTGATGAATTTTTACTCGCAGAAGTGCTGAAACTGTAAGAATCAGTGATTTGAACCCCTACCTTTCATCATTTTAATGGTCAAACAGAGAAAAAAAAAAACAGCAAGGAAACCGTCTATCATAATGTACCTGCAGGACGTCACGTCGATATCCGCGCTGATCATTACTGCCTCCGATGACGTACACGCGTCCTTTCGCGGCAGCCATGCCGTGCCACGCGCGCTCCACCGGCCCCTCTGCGCACGCCGTCCAGTCGTCGGTGGAGGGGTCGTAGCAGTACGTCTCTCTGAGGTACGCCATTCCTCTGCGGCCACATGCTACATAAATCCTGCCATCCAGCACCGCTCCAGCATGAGCGTACACCTGGAGGGAGGGTTAGGTTTAAGGGGGGGGAAAAAAAGTCATTTATAGCAGCTGGGCATACAGCACCACCATGTGGGCAATGGCGGTAGTGCAAGCTTTCATCCAGATACACTGGCTTGCGACTAAACTCTCACTCATTGGGAGATTTTAACAATTTCTAATGCTCCAAAAATGTTTCTTATTGGGACCTTGTGAAAAGATTATGAGGAAAAAAGTTAAAATGTTAAAGAAAAAAAGTCATAAGGCTTATGAGAATAAAGTCAATGTTACCAGAATAAAGTCATAATAATACCAAACTAAAGTTGTACAGCAAAAAGTCATAATATTATTAGCATAAAGTCATGATAGTATAAGGAAAAAAAGTTGTAACGACACAAGAATAAAGTTGTAATATTAGCAGAATGCAATAGAAATTCTATAACTCCTACATGCAAATAATGAAAAATAAAATAGATATTTCATTTTTGTGCTCTTCAATGAAGTGCTGTGCTCTCACTGAAACAACTTCTTTCTAGTAATTTTCCAACTTTCTTCTGGTGTTTCAGTGTCTTTATTCTGCTAATATTATGACTTGTCAGATTTTTTTTACTTTACTCTTGTAAATAAAATAAAAAATCTCTTAGTCTGGCCCTAATTTTCTGTTGAACTTATGTAACAAAGTAATACAAACTAGATATGTGCTACTTTGAAGTGGAAAAAAACCCAAAAAAACACTTGTGCTCACCAAAGCGCCCATGTTCATACACTGACCAGTAGGAAACTCGGGGTTAAGTGCCTTGCCCAGGGGCACAGTAACAGTTACCATATAAAGCATTGCTCCGTCACATAAATGCCTAATAAACACACTAAAATCTCTGGCTCTACATGAGAATAATGCTGCAAGGCGCTGTGTTCTAAACTCTTACTTCTTTCTTCATTGGAGAGACAAACTCCCACGTGTTGGTGGCTGGGTCGTAGCGCTCCACCCAGTCCAGCTCGCTCTTGTAGTCGCGCCCGCCGATTGCGTAAATATGGCCGCCCACCACACAAACGCAGTGGTCGGCGTGCTGCATCTGCAGAGGCTGGATGGAGCACCAGCTGTTGTAACGAGGGTCATATCTGAAAGAAGAAATGTTTCACAGGAGGGAATAAAGTAGGTTTGACCTGCGGAAAAACAAAAGCTAATTTGTGATCAAATCACAAATCACATTTCACTGAGTCAAATTTAAGATCTTTTAATACTTAATCTAAAATTAGACCATTTTAGGTTTAAAAAGATTGTTTTTTAAGACCGTTATGAATAGTGTTTAAGACCTTTATCGCCACAGAAATGTACCAACTTGGCCCAGCAAACTAGCGATAAGTTTGCATTTACCCATGGTAGCTGGAGAGCTATCCAGGGTATATTAGCAGCTAAGCTATTAGCAGCTAGCCTCAAGTGTTTTGAGTCACACAATGAAATGAAGATGTCTGAGTGAAACTCACACTTTTGCCCATCAGAAAAGTTCCACAAGAAAAAAAATATACCTAGAATATACAAGATTAAAAGGCCTTGTCAAGACAAAATTGAAAACCTGTTTAACATGTTAAAGACCAGTGTACTTTTTGAAACAAATTTAAGACATGTTAAGGCCTTAAGTATAGAAACACAAATTTAGGACTTTTTATGACTTTTTAAGGATGTGGAAACACCTCTTAGCTTTCATCAGCAGGTGAGACAGAGGGGTTGCAAAGATTGTTTTCTGCTAATATAAAGAACATGCATTTGTGATTCGACCAAATCCTCTCTCACCTCCAGCAACGACTCTCCGCACGAAAGCCTCTGTTGTTCCTATCTCCTCCAATAAGATAGACAAAGTTGTTGAGCACAGCAATGCCCTGGTTGGACATTCGGGGAGCATGAGCCGCTTTGAGAGTTCTCCACTCGCTCCAGCTCGGGTGGAACACCTGGAACACGTGGTCCATGTCCGCAGAGACGCTGGAGCTGAACATCCCGCCAAAGCCGAGGATGCAATGGAACGTGGAGCGCGGCTGAGTGAGCGGGCTCTGCAGGGCGGGCTGCAGCAACTCGTGCTCGTGGTATCTTAGCGCCGCCGCAACAGAGTCCTTCAGCGGACACGGGTTCAGTCTGCCGTGAAGTCTCTGCAGCACTTGTTTCTCAATTAGACTGAAGCGGACAGCGTCAAGCATCCTGAGGTTGCCCTTTAAGTTAAGAAAAAGGGGTAAAAGAAGTTAACTTCGACGCAGAAGGTGACAAAAGGTGCGCAGAATTCTACGCAAAGAAGCGTAGAATCAAAGCGCACACACCTTTCGACTGACCTGCAAGTACACCTGGTCAGTTTCCACTTCCTCGGGGCTGTAGTGATAGTGAAGCGCAGCCTCGTACACCTCGTTCTCGCTGGCCACCTGAAGCGCGTCGCTGCTCAGCACCCTGAAGACGTCGTCCTCGGGGAGCTGCCGGTAGACGTCCGTCCGAGACAGAGTCTGAATGTTCCTGAGGATGTAGGACTGGACCTTGGCTTTGAGATGCTCGAGTCCGTAGACGTCGGCCAAGTGGAGAACCTCCAAAATGTTGCTGTCGTCTAGCCAGGAGAACAGGAAGTCACAGCAGAAGCTGATGACATTTTCAAGCTGTAAAAAAAAAAAAGAAACATTTTAGTGAGAAAGAACAAAAGAAAACGATTACTGACCGACTCGAACCGACATACCTGGAAAAGCGACGCGGCAGTCAGGATTTCCTGAACGTTCTCCAGGTCTAACTCGATCTCGGAAGTGTAGATGTAGTCAAGGATTTTTTTCATGGCCGTGTGGGATATTCCGTGAATGGGAATCTCGTTCTGTTGCATTTCCCGGAGGCCTCCTGCAAACATGCACCTAGTGGGGAAAGTTTACACATGGTTCAATCCAGGAAGCACTAAAGTACAGTGCTATAGCGCTTCACTGTTTTGCAAAATATATATTTTTTTTTAGCTGCAGAACAAATCGGTTGTTAGTCACAGTGATGATAAGATGCAAAGGGCATCTTATCTTAAGGTAATTGTTCAAACAGGACTGCACCAAGTCATTGTGTCCAGGCTGCAGACTTTTGCAACATCTGATCGGTTTGCATCATGGATTTTTTTTTAAAACTATGTTGCACAGCAAGAAGAAGAAATCAAGTTTTACAAGATAAGTTTACTGAAAGTACCTACAAGAGTTTTTTTTTTTTTTTTTTTTTTTTTAAGGAAAGTACCGAAAGTATTTTCGCGTGAGACTCATAACAAAACTCAAAATGAAAACAAAAGTAAAGCTGTGATTCGCACCTGAAATAATCACAAGAGGCGGCCAGCAGAACTCGGTGGGCTTGGATGGGATGACCCTCCACCAGAAGCACAACATCGAACAGGGTCCCGCTCTGTCTCAGGGTGTCCAGACCGCCCATCAAGCTGTGGAAGTGGGTCCAACACCTGAACATCTGTCGGTCCGAAAAGCGAGCCTGGTTCACCGAACCGACTACGTCCAGTCCGTTCTCAGCCATGATAAACCGCTGACCTTCGGGTTTCATCCCTTTCACCTGCCTGGCAGCGCCATCATCCGGTGTTCCTCCTTCCGTTAAAATGTCAGCTGTTTCACTGCTACTAAGCTAGTAGTTAAGTGTTATACAAGCTAAAAACAGGTTAGCCTGTTGGCACACACTGTTTTAAAAAAAGCCTTGATAACTGTAACGGGGTTAATACGCAGAAATGTTGTCGTGTCCTTAGACATAAAACCGCTCTGAAATTACTTCTCGGACAGAAAATACCTGCAGAAGACGCAGAGTTCCTCAATGTCTATTTAACAGGTCAAAACAAGTGTGTTTACTTTTAGTATCAGGGCGAAAGCTCAAACGCTATTGGTCCTTAGTCTTTCTTCGTCCCGCCCAGTTTATATGGAAGAGCCAATCACGTCGCAATGACTTCTGACTTCTCATCCCATTTTCCCAAGGCAATGTTTACAGTATTGTTGCCTGCACTACTTTTAGCCATCGAAGCGGGTTTTTAAAATACATTTTCTAAAGGGAAAACATAGAGCCGAAAGGGGTACGAAGAAAGTAAAACGGAAGAGATGTTCATCAAGATTTTGCACTACATTTTACTATAACAGTGATTTCATGAGTTGCTGTTGAAAGTGTATGATCTGTATGGAAAATTGAGCAAGAAGGTGTCTTTTTGTTACTAAGATTTTGCGGATATTCTAATAGGATTCTGGCACACTTATTGTTTGTCTTTAACATTAGTCACGACTAAACGCAGAGACGTGAATTAGATCAGTTCTCGCTGCTGAACACAAGAGGGAGCTGTCAGATGCAAAACTGTTTTTATGGCACCCTACAGCATCAAAAACTGAACATAAAAATCTCGTTGACTTCCCTTGTTCTTCCTGCAGTTAATATTTTTTTATAGTTTTTTTTATGAGCACATTTTTCTTACATTTGTACTGCAAGAACATTATTCAGTCCAAAAACAAGCAGGTTACACACGATGTAATTAAGGCTACAAAATGAGTTTTTATTACGAAGATAAGTAAAAATATACAGAATTGTTAATTTGCAAAGATACCTTTTTTTTTAATCATTCATATTCATTATATCGTATGTGTCAGCCTGAACACACTGTCAGTGTGTGTATGAATGGCTTTTTACTATGTGGAGTGCTTTGGAGTCTTACTGATGGAGCATTTGAAATATGAAGTATTTTCAGCATGTTATCCTCCTAAACTAGCAGACCATGCGTGGAAAGCATTAGTTGCTGAAGCAGCCAAGAGATCCTGCGGTAACTCTGGAGGAGCTGCAGATTTTCACAGCTCAGGACAGAAAATCTATCTACCATTTATACACCAGTGACCATTGTACAAAGAGAGCCAAATGAAATTTGGCATGAGATTGAAACTGGACTTTTTTTTAGACCAAGATGCAGAACACTGTGGTGAGTTAAAAAAAAAAGTAAAATATGGGAATGGCAACTATTTCAGTGCCTACTGTAAAGCGTGATTCTACAATTTATTGACTCAGTGGGCAGAAAATAGATGCACACCGCACTTTTAAGATTCATAAAACATGAATATCATGTGGTTCAGTGGGTAGTATGCACACACAGTGTCCAGAGGGTGTAGTTCGATTCCCTCAGGTCTCAGGTCATTTGCTCCCTTCTCTCTCCTGCCACTAAAGCCTGAAATATTTACCAATTTCCTTCTAATTTCTAATTATGCCCTACTTGTGTTGGTCTATCACATAAAAACTCAAGAAACAACATTGAAGTTTGTGGTTCTAAAGTGACAATGTGAAAGTTTAAAAAGTATGAATGCTTCTGCAAACTCACTATAACCCCCTTCTCTCCCCCATCTGTTGTTTTTCACATCAATAACAGCAGCTTGGTGGATTTTCTGAGGCAGCTTTGGTCATTATGGCTTTTTTACACACATATATAAATAACACTGGCTTTCGTCTTGCTTAGGCTTTACAGTTCCATTCATCTTATGTTGTGACTTCGATTTGCGTACATCATTTCCTGACATGCAGAGATTTTTTCTTTCCTCTCTCTGGTTGCATAAACACAGTTGGAATGATCCATCACTTGATCCATTTTCCCGTCCGATGTAAAGTGCAGTGTAGCACGCCAGGAAGAAAACCGAAAGGGAGGCAAGGGGCGGACTTTTTGTCTTGGACGCCTAGATGTTTTTGACAGGAGTCACCAAACATATTACACGGCAAATCAAAACACTTTTTCTTCTTCTTGCGTTGCTCCACCAACCAACCAAAAAATTGCCTGCTGCACTGCTGGTATAGGATGGAAATGTGATATTATGCAAATCTGTCGTGACTAGCTGCAGAACATTCCAGTTCGTTTTCACACATTTGTGGCTGGTTAGGGTTACCTGACCACGGGATGTTGTGTGAGGAGACCACAGCTGTGGGTTCTGTTGGACCCTGATTTCACAAAAAAAGCCCCACTGGTTGGGCCATTACTGAGAGTGCAGCATTCCAGTGCATTAGCAGCGCATCACCTTTCATCAGCAGAGGGCTGTGCAGAGTGGGCACCGCAGTCCACGGGACAGCAATGACAAATGAAAACAAAGTAGGTAGCATTTACGGAATGAGCTGTCAGCTTCTACCGCGCAAAAGACTGGAAAATGGAGGCTGGGAGGAATAGAGGCTTGCAGAGAAACAGAACACTGCCTCCGCCATGATCCTCAACAAATACAAAACCTAATCAACTCTTTTAGCTTTTTTTTTTAAAGAAAAAAACAAACAAACTTCAAAGCCCAAGTCATTATTACATGGGATTATTCCAAGGTGCCATTTTTGCGCATCTTTAGAAAGGGCAGGTACAGCATATGCCGAGAGCACAATGAGCCCTAACAAGCCATGCAGCGGGCTTTTATGAGAAAGTGAATGTGCCAGCCATGTGCAACAAAATAGCCTCTGTTCGCTGCATCTGATAAGAAAAGAAGCTGGCAGACCAAAGGACAATACAGCTGATTAGTTTGGGACAGCGCAGCTCCACTGGTGACGGTTTGTTGGCCTGCATCTCTCTATATCTTCTGGCACTGAAACTTTTAATGCTGAAATGTACAAAGCAGAGCAAAATCAACCATGATGTCCGACACTGCTTACCAGAAATCTTAACGGAAGTGATATCTGCAGAATGTGTGGTTTCAGTGAAAAGTTCTTTCACCGGGGTTGAACTGTCAGAGAAATAAAATCAATGAAATGTCAGAGAAAAACTTTGGATCGGTGTGCACAGGCATTTTCTCAAGTAGAAACAAAAGGTCAACTTAGAAGTGATAATTTCTTTTTTTTTTACAGGCACAGTTTGAACATCATGTTTATATAACTATTTCAAATGAATAAACATAGCTGTTTTGGGCCACAATCATGGTAAGAATTAGACCATTTCAGACGGGCATTTTTTTGTCCAGAGGACAAAGGGCAGGCGCTCTAGCACCTCCTAGTGTATATGTGCAAGTCCAGGATTTTCTCCCATCCAGACATGGTGAAAATAAATCAAGCTCCTTGTCCTTCTCCTTATGGATTTGCTGTTAGCTACATGAAATACACCGATCGGGTCAGAAACAACCGATCAGAGCCAGGAGGGGGAGCGCTATCAATCATCCGCTTATACATGCTGCCTATTGCTCTCTGCTATAAACTATGCTTGTTCCTCAAACCGGAGCCTCTCATGAATGCTAAGGCTAGTTAGCATGGCCGTCGATTTCTCCACCATCAGCACATTGTGCAGTTTGTACACCAGGTTGATTGACAGCACTAAGACCCTCCTCCAAATTGTGATTGGTTGTTTTTGACCTGGAGTGGTGCCTTTCTTCACACTGCTCAGGAAGAAGGTGGGGAGCTCAATTATTTATTTTTTTTACACATTATCAGTCTTCATATTATACTGTCACATACTGACAGTTTTAAAAAGATACTGTAAATGCAGGAGTAATAATTTTGATGTTGTGTGGGTTTGAGAAAACTCACCATGAATTCATACTTGCAAACTCAGCTACTGTTTTTAAAATTCATGGAAGCCGTTTGGTGCATGATCGCTCAACGTTGAGCAAAGAACGGTCCAGAAAATTATTAAAAGCCCAAAATGAATAAGTATGCATGCCCACAAAGAGTGTGTATTAATTTTACACAGTCACTCTGCAGAGTAGCACACTTTGTTTGAATAATCAAGAGAAAAGGTAAATAAACTGACAATGTGAACATGTCAACTCCTGAATGTATGACTCATAAAAGAGCAGGAGCAAACCATGCGCACTTTATCACGCGTTCTAGCCCTCTCTGTGATTCACAAGCTGAAGGGATCATTTTAAGTGACTTAGGTGCAGCTGCAGCGCACAACATTTCCCCGGTGCAGCTTGGAGATTGCGAGGAGAGGCAATCAATTACTATAACTATGATGTAAAAATTCCAGCGTTTCAAAGTCTTATAAACACAGCAACTTCCAGCTGTAAGACAGCAGCTGCCAGGTGTGTCAGAGCTTGAAACCAAAATAGGAATTCAAGCAGATTTTCTCTCTTTGTATTTATTCAAATGGATTCCATGAGAATGTCTTCTCGGACGGCATGGGAATTGTGGCGAAATAAATTGCAGATATTTTGTCTGTCAGCAAGAAAATATGTTGCTTCGAACTAAATGGAAACTAGCCGACGTTTATTGCTTGACCATAATGTCAGTCAGCCAAAAACGAGGGATCTTTTTCCTCCCTTGGTTTTGCCTCTCGAGGTCAGAGTCTTCGTACAAAATAAGGCTGAGAAATGTTCCTCCTAACAGGGGGGAGGCAGAAAAAGCAAACCAAATACTGCTAAAATATTTAATACTACCTACAGTGTTTGCTGCTCTACAGCGTCAGTGATTGTTGATATAGGGAAAACATTTTTTTTTTCTCCCCTCTTCATTTAAAGATGGCACCAATTTCAGTTGGAATAGTTTTTTGGTTTTTTTGCATGTGTGTGTGTGAAGAAACAGAAAGAGGAATGATGACTTTTTCACACATGGCCCGCCATTCACACGCACCAGAAAACTGGGCATTTCCCAGGGGAACATATTACACAAGACAGCAAGTGAGGACATGATAGCACCAGATTGCTGGGTTGGACTCAGCCTTGACAGCAGCTCTCCTAAGAGAGGACAGGTCTGTGTCATGAACCTTTTCCCTTCACCGCTGGAAGACGAGGGACATCGTGTTATGACACAGGCAGAACATTAAGCATTGATCAGTGTGAATTTACTGTGAGAATTTGAAAATATCACAAAGGTAATTTAGACTCATTTTAATTGGAATTACCTAGAAGAGCAAAGGGATCTGATCTGCCATGTGTGTCTGGGCGTGTGCTCCTCCGTCACGTTTCAGTTTGAGATGCAGACACGACGGCTATTTTTGGGGGTGCGACATCCACCATCCCAGCTCGCGGTGACGACGTAGTTGTAAATTCTGAATCGTATGAGGGGGAAACCGCTGAGCCAGAAGCGAGGGGGGACAGGGGAGCGGCTGCGGCGCACTCGGATGTGTTCAGAGCAAAGATGAACGCTCATGTGGTCCAAGGAAACAGGAAGGGCATGGTGGGTATTTATATGTAGTAAGAAGGGAAGGGTCAGAGACGCTAATCTGATTCTCTTTTATTAGACCTCAGTCTTATCTTGTTTACCTATTTACTTATTTTAATGCACATTGAGCATTAAAATACTCGATGTGCATTTTCTTCAGGTGTCTCAGATGTCTCTGTTGTCAGAGGGATTTCCGCTCCGTTGCCAACAGGAAACAAGAAGAAACTGCTTTCAGTAATGAGTAAAGAAGCTCAGTCAGAAAAAAATTCAGCCAGAAGCAACTCAGTCAGATTGAATTCTTGTCTGGACTTTGACTGGTCCCATTGAAACCCATGGATATGACCTAAACCATTCGCTTGGTTTTCTCTATCGTTTTTAGCTTCATCTATCTTCCCATCAACCCTGACTGGCTTCCATGTCTGTTCTGAAGAAACGCATCCTCAGAGCATAATGCTGCCACCACCATGACTCATTCTGGTAATCACATAGGTTACGCTCAGGCCAAAAAGTTCATTTAACCAATAATTTAAACTAGAATTGTGGCCTGATAGTTGTCAGGAAATACTCCTACCTGAACTGTTGTAGTTCGCAGCTCATTTACTTACTACAGGCCTCTTGGTTGCTTCTCTAGTTGACATTCTGCTTGCTCATCCTGTCTGCTTAGGTCAGGGGTCAGCAACCTTCACATCCGTAAGAGCGATTTTTGCCTTCCGTCTCGCTGAGCAAAGTTACTTAGAGTCACAAAAGCTCCATGACCCTTCAAAACAAAACAAAACAAAAAAAAGAGAGCCTCCTTTTTTTTTTAACAATATCTTAATACATTCTAAAGGACGAAAAAAACAACTTCTACTTTTTGAAAATGATCAAACCTCTCCATAAATGGAATGAGTGCATTTTCTTTTTACATTGAAACCTCCAAGTTTTATATAATTTATTTTTTACTACATTTTAGACAGTATTTACTACATCTATGATGTAAAAGTTTCAGAATTTCAAATCATAGAGTTAGAAACACTAATAGGTAGTAATTTATTTATTATCTCCATCATTTTTAACATTGCTTGATTCTTTATCATTTTTCTTTATGCACTGCGTTGCTAAGAAACGAAGTAGAGGGCCTCAGCAGCCACTTGTTGCTTTGGAGCTGTGTTTAGTGTTTCGGTATGGATGGATGGATAGGGCAGCTCTCTGTGGGCTTTCAGGGCTTAAGACATTGTTCTGTGACTTAGCCCTTCTTTAAACGTCTCCACAAAGGAATCCATAAAGTTAATAAAGTCGAAGCAACTCACTCCTGCTTCCAATTTTAAAGGCTATTTATAATTAGCGGTAAGCTCACTGGAGAACTGCTTTTGAACTCGAATATGGGAACAGTCAATTTCCCAGCATGCAAAATCCACTGGAATGCATGCGACGATGGATTTTTGACTTTCAAAGTCACAGAAACCTCTAGAGCCCTGACCTTAAAATCCGACATGGTTGTCCTGTGAACAAAAAGTGGCGATACTTCAGTGAATAACTCGGAGTCACAGTACTTGCAGATACGACTGCAGTCAGCTTATGTTATAAGAGATTTTTTTCCATCCATCTTTTCACTTTAGAAAAAAAAGAGAAAAGAAAAAGAGCAATGTCCAGAATGAGCAATGTCCAAAAGCAACCCACTCCAAAGCTCAGTCTTCCAACAAAAAAGAACAAGAACACCCACCAATCTCCCAAGACTATTAGCAACGAGCTGGAAAAAAATAAAGTGTTCTCAGCAAACAATGCCTGCAATCTGATTTTAGACTCCTTTCCTCTTGTCTCAAGGAAAGTCAGAAACTCAGTCAAGTGGTGTCGGCACACGGCTGAGAGTTTTCTGGAGCGTTTCCACCTCGCTGCTCTTGTGAGCCTTTTTCACAGAAAGGCTCACAAGAACGAGCTTCTGGTATGAAGTGTTGGGCAGTTAAATCAGAGACACAGAGTTCATATAAAAAAAAAAAAAAGCCGCCTATAAGTACAGTCAAACCAGAAGTTTATGAATGTCAAATAAAAAGACACATACATTTCGTTTTCTTACTAAGGTTAAATCAGATGAAACTTGTTTTATAGTCAGCTGGAATACCAAATAAATTTTTATTTGCTAAATGCCACAATAATGAGAATATGTCAGATGCATTTATTAATGTCTTCCAAATGAGAAGTTTAAATGCAGAATAATTACTACATCTTTAAATAACCAGGGAAAGCCCAGATGATGAGGTTGTGGTTTTGGAAATCTCTGATCGGTTACCTGACACATTTGAGTTAATTGGAGGCAGATGGTGAGAATAAAAGGTGTGTGTGTCTTTTTTATGTAACGTGTGCAAACTTTTGGTTTCAATTGATTTTGTTAAATAACAAAAAACACTGAGGCCTTCACAAAAACTGAGAATACATGACAAAGATGTGAACTATCTAAAAATCATGGTGACTCCTGCAGGAGACTGGTTGCACTGGATTGTATTGGACTAAAGCTGGATGAATACTTACTGATGCTACACGTTTCATTTCTTTAAAAAAACAACATTAAAATATTTAAACAACATTTTCATTTTTGTTTACAGTTATGTCGTAGTCTAAGCTAAAAATCCTATTTACATCTAAAGTGTTATCAATAGGGTAAGAGGTGTGAATATTTTTTGAAAGATTTCTGTTTGGTCAACAAAAGTCTTTGGTGGACAGTCTGTTCCAGTTGCTCTTTTGTAAACCAGTTACATGAGATCCTTCACTCCCGCAAGGCATCTTGTTTTTGGCCAGCTGTCCAGCAGTCACAGCTTGAGCAGCTCAGACTGAACATATTCTTATATGTTTTTTTTCCACATCAACTTCTAGAACCGATTGTCGCCCTGCAGCTTAGCATATTCGACCCCCTGACAAATCCTGCTGCAGTACGATAACAAATGTCGTTCAGGTCAGTTAGTGCCCCTGATCTTGTTCCAGTTTATTGTCACTAAAACTACATTTTCTAGTGTTCCCAGAACAGTCCCTGGTACATATCGACTCAATCTGCCGACCTCTGAACAGGTTTACTGCAACAAATGAGACAGGGACCACACAAGCAGACATTCGATCCATCGTTTCTATGAAGACATTGATTCTCTCCTGAGGGAACAGCACAGTCAACCGTGATTAACAGGGGTTTCCCTTGTGTAACTAAGCAGGACACGCTTGCAACCAAAAGCCATGTTTTACGAGAAGAGCATCAGGGTGAGCTCTGTGTCACATTTGATCTGTGCCACCGAAGGTTGTTTGTCATCCCGCTCTACCTGAGGCACTGTGGCATTTGTTCTTAGCTCGGGTTATTTAAAGCCCCAAGGGACATAAAGAACTGTGTTGCTGTGATGATGTCAAGGATCACTTCAACTTTGGTTCATGCAGGAAGATGTAATACTGCAGGGAGGACTGTGTCATAGTTTAAGGCATGACACCAAAAAAACAAGAAGATGAGCTGCAGATTCTGAGACGTCGCTGGATTTAAAAGGATCCAACACTGAGATGAAAACAGCGAACCAGCTTTCAGGCTTCTCTCTTTTCTAAACAACGCCTGAAAAATAATCTCTTCCTTTGTCTACAGAAGATCCCCCACCTCTTTCCAGGTTTCTGAGCATCTGCCTCATAGAGCAGCCACGATTCCCCCACTCAGCTCATTCAAACTAGCCAGCAACAATTAGCGAACACCTCGTTACGCAAGCTACTTCTCAGTCCAACACTGGTAAAAACATTGTTAAAGGGCGACTAGAGGAGTGATGTTTTAAAGAGACAGAGGCCCAATTTCAAGGTGCTAAATATGACTTCTTTTGAGTCATATTTGATATATGTAACGTTTTTATAACAACTGAAGGGAAGAGAATTACTTGACTGTGCTTTAAAATAGAACTACATGGCCATGATGCTGCACCTTTAAATCTAAATCTAAATCTAAAGTAAAACATGTCTCTATAAAAACCTCATGTTTTCATTTGTTTATGAAGAGACTTGTTTCATTCTGGTTGTGGATGGATCTATATTTTTCTATCTAGACCTAACTTCAACCCTTATTTAACCCTCCTCCTAGCTCTAATTTCAATATTTCACCCACCAGCAGCTTCATTATTCAAAGAGCCTTTGCAAAGTCCTTTTAAGCCATTTATTTCTTCTCATTAGCATATTTTTTGTTCTTATATTGAGAAACAGATTGCTTCTGAAGTAAAATTACTATAATTATCTAATACCTGTGGGCAACATTTCCAACCTGAATGTACCTCAGAAAGGCCCTCTGTTTGCACCGTGCCTGTTTTAATACCTCACTAATTGACAATAATATAATAACATTTATTTTCCTTCCATCAGTTGGTCTTTCTTCCTGCATTTCTGGAAAGGTATTGCGGAGCCCCATCTGAACAACAGAAATAAATCACACACATAAAACAGGCTGCGGAATTACAAAAACACAAACATGTGCCTTAGAGGGCTCCCCAGTCACTATAAAACACACAGTTGAGGAGCTGGAGCGGAAGGAGAAATTCATTGTTAATGGGGCGAAGCACTTTATTGATGCACGCTGCCACTCCCACAAAAAAGTTGTTTGCAATTTTCCCACAAGAATTGCTCGTGCAAGTGCCTTACGTAACAGGGGGGCCTCTCTTTGGTCACTGTAGATTCCATCCATCCATTTTCTATTCTCCCTTGTCCCTTACTGGGGTCGGGAGGTACTGGTTTCTATCTCCAGCTAACGTTCCAGGCGAGAGGCAGGGTCACCCTGGACAGGTCGCCAGTCTGTCGCAGGGCAACACAGAGACAGACAAACAGCCAAGCACACACACACCTAGTGAGAATTTAAAGAGACCAATTAACCTGACAATGTGGGAGGAAGCCGGAGTACCCGGAGAGAACACACGCATGCGCAGGGAGAACATGCAAACTCCATGAAGAAAGACCGGGGCTGGGAATCGAACCCAGACCCTTCTTGCTGCAAGGCAACAGCTCTACCAACTGCGCCACTGTAGATCCCGTAATGCATAAACGGAAAAGTGTTTTCGGCAATTTCTTGCACATTCCACTTGATGAATGTGCAAGAAAAAAAATGCTTTGGAAGAAGTTGTCCAAAAACTTCTCTGGCCACAATTTCTTGCGTTGACCCGAGATGTCATGTTTCAATTAAGTGGAATTGCTGGACGCGCAGTCAAACACGCAATTTCATGACCAGGGGATGTCAAGTTTTCAAAGGAATTGCTTCACCCATTCTATCTGCCAAAACAAGGGCCTTTCAAAGAAAAATCACAAACTGACTGACAGTAGCGCTGATTGCACCAGGGAAGACGCACAGCTGCGTCCCAGCATGTCCGACGGTTTTTCATTAAAATCCAGCCCTTCCAATAATTTCCACCCGTCCTGTATTTGCATCCCTGCCTCAATCTAAAGACTCGCAGAAGCGTCGTCTCGAGCGACTCGACGCCCGTGCCTCTGCTTCGAGCAAAAACCCACAGAGCTGTTGTTGTTGGTGGCAAGTCATTTCGCCGCTCTGCCTCTCAGACAAGCGGCTATTACTGTTCCCTTCAACAGCCTCCACTTAAAACAGGAGTGTGTGGGGACAGTGTGAAGAAGCAGTTAACAATCTGTCGCACATTCGCAGGAGGTGCAAGAAATGGGCTTTAAAATAGTACAAGGTGTTGGCAGCAGAGGGATGTGAACAGGGGACTTGCATCGCGAAGATGTTTCATTTGGTCTTTATGAGAAAACGATGGCGACGGGCTCCAGTAAAGATGCAGACGATGCTGCATGTTGTTTGTTTTATTTCCTCAAGTGCAGCGTGTTCGATGCAGTCTGAGTGGAAATAATCTTTACAAATATTACAATGTTGTGGAAGATGTAACAAGTGACAAAGAAATCATGATGTTAGGCAGCCACTTTAGGCATTAAAGAGAAACAATGGAAGGAAGGAAAACCTCTGAGATTCTGCCTGTAACAGAAATGGTTCTAAGTTGTTACTACTTTAAAAGACAGAACTTGCAACCCTTGTGGAACTCATGCTTGATTAGCAACTCTTTACCAAGTGCCTCTGCTGGTGACCAAAAATACAAAGGAATCAGAATATTTATGCAACTTACTGTATTTCAAATGTGCTTTTAGGTGTTATAGGAGTGAGGAAGGGTGTGGGATCATATAGCCAATCCTCTGTTTCTTTTCACTAATAGCTGTTCAGTAATTAGGAAAAAAACAAACACATGTGAGTAATGAAGTATGAAAAGATCACTCAGACATACTCGGCTAGTTCTGCTCAGCGTACTTTTGCTGGGTGCTAAGAATCAACATTAGACAGCAGGGATCAGAAGTAAGGAATGAGAAGCAGACAGAATTGTTTTTGGCTCTTAAGACTCTTGCATCTGTCCTGCATGTCTTAGAAACATCTAAATTACACATGGAAATGGATCCTGGTGTCGAAAGTTGAAACAAACAGGGAGAGCATGCAAATGCTACACAATTTAAACCAACAATCCTCTTACTAAATGAAAATTGATCTCCCATGCAGCCAAAAATAGAAATTTGTCACATCTAGTTTGAATTGTATTGACAAAATTCGTGCACTCATATTAAATATTATCCATCAGAATTGGCTTCATGACCAAAAGTGACATTTTTAACACTCATCTGTGCTAACTGCATACCGAAAAAAAAATTCTCATGTTATTTTAAGTGAACAAACTCGTCCCGTAGCGCAGAATTTCCAATCTGTAGGGTGGCGCTACAGGGGTCAGGGTCATGCAAGGCTCATGTGCCAAAGAAAGCATTCATATGTCTGGCTTACATTTAAAATAACTCAAGAAGTGACACTCAAAAGTCAACACGAAACTTCAAATGTATCAAACACTGCCTCTGTGTGCGCTTTGTCCCAGTGGTGTTTGTAGAATTAGGATGCTTTAAAATAATAAATATGACATTTAATAGCTGCTGCTGTCACATTTATTATTATGACTCCATTCTTCATAGGCATAATACTGTACTATTTACACTGAGTCCACAGTCCAGCTGGAGTGTTCTTCATCAAACATCATGCACAGTTGGTAGATAGGTATATATATATATATATATATATATATATATATATATATATAGATAGATAGATAGATAGATAGATAGATAGATAGATAGATAGATAGATAGATAGATAGATAGATAGAAATATATAGTTAGAAAACCTTCATGTGCGGCAGTTGAAGAGTTGCTTATTGTATATATTTATTTATATATTGATTAGGATCAATAAGGTATTTTAAAATGTATGTGGGTGGGCATTTAAAATGTCTGGAATGTCCAGGAGGTTTTATTCACTGCTGCAGCTGAACTAAAATCATATATAAATATTACATTAGCTGTACCATAGAGAGCCTTCCCACTCGGGCTTATCATTGACTTCGGTCCCTTTTCTCTAATGTCACCACTAATGCCTTTCCAAGCTTCAGGTGGGTGAAGCCCACCACGATCAGCCTGCAAATTTCAGACAACTCAATTTCCTCATTGGCCCCGCGTTGTGTGCGCGCGCGCGGAAGCCGGGGAGACTGCGACCCGGGTGTTCACGCGTTGGCGCGCGCGTGCGAGCCTCGCAGAAGTTATTATGTAAGATGTTCCCAGTCAGTCAGCTACATCCCCGACTGAGTCTGAGGCACGATGAGGGCGCTTTAAGAGAAACCGCAGCTCCTGTCCCGGATCCTGGCAGGACGAACACCTTCTGCTCCACCGACACAACTTCACCTGGTGCACAGCAGAGTCCCTCAGGACAAGAAGACTGCGGTAAGAATAACATTATGTCGTGTACGAATATGATAACTGAGCATTTTACTGGTTTATAAGCGCTTTTAATCTGTTTCGCAAAGCTTTAGGACTCCTTTTAGCATGTATTTACCTATAAGTACAATTAATTATGGGAGTTATTCTTTTCTGTTCTCCCTTCTGGTCACATTGTTCTCCACAAAGCTCGCTGAAAGTGCAAGTGGCTCCCATTCAGTGCCCATTCATCAGGTCCCTAAGTGGAAATAGTGTTGCGTCTCCTCCCCGACTCAGGAGTGTCCCCTACCTGCCCCAGGAGCTTTAAAAGGTCCGCCTCGCCTCGGAGCGAGCTGACGCCACACTGTTGCAGACGGACCCAGGACAGCCGGTAGGTCACTCTACATCACTTTCCTCTCTGTCCAGCTTTTCGTGTATTTCACAGGTGTTTTTATTTATTTATTTATTTATTCCATTTCTTGACGTATTCGTAAAAATATTTTTAAAATACATAAAAGTAAATGCATCTGTGTATTACTATTGTTTTGCTCCCCCAACTATCAGGTTTAATTCCGTTGTTAAAATTGCAAATCAGTTGTGTCCTTAAGGGTGCAATCTCTTTCAAGCTTCACAGTGATTGCTTTTGTAAATTTCCTTGCTTCTTTATGGCAGCAGACACATCACACAGCACTGCATCACTTCAAATGAACAAATTCTGCTATAAATAATCAGCATCAAGGCTGCACTGTCCAAGTACCAGCCGCACAAGCGAGCAAGCAGAAATCTGGCCGGGTTAAGCTCCAGATTTTTATTTTTTAAACTGTTTTTTGGGCTTCTTGAGGAAAGGATTTTTTCATGGTACTTGAACCTGTTTTGTGTGTGTGCTTCTTTGATGAGGAACACTCAGGCTAATCACC
The DNA here is from genome assembly GCA_902982915.1 of Phalloptychus januarius. NCBI lineage: Eukaryota > Metazoa > Chordata > Actinopteri > Cyprinodontiformes > Poeciliidae > Phalloptychus > Phalloptychus januarius. The sequence goes on along the minus strand of CADWAE010000482.1, from coordinate 20,687,670 downwards.
ACAAATGAAACAGCACATCCTAATAGGTCATTACAGCTCATAACAGAGACGGCCACAAGCCATTAATGTCCCACCTGTCAACATTTATCATTGTTAAGGAGTCATCTGTTAAATATGATAAATCCCGCAGATATAATTCTGTTTGCATAGCTGTGTTGCAAAACTAATATTCTAGGGGAATGGAGCCATGGGCAGATCATATCAGCTAATCAGTAATGATTTTAAGGCTGTGCATCCACTCTTAGAAATGTGCACACAAATAAGAATATCTGTGCACAATAATCAAATGCTCTTAGTCCTGGTTTAATGAAACCGGACTGTATTTCTGCGATGTGTTCCACTACATTAATTTATACAGTGGGTGCCTGTAAAAGCCATGTGTGCTGTCACTGGGAACATTGTTCTTTATGGGGGAGATAGAAAATAGACTCTTGCCATCAAAAGGAAAGAACACAGCAAAAGGAAATGATTGTCAATGAAAGTGCAATGATTATCCCCTTTATTGTGATGGAAATTGAAATCAGCGAGCTATTATAGCACTGCTGCAAAATGTATTTTGTTTTGTTTTGTTTTCTTTCTTGATAATCTTCCATGAGTGCATCAGTTATTCTTACAGTCTGCACTCAGGAAGAGAGAGAAAAGTCTCATATCACAGCCTCATATCTGCATACATACATTGTTAATGTCCATCACAGAGTTCCCATTATTCTAATAGTGAATCCACTGCCTATGTGCACAAAATTCAAATTTGTCCCTGAAATGCATAGTAGCAGCTGAATCAGTATGAGATAGTCACTCTTTGATAATCTTGAGTAAAAATATCAGGATACCTTGGTATCTGGACTGAATCACACCAGCTTATTGCTTTAAAAAAATCCTCCTGCTGCCAAAATGTTATATCACATTGATCAATACAGTTATTACAAAGTTATAACTTTGTAATAACTGTATTACAAAGTAATACAGTTATTACTGTATTAGTAACAACAATTGATGTAGTAACATCAATTCTTACTACAACACGCAGTGCATTTGATTTGCTAGCAAAACTTCAGAAGAAAGTAAAATTTAGAAGTAGTTTTCAAGTGTTTGTTACACTGAATGCTCTATTTTACCCACACTGCTCCATGTGCAATAAAATAATTGTATTCAGAGATGCACCAATGCATTGGCTAAAACGACTGATTTTCCTTCGCTTTGATGATTGGTGACAAGCAAGTCAGTTGCTCAAAAATATGATTTTTTTCCAGCTCTGTTCAATCAATGCATCAAACTCACAATTTCCAGTCCATAAAAACAAATGTCAACATTTTGTACTTTAATGCATTTTAGTGACACTTTGTAAAATTCAGACAAAGCTTCGGAATGTGTTTTGATGTCTTCATAGAGAAAATCTTGTAATTTTCTTCATTTTCAGTTGCATTAAAATTATATTATATTGAATCTCAACTCAAAAATATTGGCAATATTGGTTCCATGTAATAGTGCAGGTTCTGACTTTCCTTGTTACTGTGTTCACAACAGCTTTAGTGACCAAAACGCTGAAGCTCGAGGATTGTAGCGAGAACTTTATGATGTAGGAGAAAAGGCAGAGTTAGAAAAGTGGTAATCACAATTAAGATATTTTAGGTCCTCCAATTACTGTGCAGGTCTAATAAAAAAAAACTATTGCAGTGAACTCCGGGTATTTACAGAGTTACGGAGCACAGCTGCATGAATTTTATGCAAAGTTTAGTGAGTTTTCAGGGTATGTTTAGGCCCCCAAAAAGCCTAAACATACCCTGAGTGGTAAATAAAAATATTTATCGATTTTGCCCCTTAGATCTAAAATAACAAGCTCTGATAAATTGACTCCCTTTCAAATGCAGTTTGTTTCAAATCAACTTTTTTTCTTTTTTTAGACCACGAAAAAGAAGACAAACACAAACCTGGAACTATGGATCACAAAACACTGAAGTGTGAAAATAAAATTCTTGAAGTTATAACAGCAGATGTGACAAAGTGAATTCATCTAGTCTTCTTTTTGTGACGGGAGCAAAGAAACATCATGGAGCTGCAACACAACACCAATCACAACCAGGCCTTGTGGAGAGAGATACCCTGGGAGTCCACAGAGGACTGCTCACTCTCAGTGGGCGGGACCACTTTCCTCATCATCGCCTACAGCATAGTGATGGCAGTGGGCCTCATCGGGAACTCCTGCTTGGTTTTTGTCATCATGCGACACAAGGAGATGCAAAACGTTACCAACATCTTCATTGTCAACCTGTCTTGTTCTGATATTCTTATGTGCGTTATATGCCTACCAGTCACCATCATCTACACACTGATGGACCAGTGGATCCTCGGCAATACACTGTGCAAGCTCACGCCCTTCATCCAGTGCATTTCAGTTACTGTCTCCATCTTCTCCCTCGTCCTCATTGCCTTGGAGCGCTACCAGCTCATCGTCCACCCGACTGGATGGAAACCACTGGTGAGCCAGTCCCACGTGGCGGTGGCCGTCACCTGGATTGTGGCCTGCCTAATATCTGTGCCTTTCCTGAAGTACAGTGTACTCACCTTGCCTTTCCAGAACCTGAGCCTCCCCATCCCGGTCAGCGACCACCTCATTTGCATGGAGCTGTGGCCGTCCATTCCAAAGCGCCGTGCATACACCACCTCCCTGCTTATCTTCCAGTACCTGCTTCCTCTCACCCTCATCTTGGTCTGCTACCTGCACATCTACCTGCGCCTGCGAAGGAGGAAGGACATGGTAGAGCGCGGTAGGAACGCGACTCAGAAGAAGAACAAGGGCTCCACAAGGATCAACGCCATGCTGATCTCCATCGTGGTGGCCTTCGCCCTCTCTTGGCTCCCTCTCAACATCTTCAACACGGTGTTTGACTGGAACCACGAAGCCATCCCAGCTTGTGGCCATGACGTCATCTTTTCTTTCTGCCACCTCACAGCGATGGTCTCCACATGCGTCAACCCGATCATCTATGGGTTCCTCAACAGCAACTTCCAGAAGCAGCTTAAGTCCACCGTATTGCGCTGTCGCTGTTGGGGGCCGGTGGATAGGTATGAAATCGTCCCACTGTCTACTGTTAGCACAGAGGTCACCAAAGGGTCAGTCTTCAGCAATGGATCAATGACTATCAACTCATAAAACATTCCCCAAGGAAATGGAAAAGATCTAGTAGAAGAAGACTATCTAACCAACAGTGTCCCATCAGTTGGACTTTTTTGGGGGTTTCTCTTTGTTGACTTTGAAGAATGTTCACCATTTGCAAGGGGAAAATCTATGAAGCTACAGTGAAAAGCAAAGTGTTGACATGTCATTGGCCTGGCACAGATGTCTTGATTTAAAGAGGGTTCCCACTGAAGAGGAAGTAGATAACAAACAGTTCAAAGGTTGGACCACTGGTGGACAACATAAGAACCTACGAGTGAATAGACGGCCTTTAAACTCTTGAACATGTCTTTTCTGTAAAGTTCTAACATCTATAACATCTATAAGTCTGCAGTTTTCAGAGGACTCCTTCCTATCTTCATCCTGCTGTAAATGTGCTCAACAACCAGTGAGTGCTGAAGAAAACAAAGCAAATGTTCCCTTCATTTCAGTTGCTTTATATTAATAGCGCTGATGAAAAAATTAAGGGGATCGTGAACTGTGATGTGTTAATGATTATCAACCGAGAAACTTATCACGCAGCTGAAGGAGACAATGTTAATGCTTTAGATGTGTCTCTATGCGCTCATTCAGTCGATTCACTTAATGCTTTTATCATTATCATCTAAAACCATCACCAGTGCTGTAACAGTGGTTCTCAGAGAACCTCGGCTGAAGCAGCATACCTCTCGTGCTGTCAGCTGGGCTCCTGACTCTGGTTTGTACATACGTGTGGGATAGTTTATGCCATAAAGTGTGCCGTATAGCAATCGCATATCAGCTGCAATAAAACAAAATAAAAGTGACAGTAAAGGATTTTGTCAGAGCAGGTCTCTTCTGCTGTATATATATCACATGACAGAGTTATAGTTTATGGTGTTGTCTAAAGTAAAGAGCACTTTGTAGCCTAGCAGATACCTCTTGGTGGACCTGTTGTTAAACATTTTGTGCATTTTTACTCACACTAAATCGTATACATTATCTTTAATGATTAAATCTCTGTTGTAATATTTGGGTTTTAGCTATATTACATTGAAACAATAAACTTCATTACATCATGTTTTAACCTGACATTCCCAGTTATTGCACCCATAATTATGACTTAAAAGTTATTTTAAAAATGTCTGGGCCTAAAATCTAATTCGTGGTTTTAAATGTTTAAAACGTTTTCACAACCACTTTTTTAATTGTTTTTATATTTTGTTGTTACAGTCCCAAACTTCATTGTATTTTATTTCAATTTCACGTGTTAGACCAAGACAGAATAGTGCGTAATTGTGAAGTGAAAAACAGCATGAGTGAATTCAAGCTCTGTCAAATTAAGTAATAGTACCTGCAAACAGGAATTTTAAGTTTTGCTACAAATTCTCAGTTAAAATTAGGCTTTGACTGGGCCGTTCTAACACATGAGTATGTTTAAATCTTGGCCACACTAATGTGGCTATGTTTAAGGTGGTGGAAGGTAAACCTCTGTCCCAGTCTCAAATGTTTTTCAACCTTCAACAGATTTCCTTTCAGAACTGTCGTGTGTTTTAGCCCCTTCATTTCCCAGCCACCATTATGCTTTCCTGTGGGAGTGATGCACAATTTTAGTTTTCTGGCACATAGTATTTTGCATACAGTCATAGAAATACAGTTTTGATTCATTTGACCAGCACACATTCTGCTACCTTTGCTGTGTTTTCTACTAGGCTTATGTCAACACGCGACTTTATACAGCCTAATTTTCAGCCATCTTTTGGTATGGTTGCAGTTGCGTCATACTCTTTTCATTTTTGGATGATGGAGTAAAGCTCAGTCCAAAGTTTGAAATATTGTTTTACAACCCAGCCCGACCATAAACTTCTTCACAACTTCATCCCTGACCTGTGTTCCTTCATGATCTCCATGATGCTGTTTGTTCACGAATGTTCTCCAACAAATGTCCGAGAGCTTCGCAAAACAGCCAGATTTATACCAGCAGTTGTGTTTACTCATGTAAAAAGGCCTCTTCCGAAGGCAGCTGGGTTTTATAAGCTCTGTCAAAGTAAAGGTGGTGAATGCAAACTGCTTGGCATATTAAACACTTTCAACAGCTGATCTGTCTATATAGCTAACATTGCAGTTTGCAAATTTGTACAGTTGTTGAAAGCCAATTATTTCTATAAAATTGGAAATTAAAAATTGCAGTTGTGTTGCCTTAAGATACTGATTGAAAATTTAAAAAGAGGAATTTGAACGTTTGATTGCTGCACAAACATCATGATTTTATGTCTTTTAAATGCTGTTAGCATCTGATTAATGTTGCAGTGTTACAGCCTAATGCAGACCCTTGTGTGCAAAAGATATAAGTCATCTTTTCACAAAATGAATATTTCAAATAGTATCTGAAGTCAAGCAAGGTGTGCTGCTTGAATTTGCATTATTCAGGGGGACATCTGTGGCGACGAACTTTTCAGACACGCACGTAGAGTCGGAAATACCAGTCGTCCTTTCAGCGCTACGGATGTTTAGAGTTTGGAATGAAGATGTAAAGGAGATTAATTGGAAATGATGATAAATATTGTTACAAGGAAGTCTCACGTGAACCATATCTTTGGTTCATGTGAGAATGGCGCCACAGCAGAGACAAACAACGGAGACGGACCAAACAGGAAATGTTTTAGTTTACCACACAGGGCTTCATTTTTATGATTTGTGGAGTGTGCGTAATAAAAGGCACAACCGCAGGTTGTTTTCCAAAGGCAGTTCAGCCTGTAGAAGAGCTCTCATAGGTCTTTGTCAGCACAATTAACTTCCGCTGTCTTGGCCTGGACCGACCTTCTGCAGACTCCAGCCTCCTCTGTTCACTTCCAGTTCAGCCCTCTCACCTGCCTCTCTCTCTCTCTTTCTCCAGAGCTGCAGCACTTCTTGTTCAGTGACGAACAAAGCACCCACGATACCGGAGGTGCCGTCATGCTTCAGTGGCACTCGTCAATGAGTGGAACTTGAGTTTTGTCGTCTTGTTTTTTTTACCACAGTAACCAGGCCCGAAGCACTTTACTGTGCTATGAAATGAAACTCAGCTGGAGACAGGCTCCTAACGAGTCCACCGAGCCAGACTCTCCTCGTCGGTGGAGCAGTTCCAGAAAGATTAGCATCTTGGCTCCCTTTTAATTTAGTGAGAGATTCTCATATAAGCAATCTCACCAGATCGCAGGAACAACATGAACTAGTTGGCTGGAGATGTGCGCAAGCTGTTGTTTTAAGCATTTTAATCCGCCTGCTTTTCTAATGAAAAAAGAAAGTATTTTTCATGTTCTACCTTATTATTAGCAAAGGGACGTTAAATTTGAATAAATTGCGTGCACGTCTGATCCCAAAGTAATCTTTTTTTTTGTTCTAGCAAACAAGCAAAAGATTCAGGATTTTAATTTGTGTTTATTTGTTTATTTATCTTTGCTCATTTATGAGCCGGTTAAGCAAATTAATAAAATCTTTCTCTTGGCAGGTGCTTCCTCTTTTCTGAAGATCTGCCACAGATGGTTCACTTCAGTTTGTTGCTTTTATTGTTTTATTACTTTAAGTGTCACATCTGAACTACAACAACCGACACAACAACCAGGCCTGGAGCAATACAATCTCCTTTGTATATTTTGATTATAAACAAAATGGGGCATATTTTCTATATCGGTTCTAAATATTTTAATCATGTTTAAATATTGTAAAGTTTAAGACCTGCCGTAGGTCTTGTGGTTGGCAAAGGTTCTGTGTTGGAGGAAGACAGCTTTAGCTATACAGCTTTAGCTTGTGTAGCAACAGTGCTATTATGAAAGTCAAACTTGTTACTAAGCTGCTATATGTAAAAAAAAATTGATTTCATTTGCAAATAAACTGTTAAAATTTTAATCAAACAAATTATTCCGTAAATGTCTGTAAATATAAATGATGGTTAAATTCTTGCAAAATCCTACACAAACATTTTGATGACAGATAACTGATAGTGTCGCTTGTGTATAACGTTTGGTCTGATTTGTTCTACATTGTGTTCAAAAGATAACAGTAGCTATCTCACTATTTTAATTATGACTAAAACTCATAATCATGACTTCCTGCTAGGCTTTTACTTTATCTTTTTTGGCAGGAATATTGTTCCATATGTGTCGGCTGTATTAGGCATCTCTATAAACTTTGGAAACTTAAAGAACCAGCTTAAGATTAGTAACTGACTAAGTTTCTCATCTGGAGCAAAAATTAGAGTTTCTATTCAGCGTTAGCTTGTTCTTCAACACGTTTGCTAAAGTCTCTAGCTAACTTAGCTTCTTAACCCTGAGCCAGGTCTTAGCTCTGGTTGTCAGGGAAAACTAGGTTTTACATTCAACCAAGTTAGAATGGATATAAAAACTCAGCTTATATTTCAGTAATGTTTTATCCCAAATCAAATTTAATGGTCTCTTGTTTTGTCTCTTTTTTAACGTAAAAGTAATTAGTGCTTATAGCACTAATTACATTTTAACACTGGTTGTAATTTGATCAGACTTCTCTCAGTGTGAAACCGTGAAAATTGTTCCACTGATTTTAATGGTTAATTTTATTAGTGTAAAAGTCTGCCATGTTGAAAAGAAACAAGCATGTCTATGTTCTGAAACTCTGGTCAGTGTTTTCTCTGATTAGTTAAATGCGTCTGACTGGTCTGAGTGAGACAAATTAGAAGTAATTATTGGACTTTGCAGCAGTGGGAGCCTGTGCTCAGCAGTGTGTGTGTGTGTGTGTCCGTCCTCAGCCCTCATCGTTGCACATTACTTTCCTCTGAACAATTTAATATTTCAGATTAACCGCAGGGCGATGATTGCCGTATGCCTCTGATTAAAAACAGAAAAGTGGACTGGCACAGAACCATTGTCCATGCTGGTATTGATCTTATGTAAATCATTTACGTCCTGCTGCTGTTTCTCATATACTGAACGCTAATAAAGCATAACCACCACATTTATTTGGTGTTGGGTCTGTGTGTTAAGTGAAAGTAGGTTTAGTCTCATCTGCAGTTTTGTTGTTGTTGTTGCCATGTGTGATTGCCCGAGTGACAGATGGATTGAACTAATTTGAAAAAAAACACACTTTGCGTTGAAGATAAGGCTGTGCTCAGCCCATTTGCTTGTCAGCAGGATATTACAGGCTGTTATTCCACAGCGAAAGCGCCATGATGAATAAACTTCCATCTCTGGCTCGGTTTGTTTAAATTTCATACCCTGCTGGCAAACACACATGTCGCCTGCCTCAGATAATTGCTGTGTTGATTATTCAGTATTAATAAAACAGCTTCATATTCTACAGGGGATACGTATGTGAGTTACCAAAAGCAGACAGCATGCTAATAAAATGGCTTTCCGTCCATTTTATCTTTAGCAATAAACACAATAAATACATGAAAAAAAAATTACACCACTGGCATAATGTGATACAGTTTTATATCTGGAGCAAAAGTAACAAAGATCAAAGCGATTCGACAAAATTCTACTGCATGCTGAATGAAACAAGACCCATTGTCACAATGGATTATACAGTTAAAAGGTTTTCTGTTTATCTCTAGTGCCCTCTGGTGGTAGAAAATACCAAATTACAGCCACTTATTTTTTTAGATAGGCAGAATTTCAAAATAAAGGATAATTTCACAAATGTTCACAGTTCTTCTTGATGACCTCCTGTGCATTGTGCACTGCACCAATGCACTGCATAATTTTTTTTCCAAAAACGGCACCAAAAAAACAATCAAACAAAAAAACAACGTACTGTTGGTACTGTTCTAAATGTTCCCTAACGAATCAAATTTAGCAAACAAGACTAATTACAATATTTTGCAAAACGTTTCACATCTCTTGAATTTCTTAAAAATTTTTTCACGTAGTAAACTTAGAATATATCCAGCACAAATTATTAATGCATCATTTGCAAATAAGATTCCAAAAATGATTTTCTAGTTAAACCTCTTTACTCCAATAACCTTAAATAAAATCATTCCAGCTTTCTGAAGTTATCTAATTGGAATCTGGAGTATAAATGTGGATAATTTTGTCCCAGGGCAAGTGCAGATGTCCTGTGAAGAGCCGAGAGATTTATTAATGAGGGACATCATTAGAGGAACAAGCAGTTTCATGAAGGCCAAGGAACACAGCAGATAGGTCAGGTATACATCATCTGGAGATTTAAAGCAAAGTCAGGCAGTAAAACAAAATCCTAAACATCTGACAGAGCTCTGCAAGTTTGTCAAGAAATTCCTGTCCACCTAAACCAACAGGCTTAGCAAGTAGAGCGTCAGTCAGAGAAGCAGTCAGTAACCCTGGAGAAACTGCAGAGATCTGCAGCTCAGGAGGAACGATCTATCGACTGAGTATCTAATAGTCATGCATCACACAATGTTGTTATAGTCACGTAGGGAGTTATGAATGTAATTTCAAATGATGTGTACACTTGAAATCAAACACCGGACACATGATGTCCCCTGACGCTTCTCTTCAGCAGGCACAGGATGGGAATAAGTATGGAGCTAAATACAGGGCAAAACTAGAAGAAAACCTGTCAAGAGGTTGCAAAATATTTGAGGAAGTGGTTCACCTAAACATGCAGAAAGGGGTACAATAAAGTTGTTTTGTGTTGAGTAATCACATAAAATTCGAGTTAAAAGCATTAAAGTTTGTGGTCATCACATCTTGGAAATGTTCAAGGAGTGTAAATATATTTTTGGGAAGCGCAGTGTGCCAGTGATGCTGGTTCTTCTGACCGATGTCTTCTGAGAGGGAAAAACAAGTCCTGATATTTTGGTATAAAGTTTGAACTTTTATTTCTCCACATCTCAGTTTAATAACAAAACGTACTTTTCAGGAGGTTGAAATTCTTACAAAAGACACGAATGCGCGGGTGAATTTGGATACCGATTCGTTTCAAAATACATGTCTGTCATCTGCTAAGCTATGAATTTTTGCAGCCTGAGCAACGAGGAATCTTGTTTTTCATCACTGAGGACCATCCTTCAAGGAGTTTAAGCAACGGCAAAAGGAGAAAAAAAGTGTTTTACTTTTTGCTAATATCTTTGTTCTTTCTTTTTTTTATTGTTGCACAAAACAAAAATCCCAAAGACAGTAACAAAGTGAGGCAAAAGACTGAGCAACTTTTATTCATAAGTTGTGAACCTAATGCCATGCTATGTAGCAACTAACGGCGTTTGCATTAAACACATGAAGACACGTCAAACATCATTTTTCGAAAGGTTGGTGTCCGTGTTCCCTCTCAGAGATGCTCCCCTGAAAGCAGAGAACAACATTACTAACAGAGCTCCGATTTGACCCAATGTGAAAAACACAAAAACACAGGAAGGAGTCCACATCTCACGAGAAGTCCTTTCATTCTGTAGATTTTGGCAGGCAGTGACTCCTCTGCACAGCCCAGAACGCTGCAAGGTGCATCCATGTGAGCAAAACCTTCAAAAATCTGTTGCGGGAGAGAAGATGCCAGGAGAATGTTGACAAAGACGACTGAAAGTAAATGTTTAGAATAAATGCTCAGGTGCTTACGCCGTCCAGGGTGTTTGGGAAGCCGTCCAGTTCCCTCTTTCCGCCTGGGCTCAGCCCGAATGACCAGTGCTGACCGCTGCCCAGCGACAGCACCGTCCCCAGAAGGAGAAGCCACAGAGTCAGCGTTTTTACAGCCATTCTGACACAGAGAAAAATAAGACTTTGACCAATACTTTTCCCTTTTTGGTCACAATTCACGCCGGTGTAAGGACTTTACCTTTTGTTCAGAAGTCGAGGAGCTCCTCCAACACGGCCTGTTGAGACAATGCTGCACACCGGGCTATATATAAGGCCCTTCTGCTTTGTCGCCGCCATCTCTTCACTACAGGGAGGCTGCAAAGTGGGATTAAGCAACACCAGGCATCAGTGGCAACCCGCAGAGCTGTTCAACAGATTACACAACGTGCTTCATTTATTCATTTAGTTTTTTGTTTTTTTTTTGCAGCTCAATAAAAATAGCTGTTCCTGTTCAACAAAGTGTTGAACAGGAAGCTCTTTCCTTGGTACAAGGATTCGCAAGTGTTATGTTCTTCTTCAACCATTTTTCATTTTGTTGTGTCATAGCAGCATACTCTATTGAATTTTTTTTCAGTAGTCATCCTACCAACATTTTTCCATAAGAGATGCGAACTTACCTACTTCTTTGGTGATAAATGCAATTTTATCACCCGTTCTGGTCTGTAAGACAGAATGGGAAAGACTTCAGGGAATGTGAATTCTTTATACTGTAATACAGAAATCTTTCAGACTATTTTATTCGTTCAGTCACAACAATATTCAAACCACTTTATAAACTTTGTGCTGATATTTGCTAGTCGTGTGTCTGGTTGAGCTAGATTTTATTTAGAGGTATTTACTTGTAGAAGTTCGAAGGAAGGCTGCACAGTGGCGCAGTTGGTAGAGCTGCTGCCTTGCAGCAAGAAGGTTCTGGGTTCGATTCCCAGTCTTTCTGCATGGAGTTTGCATGTTCTCCCTGTGTATGTGTGGGTTCTCTCCGGGTACTCCGGCTTCCTCCCACAGTCCAAAAAACATGACTGTCAGGTTAATTGGCCTCTCTAAATTCTCCCTAGGTGTGTGTGTGCATGGTTGTTTATCTCTGTGTTGCGCTGCGACAGATTGGCGACCTGTCCAGGTGACCCCGCCTCTCGCCTGGGTGCTGGGGATAGGCACCAGCACCTCCCAAACCCACAAAGGGACAAGAGAGTATAGAAAATGGACGGATGGATGGATGGAAGTTGGAAGGAAAAAAAAACTGAAATGCAGAATGCAGTGAAGTTTACTGTGGAAAAACAAAATTCAAAGGGTTTGAATACTTCAGTCAAATTCAGAGGCTTATTCAGAGCCACTGCAATGCAGACTGCTACAGGAAATCCTTATCAAAGAATCTACCCACAATTCTTGGATAAGTTACAGAAGATTTCATTTCCCTTAGGGATTAATACAGTATTTTTTTTAAATTGAGTAAATGGCTCCTAAATCCTTCGTACAATTACATATGAGTGCATGTTAACGACTAAAACCACATGACCCAATAATAGACAAACAAACACATTTTCCTCTTTATAGCAGTTTATTTATAACAGTCGTTCATGGAAATATTTCCCATGGCTGAGTGCAATGAAAGGAGATAACTGCAATCCACCACCCAAATCTGGCCTGCGTTGCATTCGGTGAGATGTATTAAAAATAAATAACCACAGACCCTTCCACTGACTTGACCTCTCAAGTATAAATACACAACATGATTGCCTTCATTATTCATTCTGGGAGGCTGGGGGTTCCTGCGGTCTGGCTGTGTGAACGTTCGTAGTATTGCATCAGAGCCGCTCGGAGCTGCAGCCGGAGAAATTTCACCAGTCTCCCAACAAACAAAGGAGGGACCGGGGGAGGTAAAGGTAAAGGCGGGGGGTCTTCATACATGCATAACGGAGACCGGACCGCCTGGAAGCGAGGCGAGAAATCTCACGAAACAACGAGCACGACATCTAACTACACCCCGCGAAGCTTTGGAAGCACTGGATTTGTTTTACGTTTACGTCACTATTATACGAAGGCAAAGCACCAAGACGTTTGGTGAGAGGGTTACACCGTGTAACAAGGTAACATGGACGTGTGCAAATGGGTTCAAAGCGTGATTAGGCGACGGGATTAAACGGAGGACACGCTGCAATCCGAACACACGATTCGACAAGCCATGCAACACTCACAAGCATGCAAAACACAGAACAGGTAGAGGAGGTAGATTCACGGGGCACTAAAACACACAAACACCAACATCGAGAAACGTTACAGCTCTACACGCCGCATTGCATATTCAAGCTGTAGCATAGTTGCGCGGCGCACTAGCAGCGGTTTCAGCCTCTTAGACTAAAGCTTGCTGTGCTGTATGGCTTTGGCTTGATAATCCAGCAACGTAAAGTTCAATATTTCAAGGAGACATCCTTTGCACACGGACACAGTAATCGGTGTAGCAACCCTTTCTGTTTTTTTTTGCTACAGCAGCATTCGGTGAAGCTCAGCTTTTTTTTTTTTTCTGCTCGCATGTAATCTGACCCGAACTCCTAGTAACACGTCAAGTGACACGAGATAAATAAAACGACACACGTAAACGACAAGCGGAGTCACTGGACCGCGTCCGGACACGACGAGCACGCGAGGAAGAGAGGAAGACGACTTAGGTTTTGGTGATAAATGCAGCAGGAACGTCGCATAGTGCAAGGTATTTAAAGCTAGTCTAATATTGTCAGAACGCCAGGGAGCCGCGTTCAGCCGCGGCGGAGGACAGGTAAAGCCAGATTCGACAAGGAGGAATGTGCTGTGCGACACAGCGGGAAGCGGGGGAGAACAGACGTGGAGAGAAAAAGCCGGTTCTGCGAGCGAGTTATCTGACGCTCTGCGACATGTGCAGAGGGGTCAGCATCTCCTCAAAAATGGCCCCCTTCACATTGGAGCCCCTCAGGTTGGCTTCCTGCAGATCGCAGCCTGACAAGTCGCAGTTCTGCGGCGGGAAAGAGCGAAACACAAGGAGAGGAGAGGCGTTAAAATAACCAGCAGATCAGGACACAATCTTAACAGGTGATACGTCCTCCTCCATGTTACCTCTCACACTAGTAAACAAGTTCCCAAGAGACTCCCTGTTATACTCTTCCACCCCCAGCACACACAGCATTCATCAGTTGTTTGTTTTTTTTTCATTCATTCATCCTTCCCCCCCCACCCTGCAATGGCACGGCGCGCCTCCTAGGGGGCGCACCCCACAGTTTGGGAACCACTGCATTAAACTAATATTAGCCTATACATAGCTAGAGGTAATTTGTACCTAAATCACGTCTCTAGAGAAAGAGCAATTAATCTCCAATGCTACCGTGTAAAGGTCTCTACTGGAGGGCTTTTTAATGCTCATAATAAAGCTGCATTTGTTATTTTTTATGGCTTTTTAACCTTCCTACTATACAGAAGTTTCCCCCCTGACTTGCATTAACCCAAAACAGACATAATACCTTATAAACTGACGCGCTTGGTTCGGCTGATAAAATCAGGAAAGCGTCAAGTTGTGACGATGCTTCAGATCACTCCTTTTTCTAGGAGTGATCTGAAGCTTTTGACACTGTTGCTCGCAGTACTTTACTTCAGAAACTTGCTTGACTTTTCTGAAGGAACTTGCAAATTACTTTATAATTATTTTATCAATTGACAAAGCCACATTTGCTACTATAAGATGTGAGCTCCCGCAGGGATCTGCTCTGGGGTCACTTTTCTTTCTGCTGCTGTTTGCTTAATTTGTTGCTCATGATGTCCTTTTGTTTTTTTCTTATGAAAAAATGTCTGTGCTAAGAGGTAAAACTGAGGCTGATCTTAAAAACATTTCCAAATACTTTCTTCTAAATGTTTCTCCACACCATGTATTTATACTTGGACTGAATGAATGGAGTTTGTGTGAAATGTTGTTTGTGGAGGAAACTTTCATTGTCATTGTTATGATTTGTATTCAACGCTGATCAAACCTAAACGCACAACTCAACTGTATTCACAATTTCTTTCATATTGTTTCACTGTATTATTTGTAAAGTCCTTTCCTGGATTTCAATATTTTAACTTGTATTTTGGATGCATTTTAAATTCCTTAATAGGAGATTTTAACGGTTGTTCTGTCTCACAATGATGTTTTTTTTAATCTGGATTTGTGACCTTGTAATTGTTTTTTCACTATCGGTGATAAAGCCTTCTTCCCTCCCCCCAATACTGTGTAGCATGTTAGGTGGCCTGTAGATGAGTTGTATTTTAATCTGACTCAATTATTTTCAACCTTTTAAAAAAAAAAGGTCATCTCAAAGCTCACCCTCTGACTCAAGCTTCTGCAGCTGCTCTTAACAGATAATCCTCCTCTGACAGCCTTTTACTCTACCTCCAGATCCGTCCCCGCTAAAGTGGCCCCCCGCAGGTTGCAGTTCTTCAGCTTTGCGTTTTTCAGGGTGGCCACACGCAGGTTGACGCCGGTCATCTGGCTTCCTTCCATGTCAACCCCTTTCAGATTCGCACCTGGCCGTGAAATCGAAAAGAGTCGAGATGAGATGACAGACGTGGACGGACGCGTCTGAGTCTTTAGATGAACATCTGCGGAGAGCTTGCCTTCAAGGTTGGCCTTCAGTCCAGACGGGTCTTCAAAGTTGCACCCTTTTAGAGAAGCTCCCTCAGCGTTGCAGCAGAGCATCTTGACTCCTTGCAGATTAGCACCCTTTAAAAAAACAAAAACAAAGCAAAAAGCACATATTTTGTCAAAATCAATTATGAAAAGTTATGGAAGAAAAAAAAAAACAACCTACTTACATCCATGTTGGCTCCAGAGAGGTCGGCCCGCTCCAGATTGGAGCAGCACAGATTAGCGTGAGTCAGATTGCAGCGGCTGAGGTTAGCCATCTTGAAGTTGATGTAGCGCAGATCGAGTCGGGACAGATCGGTGCCGCTGAAGTTAAGACCCTACAAACAACAGGAGCAACATCGGTTAAATATTCTTTTCGGATAGCGAGCGAGAGACAAAACCTCTTCGGTGAGCGTCACCTGGCAGCGGAGCTCCGACTTGGTGGAGGTCGCCAGAAGAAAACGAACAAACTCTTTTCGGGAAATGGGAGAGTGGTCCTCGGGCGGCTGTGAGTTCTGTTAAAATGGTAAAAACTGGTAAGTGGAGGGGAAAAAAATAAAAAAATCAAAGCGGGGGGGTGATTACGTTATTTCACAATACCTTGATTACGACTTCCAGCTGTTCAGCTAGTTGCTCAATTCCAAAGAACCGAGCCTCCTCCAAGACTCCTGGAAAACACGTCTGACTCATTATTCCACTGGACCGTGTGTTGCAGGCAACATCATGACCAACCGGTGGAGGAAAATCGAAGAAGCTCACCTCGTACATTTATTCCTTCATTGACAATGAGCTGACCGTGCCTCAAATAGTTTAGAATCGGTTCAAAGTACTCAGGGCTGCGGTCGATTAGGTACGCCCCATACTTGTCCTGTTTGTTTCCCCACACATCTGCAGTGAATAAATACCCCTTAGTTAAAGCAAAACTCATATTAGAATTAAATGTTCTGGTGGGGATGTGAAGCGGTACCTTTTTCACGGAACATGTGAGCGAGCATGCTCTCCGGCTCTTTGCTGACCAAAGTACTCCTGAACACAAGTTCAGGGACAGTTAAAAAAAATGAAATAAAACTGTCATACAGGACAGTGCTTCGCAAAAATATTAATATCCCCTAATCCTGACGTTTTCGTAGCAAAACATTACGATTTGACCCTCTCTACATATTTACAATGTTACAACAAACTGCAAACTGATGGCCTTCTTTATTAAAGTTTACTTTAATACACAATTATTCTAACGATTAATTGATTAGTCGGATAAAAAATTGGCACAGTCTATAGGTTTTTCATTTAGCCTTTTTTTATACAACTTTAAATTAAAGGAGTCAATTTGTTTTTTGCCTAGTAAAATGCAACAAAGATAGCATTTTAGAGAACTTGAACAGGGTGAAGCTAAAACTATGCCACATATTCAAAGACATAAGCATTTTATACTAAATACAAAATGTATACCTATTTTGTACAGTTTTGATTTACTTACTGATCTGAATATGTATTTTTCAAAAATTGCCTTTTTTTTAAGATTGTTTGTATACTCCAGCTAACGATTAATTGATTACAGTAATCCACTCATTACGATTAATCGTCTCAGCCCTACTTTCTTTCAACAAACCGACTTCACAAACACTTTGTATATTGTGACATCAAGTAATACATTCAATTAATTGACGATTTAAACCACAGGCACCTTGTGGTGGTGAAGAGGCGACCACCGATATTCAGGGTCAGCCAGTCAGTGTGTGCTCCGTCCTGATCAGACGTAACCCTGACTTCACTCTGTGGGTCTACCAATGACAAAACAGATGTTTTACACATGTCCACACTGACTGGCAGCATATATAGGAAGAGTCTGTGCTCACCAATAAATGGGTCTCCCTCTGACACATACAGCACGTCATCATCCCTGACGACAGACACACATATAAACACGTTTAGGACACAATCTGAGAACAAATCCATCAGGGAACAATCACTGCGGAATGAATGGGTTTACCGTATTAGGGCAATGTCATCTATGAGACCACCTTTCCCATTGTATAAACAGGAAGCTTTGATTCCCAGCTTATTGCTCGCTACTGACAGTAGATCAGACAAGGTCCCGTAAACTGCTACAACCTGTAAAGAAAAGAGTTAAAAGTCGAAAATAAAAGTGTGCTTTATGATAAAAAGCCGGAAAATGGGCCACATTCAGCCTCCCGAAAGCTGACATTGGTTATTACACTATATAACTGCGTAATATGAGCGAATAGTGACAGTTTTCCCTTTATGATACACCTTGTGTAGCTCGGTGGGGGGGAAGCAGTCATTCTGCGGCCCACACAGACTCTGTCTGACTTTTTACCTACCTTGCCATTTTTAGACGTCCCGTTAACAAACAGGGTAACTCTTCTCATTCTCTACTCGCTTTGGTCCTATGTGACTTCATATAAGTCCGAGTAACTAACAGGGCTTTGTTTTCCAGCCAGCTACCTACCAGTTATCTAGATAAAGCTGGATAACTAGCTACATCAGACAATAATGCGAGAAAAAAAGATGCCTTCAAAAACCTCGGGAAAAATCTGCTTCGATGTATTTCTATTCATCATCATTAGTGGTAAAGACACGTTAGAGGCTTGTAAAGGAATTGTGAGATGCTATGAGTTGTATTGTGAACGCAGTTTAATGTAACAAAACTCTATTGTTTATTTGAAGCTAAATCGTTAAAACACGTCGTTAAAGTACCAGCACGGTCGTTAACACAGGCTGTTTTTTTTAAAGAATAGTATTATGTTATCATTTACTAACTTTATTAACAAAATTACTCAATTTATTTACTTAATTTTCTCTGCGCATTATTTTTTGTAGACCTAGAGTTAGACAATATAAAATGTAGACTGCACCTGAAGTATACTTTTGATATGACACTCTGCTATTGGCCGAGGGCCCTCTACGTCAGGACGTTACGAGCGTCAGACAGGGTGTATGCCTTAACAGTCAGCCGGTGGTTAACCTGGGCAGAATTGATGACGAGTGGGCGTTGAAGGACTTTTCGTCTTAAACAATAGAGCTAAGAGTTATGATAGATAGATTAGATAGACTAGATAGATTGATCTAGCCTTCCCATTTTCAACAGCACACTAGTTGAAATATGCTTTTTGTTACTAAACATAAAATTTTAAAAGACAATTATTCCAGTATAAATGTTTATACATTTAACATGTCAATTTTTTACATTTAATGATCATGCTAGACATGTATTCCTGATATCTTTCAGAGTGGAGTCTCCATGTTCGCCCTTCTCATGCTGGGTTCTTTCTGGGTACTCCAGTTCTCTCCAACAGTCCGAAAAAATCGGTCCCTCAAAATTGTCCAAGCAAACCGATGCTCCGTTTTGAATGGTGTGCAAGACACGCCTACCAGTGTACCGGTTCCCTCCCCGGCTTACAAATGGAGCGCACCCTTCACTTTAGCGTTAGCATCTAGCCAACCAGAACTCATACGTATCGCTTCTTTGAAAACAGCTGCAACTGTTAGAACAGTTTTCTGTACATACTATTGTTTTTGGAAATGTTGTCTTAATATTACAAAACTTCTCCATATTCAGTGGTGAATGTGGAGAACAAAAATGCGCTAAGACATAAAGTTTCGGACTACAAGTATGTCTGTTTTTATCACCTTTAGACCTTTCTGCGGTTCTGAAATTGGGGTTTAAACTCAGCTGTTTGTCAGTTGTTCTTCCAGTTACAGCCATGTCTGAAACGCACCACTGTTCATGTTGCTCCCATCCCGTCTCCTCCCCCAGTGTTCATCAGACTCTGGATGAAATGGATTTTGAAAGAGGTTTGCATTCATTTGTCAAACCACTGCTGTTAGATTAATGGACAGTTATAGTTTTCCAAACAAAACTATCTGTCGTGTTATTCTCTGGCCTGTGTTAGTCGTTGCCAGCAGGGTACAGTGTTGTTGTGTCACTTCTTTGAGCAGGTATCTGGTCAGCTGCCCTGGATGGAGACCTGCAGAGAGTCAGGCTCCTTGTTCAGAAGGGGACTGACCCGAACATGAAAGATTCAGCTGGGTACACAGCTCTGGTGAGTCCATTTGGAAGATGGTTAGCCCTCATTTGCTTTTGCCTCTCCTCTTTAAGTCTCTGTCTGGCCGTATTAGTTTAGGACATGATCCTTACCTATTGTGATCGATTGAAGAGATGGTTTAAATGTCCTTCTCTCCTCCTTCTCCTTCCTCTCATCTTATAATTATGTTTGTAAAAATTGGTTAGGCCTAAGATGCGGTAGCCTTGACAAACAAATCTAGACTTGAGCAATTATTTCTGTCTGGAGTTCTGGGAAAGGTTATCTGGGATCAACTTTTACATTATTCAGAGGCACTGCTTACATCCTTTATGGTTTTCAACAGAACCACTTTACAGAATCTGCTGCTTTCATGGGCATCATCTGCTGAGGTATCAAAGCCAGTGACTTGGAATACAACAAGCTGTTAAAGAAGGCTGGTTCTGTTGGGGACTACTTTATAACCTCTGGAAATGATTTTAAAAATTTAGGTTTTTTTTCGATCAGAAGCAATTTGATACGGTAATCACATTATGTCATCAATAGACCTCTCATGAATTCATTGTTCTAGTTTGATTTATAGATGGGGCTCAGTCGACATCTCCAGTTTGAATCAGATGTGAACAGGTGTGAACCCTGTGTTGTAACTGGTAACTTTATGTCTTTTCTCAAGAAATTGACACTGTGCTTCTAAAAGGAACCATTTTAGGTCCCGTCTTTTGTTTAGGAATGCTCTTAGAAAGCTCCGAGATGCATGAAGTTTTAGAAATCTATTGTAAATATTAATGGGTTTGGTAGTTGTCTTAAAACTTGGCATATTAGTAACCAAATGTGATGTTATCTTCAGTTTTGTGATTTTTCTTTTTGTTTGTGTGTTGTTGTTTTTTTTACATAATGGCCCTAATCCAGCCCAGGGTTAAAGAATGTGTTTTCTTTAACCCTGGGCTACTAAATACTTATATATGCGTTACAGGCTTATTTTATCTCAACTATGTGCTGTGCCTGATCAAACATGCACAATTAAATCCTATTTTCTGCGCTTTGCCTCAGCACTACGGGAGCCGAAGCGGACATCTTGCCTTGTGCGCGTTTCTCCTGGAGAGCGGTGCGTGTCCGTCCCCTCAGACTCGGGGCGGGGCCACCCCGCTCCATCGAGCAGCCTACTGCGGTCATCCAGATCTGGTTCGCCTCCTTCTGCAAAGCGGTGCAGATCCCACCCTCTGTGATGACGATGGTGCGAATCCTTTGCACAAGGTACGCAACGATCATCAGCGCTACCATTCCACAGAAACGTCTTTTTGACGTTTTCTCAATGTTTGTGATTGTTTCTCTGCTTAATGCTCGAGCAGGCTGCGGAACAGGGCCACGCTAAAGTGTGCCAGCTGCTTTTGGAGCGTTGCCCTGCACTCTGCAGCCAGGGGAACAAGAAGCTCCAGCTGCCCTACCAGCTGACACAGCAGGGACATCTGCAGGAGCTCCTCAAACCACCCAGGTCATAACGGACGGAGATGCTAATGTCACACACACATCATCTACATGATGAAGACTGAGTCTGGGAACTCTGGCAGAATCAGTGAAAGTGGAATAACAGTTTTATCCTCTGGCATTGCTCCAGTCTTGGATCTTTATGTCAAAGACATTGTGTTGTGTGTACTTCTCAAACTTCAACAAAACGTGAAAACATTCAAAACCTCATTTTGAATTCATTCAGTGAATTTGTTTCTGGGCAAGCCTGGTTCAGATTCTGTGAAATTTGCTCAAACTTTAAATTTCAGAATGTTAAAAGTGGGTCAAATAAGATTTATTCAAAAACACACAAAGTGCTCCACACAAAAACAACAACAATATTAACAGTAATTCCAACAAGAAAGATGAGAAAAAGAGAAACATTAAAGGCCCAACGTGTGAAAATCTCTCACTCCGCACTGATGAACCCAGTTACAGTACAGACTGCTCCATATTGGTTTGGCTGTGCAGGATGTGGGTGGTTCTAATCTCAGACAGTAGGGGGAGCTATTGTCTCATGGAAGATCACAGTGTTTGGCCTTGGCATGTAAATTTCATGGCAGCTAACAAGAGCGAGCTTACTCAGTTTTTCCTTCACGCCACTGGAAAACCTAATAGCAAAAATAACATGAGCGCAACAGCTATAACAGTAAGACGGACACAAGTGCTCAGGCATACTGTATCTACAACATGCAATCTGGCTCTCAATCAAAAGGATTGAATCGTTCCTAAGTCATCAAACTATTTCATGTTAGTAGAGTTTTCAGAGTGATCAATGTATTTGTCCTTGGTCTGAATAAAACTCCTTTTTTTTAAAAAAAAAAAAGAAAATCCTGCTACGCTAAAACAGATGGAAATACTTTTAGCTGTTGTCTGGCATGTCTAGCATGTCAAACCATGTTAAATATGTAACACATGCACGTACAGGAGGCAGATTAACCCCCTTCCACCACCTCCACTCCACCCTCCCTCTGTGAATGTGAGGAGCTTTAAAAGCTGTCCTCCCGTTTCCCTGCACCCCATGCGGATCGGGAACCCACGGCAGAAAAACTTCTCGCTACAGCCTGGCGCACTTTCATTGGGTCCGCCAGTGGGTGGTGTTTCCAAACTACCCTTCCAACCACATCCATGCCGTGACTGGAGGGGTGCCAGGCCACATCTGGAGCTCATTGCTGCTGACGCCACACAGCACACGGAGATGGGGTGTTGGGAGGGGGTAGTTTGGGGTTGGGGTGGAGGGGCTGTGTTTCAGCTCGGTGGATCTCAGCCAGGAGAGCTGTTTATGCTCAGTGACAAGTTCGTCGCCCCCCACCCCACAAACAACCCCCAAACACAGTGGAGAAGCTGGAGCTGGTCGTATCCCCACTGAATGTCAAGTGACAGTGAAGGCAAGGGGGGCTCTGGGGCCTTTATTCGTCTCAGTGGCACAAAAAACATGAAAAAGTTCTTCCAGAATTGAGATACTGCTTTACATGACGCCCTGACTAATAGAGCAGCCCCAACAGCATCCTCTCAAAGTGTCCCACTGCCACGTTCTGTGAAACACAATCAAAGTTGATGTTTTAGATGTGTGAGCAATGAGGTAATGAAAACCCACTGCAGGAATGTCGAAGGCCTCAGTCGTTACTGAACATTTTTCCTGACCTGGTTTGAATTTGTTTCAGGTCGAAACAGATGATTTTTTTTTAGCTCCTTCTTTTGAAATAGTTCTACCTATATGGGCTGGGAGTTTTCACTTAAAGTGAAGACTTGGACAGGATTCCAGAAGTTTGAGGAATTTGGATCGCTGCTCTATTTAGCAAGCTTTATTTGGAAAGCAATGAAACTTCCTGGGCCTGGAACCCACTTCCACCATAATGAGTCCAACTTAAACCGGTACTGGATGTTATTTTCCCCTGAAATAGAAGGTGGTCTGTGTGCCATGCTTGCATGACAGGATTTTTAGTCTCATTTTATACAGTACGCTTGTCTGCAAGTAGATAATGAGAACAGCTTGTCCTCGTACCTCTGGAGGCTGACAAATATCTCAATGCTGAAGAAATGGCTTTGGAGTCGAACACACACAAAAAATATGAATATATATAATATTGTTTTCTTTTGAAAAATAAATATTTTTATGGGAATCTGACTAACCATCTATCTTCTATTTTTTAGCACAATTGAATTAAAAATAAAACAAATTGTGAATTTCTGGAACGTATTTAGCTTTTAGGCTTTACATCCAGAAACTAAAACAGTAGCATGAATGAAGGATTGATGAAAAGAACAAATAGATGGATGGACTGATTAATGAACTATGGATGGAAATTTTAATGGAGTGATAGATGGTAGATTGGATGGATGCATGGGTGAATGGATGGAAAAAACGATGGATGGATGGATGGTTGGATGGATAGATGGAAGGATGGATGGATGGGTGGACAGATGGATGGATGGATGGATGGACGGATGGAATGAACAAACTTTTATACAAGAGAATCAACAATAAATGTTTTGTAGATGCCCAACAGTGGAAATGGTTAAACTAAATCCAGTTCCATCCTGTTCCAGAACCAGGTATTTTGTTTGCATTTAAATGTTGGTTTTCACAGATGAAAGCATCACCTGGTTCTTATCTCCCCTGTCTCCACCTAGACAAAAGCTTCCTAGCAGCCCTGGCAGAGCCGGGGCCCATCAGAGCTGAAGTAATCAAGCAAATGGCTGGCAGATGGGCACGCACTGAGATGTAGAGCATATCAGTGCGGGGTTAGGGAACCGCTTCACATTCTGCATCCTGCTCCGGCGAGGCTCTGGGCGACAGAGGGAGTGTGTAATCAAATATATGGGAGCTGATCGTCAGAGTTGCCTCATAATCCAATTTGGCCCCGCTCCCACTTCAAAGGAAGCGTGTTGTCTGCTGGTTGATGGGATGTTGCAGATCTTACACGCCCGCTTTCCAGGTCAGCGGGTGATGGGATCCATGAGTGCAGAGGCCGCAGATCAGCTCGACCAGGCAGACAGCGCCGCGGTTCTGGGAAATGTCAGAGTTATCAGGTGATCCAGCCAAACACAAACAGAATTAGCTGATGCGTGTGTGTACGTGCGTGTGTGTGTGTTACCGTCATATACTATTCTTCCAAAGCAAAAATGTTTTAAAATGCATGCTATGGAAGCCAAGTCTTAAACTATACTGAAATCCACACATCTGGTTGATATCAAAACATGGCAGACATCATGCATGATTGAGAAAAAGTTCCTGGGTGTAATTATGTACAGTCAACACACTGCACCTCTTGTGTGAGCGTGGGTACATCTTAAGAGGGGAAAGTTTATTTCCCCAGATGTGTTTTTTTTTCTCTTTCTTTGTGCCCTGGAATGGATGGTTATGTTTCTTTTTTTTTATTGATTATGGAGATGTAATCTTCTCGAAAGCTTTGCCAGAGAAACAACATAAGCTCTTCCATATGACTGAAAGTGCAATTAATGGAGGATTTGGAGTCAGATATCTGGGGCCATTCATGGCAGACCGTTGTTAGAAATCACGTAGTAATTTATCACCCGCTGAATCTCCACAGGAGCTTTCCAAACCGACCACGCTCCCCTTGTTGTCTAAAGTTTTCCAGTCTTTTGTTTATTTTCGTCTGCCGTTTGCTGAAGACATTTTGGAACCTATTGTCTGCTTTTACCTTTTACTTTGAACAAAAAGATTTTTTCTGCATTCAAATACAATAAAGTCGTGTATTTTCACACACTGTAAACAAATTGAGGAAGTCCTGATGATGATAGCTTTGCTTTGTGAGCTTCTGATAAGTCAATTGACCACATCTGAGTTAAATGGAGCCACACCTGGGGAAGTATTTTAACGCAACACCTCAAATATACAGCTTCCTTTGTTTGACATGAAGGGACAATCAAAAGACATCAGGAAAGACTGAGTTCTGTCAAACTTCACGCTACAGGCAAGCAAGTCGGATGAAGTGTCTTGCACAAGGACACAACGACAAAGGCGGGCGTGGCATGGATTAAACCTACAATCCACCTGTTGTGGAGCAAACTCCTACCAACTCATGCTAAAACGAACATTATTTTTACATCTACTTCTAAGTTATGTGAAACTTCTGTAGCTATTGGAGTAACGCTTAAGAGAAATGTATTTAATCAAAGAATGTTATGAATATGTGTGTAGGGCTGCACCGATTGCAGTTTTCTGGCCGATCCCTGGTTACCGATATTTAAAAAGGCTGACTTTGCCGATTTTAATTTTGGCTGATATGAATTTTTTTGTCTGAAATGTCGCTAAATATAGCAAGAAAGTTGGTGAGTTGGCAACAGTGGGGTGAATATTGTTAACTGCAAACGTGCAGACCTGACCTGGTGGGCCGGTCTGTCAGTCAAACCTCTCACTGCAGAGCAGAAGACGACAGAGGCTGATTTATAAACCTTTGCTGATGAAGATAAGATTACGGGATAAGATGGACTTCACGTTTAAGTATCGGCCAATCACGATCCCCCAAAAATAAGGAAATCAACTCTCAGAAATCAACTGGTGGATAAATCAGTTGGCCAATAAATGTATCCTATATTATGCATGTATATAATGTAAACAGCCAGAGATGCAATAAGTTTATAGCAGGTGTGTGAATGATCTAAAGATCGGACTGCTGATTGCAGCCAGTCCACATTGTTAGCAGAACTAGAGGGCCCCAAGAGCAAATTTCACTTAGGGCCCCATGGAGGTTTAGGCCAGCCCTGCTGTGTGGACTCACCACCGTCGACCCACCATATTTACCTGCCTGTCCATGCTTCAGCCATCCTTTGTCCGCTCGACCTTCATAAGGAAAAAGAAAACAAAAGGGGAAACACCACCAACAAACACCACTCCCCACCATCAGTCAACCTCAGCCTCTGTGGGTAAACTCTCCTCCTCCTCGGAAACCCCAGTAAAGCCTTCTTTCTTCCTCCTCATCCCGTCATCATATTTTTACCTTTCATCGCCTCCTGCCTTTGCTCCTCAGTGCCTCTGCAGAAGACCTTCACAGAGTTCAAGAGGAGCCATCATGGGCCTATCTGAAAGCCGGTGGGTTATTTGTGTGTGGAAGTGTGAACTTTACCTTTAATGCAACAGTGAGGTCATCCATCGCTGTAAACGCGATTTTGTGCACAGACTGAAGTCACCACTTCAGGTCGTTCCCTAACATCCTGAAGCTCTTCCGGCATGATGCAAGCAGTACTGACCTTTGTACATTGTCGTGTTTACATTATGGCATTGAGAGTCTTATCGATTCACACTACCATAAAGGAAAACATAAGAGCAAAGAAAAGACTAATTCATTGTGCTTGTGCAGTGGTGCTCAAAAATAAAACTCACTGAGCATTTGAAATTCAACAATCTCCCACGCTGAAGCCTTCAGATACATTTTCAGTTCCTCACAGACCCTAGTGAGCCAAGCTGAGGAGCAAAGATGATAATCAGTCACACCTAAAGCAGAGGAGCTGGCACCTCATTCGTTAGGAAGCCCCCCAACAATACCAAACAGCGAAACGGTCACAATGGCGGTGACAATCCTTCCTTTCAACCCGGCTCGCTGCAGGGAATGCAACACCGGGCTGCACGTGTAATTGAACAAGATGGGTACGCTGATGAACTAAGACTCATAGAGACATGCCGCGGCTCTGTCAGCAGGTACCCAGCACACACTGGTCCATTCATATGCGCATTCCTGTCTCTCCACTCGCCGCCCAGCAGGTTCCTCCCAGGCCACTCAGGACAGGGGCTGACACACACAAGGGGTCTTCAATCTGCCTCTGACAACAGCCAGCATAAAGGCCCGGAAAGCCACAACAGCATTATGTCAAAGAGCTGGCTGGGGGTAGAGAGCAACGCTTGTGGATGGGAGGGGGGCACAGTGTAGGACGTGGGGTGGGGGGCACTGCCGATGGACGGATGAGGGCTGGACACAGCCAGCATGGTGGAAGGCCCGGCTGAGGTTTTTTTTTGCCCTTAAAGGAGGATATTTGTACTCATTCGGTGACAATGGCATGCAAGCACACAAAAAGGGGCGAGGGCAGTGAAACGCCACATTTGGTCGACGAAGACGCTGTGAGGGAAATCATCATGCAAAGTGACGACATTGTTCACTCCGAGGATTGCATGGCTGTGTTTATTCTTATGTTGATGTGTGGCTTCGCCTGCCTTCGGTTTCCCCTTTTGCATAAGGTGTTTCTGGCTCTAACAGTGTCCGGCACATTTCCTTACGCTGAAAAGGCGAGCAGGGGAGATCAGAACATGCACAACTCATCGTGGAGCTTTTGTAAACCGCTTCTAAACAGAAAGATTTAACCGACTTAACAACCCTCATTGTCCGGTCTTTTATCTGATAATAACTCATTTACATTATCGCTTCCTTTGTCGATGTCCTGTGAATGTTTTAGCACTTACTCACAGAGGAGGGGCGGGGTGGGGGGAACGGTGTTGTGTAATTATTAATACAAAATCAACTTTAGGCCATCACTTCACAGCCTTTTTGCCTGGTCCTGTTGGTCCTATAAATGCAATGGGGTTTCTCGAGATACCATGGTATGTGCACATCACAGACATGGTTTAATGATTAATCTGGCTTTTTTCAAATTAGCTCCATTCATTGAAGCGCTGCTTTCATTTTGTAATGTGGCTTGATGAGTCACCATAGAAATAAAACCTAGCAGACAGATACCTCCAGAACCACAAACATCAGTGTGTTTGTATTCCTCCTCCCCTCCCGGCCCGTTTAACAAAGATGCCTTGGAATGTAGTTCAGTGTAACCTATTGCTTCTTGTGCTGTCTGTGTTTAAAATGGGCCATGTTCTGTGTTGGTAGAGCTTACTGGTGAACACACAGCATCTGGGAGGCAAAGGAACACACCGGAGAGGTGAAAGTTGAGCTGAAGGTCAAAACGGTTTTAAACAGGCCTGTCGCGATAAACAATAAATCAGTTAATCGCATAATAAATGAAAATCACTGATCTCATTTGAATTTATCGGCTTTATTGTTTCTTCCTGCCTTTTTCTCTTTCTATTGATGACGCTGGATGAGAAAAGGCTCAACTCCACTGACCCCTCCCTTCCTCATTTCCTTAGCCTAAGGGAAGAGTGAATTATTGCATCAGGTGGTCGGATGTGCCAATATTCTCTATCTAAATCTAATGATTATTGAAGGGCAATATAGTACAGAGACTCCATAATCTGCACTTATTTGGTTGGATGTAGTTTTTATTTCCACTTTAGTTTTATGTTGCGTTTAGTTTTTCTTCAAGTCTGTGTAAGTATTTTTGGTTTTTTTTCCCCTGAATTCTTTTGAAAATAAAATGAATTTATTTTTGGCAGGATGTGCTACCATTATGATGTCATTACCATTACATCAGTTTAAAATGCTCTCCAAACAACATTATCGTTTATCGCGATAAGTTTTTAGACAATTAATCGCTCAGCGAAATTTGCTATTGTGACAGGCTGAGCTTTAAAGCTGTTTAACTAGCAGTGTGGGTAAAAAGCTGGAAGGAATTTGTTTTGCTCTTGCTTTTTTTTTTTCTACTTTTGGAGAGTTTTTATGATGAGTAACCAGGACGACAAGAAATTGTTTTTACAACTAGGAACAGCTGATAATCATGTCAAGAGCTCATACCTGATATGATTTTACCTGAACTACAGCCACACATCCAAGAGGAGTTGAAAAGGAGGAGGACTGAGAGCATGACCAAACAGCAGAGAGAGAGGAGGAGGAAGTTCAGGCCATGTTAATGGGTAAGGATCATAAGCTCCACCTAGTCCTGCTAGGTGTTTGATTCAGAATCGGCGGAAGTAGAGAGACATCAAAGCTTTGCAAGACACGGTCCCATGAGGACCGTGGGGTTTGAGAATGGGTCTTGGCAAAGCATCACCACCCAGCAGGACAAAGCCTCTAAACTTATATCCAGAATCACAATGAAATAGTTTAAATCAGCGTACAAAAATAACCCCTTTTCTAAGCTGCTGAAAAATTACTCCATTTGGCTGGTTTGCAGTTGCTCATCTGTTCTGGGCCGATTTCACCCTGACCTGTTTTTGATACTTTGCTCGTCTCCTGCCATCAGTGGAAAAGAATAAGCAACCAAATGCATAAACAATCACCATATGCCGAACGTTTTGCCAGAGCTTTGATGTGCTGCCTAAATCTCCTTTCATTGTTAACAGATTGGCGCACATCTCATAGGAATTTTTTTTATCTGTGACACAAACACACACACACACACACACACACACATATATACTCAGACATACTAAAAGCAGTTGTCAATAAAATATCGAAGCCCCAAACTGTTGCTGCATCAAAGATTCCCTCCGTCTCGTTTTGTTGCTGAGGCTGTAAGATGTGGCACGCATGCATGTGGAACTCTCACTGTTAGTTGCTCTAATAAACACGCTTGGTGTTCTTCTGGTATGTATGCGGTTGTCAGATTCTCGTTCCATCTGCTTATATAGTTAGCTGCTCGCTTTGAAGCTTAGAGCGCCGGGTGCAACATAAAGGCACTGTGACTTTTGGAGCCAGTCACTCACTATCACTGGAATCATAAACTAAAAATGTTGGGTTGAAAGTGAAGATGAAAGACTCTCTTTTTTTACGTACTGTATGAAACTATTTGGCCTCTGGCAGATTAGGTTTTTCTATCTTTTGTTGTTGTTGTTGCTGTTACATTTGCAGGTTTCAGATCATGAAACAAATTTTACTTTCAGACAAAAATAGCCAAAGTAGATACAAAAAGGCAGTATTTAAATATTTAAATGGTTGGTAAGAGCTGGCTGTGAGAAGAGGAATTTTGGTTCACTCTTCTTTGAATTATCGTTTTAATTCAGCCACATTGGAGGATTTCAACAATGACATTCCAATACATCTCAAGCAGATTAATGTTTGGACATGAATTAGGAAACTCTTAAAAATAATGAATTTGCATCATCAATCTTTTACCACGCCAATTTGCTTTACCACACATCCATCCTGCACAGTTCAATCACTGAAAATACTCAAAGCATACAGAAAGACCCACACACTCCCTGGTGAACATTTGACACTTAGGTACAACTCAGTAGTTGTTTTTGACACAAAGAGATTCCAAGATACGACTCTTTTCTATACCTGGAACTTTTAGGCCCAAAATGTAGGGTGATGTTTTCCCTTCCTTAGCATCCTGCCATGTGGCACCAAAATAATTGTTGGTCTTTTTAAACCTGTGTTAGTTACAGTTCCTCTTGTAAACTTTTAATTATTGTTCTGACTCTAGACATGGAGAGGTTTACATAAAATAATCCGGTCTAAATCATGAGGAGGACCACATGTACACCTTTGGAATGGCATGTTCTCTTGCCTTTACCATTTTTAAAGACCGGCGTAGAGAAATTGGCTTCTGTGTCACTAGAGAAATAACTCTAGTTTATGTTGTAGGTTTCCAAGACAACGTTGAGGATTTTTTTGTAGGAATTTAGTGAGTGAAATTTTTCCACTGCAAAAAAACAAAAATCTATTTATTCAAGAGTGCCATTCATAAAACATCACTCTATTACTATTACAGCCTGAATTGTGTTTTTGTAAAATTCTTCTAAAATTGGCCCGTTTTCAGTAGCTTGCTTTTTGGCTTATTTCACAACTTAGAGAGCAGGAGTGAATAAAGATGTGCTAGAAGCTCTGGGCCTGGAAAGACCTCTATTTTCTGACCTCATTTTTTTTTTCTCCCACTGGTTCTGATTACTCGCCTTTTGTGCCGCCCTTTACTTCATACAGCCCTGTCTGGAGCCACCAAAGGACTAAAACAACTGCTACACATATGGACTGGTACTCCCCAACTCCCATAAACAGACTTTGATGAGAGAAATTACTGGAGTCTCCCCTTCAGAAAAGTTGCTGAACACTTTAAACTAACCGTAATGTGAAAATATATAACGGTTCCAAGGAGCCAGACTTTCTTGTAATCATCTAGAGTGTTCTTGATTATCAGTTCTCAAGACTTTCTGAAAGCATTTCAGAGGTTTTGCTTTGGACACTACCTGTTTATTCACTCCACTTTTTGATCAAGTTGAGTGCTTTTAACTACCGTCAGAACACTGGATTATTTGTTTCTTTGCTCTGGGCTGTGAATCATTCAGACATAAAACACCAGAAGAAGCTGATGTTGTTCCTACATGCAGTTAAAGGCCAAAAATCCTGGCAGATTTGGTTATGGAACAAATGTTATTATTACATGTTATTTCTCCCAATAAGTTTGTTTTCTGGTTTCTGGAAACCACTTAACATTTCTGGTTGGAAATATTAAGTGGAGGATATGTTCTCCACTTCCACTTACGTTGGCTTTTACAGCAATACTGGCAACTTCTCATACTTGCTGACCAGCTTTTTGCACATCTCTATTGCTGCTTTTGACCATTAATCTCCTCAGTTGAACTCGGAGTGTTTGAGATCGGAAAATCTCTTTCTCTTTACCTTAATTACCTTAATTACAGAAACATAAAAAAACTAAAACGTTGGTTCAAAAGCAATAAGTTGTCAATAAATTTAGATAAAGCAAAATTTGTGGTATTTGGAAACAGAAATAAATACGAAAGCGATGCAGTCAAAATAACTATCGACAGTGTTGATTTAGAACAAGTCCATGGGTGTCCATTGAAAAGCAGTCCCAAAGCATAATGCTTCCCCCACCCTGCTTCACCATGTGGATTGTGCTCTTTGGGTTGTATGCATCTGACATTTGAATCCTGCAGCCGTGTCTTTGTCTCATCCAAACACAAAACAGAAGAGATATATTTACGTGCCCAGATGAAAACTTGCAAAGGCTGAGTGGGCTTTCATGTATTTGAGAAATAGCTTCCTCCTTGGTCTGCCTCCATGGACTCCATCAGCGTCTGTGCGGTGTTATCTTTAGGCCGGCCTCTTATTTGTATTGCCCTCCGCTTCTCTGGGTTTGCTTCGGAGACTCGCTGCACTTTACAGTGAAATATGCCAAATGAAGGAAGACAAAACTCAACTGAAAATAAGGAGAGAACATGACTAATCAGATGTAAAACAAAGGCAGGCTTTTAAGAAACCCAGCGACCCATTGCTGCTCAGAACCACTTTATGAAATTGCTGGACAGTCTGGCTTCAAGAAAGCAAAATGTAAAGAAATGAAAGCTGACTTGAGCGTTTTGCAGTGTACTGTTCAGTGATGCTCAATAAAGTGTCGTTTGGACATTTGCACACACTGACCACCGACATTAACATCATTCTAATTTAGATTTCAAGAATAGGAATTTGCCTTAAATGATTAAATTTAGTCCACAGGTTCAAAAGTGTATATGCAGGCTCAAAAAATATAATATTTGGAAAAATGTCACTTAGAGAAAAATCTCATGCTTCTTGAAAATGACAAATAAGCAATATCTGCTGTCAGTATTGGTAGCAGAAATACAGCACTGTCAACAACCAATCAGAGCCAGGAGGAGAGCCTCAGTACTGTCAATCATGCTTGTGCACGCTCTTCTGCTCACA
The DNA here is from genome assembly GCA_902982915.1 of Phalloptychus januarius. Lineage (NCBI taxonomy): Eukaryota > Metazoa > Chordata > Actinopteri > Cyprinodontiformes > Poeciliidae > Phalloptychus > Phalloptychus januarius. The sequence goes on along the minus strand of CADWAE010000482.1, from coordinate 20,655,292 downwards.
CCCTCTGTTTTGATCTCTGCTACGCTACGGCTAGTTTCCCACAACAAAGCCTGCTATCAATGGTCAGGCTAGTTATGGCTTCTGATGGTGGCAGATAAAATGTTTTCCTGTAATTGTAAGTTGCTTCTCCACCATTAGCACATTCATCAGAGCATACTGGAGGCTGATTGACAGCGTTAAGAACTTCCTCCGGGCTCTGATTGGTTGTTTCTGACCGGAAGCAATGAATTTCTGAAGATGGCAATAGGAGCACAGAGAAGAAGCAGAGGAGTTGGATTTTTTCACAGATTATCACAGATGATACTATACACTCTTATTTACAGTATAGTATCATACTGTCTTATACTATACTGTAATGTTTTATAATTTTTTTACAAATGTATAAACCATTTAAAGAAGAAATAAAATGATGCACTGCAGCTTTAACAAACTTGTATGGGTGAGAGAAAATCCACACTAAATTCAAACCTGTGGATTCAAAGTCTAAAATAAATGACATTCATACTGATATTGATTGTTTATTGTAACTTTTAACTGGCCCTGCAGTTATTGTTGAAGATTAAAAAAAAAGAAGTGTTGCTCTGGCTATCTCTTGTTGGAATTTCCAGTCATTACCCAACATTTATTCTGCAGGCATGACAGTATACTAAAAGGTAGTTCCATAACGTCATCCTCCAGGCTGATAGGAGCCCAAGGCGAGGCTTTAATTCGAACCAATATACCGGCAATAAAACAATGTTTGCTCTTAACAGAAGTCGGAAGGTGGAATCGAGTGGCTTCTTGAAACTCTGACGATGAGCAACTAATAAAGTTCAACTTTGTTGGCCTCCACAACCCCCTGAACAAGCTAAGCGTCGCATGGAGGATGAGAGGTTAACACATGTTGAGGCACAGAGCAGTGCGTTATTCCATTCTTTAATCTCACTACAAAGCCGGGCCTCAGCTGTCAGTCATTTGTCAAACCCTGACAGGAAATCAAAGCCCACATGAGGTCTTCAGAAACAAACGACATGTTTGATCGGTCAGAACAAACTCTGCGTTTGTGCTGAGCTGGCGACACATTTGAAAATCTGACGCTCTTTGAAAATCTGCCAAATTTTTTATGTCTGAAAATTAAAGCTGGTTTGCTGTTGTTGTTGTCCTTCAGCATCCTTTGGACAGGACGCTGACGAGTGTGCTTATGTTTCTGGGAGAGAATTAATATCCATTTTTGTTTGCTGAAGCCCTACGTAGAAAAACAAACTCAGATTATTACCCAGTCAGCAAACACAGCCACTGATGAACCTTTGCTCGGTTTGGCTTTGGCGTTTTAGGTTTAGTAAGAAAGCCTAAATTTTACCTTTTAAAGTTTGATTTCTGAAAAGTCTTATATAGATAACTTGACACTTGTTATTATATAATCAACCAATGTTGACTGTATTGTTTTCTAATCCGATTATGTTTGAATGTATGTATTTCACAGCAAAAATACAAAATCTTAACAAGTATTTTTGTCTGGTTTCTTGTGAAAATATCTCAATACACTTGAAGTAAGACAAGTCTAATTTAGACGTTTGTTCCCGTGTTTCAAGTGAAATAATCTGTTAGTGTAACTAATACTTTTCCAACATTATTAAGAAATTATTGACTTAAAACAAGCTTGCATAGCTTGCTTAAAAGTTACTTCTAAGTTAGTTTTGTCTCAAGATATTTGAGATAGAAACTAGATCAAAAATACTTAGTAAGATTTTGTGTTTTTGCAGTTTTGAATCTGAATTTGACAAGTAAGATTTAAAGTGTATTTGGATCTATATAACTAGATATGCATTGACCTTGTTTGCCTTGTAAAGTGTTTTCAAAATAGTTCGATTATTGCGTTCTTGTCTCAGATATTCTATAAGGACTAGAGCAAAAAAAAAAAAAAAATCAAAAGCTAAATTCAGGTCTATTTTGTTGGAAGTCCCCAAAACACAAGGGAGAGAGGGTTGAGTTTTACCTTCCAGCATGACAAGAACCCCCAAGCATACAACAAGAGCTACAGCTGGAAATACCGGATCACACCGTACTCCTGTGTTAGAATGGGCCGAGAATCTGAGAATCTGTGACAAGACTTCATCCAGTCTGACTAAGGTTTCACTATTTTGCAAACAATAATGGGCAAAATGTTCAGTCTGATTGCACAGCTGGTAGACACATCCCAAAACACTTAAAGCCTGAAATTATAACCAGATGCGATGTGCTTCTATAAAACATGGAGTCAAGGTGGCTAAATACATGTGCACGCCATACTTTTCAGATTTTTCTTTGATTTTTTTTTTTTTTAAAACATATATTCTTTTCTTCACACTTAATTACAAGATACTACTTTATGCCGGTCTATCAGATATAATTTCAATTTAAAAAAATAATTTTTGTAAATTTGATAAGTGCTCCAAAAGTTAAAGGGACATACGTTACTTTTTCCTGGACATTTTGATAAGAATGTATCACACTAGCAGATCTTTTATGCTCAGATTATTGTAACCAGGGCTGTGTTTCATTGTTGCGCTTGTGCTATTTTATTATGTATCTGTTTTATCCAGACCGTAGTACAACCCAAGGAGCGAGCGCGGTGTGGAGAGTTTGTTTGAGGTCTGCAGGAGAGGCGCGGTGCTGGATGGCAGGGGGAGCTAGGTCTCTGCAAGACGTGGGAGACCTGCATCAAGGTAGAATGTTTTAGCACGAAACATGCCGGAAATGGCTGGTTCCATGCAAAAAAGCAAATTCCGCACGTTTAGTGATTTAAACCAAAAGCGTAGCAACCAACAGAAAATTAAAGTGATTAAAGGTCATAAAAAAGCAACAAACTAAAAAGCTAAATCAAAATTTGAGAGGCTTAAGTTTTAAGAGGTGAACGAAAGAAAATCTAAGAAATTAAGGAGAATAGAAACAGCTTTGCTTGATCAGGATTTATCAATGTGCCATTAAATAAACGGGTCTGTGTGTGATAATATGGTTTTTGGAATGACATTTATTATATGTTTATTTATCTATCCAGATTTATTTTCATGCTGAAATCTAAAATCAACATTTAATTTTTTTGTCATTTAAAAGTGTTTTGGTATAAATGTTCATTCATAAAAAAATGTTGTTCATTCATAACTTTATTATACAATAAAGTTTCTCACTTTTCAACAACTTTTTTAAAACATTGAGGCTGATTTTGATGGGTTCATCTTGTTACATAATCATGAAATAAATACTAAAATATGTTTTTGTTTTCAAATAACAAATGAGATTGATTTTCATCAATTATCTAATCAGTTTTTAAATACAAACATGTTTGTTGATTGTTTATTGTTTGTTTTATATTTATATTCACAATTTTATTGTTTACTTTAATGTTTATTTAAGGATTTATTTACTCGCGGAACGGTGCCGTAGGCCCTCCATAAGCCCTTCCCGTGGACTTTTACTTTGAAAGCTGAAAAGCGGAAGTCGTGTGTGTAATGCGTGGCGTACGCTGCCTCTGTGGCGTGGAGAGAATATGCATACTCTCAGATTTAAGAGGGGGAGGTTTGCAGCTGCCCGGGACTCTCTCGTTGTGGAATAGCGTTTATCTGCCCGGAATGGTCAAATAATATTTCTCAGGAATAATTTTAGAGCTACTTTGCCTTCTGAGCAGCTCAACACGGAGCGGAGTTTTCCTCCCGGGTGTCTCGTTGGCGTGAGTTGGAGAAGTTTAGGACGCAGTCTCTACAAGTGAGGAGCGTAGATTTCATTGCGTGCGAGACGTGTTGGGATAAAGGGACTACAAAAAAAAAAAAAAAGAAAAGCTCTCGCTTAGTTTCTTCGGACCTGATTAGCTTAGGTAAGACACAGCAAAAATGTTCTAAACGGAATAACTAGCCGAACTTAAATTACTGAATTCACAAACAACAAAAAAAAGTAATATCTATATTTTTTGACCAGTCTTTTTCGCCCTGAGTTGGGGCCACATTCTTTTTGTCCATCGCAGAAGTTTGCCTGAGATATGCGCAAACTTGTTAGCTAAAGCTCGACGCGGCAGAGCTTCGTTAACGGACCCAACTTTAAAAGGCTGGATACTCAGTTTTTTGTTGTTGTTTTTTTTCCCTCCCTGGAAGTTTTCCTGCATCCAATCTCAGCTCGGGACTCTTCTCTTTTCCTCTGACCAACTCTGGCTGTTTCACAGCTCCCCGCCACCAAGGTGAGCTGCTAGTTTTATCCTCTCTCTCTCTCTTTGATTCGGCTTCATTTTACTGTTTGTTTACCTGTTAAAAGGGTTAGCCGTTGTTTGTCGCGGGTCTCAGTTAATGCTATTATTTGCTAAAAACAGAGGGTTGGAGAAGGAGTGACTGTCCTTGAGATAACATGCTTTTGTTTGCAAAATATGTCTTGCTTTAAGACTCTTTAAGATACACTTTATCAGTGGATTTGATTGCAGACACACTAGATCCCTCTCTCCCATGCTTGTAAATCAAATTGCAACTTTTTAGATAAGTTTTGCTTCAGTCCTGCTGAATCTAAAGACAGAGGCACCTTTTTTTTTTACAACATAAAACGAGTTTTGGTATCTTCAGACAGTAATGGTACACTTCTGCCTGAGAATGTATCACACGAGGCTGCCTGTTTCAGATGTCAGTGGATGGCTCTTGTAGGTCAGTGTAACATCTGTAATGAAGGCTGGGCTTGATTTTATGTAGCGCTCTAGATTTGTTGTTATAAAAGGAGAGGGAGAGAAGATGTGAGGTTTGGAGAAGAATCAGCATGGCTGTTGGGAGTTCATCAATAGAAGGGGTGGTGGTGTTTTTTTTTTATCAAGCAATACTTGAGGAATAGTTTTAACATTTAAAAATTGTGTTGAGCATAAACCATTTATGAGTGTACTTCTCTTTCCGATAGGTGTATTTGTCATAAATGTGTTCCAGCCCTTTTTAAGACTTGAGTTGTTTACCCTTTTTCTTAAGCATATGGTGTCTGTCTTGTATGGCGGAAAAAAAAATAGAGGTTTGAGTGGCAAACCAAATGGCAGAGTGTCGGATGCCTTGTAAGCTATTGTCTTTACATTTCAGTCTAATCACATGACACCTGATATGGGTGCTGGTGGTGGACCCCAGTTACAGGGTAAAAAAAGAAGCAGGAAGGTGTCTTGTTTTTGTTAAAACAGTAGCCTCAGGTAAAATGGTCTGATGCTCTTGGGTCCACTGGGCTGCAGGCCGGCCTGTTGCTGCTAGCTGCAAGCCAAGGCTGAAGTGGAAAAGGGTGGGGAAGCAGGGAGTACAGAATCGGGGAGCTGAGGAATTTTATGCATGGGTGGTGGTGAATGGTAATTATGGTGCTGGCTGTGTGATGGGTTAGGCCTGTAGCCTTTGTCTTTGTATAATGAGAGCAGCTAAATGTGTCATGCATGTTCTAATCAGTTTAGTCTAACCCCTTTTTATTTCTGGCCGACGTCCAGGGAAATACTTTGATTGCTTCAGGCGGTAGGCGACAAAATGGGATTTTACCAAAACGATCAGCGATCCACTGAAAGGATTCTCAGTCAAATGAGAGTTTTGTAAACTTTGCGTTGAAGCCCCATGTCTTGTTTTTAGCACGTTGAATGCACCAAACAGCAGAACTCAAGAGTTTTCACAGATTGAAACTCATGTCTAGAAAAAGTGGAATTTGTTTATTAAAAAAAGTCAAAGTTTAATTTTTTTCTTCTTAGTTTCCAGGGAATATTGGCGTTGTTGCCAAAGAGAAAGCAGAGGATGCTGCTAAGAAAGTGCAGGTCACCACATGCCACATTCCTGTCTCAGTGCTTATGGCTGCATGGTTTCTACAAATAACAAATCACATGAAATCCAACTTGCTGAAACGAAGATATTTCCTTTCTAGGGCTGAAACGTTTCCTCGAGTGATTCGAGAACCTCGATTATTAAAATTCCTCGAGGAAAACCAATCTGCCTCGAAGCTTCGTTAAGTTCCGTATTATTATTTAGCGCACCGTGTTCCGGCCGGGTCGTTATTAGCGTTACGCTGCGCTCTCACTTCCGCCTGAGTTGTTGACGGAAGCTAAGTGTTGGCAGCATAACGCACTATTTTCAAGTTCTGCCTGGGAGGATTTTATTCATTTGTGATAATGTCCGGGTTTTTATCGATTTTCGCGGCACCAATAAACATCGTTAAAATGATGGGAGCAATGCTTGGAGTACGGCAGGTTTTCTCCTTCCGGAGCCGCTGGTTCAGAACGAACGGCGGGATTATTGATACAGGTGAGCGGATAGACTGAACACTGCTGGCGGCTGTAGCTGCGTAGCTTTACCGACTAACCGGGAAATACATTTCATATCATCCCGGCTGCAACAAATGGGGCAGGTACCAAATCCCACCGCTATTATTACTGAACACAAAAACTATAAATGTCTGGGAAGGTTAATCTATTAAACTGACTGAAGATGAATAAATAAACTAAAAGCTGGAGTATAGACATTTTTTATAAGTGAATTTGCGAGCCTGCCTCTTTATTATTAATTTGAATATAATTTCAGATTTTTATATAACTCTTCTTCAGGTTAACTTAGAAAATTAGCTTTTATTGTTACAAATTAAATTTCTAAACTACAGAAAAATTATTCTTAGGGAAGCTCAGAAATGAAAAATTGGACTGATGTTGGTATTAGTATTGATAGTAACACTGTTATGTTAGATTTACCAATATTTTGTTTCATACATTTTTTTATCCGATTACTCGATTAATCGTAAGAATAATCAATAGATTATCCAATTACTAAAATAATAGTTTAAAATGATCACATAGGTGATACACAGTTCTATACAGGCAATTCTTGGTTCATATTTGTTGAAAGTTAAAGAATCCTCATCATGTCAGTTTTGCTATAAGAGTGTTTATATGAATTCATACCCATTACAATACATTTGAATTAATGTGAATCTGATGTGTTGAATAATTTATGCTGTCGAAAGTCGTTGATATGACATTAAACCTAAATGTGTGCTGCCACTGGTGAATATTCAGAAATGTTTTTTGTATTTAAAAATCACTAGGGTAAACCTTTTAAAAGACAAAGCGTGGTCCATTTGGGCATTTATTGGAGCATTGACTCTTCTAACACAAACAAATACTGAATGCAGAAAAAAACCTCCATTTTAAGCTTATATCTGTTCCTAATCCTCTGTTTTCCTTAATACTATTTCATTCTCTGCACATTTCTATGCTGTAATATTCACTTCTAATTCCCATTTGGAGAGTTAATGATCAGATAATCATCCTACATGAACTTCTACAGTAAAGGTATCCGACACTTTCAGTGTTAAGGCCCAAAACCACACAGGCCTCTTGGGTCAAGACGAGTATTTTCTAGGAAAATACTCCATTTTGAGCTCGTTCTCTCACTGGAGGGGAACATGACTAAGTATTCTGTCACCCCCTTAAAGATCCTACTTTAAATATGGAGAGCCAGTGAAGGCCAGTGAAGCTGCTGCGCTGCGGTTTCCTCCTGTGTGGCAGTAGAAATGCTTTTCTTGGAGCATTACCAAACATTGACTCACAGCTTACAGAGCAGCGATGACCAAGCTTCTTTATCCCCTTCGGACCCCCCTCCTTGACCCAAGCTCAGCTGCTTCAACACTAGGCCATTCTTGGAAAGTGAAATTGAATTGGTTTTGTTGGGAACACAATGAGTGTTTCAGAGAGGAACATTCATAAAAGTGATTACCTCCAAAAGGAAACCACAGCTGCCTCTGGGCTCGGACTTTATGTGCAAACGTCAATCAAGATGGGTGTTTTTTGTTTGTTCATTTGTTTGTAACCCTGATTTTGTGAAGAATTTATTACATTTTCTAGATGATCTCAGGCCTGAGTTTCGTCGAAATGTCATGGGACCAAACGTCATTGTGGAAATGATGGTTTTCTGTTTACTCTACCGGCTGAATGTCTCCATTTTTGTTTTTTTTATTATTAGTAGTATTTGTTGTAAGCAGTTTTAAGGGGAGAGGGAATGAGGGGTTTACGCGTGTCGGTTTGGGCGAAGTGTTAAGCTATGTGGACAGATGCTGCTGAAGTAATGATTCAAGCAGATGTGGCATGATGGGGTCACCCATGTGAGCGTGTTCCTGAGAGGACTAAAAATCCCTGTAGCCCGTTTAGCTGAAAACAAAATGGGAAACACGATAGAATTACTGCCTTTAAGTTCAAAACTTAGCCATGTCCTTATCTTTCCAAAGCTATTTGAGCCTGCTGCAGTTTCTTATCTGTGTTTTGTCCCTTCATTGAAAACTACAAAGAACATTTCTTTTAGGGCTGAAACGATTCCCCGAGTAATTCGAGTACCTTAATTATTAAAATTCCTCGAGGAAAATTTACCTGCCTCGAAGCTTCATTGATTAATGTTTTATTATTTAGCGCACTGTGTCCGCTGTCCTTGTTGGGACATTACTTGCGTTGTGCGGACCTCTCACTTCCGCCTCTGAGTTTTTGACGAAAGCTAAGAGTTAGCGGCATAATGACCAATCTTCAAGTTTGGCCCGTGGGGATTTTATTGATTGATGATGATGCCCGGGTTTTCATCGTTTTGGGGGACCGATAAGCTTCCTTAAAATGACTGACGCGATGCTTGGAGTACGGCAGCCTTTCTCCTGCGGGAGCTGCTGGTTTAAAGCGAACAGCGGGAAGAGCGCTGCGGGATTATTTATACAGGTGAGCGAATAAACTGAACACGACGGGCGGCTGAGTAGTCCATGCTTATAGTATAAGTGTAGCTTTACGGACGAACTGCGCAATTAATTTCATATCCCGATCTGAACAAATGGGTGGCAGAGCGCATCGTACATGGCTGGTCGATGAGTTTCTGAGTGATGAACGAAATATCCCGTATTGCTCCCCCCAGTTCTTACGTTCGCCAATGGTCTACCGGTCGTGTTCCCCATCCCAACATTAGGTTTGTTCGTTCGTCTGTCCCTTGGTCTATTTCCTCCACTCCACTTCCATCTTACGTTTGTTCGTTCGCTTGCCGCTAATTCCCGCAATCCCCCAACTCCAGGCGACATTTCCCGTATTCTCAAACCCAAAGCTGGGCAGGTAGGGGGCAAGGTGAGAGTTCATCTGTTAAACTGACTGAAGATGAAAACATAAACTAAAAGCTGGAGCAAAGACACGTTTTATAAGCGTATTTGTGAGCCTGCCTCTTTATTATTAAATTGAATATAATTTCAGATCTTTGCATATTTTCTTCAGGTTAACTTAGAAATTGCGCTTTTATTGTTACAGGTTAATTTTCTAAACTACAAAAACGTAACTGGTAGGGAAGCTCAAATATGAAAAATTGGACTGATATGGATATCCAATAGTAACACTGCTGTTACGCCACATTTACCAATATTTTATTTTTTCAATTTTTATATTATTTTTATATTTTTTATAATTGATACTCGATTACTAAAATATTCGTTTACAACAGCCCTAATTTCTTCACCTCTTTTCTGGGAGGTAAAGAAATCCTTTAATGACAAGAATATTTGCTGTTTTGACAACAATAGTGTGGATGAGTTGATATGTGAGAAAACTATTCATTGCCACAGTATTTACACCCAAACGAAAAAGAAATGATTACCGTAGTTTAAAGTAGATGGACAACAGTTAATCCTACTGCTGTTAATGTTATCTAACATATTGATGAGTAGAGTTCAAATTCTGTCACTTTTAATTGTTTTTTCTCAGGTTTTGTTACTTTTCCTTATTTAGTTCACAAACATGCTGCACTTGGCTGCTTAACACATTCGCTGCCTGTAAGAATGAACAAAACAGACTGGAGTCTGAAAAAAGGTGTTCATGCAGTTTTGTTTTAGCTAGAAATTTGATTGGATGCTGTCTAAACTTTACGAAAAGCAGCTTCTGCTCTAAAAGATAAAACCTTTATGAAATGATGACCTCAATACAGCAGCTACATTTAGCAGATGGTGCACAGAAATACAATCAATCCCATTTTTAAACCTAAAAACGGCACTGATTGATGGTTTTAAAGAGGCCAGACTTGGAAGATTTGTTTACACCATTGAGGTGGTTCTTTGAGGTTTTCTATAGGGGTGGACAGATTGCAGTTTTCTGGCCAATGACTGGTCTGACCTACCATTTCTGATTTTGGCTGATACCATTTTTTTTTTGACTGAAATGTTGCTAAATATGGCAAGAAAGTTGCTGCGTTGGCGACAGTGGGGTAACTATTGTCAACTGCAAAACTGACCTGGTGTCAGTCAAAGCTCTCCTACAGGAGAGCAGAAGAGGACAGTGGCTGATTTGTGTACCTCTGCTAAAATGGATCAGATCGGCTTCACATGCAAGTTTTGGTTGATCACCGATCTCTCAAAAATTGAGGAGCTTCCAAGCATCATCACATGCACTTTTTCACAGTAACGATAAACAAGACATCTGCAGTAGCTGTGTTTGTAAAGCAGCGCCAACTTTACGAGTGAAGGCAGGGGTTTTTGGTTACTGGAATTTTTTGTGAAAGGTTGAATTTTTCCTTTGCTAGCTTGGAAAAGCTAGTTTTTTTTGTTTGATTTTTGAGCAGCAGTAGGTGGACCACAGGCTGTGTGGCATCACGGTAAGCTCAGTGCAGCCAAAGAAAATGGGACGCTCCTTCACTTTCATTGGCACCTCATAAAAATGACTTTCTCTTCTTTTTTTTTTTTTTTGAAGAGATATAATGGAAAATCTTTGGTTTTGTAGCCATAACTTTTTACATCCTTGGTCTGGATCCCAGGCACTGGTTTATGTCTAACATAGAGTTCATATTACGGGGATATTTCAGCTGTGGGCCTGGAAAGAGTTGCATTTCAACTTGAGTCTCCTGCAGTATGGTTCAAATAAATGCCTTTTTGCTTTGGTAATCCTCCATCCTTGCTTTACTGTTTCCCAGATTCGGGTTTTAACTCATTTTCTTTCATTATTTTTGATAGTGTTGTGCTGTGAATGACGTGCAGCTGATGTCCCAGGCATCTGAATGGAGTTCCAGTCGTGTAAAAGCCGCCGGTTGTAGCTCCGTCAGCAGGATGCTGATGAGACCAAGCGTACTTCTGCTTCTGACTTTCTTCACCCAAGTCTTGAGGACCCATTGCCGGCCTGCTAACACAGATGAAGGTACGTTTGCTTCTTTTATTTGTTTTGTTTTGTACTGTGTTTCCATTCCGTGCCCCAGTTTCACTGAGACCGACTAATCTTTACTGTCGCCGTAAGGAGGCCGTCCATTGATAAGCGCAGCTTTGTTGTTGGGATAGAAATGTAATCCCAACACGCCTCGGCCTTCGCAGAGGTCCGGTCTTTGTAGCGTCTCTGCTCGCTGACCACCCCAGTTGTTTTTTGTGAGAAGTTCTATGTTACTGGAGATTTTGTTTTATGTTTTTTTCTGTGTAAAATGTTTCTTTATGTTGGTTTGTTTTGCTCTCGTTGTCTGAATTAAGAACAAAATTCAGACGACTCATCATAGTCCCTCAAATAAGGGACTTTGCTAGCAGAGTTTTGTCTTATCTTCCTTTTTTCTTTTTTCTTTTTTTTTTAAATTACAGTAAAGAATTTTGTCTCATTGGTTCCACGACTTGAACTTTGGAAAGAGGAAAGAGGCGGTGTAATCAAATCCTTAAAAATGTGTTTCTTGGCCACGGTCCAGCAGTATAATAGACGCCTGGAGTCGTGGGTAGATGGGCTGTTTATGCTCTGCGCTCTCGGAAGTGGAAACCAACAAAAGAATATGATAAAGTTCAGTTTTATAATTGAAGTCGTTAGGCAGTGAGGGTCTCTCTCTCCTTAAAATAAACTCTACGTCGAAGGCAGCAGTGGGACAGGGAGGAGTAAATGACTCCCATGTGTCGCCCGAGGGCAGCTCCACTGCCTAGCAGCCGCTGCTGCTCTCCTCCTTTTGTAATGAAAAGGTATTTGTTGTCACCAAGAAGAGTTTACTGCTCTTGAACTATAAATTAGTGTTTTTAAGGAAAGGGTGCTACTTTAAACCTTCCCTTATCCTCAAGGTTAGGTTTTCTGAGAGGAGCGTTTGTCTTCTGAGGTGAGCCATAAATTTTCACCCGAGTTGGGGAAGGGAAAGGAAAGGAGTCTGATGCTTTAAGACCCAGCTCTCGTTCGCCAAATGGCCAGGTACTATCTCTGTGCGTCTATGCTTTTTTTTTTTTTTTCTTTCTCCCACTTCCCCCTCTGACATTTTGCTTGGGAATCCTTCACTCCCTCCTGCTGGGTGACGGATGGCTTCAGCTGTCCACGAACAACCGCAGCCGAGGCATTTGGTTGCCTTACTTTTGTCTTTGTCAGAAAGACAAAATGTTTATGTGGAAAAGCTCCTGTTTTATGCAAGTTACATTGTTTTGCTTTTAGTGTTGTTCCCTTCAGAAAAGAGCAAATTCAAATTTAGTTAAACAAATTCAGTTCATTCATGTTCTTTTAAAGGAGTCGGGGTGGAGTTTCAGCCATTCACACAGATCCAGCCTTCCTAAACTTTGCTGCTGTGTGTTTCTGAAATTCTCGTCTCAATTCTCTGCTGTCCATCTGAACGAAAAAAGCCACTCTTAGGTTGATAATAAGACCTTTCCCCCCACATCTTTATTGATTCTTGTGTAAATGATAAATTATGTTTTTGTCTGGATTCTGCATTACATTTAATCTTTCCAGTTGTAGTCTAGAGGTCTCTATCTAGTGAAAATATACATGTAAATAAAATAACAATAAAAAACAACTTATTGACAACCATTTATGTAGCTCCTAGCTGACATCGGCTGTTTGAGAACTGAAATGATGCTGCAATAGACAACTAGAGACAAAAAATATACTGAAGGCATAGAGACACTGAATGCTTGGTGCTTAAATAATTATCTAAGATTAATTGGCGTCCAGACAACTTTTGCGATGCACATATTGCGAAAAATGTGGCTTGTCGCAATAAGCAACAAACCAATTCGTCACATGATAAATTTAAACCGGTGCAATAATTTTCATTTGCATGACTTATTGTTTTTCTCTTTTCTCTCTTTCTACTAAAAGAGAGAAAAGACAAAAATCTTCAGTCTGATGCTTTGGTCTCAACTAACTCTTTTTTTTTTTTACTTTACTTTATAATTAATTTCATTTATTATTTCTTCTGTTTTGATTATTTATTATTGGATATTTAATATATCTTTTATTTCCAGTGTTAAATGTTCATTAGAATTTAAAGTTTATTGATCTTTGGGAACGTGTTCTTGCATTAATATGCCATTACCGTTACATCGCTTCAATCTGGTCTCAAAACAGTTATATTATTGTTTATCGCAATAACTTCTGGGACATTTTATTATCCAGCAAAATGTGTTATCATGCCAGGCTGACGTATAATGTTATTGTAATATATTGTGTTCCCCTAATTAAATGAAACCTAGTTTTAAAACGACTCTTAACACACACACTGCATGGGCTCCAGCTATTGACCGATCGTATCATCAAGGCTTTCGGTTGCTGTTCTAATGTTTACAGTTATTATAGTCCATTCAGAAAAATGTTTTTGAAACGGGAAGATTGGAAACCTGCCACAAGATTTTGAGTAATAAAATGTACTTTTCAAGTACTTTATATATCGATTATGACTCACTATGACTACATTCAAAATAAAAATGAGCAAAAAACTGTTGAAATTATCATCTTCCATGCTTATTCCAGATATTTTCCAGTTTTTGAAAAGTTAAAATATCTCGATGCTCACTGGCGGCTCTGCTTTTCCTTTTCACGCTGCAGCGATTCTATCTGGCTGTGGAAATCTGAGGTTCTGGTTTTACCACGTTTAATGACATCATGTCAAAGCTAAATGTGGTCGAGCTCATTTGAATGACACAGTAGCCCTTGTAGATGTCCCAAGTGCTAATCCATGCTGATTGTCTGTGGCTCATTTAAGAGTGAAAAGGCCCTCCACTGGAGTGCTTTCACCAAGAGCCCTTCTCCCTCCCTCTCTGTTTCCCTCTCTCTGAATTTTCTGCTGATTGCTATCGCACATTGTTTCAGTTTTTTGCTTCCTGTTGGCACTGGCTTTTGTCGAATCGGTTCTCTCCTGCACATCACTCACTGTCTTCACCCTAAGGTCGTCATATCAGCAAAAATAATAATATTAAAGTAATAACGTTGCTTTTCTATGTGTAATCACAGTGTGTCAACTAGCTTTCTAAAATCTGCCATCACTCCGATGAGGACAGGAAATCCCAGAGGTCATTCAACCAGCATATTGCTTCCTATGTTGCAGCCAGAGAAAGTTCAGCCGAGTTAGTTGATCCTTCAGCCCCTCCGCCCAATCGCTGCACACTCTGCGCTCCAAACTCCCTTTCACGGTTTTTGTGATTACTTTGATTACAAACGATGTCCGTCACTTTTAATAGACGGTTGACTGCCTCCACGTTGGAGCATTCCAGGTGGATTGTTTCTGAAGCTGCTCTTTAATCCATTTTTAATCCAATGAGAGTTGCAGCCAGATTAGCTGAGATGAAACACCCGCAGTTCACATGAAGTTTGAAAACTTCGCTCTTATGATGTGATTTTTAGCCTTTTTGCTTGAAGTTGAAAGCGTTGTCACAGTTTGCTGTTGTTTTAAGATGACAGTCTCTTAACGCCGAATGATCCTCCTTTAATAAAGGAAGGGGCCAATTTTTACGGGTTTATTGGTGTTTTATGACACCTGGAGTTGAGATTAACAGCTGGGAAATTGACACCGTCTTATCAGTGGTGTCTCCGTTGAATACAGGCAAAAATATATCTGACAGCTGCCACAGTCTTCGGGTTTATGGTTATGCCCAGGTCACTTATGTTATTTCAAACCATTTAAAATTGTGCAAGAAATCGTGGGAGCCCTCTGGGAAAACGGTCCATAAAAACCTTTTGTCTTACCCTCCACCCAATCTGAAATGAAACTCCTTTGAGACTTGAGCCGCTTTTATTTTTTTGATCATTATTTTGGCATCAAATTAAGTATCTATAAAAAGAAGCGCACAAATAATGTTCTACATAAATTGGAAGCGAGTGTGTATTGGAGAATGTTCCAGACTAGTAAAATATGAAAATGTGTTTCCTTTTCTTGACGATCACCCATCATTGGGTATTCCAGTATTTACTGCTGTGACTTTTGAAGTCTCCAAAACTTTTCTTTAGAGAAACTGAAACTCTTAAGCAGACATTTCTTCCTTTTGGACAACATTTCCACCAACATTGTTAGCAAGGATTCAGATTTAAGTGCTGCGAGTGTTGCTTGCGCGATGCTAGGTTAAAGAGTCAAGAATTCCTCCAAAGCGATTGAAACTCTGGTTTTCATTGCCAATGTTTACCCTTTTCTTTCAGGCATTACCTTTTCCAGCTTTCATTGGAAGCGTCATGGAAACAGACCAAACGAGACAGATGTGGAAAAGCGTATTAAAAACAGCTCCACTTATTGTGTTTACCAGCACAGAAAGCAACGTTGTGCACTCTCAAAGTGAACCTCTCCATCAATTTTTTTTCTTCTTAATGATCCCAATTTTTATTGATTTTTTTTTTCCCAGTCTGCTTGGATGCACAAAAATCAACTTCTCTTTAACAAAAACATTCTTAAAAATATGTTTGTTTCTTGATTAGAAGTGCAAACAAATCTAGAACATCAGTTTTCCTAAATATCCTTGTTGGTGTTGATGGGGAAAAAAATCTTAAATTCACTCATGTTCTTTTTTTTAAAGATTTTGTTGGCTCTAGTGGCCTTTATTTGAAAGTTGTTAGACAGGAAAGAGATGGGGAAGACATGTGGCAAATGTCGCCAGGCCGGGAATCGAACCTGCGACCACCGGCACCAGGACTAAGGCCTCAATACCTGGGTCGTGCTTTGCCCCTGCGCCACCACAGCACCCTAAATTCACTAATGTTCTTTATCTGGAAAGACTCTTTGCCATCTAATCCAAAACATTATTACTTCTCCCAATCAGAGGAAAAATGTTGGTCAAATCAAAAGATAAAGTTGTTATTCTTTAGTGGACGGTGCCTTTAAATTTGCAAATATGAGATCTAATTTGTGATCTTTCTCCCTTTAACTGCCTAACAGAGAGCGGCCTTAAGTCTGCCTCTTCCTCCTTCCCTGCGCTGGTTCTGGTTTTGAGGAGAAAGTTGATCCTTCCCCCTGGCCCCCTTTTCCTGCTGGGATTAAGGGCCTGTCAGACATATGTGATCCAGGAAATACCTTTACTAGGCCCAAGTGGGGTCACCATAGCAACTGGCACTAGAACCTGCCACTGCAGGCCCCGCTCTTACTCGCTCCTGTGCACATGCTCACTGGCCTGCTCTCCCTGTTCCCTCTTCCTCTGTATTGTTTGAAGTCCTTTGTTGTCATGGTGGGAGGGATTAGTCTGGCTTGCGGATGTTTTCCTCATGTTTTTTTTTTCATTCTTTCTCTGTATACATGTGCTCTCTGGTTTTGATCAGGAGGAGACGTGTTCAAGAAGAATCACACAATGTACTTTGGAAATGGCTCAGAGTAATCTCATGCTGGGGGATTGTTTACGACTATGGTATTTGATTATCTAATTCGATTTTTGGGATGATGGTAAAGGGGCCGTGTTGGTAATGGGCAAAAAGAAAGGCTGTGCTTTAGTGCCGCCTTAAGGGGGGCGCGGGGGGGGCATAGCTGAGTGAAACAGGAGGGAAGTGAGATTCGACCCACAAATTGTTGCTAGTTGGGTTTTTTTTTGTTTGACTTATTTCACCAAATTGTTCAATATGATAACTAATGTCTAGAAGTGGTTTTATTCAAAGTATTTGGGCAAAGAAGTGCAATCCTAAGTCAAGAATTGTCAGCGATGCTCTTTTTACCTTTTGTTACAAGACAAACAACACGGCCGTGATGGACAGTGTGTCAGTGTAATTGGTTTATCCCTCTTCCTAGCGGCCTGCTTAGTCATTTAGAACAACTGGGGCTCAGGTGTCTCTCTTCGTGACATCTCTCCTCCTTTCTTTCCCATAATTGAATTTCTCCTCTCTTTCTCAGGGACCTCCTTTTTTTTCTCCCTCCTTCTGATATGGAGACTTGACGAACTTGAGATGCAATTTAATTATGAGGACAGGCTATAAAGAAGTGGTAAATAGACACAAAGACAGTATTTTGTTTGAAACCTATCAGTGGCAATAAAGTGTTGTTTTTCTGTAGTTCAAAGTTGAACACACACCATGTTCAACGTGTTTGACGTTCTTCTGCGGGCGATTCATGCGATCTTGATCAGCGTAGCTGGTAACCAAGCTGTGCTTCCTGTGCAGTCTCTGTGGAGGCTGAGCTGTTCACCCTGTATCCCGGGAAGCGCCTGGATCTGAGCTGCTCTCCCAAGGACTCGCCCCACACCGTCAACTGGACAAAGGACCACGTCGTCGTCGTGGACGGAGAACACACGCGCATCCGCAACGGTCAGCTGGAGATCGAGGCGGTGGAGCCCACCGACTCTGGCTTGTACACGTGCACCACCTTTGGCAACCACAGCGTCTACTTTAATGTCACAGGTACAAGATGGAAGTTTTTGGTGTTTACAAAAGGGGAGAATGTTCTATATTATCCCTATTTAGGCGCGTTGAAAACCTCAATGACTGTAGATGCAGTCCTAGACTGAAAGTGTTTTACTTGTTAATTTGATTTAATGGTGCTCCTCTTCCTTTGTACCTCAACATAAACTGGGATTAATAAAATTTTAGATGTCATCTGTGACTTTATTTTATATCCGGCAAAGCTGCGTTGCGTATTAATCGATTCCCTCTCTTCTGTAGTTGATGCTTCGGCCTCATCCGAGGATGACGAGGAGGAGGAAGAGTCTTCATCGGAGGAAAATAAACTGTTGACCAGCGAGAAGCTGATGCGTAAGTGACTGTATATATTTGGTGGAAGACTGACTCACCCAAAACGAGCTCCTGAGTAACGGTTACAGTCACGTTGCAGGCATGTCATTAGAGCGGAGCACATTTGGGTGAATGATTTCACTCTGAATCAGAGGATCTTTGCTGCCTCAATGACAGCTTTTATGTGATTAATATGCCTGTGGCGATTAATCGCGGTTAACCGCAGATGTCCCTCACTTTGTCACCAGCGCAGCAAAGACACTGTGGCGTCCTCATCTGGTTGCTACCGTCCACTCAGCCCACTAAGAATCTGGCAGCTGCCAAGTATGGGAAGAGTGCTGACCTGAAGTCTGTTCTCTCCCTCTCCTTTCCTCTCTCCCTCATATCCCAATGAAATTTAAACATCACAGTTTTGTCTTACAGACTGTTTCCCTTCAGGTTTTTTGTTTTTATTGGTGGATTGGTATGAGAGGTAGAGTTGTCAGAAATCTAATGGTAAATGGTCCAAAATTCCTTGTCAGAATGAAGTACGATGGCGCTGAGATGTCAATCAGATCTCAATAGGAAATCTTTGATGGAGAAAGTTGCTTTTCATCCAGTGGCAGTTTGAACATGAACGTTTTGATGGTATAGAATCACATTTATTCCTGCAAGTTAAACGGTTTGTGCATCTAAAGCATGCAGCTCTCGAGAGCTGAAAGCGCCGGCACTGAAGTCGACGTATTGGGGAAAATAAGATCCACAGATTACCCCACCGGTCAGAAATACCCAGTGCTTCTTGAGACGCAAACTACTACCAGTTTTATTGTAGGGTGTAAAATATCTCATCTGCAAAGAATCCTCAGTGTTAGTTACAGGCCTGTTTTTGTGTGTACACATTGATCTTTCCTAATTTAAACATTTCCTCCTTTGTTTTTTTTTTTTGTTTTGTTTTTTTTTACTGCCGTGCAAATTGAAAAAAAAAATGTTTCTTTTTATGTTAATTAGCAATGGCACCACAATGGGCTCATCCAGAGAAGATGGAGAAAAAGCTTCACGCCGTTCCAGCCAGTAAGACGGTGAAGTTTCGATGCCAGGCCAGTGGCAACCCGTCTCCCACCCTGAAATGGTACAAGAACGGGAAGGAGTTCAAAAGGGACCATCGCATCGGAGGCTTCAAGGTTAATCATTTTTCAATATGTTCTTAAGCGCTTCCCGCAGACTCTCGAACATCGCTCTGTCGAACCACCAAAAGTGAGGATGTGTCTGTAATGCCATCTCCACATCTGATCACAACCCCCCTTCCCTGGAGTAAGAAACGCTTTCCGAGAGCCAACAGCAGTGGCAAGTTTCACTGTTGACCCGAGAAACAATGCAAGCCGAAACCCAATGCCCCAAAAAAGGAATGCTGTGACATAGTTATACCTCCAGGTGGGCAATTCTAGCCGTCCGTCTGGGTGAAGAATAGCACTGGCTGTCCTCATTCCAGGTGTCGGTGATCGTCCTCTCTGTAATTACATCCATGCAGTTGTAAATTTACCAGCGTACCTTCTGTATTTAGACTCTGTGATTAGCGTTTCTGCTCGTCTCTTTGTTTACAGCCTGCCTGTATTCAAATGCAGCAGTAACTTTTGACAAACTTAATATCGTCAGGCTTCATAAAACAATTCATGCCGGTCTCTGGATTTACTCAGCGGGTGCAGCAGGTTTGATTTGTGGGTGTGATCTGGACCTCGCCGCTTTACTACTTACTGCAAACGACATCATCATTGCCTTTTTATAGACATTCCTGTTACTTATTCAACATTTCAGAACAGGACTGAGCCCTTATTTGCATACGTTTAGTTTTATTTAATCAGTGTGTTTTTGTTGCTTTTCAGCTTGTTGCATCTCAGAATAGTGATATTCATTTCTGTGTTTCACATCAAGAAATGCATTGCATAAGGAAGAAAACGACTAAAATGATCTTTTTAAGATTAGCATCATTACTCTCAGGCACATTTCTATGAATGAATGTCACTAGAAGAGACTTCTCTTTAAGTGAGTCATACACTGACTTTATGAAAACAAAAGTGAATGGAAGGAAATGAGTCACATTTTGTTACACATGAAGGTAAATGCCCTAAACAATTCGGTTGTCAAAAACCTTTTTCAGAGGACAAATTCTGCCCCACCAATCAAACTCTATAAGTCCGCCTGTAGTTATTTTTTTTTATCTTTTCACATCGTTCAACATCTTCAAACTTGTGCTAATGCTGCACATGCGATGGGCAAAAAATGAAGTTAAGATACTGCTACATAAACTGTAGTTCATTTAGCTCAGTCACAAAGGAAAAAAAAAACAAACCACTATTTATTTTAAGTAAAAACATATAGGGGCTGATTTTAGCTTTAAATCTATTTATGACCACAATCTGCTGACAACAGTGGCTGTTTCGTGCTCAAATAAGAGACGTTAAAAGTGAAAACTGCTATAAAAGAAGACATTTGTTTGCCTATATAGCATTATGATGATGGGAAAAAATACTTTATTGTAATATCCTTTAGGAAAGAACTACATAAAACAGTTGTTCATGCTCAGGTGTAGAATGGTGTTCACAGTGTAAGAAGCAATCGTCACCATCTCCCGTCATGGTGAGGGATAATCCAGTCTGGGGCCGTGCTTCCCTGCTTCCCCAGAAATCTCCATTTCCACCTGGGTCATATTTAGGAGTTTCCTCTTAGATGCCTCCCCTAAAGTCTTGAACAAACCGGCCAGCAGACCGAAACACCTGGCTGCTTCACCTCCTTTTTTTTTTTGTTTTTTGTGTTTTTGCACTTTGGGTTGTGGTGCAAAGGTCTGCGTAAGCAACCAAAGGACGTCTGCCACTCCGTCCCACTCTCTCCCTTTTATGGCATTGCTCCTATTGTTCATATCGTCTGCATGGAGACGTGCGGGAGTGATGGAATAATTTAGACCACATGTATATGAAGCCAAGCACAACACATCTGGCAGCAGGCAGCTGGACTCCTTCATCGCATTTCTTGGCTAAATGAGGGAGACTGAATGGCTGAGTCTGTGTATATGGATGTTTGATGTTGCCATTGCCTTAGAGGTTTGCTGGCTAATCACACACTACCGGTCTTGGCAGATTTATGGAAGAAAAATTATAACATGTCCTGGAAAAAGGAGCCAGACATCAATTGGTGCTAATAAGACAGGTCGGGGCACACGCATATAAAAACGTACACCTTTTCCTGTTTTTTGGGGTTTTTCTCTTTTTGGTTGTTTCTTTTTTGTTTTGTAGGACATGAATCTGAACATTTTTAAACATTTGCTGCCGTCTTGAGTAAAGCATCTCGTTTGTTATTTTAGAGTATTTTAAATAGCAATATCTCTTCTCCCTTTCTTTCAGCTTCGGGACCACGTGTGGACCATCATCATGGAGTCGGTCGTACCCTCCGATAAAGGAAACTACACCTGTGTGGTGGAAAACCAGTACGGCAGCATCAATCACACCTATCAGCTGGATGTAGTCGGTAATATCTTAATCTGTGATTTACCTCTCCTGTTGCTCGGTTCTATAAATCGATTAGCCGGTCGGACGTGCTCCCGGCAGCACAGGGACGCCGTCGCGGTTTTGATGAACTGCAGGCGTGTTTACTTGTTGAGTGATGGATGCGGGTTGAGCGGAGAAGTGATTACTCCTCATGGGCCTGCTCTCTGACTCGCTCTTACACCACTCGCCTTATAAATCAGTCCCACTTCCTCCGTTGTTGCTGTCCCTTGGGCTTCTCCCCTCCCCTCCCCTACCTCCCCATTCAGCTTAAGTGGCAGCTTAGAGCCTGATGAGCTCTTGGATTGGGTCAGTATGGAGAAAGTACAGTCACAAGAGGTTACTAAGTACCAGAGTACGTCTCTGTCACAGAGGCCTGCACAGGTGACATCCGTCTGGTTTCTTTACTACCTTAGTCGTTTTTTATTGAAGTGGAGCCGCAAGAGAGTATCATTTTATTTTGGCGTTCTTAGATGCAATCTTTGTAAGCAGTCTGGGAATTTTAAATGCGTGTAATTTAAAATAAAAACTGTAGTCGTACTCCTTGATGTTTTTGTTTCCATTTTGTCACATTAAAAAGCTTTTATTCAGATTTTAAGTGATAGAGTAAGACTTAGTAAAATCTAACTATTTGCTTAAATTTGTTAGTACTTCTCAGAACCACTTTTGTAGGTCTAGACTTTGACTCATACATATTAGGTTACACTGATTGCAGCTTTTTTTGGCCGATTAGAAAGCCTTTTTTTTTTTCTTGGTCTGAAACCTCTCTAAACATTGTGATTCATGACAAAGTCGCCGAGTAGGCAAAGGTGGAGTGACTATTATTAACTGTGCACCTGCAGATGTGATGTGGTGGGTGGGTTACAGTTGAAACCAGATTTCTACAAACACCAAATAAAGACACATTTTATTTTTTCTCTCAATGTTTGATGTCAAATCTGACCAAACGTTTCTTGTTTTAGCTTAATTAGAATTGCCAAAATTATTTCTATTTGCTAAATGCCAGAAACATAGCAAGAAAAATTTTTAGAGGTAATTTTTGTAACTTTCCTCATATTCAACAGTTTACAGTATCGTTTATAATGTCTGATGGGAATTAGATGTTGAGGATATTCTTCCACAAGTTTCTCACAATACTTTGCTGGAGTACATATGCATGCCACACTTTTCTGTTTTTCATTTGTAAAGCATTTTTAAAACCATCATTGGGTTATTTTTCTTCCACTTTAAATTGTCCATCACGTAGAAAATAAATATAGTGAAGCGTGATCTCTGTAAGATGAGATTATGTACGTCTGTGAACCTTTGCTTCAGTTGGATTTTGCCTTTTCCAGTTTTCTACTCCTGTGTGATTTTCTCGTATTTGGTAGTCAGTGTATTCTACATAAGCATTTATTTTCCTTTAATAAATGCTTATTTACTGACTGTCTGTGCCTCACTGTGTGCCAAAAGTTAATACTCAGATTCCTGTGCCCCTCTGCCGTGTCGCAGAACGCTCCCCCCACAGGCCGATCCTGCAGGCCGGCTTGCCGGCCAATCGCACTGCAGTGGTGGGCAGCGATGTGGAGTTCGAGTGCAAAGTGTTCAGCGACCCCCAGCCTCACATTCAGTGGCTGAAACACATCGAGGTCAACGGAAGCCGCGTTGGACCCGACGGTTTGCCCTTCGTTCGTATCCTGAAGGTAGGAACCAAGTAGGCTTTTTATTATTTAAATTTTTTTTCCCATAAAAATATTTTGTAGTTCATTTTGTAAATGCAAAACAAACCGTATTTGTTTTGCATTTACACATTTTTATGATGGACACAGGGTTCCTATACTGTTTCTGAAAGTATGAAATCGGACTATTTTTAAAGTGTAGATGAGCTTGGAGAAAGAAAAAGCAAGTTACCAAAAATATTAGTATTTCCAGGTTTAATTTACTCCCCCACCATCTAAAAGTCATCAGCTAATCCATTATTTTTTTCCATCTATCTGTTAATCTATTTTTCCATCTGTTTGTAGAGCTATCCATCATTTGCTCAAAATGTATTATTGTGCCCATTCTTTTGTCTGTCCATCCATCTGTGTCCGTCCTTCTTTCCCTCCAGCTACGCCCTCCGCTGTAGAGATATTGACCATGACTGTTGTGAAAGAGTCCTGTAGTAAAGTCTGTTTTTCTAAAGTGTCAAAATAGACTTAAAGGGAACGAATTGTCTGGAAACGCTGCAAAAATGCAAAATCTTACCAAGCATTTTTGATCTAGTTTCTTATTCAAATATCTTAGTAAACTTGAAATGAGACAAAACTAAGTTATTTGCACAATAGTTGGTGGTTTTGCAGCAAAAGTATTGAACTTTGAACAATGTGTAGGAACCCTGTGGACAATTGTTCAGCAGCCAAGAACTGCCTATGAAATAAGTATTTGTTTGATTAGCTCATGTCTGAAGTGATTCTTGCTGCGCTGTGCGGCGGTCAGTATTGTTGACCGTTTTTGTTTTCTTGTGCTGCACCTGACCTGTTTCTGTTTCTAGCATTCGGGAGTCAATAGCTCGGACGCTCAGATGCTCACCCTCTACAATGTGACTGAGGAGGAGGGCGGAGAGTATATATGTAAAGTGTCCAATTATATAGGAGAAGCCAATCAGTCGGCATGGCTGACTGTCATCAAATATGACTCCTCAGGTAACCACCATGCAGCAGCACAGGGACAACACACGGGAGGCGTCTCTAGGACCACCTGGAAAAACTTAGGACCTGAGACAAGCTCAGCTGTTTCTCTCCTCCCTCCATCCGTTCTGCCAGCCCCCCCCTCTCTCTCTCCTCAGTGATCCTGACTGTAAATGACTATGGAAAATTCCCAGCAGAACAGTTGAAAATGTTTAGTCTCAGGTTGATGTCGGACCCACTCTCATTTCTGCCTCATGCCTGTGCGGTGCCCTCTTAATAAGGACCTCTCCTGCCTTCTTCTATTACTCCTGCTCCCTTGCCCTTCAAAGTCCTCTTTACACGGCTCACAAACTTTCTCTCACTCTGTCTCTTTCTCTCTCTCTCCCCCTCTCTGTCTGCGTATGTTTTTTCTTCCCCTAATTGTGACCCTTTGCTTATCTGTTTCCATGCCTCCCAATTGTCTGTTTTGAGCCCTGTTCTGCTGCGGAGTCTTCCATGCCCATCTCTTGCATGCAGAGATGAGACGGAGGTATTTTAAGTGGTGATGGTGTGGCCCAAAGCCAGGTTCAGCAGTGCAGACTCGGCCTAACAACCTTTTTCCACTAACAGATACTGGAGGGCTCTTCCTGACAGAGCCCCCTGTTGGGTCTCTGGGTGTGTCACCTTGCTGGTAGATGGTCTTGTGTTGAGGAGGAGAACGCTTCTCTCCTCTATTTTTATTTTTCCCTTCAGAATCCTAAACTCATGGTCCCTTTTCCCCTCTTGGGCCTTGCTGGGTCTACTTCCTTTATTTTCTAGACTGCTGGCGTTAACACCACGGACAAGGAAATGGAAGTCCTTCAACTGAGAAATGTCTCTTTTGATGACGCTGGGGAGTATACGTGCTTGGCGGGCAATTCTATCGGGTTCTCTCATAACTCCGCATGGTTGACAGTCTTGGAAGGTATCTGTGGTTCTGTCTCTCTCTCTCTTTCTTACACTTTTTTTTTTTTTTATCGCTTTAAAATTTTTCCGCCTGGCTGTCCTCCTTCACGTTTGCCCGAATCGAGTCTTGTCTGACGACGATTCCAGTGACAAATGTGATAGGAAGCCGGAGCCTCTCTTTGAGCTCAGCATGACTCCAGCTCCATCTTAACTCTTAAGATGGGGCGGAGCACGAGAGGCATGCTCTGCCGTCTCTTCTGTTTGGGGAAAATCTGCACACGCCAAACAGCCCAAGAGGTGTTGCAAAAGTAGCAATACTGTTAAAGGGTGAGATGTCGCCAAGAATTACACTTAATAGTTTATAGTAGGGCTTGTTTGGCAGCTATGGTCAGATTTCACTTTGAACTCTCTTTCTTTCTGCTACTTAACGGGTGTTTGCATTTAAATTTGTATCAGGCTGATTTTCCTTGACAAGCGCTTCAAATGACATGTATTGCTGAGGTCATTTCCTGCTGTGAGCACAGTGGCTGGCTTTGATAATTGGCTCGCTGCAAAGGATGAGTCTCATTCCTCAGGATGTTGGAATAGGCCCTCCTCCAATTATCAAGCTGCTTGTCAGTCAGCCTCCTCACAGGTGTAACTCATTTGTGTTGCTGGTGTTGGTTAGCGGTGTAATGGTTGCACTTCAGTCAGTATATTTTGTTTGAGTTGCACATCTCAACATGGGGCCATTACATTGCAAACGTATCGGTAATCTCCCCTTTACAGACCACACCGATGTTGGATAAAAAGATTAAAGAACGTTTTTCTCTCCTTCATGCTGTTGGCACGTGAGAGCAGTTGTTATAAATAAAGGTTTTTCCGATTCAAAGTGAAAACAGAATTATTGCAGATTTAATATTTTAAACAATTTAAAGAAATTTGTATTCACAATTAGCATAGTGCACAAACCCGTCACTACCAAGACAGTCTGTGTTTCTTTGAAAATGTAGACCTGAGCTCTTGGACAAAACAAAAAACTTTCAAAATTAAACATCTTCCATCACAGATGATGAAAACTAGGACCACAACTAATTATTACTTTAGTAATTGGGATGGATCTATTGATTAATTGAAATTAAAAAAGGATCCTGCAGATTTTTTATTTAACCACTTGAGCCTTTTTTTTTAATATATTACACATTGCATTAAAATGTGCAAATAAACAAATTTCTTTAAGTAAGAAAAAAAAACATTACCAAAAAGCAATAACATTAATCTAGTGTAAACTTGATCATTTGTAGCAAAGTACGCATCTGCATCTAAAAACAATCCGAACATCAAAATGGGAAAAGTTCAGGCTTTCTACTTGACTTAACATCTATGCAGTGTAAAGTTAATCTGCTTATATTTTGGATTATCAGAAGCTCTGATTGTGTCCTTTTATACAATTAATAATTTCAGCACAATACACAGACAGTTTTGATTGCGGGAGTTTTGCAAACAGGATTCTGATAACTTTCATAGGATAGTCTTGGTTGCTGGTATGTCGATATTTCCAGGTGTAAGATGAGTTACCTTTTTCGGATGCTGTATGTGTAGTTTATGGTTTGGGGTTTAATTCAACGTAAGTGATTTATTTTATTTATTGGACCAAATTTCTGTTTCCAGATGCTGCAATACAAGAAAAAAAAGACCACAGCCTGTTTTAACCTACTGTTATAAACTGTAACCTACAATTCAATTGTCTTTAAACTTGGCTAACTATAACCAGATGGTGAACTTGCAGCAGGGCCATTGTGAAAACCACAGACCACGCACTTTTTTAATTGCTTATCATAAGAGCTTTGGATCTTCCTTTTGCAACTTGTGTGTCAGTCAGAATTAACTTGCACTTAATTAATCGTTCAGCAACCCTTTGCCTGGATGTCTTGGAGATTTGTTCTTGTATGCAGCACTTGCACTAGTCTGCAAAATGTCAACGGCAAAAGTTGGGAGAAAACACCGGTCAGTTGTTTGTTCAGCAGTAACTGAATACCTTTTTGTAAATAGTGTTTTATGTTGAGTATTCATCACCAAATTGATTTTTACATCATCACAATACTATATATAACTAAGTATGCAAAAACTAAAACTACTGCAACTAATAAAAACTAGCAAATACACTATAAAAACTAATTAAATCTGACTTGGATAAACAAAAAGCTTCTAAAAAATTGTTGTTTGACAAAAAAGCTTAAAACGGCTGCTGATCAGAGCATAAATACCACCTTCTTACATAACTGAATATGTTTACCTACAGAAATTTCCACAGCCTAGGAAATTTCTAGGCTTTGTTTGGTGAGACACTTCCTCCTGGTGTCCTTTCACAAGCTGGACAGGTTTTGAATGCATGACTCAGGGTTACTTTAATTATGTAAATCCTGCATCCCGACGCTTTAGGTTTGGCTCTGACTGCAGCTACAATGTCATCCAAATCTCGACCTGGTCGCTGTAAAAAGCAAATCCCTCAAAAAACAACAACCAAGAAATGAGCCTAAGTTTTTAACCCCTTGCATTCTCAATGGCTCTGGCCTCAAAATAATAGAGCTTTACAACAGAGTGAAATAACAGTAACTGAAATGTATTATTCTATTAAATCTTATTTCATTTTTAAGAGTTTATGATCATCGGTAGAACAAAACATTAACAAAAACTGCTTTCGCAGCCGCTCCGAATTTGTGACTGCTTCTCAAACTGAATTATTACTGTTGTTTGTTGTTGTTTGTTTTGTTGGATGAAAAGTGCAACCTATTACACCCTTTCTACTGGTATGAATAAATGTTGGTGCTTTTTATCAAGTGGGAGGAAAAAAACAAGATCTGAATTTGATGGGTTTATTTTTTTGATCTGAATATAATTTTTCTGTAATTTACCTTTAGTGTATTGTGTGACGAGCATTAAGTTACCAGAACCAACACACAACTCAGTTAAGATTGAAGCATGGAAATCAATTGGATGTCATTTAATTGAAGCCGAACACAAACGTCACAATGCTTGTTGAGTTATATGTAAAATGAGACGTGGACTATGAAGTAAACGTAATAGTTCAGAATGTAATGAACATGTTTAAAAGTCAGATCCTTGGAACTGTGAGCTTTCATGGGCAAATTGCCTCAAGAAGCAGCTGAACTTTATATGTACGTTTCTATGCAGTTCACCTTGTTATTCTGTGTGATTAAACCAGTACAAAGTGCAGTGTGGTGGGAAGGTGGAAGGAAAGAATGCATTTGTTTCATCTTCTTTTTTTACATTAAAAGGTGTGTTGTGGATTTGTATTCAACTCCTTTTTATTTTGATACTCCTAAATGAATTGGCTAATCTAGCCCTCGTGTGTGTAATTTATTCCCAATACACAGCCAGCTTAAACATCATCGTCAAGGTTAATTTATAAAACTATTTTCCTGATGTTTTTAGCTTAACATATCAGATCTTTATCTTTTTTTGTTGTTGTTTCAAAGATCACTTTTGCGGTTTGTCACAAGCCATGTAAAAATATGGAGAAATTTACTTTGTTTAACTTTGGCTTGATTTGTTTTGGAAAACAAACCAACACATGATGTGTTCATTTTAAACTGCAACTGAATTAAATAATCAAAAAAGAAAAAAATTAGTGGTGGATATTGGCACAAACTGTGTCGCGCTTTACAGGTTTTTGTCTCTAAAACGTGTTTGAGAACCTCGCATCCTTTTCCTTCCACTTCACAAATATGCTCTGTTTTGTGTTTATTGTTTGAGAAAATGTGTGAAAAGTGTTTTTGCAAGATCAAAACAATCGCTTTTCTATTTTAATCGCAGTTGCCAGAACTCTGAGAATGAACATCTGAAGAATATGATTATAGTTTGATTGGAAAGAGCAAAATGTGCCGAATTTCTGTCCCGTGCAGTTCAAAGAGTCTGACTTTTAAGCATTGTACGACATTGCTGATTTATTTATTTTTTTGCATATACGTGTGTAACAGCATTGGTCATTCCTTGCTGTGAGCTCCTGCTGTCCTGATTCGTACCTCTAGCTGATTCATGACAGCTGACCCTGCTTCTCCCCGCTCCTCTGTCACGCCGCTCCACGTCTAGCTGTCACGCCGTACCCCCCGTCTAGCAACACCTACTTGGAGGTGGTGATCTACTGTGTGGGCTTCTTTCTGATCGCCATCATGATCACCATCGTGATCATCCTCAAGATTCGGGCTTCCTCAAAGAAGAGCGACTTCAACAGCCAGCTGGCCGTCCACAAGCTGGCCAAAAGCATCCCTCTGCGCAGACAGGTAACAGAAAGTAGATAGGGGGTTTGCCACATTTACACTCCTTCATCTTTCCTTCTGGCAGTGGCTTATTCTGCCTTATGAACTCAAATCTTTTCATTACATTTAGCTAAACTGCACATTTCCAAACGCATCGACTCTTTATGTGCGTTTTAGGTCTGACTTCAGGTACGTACAGGAAGACTGCTGAGATTTATTTTTCTTCTTTTTACTTTTTTGTTACAGTAATTGCACCAGGGGTTAGTAGTGGCTTCATGAACGCCTCACACCTGTGTGCGTTCCACTTTGAGAGGAGTAATGTCCCCCTTCTTTCCCTTAGGTGTCTGTGGACTCGAGCTCCTCTATCCACTCTGGAGTGATGTTGGTTCGTCCTTCCCGCCTCTCCTCCAGCGGCACGCCGATGCTGACAGGAGTGTCTGAATACGAGCTGCCGCAGGATCCCCGCTGGGAGATCCCCAGAGACAAGTAGGTCTTTGTTCGGCTCTGAATTCGTGGTGGCTCCCGTCTGTCCAGTCGATGCTCGATGCTTCCGTCGACGCTGCCTGCCGCACACGTTCTAACTATTGGTGAATCCGTCGTCTCGCCAACTGAGCTGGAGATTGTCATTCGCGCTTTCATGCATGGGGAGTTGCGACAGAATTTGTGCATATTTGAATAAGGAGATTTACCGTCTCCGGTCAGGATAAAATGGCTCTCAGCAAACACAAGACAGAGAACATTTTACATCAGTTATAGCCTCTTAAATCTTGATATATTCTCATTGTTTTCTGAGATCATCTGGTCAGAGCCAAAGACTCTTGTTTAGACCAGAGGAAACAAATCTAGCCTGATTCTGTTATCCTTCCTCCACTTTTGTATTGTCTTGAAACTTTTTGACTTTTTATTTTTTTTATATATAGCAGCATCTAGAACCAATGTTGGATTAGACATTGCATGGTTGAAAAATTATTCCCTGCATCGCTGGAATGGCTTTTTGCTCTTAGATTTCTTTTCTCTTAGTTTCTGACAGTTATGATACGTAGCTGTGGCAACAAGGTGTTCATTTTCCAACTGAGAGCAGCTGATTAGCATCTCAAAAGCTCAGATAATACCTGAACCACGACCCGAAATCCCAGAGGAGTCGGAAAAGAGACTTTGTTGCAGAGCAGGACTGAATAGCAGAGAGAAGCAGGAAGTTCAAAACATCTCTTCTATCAATAGTAACAAAGATCACATCCACAACTTCATCATCTTTTTTGTCCTGCTTCCTGGCCAAATAGCCAGACGGAGATTTAAAGAGTCACGGCAAAAGCAAACAAGGTGGATTAGCGGTGCTGATGGTGTCATCCGGGGGAAGTTGGCCTGCTGTTAGCATGTCATGAGACTGAAATATAGCAACAGTGTCTTCAGTCAGAGGCTTCTACACGTTCTCTGAAACACCCACTGCTGTCAGAGAGAGCAGATACTTTGATATGAGTTCCCACCACATTTAATTTCCTTTTGGGATAAATATAGTATTGTTGAGTTGAATAGAATTCGTTTTCATTGACGTACAGACATCTTCTTCTTTACTTTACGTTGTTTTATGTGTGGTTTGTTTTTAGCGCCGCTTTCAAGTTTCTTTCTTGAGGCAATTTATTTTCAAAAGTGCTTGTTAACTTTTTATTTTTGCAGCTTCTGTGAAGCACTTTGTGGTTTTTCACCTGTAAAAGTGCAACATAAATAATCTTTACTCACTTTAGCAGCTGAACGCTGCTGCTTCGTTTGAAATTCCCCGACGATCCGCTCTCCTCTTAGCAGACTTGTTCTCGGGAAGCCGCTGGGTGAAGGCTGCTTCGGTCAGGTGATGATGGGGGAGGTTCTGGGTCTGGACAAGGAGAAGCCAAACCGTGTGACCAAGGTTGCGGTGAAAATGTTGAAATGTAAGTAATTTAGCTGAAGAGTTAATCTGCTGCAAACTTTCTAAGCTCTCTGGCAATGTTTTGTGATTTACAAAAATAAGTTGGGTAATGTATATCTTGCAGAAAGGGAAGTTTTTAGGGTGTAAAGAAAAAATGGGCACAAAGGGGCGATCTCCGGACTTCAGGGACATTAAAAAAAAACTTGAATGAGAAAGATCTCCCACTGGATCTCTGCCATGGAGCAAATGGGAGAGCAGAGTGAAAATTTACGAGATCCCTCGCCATCCCGTACAAAATGGTGTTCATTACAAAACACAGAGGAGTGAGGATGGAGGGAAAGTAGCATTTATTGTCTTGTGCTTTAAGCGCTTCTCCCCAAGGAGAGTCTACAAACAACAAACTGCACTCCGTTACTAAACAGCTGCAGTGACGGTGTTTATATCCAGCAAGGTCACAACCAGGAAGCCTTTCTTTTGCCTTTTCACCAGCAGGATGGGCACTAATTACACTAACATGACTACTTTTAAATTGTTTCTTTCACCCCGTGCAGCTGATGCTACAGAGAAAGATCTGTCAGACCTGATTTCAGAGATGGAGATGATGAAGATCATCGGGAAGCACAAGAACATCATTAATCTGCTGGGAGCCTGCACACAGGACGGTAGGAGACAAGACGAGCCGGGGGCTGATACTGACCTGCTCCGCTCGGCACCCACGTGCACACACACGGTTGTTCCCCCAGACAAGAGTGCTGCTGTAAGCCTCTCATTGGGAAGTGTGTAGAAAAGCATGTATAAATGATTCTGACACCAGCTTCCGAGCTCTCAGCTTGATTCAACTGTGGCTGCTGTCATTTCTCTACAGTTGCTCGTGCTTAAAGAAAAACCCTGAACTGCAATGACCCTAAAAATTGCTCACATTTCAAATTAAAAGTCTTCAGTAAATTGCAGCTTGCTAATCCATACTGACGCAATTTTATTTATGACTTTTGGCAACAGCGGCTGGTTATGTTCTACTTGCATTTAACTTGGATATATTAAAGTAATTGATTGAACATGTTTGTGCTTCCACATTCTGCAGCCAGTGCTTTTTATTTTCTCAGTTGTGGTCTTGGCTTTACCTGCTGGACTTTTAAACTTGACTGGGAAGTGCTCTTTGAGCAGAATATTATCCTTTTTCAGCTGACAAAAGGCGGATTTTGTAATGATCTTTATGTGTCTTTGAAGGCCCAGGTCTGAGTTAATCACTGTAGCCAGATTTCGGGACTAATCCGTAATTTCTTGCTGTAACTATCAAAGCTGTTGGTCACATTTTCGTAAGCCACCTTTGAAAATCTCTGGTTACTTTGGCCCATTTTGTTTCTCATTGAAAGGATTTCAACCTGCAGAAACGCTTTGATGAAGTAATTTATCAGACTATGATAAAATAAAAAGTTTTAAAGTCTTGTTGTCCACTGATAGCAGTGACTGGCTAACTTCCTATTTTTAATTTTTTTTTTTTTTTTTTAATACATGCGTACTTACGTACGTACATGCGTTGTTCTCACACTGCACTGTGTTCTGCGTCCTGATTGGCTAAGCAGTCTCCATGCTTCTTCTACCTGTTTGCCAATAATGTTACGGTATTTAAATATACGTAACCCAACTTGGCCATTCAGGAGATAAAAACTGAAACTTTGAATGCCTGCTGTGAAAAAGCTTTGGCCAGATGCAACGCAAAACCCGACGGGAGGCTCGCTTGACGAGATCCATCGCTATGGAGACGGCTTTAATGACACAGATGACATTAATGCCCTGATTGATGCACACACACATCCGCTGGCCTGAAGACAGGTTTTGTTCTTTGGTTTCAATGTACAGTATTTCATTATGCTGTATGATAATTGTAAAAAAAATAAAGGTAACTACTTCACGGATTTTGCTTTTCACGGGTTCTTTTTGGAACCCCAGCGAAAAACCAGGGTTCACTGTATATTAAACATCTATTAATAAGTATTGTCTGTTTCTAGGTCCGTTGTATGTCATAGTTGAATATGCGTCCAAGGGCAACCTTAGGGAGTACTTACGAGCACGGCGCCCCCCGGGGATGGAGTACTGTTACAATCCAGACCAGGTCCCAGTGGAGACCATGTCCATCAAAGACCTGGTGTCCTGTGCGTACCAAGTGGCTCGAGGCATGGAGTACTTGGCCTCCAAAAAGGTAACCAGTAGCAGTGTGCAGCTTGCTTTAGATGGTGATGTTCTAACCGTCAAATCTTTCTCCCATCCAACATTCATCCCGTGACTTGAGCGCTGATAAGATCCGTCTTTATGCTTTTAGTGCATCCACAGAGACCTGGCAGCTCGCAATGTGTTGGTGACCGAGGACAACGTGATGAAAATCGCCGACTTCGGTCTCGCAAGAGATATCCACCACATCGATTACTATAAGAAGACCACCAATGTGAGTTTTGTCAAAGTTTTAATATGAAACAAGGCAATTATTTTAGTTTCATTCTGAGACGGCGTAGCAACATCCCCGCCTTTTCCACAGGGTCGCTTACCGGTGAAGTGGATGGCTCCCGAGGCTCTGTTCGACCGGATATACACACACCAAAGTGATGTGTGAGTGTCACTCCTCACTTCCCCGATTCCGCCTTGTACGAAGAAGACCTCTATAAAACGCGCCTCTCTGTGGTTTTTCTCTCCAGCTGGTCGTTTGGGGTTCTGCTGTGGGAGATCTTCACCCTGGGAGGCTCTCCCTACCCCGGTGTACCAGTGGAGGAGTTGTTCAAGCTGCTGAAGGAAGGTCACCGGATGGACAAGCCTTCGACATGCACTCATGAGCTGTAAGGAAGCAACGCTGCACTCTTCTGTTGGTTTTACAGTTTCAGCGGTGATGAAAGCAACACATCGGGACGACGTAACCAGGCCAGAATCAAACGCTGCCATTCACGTTTCTCACATTTCCAACCGCAATCTTCAATGCACTGTATTAGGATTGTGATGAACCGAGAAGAACAAGTGGCGCATAAAGTAGAGGTGGAAGCACAAGTGATTCGTGCTTTTTGACGCGTTTTAAACCAGTCGTCGTCAACAGGTTCTCAGTGGTATTGCTGTCTGGACGTTAAGCCCATTCTAACACACATTAATATGTTTTATCAAGCATCACTCCATCTTGGCTCTAGTGAGTCTTCACCTTCATCTTAATTCATTTGCTTCTAAAGAGCAAAATTTGGTATTTAGCTTGATTCATCCTATCTACTCTGACCAGCTTCTTCTATCTCTGCTGATTAAAAGACATAAAAAGTAAAATTCCCACACCACTGTGCTGGTTTGTTAAAAATTATGATTTTCCCTCCAAATGAGACTAATTTTTAATGTAATCTGACCAGAGTGCCTCTTTTTTTCCCCACGTTTGCTGTGCCCCCTTATTGGCAGCTTTTTGATTACTGTCGTCTTAGTTATACTGTAATAAACATGTCATACACGCCATTCTTCGTAATGCAGTTTGTTCACTGCTGTCTCCTAACAAACCTTTGAGGTCCTGGGTTTATGCTGAGATTAAATATGCACCATTTACCAATTTAAAGATAATTGGTCCCAGCTGATTGTGTTGTAGGGTATCGGCATAAAAGGGTTAAAAAAAAATAAAATATGCCACTCTTTTAAGATCTATATTTGTCAAACTTCCAGCTTAAAATACATGGAAGAGTTTGGCTGTAACCTGACGAAAACTTAAAGTATTTACACCTTTCAAGTCCTGTCAGATACCATGTATGTAGGTAGCAGTGTTTATGCTTCAAAATGACTGGTCACTCCAAAAATAAAATATTATTATTATTATTAAACGCTACCAACAGGCTAGTAGACGAGCGCTGACGGTACGACTCTTAGCTTAGACTCACACCTTGTTCTGTGTCCAAGTGGTTGGCATTAATATTTATATTACCCGTGTTGGTTTATAGCAGAAAAACATTCCAGGTGCTTGGCAACATTATAATGTTCCCACTTAAGTTTGAGTGATGGCCGATGAAGTAAAATGCTTAGCACGGTGCGAGCTCCAGCTGGAACATACCGTGCAGTTTTGTTGTTATATCGTCTACCTTCTGCTTTACGAGCTCCCCTCCGACCGGTTTAGCATTCCTTCGACGTGAGATTGGATCTCGGAGAATGAAGCTCGGGGTTGACGCTCGGGGAGCTTGACTGTCGGATCTTGTGATCTGTGCAGGTACATGATGATGAGGGACTGCTGGCACGCAGTGCCTTCTCAGAGACCCACATTCAAACAGCTGGTGGAGGATCTAGATCGAAGTCTGGCCATGACGTCCGACCAGGTGAGTCTGGATTCTAGAGACGCAGAAACATTTGTTGTTAGTGCGACTGTATGCAGGTATTTACAACCAACCAAACAGTAGATCAACGCAGCTATCAGTCGATAACCTGCATCCCTCGTTGGAAGAGAAGTCTCTCGATGTTTCACGGTCTTGTTGCTCCTCCCAGGTCTACCTGGAGCTCTCCGTGCCTCTGGACCAATACTCGCCCAGCTACCCGGAGACGCGGAGCTCCACCTGCTCCTCCGGCGAGGACTCCGTTTTCTCTCACGACGCCGGAGCGGAGGAGCCCTGCCTGCCCAAGTTCCCTCCCCACTCCAACGGGGCGGCCATCAAGAAACGTTGACAACTCACGCTCGCTCACAGACGCTGACGGCTCCTCGACTCCCTGCCTCATGGGGTCGGACTTCGCCCGCCGCCCCGCACACATTCCCAGAGATGAAGCTAAAATAATAAAAGTAATAATAATAAAGCGACTTTAAATCCTCTGCGAGAGCGGAGCTCGGAGACTCTGTGTTGGACCAATGGGACTGCAGATTTGCAGCTGGCGATGTCGAACGGTGATTTCTGGCAGAAAACGAATGAACTCAACGTTTCTCTTCACTTTGGGCATTCCACCGTTCGGTCAGGAGAATGGGACTGATCAGGAGTTGGGGTTTTTTCTACTTTTGTTTTTTTTTCCTCTTTCTTTTAAATTCTGCTTTTTGGACCAAATCCAGAAACGTTGCAACATCCCTCATTCACTCTCTTCTTGTAAATACAGTTAGAAAATTTAAAATATGAATATATATTTACAATGTACTCTTATTTTTATTACCATAATTGATTTATTGTCTTTTTGTACAAGAATGGTATGGTTTGATCTGTTTTCTAATATAGTCGCGGGGGGGCAGGCGTTATTACATGAGCCTATTTTAAA
The DNA here is from genome assembly GCA_902982915.1 of Phalloptychus januarius. Taxonomy (NCBI): domain Eukaryota; kingdom Metazoa; phylum Chordata; class Actinopteri; order Cyprinodontiformes; family Poeciliidae; genus Phalloptychus; species Phalloptychus januarius. The sequence goes on along the minus strand of CADWAE010000482.1, from coordinate 20,618,978 downwards.
TAATTTCTAAAGATTATGTGACCAGTTTTTGCCTTTTTAACAATTATGATTCCCCTGAATCAAAATGGAAATCATATCAATGTAAAAATAAAAGTGCGTGTCATAGCTCAACCTTGCAATACAGACTAACCCGATGCTTGTGAGGAAAGACTTGTGGAAATCTTTTTCCTTTTCTTGCTCGCGATTATGTTTATCCTCGACCGTGGCAACTGTAAATATTCCTGGTTGGTGAAAATCCAGAGCAATCTGCCTTTGTCAACACCATGCACTTCCATTGTGCCTGACTGTCATGTGATGAACTGTATTACTGTAACGTAAACGCGTTAGCAGCGGGTTACATCCGCTGCCGCCGGATGAAATCGGGGCAGGGGGAGTCGCAAAACACGTGTGTCACCGTCAAAAAGGATTACATTAAATAAAATATTATTGTTAAACAAGCCCAGCTCTCAGAGTATGAACTCCAATCTATAAAACTGGCCTATAAATATCCACATTTTCTTTTATGTTTTGGATGTCAATTATGTTTATGGATGAGAATGTTTGCCACTTCAATCTCTTTCTTTCTTTTAATTAATTTATTTTAACGTGAGTTGCTGGGGTCTGATAATGTGCTGCTGACATCAGAAGAAACGCTGCAGAGCGCGGCGACGCTCAGCCTGGCCGTAAACGTGTGATTTACGGCCGCGTTCGGTGGCTTGGCGAGTCCCGCCGCTTCTCTCCCAATCCATCAGCTGCACCAACCTTGATGCCTGACTCTGGCTTCCTGCCATTGGCTGACGCATCACCTAGATTGGCGTCTCCATGCAACGGGCGAACGGCTCTCACTTGGGTCGTTGCACCTTCAGTGCTGCTTCAAATAGTCTCTGTGGTTTTATTTTTTTAATGACTAACGCGTGGAGCTACTTTAATACAAACAAGCATCAAAGCTTTTGAGATGTGTGAATAAAACTGGAATACTGTGTGCTCAAATCAGGTCACTGCTCTTTAGTATTGTGTAAAAGAAGTCGTCATCAAATCTGGATTGCAAACTTGAATGTATTTTGTTAGGATATTACGTGATGCGCCGACGTGCATAATTGCAATAAGTGAAAAGGAAAACGGTGCTTTTGTGTACAGTGACAAATTAACAGAATCAAGTATTTCTGGTGTGCGTCGCTGCCAGATTTGCACATTGAAAGTTTTGACTTTTTCGCTTGTTCTTTGCCAGATAATCTGGACATAAATTCTGAAGACCTTCCATAGACTTTGAATTGGATTTAGGAGATGGGACTTTGATTAGGCCATTCTAGCACATGAACACCATTTTAATCTAAACCTTTCCTTTATCGTTGTAGGGCTTTAAAGGAATTTCATCCTGCTCATCTACATGTTTTGCTTCCGTGTTTAGAGAATAGCTTGCAATGGATTTAATTTAGGTGCTGCAAGTCTAAAACAAAATTCACATTTCTCATTTTTATTTGTAATATATGAAAAGAACTTGCTTGGCATTAAATCTTCCAAAAAAAATATGCGCATATTTGTATTTGTAATGTGATCAAAATATGAAATACATGAATTTTCATATACAGCCCCAAGATTGAAGTATACAAATGACCTCATTGTTTATAGGATAAATAATATCATCTCCCGGAGACGGGCGGTAATAAAGGACGGTCTGTGTGCTGTGGTTGAGGCGACGATAGAGAGTCCTGCTTAAGAATAGAAGGAGCAGGCGGGACCAGGCTTTACAGCCTGCTAATGGTGCCGAGGTTCCATTAGGTGAAGGGTGTTATCACTTTTGACAGATGGCACCGGGAGAGTTTGTTAGAGCAAAGTTTGTTGTCTGTTGCTCCAGTGTGGCAACAGTTAAATTGCTGAAGCCGGGCCTGTGATTTATGGAGTCGGTCTGAGAGATCGGCTCGGCGTCTAATTGAGAAGCTCCTAATCGCAGCGTCCAGGGAGAAACATGCTCTTTGTAATTGTGGATTCCAAATTAACTTGGGAATGCTGGCATCTCCGCCATCCAGATATCAGCCAAACCCTTGTTGACATTTGTCAGCTCATCTCGTATCTCGGTTTTCCATTCAAACGGTAAAACAGAAGTTGAAATCGACATCGTTTTTAGGATTGTTCCTCTTTTCACAGATGTCTTGTGTTTATAGCTAATCAGTGCAGGAATTCAAAACACACTTAGCGCACAGGGACTCCAGTAAACATCAACCAGTTGACTGCTGCTCTGCGCTGTACATATTTGCTGCATTGGAGAAGTTTCTCAACTTCTGGACAGTTTCACCCGCAGAAGACGACAGCAGACCTTTGTCTTCATTTAGCCGGGGGCGAGATGATCATGTCTCACTTGATTAACACTTGTACTCAAGTAAGAGTAGCGATACATCATAGTAAAATCACTCAAGTACAGTAAAAAATAAGAAAATCTTACTCCAGCAAATGTAACTAGTCACTACCCAACTCGGACAAAAATGTTCAGGTGAATAGAGAAGCCTGATGGACGTCCACCACGTGCTCTCTGCCAGCAGCGGCAGATGACACGCTCTTCCTCTCTGTCTCCTCTCGAAGAGGCGACGTGTCATCAATAATGGATCTCTTCTCGGCTTCTCGGGTGCAGGAGAAAGGCTCCTGAGAGGACGATGCTCGTAGAGGTGATTGCACTAGTTTTTTCTTTCTTCTTGCTTATTTAAGCCCACAGGAAGTTAAGAACAGCAAATGTTAGGCAACATCTCCTGGAGACGGGAGAAGTGATCATTTGCCGTATGCAGGAGAAAAGGAGAAAGGCCTTGCAGCCATGCAGTTCTTAAACTCATGGACATCACTCTGGCCAGGCTCCATCTTCAAGGTGAAGGAGACACGTCTCCTCCTCCGGCCTGCCAAGCACAGGGGAGAAAGAAAAAAAAGAAAAAGAGCTCAAGCTGTTTAGACATTAAGTGTGTGGCTAACCGCAGCAGACAGTCTTAGCTCCAGTGCACCACAGATCGGTAATTTCAGAACAGAGACGGAATTTTAATTTTCTGCTTGCTCTCTCCACCCTGGTTAACTATAGTTGGGAGGAAGCACAGCTGTTCACGCTCTGTTCTGTGGCTGCAACTTTATCTAACACTCTCAAAGATTCTGAAAGTGTTTTCCCCACAAATGCCAAAGTGTTGGTTCCAGACGTCCTCTCGGCCTCTCGAAGCAGCTTTGACAGGTCTGTGGAGACGGTTAGCGTCCCGGTGTCAGCTGCGCTCTTTGCTTGTTGATGTTTCTTTTTTACATTTTTGGCTCCACTGAGGCCCTCTGGACCCTGTTTGTGGGACGCCTGTCGGTATGACAAGTCCCTGGTGCCCGAGTTGCTCCTTGGGACAGAGATGACAGAAGGGGTGAGCCACTGGGCCATGCCCTGTCACTCACTGCTGCCTTTTCTTCCCACCACTAAAAACATAAACAAGCGCGCTCTTGCAGAAGTAGCTGATTGCCCAAACTGCAGTCTGTCGAGGCTACGCCCTGCGTTAATCGCAACGTGACATTAAGCTTTAATCATGGTATCCGTGAAGACGATTGATGCTGACCTTGTTACATAGCACAGAGGTAAGATTCAGGAAATTCAAAAGGGTTGCTAGCCTCCCCAGGAGTGGATGACCAACAAAGATCGCTCCAGGAGAAAAAGTGTGGTCTGTGAGGTCATGAGGCAACCTTGGACAGCCTCAACGCAAATAAAGGCCTCTCACGTCTGGGTTAATGTTTCTGAGTTTGTCCTCAGGAGAACGGTGAAGCAGCAAGGAAAGGACTGCCGGGGAACAATGCCGTAGTATGCTGTGCTACACTGTACTTTACTATATTTATGTGATGTTTCAGGTGCACAAGTCACTGCAGTATTTCGTCGAAGTGTCTTAATTTTCCTAAAGATTATTTACAATGTCTGAAAGGGCGGGCGTGGTTAGCTAAATGAGATGGATGAGGGTGTTTGTTTGCTGGGGAGCCAGCGGAGGGGTGGTGAGGGGTTAGCCGCATCAGCGCTGTCTGCCTAGCGAGGTGTGTGTTGGCATTCACACAAAAACTGGCGCCCGTGGGCATGGCCCCGCCCCTTTCCCACCAGATCGACTTTCTTCGGCAGAGGAATGAGACACGGACACCTCCTCCAGGCTGAGACATGTAATCTGGGCCTGTCAGGGCCTTTATCATTGAGGATCAACTGGTGTGCTGGGCCTTTCTCCACAGTCCCTATAGGCACTGGGATACCTGTGCACGCATTCCTTCGACTCATCCCTGTCCCAGGAGGCGTATCGCTTGTCTTTTTATAGCAGCTCACCTTGTTGGTGGGGGTTGGTGGAATATAGCTGGAGTACAGTTGCTCCTCAGCATTGTGCAGACCGAAAACCATACGGCAGCGACAACACGACTGTTACTTTGGAGGGCTTTCCCGCATCACCTTCGCTTATAAATGTCAGATTCTTAGGCTGCACAGTGGCGCAGTTGGTAGAGCTGTTGCCTTGCAGCAAGAAGGTTCTGGGTTCGATTCCCGGCCCCGGTCTTTCTGCATGGAGTTTGCATGTTCTCCCTGTGTATGTGTGGGTTCTCTCCGCGTACTCCGGCTTCCTCCCATGTCCAAAAACATGACTGTCAGGTTAATTGGCCTCTCCAAATTGTCCCTAGGTGTGAGCATGTTTGTTTGTCCTGTGTCTTTCTGTGTTGCCCTGCGACAGACTGGCGACCTGTCCATGGTGGACCCCGCCTCTCGCCCGGAACGTTAGCTGGGGATAGGCACCAGCACCTCATGACCCCACTAAGGGGAAAAAGGGAGTATAGAAAATGGATGGATGGATGTCAGATTCTTTATCAACAGCGACCGCCTCGCGACTTTCCTTCTGGGGTCGTCTTTGCAAAGACAGTGACAGTATGTTGATTGTGAGCAATTGCTCAGTAAGCTGTTTATAGCCCCCTGAGAGCCCTGCAACCCACCTCAGAGAGCCCTTTCTTGGGCTGGCTGTTTCAGCTTTCAGCCCCGGTGCTGTGAGTGCCCATCCGAGAGAGGGCATGAATCTAAAACAGCAATGTCGTTGTGCTCAGGACTCTAATCATATCATTTGTCCCCGAGCCATATGTCTTTGTACTCTCTGTAATTGAATTGAGCCTTGGGACGGGGTTGGCTGGCATGCTTTCTTCTGACTGTGCCGCACTTAAAGAGCGTGGCAAGGAACTAGAGTTTCCTTAAGCATAAAAAACCGAAAGCTACCCTGCTGCCTGACCTTACCCTGCAGACTCTACTGGCATTGACTACTGGCATTGACTGCTAAGCTTACTTGCCACACGGCTGCACACTAACGTTAGACTTATCGGAGATGATAGATGTGTTGGGACAAACACTTACCTTTATTGAATTCACCGTCACATGTGAGTGCATTTGATGCTCCTGACTCACCAGGTCTGACGTCAACGTGTGCTCAGATTCGGCCGACTGATTTATGAAGTTCTTTCTCTATTCGTGCTCCTGGAGATGCATGAAAATTAAGTTTTTGGATTTGCAGCCTCAGTATCACCTGAGAATCCGAGCTTTATTTTCCTATTTACTTCACCTCTGTTCAATACTTTAGTGAGGCTACACACGTAAGGCATTACTGTTTTCAGCTGCGCTGCATCTAGAGTACAGATGTGCCATAACTTGTATGTACATGTCTTTAAAATCAATGCCAAGCATCTTTGGGGAATTTCCCTGAAAAGAGCAGAGGTAAAACATTTTTTTTTCCTTCCGATTCTATTTTCCTGGATCCTGTGCTGCCCGAGGGCTAAACCATGAAAACCAAACACAAATGAAAACAGACTGACAAAGAAGACTTTTGAGGCCGCTTGGCTTCTAATCCAAGTGGGATGTGGGTTTGAAACTGAAGGGAGTTGTAGTTATATAAAGTTTAAAGGCATCCAAACAGAAACGACTCCCAATTAGGGCGGAGTGGTCTACAAGGGGGTAGGAATCTGTAGGATGAATGCCGTCCTTTTCAAACTGCAGAGGATATGAGAACGACGAGAGGCAGACAGGAAATCGTGTCATATTTGGCTGTTAATTTTGGCCAACTTTTACACGGTCATGTGTTCCTGCTGATGTTGAGCTTTGTACAGTAACTTGGCTGAACCTGACACTTTATTTATCTTCAAGGAATGCTATGGAAAAAAACACATTTAATGGAGCAGTGTTATGTGTTTTCCAGGCACATGGTGCCATTTCATAGCACAATCAAGAAACTATGTTACTATGTTGTAATTTAACACCTCTTTAAAAACTCCTGGTCTTTCTGAAACTTCGCCTTCAGGAAGTCATTGCAACATTGCTCCTCTATTAACCCATTATCAACGGTTTTACCAGCGTTGCACTGAGAAGTAGCTCCTATAATGAGCTCAGCATATCGGGTTCCACTAGGTGTTTGCTAATTGCTTCTGGCTAGTCTGAAGGAGCTGATTGTTGGAGTTGCAGGGAAGGATTTCTCTGTGAGGCAAAAGCTTGGAAATTTGGATGCTGCAGCTCTCGAAGGCGGCGCTAGGTTCACCCAGGCGTAATGCAGGGCTGAATGGTTGCCATGGGAGACCAAGACATTTCTCAAAAATGTATAAAATAATCAAGACAACATTCTAGGTATGTTTTTGACAAGGGAATGATATAAAGCTCCTTTAAAAGGCACAAATCAAGCCTGATTTCTTAAATGTTGATTATTCCTAATCTATTTCAACTTGAGCTTCAACTGGAGCGCGAGATGGCTGAAACTTTGAAATAGTATCCCAAACTCAAGAAAACTGGTAATGGAAGTGGATAAAACAAGCTGGCGTTGGAATTCAAAAATAATCTTCCCAGAACCGAGTTCTTCAGAAACATTTCTAGATGCTGCTTAAAATTTGGAGCTACGCAAAGAAATCAACCAGTTCAAGTAATCCACCCAGGCACCCAAAGAAGACAATTATTCATCAGAAGCTGATGGGAATGAAAAGGGAAGCTTGGGTGTATTTAGGAAAATGTTAATGTGGGTTTATGTTAACATTTGTGTCTGTGCTGATTGCAAAAAGTTCAAAGTGGAGTAAATCTGGTGAACAGATGATTAAAGTAGAGTTTTTAATGATCCCCTTTTCCACCAAAGACAAATAACTTTTTAAGTGTAACATCAATAGACTACGATTGATACGGCGTTAATGTGCATAATGAATGTATGTAGGAAAAAAATATAGGTTTCCTATTATTTTGTCCTCCCTGCTCATATACAGTGCTCAGCAGAAATGAGTACACCCCCTTTGAAAAGTAAGATTTTACTCTAAACAAACACAAGAACAATTTCTCAATTTTTCCAAAAACAATTTTTTTAACACAAAATCTTTTGTTTTACTCAATAAGGCGAAGGACAAATGAATGCACCCCACAGCAAAACCGACCGCATTTAAGTATTTTATGACTACGATTTTTAAGTACACCACAAAGTCTTCTAGACATGGAGGACGCACTTTATGTAGCTGAAACGTTTGAGCATATTGCAGAAACCTATATTACTGTCAATACCTTGTCACTTTTTTTTTCTGTGTAATGACTCTCAGTTATTCCTGGTGGTTCAAGTATTTCATGGTAATATTTGCAGAAATTAACTTCAAAAACAATTTATTGCCTTTGACCCTGACAGTGACTCTGTCTGTGAAACCCAGTGGGTAAACATGCACAAGCTACATTTTATTTCAATTTGTCAACACATTGCAACATCTTTTTCCATTCTTTGAGAATGTTAATTGGAACTGTTTAGTCTCAAGTTGGGCTTTTCTCCTAAGATTTTAACTCTGTTGTCATTTCTGCAACATGGGCTTGAGTTAATTTATTAGGAAAATGCTTTTCTTTGTGGCTGGAGACGAATAAATCTTGTTTGCAATCGACGGCCAACATTTGTGGAAGTATTTTACAGCTTAATGCTCTTTAGAAAATATTGATTCTGAAAGGAAACTAAAGGTTTTCTGGCAACTCTGGCGGTGAAGACTCATTTATGCACCTGTACATTTACTAAATCACATCAATCACTTCATAAAATAAAAAAAGCTCCAAGACCTTCTGCAAGGACACAGACCTTCAAACTGACAGCAGCAAAAAGGTCAGCGGTTCTGATCGAGATGCTGTAGAGATAAAGGTGGGCATAAATATGAGTCTAAATACGTTTTTATGCTCCTTGATAACTGCGTCACATAAATAATAATGTGAAACTGCCATAAAACGTTGGCAAAATGTCAAAGTCAGGTCGGGACATTCCTCTGATTCATTCTGACGGGTTAATGTGAGCAGGCAGACCGGAGGCAGACCTGATGCAAAAAGTTTTAAACGTCCAAAATCAGAGACAGAAATTCAAGCAATTGTAGTGATCCAACAGAAACGAGAGACAACAGGATGAACCAGCAGAAAAAGAGTGAACCAAAAGAGAAAATATACCAAGGAGATCAGCAGAACAAGGATAGGTGTTGGCAGAGTGAACGAGAGAAGGTCCATAAAAACTGCACAGGAATAGAGAAATATGTTCTGCACTTTGGTTCTTGTGACGTTGGGTGGAGAAAAGTTATGAAAAGTCCCTGCCTTACAGAACGTCTTGCAGAGTGTGCGTTGACCTTAATGGAATGAAATACCGAAGAGAAAGTAAACACACGGAGACCAGAAATGGAAGAAAACAGAACACACCTCATCATGAGAATGACTGAAATACAAAGACCAAAAGGAGGCAAAGGCACAGGAAACAGGTAAGCAGCAGACTTACCAAAATAAACCAGGAAACCTCAAATGAGAAATGCTGAAACTAAAACCTACAACTCTATAAGCACATAAAATAAATACAGTCCACTATAATGTGACACGATTTTACAATGTAAAAATAAATGAAAATCTGTAAGGTGCGTCTATATTCAGTCATCCTAACTTTATATTCTGTTGTTTTAATCACAGTTTGTCTTTTGTGGTATGATGTCTTCACCAACTTTGCCCATCTTTAAACTGAATATTTTGACCATTCTTGTTTTTGCAAAAACGTTCTAACTCAGTAAGATTGGCTTGAGAGCATTTGTGAGCAGAAATGTCTGACCACAGAACCTCAGTTTGATTTAGGTCTCAACCTTTGACATGAGGTGATCTTTGAAACCGCTTACATGTTTTCTCACAAGATTACTTTGTGTTTATCTCTCAGCGACTCAGACCAGCTTCCTTGTGTCTGGTGAAGAAAAGCATGATGCTGCCACCACCATGTTTGGATTTGTGCAGCTCCTCCAGAGATACCGTAGGCTTCATGGCTGCCTCTCTGATTAACACTCTGTTTGTCCAGCCTGCTATAATATTTTGAATGTTGGAGTTGTTGTGTTGTTTTTCCTAAATCAACTAGTTCTCTCCCTTATAGCTATGCTTTATTTCATTACTGTGAAGAGTTATCTGCTATGTATAACATAATGTCGGCTCATAACCTCTCATCAAAACCCCACTTAATAATTTGAACAGATTTCATATCTAGCAATTGGAAAAAAACACCAACAACAAAAAATCTGCACACGAAGCAGCTTTCCAAGACAATGAAATCATTCATATCTTAATGCCGTAAACTATTTATTTCACAACGCCACATCAACCCAAAACGGTATTTAACACTAAAGACTGTTATTTAGGAAACATGCCTGCACAGTCAAGATTTCGTGGTCTAATCTCAGCAGCATTTCAGATTCCTTCTGCTCCACACAGGGCAACGCTGTGCTTTCCAGCTGCTGCTTCATGCTCCTCTCTCTGTGCCATGCAATTATACTGGTTCCCACCGGAGGTTTGCTTGGGTGGAGCTTTGCAACGAGTAATCTCAGGCATTAACTGCTTCTCGCTGAGCACAAGTCACAGAAATCCACCAATACAGCAAAGCACAAAAGAAGCTGGGTACGTGTACGAGCACGCCACACGGGAGGACAAAGAGAAAATGAACCATTAAAAGACAATGAAAACAGGAAACTGATGCATGAATGAGACACACAGGGATACCACCCACAGCACAATAAGCGTATTCTCATTTAAATATGTAAAGGTGTTGATGTGAGAGGAAAAGCTTGTTTGAGGAAGGACAAAACTGTGTAACAAGTTGGCTTGAATGATAGCGAGCGTTCTGTCTCTGTTGGCTTTTGGTAAACAAAGCCCAGTTGCTTTGGATCAGATGTTTCAGGACACATGTTGTTCCTGTGAGAGCAGCAGAGACAGCACGTTGGAGGGCTCCTCTGCTGCTCACAACAGAGTCGTTGTGCAGGAACACTGGTAATGCCTGGCACCGCTCACTTGCTCCTTGTACAATTCAGTCAATTCCCCTCGCTGGCTTCATTTTAGAGGCAACAGCGCCCTCTGGTGTCGGCATTCAGAACGCTTTATGCACCTGTCTTCTGTCGCCAGGACTTTTCTTGCTCGACGCTCTCGCGTGCTGCGTCAAATGCTGCGTTCCGGTTCTTCTCGGAGCTGGGAAATTCGGACTTCTCGGACGTGAAAATCAGCTGAAGCGACATTCAAAGTCGGATTTCCCGCTGGGAAACTATGTGCAACTCTAACCCAATACGAGGTGGACTTCGGGTACTCGCAGGTACAGGAGCGACATGTTGTGGAAACGTTTATTTTAAGACACTTATAAAAGAAATGCGTCTAAAACCAGATGTTACATGTAGCGTCTGTAACTCTAAACTGAAAAATATAAATAAAAGTAGACGGAAAGTAAAGCTTAAAGTTTGTTTATGGGTGGAGCCATGTTGAACCTCTTAAGTAGGACGCTGTTTTCTTGCGTCTGACGTCAAACCTAGCTGCGAGTTCCCACTTCCCAAGTAATTGGAATTAAAAAAACAAAACACTCAGCTCTAATGACATCACCAGAGCCGGCCCAAGTCTTCTTGGGACAACCAGACCAGCGGCGGACCCCTAAAATTATCCTACAAAGGATGCATTCATCATCCATTTCATTAGGTACACACCTGATCAAATGCTTGGTCACACAAATAGAGAACTATCCAATCACATGGCAGCAATTCAAGTTAAGGTGGATTTGAACTGCTGGAGATCAAACTGAGGGTCAAAATGACAAAGACAGCAGCCTAATCTGAGTATTTCAAAAATCATACAAGCATTTCCCTTGTATGATGTCGGAAAAGCAACTTTGATTTACATTATTTTTTTTTAAATATTCAGTGTTTGATTGTCATAGATAATAATCCAGAGCAAATTCTGCATAGGGTCCCAAATAATTTCGGATTGCTTTTTTTTCCCATTCAGTTTTAATAACAATTGAAACAGTACTACAAAAAAGTGCTGAGCCCTAATTTAACTAATTTCTGTTTTTGTTTATTAAGCAGCCAAACTTTCTTGAAATCATATATAACCACAAGTATGTGTATGAAGAGGAGATAATAATATGGGGGGGGAAAAAGTCTGACTCTTTTTATTTGTTTTCAAATTTGATCTAAGATTCACAATGTGAATGTACACCATTAATTATGGATAATAAAATAAAAATATTGTAGATTTTCATCATTTAAAAAAACATTTATCCAGCTTCCTGTTAAAGGTACCTTAATTGATCATCAAAATAAGAGCATGGACTCCTTCTGATGGAGCACTGTCAACATTTGAGAAAGTGGCAACACACAGTGAGCGACTGACACATTTATTTCCTCTGCAACCTTAGGTTTCAATTGCGATGTGCACAGAGGTGCAGAATCACTGAGGTTTGCACCCTCTGCTCCCTCCCTCCCTTCCTCACCTTCTTAGATTTTTCTGCATCTATAAAAGTGAATAATTGATTACATTCAGGTCCCGGTGAGGAGAGAGAGGGCAGCCTGGCTTGTCACTCTGTCAGAGTACGCTGTGGCAGAGATGCAGAAGCAGAACCGGGGGAAGCTGCAGAGCACCCACACCCACCAAGGAGATACAGAAGTACCCTTCCTCCTCCCCTCCTCATTCTCCTCCTCCGCCTCTCCTCACACCGTCTCTCTGCGCTCAGTTTTCACAGAACTGCACGCAGACAGCTAGGCAGGCTGTGTGTGTGTGTGTGTTGCCTCTCCACCGACTTCAAGAAGCTCACACACCCAGCCTCCTTTTCCCAGTGCCGGGATGTTGCCGGAGCTCGGCTCGAGATGGCTGAGGCTGATGTTTGTGTCAGTGGTGTGTCTGTGCCTCTCCCTGCCGGGGGAATCGTACACCAAGAAAGCCCCGAAGGTGCCTCGCTGCCCTGCGACCTGCTCCTGCACCAAAGACAGCGCCTTCTGCGTGGACACCAAGGCCATCCCCAAGAGCTTCCCCCCTGGAATCATCTCTCTGTGAGTCCTACCAGAAAAGCATCCCTTTAACGACCAACCTCGGCAGCATGCAGGCTGGTACAGATGGCTACATCACTGATGTCACCCACGGTTATGTAATGATGCGTGGACGTCTTGGTTGTGTTTTAATGACATACAAAGTGCACAAAGCTGACTTTCAGGCTGCAGAGTGTTTGCCAGCGAAACCGTGATAATAACAATTGTCGTGAAAAAATGTAAAAATAAACGAATAAAAGATGATTTTCTTCCTTTAATGTTCCAAATATAGATGAGGGAGAACGATCCAAAGAGGGATACTAACAATAGATTCCCACGCTCACTGCAGGAGACTTATTTCCTGTGAGAGATCCAGTCTCAGAGAGGCACAGAGACGCAAAACGATGAAGACACGAGGTTTGCTGATGGGCCTCAAACACCTGTGGATTGGGTGGAATAGTGCAGGCTGAGGATGTCCTGATTTAACAACAGGGGAGAAAGCAGTGAAGGAAAAAAATGCGTCCTAGTTTGGAAAAGTTGCTTTGAAATTTACAATGGCAGGTTTTCAAAGTTCAGGCTGTAGATCAGGGGTCTCTATAAGTGTCTCTTTGGACCCTCCACAATGGCACCTAATAACTTAAAAACAAATTATCTAATACTTTTAAATATAGATATACTAGAAAGTGTTTTGCAATTTATTTTTCAAGGAATTGCATTATAATTCCACAAAAGACTGGCATTAAAAGTACCAGCATTACATTTTTTGAACTATTTTTCTTGTCATCTGGTTGGAAACTGTTTTTTTCCCCTAATTTTCCACGACTACCAACACCCTACAAATGCCATTTTCTTTTTGCAAAAGTTTTATGTTTTTCTTTATTTCTAAACTTAAGAATATAACCAAAATGGTGTTTTGTGGAATAATGACAACTAATTTCCTATATTAAATATTTGCCAAAAGTCATAAGTCAAAAGTTGTTGTTTTTTTAAGCTCAGGTAATATTAGTTTTATTTAATCAATCAATCAATCAAGTTTACTTGTACAGCACATTCCAGCAGCAATGCAGCTTAAAGTGCTTTACATCATGAAAACATAAATCCAGTAACAAACATTATATTTGGTCAACTTGGCTGGCAGTGAGAGGAAAATGTTTTCCCCTATTATATACATGCTGTGATGTTTTATTACTGCTCACCTAAAACCCATCTGGATCTGATGACGGTTTCCTGTCTGAACAGGACGATGGTGAACGCGGCCTTCACGACGATCCCAGAGGGAGCTTTCTCGCACCTTCACCTGCTGCAGTTCTTGTGAGCCACACAACACGACACTGTTACACAAACACACACTCAGCTTAGCCAGGCCTGTTATTGAAAAGCGCCGTCGTGTCACAGGTATGCATAGAGACAGACACGGTGTTGTTGGGCAGCAACAATGAGGCGACTTCAGCCACTCTACTCCAGATGAATGCTTATTGAAAGCAGTGGTGACATAGCAGTAATAAGGGTAAAGTGGCTCAGTATCAGTGTCTTTGCCAATGACTGACTCCCTTCAGCTCAGCTTTGCCACACAAAGGCGTGCTTGTCTCCTCAGATGCAATCAAGAGTGTGTGTTCATATGCGGGGGCGTGCAGATCTGTGTGTTTATGGGAGATCCTGAATGTATCAAAAATTAGTCGTGCTTTTTCCACTTTGTGTCGTTTTACAAGCCAAAACTTAAATGGATTCTATTAGGATTTTAAATCACAGACGAGTTTTAAGAATGATTCATGACTTTCAGCTTTTTTTTTATTTTTATTTTTTTTACAAATGAACTTGGAAAAATATCACCGTTATTATTTTTACACGTATTTGCAAGGCAACAGAGAATCAATTTGGTTTGCAGACACTCACCATCTAAGTTGATTAACCTTAATCTGTTTTCCACTTCACATTCGTACGCCACTTTGTGCTGGTCTGTTACATAAGAAAATGTTTCGTAGTCAGATTGTGACAATGTTAAGAAGCTCATGGGTTACAAGTAGTTTTAAAAAGTGCAGTAAATTTTACTTAATGTTCTGCTTCCAACAGGCTCTTGAACTCCAACACCTTCACTATGATTGCCGACGACGCTTTTGCTGGTCTGTCTCACCTGCAGTACCTGTGAGTGTGTCACTGAATCCACGTTTTTTCATCTTTAGCAAATGTCCAACTGTCACTGTCCACTTTTAAATATGAAGCATTAATAGCAATATTACATTTCCTTTATACTTACATGTAATAATATCTTTTATATTGACTATATGGGCGGTTTCCCAGGGTGGCATTAGAAATAGGGGCAGTTTACAACGGTATGATTTCACTGTCAGTTGTGGCTTGACATTTTCTTTTTTTTTATTGCTTTTATGAGTGACTATGGGAAGCTGGTACTCCATGTTTGCTGCTGAGCATAGGCAGACTTACTTTTCATGGAACCGCACTATATTCCATCCAGCTCCAAACACTCAGCTAATCTATTGTATTGTAATTACTTGGGTCAATGAATTCTTCTAGTTGCCCTCAGCAACTTGCAGTATCTTGATCAAGCATGAGACTGACTGACGTGGTCAAACAAAGGCCAGGCGTTCCTGAGCTAAAATGCAGAGTAATTTCAGAGTACGCCATTCTTGTGTTGGATTTTAGTTAACAACGCTGCTCTATCTAGACCATATCTATGCTGTGAAAGTTACATAAGGTTGCGCAAACCGATTTTGTGTTATTGTCGTAGAGACCTGCAGTGCTTTTATTTTCTGCAGAGTTCATCGCTGACCCTTTGCCACGGACAGTAAATTTAACATCCACAGTCAAATCTGAGCGGAGAAGCACCACAGAGCTGGAAGTGAAATTAAAAATAAATCCTTCTCTGACAGCTAGCACTTAGCCTCTGCAGTGTGAAGAAAAAAAAGCTGAATATGCCATCCAGTGAATTGATGTGCTTTAGAAAGTCGTTAGTTGATGGCTCGGAGTGGGCAGGCTGCTGGCTGAGTGGGCTTGACTGCAGCCCAACTTGCAGACCTCATCCTCGCTGCAGCCTGCCTGCTAAGGATGCTAATAAAGTCACAGAATAATTTCCAGCCACCTAAAGACAGTTTGGCCCTTAACTATGATCTATCAAAAGCAGATTCAGTTATTAGTATTCGACTCTAAATCTGATATCTAAGCAGAAGCAAATGTAGCTGAAATCCTTCACTTGTTTCTGACAGATGTTTGTTGAACTGAACACAGACAGAGACCGAGCCAACAAGGTGACTTTCTGCAATGCAGACAAGATAACAGAAGGTTATCTTAATGTGACTGATTTGTTCCCATCACAGATTCATTGAGAATAATGACATCCAGGACCTGTCCAAGTATACCTTCAGAGGACTCAAGTCTCTCACTCATCTGTGAGTATTTTAGGGTGCAGAGTTGAATCTTTTACTTAGAAATGTCTAAACCTGAGCTATTTACACTAGAGATGCAAAAAGCTTTGAATATTGCAAAGTTTTGTAATTCAGCTCTATTTAAGTAAGCTTTGCCTTGAACACAGCAGTACGTGTGGTGCAGTTGATGCTTTATGGATACGTTTAAAAGACTGATAGCCCCGCCTAAGTTGATATCGGAAATTTATGACATGACAAAACATTTTGACCTCAATCTCAGGTTAAAGGACTTAAAACTTTCCATGTGCAAAAGAGACATCAAGTGAAAATCATTACGATAAATTACTTGGCTAAGGCAATGTGCATAGTATATACAATATATGTTTATTTCCTGTAGATGAGGAAACCTGCACACCAAAAGAGAGACTGTGACTGAGTTTACAATGACTATTTAGACGGAGGGCAGTGAAGAACAATGCTCCTGTGTCATACAACAACCACTTTCTGCGTTTGCAGTGTTATTTGTCTGGGCAGAGTGAGAGAGTAAAACTCTCTCCAGAAAGCATGAGAGTCAGCAGCCAGACAGGAGTTACTTTGAAATAAGATTTTACTAATCCAAGTTAAAGACTAAGTGGTTTAGAGTTTACATTTGAGATATTTTTAGCATATTTTGTTAGCATTTAGCAGAAATAGGAAGGTTAACATGATTAGCATTACTAAGAAACATCAGTGTATTTTCCCAACAGAAAATGCAGGTCCTTCCCTTAATACTAAGATTTTCAAAAGACTGCCAACATATCCGAATCCAGACTCAAAAGTTCTTGGTAATTTAGGTAATATTCTCAGCCTTCTTGCTGAAAATCTTGCTCTGTCTTGCATTTAGAATAAACCACAGATATACCTTGACTGTTCATAGAAAATAGTATATTCTTAATTCTCTGTCCTTCCTTTAACTTCACACCTTGCTCTTAGTGAAAATAGCTAATTCAGCAGATTCCTCCTTCAGTAACAGCATCCACACCTAAGGCTGTTGTCGTTTGTGCAACATCTTAGCTGAGCATCTATTCAGATTCCTGTCGCCAGTTGATCTTTCTTTGCACCTCTGATGCACATCTATGCATTTCGAACTAGACAGATGATCAGTTTGGACCCATATTATGGAGAACTCTCATTTTGCAGATCCCTCTCGAACAACAACCTGCAGCAGCTGCCCAGAGATCTCTTCAAACATCTTGACATCCTCACAGATTTGTAAGTTTGCAATATTATCCCAAACTCTTTAAATAAAACAGTCAGTAGTTGAGTTTCTATGAAGTTGAACATTTTACAGCTACAGTGTCTGAGTAACTGCCGAAGGTAAGAATGATCACTGAAAAAAGGGGGTTCAGATGATTTATGTCTGGGATCTAAAAAGATATATACATATGGTTCTTTTTTTTCATCTTTGTGATTCAGAGACCTGCGTGGGAACTCGTTCCGCTGCGACTGTAAGATCAAGTGGCTGGTCGACTGGATGGAGAAGACCAACACTTCAGTTCCGGCCATCTACTGCGCCAGCCCCTTTGAGTTTCAGGGTCGCAGAATCCGAGATCTCACTCCAAGAGATTTCAACTGCATCACAGCAGGTGTTTTTTTTAGTCAGTCTAGCTGCATCAGTTTGCTGAAGGTTATGATGTACTTTCATTGGTGTTCTTACTCCGACTTCTCATCCAACAGACTTCGCTGTGTACGAAACCTTCCCTTTCCACTCGGTGTCAGTGGAGTCCTATGAGTTCAATGGCGATCAGTTCGTGGCCTTTGCTCAGCCCGATTCTGGATTCTGCACCCTGTACATATGGGATCATGTGGAGATGATCTTCAGAAAATTTCACAACATCACTTGTAAGTTTTTGGTTGTGAAAATAAAAACCGATACGTTGTACTCTGTAAATAACGAAAACCTTATTCCTTCGGCTTCCCTCTTTCTCCTGAAGCTCGCTCGGCTGTGTACTGCAAGCCCGTTGTGATAAACAACACTCTTTACATGGTTGTGGCTCAACTTTTTGGTGGATCTCACATATACAAGTAAGGCCTGCAGTTCAGCTTCATATTTAGCTAGTGGCTGCAACTGAAAGGAACAGCTCAGTGACAAATATTTAATGGTTTCCTTCTTTAAAAAAATGAAAATCACGTGTACTTTTCTAATCTACTTTGCTCTCGATTATTCCATTCAATTCCAATAATATAAATTGAAGTTTGTGGTTGTACCGTGATTAAATTTGTTGAAAAGTTCAAGATCAATTAAAGCTCTTTGCTAGAAGTCTATTAGTTAATTGTCCTTAGGTTTGTGAGTGTGCATATTGTTACTTACCCTGTTTGTCTCTGTGTTAGTGTGGGTTAGCTTGGCATAGACACCTCCCACCCAATGACTGATGGAGTTAGATCCCAGCCCAATCGGGATCTTTCTCACATAGGGATAGATAGGGATTACGCAGCTATATTAAATCGATGGATTGAGGCAAAATTTGAAGAAAATTCCTCTAATAAAAACTGTTAAGTTGATATCTTTGGAAAGACAGTGGAGCAGATATTACTTTTTTTTTCCATTAGAGTTAATATTGGCTCTGAACTTTGGGAAATTCCCTGACTGCCTTTGTGTGAATGCAGGTGGGAGGAGGGACCACAGCGCTTCATAAAGATTCAAGACATCGACACCAACCGGGTGAGGAAACCAAACTTTGTGGACACCTTCCTGCTGGACGATGAGTGGTACTTTGTTGTGGCAGACAGCTCCAAGGCGGGCTCCACCAGCATCTATCGCTGGAACAGCAATGGGTTCTACTCCTATCAGTCGCTCCATCCCTGGCACCGGGACACTCACGTGGAGTTCATAGATGTTAGCGGGAAGCCTCACCTCATCCTGTCCAGCGCCTCTCAGCCGCCCGTGGTCTACCAGTGGAACCGGAACCAGAAGCAGTTTGCTTTCCATTCCATAATCACCGAGCTTGCGGACGTGCAGATGGTCAAGCACTTCTGGGAGGAAAGTCCTCTACCTCTGCCTCCGCGCTTCATTGGCGACTCCAAGATCCTGCGCTGGGAGGGGCAGCGCTTTGTGGAGATCCAGACTCTGCCCTCTCGGGGGTCGATGGCGGTGTATCCCTTCACGGTGGGGCCTCGCCAGTACCTCATCCTCGGCAGTGACTTCACCTTCTCCAGAGTGTACCTGTGGGACGACCTGACCCAGCGCTTCCAGCTCTTCCAGGAGCTCAACATGAGGGCCCCGAGGGGCTTCAGCTTGGTGTCTGTCGACAACAAGGACATCCTGCTAGCCGCCAGCTTCAAAGGCAACACCTTGGCCTACCAGCACCTGGTGGTAGACCTCAGTGCCAAATGAGCAACAGGAGGTGTTCACCTACCTTCAACTTAAAATGTGCCAATAAGACTGCAAAAATGTCGAAGCCATGTAACTGAAAGTCTGCTGTTTCCTCTGAGGTTTTGAGTAAGTCAACTAATTACAAAAGATTATTATGATCTTTTGCACTATTATTTAAAATCTAATTGAGATATGTCAACATTAGAGCTGTTGAATCACTGTTCTATTTAAAGAAATGATGGCTAGACCGTTGTTTTCATTATTTGTGTTGTATTTAACTAATATCTAAATAACATGCATGTACATTTTCAGAATTGTTTGAAAGATCACACTGGAAGATGAGTAACTGAGAGGAAAACTATGTTTTGTACGCTATATGGTGAACTGAAAACCCTTTTGCCCGACACTGTGTATAAAACAAGCTAATCCTAAAACACTTTGTTTCATACGTACATGTATATATATCATCAGCATAAATCTGTTTTTGACTAAATGCTTGTTGGAATCAAATCAACATATTGTCATCACTCATTGTAATGCCAATGAAATGTCCACAATAAAATGAGACTGGTGTAAGAATTTCAGCAAGGTGTAAAATATTAGCAGCCATTCAGCATTTTAATAGTTTGCACTAGTGATTGAAGTTAAATAATTTTAAATATAATCATAATGTAGAATTCAAAAGATATTGAATATGTTATGGTAGAAATGATTGTTTCTCTCTTTCAGTCAGAAGCTTCTTCAGATTCACTGTAACACAGACTGTTATCTTTCCTGCCAACATCCATCACTATCTGTAATAATTTTTTGAAGAATTTGAATTAGCATGAGTCACAACAGCATTTAATTTCCCTCTGGGATCAATTTTTAAATTTTAATTATTTTTGAATTTGTTTATATGATTGGTATTCTTTTTGGGCCTATTAGTAAGATCAAATAGTATGATTTAAATAAATAAATAACCTTATGTCTGTTGCTTATAATGTACCTGAATTCTAGAAAAATAGGTCAACTAAATGCATCACGGTGCCTTCAGTCAGAGGCCTCTTTCAGACTGTTCTGAAAGATTGTTAGATTGTTCCTGCCCCCGCCATCAATATGTACAACTCATTTAAGAAAGTTGTATGAGTTAAAATAACATTCACTTGCTTTCTGGTTTTACTTTAGTATTTCTGAATCTAACTGTATTTGATTAGTGAATCTTTTTTTAAATATATATATATAGAAGGACAGAACTGCAATAGAACCAAAAGAAAACGGAGCCATATTGTAGTAGAACGGGGAAAATACCCCAAAACTGTATTCAAGTCAATACATTTTTACTCTAGTAAAAAGTAGCATTCAAGAAGTTACTCAAAAGGTTACTTGAGTATTTGATATAAAAAAAATAATCAGGTAAACAAAGACATCTAATTATGTTCAAATTATGGTATTTTAAAGATTAACAAGCAAAATCAATACAGATAAATAACATAATTTCCAGATAAATTCAGGCAGAAACACATATTTTCTATTTCCATACATATGGGAAGCCAGCACTCGCACAGGGAGCACATGCAAACTCCATGCAGAAAGACCCAGGCCAGGAATCGAACCCAGAACCTTCTTGCTGCAAGGCAACAGTTCTACCAACTGCGCCACTGTGCAGCCCATATTCTCTATTTCACTTAAAAAAAAAGTACCTGCAGAGTGAAGTACTTCCAATTAAAATGAGTAGTGCTTACTTTTTGACCCCCAAATGGCACAATAGAAAGAGACATTAGAACAATGAATCTTGGATAAAAACAAGAAGTTTCATTTAAACATAAACTGGCGTGTCTCTATGTCTGGTGCATTTTTGGTTTAAAGATGTTTGTTCTTCATTCGGTGAAGTTACTCACAATCGATAGAGTAGAAACTTTCCTAAAGTAAGAGTACAGATAATTCATAGTAGCATTACTTAAGTAAGAAAATAAAACTTATGGCGTAAAAAAACGTCACTGCAACATTTTTTCCAAACAGTTTCTCAAGTGAATGTAAGTAACTGCTAACCTCCTCTTGTTCAAATTGTAAACCGTCACAAAAACATTGGAACTTTTCATATTATTATGCAACATAGCTCCATATTATCTTTTCGTGGGGTAGTAGCTCTGTGCTGCCACAGTTTCCAGGCCCTCGTGTTTTACAGTTACTTACTATTTCTGAGAAAAATCATTGAGCTCTTGTATATGCGTATAAATGTTGCAACTGTGAAATTCCTGAGCCAAATGCTGGGTGCGTTTTCTTTACTCTACAGCGCGTCTCGGGGTGGGCGGTAGCCTGGAGTCAAGAGCAGAAGGAAAGCCGCCGCTTCCCCGTCTTGGTGTGAATAATAAACACACACAATCATTTTTTTTTTGTTGATATGTAAAAGCTAGCTCCGTGCTAGCATGAGTTTACAACACCGTGGCGAAGTGAAAGTCCTTTACAGTTGATTTTGAACACCGGAGCCGTACTTTTCTTCGACAAAAGATGCGTGAACCGACATGTTATCTAGCAATAGCTGCTAGCATTAGCCTTCTCTCTCGAGTTCACTGTTGCCAGTGTTACATCTAGCTATTCTCGCAACCAAGTTACCGCGACAAGCTGGTTTGTTCTGAACCAGAACCTTTTCAGTGTGGGCTTTTATAAAATGTCTACCACCTCGGATATTAGCCTGCCACCCGAGTGGAACGACGACGAGCGGATGAACTTCATGTTCTCCGAGTTCAAGGAGAACCGAGATGTGAACACCACGGACTGGGACAGTAAGATGGACTTCTGGACAGCTCTCATCATGCGGAGCTGCAGACGGCGCGGCTCCGTGATCGTCAACCTGCAGGACCTCAACAAGACCTTCCAAAGGAAAGAAAAAACACCGCTGGGCCTTTCGATTGTGATCCAGACCATGGCCAGGTAACTGTGGGCGTGTCGGTGCTTGTCAGTGTTATTGTCAGTCATGCTAACTCTCTCTCTCTCTCTCTCTCTCTCTCTGTGTTCCTCTCGGTCAGGTGTGGGAAGATCCAAAGAGAGTCTGAGTTTGCAGCCAGCGTGGACTGTGGGTGGGTTTCCTGGAGTGTGGGGATGCTGCTGGTGAAGCCACTCAAGTGGACCTTCTCCACGCTTCTGGGCAGCAACAGAGTTCCTCTGGAGGAGTCTTTCGTTGTTATCGAGCTAGTAAAGGTTTGCCGTGGTCTTGTTGTTTCCATAGCTGGAAGATCCCGTCCCTTGCATAACGCTGTAACTTCTGCACAATTTGACACATTGCAATCACAAGCCGAAAATGAAACTCTGAAAAGTGTGGCATGTATGTGTAGTCAATCCCCATCTCACATTGGATTTTATTTGGGTTATCAGAGTAAATGTGCTGGATAAAGATGTATCCATGTGTGGATCTCTTGCACAAATTGCTAATAAAATTGAGTTGTTTTTTTATAAGAAAAGGATTGGGAATACTTTCTCAAGGGATCTATTTTAAGATGCAGATGTACTGGATGGTTTCCTATTTTGGCGCAAGATGCGGTGATACAGCTTTGTTCTTCTTTTTCAGGAGAAAGCAGCGGAGCTGCTAAAGGTCTACCGAAGCAGTGACTTTTCCAGTTGCTCCATCGTCTCGTTTCAAGAGCTGTGCGCTCTCTCCTCCGACATCTGCGCTGATGAAAGCACCCTGTGCATGGCTCTGCTGCAGCTGCAGAAGGACAAGCAGGTCATAGTTTCCTTGCACGAGGGAGAGAAGGTAAAACGGAATATAATCACCGTTAGTGCTGCACGATGTTAGGAAAACACGGTTCAAGAATGTCACCACAGTGGTGTGATTATTGTCTTTCTGTTGATAGCAGAACACAGATAGTAAACATTTCTGTCTGAACAAAGAGGTTTTATTGTTACTCTGATAGTTTCTTAATGAACAAGATATATATAACAAAAATAAACAAATGTTTTCCAGATTGTGAAGTTTTGCCAGCCGGGACAGGACCGTGTGTCTCCGGTTAGTGACATAGACATCGGGATCTACCAGCTGCAGCGCAGTGAGAAACTTCTGGAAGAGCGTGTGCAGAAACTGAGCCTGGAGACTGACAGGTTAATCTCTGACATGAAAATTCCTGTTAGAAGTTTAGTTCTTACATAAGAAGTGTGAATTACTTTAATTCAAGAGATCCGAATGCAGAGGGTTGGATTTAGATAGAATTGAGCTGATTGCTTGTTTTGCATAATCTCACAATGAAAAACACTGAGAAACCCTAACCCTGAGAAAAATAGTTATTAAATTTCCCATAGAAAACAAAAAACATTAGAGAAAAAGTTTTTGTAATCCAGTAATTAAATCAAATATATTTGCACTTTAATGTGACTTAAGGATAACATGCTCTTTGCTGAGGTTTGTGGGGGTTTGGCAAAGGAAAGTGTCCCGCAGCATCACGGGTCCTCCAACAGACTTAACACTGAGCATAATTTGCTTTTCCACATGTTCATCCTTCATTTTACAACAGCATTACCAGAAGCGATTGTTGTTAAAGAGCACAGTCTTTATTCCTGTATTTTGATTTCAGTAGTTGATTATTTTATTGCTAATTCTGATGATTAAGCTTTTCATCTTCAAACAATTTTTTTTTTCTGGGGGCAAAAGGGTTTGTAATGTTTTCACTGTAGTATTACGTTGCTCCAGTAATTAATTTATAGCTTTAAAGTATTCCTGTGCATCATACAGGCACCACTAGGGGCGCAAAGAGCCGCAGCTTTGGTGCTTTAGTAATTTATCTCTACTTTACTAAATTGCACTCTTAAAAATGATTTCTAGGTGCAAAGAGGAAGCAAGAGTTCTGCTGCAAGACGGGAAGAAAACACAGGTCATTATGAAGTTTTAAGATGCAGCCTTCGAAATCACAGCAACTGTTTAAGTTGAATTTCTGTCTCCAAGGCGCTGAGGTGTTTGAGAGGCCGGAAGAGACTGGAGAAGAGCGCAGACAGCCTGTTCGCCAAGCTGGAGACCATCAGGGGAATCCTGGAGCGAATAGCGCAGTCGCAGACCGATAAGATGGTATGAAACGTCTTAAAGCTTAGATGTCCACATGTCTTCTGTAGCTACGTTTTCCTGCATTGGGTAAACAGTGTGCTCTTGATATGTGTGCAGGTCATGCAGGCCTACCAGGCTGGAGTGTCTGCTCTGAGGACGTCACTCAAAGATGTGACAGTGGAGCGCGCCGAGAGCCTGGTGGATCAGATTCAGGAGGTACGCAGTCGCCGTTAAGACATGAAGTTGTACATTTAGATTATTTAACAGATTTTTATCATTTTCTCCTTTTCCATATTAACAGTTATGCGACACACAAGACGAGGTGAATCAAACCATTTCCAGTGGTGTAACTGCTGCAGGTAAGTCGTCCCGTTTCTACTTGAGTTTAATTATTCTTGTTATTATTATTACTTATTGTATTCATTTTTAGCATGATAGAATCATGTCGCATGTCCATTTACTACATCATACGCAATTAAGCACCAATCAACCACCAATAATGATCACTGCTTCAACACAAAGCAGTGTGTTAAAAAAAGGAAAATAACAGAAAAAGATATATTATCCTTGTAATGACACACCACTCTACTGAGTCAATGTGGCTCATTTTAGCAAATATTTTATTATTTTCTTAAAAGTAATAATGTTCAGTCTCTTTAGACGGATTGTTCCATTTGGTCTGACTTATTTTTGTTGTTGTTTTTTTGCTTCTGATTCGGCCCAATTATAAATGCCATCTTTTTTTTATAAATCTTTTTTTTGTTTATGTGATGGTACTGTTTTGTATTTTTAAGCTTACCTTGCCGAGTACAGTAGTCCGCCAAGTCGTGAAATTCCATGAATTTGAAGTTGAAGATATGTTGGACCTCTGCAGCATTTTGTGCTTATAATTCTAACAGCTGCTTTTTTGCAAAAAAAATTAAATATAGAACTTGCATACGCTTTAAATCATTCCCCCGTTCCTCCGATCAGTTTATTGACATATCGTGTTTTGTCAGATGAAGACATGGACGAGTTGGAGAAGGAGCTGAACGTGTTGCTGGATGAGTCGGAGCCAGGTGTGAACACGTCAGGTCTGCCTGCAGTCCCAACGGACCGCCTGGGTCCCACCGGTGAGCAGATCCTCAGTTCTCTGCCCGACGTGCCCCACGGCCACTTGAGTGTTACCGCTGACGCGCTAGAGGAAGAACTGAATCGGTTGACCTTATCCGGAACAGGTGCGCACCTTCAGAGTCCTTTCAGTTCTTTCCGTCTTCCAGCCGCTCCAGACATCATGTCGATCAACTGTCTTTGTTTTCAGGATCTCCACAGAGGAAGGCGACGTCGCCGGGGAGGAGAGCAGAGGCCGCTCAGTGATTTTCATCGACGTCTGATTCAAAACGAAGCACTTTACTTCCTTTAATAAAGACAAGTACAGAGGAGGCATGCCAATCTGGTCTTTCCAACAAATAATGCAGATCTACTTTTTAACTTGCTTGCTGTCGTAATTTCAATAACCCTGCGGCTCCAGCGGGAATGCTTTTAAACCGGTTAAGAGAACCGTACAAATGGTTTGTCCTGTGTTTATCGATTATTGGTGGATTCTCGTCAGGAAGAGTTGTGTGGTGTGGGAGAGGGGAGCGGCCTTCTGAGGTGTAAAGATGGAGCTGTGTAACAGGAAGTCATGCCAAATGATTTAGCACAACCAAGTTTATTGTTGAGATGAACCTGGAAGGATGGAAAAGAATGCCTACAGTGAGTTTAACCAAATATGTTTGTCAAAAAATAAAATTTATTTTAATCATTTGTCTTGCGGTTTATTTGTGTTAAATTGAAGATAAAAAGCAACACTGATCTATTGGGCAACATTGTGAATTCTCTTCTCATTTGATTGTTTCAAAATGTCGTTTCTGCCCAACAAAATAGTTTTGAGGTGACTCCTCTGCGCAAAAACAACTAATTTTATTTTGAAAAGAATGGCACCTTCTTTTCAAAATAAAATCCGCTGTCTTGGGTTATTTCTCCTTTTGATTAGTAAGTTTAGTAATCTAATAATCATCCAACTGTGGTAATGTGACAACAAGACGATAAGTTGTCAGTTTGTTTTCTTGCTGAAGCACAAATCTTGAATTCAAAATGGCAACTCATCAGATGTGTCACTATCCATGATCAAAATTCAAAATTACTGAATATTGTTGTGACATTTCCCTCTTACCTCATCTTAGGGGGGGATCTCTGTTGACAAACAAACCTGCTGCAGTAAAGTGATCTTTCCTTCAGCTTTTCCGACATTCATTCAATGAATGTCGGAAACCAAAAAAAACCAAAAAAAAAAAAAAGCATGGTAGTAATATAATAATTTGTATCCTTTAATGACAAGTGATTTTATTGTGAAAAGCAGGCTATTAAGAGATTTAATTACCATTATTTTGGAGGTGTAATAGGTACAGAGTGCATTAAGATTATTATTTTTATTTTTCCTGTTGGGTCATTAATAAACAATAAATTAAAAAAACAACTCATTACAAATCGACAGCCTTTTAAAAAGTACAGTTGGTAATATCACAATATCCAGCAGTGTTTTAAAAATGCCCTTGTATGACAAAAAGCATTAATGAATATTGTTCAAACCTAAACAAAATCCTCCGTCATCTTTCCTCCGACACGTTTGCGCTCTCCTCCTCGCTCACACACGTAGAGACACTCCCTGCTTACATATATATATGTATATATATATAAATATCCATATTGCATTAAAATATGTCCAGTGCTGCTTCCTTCTACGAAGCAAAAGGAAAAAAGCTTCAACTTGATAACCGGCACATTTCAGTTACACACATCACAGCTCCTACCTACGGTCACTTGAGTACACAGATATCAAATAAAAAAAAAAAAAGATATTCACGGAGCAGCAGTGTGATTACATCACCTCTAACCTACGAAGCTGCTGCTGACGTCTTGCTATATAGACTGCTGCTACCTCCTCTGTACTCCAGATATGTAAAGGTAACTTCTAGCCATGACTACGTTTCACAGCTTGAGCACGACTAGGCCGTTTAAGCAGGCACTGACGCAGATATTTGGCTGAGAATTGGTTGTTTGCACCACTTAAAAACAGATCCGACATGTCGAAGCAAAAAGGTCAAGATGTGCACAGTACAAAAAAAAAACTCATTGAGAGATTAATAAAACTCATTTGGCGTGCTTTAGAGTAGTCCGTGTCTACTGTAGAAGAAGAAAACGTAAAGGACCTCATGGAGTACCACAAAACAACGCATTTGTTTATACTGCTGTGTCGCGTAAAAAGCAGGCTGCACAGTGGTTCAGGCTCTTTGCTGTTCTTGCAGTGTAACTAAGCGTGTATACGCTAGGGTCAGATGCATAAATAATGCATAAACCAAACACGATGCATGTACCCCCTTCTCTACACATTGGATTTGTATGTATGAAGAGCAATGTGCAGTGTGCAGAGATATTCAACTAAAACAACAAAAACAGAGTTTGAGGTAAAATGAAACAAGCAGGCTCATCTGGAGGAGTAGGAAGACCTTGGTAAGACTTTAATAGAACCATTATTTGCTGCTTTAGCTTCTTGCAGAGGATGATATGTCGGCTCGTGTGCTTTAAAGCCCCACATGTGCAATACTCTTTCTGTTTTCCTGCCGTCGAGGTTCGTCGCTTTGAACTTAGAGAGCGGAGTTGCATATGTAACGGATTTTAATTCAGGCTTTGTTGTGTTCATGGGCTCACAGCCGAGACTAAACACATTTCCTCCATACTTTAAGCCAGAAATGGGGTTAAGGTATGACGGAAGTGCATGCGTGTAAAATTTCTAAATGATTTGGATGTACTGACAGAAGCACATCCTGCAGTGCCTGGCAAAAGGTATTCATATGCCTTGAACTTCTTTTTCTTTTTTTTACTTTAAAATCACAAACTTATGTGTATTTTATTGAGTTTTATGCAAAAGGTCGACGGAAATTTCCGCACCGTTGTGAGGGGCAAGGAAAATGATAGCTGGTTTCTAAAATGTTACAAACAACAAAAAGATTACATGCATATGTATTCAGCTCTTTCTACTCGGACACCTCTATATTAAATCCAAGCAGAGTTCCCTGTGTGCAAATTAATCTCAGTAAAAATATTCAATATTCATTCATTTTGTTGCAGGAATGCGACAAAACAGACCAAAACTGAACTTTCGGGGTGCAAAAACACAGATGTGTTGCAGAAAAACCAGCACGACCTGAACACACCACTCCAAGAGGAACTGAACCTGTTAAAGACTTAAGAATGCAGCGTAAGGTTGAGCAAAGTATGAGAGCATGGAAAGCTGATATGAGTATTAACCACACTATTCAGATTGTTTATAAAACACTTTTAAAAAGCCATGTATCATTTTCCTCCCCTTTTTTAAAGTTATGCTCTACTTCAACAGCAGAAATCCACCTAAACCGCACTGAAGTGACCGTTTGTGACGTGATAAAATCTGAAAAGGTTCAAGCAGTATGAATACCTCTGCAAGGCACTCGTTATAAATCTGGCAAACAGAATGCATAAACACATTTTTGCCTTTGTGCTCCAGCTCCTTTTAGTCATAAAACCAGAGTTTTATGCATCTGGCCCTAGATGTGCATCTGTGTTAAAGCGCAGGTGCAGCATTGCAGTGTTAAACTGTCCTATCGGCTTCCGAGCACTTCTGCAGAACCTTGTCCTCGTTGACCTGGTCCACTGCCAGCGTCTCCAGCTCGGCCTGCGGCGGGGCGAGGGGAGGGGTGCCGTGCGGGATGCGGTGCGCCACGCCCACGTGGGCCCGGTGCTGACACTCCCGAGCCGGGCTGTGTCGGGGGCTGGCAGCGGCACCCAGGGGAGGCACCGGGGAGCGGTCGGAGGAGATGGGAGGGATGACTGCCGGGCGCTCACGCACTACCTGCTGCGCGTCGGGAGACTCCCGGCCCGCCTGCAGGAACGGCGTCGGGTCGGGCATGGCGTCGACCGGCTCTCGCAGGACAACCCGCCTGCCGTCAGAGCGGTACACCTCCGTTAGCTCCGGGTGAAGAGGCTGGGAGAGGCTCTTCTTCATCCGGCGACGCGGGGTTTCAGGCTGCCTGTCCTTGGCGGGGGGAGGTGTTGGCTTGTAGGAGCTGATGGGGCTAACGTTGGGACTCGCCTCGGAGGAACTTCCGGCCAAAAGCTTCTTCTTGGTGGCGTGAAGCTGCGAGGTGAGGTAAGCGATGGTGCTTGCCCTCTGCTCCAGCTCCCCAGACAACACGGCCAGCTTGTGGCTCTTCATCTTGAGCTCCTCCAGGTACTTCTTCTCCCGTTCTTTGATGGTGTTTTCCAGGACCGAAATCATGGCGTTCTTTTGCTCCAGGTCCCGCAGCAGCTCTGTGTTCTCCTCCTCCTTCTTTTTAAGTTGGGCCTCCAGCTCCTCACACCTCCTTTGCAGCTCCCTGCATCGCTCCTCGCTGCTGTCTGAACACACAGTAATGAGCAACATCACAGCTGTTAAAACGTGTGATATAAATAAGACATAAGAAGAAGAAAAAAAACACACACACACATTAGACTAAACACTCAGACATTCAGCTCAGACAGTCTGTCAGCACAGAGAGAGACAGCAGGATCATTAGAAGAGTCGTTAGCAGCGGTCAGAGAGCTCCGGTCTCACATTATAGCTTTTATTGGCTCTCGTCTTCATCCCTGCAGCTCCTACCTGACTCTGCAACACCTCACTGCAGCCGACCGACATGCTGTACCGTCTGTGCAGCAAATTACAGTCAACTACTAATGCAAATTCAGTCATCATTCACAAATTACGTGCTTGACTTATTCCAAGTCTTTCAAAAATTTCATTTTTTGTTTTCTGACAAAAATCATCACTGCAACTCGGCTGAATTTTTACAAATCCCTTCTTCCCCCCTTCTATCTGAACCCCTTGTTTCACAACCTGCAATATAAAAGCAAAAGGGTAACAGTTGCTTTTTTTTTTTTTTTTGCAGAACCATTTTGTATAAGACTTTCTTATTGTGTGTAGACAGTCATGGTTAACGCGTGGGACATGATGTCCCCCGCTTTTCTTGTATTTATGCCCTCTCTTCCTGTTTCAGTTGTTACCAGTTTAATCGGTTGTTATGGTAACGTGATTTTCCTAACCGTCTTTACGTGCATCATGAACGCGCGCTTGATGACGCCGGTTCCACAGGTGGATCTAATCACTGAGGGAAGACCGTCGCTGATCTACACGCCCTGCGTCATGTCCAGCAACTAGACGGAGCCAAAAAAAAAAAAAACTGTCCAGTTTTCCTCCAAACAAACCGAGTAAGTTGAGTAATGATGCTACGTGCAGATAATGTTAGCTAAATGGTGGTAATTCATGCTAGTTTATCACATTAAGCTTATTAACAAGAATACTAATGTCGTTGTTTCCTGTTGTACATCCTTGCTAGCCAGTTAATGCCAGGAATAAACCCAAGCCTCTTTCATTTCTGTTCACAAGTTGTGCTCATTGTTGTTTTCCATATATTTAAAATAAATATTTATTGTCACAGTAGAAAGAGCAAAGAGCCAGAGAGGAGACATCAGAGCAGAGGCCAGCAGCAGGACTATGATGCAGGGTTTTCCCAGATAAGAAAGAGAGAAGAAATGGAAGGTTATGTGCAACAATTTCAACTTTTTTGTCAGCCCATGTTATAGCAAAAATAAAACAAAACAAAAAATTGCAACCACGACCGCAACTTTCTGAAAAAGGTGCCAGAAATTCAGTGATTTTAGGGCACAATAATAAAAAAAAAGCATTACAAAGTCTTGGAGGAGCTGAAATGACTGTTCTTTTCTATTAAAATGTGCAGAAACTTGCACCTCCCTTGTCATCTCCTGATCTCAGTCTTGCATTAAAAAAATTTAATGGCTGGAAACACGAGCATCATATTCCCTTCATGGGGGGCTGGTGCATTTTCGAGCTCAGTTGGCGCAGCTGCAGTGAGCAGGTTGGACGCTGTGCATTAGTGCTGCAACAGATAATCTCATTTCCTGCACTCCAATCTAAGAGATGTCCCACACTAACATGATGGTGAGTCTGACTGGAGGCTTTAGCAATGTTGAGCCAACACAGCTCTTGTCAAAAAGCCGTGAGATCACATGGCATGCGTCCTACTCAAGACACCTTGACCCACAGAGCGTGAATCAGACAAGGATGTGACTTCATCACACCGTGGTTTAGAGGGAAGCGGCAGCTGGGGGAGCTGAAATCAACAGAAGTGAGTCAGACGGAGCAGTGTTTCCTGGGTAAGACTTTGTTACCAGGGAAGAGAGCTGGCAGGGAAATCTATTTCAGCAGGTGACATTCATTTATAGCTCTCTGTGGTGCAGAGTTTGCTCTGTAGCTGCTGTTAGAAAGTGGAGCACTCCCCTAGATGCTGTCATAACATTTTGAAATCATACAGGAATTGATCTTTTTCTTTTAACACGAAAATGACTACTGAATTAATTTCAAACAGAATGTTGCTAATAGCAACTGACATTTTGCTTCAGTTTTTCGAAAAGCTTTGATCCACTGATAACCATCTTAGCTACTCACACTTTCTCTTGGACTATACGCCGGGATAAGAACAACATGCAAACTTTTTTTTTCTGGCCTTCCTAATATTTGTAATTATTGATTGCTCAGAGTTGGAGCAGAGACAATTAAACTCTCTGACATCTTAAATTAGCCATTAGCACAGATGAGTATAGCTAGCATGACTACACTATTCCTTATAAAATGCTAAGTCCTTAGCTAAATTTGACACTTCCAATATGTGGAATGCCTGGTTTTGGATGCTGGGTAGTTAGAAGAATTTTTGTTTTTAACTTTTTTTTTTTTTTACTTTCAGACAAGTTGTGTATGTGTGTAACCGTGGCAATAGGATATTGTTTTTACAACTGGGAGCAGTTGATCAGCATTTTAAATTAGCATCTCAAATCATGCCTGAACTATGACCCTGCACCCTAAAGGAGCAGAGAATCTCAGGCATAGATTTAAAGAGGAGAGGCAATAGCAAACGAAGTGGATTAGGATGATGGATGTTTATTGACACGAGCTAAAATATAATCCACGATTATGAATGGTTTCATTTCAGTTTTCATCAGTGTTGTTCATTCCTCAACATATTGTAGCCATCATAACAAAGGCTGACGATTACATTTTTATCTTGATTACTTATTTTACTTTCTAAAGAAAAAAACACTAGTTGTGATTTAAAAATACAGAATGATCAGCTATTAAAGACATGCATGTTTTTCTGCATGATAGTTTACAAAGTTAACTATAGTAACTTTTAAAAAATCCTTCCAGTTTTCTAATTCCATTTTTTTTTAGCAATGACTGCATAATGCAGGGGAACGGTGGCTTACCTGACGGATCGGAGCTTCTCACGGTGAGCTCATATGTCAAATCTGTGGAAAAAGAAAGATGAGGTTGAAACATGGAACAAAAGTACCTGTCGAACAAATTGCTCCCCACAAACTAGGCTTTGAGGACTGAGAACACTGTGCTTTGCTTTGGTCATTAAATAATTTTTCGCCGCTATGATAATTCAGCTTTTATGTGTTTGAAATTCTCTGAAATGCACATAACACTCACCAGAGAGCCAAGAAGCTGATTATGCATGCGCTCACCTGTGCATTGCTGCTGTAATCGGCGGATCTCTGCGTGTAGCCCCTTTAGCGTGTTAGCATGGTCCTGCTGCAGAAAAAGCAGGTTTTTCTGAGCGCTGTGCAGCTGATTCTCTAGTGTTACGTTTGCCGAGGCCATGGTGATATCTGTTTGGCTTCCCACCAGCCCTGGAAACTTAAACCCACAAAGACAGAAAGTGTCAAGCCGTTCAGCTCACTGTGCGATATACTCAAAGTTTTATCCCAATGCTGTGTGGCAATATCGTAATTACGATAAAATGACAACAAGAACTTTCCAAGAAATGCATCATGATAAACGATACGATAAATGCTCACCCCTAAGAATCTACGTTGGATGAGAGCATCTACTGCAGTGAGACTCCCTCCAACAGGCTGAATGTCATATCGGCATGCAAAGTGTGAATTTACAACAAATTCTGTATTCCAAGCAGTCTTTTGGATTACTGTCTATTTGATATCCATTGTGCAGAGAGATTTTTTTAAACAAACTGATATTCATGCTCAACATTAGATGAAATATCCCATCACTATCCATACCATGACTACCAAAGACACCAAGGCTTCATACACTGATGCATATGATGCTGCCACTGGGTGCGGCAGGTCAGCCTAAAGGAAAAAAAAACAAAAAAAACTCCTCTTCCTTCCTTGTCATGCCCCACCCTCCAGGACACAAAGAGACATAATCACTCAGTCTAACAATCTCCACCCTCTGACAGACACCAACATCAGACTAAGAGATAACAGCACATTGATCCCTGTATTACCCCCCACACCCTCTCTCTGCATACAAAAAAGAGCAATTAAACATCCCAGAGCTTCTCACTCTTACATCACCATCTCACCAACATGAATAATTCATCCTCAGACACCTGACTGAGCTGGCTCCCTCGTTTCAGCGGATGCGCAAGCATTTTCATTTTCATGGGGAAAAGTAAAAGGCGTGCCGGCACCAAAAACCCAGACAGTTTAGGGCAAACACAGCCAGCGGTGTGTCATAAAGGCTGAGGGGATAATCTATTATTGATGAGTAATGTGAAGTCCTTCCGGTAAACCCTGTGCTGCAAGCATATCTCTCATCCCAGCTCTTTCCTAGAATAGCTCAGAAAGCTTTCCGCTCGCAAAGACATGACCTCAGACAACTTTGCTATCAACGCGGCTCATGCAACATACTGCAGCATGGCGGATATAAAAAGAGGATTAAGATGAATCCTTTCAATAAAGTTAATCAAACGTCATGTTTGGCTCTCCTTTGATTTTTGTTTTTTTATGCATAAATACGCCCATCTGTATTTTTTCAAACTGAGATGAAGAATGATGAATTATACATGAGCTGCAGCAGCATGAGACATTAGGGAGAAGATACCATCATAAGCCAACACAAGTCTCCTACTGTAACATTCTCAAATCAAATGCACTGTCTGCACATAAATACAAAGCATAACAAAATCTAAGTGCTAGACATTCACTTCTAGTTTGACTTTTACACAAATACAAAAAATATTGAATAAACACTGGCTAAACTTTGAAGCAACTCCAGTAAAAGGTGTTGCTTCTTTAGGCTTCACAGCATTACTCTGTCTGCTATTTGTGATCGTAAAAACTTCCAGGCAGCTAGTGTTTTTCTTGTGAACGAGGGTAATTGTTGTAGACTTCTTTCAGCCAGCTGACCAGGAGCACACAGTGACAAATTCAAAATGACTTTACTGAACCCAAAGGGAAATTAAATGTTGCTGTTGTAGCTCATAATAATTCAAATTCACGTTTCTGTTTTTTCTGGCATCTCAAAACAATGACTTTAAAAAACATTAACAATATGCAAGAAAATATTTGTGGTTTTGGAGCAGTAACTTTGTAAAACCTTGTTATAATTTGACACCTCCAAATGTTAATACCAGGCAACATTCTCAAAGGCAATAGATATTTACCCAAAAAGAGAATCTAAACATTAAACGATACATGAATCAGAGCAGCATGACACATTAGGAAGTATCCAATACAAGTTCTTAGTAGCAACTTCCTATAATCAAGCTCAAGTTTTTGCACAACACTGTTCAAAATACATTGTACCAGATTTCACTGGGAAATATACTGCCTCTCCTGTTCTGATGTATCTTTGTATTTTTGGAAAACCTTCAAGGGTTTCTGTTCAAATCTGGTCCAAGGCAAAGGCAAACTATTGCTTTGTTCACACTGAGATTTTTATGCAAATCAGAAAGCAATTTGAGTTAATAGATTTCATAGCGAGGAACTACATTTTTGTTGTATTTTCTCTGTTAAAAATATTTCGGAAACCATCACCATTGCGTCGTCCTAGATGGCCATGTTAGTTAGCTCTGAACTCACATTTGATCTCGAGGAGTTTTGTGACATTTCCCATCTGCCATCTGAATGTTTGTGAGTGAAATGTGTTGTTCCTGCCGTGTGGCTGGATATCTATCACGCACTATAGGACTCAACCTGCTATACTACAGATTTTTTTTATAGCCACATGTTATGCTTTTAAAATCAGACGACAATTTTAAAAGTCCCGACATGTGATGAGAATGAGAAGAAGCTCATTATGACTTCCATGCCAGCAGGGCCAACACTCAAGAGTGTTTCACTTCTTATGCAGTACATGGATCTCAACGCATCAAATGTGTAGATGAGTTTAAAAGAATGTTTGATAATAATTTCTATAAATTAATTTTAAATTAAAGTAATCATACACACATTTGCAATACTAAAGGTATGTTAACAATCCAATTTTAATTTGGCTAGTGTGTGCATTGGAGTTAAATTTCATGTAGAATCAACCTTCAACCTAGTTCTATCTACGTTCAATCATTCCATCCAGCCGTCTATTCTTCCACCCTTCCTTCCTTCCTGGATTTTGGGGTCACAAATCAAATTCTTATTTGGGCCCCATTAAATTTAGGGTCGGCCCTGCTCATGTTCCTAACACCAGACCATTACAACAGGAACAATAATTATTTCACAAGAGGAAGGAGTGTCCTCCCCTAACGATTACGACTACTAAAATGGCATAAATATCTGCCAGGAGGTCGGCCGGCATCCCTGATCCTTTAAATTTCAGCACCTGCATTGCGGACAGCACCCTGAACACAATACCTCTGCTGCTCCTGATAGCAACAGCCAGGGGATCGTTGCTTCCCTCAAGCAGTGTCGTAAACTTTCAACAAGCAACAGTCAGGCTTTGATATCATTCACTGTCGTTATCAAATAATGCATCAGTGCTCGACAAAACCTAGCCGCGCTGCTTCCTAACAATACAAAGATGTCATCGCTGCATTTGGTGGGGTCATCACAAAGGCTGTCCTTGCAGCCTGTGTTGTGTTGTGTTGCCACTCAGGGAGGAGCTGTCCAGTTTGAGGAACCGCAAACAGGCTAGTTACGAGCCAGAAGCAACAAATCTTCCCTTGCAACAATTGCCGTACTCAAAAACGAAGGTGCCGATCACGAAAAATACAAACTGGCTTTCTGGGTGTTTCTAAAAATGCGACACCACCCACAAAATAGGGCATAACCCATGGTATTTATTGACGCCTTGCACCATTGCGCATGCATGACTTGACAGAGACAAGAATATTTAAAATACTTCAAACACTCATTACGGCATAAAACTAAGTCTGAATCATAAAATACGCAAAACAAGCTCACAATGACAGTATTTTGTAGTTTAATCGTCACATTTTAATAACTGCAATAATTTCTCTGTTGGAGCAGGTGCATTAAGCTACTACGCCTTTATTGATGTAGCCTAGCTAGAAAGCTAAGGACACCGAAACCGGCAGCTCAACGTTAACGGCAAATATTTATGTCGGCTTACCTTTCACCTAAAAATACGTGGACGTCAAGAAGCTGCTAAAGCGTAATAAATAGTGGTCGAACGGGCAAGCCGCAGCGGCTAAGCGCACTGCACCTTGCAGGTCATGTCGGTGATGCTGCCAGCGGCTCGCCTCGGTCGGCTGTGTTCCTGTCAGATCTC
The DNA here is from genome assembly GCA_902982915.1 of Phalloptychus januarius. Classification (NCBI taxonomy): domain Eukaryota; kingdom Metazoa; phylum Chordata; class Actinopteri; order Cyprinodontiformes; family Poeciliidae; genus Phalloptychus; species Phalloptychus januarius. The sequence continues at coordinate 20,582,325 of CADWAE010000482.1, read as the reverse complement.
CCGGAGCTACTAGACAAAATAAAGCGATGCACCATGGGAAGCCAGAGGAAATACTGACAATATACTCAACATTTACACTCTATATTTACATCTTCTACTTTGTAATATTCATTACACATACATTTATGGATTTTCAAAGACGTGTATTGGAAAGGGAGTAAAAGAATCAGCGATTACTAACCTTAAAAAATATAAAGTGCGCAAGTAGCGGATGCCCTTAGTATGCGACCGTTTTGCGTTGATAAGCGTCATCACCATGGCAACGGAATCCTTTCAATGCTCTTTATAGATGTATTTACGCCACCTAGCGATACTGTTGCGACATTGCAATGCAGTGATAATGTTTTTGTTGAGATATACATCCTGCCGGCGTCAGGTGAATACAGAATGGTAAATGTAAAAAGATGTGAGATGTAAGGTTGGGAAAGCTGTTAGACAGCTGGTGGACAGCAGAGGGCGCTATTACTCTTCAAAGGTAGTCTAAGGAACTGTTTTTTTTTTCTCTACTCCTATTTCTCCTCCACATTCACGCTGCATACTCTTCTGAGAGGAATGAAAAGATGGCTTTAGAGTTTTTAAAATTGCACTATGAACAGCCTTGTTAAAAACAAATTTGAATGTTTGGAAAACAAATCCATCATTTATTTGCCAACTTATGGCAAATAAATTGGCAAATAAATTTATGATTTGCCAATCATACTTATGATATGAAACTTATGATATTCATTAACATTCAAAAACACATTCATGAATACTTTATGCTTATTTTAAATCTGATTCCACTGGAAGCTGAGACAAACTGCAAAGAATGATTCCACATCTAATATTGGTTGGACAAGTAAAGCGAGTGGCAGATAGTAAGGGTAAAAGAAAGCTCACATCAAAAATACAAAGGATTACATTATACTGTCATGCTATCTATCCTTAAGAGTCAAAATTAGAGAAATGAATGAATGTGGAAAATGACACAGAGACATATCAAAATGCTATCTTATCTTTTAAATCATCTCAGCACTTTTCACTCCAAGCTTCACTGAGTTCCTGAGTCCGGGGTATGTAAAGGTGGAAAAACAGAGGCCCTTTCATTGCTGCCTCAGAATATCACTATAAATTATTTCTGGCCATACAAAATCCACGGGAACCGGCTACTGTGTAAAATGATACACACAAAAAAACAGAGATTACATTTCATGTCCAACCTCAGAGTGAACCTCACATCTCCAAATATAAACAATCTAAGTAAGTGGAATTATTGTCCCCATCCAGAAATGTTATTTTTCTAAACAGACTTTAATCTCTTTCTGCCTTTGTCCTGTTTGCAGTAGGGATTAAATTCTCCTGATTACTTTACTTTTAGCAGTTCTGGCACACTTCCCAGCTTCCAGTGAGTTAGGAAGTAAGAAATGTACCCTCACACAAGAAGAAATCCCCAACAGAAACTCTTTTCCTCCAAATGATTTTTTCTATATACAGCCAGTTCCCTCCATTTATCACAACATGTTGTGAAATAGCGCATTGAGAGGAACTAAACAAATAAAAAATTAGCTTATATGAGTCTATGGCTTTATAGCTACTGTTTTCTTGGCGGATTGGGATCAGATAAGGTTAAAAGGAAGCCGAGGAATCTCCAGATTACATCCACCAACCAAAACCTCTCTTCCAGCAGAGGTTTGCTGTAACATTGGCATTACCCAAATGTATGTCTCGATCGACCCCAGAGCCCGTGCTACTTTGAAATTCATCTTTACTGCAGATGAATTGCAGAAACCAAGGAAATGCTTTCTCTCAAACACAGGCATGAACTCAGAAATAAGTGATGCCATGCAGATGGCAGTGAAGGCTTTGGGCATGAGCCTAAAACGTCTCTCTGATGGAAAACCAATAAGAGTGAGCAGTTAGGGTTTCTTTTTATTTTTTGCAACTTCTTGGCAATCGTCACACTCACTGAGATCAAAAGTGAATTTATGTCATTTTTAAAAATGTGTCTCATCGGTATAGTTACTGGATTTCACACAGAACTTTTTACAGAGGCACAAATGAAATGTGGGCACATCACAGCCTGTCTCGGAGGACGCTTTTTTTTTCTTTTTAACTCAGTCGATCTGCCAGCACAAACACTTCTCAGGTTGTAACAGTTTTACAGTTTTTATATTGAGATTGGCAAAGCCAGTACCTCTACAACTCTGAATACCCAATTAAATTTTCCAACACCCTTAATTTTATTAGTGTCTGCCTATAGAAATACAGTCATCGATGTATCATGGACAGTAACATAGAGTGGCAGGGTTAAGGTTTCTGCTGCTGTGAAGTGATTGAGTTTGTATGGTATAAACCTGACTATAACGAGGCCTTAGTGTGTATCAGTTGTGGATATTGAGATACGTTTAGGATATCATCCTGCTGTGAAGGTGAGCTTCATTTTTTAGCTTTTTCCACAAAATTTTCAAAATGCGTTTTAAATGCATTTGTTCTTTAAGTGCTTTCCAGTTTCAGCATAGAAAAGCAATCAAAGTCTGAGCGTTGTAAATCCACCTCCAGGCAAAATAGCATCAGAGGTGAGTGCACCTATTGCCAAATTCTGGATACATTTCTCACTTGACACAGCTTAAAAATCTGCAACAAATTTTCATCAAGCCATTTAATGTACAAAATTATTATGCAACAGAAGATATCACATAAAATTCAGGCCAATCTTGGAAGAAAACCTGTTGGAGGTTGCGGACGAGCAAATACCCATTCAGAGGTAAAATGTAATGGTTTAGATCAAAGCATGATCATTTCGTAAAATGGTCCAGTAAAAATCCCACACCTGGCAAGACTTGAAAAGTGTTGTTCACACCCCGTCTTTATCCATTCTGAATGAGCTTAAGGTGTTTATGCCAAAAAAGAAATGCATTTCAGTCAACACGAAGTCAAACCTGTCATAAACTTACCGTTTAGCACCTTTCAGCTTTAACTGCAGTGAAAGGTAGTTTTATAAAAAATGAAGATAAATGCATGCCACAATGCTCAAATAAAGAAGATTTACAACAAAAAAATCTTTTACTTCATTTAATGCAATGATCTGTGTTGAATGACAATATGGGTGTAACACAATAACATACGGAAACATTTATCCAATGCTTATGAATACTTATTATTATGAATACCTCTGCAAGATATTGTTTGATGGCTCATTAAATTTAAAATAATTCATTCTTCTTATTAAGCTTATTTATAAGCTGCTACTAGCAGGACTTCAAACAACATAAATCGGGTGAAAACTAAAATGATAAAATTAGTGGAGTGAGGGGAAAGAAATTCGATTAAACAGCAATACATTTCTCTGACACAACTTCATGCCAACTATATAAACTATAGGAAATTTACAAGCTGAGAAAGCAAAGAGAGGAAATTAGAGCCAGCATGTTACATGTTAGGATCCTGATGGACAGCCCTGCTGTGGTGTAATTGCATGGCTGCTGCCAAAATGTCTTTGCCTTTATTCTGGTAATGAGGCCAGACAGCAGGAACACAGGACTTTCTACTCAGCTTTTTTGACAGCCCATGGAGAGCAATGGATTTATTACAGCTTAATATTGACACATTAATTACAAAGTGCTAATGAAGCATTAATATCAGACTTTGATGTGGGTGTAACCCAAAGTGCCACCTTCTGCCAAGAGCTTCTACCAGCGGGATCTAATGAAATCATGAGGCTTTACAGCACAAAGTCAAAACAGTTTAAGAAAGTTGAAGTCCGTCCCAGGCTTCACCATGGTAGAGACAGGACACACACTACAGATAGTCCTGGGATTGATTTTCTGAGCAACTAGCAGCTTATTTGCTGTAGATAACTCTCTTTGTGTGATTTAGTAAGAACAGAATCTTCTGGTTAGTGAAACCTGGAGCCTTACAAATTCAGTATTTGTTTATTCGTCTATTTGAGACAACAAATTGTGTCTATTTTATTTTTGATGTCTGTTTTTCACATTTTTACTTTTGATTCTGTTTGGAGTCCAAGACATGAGCAGAGACTTTCACAAAGATCTGAAGTTTTACAAAATGCACAGTCACAGTGTGATCTTGTGACAAAGGGTCACAGGGACTGCGACAATAGCTGCAAATGAGTAGCATATCCATTCATCCATTTTCTATACTCCCTTGTCCCTTTTGGGGTCGGGAGGTGTTGGTGTCTATCTCCAGCTAACGTTCTGGGCGAGAGGCGGGGTCACCCTGGACAGGTCACAAGTCTGTCGCAGGGCAACACAGAGACAGACAGAACAAACAACCATGCACACACACACTCACACCTAGGGACAATTTAGAGAGACCAATTAACCTGACAGTCATGTTTTTGGACTGAGGGAGGAAGCTGGAGTACCTGGAGAGAACCCACACATGCACAGGGAGAACATGCAAACTCCATGCAGAAAGACCGGGGCCGGGAATCGAACCCACAACCTTCTTGCTACAAGGCAACCTAGCATGTACATAAAGAGACTAATTTTAAGGCAGTTTTCTAGCTGGCCAGCTGTGGATGGGTTCCACGGAGAATTCTGAAGCACTTTCATCCAGATGGACTTTCTACCTCAGAAGGAGGAGATTAAAGGGAAGATCCAACAGATGCTGTGCTCCAGAATATAAACCAGAATTGGACTCTTCCTTTCAAGATGTGAAAGTAATGTTGGTCTTTGTACACCAAATCATTTTTGACAATATAAAAAAAAAAAAGCTTCAAATCAAAATAATAGTAATAATAAAAAGATAAATTGGAAACATTTTATAGGATTTTCTAGAATAGTACTAAACTGGTTCAGATATTGTTTGACAGACAAGGATGAGTTTGTGCTCTTTAATTATTGAATTGGTAAATAAAAAACCTAAAGTCAAAGATCACATCTGGGGCTCCGCAATATGTTGGTCTAAGGCAGTGCTTCTCAATTATTTTCTGTTACGCCCCCCCCAGCAAGAAGAAAACTATTCGCGCCCCTCACTCCCCACTGTGACTATCCATCTCTGCATAACATTTTACCCTTATTAACATTAAAGAAAAGAAAAAAAGAAAGACATATGGTCAAACTTACAAAGAATAACTTTATTAAATCGTGTTTTAAGTCTGTTTTAAGACGTGTTTTAAACATGTTTAAACTGTAAACATGTTTGACCAACTAATCGCACCATTGCAAAATTAAATCAAATCAATAAATAATATTTAATAATTATAATAACTAATAAACTACAAAAAAAAAAAAACAAAAAAAAAACAATGTAGCATACTGTACTTGAGCCTTTGACATACAACATTTTAAAAAGTGGCACTTAACCAGACTTTTAGAAACAAAAGGCTCCCAAGCATCCAAAAGAATCTAGATGTGATTATAGACATTTTAGCAAAGTCTCATGGAAAATCAGCTAATTAAACACCCACAAAAATGCAAGAACTAATAGTTTCCTATCAAAGCAAGACTCGGAAAACTGGAACATTTTTTAATTTCATTAGGCTACTTTACACCTATGGCGTCTAACATGAAATAGGTAATAGAGATTAATGCTGCTGCCACAGCACTTGTCTTCTTTTTTTCAATGGTGCTCAAATTTTTTAAAATTGTATTTCTTATTTTTAATGTAATTCTGTTTATATAAAAACAATATAACCTAAATTTTCTTAAACCGATGCAGGACGAGTTCCGAAGTTCCCACTGTGAAAATCAAGGAAAAAAAGGGCAATTAGTGGGAATATCTGCATGTGATTCCTGCCTTCACCTCGCATAATTAAATTAACGTCTCAGAGCATGGAGCTAAAAGCACTAGGCTCCTGCTGCAGGGGTTAAACACTAGCTGCTGCTTATGCATCCTCCACATGGATTCCAGCGCCTGCGTGATCTCCTGAAGCGTTGGGCCCGCTCCAGTCAAGCTGGCCTACTCATCCTTTAGAGGTGGACTCCAAATAAAACAGCACGGCTTGGCCAAGCAAAACCCACTACAGAGCTATTTTCCACCGTCTGTGTGGCCAGGCAAAACACGAGGAGACCGTTCTACACCGCTCCTTCCCCTGATCAAGAAACAGTAGATCAGTCAGACTGATGAAAGGGTCCAATCAACACACTGTCAGGGCCTTTCCTAAAGTCTCCCGCTTACTCTGTGGCTGTAGGTGAGGAGTTTTACCCGCAGTCCTGCTCCTGTCTGAGCGGGACTGCCGCTTCACGGGGCTCGGCTCAGACAGGGTGTGTCGGAGCAAAAGCCGCCCGACCTGAAAATATTTGCTTTTCAGCTCGTGTATTTTATTTCTTCCCACCGTCTCAGTCAGACACATTTCCTCCATATTGACAACATCCTGTGTTCCCACATGGCGTCAAGACGTTCCAAGAGACTTGCCAGACGTTCTCCTTCGCTCTGGCGCTGCACTGACCTGTTGCCAACATCGCACAGGGGCCTCCGCTGCTCATCCAGACATGTTATACGAGAACATCTCCCACCAGGATGGCTGCAGCGGCTTGATCCTCGGGGCCTCATGGAGGGTCTCATCTTGACTATTTTCTTTCAGAGAGGAGTGAAGGAGACAGCGGATGACCCTCGCCTAGCTGCTGGGACTGGAAACCCCACACAAGAAAGCCGTGGATTAACACACCGGCAGTGCAGAGTTCTCTGTGACTTTTAGGCCACCTATGTGCTGAAAGAGAAAAAAACAAAACTGCAGCATAATGATGAACATTATTTAATATAAAGAACATACTGTATTTAAAAACAATACAACCAGAAACATCAATATATATCCAGTGTAACATAGTAGATTACTAGAATGTGAAAGAAAAAATAACATTCTATTTAAGCTTATGTGAGGATTAACAATTAGCGAAGTTATTAAGATCTACCTCAAAATCACAATTAGATTTTTTATTACACTTTATGTGAAAACATTAGCGCAAGCTCAGTTCACAAAAGGATTGTTGCCTGGAAGCTGCAGTATGTAACTTTTCTAAAACCAAATTTTTTTTACATATTTGTTGAAATTATCACTATGTTGTGACAGCATGAGACAGATGGTCAGGGAAAGAAAATCAAGCTCCTGTCCCTACTGTCCTCCTGTCATCTGTACAAATACACTGCTCTGTCAGAAACAACCAATTAGAGCCAGCAGGAGGGTGTTATCTCTATCAATCATTCTTGTGTATGTGCTGCTCACACCTTCCCCTTTGCCTTTTGGTACCCTGCAGCTGGTCCAATACAATGGACAAGTTAGACTGGCCGCCGATGAAGGTGGATTAATGCTAAGTTATTTTTCCGCCATCAGCAGATTGAGCAGTGGGTACATGAGCAAGATTAACAGCGTTAAGACCCTCCTCCTGGCTCTGGTTGGTTGTTTTTGACCGGGAGTGATACATTTCTGCAAACCGCAATAGTAGGAAGGATGCAGAGGAGCTTGATTGTTTTGTTTTTTTGTCACAAATTATGTATCATATTATACATTCAGGGACATGGTGACTTTTTAACAAATATGTAAAAAAAAAAAAGATATTTTTTTGTTACATGCTACAGCTTTAAATGCTATTTCTTGAAGGCAAACTTAATAAAAAGGGTTTGCTCATCATCTTTCGGGCCTCATTTAAAAATCTGATTTAGACTGTTTTAGAGCAAAGCATATGCATGTGTCAAAATGACCCAGTCAAAGGCCAGACCTAAATCCAATTGAGACTTGAAAATGTTCATAGTTGCTCAATACTTAATCTGAATTACCTTGAGCTATTCCGGAAAGAAGAATTGGAAATACCTTCAGCCTAGATGCGCCCTGCTGGCAGAGACACGCCTTTAAAGCGTGAAGCTGTAGTCGCAAATGAACGGCAACATGTTCTTAATAGCTCTAAAGGTTGTCCCTATTCCTTGCAATATTCCACAATTGTAGTGTTTATTAAATCCCATAAAGTCCAGATTAAAATGCATGTTGTTTAATAAATTGTTGTCTTCCATTGTGCTTGTGCACGTGGATTCAGACTTTCATTCTTCACTTAGATTTCAAAACAGCCACACAAGCCTAAGACTGTGCAGAGGAATCTTTTAGAGCATATTCTGCTGTTCAGTGGCATATGTTATTCAGAGTTTCATTATGGAAATTCTTTCCATGCTGTATTTTCATTCAGGCATGGTGAGTACGGCTCTGCCTTAAAAACTCATGCAGGCTCTGCTCCACTACCCCAGTGTGTGCAATGAAAAGAGTCTTTATGTACCACTGATGCTGACTCATTCTTGAAAATGTCAGCAACACCCAAACAAACAAACAATTTTAAATGTGTGTGCACATTATCCACCACAAAAGATGCCTTTTTTTTCCTTCTTTCTTCTTTGGCGTTCTATCTTTCTGTCACTGGTGGAGCGTGCAGCAGATTCCACAGAGGCAGTAATTTGCTGTAGAGATTCCAGTTAATTCCTCACTAATAAACACACCTTGAACGTAAATCACTTCTCTGCTTTTCTTCCTGAAGAAACGGAACTCTTAATGAATCAAGGGCCTGGCAACATCTCTGGGGTTTGATAGCAGTTCGGTGAAATGACGCATTGTTCTGACTTGCACCTAGAAATGCCCGGCAGTCATTTATTAATCCAAATGCATGAACTTTGAGGTATTCGGGGGCTGGGGGGGGGGCATTGAAGCAGGAGTTGGCACACGGTGCAACTGCAGCAGGGTGCATAATTTGGCTGCAAAGCGAGTCCAACTATCGAGTGAAACAGTACAAATCACTCCACAAAGTGCAGAACTGTGACTCTCTGTGACCACACATCTGCTAGCTGAGGTGTTTGATGGGGGAAATTACGCTGACAAACGTGGCATGCATGAAATACACTGCAAACAGTTGATGGAGGGAGAAACTGGAGTTAGAGGGTGTGGGGGCTGTGTAAACTAAACTGGTGTTGACTCTCCAGTTAGCGAGAGGGTGACAAGCCTTCTGAGGGAATAGCAAGGGGTAAAAATAACAATATATACTGACACGGCTTCCACTGCAAGAACAGAAACTAGAGAGAGTATAAGTCTGTCGACCTTTAACAGCCCTACTCCAAAAACTATTTAAATAAAATTATTCCTCAGAAATTGGCATGACAAAAGTATATCAAAATTGAGATGTTTTAATCATTTAACATATTTATTTGTTTACTTTGAAATTAGTATTTTAAAGGGGAAGTATTATGTATTTTCCTGGCACATAGGGCCATTTTAAAACAAACTATGTTATTGTCAGTTTTGCCCCATGTCGTGGGGCATGGCTGCTCTGTGAGGTGGAAGCTTGGAATCTGCCTCTCGCAGGAGCGGCTGTGCCTTGAAGGCGGAGCTAGGTCCAACCAGACATTATGCACAACTGAATGGTTACCATGGAAATTAAAAGATTTCTCAAACATGAAAGAAAAAAACAAGGCAACACTCCAGGTGTGTTTTTGATTATCTAAATCTCAAAAGAGTAAACTTTACAAAACACAGCCCCATTAGAACAAGTTAAGGAGAAATTTTAAACAGAAATTTTGGCATTGTTTGCTGTAATTTTTGCACTAAATGTTGTCGGACGTTTTCAGTAAAAAACAAACAATTTATGGTACAGATTTTATACGGGGTTATCCATACTATATCTTTCAACTATCCGGATTTTTCTAGACTCATGGTGACTCGAGCTCAGACACAAACAGCAGAAATTAGTAGAAACAATAAATTATGCCTACTGAAATAAATAACTAGCAATATTGTTTTGTGCAAATCTTTGTTCTCCTGTTCTTGTTATCTTGTTATCTGGTCAACATCTGATGGTTTTGTGTACATGAATGCATTGACTGACAAATGAAATCAACAAATTGGTAAGAAAAAAAATTAATTGAAAAAAAAATGGGGGGAAATTTAAAAACTGATTGAAAGGTCGCTCCCTCATTTTCCCTCTCATTTTCCACTCTGCCTTTTGTGTGAATCTGCCTCAGTTAATACACAAAAAAAACAGAATTAACAGAGAAAATTAATCACATGCAGTAGTGAAAATAGCATTTGTTTCTCATTTCATAATATATCTCAAACTAGAGGTTAGGTTGTTTTTGTACGCTGCGCCAGGAACATCTGTGAGCATCGGCTTTGTGGATGTTATGGACCGAAGCCGACCGACTGATTCCTTGTCTTTCCACTCTATATGCCAAATTATGCAAACCAAAAGCTTGATTCAGCAAACAGATTTTACAGTGTAGCTCTCTTCAAATAAATCGCAGCATAATTTAATTATATGTATCCTTCCCAGTGTCTATCACCACCTTTTTGGGACTTGGAGTCAAACATCTTAGCCTAAAATAACACAGGGCATTAAGAATATTTGACCGTTCTTTCAAATGCACTTGGTTAGATGAGATGCATTTGTTGTCTTGGATTTCTCTCCTTCTCCCTTCCTGTCCAAATATTTTTTTGATGCCACCAAAAGAATTTGTCAATGTTTGCAGAAGCAGTGGAGCGCTCGTACTCAATGAGCAGGATCGCTATTTTCTCCCTCCAGCCGAAACGTCACGCTCAGTCAATCATTTCCAGGCTCCTAATTCTACCAGTAAACACTAAGAACGCTGGGAGATTGACTTGTGGTGGTTTAATGTTATGCACGCCTAGCTGGACAGCATGACGGCACAAAAAGTAGCATAAAGACATATAACTGATGTCGCTAATTTAGAACCGTTCCATGATTAATTACTTTAAACAGAGCAGAAAAGGAAGTTTAGTGTAATTTAGTGTTCTGCGTTCACCTGCAGGTGGGCTTGAATTTTCAAACAGAAACAGAAATCATTCAGACCGGGCTGCAGAGGTGCGAAGTGTATAATCTCAGAGTAGTAAAAAGTTCAGTATGCCTCTTAATTCAAACTCGAAGTGGAAGATGTACTGTTTCTAAATGAGAGAAGTAACCGGAGGAAGGCAACCACGAGGCATGATGGCGTCATCATAGCCGTGCCGATCTTTTGAAAATGCTCGGTGTTGCTTTTGTGTGTGTGACTCTCCCCAAAGGATTAGGCTTTGGTTTCATCTGACGACGAAAACACATTCTCTCATTAAGGTTTCAAAGATTTCAGCAAAGCCTAAGTGTTTTGCTTGGAAGAAAAGAGTTTTGTCTCATAAAGCTTACTCGTCCGTGGAGAGTAAACACGAATGTCAAGCTAAAATGCAACCAGCATTTTATTATAATGGCCAGAAATTCTTGCAGCCTTTTCAGTGTTGCTCTCAGCCTCTTTGTCAGAGAGTAACAACTTCCTGGCCAACATCTCTTCATCAACGATGAAGGACTTTCCCATTTCTTTATTATTCTGCCCTAATCTCTCCACTCATTCTCATCGACTGCCTTTATTATGCCATACAGTTTACAATCCTGTGAAACACTTTGAATTCTCCATCAAATATTCAGTGATCTCAAAAGAAATGTTCACACGTCAATGTCTAATCTTTATTTATCTTTGGGGGTGGAAAAAAACGTGATTTATTCATAGATAAACACAAAAATATACCCTGGATTTTTCTTTATTAAACAAAATATACCAATGGAAATGTATATTTTTAACTGACTCTTTACCCTCGTTTGGTTGAAACAACTTGTAGCCATGAGCCAGTCTCTTGGTCAGTCTGAGGACAGTTGGCCCAACTTCTTACTTTCAGCTTAGAGAAGTCTCTGCCTCGGCCCAGGAATTTTCTTTCTTTTCTTTTTTTAATGCTCATCCATTTGTGGATTTCTTTGTGTCCATTTCTTCTTTGGCTTTTTTTTTTCCCACAGCTGCTCTCATATTTTCTTCAAGCTGCCTCTGATATGCTTGAAGAAGGGCCAGGTCTTTGTTGCAGAACAAAAAAAATCCCCAAACCATGACGCTTCCACCTCAATGATTCACTGTTGTTATGAAGTTCCTTCCCAGAATGCTGCTGTTGGTTCATTCCAAACACGTCTTCTGTTCAGTTTCACACCGATCTGTCAAAAAAAAAGAAACATTCAAAACGTCCTGGTCTTTCTGTCAAACTTTATGGCCTTTCAGTTGAGCCTCTGATGTCCTGTGGCTTCTCGGAGAAAGAGAAGAAGAAAATGACTAAAAATAAATAAATGATTATAGATAGGTGAACAGAGATATTGTTAGTGACTGAAAGTACTATCACTGTTCTGTGTTTGATTCATATGCTTTCAGTCAGGTTGCACTCTGCTTCAACAATCATTGCTTGCTTTAACTGACTTTCTTTAGCATTTTCTTCTTGTAAAACTGGATTGTTTGTTAATTTCTCTCAGACGCAGCTCAGATATTTCCATTTTTCCCCCACAATAGGTTAGTCTCCGGACCAGTGGAGACAGAAAGGACACATCTGCAGCAGACATGCAGACGCAGAGCTGATGATTACTCCAGGTAAAATCACTTATTACTGTGCTGAAAATGAGCAGCCGCAGCCAGCAGCAGGGACAACAGTATTTTACCAGGACGTTTCTTTTTTTTTCAGTTTTCTTTCTTTCTTTTTTTTTTTTTGCTGTGACTGAAATGGCCCAAACGTTTCTCCAGGTCAGCATATTGATTGTTCTTTATGCAAGAAAAATAAGTGTGACAGTACACAACTGGCACTTTTGGCCTAAGTCTGCAATTTTAACAAGTTCCACTTTTCAGTGAACTGCTTTTTGACAAAAAAAAAAAAAAAGGTGTCTGAGCTAGAAAGTTTCAAACTATGCCAACCTCTTTAAATGAGGTATTTACCTTTCACTCTAAAAACAGGAGGGAAAAAAACTGAAAAAACAGAAAAACGTCTGCCTGTTTGCTCTGCAGCTGTTTAGTCAGGTGAATAAGCTCTAATTAGGTCTTTTTCTGCTTAGTCTGTGTGTTATTTGTACTATAATAGAGCTATAAACCGTTTAAAGCTGTAAGAATATCACACTGCCTTTGCTCCCAACAAGAAAAAGATGTGACTTCAAATTGGATGCCAACTAATTTGCAAAGCTGACTGGTGGTCTGACGGATGAAAAGATGCAGAGTCAGAATCTTCACTTGATGCCGAACAATTAAAGCTCCCTAATCAACTGGTTGCCATAAAGACTTTTAATGAACCACTTTACAGTAATTTCGCTTTACAAGTTTGCCTCAATGAGCAGAGATGTCGAGACAGGCCTACCCGTCCGGTCACGGGAAAAAAATCCCAGAGAAATAAAGGCACGTTTTATGAGAACAAGCTGAGTCTTAACAGGCAAGCTGTCAGGGACGCTTCCCACCCAACACACGGAGGAAAACTCACAATGAGCTTCACGACAGCTGGTAAAGTTTTTGGAGGCCAGCAGCAATTTATTCATATGTTAGAAGACAGAACATTCGACTGGAGATCAGAGGGGGGAAATGCTCTCAGTGGAGAGGGCAGACGTGGGGGAGAGACAGTCGGGAAGCCACCTTTTCATATCCGAGGTCCCGGTGGATAAGACAAGCAGTGGCAACTTGTAAAAAAAAACAAAAAAAAAACATTTATAGGCTGGCGCAAAAGTTGTTAAAAGTCCCAACAAATTCCTGCCAATCAAGACTGGGATACGGTCTTACCCTCGCTGAGAGTGATTCAGCTGGGTGTTTGTACTGAAAAGCACCATTAGTTCATTGACAAATCCCTTGCTGAGAGGGAAAAATAAGCCAGCAATGAGGACCTGAGTCAAAGCAAGCAGACTTGTTACAGTCATTCTCTGGCTCCAGGACTGATGTTCAGAGAGATGCTTCGTTCGGAGATGCTGCGGCGGAGCAACCCCAGATACGAACACGACCTTCTCTCCGTCATTTGATCTTCTCCAGACTCGCAGTCTTGACAGCAACGCCCGCACGGCTGTGCATCGTTTGTGTGTTTCTTGCGGGGGTCTGGAAGCCGTCAAGAGCAGTTCTGTTTGGGTTACCTTCTGCATTTGCTTTTCTTGTGACGCTGTATAATGCCAAGGGAAACGTAAAGGTCAATCTAATCCTGTAACGAAAACCCCAGGCCCCGCGCAGTCTAAACCGGGACAAAATTGTGCACAGGCAGAAAACGTGTAATCTCATTTGTCTGTTATCTTAAAGTCCTTGCAAAAGTCTTAATGGCTCTTGAATTATTTCACCGCCAACGTCAATGTATTTCAATGGGGTTTTATGTGACGGACTAATACAAGGAAACTGTGAAGTGGAAAAGGAACTCTGATTCCCCTAAATAAAATCCACTGCAACCAACTGACCTTATTAAGGTCATGCAATAAGATTGAAGTGCTATTATTAAGACACAGTTGTTCTGCTAGAAGTTCAACTTTCTAGCAGAACAACAACTCTTAACATCCAACCAGAGTTTCAACAGTGTGTTTTTTTTCAATAAATGATGGACAAGATGTAATTTTGTAGATGTTCAAAGCTGTACTAAAAGCCATGCAGCTGAAGTTGCATTGAAAGGTGTTTTTTTCCCTCTTTGCATTGACAAAGCCTCCACAACATGAAGTTGTTGCTCATAATAAAACAGAGGATTTTTAAAAAGTACAAAGGGCATGGATATGTTTGGAAGGTACTGTGCTGTTTGTATCAAAACACTTCTTTTCATCGACTATGAAGCGAGATAATTTAGCTAATTTAGCGCCAGCCTCCACATTATGCAGAAACAAAGCATTCCAGGACTTAGCTCCAGCCTTACAGGGATTTTCTACTACATCTGTCAGATCTTAAGTTGCTTTTACCCGCCTTACTCTGGAAGAACATACTTCTGAGCAAGTCGATTCTTGTTGCTTGAGGAAAAACACTTTCTTTTATTTTCATAATTATTTTTCCTTTGTGCCCTGCCAAGCAGGCCTAATGAGTCACTCAGGAAACAACACCTGCCATTTGGCCGCGGCTTGCTTTCCTTTCATCTGAACGAGTCCCCAAACGGCTGATTCACACAAACGCTTTAATGAACCTTCAAAAGTAATGGCTGGACCTATGAACAGTTCGACACAAAGAGGCCAATAAAATGTCTTGCCGCGGCGTTGGCTTTAATGCAGAGAGAGTCCTTGTTCAGACTCGGGCAATAGCGAACCGCTATGTAAAATATAAACAGAAATGTAATAATTATATATTCTTTACAGCTTCCATGGTATGAATTGTGTGTGGGGTTTTTTTTTAAGAGTGCCAGTTGCTCAGTTGGTCATATGGGAGCTTTTTTCTTAAATAGATGCTTTTTTTTGTGTGTGAATACAGATTGGGAAAGTGCTGCCTTTACTGCTCTCTGCAGTGTTCTCTCTCCCATGTATGTTTGTCCAGGTGCACACGAGTTGTACGTGTTAAAGCCACTTTTATGACTGGGCGCTCAAACAGTTTCGGCTCTTGGCACACCAGCGCCGCCGCCTCTGTGGTGAGCAGAAAAAGCTCGGGACAGAAAACAAAACAAAAAAATGGGGTTCTGAGCAGTGAACTGAGTCAGTGAGAAACTAAACGATGGTTTTCAGCTAAACTGGAGAAATTCACAATGTCTGAAGTGTTACTAAGTAACTGTGCCATGTGTTGCAATATCGAAACATACGTTCACTTAGAGCGTATAATTGAATTTGCATCAAATGTTTTGCTGTTTTAATTTGTGGCTTGAACTATTTACTACTTGATAAAAAGAAAGTGTCTTGCAAAAGTAACTAATTCTTTGCATTGTATATTTTGCAATGTTACACAACCACTGACTTTACTGTACTTTTGTGAGATTTTGAGGGATGTAACAGCTCAAAGTCGGTCAGATGAGATGGAGTGCATTTGTGAACAGCTATTTTAAAGTTTTGCCCCAGATAGAGCTGAACTTTGACTGGGCCATTCTAATGATGACCATGCATTGATCTAAACCATTTCACTCCCCACAGCATGGTGCTTCTACTACCATATTTCACTGTGGAAAAGGTGCGTTCAGAGCAAAAAAGTTCTGGTTCCATTAGACCAGACCGTCATCTTTCACATGGTTGCTGTGTCTCTAAATGGCTTATTGGTGAACTACAAACTGAGCTACAGCACCTAGATTTGGTGCTGGCTAGATTTGTAAAATGCAAGACTAATGTCTCGGCAACAGATTCTCTCAGTTGGGTTGTTGATATTTGTTGCCCTTGACAAAGCTGTGAACATCCTGTCTGTTTCTCAGAATATTTGTCAGACATTCTTTCCCGTTTAAGGTGTGTAAACAGTCTTTTGTGAAGTGTTCAACCCTTGGGTTATTGTTTTGTAACCTGTTTTGTGTATTTCTTGGCTGGTTCAGTATTCTCTACCAAACATAGTTATATGGTGTGGGTTTGCAGTTGGATCAAAGTACAGGCAGAGACTTGGAATTACCTCTGAACACTAATAGAAATTAGGAATGTGGAGCTGTAGCACAGCTAGAACAAACAGGCCAAATGATGGAGGAAAATCACAGAGCAGATCACGGAATAACATGGAGAATAATCCAAACGGAAGAGCTTACATAGTAGGAGAGGTTGAAGTGACAAAGGAACCAGAAGAGCTAATTACAGGTGAGTTGGGGCAGCTGGGGAAGATAACAGGCAGAGGGAAATTGGGAGATATAAAGCAGGTAAGAAAGCAGGCTGACTGGGGAAGATAAATAGAACAGAGGAAATGAGAGTAATGAGCATAAAAGATCTGAAACTAACAAACTATAACTAGAAGGAACAGCAATAAAAGGACCTTAAATTCAATAATAAACCAAGAAGCAAGCAAATAGAGGAAAGAACTGATCTAAGAGGATAAATAGAAATCTTAAAACCTTAGGATAATAGCACTCAATGCTTCATAGAAAAAATTATTACATTTCTTTTACTCTTTAAGGCAGCTGATTGCAGTGTGCATTTCGTTTTAAGGTGTCTCTGTTAAGCGGGCTGATTGGAAATGCATATACTGTTTGGACTTTCAACAACACGCATTGATATCTGTGCCTGTAATGCAGTGTTTCTCAATTCCAGTCCTCACGCCCCCCTGCCCTGCATGTTTTAGGTGTTTCCCTGCTGCCACACACCTGGATTGAATATTTGGGCAATTAACAGGCTTCTGCAGTACTTGATGGTCATGCAATCATTTGAATCAGCTGTTCCGGAATAGAGGAACATCTAAAATGTGCAGAGCAGAGGGGCCTGAGGACTGGAATTGAGAAGCACTGCTGTAATGTGACAAAACAAAAAATAAAAACACACAACCCAAAAAAGTTAGAGCGTTTTGTCAAAACGCAGGAAATGCTGACAGAAACCACCAGGTCAGTAACTGTGTGCGTGAACGGGTCTGGTGAGAAGGTGAACAGAGGTGGCCTCTCAGGAGCATCATAAAACCTGACCTGTGGGGCCAGCTGCGGAACCTCTGTGCCAATCCAAACATATTCATTTCTAGAAGTGTGTTAGCAGGTTTGTAGTACACCTTTGCTATGCCGCATTCCTGTTGTAAACGAGCTTAAAGTTGAGGATGTCGACTTATCTTATAAATTTGAACTATAATATTGTCAGCAGGTAATGATTTTTTTTTTTTTTATTGTTTATATTTCAATAAAATTGTAGATTCGGGATATTTGAGCGTGCCAGTCAAAACACCAACCAGTGGAGCTCCTGTTTTAGTAAAGGTCTACTGGTGAAAGCAGAACATGGTTTAAAGAATAAACATGATTAAAGCTGCAAGCCTCAAAACGGTCCTTGCAGCTCAGCGCTGCTCCGGCCTCCTGGCGACCACGACGGCAGTCATTGCCAGAAGTCATCAGGCCTGATCAGGTTCTCCTCCCTGATTGGGAACGAGAACCCTGCCTGTTGAATGTGACAGGTAGCCAATCAGAAAGGCTACTATTGAGAGGATAATGATTAACACCTGTAGCTCGTTGTCTCCTCTCTAGTTCCCAAGTCAAGGGTTTCCCCGTGCGTAAGGGCAGTTCACAACATTCACGGTTCTACTTCAAACATATCCAAAGTTTATTCAGACAAACAAATGCATCAAATCACACCAATAACATACCAGAATCAACAGAAACTCAAAACCACAAGACAGACATCAATCACCTGAAAGAAACAGAAAATAGACAAATACGGAGAGGGCCGGTGCCGCCTCACCCCAGCGATCTGATTAATTCTTGCAACTCCGAAACTTTTTAAAGTGTGAAGTGAAGTGAGAAGTGTGTCTCTTCTCTAATTTATGCAGTCTGGGAGGTTCCTGCTCTCTAATTAGAATAAGTTCCAAATTTCAAAAGGAAGTTACTCCAAATGTTTTATGACTGTCGTTGCTGGGCTGATGAGTCCTGAGACAAGCAACATTCCACACCTCCGTGTGAGATCCTATCTCTCTTCAGGTGTCCTCTCCCACAAACACATAACAAAAGGCCCCAACCCTTATATGGGTTCAGGAAACAGTTATCTCTATGCAGACCCCCTTTCTTTTGTCCCACCAAGTGGCACATCAAGTAAAACAGACTTTTGCTGCAAACTTAAAGTGACACAGAGCTGCTGGAGGAAGATAATTCAGCACTCCTTCCTGGGCTGTTAAATTACACCACTGCTTTTGGATCTTAGTATTAGCACATTTATCTTCCAAAACTCTTTTATCATATACCTGAACAGTTTTAATACTACAACATTAATTTTGATTATAATGCATTAACACACACCCAAGTTAGTATGATTTTGACACTAATTAGTACTATTAAAACGAAACTACAAATTAGACTAATTTTATCAAGTCATGCACATTATGTCTAAGAAAAATGTTCTGCTGATCAGACTGTTGATTGAGCCAAATCTAACTAAATGTTAACTTAATTTTGAGTCCTATTCAAGATAATGTTGATCTGTCAAATATTTAAACATGTGCTTAAAATTAAAACTAGCATAATTGAATTATCATTTCCAACACTACCTGTCAAGGTTATTCAGTCAGGGCGTGACGCTTACACTAGCTATATGCACTGCAGGTAGATTGTAGTTGTGACACATTATTTTGTACTAAAGCCTGCTCACAAGGCAAGATTTGCTCCTGTTATGTGGCTGGTCACACGAACCGACCGAACCTATTGTACTTTTATGGGATTGTGTGTGTTCTCAAGAGTTTTGAAAATGTCCGACAATCCTAAAATCATGCCGTGTGAACCAAACTTAAGTCTCACAAGCTCTACTCCTCTCCTCTCATCTCAACCACTGCCCTAACACTCTCTGACTTTCATATGTCCTTCAAAGTAAGATATAGATATTCCACAAAAACGAACATTTTACTTTCATGAAAATGAATGGGAGGGCTGAGCTTGTTTCGCTGCAATGAGATGGTCCTATCTGGGAAACAATGACACCCGAAGTGTCGCTTATGCAGAGGCTGCTTGGTCTGTAATGACGAAGCAGTTTGAAGCTTCATTGCCTCATTAGTGAGCTGGTGCATATTATGCAGAGCCGGTGCATATTATGCACATTCCAAGCCCGCACTCCGGGCTTGGAATGTGGAACTCACCTACTTTTTCCAAAGAAACTTTCCAAAGATATCAGTTTCTTTCTCATTGTGGGCTCAATATTGGCGCGAAAGACGTAACCGAGAGAATCCGGTTAAAGGGTTTTCAAAATAAAAGATCCTCCAGACTCAGATAATAGGTGAAACAAAAATATGTATTTCTTGTGCATATAACCAGACGACTGGTTTAAAGAGTGTGTCCATTTAAAGAGTGTCTCCAACATTTGGTGAGCGAGAGACAAAAGTACATTTAAAAGAGACCAATTAGCCTAATCACTTCTTTAGGATACCATTCAGGTTTTTCCTCCCGAATGGTAGTGAAAACTAGTAAGAAACACAACATTCAGTACAGATAGGGAGCCAAGTTATCAATTACTTGGTTAATCTCAAGTTGATAAGGAAATCTTAACATTCTCAGCTACAATGGCACTTCTGCTAGGTTGCCTGCTGTTTTTTCTCCGCTCCATTTCCCTGAGAAAAAACCTCCTGATTGCCGATGTAAAATGTGGCGTTTCAGGCTTCCTTATGCTTGGGGGCGTTGGCTGAAATAGTTTTGACCTTTCTTGTGTTGTGAGGTTGTCTTGTTTAAGGTCTGTCTCTACATTGCCTTCTCCACTCAGAAGCAAAGGTGTTTGATCATGAACTGACTGTGTTTTGGGCGGCTGGAGGGTTGTTTCTTTACTGGGTAGTAGAAATCTGACCTGTTTATTGATGGTCTGTGTTTCAGCAATATCATCTTCTACCTTAACCTCTATGCTCTGTATGGATTCCTTCAAATCCTCGTTTTTAATCGTCTTATTGAAGTACAATCTTCTCATCTTCAATAGTTTGCCGTTGAAGTCTTTAACATGACCTTGATCCATCTCAGTGGTTTGGGTTAGTGCCGTTTCCTGACAATTTAAGGAATTATTTCCTTTATTCTTGGGGCTGCTCTTAGCCTGCTCCCTGAGTTTGCTCACCTGGCGCTCTTTTCTCATCAGGCGTTTTAATAGTGTCCTGTTTCGTCGTTTTTCCTCAGCTAATTGGCCTGAAGTTGAATCAATCCTTGCTTTATACTCTTGCTCAATTTGAATTTTTAAAAGTTTCTTCTGCAGAATTTTATTTTCTTTCTCTGCCTCTTTTAAATGTTTCTCCAGAGCTTTTATTTTGCCCTCTTTTTCTCTCACAGTCTCACCATTCTTCATGTTGATTTCGTCAATCTTTCGGGACATTTCAAACTCAAGTTTTCTCATTTCAGTTTGTTTATCAATCTTCAGTTTGTATGGGATTTGAGATGAGACTTGCCTTTTTTCTGCCATAATCTTCTCAGCCTGCAATTTTGAGTCCCGCTCGAGGATTTTTATAGAGGTTTGAAGCTCTTTGGCTTTATTTTTATAGATTTTTACCTCGGACATCAACTGAGTCCTTTGGGAACTCCCGTTCTCTACCTCTTGTTTTAACTTTGGGATTTTCTGATATTCCAGAAATTTGTTTAGCTTCAGAGACAAGTTTAGCTCTTTGGTGAGTGTATCAATTTTATTGTTTAGAATCCCAATTTGGTTTTGAGCTTTTTCCAAATCCTTCTGCTTTGTGGTCTGCTTAATCGGTACTGCAGATCTTTCTCTAAACTTTTTTGACCAATCCAGAACCAAGATGACCAATTCATCTCTAGTCATTTGTTTAATTTGTGACTTTGTTAACAAAACAGGGTTAACTGACGGCATTTTGACTGTCTGACTGATGTATCGGAAAAGCTACCAAAAAATGGAAAAACCAAAGTTCGTGTTGCTACTTGAGCTCTGCAAATTTCATTCAGCTGCAGGACATTCAAGGCAACTGACTTTTATGACATCATAACAGTTTGACATCATCATTTACAGTCACTTTAGTGACTTAATTTGAAAGGCCGAGACAATAAAGAAGTTTTCAAGTCTGCAGGATGAATGAGAGGACATATTTGTTGCTCAGTAAAGTTTAGCATTTGGTGTTTACAATATATTTTGTGAAACAGTTAAAGAAGGGAGCAATTTTATCATCCATGGAAGATAATTGTTGAAAGCTGCGGTTTGTATTCTGTGTGGATTTCTTCAGTTATCCACCAGAGGGACCCAGGGAGTTGCTGCTCACCAGAGGGTGGACCTGCTGAGCAATTACACACACTTGTTAATTGTCTGATTTATCAGCCAGAGCTTAAGAGGAACCAGTGTTAGACTTATATACTCTGTAGTGATGGCCAAGCGAAGCCTCGTGAAGCAATGAGTTTTGATTTGCCTCCTAAAAAACTAGAACGCATCACAAATTCTCTTTTTCTTGGATTTCTAGGTGGCTCTCTGATCCCTTACATTTTTACTCATCAGGCCAGAATTTTACCCTTCCAGCAGCTTTAATACTGTTTCTGCTGTGCAAGACTGATATAAATGGTGGAAATTTTAAGAAGGTGAGAATTTTGGAGGCGAAGCTGGCTCCATTTTAACAATGTTGGTCAAGATTCTTTTTATTTTGGCCACTGCTGAAGACAAATACTCCTCTGATGCGTGATCAGATACAATAACCCTTGAAGAAGCAAGGCTCATCACACTTTTATTTTGAAAACCGACACGGGCTTCATCTGACATGCCCCCTTTTTACTGGGTAGCCTGGCTTCAGATGCCCCATCACTACCTCCCAGTGATGGTTCCTTGCTTTATTATTCCCTTTATCTCCTGGATTCTGCTCCCTTTGTTGCCTTGGTTAGCACCAAAATTAATAATTTTGAGATGCAGGCAAGGTTCTACGGAGCCCATAAGTGAACATGGAGAGAAAAAAAAAAGAGATCCCGACTTTTTTTCTGTCATGAATTAACCATGTGAATGTAATGAGGGCTGCTTTTCCTAATTAGCATAACAGCCATTATGCTGTCAAAAGACTTTTCATATCTCTTTGTGCAGTTGTTTCCAAACTGCTGCGTTGTCTTGTTTAAATACAGCACCACATCCATCCTTCATCTAATTACATTTTGATAGTTACATAAAATATAAAACATGGCTAAAAAAAAAACAGAGAGCCTACGGCAAATAAAAATGCATGCTTTTATTTATTACTATTCTTCTGTGCAGTTGGTATTTAGCTGAGAATTTTTTTTGTCCATGTTAGTCAAAAGAATGTTTTTGTATGACTGCACGAGTTTCATATTTGAAAAATAATTTGTTGTAGGCGTGTGCTACTGATTCTGACAGACGTGACCAAATGTAGGAGAAAAGCACAAAAACAACAGTTTTGTTTGACAAGTTCAGACCAGTTAGCAGCATTTCTCTGTCCAACCCTACTAGGTTTCTTATTGACAGTTTTTAATCACGATCGTGCTTCATATGTCTATTTAAATTATGAATTACACATTTCTCATGTCCTCTTGTCCGTGCTTGTGCTGCTCTGCGCAGCTACATATATTAAAAAAACATCTTTTTCACTGCAGCCAATCCTTCTGCTCACTCCACTGTCAAGTCTTTAACAAAGTTTAGGAAATACCAAAACCTCCGGCTCTGCCAGTCGGGATTCTGTTTCATGCCTATCCAGTTGTTCCTGAGTACATTTGTGTGCAAATGTCACTGGCAAATACAAATTAACAGGCGTCGGTTCATATTTTGATGTTTGACCCACTCAGACACAAGCCAGGTGAAGTGACTTTCTGAAATGAGTCCGGGCCTTGATCCACCTCCCCCCTCCTTTTGGACGGAAAACGTCCAAAAGGCGTGGTGTGAGAACCTGTCGCCCTGCCAGCCTTCAGCCGCTTTGCACCGCTCCTGCATCTTAATGGCCTAAATTACAGCTCCGCGCTTCATGCCTGCTTTGGCAGATGAGGGCAGGGTGGCCTCAGACACCTGAAGGAGGCCGATTACTCCTGGCTGCAGTTAAACTGCGGCTGCTGGGTAGAGAAACAATCCTTCTTCTTTTGGGGGACTGGTTTGTTTGTGAATACCAGCACCCTCTCTGGAACCAGGCCAAGCATTTAGGGTGTGGACTTGTTTTCATGCCACTAAATAGCTTTATTCTGACAATCTGGCATGTCTACCCTAAACAAAGGTGGCGATGAGCTCATAAAATTATCGTTGAGGGGTGGTGGGCGAGTGGTTCGTTTTTAGTTACCTCACTTTAGGCAACAAGTTAAGTCATCAGACTTCTAGATCAGGGTGGCAGTGACACTGGGTGGTGAGTAGAGGTGGTTTTTTCATTAGTGGTGCTGTGGGCAAACCGCTTGTTCTCCAACTCCCTCACTGAAGCTCCACCCTCTGCCAACCCACGCATAACCACAAACACTCCATTGAGAAAGTGTGTTTTGAAATAAAAACAATGGCTCGCATTTATGGGACGTTAAAAGACTAGACAGAAAGACGGGCCAACTCACTCCATTGATTAGTCAACCTGGTCACTTGTTGGTTGTCCATTATAAGAATTTTTGGCTTTGAAACAGAGGTAATTAAAAATACTCCAAATTATTTTAGAAGAGTAATAACCCCAGTTTAAGTGGATCAGATCCTAACTTCATCATCAGCCATTGTGCAGAGCCAGATAAAGTGCTAACTTCACACACATGGGATAGACATCCACTCCCTATTGACTCAATATGTAAATAAACAATAGCAAAAGCACAACTTGAAAAATACTTTTTTTTTCAGAGCACTCTTGGTTCCCCACCATGCTGTGCCGCCCTCAGTGAAGAGCCATATGACGCACCAAAAGCCACCAATTTTGGTAGTGCATTTTTGTATTCGTCAACACATTTTGGGTCACATCAAGATCACGAATGTACTCTGCCTTGTGAGAGAATGTATTGACAAAACTACCCTTTAAGAACCTGTTAAAATATGAATAAAAAACTGTCTGCATTTGGTGAATACTTGTTGAAATTAGATATCGAACATCTTTTCATATTGAAGTAATTTAGCAGCATACAGAAAAAAAACTATTTGATTTATTTATTTAAATGTAGTTGACAGGGACAGACACACCTGGACATAGACAAACTGAACAGAACAGCGTCATAGTGTTTATAACAACAACTAATTGTCCCTAGATGGGCTTTTAAACTGGCTGATGAAATTATATTTAAGCACACAGATGTTATCTTGCAAGTTCTATTTATTTGTTTGTGTAATGGGCCACACAAAAAGCTGTGACAAGCCGGATTTGGCCCTCGGGCCTTGAGTTTGACACATCATTTAATGGTCGGTGGAATAAATTATTATTTTTTTTGAGTAAATGATACTGCTTCAACCTTTAACAAAACCTCTTCATGAATAGATAACATTTTAAAAATATTTCTCATGCCTGGTTGCATTTTACTCACCTCATTCAGCATCGCCGACCACTCTCCACAAACATGTGATGAAAACACCTGGGAAAGACAACATTGCCTTCCACAAGAGGATGTGGGTAAAAAGAGGATTAAAAAGTTTTTAGGGTCCAGACAACATGTATGTTTATGTTCAATCTGGACGGGACGTGTGTATTGCTCTCATATTTCATCATCACCCCCAGACTTCTGGTTTAGCATTTATATGAGTTCAAGCTGGAAGACTGGTAACCAAATTCTTTGTCTAAATTAGGTTTTTCATGTCGCGACAGCTACTACTTCTGTAGTCCTGCAGCAGATGGCTGTCTGCACCGTCCTCATGAACCACATGCAAGACGCCCAGGACAATTGGCAGCAGCTGTTCAGATCCTCACCGATCTGGACCGGATCTCAGACACTGACTGGGGTTTTTTTGTTTTGTTTTGTTTTTTGGTAATTGAGCAGTCATTGCTCAATGTGTCTTTAAACATCTGTCTCTTCATCACTGCTCCACTTTGGAGAGGAATACGGACGGCTGGTGTGGCTTACAGATTGCATGTTGGACCATAAGCAGGCCTTCTTACTGTCTCTTACAGGATGTTGGGTATCCTGTGTGGAAGCAGCTGAGAAGGGTGCTGTGCTTCAAAGGCAGTGGGAAGCGGCGAGGGGATGGACAGAAGTCAGCAGTTCAGGAGGAAGGGGCTCACAAGACTCTAGAACGAATGGCCTCCTGACATAGCAAACCCTGTAAATGGTAATGAAGCATTTCTCACAGATCTCTGCAGACAGAAGTCAAAAAACAACGTTTGTAATTTCAGAAATTCATTGGACACACACAATGCGCAATTCTTCACTCTTCTGAATGTCGAATGCCGCAAGTGGGTTCAGTTCCCTCCCTACAGAGCCTTGTTCTCTTCACAAGGGTGAGAGCTGTCTGAGAGACACTTGCAAATCGTGACTTGAGAAGTATGTGCAGTTGGTTGTGGGAGACGTCCGCTGTTCCGCTGGCATCTGAGTCGTGGCATAGTGAGCAGCAAATGTGTCGAGAGGCATGCATGCAGCACACACGTGCTCACACAACGAGCACTCGGACAAAGAAGCCAAACAGACAGAGCCACATAGACGGAGAGATTAAACAGCTCAAAGTCGAGCATGCGTCTTTGTGAAAGTAAAAGACAAGTTCCAGGAGGAGAAACCTGGTAATTATCACTTCAGAAGAAGAAACATCTTTGCATGTAGCGCAGGAAAGTCCTTTCCTGTCGCCCACATGTGTTTGACATTAACCACCCTGTTGGCAACATTGGTGGAGGCTTTCAGAGACCACTTTGGGGGCCTTGTTGAAAGAAGCCCGAGGCACAAGAAAGTCTATTTATAGACCACGGATCAGAGCAGCCTGCTGCTTATTAGTTGGGTTCATTATGAGAGGGACAACATGAGAGGAGGACACGGCACTCTAAAGTAAAACCACCCACATTTTCTGTTCACGCGACAGGTTCCAGTCTAAGATAGATACTTTTAAAAAACAGTGGCTCATAATAGTAACTGTATGGGACACAGCAAACTGGTTAGAAAATGGTTTTAATTAGGTAGATTTTGTTTTAAGTAAATTTTTTAACATGTTAATCTTGTTTTCTAGCCATAAACAATCAAAGTTACAGTCAATTTTGGTGCTGTAAAGTTTGTCACCAAGTTTTGTTTGACACTTGGCATGTCAGATCACAGTCCTAATGGAGACATTTTAAAATGATCGGTACTGTTGCTGACTAAACTTCTCCATTCTTGCTGTTTGCAATTCTTATGTTTGCTGTACACACTGCAAACTGTGCAGCTGCAGTTTTGGGACAAATTATTGTTCAG
The DNA here is from genome assembly GCA_902982915.1 of Phalloptychus januarius. NCBI lineage: Eukaryota > Metazoa > Chordata > Actinopteri > Cyprinodontiformes > Poeciliidae > Phalloptychus > Phalloptychus januarius. The sequence goes on along the minus strand of CADWAE010000482.1, from coordinate 20,555,789 downwards.
AAAATGTAAAAGTGAAGCTTTGCAAACTTAAGAAATATAAAACGCAAATTTATCTCTCGCATGAAAAATCACTCGGCATCATTCTGGTATAAAAATACCATCTGTAATTCAATACCTTTCAAATAATTTTTGATAATAGTATGTCATGGCTACATCAGCCATGACATACTATCAGCATGCCAGCTGTAAGTTAAGATTTTAAATAAGCCAAAGAAGAAAGTGTTGTGAGGATTAAGGTGCTAAATAGTCTGCCATGAGTCGGTCTGCACAACGTCAGATTAAAATACGCAGTAATAACATGTAATAAGTCTTTGTGATTTCAGATCCAAAATTTACTGATGTGATGTGGTGCAGCTGAAATATTTGTCTGAACTATAATTTATCTGTGGCTCCAACATGGAGGAATAGTCTCTCCAGCAAAAACCAAAGAATAACAAAATGCTCCAGGTGTCAGAATCTCCTCGAAATCCAGATCCTTCCAGGGTGTCAATATGGCTCACAAGAATGTGCTGAGCTCTGCTCTGGCCAATACAAGTGGAGGGAGGAGTGTGGATGTGTCTATATGTGGTTAAACGCTTTCTGTGTGAACATGTTTCCATCTGTGGGACCCTCTATCTGTGTCACAGTGGGGGCTTGGGATGAGTCAGTGAGTCCAGAATGTGAAGAAAGGTTGGAGACAAAACAGGAAGAGTTCAGTCTGAGAAGGCTTTCCCCAGGACGCATTTTAGTCTGTTATATTTTCATTCAGGACTGCAGGATTTATCTGCCACTCAAAATGAGACAATTTTAAGCCATTACATCTGCTATGCTTTGTGCAGGTCGGCCTTAGGGCTAGGGTTATTGTGACTGTGTAATATTTCCTCTGGATTAAGATACATACATTTATTTGCATTATGTGAATCCCTTCTGAGTCCTTTTCCTGAGATCTGGATCAGTTTGGTTTCATGGGTTTTACAGCAGTTGTTCCTGCCCAAGGAACATGTACATGAGCATGATTGACAACTGCTAAGACCCTCCTCCTGGCTCTGATTGGTTGTTTCTTGCCAGGAGCAGGGCATTTCTTCAGCTGGAAGGAGGAGCTTAACCTTTTCACAGATTATCTATCTCATGTTATACTGTCACAACACGGTGACAGTTTTAACAAATATGTAGAAAATTTTTTTTTTCTAAACGTTACATTCTGCAGCTTTAAAATTAAAGAGGAATCTGCTGTGAAGCTTCAAACAGACATGGATCTCTACCAAAAACCGCATCGGCCTCCGCCTTTAGGTGGGCTGATGTGGTAAACTCTATGGTCATAATGCCTCATCACAAGGAAAACAGGAAAATGTTGACTTTGTCATTAAGAGGAAAAAACTTGTTCACCGATGCGCAGAGCAATGTCCGTCTTATTAAATGTCAAGGAGCTTTCACTCACACGGAAACACAAGACAAGGTCAGTTTTGTCTCAAGAGGGGGAAAAAACAGCAACTGCAATCAGGGATGCTGCTGAAAGACACAAAGACGGATTCACAGGGCGAACGGGAACATGTGCGCAACACATGGTGGAGCTTGAACAAAGTGAGAGCCACGGGCTGGAGAGGCCCACTGAGACTTGGCTACAAACAACCACCACACATTACTTACATACAAGCACACCAGGTTCCTTGTATTCTCGCCCCAGCCCTTCGAAGATTCACAGTATAATTTTTTACAGGTGCTCCTCGATGCACGCCCCTGATTGAGTTCATGTGCCTGATGTGGTGATAAGGTATATCCGGCGCCTGCGTGTGAAAGTGCCTGCAGAACACCCACAGAGCTCAGAGGACTCATTACAGCTAATTGCCTAAATAAAGCACAAACAACAGGAACTGCATAGCTGTCATTCAAAGACAGCAAACACGGAAACGACTCTTTCTGCGCGGCAGCCTCGCGCCGATCCCTCTTTGCACCTCATCCTCTCTGATCGCTCAAATGTTTTAAAGGCTGTCTCTGGATCTCTAGGCTCCTTGTAAGACGGTTCCTTGGAGCTGATTTAAGCTGGCCCGAACTCAGACTGCTGAGGCTGCTTTTTTCAGCTGCAGGGTATCCCCTCCACCCCGTCTCTTGCTGTGGTATTGATGGAATCTTAAAGATGCTTAGAGCCAGATGTCTCAAACACAGAGGGAAAGAAAGCAGGGAGAAAAAGGCAGACTTAAGGCCCACACAGGGCCTTTAACATGCTTCAGCTCTCTTCAGGCTCGCAAAGCTGGGAAGCATGTGTCCCGCTTATCAGGGACCTGAAGCTGAGCTCGGGTCCATCCAGCCAAGAAAGAAAATCTGGATGTTGTAGAGCCTAAATCTGGCATTTTTCAGTTTGGGATACAGTGATTTATTTAACACACACCCACGCACACAAAAAGCTGTGTTTGTTTTGTTTTATTTACTCGCAGGGTCTGCAAAGGCATTCCATAAGGTACCATAAGGCTTTTTATGTTTTCATTGGAGTTTGAATGTAGTAAATTAACTTAAACTAGTTTATATCTGTGAAGTGGAAGTGAAGTGAGTTTTGATTTTTTCCCCCAAAACTTACAAAAAAAATCAAAAAGGTTTAAAAAAGTGTGGTATGTAATTATTACAAGTCTGTTACTTTGATACCCATAAATAAAATCCAGTGTAACCAACTCCCTTTACACATCACATAGTTAACAAATGGAGTCCACCTGTGTGCAATATACTCTCAATATGAATCCAGCTGCTAAGGCATCAGAGGTTAGTTAGAGTACATCAGAAAACAAACACCATCATGAAAACAGAGGAACACGTCAGGAATAAAGTTGAGAAGTTGCTAGGCTATGGAAAGAATATCCAAAATCTTTAGAAATATGAAGTGTAGTATTCAATCTGTAATCTGAAAATGGAAAATGAATGGCATTACTGCAAACCTATCGAAACATGGCCTTCCTCCTACACTGACAAACGTGGCAAGGGAAGCATTTGTCTGAGAAGAAGCCGGAAGAAAATCATGCTAAGTCCAGCAGAGGTGTAAGCTGTGCTCTTCACTAATCTGATTTTTGGAGTTTGCCACAAAACATGTAGGTGAAGCAACACTTGTGTAGAAGAAGATGCTCCTTTAAAATTAGACAAAAATTTTGCTTTTGGGCTTCTGAACATGATGTGTGTTTCAGAAAGCAACATTCATTGGGATGCTTTTCTTCAGTAGGGACAAAGAAGCTAGTCAAAGTAGATTAGTTGGGTTGGAGCTCAAAGCATGGCAATCCTGGATGAAAATATGTTAGAGGATGTTGGATGAATGCTCACCTGCAAGGCAAATAAATATGCAAACAGACTTTCATTTTTCTGAATGGGCTATATTGCCCTAGTCAAAGTCCAGATCAAAATCCAAATGAGAATCTGACACAACTTGAAAACTGAATTCTAAGATGAGCAAATCTGGTCGAGATTCATCCCAAAAAACTTGCAGTGAAAGGTGATTCTACAAAACACATACTGAACACACATGTACACCAATAAAACCTTAAAATCCATTTCAGTTTCCATCCACTTTAGAAATATGCACTACTTTGTGTTTGTCCGCTACATAAAATCCCAGACTAATACATTTTGCACTTGTAGTTCATTTCAAGTAGAAGTGTAATCTTCCTGCTCACCCAAATCTTTATTAGTATCTGCAAATGTTCAGAACACAATCTGGGTATTTTAATTTTTTAAGGGAGCAAGAAGCACACAGTCCAAGTTAAACACAATATTTTTCGCTGTCTTCTGAGACTAAACCTTCTGAGTCTCCTCTGATCTTTTCCTCCCTGCAGCAGCTTTGATTGTACAGGAAGTGCAGCTTTCTTTGGATTGGCCTAACATTAAGCTGTTTATTGTCCTAACCGCAAAAGAATCAGCATTGTGTCTACAATGCTGATGCTGAAGAGGACAAAGTCCAGGGCGTTGGACCAAGGGGACATAGGAAGCAAAACAGAACCGGAGTCGATTGTATATTTGTTTAGTGTGGGATGTAAGGCTGCAGAACGAAACGGTCAGACGGGCCGAAGGGAAGGAGACTGATTCCAGTGGACCGATGGTCCTCCGCTCATGCCTGGGCACCTCATCATGCTTCTCCCATCACTAGACTTCCTTCCCTAATTTAGGAAGTATCTGGCTGGGGTTTTGCACAGGCATTCCAATGGCTTTCACACACAATACAACATAAAATATGCTCAGTGCTAAATTCTCCGAATTGCTTCGCCATATGTGTAAAATCAGTTGGCACGCAGAATGAAAAGAGCTCGCACATGGCACCTTCCTTGCCTTCGTGCTGGAGCAATAAAAAGGAAAGTTAACAGCAAATAGTGTGTGTTCCTCTTCTGTAAAATATCTTGCAGGGCCGTTAAAGTTCTCCTCCTCCACGGCAGCAGGGAGCAGAGGGCTGCAGGAATGTGCACTGTGCACACACACGCACAGAAAGGAAAACTCAGACGCACATGAAAATATAATAAAAAAAGCTCAATATTTTAATTACATTTTCATGCACAGACAACATATTTGTCCATTTATGTTCTCAGAAATGAGAGTGCACCTGCCAAGATACACTGTGCTGCTTTTGACCACAGCTTAGACAAAAAACAGCAGTGTATATGCAGCCTGTGATAGAATTTATATTATCTGTATAAAACTTGCACTTTCTTGGGCTTTTTGAGCAATAAATCTAAATTCATAAATCTAAATTCTTAGTGCCATTTATTTTGTACTAAGGGCTCCTATTTCTTACATCTCAGCCTTCAGTGATTATAAATAACTCACAAAAACACCCTGCAAATAAAAACGAAAAATTTCACATTTTGGCATACCAGCCAAAGTGCAATTAAATGTATGCAATCACAGCTTGCATCAACATCTAAATATCATTGTGTAATGTTATATTTTGAGTGCATCACATGACTCAGGTTGTGCTGTTTGCTCTTGCTTTGCTGAAGTTTCATGAAGTCAGATGTGTTGCATAGAAAGTGGATGATGTTGAATGAGGTGAAGTTGAGGGAAAGTGCAGTGTTAGGTGATGAAGACCCTGCGGATGTCTCGTGTTACTCAGAGCGCTTTAATGCAGAGTAATATTTGGTGTGCGAGGAATTTGCTCGTTTGTCTTTCGCTACCGTTTTGATTGCTGCTTTTCTCAGCATATAACAGGACAGTGTAACGCCAGTCTGCAGGCTTTCCTACAGCAACAGGAGACAGTCAAGTGCCAGGGGAAACGGAGATTAGGAAACATGAACAACAAACGTTGTTGTTCACTGACATGCTAAGGCTTATGATAGCATGGTTCCTGTGTGAATAAAGCAGAAAACATGTCAGGAATGAACTTGTCTCAGGCTGAATCACAGGTCTAGTTTTCTTTATGTAGCCAAAGGTGTTCCACAGGGATCTGTTCTTGAGCCTTTTATATATTAAACACTTATTTCCATTTTTATGCTGATGGCACTTCATGTACTCCGTTATATCTACACATAATCATGCACTTTGTCAGATTTAACAATCTTTTAACAATGTTTAAAGCCTTGAACGTTATTAAAATAACCATTCTTTGTTGTTTTCCAACTCAAAATTGAAGTCTTTGCGTCTTTCATCTGTAATGTTTGTTGACGACACAAAATATACAGTCTCTTTTAACTGTGTATTTTTTTGTGTTGTATTTGTTGCTGCCTTAGTCTTATATTTTGTACATATATGTTTGAATCTCATTGGTTTTTCATCCTGTTAAAATAAAGGGTGAAAAAGTAATATAGAGCATGTGATTGATTTTCACAAAATGACACAATAATAATAATAACAAAGATTTTACCTAAAGGTGATGAAATCTTGAGACTGAAAAGGAAACTCATGGCTTCACTTACTTTCTTAATACAGCTGATAATTCACTTGAAGGTTCTCATGGAATATTGAAATATAATTCACAGAATTTACAGAGTGGATCTTTTTATACAAAGTAAATGAATCACTGATGCCACAAAGCAGAACTTTGTGAGTTCAGCACCACTGGTGCCCGTATGCATGCACTATTCAGAATGGAAGACCATCAGATGTGATGCACGCTCTCCAAAGACAGAGTGTACATTGATGTTCTGAAATAATAATCCTTCCATTCTCCACGTTAAAGTTGATTTTCAAAACGCCGGCATCCATGTCAGCTTGGAAAGATGCATCATTGTATAATTGCACATCTGTTTTGCATAAAGGTGACAGAGGCTCCAAAACAATTCACTCTGAAAGCAGCTCAACGTAGCCAGAACTGAGCAGGTGAAATTTCATTATATGAGAATGATTTTGTGCAAAAAAAATATATAATAAATAACCAACGTGTTTTGTATAGGCCACAGACCAATCCTTCCTTGTTTAAAAGAAAAGCATAGTAGGATCCCCTTTAATTAAAATAAATGAAATTCAAACCCACTCTGTAAATAAAAGCGCTGTGCTGAGTCGCTGCAGGTGGAATTAATTGTAATTATTTTGAGACCACATTCAGCCTCAGCCAAGGAATGATCTGTCTCATTAAGCGCATAAAGGCCTCACTTAGTGACCGAGTACAGTAACGACTTGGAAAACAGAAAAAACCCTCAACGGACCGAGCTCCTGTTGCTCTCCTGCTTTTCTCTCAAATTAAAGCCATTTGTCTTCCTGACGAGAACCAGAGTAAGATTGACAGAGCTTAGCGTTGGAACAACAGCCGTGCCCAGATTTGTTTCGCAGGCTGCAGCCAAAAAGAGAGTTAGACTTTTAATAGGAAAATTCTCCCTGTTAAATTGAAGTGGATTACAAGTGAAGCCAATGGGATAATGACTCTTTAATATATTTATCGTCCATGTCCAGAATAAGATGGAAATGGGGAACATAAATAAATAGATTTACGAGGTGAATTAAGAAGTCTCAACTGTGCTCTGCTGTGAACATGTGTTTTGGTCAGCGTCGAAGGAAATAAGGCACATAAATTCCCCCGGGCTGCTGTCCAACTCTGATATAAATCGACGATTCATGCGTTTGCCTCCAAAGTTGCTCTAAACACAAGCAGGGCTACAAAACACGAGTGCAATCAAACTTCAGGGAAGAGAAAGCTCGCTGTGTGGCACTGATGGAGACTTGCTACTTGAAGATTAGAGCCGTGGCCGCTGATGAAAAGCACAGCGAGGGGAGCCATGCATGACGAATCCTGAAAGCAAAGAAGATGGACAACCGAGAGGATTTAGCTGCTCTGGAGCAAAAGAGTTTGAGAGGAAGGAGTGAGGGGGGAGGGACTTTACAATCCACTCACTTCTGTTACATTAATCAGGAAGATCTTGAATTTCAGAACTTGAGCTCCAACCACGGCCTTTCTGATGAGGTAAGCCAAGGTGAGGCCTTAATTAGACCTGGGACTGACAGTAGGAATGACAGACTTCTCCAGATAAAGGAGCTGACTGTTGCAATGCTTTTACTCCCTCTATCTGATCAATCAGTCCATGTTGCTACATGAGCTTGTGTGAGTTTCCAGCTTTTAACCCAGCTGCCCCAAATCCCTGTTGAACTTCAGGCTCCGGATTGAGCCGACGTTTCTCGACGCTTTCATGTCGGATTTTGGAGACCGGAGTGGAAGTATTAAAGCTATTCAAAACATGACCCCAATTTATTATAAGTCATCTGTTTCCTATAAGAGCGAGGTAATTAATGGCTGTAGCTGGGGGAAATGAGAGGCTGAGCAGATGAGAGGCAGAGAGAGAACGGGAAAGCGAAGAAGCGCTAGTGCGGCTTAGGGAATTAGAGGCTGGAAGGGAAGGAATACCTACGAGGACTTGTTTCACATGGGATTGCCGCTCAAATCAGATAAGGCAGCCGCCTTCAAAAATCGTTTGCATTTCACGATGCTTTGGATTTAGATCCATTTTGCGGCATTTGTTTGGGGACGGGGACGGGGACGCACACAGAAAGAGAGAGGGAGTTCCCTCTGTGTTTACTTCAACCTGGGAAGAAGAGCATGTGTTTGTGTGCCTCTTATGATGGTAATTTTCCCCTCAATCCCTGCGAGATGCATGGAAATGATTAAAGGAAAACTGGCCTCTGTGGTAGCAATCAGCAGGGGGAGGGTCTCAGCTTTCTCCGCCTGACATTTTTCTTGCACCTGGTAAATTTTGGGAGCAATTTTAGGCAACAAAGATACGCAGAGAGGGATGTATTCAGTCATATATTTTGTACATATATGTTTAAACTGAAGATTAAGACTAAGAGGAAATACTGTGGCTTCGAAAGTACTTCTTGAATTTCTAATTAGAGATGGAAAACGTTTTAGAAAATCTGAAAAGTGTGGCATGGTTAGATAGGGTTTCTAGCAAACATTGCAGCTCTAAATGATGTCATTGAAGCATCTTCCTTGCTGAAGAAAAGCATTCCCAAACATGATGCTGCCACCACCATGTTTTGCCAGGGCGACGGTCTTTTCAGGGTGGCAGCCTATTTCTTTTTTAGTTCATTATTTGTTTGTAAAATAGTATTTCGCTTTGTTTTCTTTTTTCTCTGTAAGGTTGTTCGATTACTAAAATATAATTAATCTGACGTACGAAGGTTTTCTGCCAAACAGAGTTTCACATGCAGTTCTTCAATTTTGGTCTCATCTTGTCCCAAACATCTGCGTTAGCTTGTGGCAAACTGCGAACAAGATGTTTTCCGACTTCTTAGTTTTAGAAAGTTAAATATAAATGCCTGCCACACTGTTCAGATTTTTAACATTTCTAAAAACAACAAATAGTTTTCCTTCCAATTCGCAGGTTTGTATTATACTGTATTTCACATAAAATCTAAGTAGCAAATCTTAAGGTTTGCACTTCTAGTCATGAAGAAGCTCAAGGGCTTTTAAGACTTTTGCAAATCAGAAGAGCTGGATCCAATTCTGCGAGGAAAAGTGTGTCATACCTGGAGATTTTGGTTCGGCGAACCTCTCTAGAGGAAGTCTTTGTTCTCTAATGATTTGTTCACCAGCTAAAGTTCAGAGGAGTTCATAATCTGTAGATTAGAAAGTGTGAAAAAGCAAAAAGAAAAGTATCTAATCTTTGTCCACATTTCCCTTAACAGACCTTCAAACTTTTCACAGCTGCAGCTTTGTCTGCTTTGAACGTTGCCTTCAGTTGGCCAGCCTTCAGTTGTGGCGAACATGGGGGACGAGATCCCAGATGCCGACTGATTTACTGACCGACCGGCCAATCATGAGTTTTTACAGCTGGATCAGACAGCGGTGGAAAACTACAATAAATCTGAATATTTTATTAAACTGTTTATTAAAGACGTCTAAGGGTGTTCTTGCTAGAATAACATTAAAGTTCTTTTAAGTTTTAATGATTTTTATTTCCCCGCCAAATGATTTATTATTCCTGATGTCAGACTTAGTAAATTTCCACTGAAGAACTGAAAGTTAACACTGCTGCCTTGATGCATCATCCGAAAGTCAGTGCACTTATCGAGAGGTGCAATTTCAAATTTTCAATTTGTCGTAAATTTGTAACTTTTTGGATATTATTTGAAATATAGCTACGTTTAAAAAAATCTATTGTCATTTGAAAAACATGCTTTGTAATCTTTGTAATAAATAGTCTGGGCATTTTTATGGCAGTTCACTATGAATGTAAATATTGTGCACAGTAAAAGTATTCAGACTCCTCAAATTTGCCATAAACTATGCAGGAAACTTTGCAACTTGTGGAAGACGGTACTCTGGTCAGATGTGACCAAACACTTTTGGCATAGATGCAAAACACTATGTGTGGTGGTGGGAAACCAACAATAAAAATCAACCACAGTGAAACATGGTGGTGGGAAAAAAAACACAGGATTTGGGAATGTTTATGGGAAGCTTTGGCCATTCTTTCAGAAGCACATTTGTGAGGTCAGACACCGATGTTGGATGAGAAGACCTGGCTCACAGTCTCTGCTCTAATTTACCTCAAAAAATGTTCCAGTCAAGTTATTTCTCTGCAAACCCTCTCATCCAGGCTTCCTGCGCCTTCATTTTATGTCGAGGTTTGAATGCTGCTGCTCTGCCATGGAAACCCATTCCACACTAGTCAGAAAACAGAAAGTTTTATTTGAGAAATCTGTGTCCTTTCAGGAAGAAACATTGAAATATTAAGATTTCTTCTAATTTCTGTCAGGAGCAATTGGTCTCACTAAACCCAGGAGGTCTTATGTCAGGGTTTGTTGCTTTCAGTGCAACCACAGAAAACCTGTGTGACATATCAAATGTTTAAATGCATTTAATATTTCAACACATCCTATATAGAGTCTGTGTCTGAGTGAGATGGTTTTATTCTTGAATTTTATACTGTGCGCGGTAAAGTTGTACCTTTATAAACAATAGGAGAATTCAGCAGTAACCATGTTCCACCTACAGAGGTCAGCACCGAGATGTGTTTAGGCAGAAGTGAACAAATTTACACCAAAATGCCAAAAATTGCACAGAAATACAAATATATAACCATAAGTAACAGCAAAAAATAGATTTGGGAGTTAGTTACACTTTAAATATATAATTTGTTGGAACTAAATTGAAATAAATAAATATGAAGTTCAACTAAAATAGGAAGCATGAAGTAAAGCTCTGCTTTTATAAATTCACTGGTGTATTTTAAATGTATTGATTTATTTATTTAGCAATGTATATATTTCTGTCAGTTTTGGTCTTCCATATCCACATGCTTTTTACATTTTTATTTTTAAAATTTAAAAACTAAAGTTGAACACTCTTTTAGTAAATCCCACGTCAGGTCCAATTTTTTATTTTTTTTATATTTACAAATTTTTTGGACTCATCAAAAGTACAAAAAGGATCACTTTGGTAGCAATTGTCTTCACTAGAAATCAAAAACAGCCACATATAAGTGCTGCTGGAGCTGTTAGGGTTGGGTTTTTGTTTATTTTGTCACACACAGATTCAAGGTCATGGTGAGATTAGGTTTCACATTGTTGATAAGAAATCTGGGAAACAGAGTTTCGCTCCTACCCTCACCTTTTAGTCACATATACACACAAACCCCCACACAGCAGCATCAGCAGCACCACAACCGCCACTATAGGTTTACACTGTTTCTCCAAGTCAGATGAGCTGTGAAATTGTTATGAGGTTTGATTTATCGTCTGTGTAAATGGCGGATTCCCATGTTTGCTCGGAGCTCCCTCACAGAGTCTCTTATCGCAGAACGGAGGCTGTTACTTTCCGCACACATCCGTACCCACCCGAAACACAAAGTCACGCTTTAGCAACCCGCTGCCTCCTCTCACACTGCGTGTGTAAAGTATCTTTGGTGAGAGCCTCGGGCCTTACAGTCGATGCACATGCAGGATATTTTTTGCACAGGTTCCCTGTCGGGATTTTTGCTTTGAGCCTCTGGCACCAGCGTGTGCCAGTCAGTCTCTGGCTCTCTGGTGTCTGTTGCTTTTGGTTTGGCTGCACCCACTGACAGCCACATGGGTGTGGTAATAAAAGTCCAAAATTCACGGCAGACTGGGAGCTAATTTTAGCCCTCTTGAGTTGGCAACCAGCAGGGAGGCCCAGCAACAAACATATAGAGGGAAATGAATGTTACAAAGCAAGACACTGTGTTTATAGTTCCTCACAAAAGCATTTATCCATCTTTAACATGTTCACATTTTGATCCATTTCAACTATTTCACGTAACTGACCAAAACAAAGTGGCGCTGAAGTGGGAAAAGAAAAAGGAGACACGATTTTTGAATGTTTTTTACAAATCAAAAGCTAAAAAGTTTTTTCAGACCCCTTTAAAGTGATACTCCTGAATAAATAGCCCATTCATTTGCTTTTAAATGTCACCTAATTTGTAAGTAAAGTACACCTGCGTGCAACATAATCTGAGTATCAACTTAGCTTTTCTTCAGATCGTTTGCAACACTGATGAACAAACTCTGAAGAAATCAACCAGGAAAACTAATAGTCGTGAATTCACAGATCTGGCCTTTAGAAACTACGTTTACCATGGAGATGGTTCAGAAAACATGACAAAAAGATGCGCTGACACCATGTAGAGTTGAACTCTGCATGCAAAAGATTATGTTGGGTGGAAAGTTGAAAGTAACTGCAGAGAAATTTGTTTTTGCAAAATTCTTGACTCACAGAGGCTGAAAACAAATGTACATCCCACATTTCAGATTCTACTTGTTAAAAATGTTGAAAACTGTGCAATATTTTCTATCCACATCATGTGAGTAGTTCAATCTCATAAAATCTCAAATTCATCAGGAAGAGACATTTTACAAAATACTCCCAAAAATGTGCAGCTTTATTTACAGCAATGTGTAGCTGCGATAAAGTTGCTCCACAAAGTATTGACTCTATTTTGCGCAACAATGTGTTTACATCAAAAATGTTACATCATACATGGTTCTGATGGTACATACCATCAACAAATCCTAAAAGTGTCAATTTTACTGCACAAAATGCACAGTAGAGATGAATATTAGCCTTTTGAGTTGAATGTTGTTTTCTTCTTTCAGGATAGCTTCACGTTTTGGTTTCTGTGTCTGTGTTAAACTGCTGCAGTCAATCTCCCATCTGGGATCTAGAATTGGACAGCCCACTGTCTGTTCACTGCCATGTTGATCCCATTTTGTCTCAATGGGAGTTACTTTAGCAATTTTAGTGGTGACTAAACTTTCACTGACTTACATTTACCCTCTTCTGCTATTTTGACGCCAGATAACACAGCTCAGGTCTGAATAAACTTTGTAACATCTTTCGATAATCTGTTGCAGGTTTATAACTTTCAGCGATTCTGTCCTTCTTCCATTAACGTGTCAGTCGTTTGATCAAAGAAACTTGCACTGAAAGTGCAGCAATCTCCTCACATGTATAAGTGGCAGAGGCTCATTTCTGGTGGCTTATAGGCGCCAGTCTTACAACCACGTGCAAACCGTTAAAAGTTTCTCCCCCTGCAGCAGCCTAGCCCAAGCTCGTGCGGTGAGAAAGCGTGTTCGCCGAGAGCCAATATTTAATAACAAGTTATGTACCGAGATGGAATAAATACAATTTTGGGAGTTAGCGCCAGAAACCATCATGGCCCCAAAATGAAGCATTCCCCTCACTGTTTTGGTTTGTGGGCTGTCAGCGGTGGTGGGGATCGGAGCTCTCTGGTGAAGCCTGATTCCCATGATGCATTGCAGCGGTGAGGATGTTTACAAAGCTGTTGTTTCTCTTTCCATACCCCTTTTCTTTTCAATATCTCTGTGTCACACTCTTTCACTTTCTTCCTATCGTCTACCACCCCCACATACACACCCCCACATACACACACTCCCTCCATTTCTCTGTCGTTGAGCTGACAGAATGCAAAGTCTCTGCCTCTGACTTTGCGGTTCTGCTCTGAAACCCAACACTGGCACCAGGTGTCACTTTCCACATGGCTCCAATGCCCACCAGCATCTCTGAGCCGTGCAGTCACGGGGCCGGGGTGAGTCGGGAGGTCAGGGTTTGATGGCAGCGCTGTAGCTGGGGGCCATGAGGTGGACCCCCCACTCGTGATGCTTACATAACTTAAAAGATTGTAAGTACACACTGGAAGGGGGGGGATCGTATCCCAGGGCAGGCGATCAAAAGGCACCTCAGTCTGTTTGATCAGGGGTTGGTCTGCCAGGTGAACCCTATCGTGAACCAACGTGACCTCGATAGGTCCCGCTCTCCAACTCCGCGCTGCAAGGATTCGATTTCAGAGAAGCCCCTGGTGTCGATTCTTGATAAACACACAGGGGCCTATTAGAGGAGTGGTGGCGGGGAGGGAGGAATGGCAGCAATGAAGGACTGCATGAGTGAGAAGAGAGGGAGTGAAACGATGTCAATCAGGGGACGAAGTGAGTGTGAAGATGCCATTCAGTCAGCGTGCTGCTCCTTGTTGGTGTTGCAGAGCAAAAGAAGTGATATTCTGATAGTCGATATGTTGAAGATTGATTTTGCAACAAGATATAGATCCATATAAGATAATGCATAATGCCTTCACCTGTCAAAGAGATGCCCTTATGATAGAGCAGCTCTGCAGGTGGTTAAATAAGCAGATTCCCCCTAAAAAATTTGAATTATAAATTCAATCTTGTTATTATCATCGTAATTTTAGATGCAATTCATGACATGATGTTAAAATATCTTCAGAAAATAAACAAGAAACTGAGTACTTCAACAGCGGTTCTGTGTTGTGATTCTATTATTTGAAAAGTTGCATTTGCACAATTTTTTTAGTGTAACAAAAAAGTTTCTTTTTCAGCAGAATTGGCTCAATCGAATATGGAAACGCTCGATTGAAATCACAGCAGTTTCATCAAGCTGAACCAGAAACGTTGGTGCAACTGTAGCTCAGATAAAAGTCGTTTTGCAGTCAGAAAGGTTTGATTCCAGCTTCCTCCTGTCACAGATTGATGTAATTCACCACAAGTTGCCTATCTGGTAGTTCTGCAAACACTGACTAAAGAGGACGAAACATGCACATTGCAGAACGTTTCTGTTAAAAAAACAACAAAAAAACTCTGACTTCAAAATTATTAGCCAGTATGTTGTTTTGGTCAATGTCATGTAATCCAAATATAACATATTAAAGCTTGTGGTTGTGTGGTGACAAAATAGATATATGAATGCTTTAAAAAAAACACAGATCACACATAACCCGCTGTTTAAAACTTCAAATAGTCAAACTGTGAGGAGTAAACAGAGTGTACACTTGCACATTTGGATGAACAGACACATGAGAAGAAAGAGAGGCCTCTTTGCTTGGCGTCCCAGAGTGGCAGGGTGTTGAAATGCTTTAGTAAACCCGGTTAAGAGCAGACCGGTCTGAGCGGCAGTCTGTCCTCAGCTTGGAGCTGCTGCACTGCTTTTCACCTCTTCCCACCCGCCAACATTTTGGAGCCAGTGGGAAATTTCTCACATGCATATAAAACACATCTGAACAAAGGGTGGAAGAAGACAAAATCATACAATAAATACTGTATCTTTGTAGGCTTTTGTCCATTTATAGACAGACCTACCCCCCACTTTCACAAAAGAAAAATCAATCGCCATTGTGATGCATTCAATGGAGTTTGTTCTTTTGACAGGACAAAATGTATGGAAAGCCTTCAGAAGGCCTTCATTGTTCAAAGATCCTGTTGAAGTCCAGATAGTGACTAAAAGAGAGGGGAGGTGTTCGGTGGAGTGATGTTGGTGGGATTTTAGTCAGATGGCAAAACATTGAAAGTGGGTGAAGAAAAGTGTCTTTTTATTTGAGAGGTGTGAGTTCTCCATGAAACATTCATACATAATGTAGCAATTAAGTCTCTGACACTTTTATCAACCAAGCTTCTTGCTTTCTCTTAAATTTTTTACTTGTTTAATTAAAGTTATTATTTGTTTAGTTTATTGTTGAGCATTGAAAAGATGCAGTAATGTTTTCGTGGTTATAGAAATACTTTGAGTAACTTTGACTTGATGATTTTGGCCCACATAACAAAAACTCTGAACACCACTGGTCCTCTGCTGCAGGTAACGCTGAGAATATGCATCATCAAGACCATCCAGTGAGCAAACTGCATGGTTTGACATTACTCAAAAGGGTTGCACAATTACTAACACAGCCCAGGGGAAGAATACAAAGAACGTCAACAGCCTACTCAGCGTTTACTTCACAGGAATTGTTTTTATTGGGAACGGTAATGATTAAATGATCCAATGCTACTGCAGCAGTTCATCAAACCCGACAGGGCAACGTATTTCAAAAAGAAAGAAAAGGATCTGATGTGTTGTCTGTATAGCTTCCAGTCTGGCGATTACAGAACAGAACAGCCGGTTAAACCAGATGCTTTACTTTTTCCTGTGGGTTTGAAAAAGTTATCAAAATAAATTTGATGTCTTAAGAACTTTTCCTGACCTGAGTTTTTTGTCCCTAATATGGATCAGAGTGACTTAAGACAAGTCATTTGTGGATAAAAAGTCTTGTTCCAATGTTTAATTGTTAATGTCATTGGACAATTGAAACCAAGAATTAAAGAGACATGCAACCCTTTTGTATCACTGTTGGATAATAAATCAGAACAATCATTTTTGGGGCTATGTTCTGTGTTAGGATAACCAAACTTATTTAAATTTTCTATTTGAGTCACAGTGTTGAAAAATTTCAAAACGGCGGTTTCATGTAAGCTGCATATTTTGTGAAACGCCAAAGTCGTAGCGCCATCTCTCTCTGCAATCTGCATGGGCCTCACTGTCACAAATGTCAAACATGGCAGCGATCTGTGTTGTTTGTGGATTTTTTTTTTTGCATCGTTCTACAGTTTGGCAGAGTTACAGCGCCACTGACTGGCCCAGCTCACCTTCCACAGTGTTTTATGTGGTCCTGCATCCTGTTGCCTCTACACTGTACCATGTTTGTCTCTGTGTGGGCGTGGCCTTAGTGCCTCACCTGTTCATGCACCTGTCCACCATTCCAGTAATCAACCTCCCCAGCGTAAATACTAATTTTCCTCAGTCAGTGTCAGAGTTGCTGACAACTCATCCTCCTCTCAGGATTTCTTGTTCTGGATTTTTTTCCCCCCCTGAACTTGAGTTTTTACCAAGTTTTTGGTTTTCGACTTTTCAGGGAAAACCGTCTCTTTTTCTTGGACGATCACAGATTAAAGATGACTATGATTCTAACAGGGTGGCACATTTACGCGTTGCTTTGAAATGCTTTCCCTGGCTGAAAGACATTTTCCCCTTTTCAATCTCAAGCAAATGAAAGCCACAGGCTGTTTTTCTCCCTCAACAAAACATCCAGACTTGAATCCGGAGGAATATTATGTCCTATGGTTTATTTGAGGCAATGTGGCAAGACAACAGCAGCATCTGACATGTGCTATTAAACCTATGGCCTGGATCCAAATTTTCTGAATAACTATGTTTCAGAAAGGTGATAACAGTTGCGCCACCCCATCCCCAGGAGTAACACCCCCTCCCCGCTCAGCAGTGCTAGTTGTGTCGGCAAAGTTCACCTCCCCTCAACTCCAAACACTACAGCCACATCAAAGCAGCCGGGCCGGGCCACTGCGGCCCCGTGTGCCGGTTTGTTATTCTCCTCCTAAGGTTAATTACAGCTGGGACTCAGGGGCTGCCCGACCATCTGCAGGGAGTTTGAAAGCTGAAGTTTAAAATTCCTGCCAGGCAAAATGAAAAAATAAACAGACCAATCAATCAGCGCGCTGCTAAATTACACATCCCTGTGGTGTGGTTTGCCGAGGCCAAAGGTGAGTTAATGTCTTCCCCAGAAACTAGCCTGACTCCGTCAAGAAAAGCCTCCGATGCACCTCCAGAATCCAACCTGGTCGCACTTTTCTTTTTAACGTCACAAGGTCATGCAAGGCCAGTTTTACTGCATGCATGGAGAAATATCGCAACATATATCTTCGTCACCTGTTATTTTGACTTTGCAGATCTGATGGATGGTGCAAAGATTTACTTTACAGGGTAGACAAAAGCAGGAGAAGAAAAGGAATGAGCCATTTAGTAGAAAGATTTTTTTTTTTAAAAAAAGCACTCAATGAGAAGGTGTGACGAAGGAAAAGACAGAGAACGGAGGGGGAATTAAGGAATGCGCTTTACGTACCAGGCTTGCTTTCTATACCCTGAGCCGTGCCATTAGTCTGCAAGTGGCGACAGCGAGAGGTTTGGTGTCTGTGGAGGCTCTCAGTAGGGCTAAGAATAGACTGCTATTTGTGTTTGTGTAACTGAACTGCAGCTTTTTTTTTCTTGGTCTGTTTACCATGGATGGGACTTATGGTGAGAGCACAAATGAATAGCACAAGTAAATAAAATTCACTGCCACTGCTGGGTTGAGTTATTTCTTCAAACATGTCTTTTTCCACTCTTCCCTTTAAATCCTCTGTTAAACAAAATGCAGCATTTTATCGTTCTGGTGCCCCATACATTACCTTCACCATCTCAAATCTCCAATGTTTGTCTCACTAACGTCCTCTCCCGGTTTGGCGCTCTCGTATTGTATAAAACTCAAGCTGTTTTGGCGTTGAACCAACCACAAGAAGTGTGTGTGGGGGTGCGCATGTGTGTGTGTGAATCCCTCTGAAGCTTGTGGGTCTGTGTGCCACTCTTCAACTTTCCCAAACCACCTCTGTTTATTCTAATAAGGCACAGTGAACCAAAAGAGAAGCATTAACAGGGTACAGCACTGAAGTACCCCTCAATCTGTATTTATCGTTCCAATATGGAGAACAGGCGTGTCTAATTGCTTGAACAGCAATGTGTGTGTGCGCGTGTGTATGTTCCTGTCTTGGGTCTGTGAGCACACTGGCTGAATTGAGAAGCGAGTCCCTTGCAGAGCACCAAAAGCAGCCTCACATGGTTTTAATGCTTCCTGCTTGTTGTTTTATGTGTCTGCAATAAATGGAGCCACATGCTATCGCTAGACCTGTATGCATGTGAAGAAAGTATTTGTCCCCCCATCAAGCTGGGCTCATTTGAATTGACTCACGACCAGAAAGATCAGCTAATGAATCAGTGGAAAGAGAGGCATCATCCCTGCAGCCGTTGGACCTCCTGGGAGCCTCGTTGGACCAAAAGGTCTCTCGGCGCCTTCAGGAGTTTGGGACCAGGATACACTTCGAGTCTTGACGTCAGAAGCCGAGTGTTTTTTGTTTTTTTCTGACGCAATACAGGGTGCGCCTCGGTGACAGTGGCTGCTGCAGGTGTCACGGTAGCATCGTGAGTCACAGTCTGCGTCCTTTTCCAGGTAGACTCCCTAAACCCCGCGGCTCAGCTGGGCCGTGTTTGTGTGTCGAGCTCCCGCCAAGAGGCACTAGGCTCGCTGAGTTGCCAAACTCCCTCTGTTCTTGTGCAGACATGTTCAATTTTGCACACTAAGAGTGCATTCATACCAGCCCCGATTAATTCGCTTTAATCGAAAACTGGTTTTGTTTGTTTGGGGAGTTGAGAATGCGTGATCAAACTCTTGTATGCCTACAAATCTAGGTATTGGTTTGATTAAAGTGAACTCTGGTGTGGTTCAAATGCATATGTGGATGAAAGCAGATCGGACACAAACAGCAGGACTGTGGTATGAGGCACTCTGGGTAAATATGACCAAAACAAATGAGTGAGTCTAGAGCTAACGGGAGAAACGGCTCATGGTTTATCAATGACAAAAAAAAATCCTACAATCGCGAAAATTTGTTTAAACTCCATTTTGTTCACATTTTGTAAACAAACCACTACTTGGTGTGAAAGCTCACAAAAGTATCATCAAATATCTGCACAGGCAAACCGTGCAACTGCACCGCCAACAGTAAAGGAAATCATACATAACTGGAGGAAACACAGTTAGAGAATAGATGTTGTGTGGCTGCCTGAAACCGAAGTGATGGATTTAAATCAGCTAAAGTGAGTCAGATATGATTTCAAGCTTTAAATATAAAATACTGAGAACAAGAAGTGGTTTTCTTTCATCCAGACTTCAAGTGATTTGAAATCTTCCATGACTAATTTATACTCGACTAATGATTGTATTTTTGTCGAGTGTTTTAAAAAAAAAAAAGTGTGAAACAAATTTTTTTTAAATCTGAAGCTGTAGCTGTCATGTGAAATCTGAAAAAGGCGGCCATTTGTAATTTTAGGATGGATGAACTAACACTAAGAATGCAGAAGTTCTGAGATTATTTTATTTTAGTTTTCAGAGTGCAAGGCAGCTAATTCAACCGGTCTTTGGTTGATTTCTCTTACACAAGTCAGAGCTTTTCAAAAAAAAAAAAAAACTCTTGTTCTAAAAATGATTTGTCCTGACAAGTTTCTTATGGTCTGAAACTTTTGCTAAATGCTTTTGGGGCCAGTCGTTTCATGCATATAAGCGCTTTGCAGCGTGGTATTCCACTGATTGCACCAGTTGTGCACCAAGAACGATAAGATAAATCTGTGGCAGACAGTCGTTCTGCTCTCTGTGGGCCCTTCGTCAATCATCGCGTTGCGGGCTCAGTTCAGATGAATCATCACACACAAAACATCCGACTCACTCAGCTGCACCCCAAGGAAGAGACTCCAGTGTCTTGGCAACAGTAGAGTGAAGGCTTTAAATATATCCATCAGTAGCATCAGTTGTAAATTCTCATCATGTTTATTGCCTCTGAGTGTCGAAGGAGCAGACGGCTAAGAATGCGTCTTTCGAAACTCCTTGACTCATCGGTTTCCCACCATGTTGCTCTCCTGCTCTGCCTCAGTCATCCCAAAACTAATAAAAGTTAAAGTGAAATAAAAAACCGACCTGTGTCACCCGAAGGCCTGGGACCCGCTCTTCTTGTGGTTGTTTTATGTGACGATGAATTACGGCGTTTTCAGTGTTTAAACCCCTTGAAATTTATCACATTTCAAACTGGTTGTATTTTATTGGGACTTTGCATGACAAAGACTGCGAAGTGGGAAGTTGATGGTGGTCAATACATTTTGCAAGCAAGAATCTGAAAGGTGTGGCATATGCTTACTTTTAGCCCCATTTACTCTGACACTCCCAAATACGATCCAGCTGCTGTAAAAGCTTCACACTGATGAGTTTTGGTATTAATGTAGACCATTAAAAGTAGCAGGTGAGAAGGCCACTTAATTATGCTTATGTAATAAAAATGTTACATCTCATCATAAAATATATTTTTCTGTTTGCCTCGAATTAAAAAACAATCGATCTGAAGAATTATTTTATTATTTGTAATAGTTTTAAAATCCCTTAAGTTCTAATTAGATTTAGAACCAAAGTGGGAAGCAATGCTCTACGCAGAAGAATGAGCAAAATAAAAGTTCCAATGACCTTATTGATACTGACATTTCATTTAAAACTGAATGAATTTATTTTAAACAACATATTATATTTATGTCACAAAACAAAAAATAACATAAAAACCCCAAAAATGAAACTTAAAGCTAAATTCTGAAGGGAATAGAATGAACTTTCAGTATCTGATTCTGGTTGCTTTTCTCTGAAACATCATAAGTTCCTGCTTCATGTTCTGCTATTCATCTCTCTTTCTTCGACTGCCTGGATCACCCATTTCAACTTCAGTTCTTGTTCTTGTCTGCTTGGAGACATTGGAGTCTGCAGTCTTAACATTTAGAACCAGAAAAACCACCAACAATCTCACTGGATAAACTGGATTCTGGTCTCTGCTGCAAGTGCAGAAAGGCAAAACCAACTTAGCTGCTTTGCTTGCTGAGAGTTACAGTGATGTTTCTGTTCAGCATGAGCACAGAAAGGGGAGGACTGCAGCTGCTTGGTGAAACACCAGTACACAGCGTGTGTGGCAGCACCTCTTTCTGAGGAATCTGTAATCCATAGATCCTGTCTGCAGAATTTCAAGGGTCAAGGCTTATTGTTCTGCTGGAACACAATCACCGATTTCCCAGACGGTAGATGGACTTTTTCCTTTGGATGCAGGTCTTCTTCAAAGATGCAGTACCTCACTTCTCCTCCGGAGGAGCAAAGGGGTCCCTTTTTCGTCTAATGTCATTCTGAAGTCTTTTTCCACAGTGTTGGTCAGAAGATTAATAAATGCACATATATATACACGAGTGTATTTGTATGTATAAGGTCACTTTTCTACCAGTCACTGAATGTAAGAATGGTTCATGACGCAGGAGTTGTTAAGGTGAACTAAAAACATTTAAGTCTTAATTGAATTATTAGAACTTGGTGTGCTAGTTCATATGAGAGTAAGCGCAGGTGCAACGTGTTCCCATTTTTAATCTTTTTACAATTGCGAGGTACCTGAACCTAAATGGGACCACCAGTAGAGATAAGTGGTACCATATCCTTTACTTCTCTCCGCAAAAGCTTATAGAGAAACCTCAAATTACACACAGGTTACAAATGAAGCATGAAATGTCGAAAAAGCCGGCCTCTTCTAGGCTGCAGTAGCCTAGAAGAAATGATGCACAAATGTAAAGAAAAAAATGATTAAAAGTGTTAACCTTTGACTTGCTGGTGCCTGTCTCTCGTTTCTGCCTCCAAGTGTTACCCCACAAACTTCACTCCACTGGAACTCAGTGCCTCATAGGTAATTTCTTTACACCTGAAAGGAAAATTTCTCTGAGCAAAAGTTCCTGAATTCTGCCTCGCAGGAAGGCAGAGTTAAGCAACAAAATGTCCGCATATATCTCTCATCTCAAAGGCCCCCGCGCTCTGCCACAATAGCTCTCAATCTGTCAGCGGTCGGGCCGCGGCTCCGGCGGCTTCAGGTTACCCGCTGAAATGCAGGATTTCACCAGCAGCGCTACAGCCGTAAATTGATGCAGATGGGAGGCAGACGAGAGAAACTAAAAAATCATAATAAGATGCCCACATGACAAAACAACCCACACTCCCTCCGCAGCTATAAGTCACTTTACTTTTTAATCAGCCATAGAGAGGGGGGGGGCAGGGAGATGAACGTCCTACGCCAAAAGCTGCACATTAAATTCATTAGCTGAGCTCTTTGAGCACTTCAGTGCATTCGGAGTGGTATTTAAAAAGTCATTTCTCATTGAGTCGAACATAAAACTTGAGGGCTGTCGTTTGAACTCCGCCCCATCCCCATTTTCTCTGTGGTATTTGGGCTTTGTGGAGGATAAAAGCGCCCTGTGAAAACGGATCGAGGAAAATGGACCACTTGGCTCGCAGCTCAGAGCAGCGAATAGCAACGCGTCCTTCAGAAGGCCTTCTCTCCAACTCAAACAGAGCTCCCGGTCGAACGGCAGAGCTCCGCTTGCCAGAACATGCAGGGCTCTTTTATAGCTTACATATGCAAAATCCTCACCACAAATTCCATGTCTGGATGCTCAAGGGCTAACCTGAAAATATTAGCATTTGTTGAGCGAAAAAGGCCCTTCGAGTGGCCTCTTCTCCCTCCGCCTGCGCCGCTGTACCTGTCCGACCACGCCAAGTGGGCTGAAGGAGGCATGATGTGTTTGCTCTCGGTGTTGAAACTTCCCACATGTCGCGCGGGGCCAAAGAGGACTGGTGGGACAATGGTCAGCAGAGACCAACCTCAGCTCCAGGCCCACCCGGCTGAACAAACCTGCCACACAAATCCAAGCTGAAGTTTCAGTTTGGGTTCTGTTCAGCGTCTCCTTTAATCGCAGCTGGAAGGATTCTAGGAAACAAGAAGTGCAGCAGCTTGCCTGCACAGAACTCCACTGGGTAAACAGTATTTTTGGCTTTTCACATCGAGTACAGCTGAAGGGCGTGCTACTGTGTGTGAAATATGTTATTCTTTAAAGGGATAGTTCGACATTTCTAAGGGAAGTTCTGTTAAAAGCTCATGAGAGGGAATTACCTAGTAGGGAACGGCTCTCCTAGCATGTTCTCTCAGTGTAAATTCAGATTAGTAGATCTGCAGCTGAAGGGGACGGTAACCCAGTCCATAAACCAAAGCAAACTTTTGCCACTCTAAAACAACTCTAATATCAAAAACTTTATTTTTCTACTTTCTGCTTTGATTTGGACAAAAATATAAATAGAAACTAATTTGTAGGAGGTAGAAGTTCACTTAAACTTCCATCCATCCTTTTTCTAACACCCTTGTCCTACTGGGGTCTGGAGGTGCTGGTGCCTATCTCCAGCTAACGTTTCGGGTGAGAGGCGGGGTCACCCTGGACAGGTCGCCAGCCTGTTGCAGAGACAGAGACAGACAGGACAAACAACTATGCACACACACACTCACATTTAGAGAGACCAATTAACCTGACAGTCATGTTTTTGGACTGTGGGAGGAAGCGGGAGTACCTGGAGAGAACCCACGCATGCACAGGGAGAACATGCAAACTCCATGCAGAAAGACCCGGGGCCGGGAATCTAACCCAGAACCTTCTTGCTGCAAGGCAACAGCTCTACCAGCTGCACCACTGTGCAGCCCCACTTTGACTTTAAGATATATATTTTGATACCACTTTATGCCCTGCGACAGACTGGCGACCTGTCTAGGGTGACCCCGCCTCTCGCCCGAAATGACAGCTGGAGATAGACACCAGCAACCCTCCCGACCCCAGTAAGGGACAAAGGTGTAGGAAAATGGATGGATGGATACCACTTTACTTTAAAATATACGATGGAGTATCAGAGCTTGGCTAAGAAAATTTTAAAGATAAAGTTATGATAATAGAGTAATAATATGAGGATTTTATTCTCATAATACTATGACTTTATTCTCATATTATCTCAACTTTATTATTGTAATTTTATTACTTTATTCTCAAAATGAAATAGATAATTCAGATGTTTTGAAAGGAAGTTTCATTAGGTTATTAGAAGTATTCATACGCTTCTCTATAAGAAGACTGAGCCACAGTGAAGACATTTATTATCTACTAATATTAGCATCTACTAAGGTGACATGTTTCACTGCGATTAAGGGAACTTTACTTATAATAACGTACATATAAGCTGACTTCAGAGTATCTGAACTGCCCTGATAAGTGGCAGAACGTCTTTTTGAACATACTTGTCTGGTAAAACAAATACTTGCTTTGTGCCCAAAACAGAGTCAGAGTTAGGAACCAGATCATTTCTCCAATCAGAGTGAGTCAGAGGACTATATCACAAATGTTGTGGTTGCACAGGTTGACCTGCTTTTTTGGAAATACCTTCCTGGGACGTAGTGTGTGTTTGTGGAATAAGTTTCACCAGATTATTGTCTTCCATCCTGAAAAACCTCAGCTATCCTTAGTTACCACCAGAGACACCTGTTTGTGTGTTGCTGACAGCCCCACAGTTTCATTCACAGTTTGAATTGAAATCAAACTGTGGCAAACAAAATAATTCCAGTCAAAGTAGTGTGCAAACATTAACGGTGGTAACCATTAGTGCTTAATTGAGCTGTGTGTACTCATTTGGGGACTGCGCAGTTGCCTTGCAGCAAGAAGGTCCGTGTCCAGCACACACCCCGCCTCCTTTAAAACACATCTGTTGGTAAGACTGAAAGAACTTTTTTTTTCTAGCAATCTGACTCATCTAACACCATCATGAAACTGAACTCAAGCTGAAAATCTCTTTACGATTTCAGTGTCAGCATCCAGCTCACTCAGCGAACTGCACTGCTTCCCAGCTTCTGCTCGTCTTTCCACGTTGTTTTTCTTTTGTGCTAAACAGCAAATGCACGTGTTAACTTTCCATACTCACACCAACACGCTTACATGACTAAGCTGAAAGCTACAGAGGCGCCTTCATGTTGTCACACTGAATGGGTGTGCAACAGAGCAATTTCACTCAATCGAACAAGTCGGGGCAGGAGGGTTTTTTTTCTTTTTCTTTTTGGTGTGGCACTGCTAATGCACCCATTCCACACATCCCGGTTTGTTTCTTTGCTGCAAGTGTGTCCCTGTGTGTGTACAGGTTGAGACACGGGGATCTAAACACAGCCTGTTTATCCACAGCTGTGTTGAGCAACAGCTCAAAGATGCATGGCTCTGAAGGCCTGAGGCCAGACACCAGCTGCACAAAACAACAGCGTGTGTCACTGCAGACGTGTCTGACCAACAAGCCCCCATCAATGGGAGCCCTAAAGCACTTGTAGATTCTCCAGTCATTTTTACAGTCAGTGTCCTGACTTATTGCAGGCACTCATTCTAAAATGAAGCGCTTTCGAATGGGATGGCAGGATGAATACTCCCCAACCCCTTGAGGTAAACAAATGTCTGAAATGTGTTATTGTGGATTTTATGGGGCAGATTTCGTGCATATGGCTGCGCAGCAGTAAAATCCAATGATGGAACGTTAATTAGCGTAACGGGAACTGGAGCCCACTGGTGGACAACTAACAATCTCCTGAAAGCTGAATCCTTCTCTTTCAGTTTAGTACTAAGTAATAGCTTCCACTTGTTAAGTAGAAGTTAGCTGCATGGCTGACTTTGAAATGAAGAGAAAATCCATCTCTGATCTTTCAAATCCAGCAGGACTTTCATTCAAAGGTATTAGATAAACACAGTTTGGTGATGCACTCTCAGTTTGGTGCTTAAAACCACCCCCGCACTTGACCCTGTTATGCAGACTCCATTATTGCTCTGTTTTTTTCATAGACAAATGTTCAAGTTTCTGAGAAATTCGCCTAGTCAATAAGTAATTGTGTGCCTGTCCAAAGATTTGCTTTGACATGTTGACTTAAGAGCTGTTTACATGCAGAAACAAGAAACAGAATTCCAGGCATTTATCTGTTTCTGTTTTGGTTTGTCAGCTGCTGTTTCACATTTCTTAAAATCCAGCTCTGCATATTATGAGAATCAGATTTTTGCGAAAAGGTAAAGCGCATGGCTGTCATGGCTTCGAGTAACGGCTTGAATCCGCTTTCCAGTCTCATAACTGTTAAATAAAGCCAAGCAATGCTGTCAAAACCTTTAAATTTATTTATTTTTTGCTGAGTTTACTCAGTAAACAAGTTGGAAAGTCTTGCAGCTGGAGCCACTTCAATCACTCGGGAGGGGAGTGATTCTTCATCGGTGTGAACAGAGCGTCTGCATAGAGAGGCAGTTGCTTTTGCGGTTTTGATTTCCCAAGGAAAATGCTGCGATGTTTCTGCTTTTTGAATGAATTTTTGAAACAGCGCTGTCAGTTAAGAAGCTAAGTGTTAAAAAAAACAGCTTTAAATCAGATTTTGTAAGTCGCAGCATCACATTGCCAAGAAAGGCAATAATGGCACATTATTTACGTAAATCCGGCTCCTTCTCCATGTTGTTGAAATGTAAATTAGTTGCATAACGGTGTAAAAACAAAAATCGATGTAGATTTATTGTTTAAAGACGAAGTGAATGCACCAAAAAGATCATGTCATTCATCTATTTAAGGAGACGAAGCTGCAGCTACGCAGGTCGGAGTCCAGTACAAGTTTTGTCACCAGAGTGCATCTGGCTGCAGTTCTTCTGTTTCATGGGCAATGATTAGTTCATGAATAACTGTCCACATCAACTTTACAACCACATGCTCAACCAGGACATTTTAGAGAAAAAGGGGAACTGCAGGAATCTAACGCTGCACCCAGTACGTGAAGAGAATTCAGCAGGACTTTGTCTACATGCACAGATCATACTTGCAGAGTTAATCCACAACAAGTCGGGAAATTCCTCCTTAAGCAAAAGATCCAATCAGGTAAGTGATAGTTAAACAGATTAAGAAGCAGAGCTGACTCACTCAGGAAGACCTTTCAGAAGATTAAGTCGAAGGAGTACAATAACTTTTTGACTTTTTGCCTGCGGCTTTTTCCAACATCTCTTGAATAAATATTTGTTTAAGGTAAGGCAAAAAAAAAAAATGGAGTCAATTATTACTTATTACAATGTCAGCCTTTCAGAATTTGGCTCATCATGCTGGCTAAAGTGCAAGCATGCATTTGTAAACAAGAGCTTATGATTTTACATACACACATATTGAAGCTGGAGGAAGATTTTTTTTTGTTTTTTCTCCATTGCCGTTGAAGGCAAAAGCAGACATGGGTGGTCCACACTTGTCAATCTGTCCCCAGCAGGCAAAAAGGCAAACACAAAGCACTATGGGAAATATAACCCTCGCTGATGGCAGAGTACGAGGGGTGCTGTCTGCTTGGCAGGAGCACAAATCACTTTAGATGTGGGAGATTAAAGTGTTTCCCAAGCAAGAGTAAATATACTGTAGGGAATAAATCCCCGTGTCACACAAGAGGAAATTCCAGTTTGCTTGATATTCCTGTAGCTGGGTCCTGTCACAGCAGTCCAGTCCCAGGGTAATAAATATTGCGTCTCTGAGGTGAACTGCTGTCATGTTTACATTCATCTCTGATTTGTCGGATCAGATTTGGTGCCCTTAGCTACTGTACCTGCGCAGTTACTTTGAAAAAGTAACTTTAATGGGATTACTGATTACTCCTTGGAAAAGTAACTTAGATTACTGACTACTTGATTTGGAAAGTAACTAAGTTACATTTAAAGCAACTTTCAGCAGCTGCTAACAACATCACTTCACCACCTGTGAAAATTACATTGAGCTTTGCCAATACTTAATTATAAGTTGTTTTATAATGGTAACATCAACAATGTATTTCCACTTATAAGGTTGAACTGAAGGGGAGATGGCTTCATGGTTACAACAGTAACCATTAAACCGTTTTCACGTTTATTGCGCTGCTCGTTTTAGTCTCGATGTTTGCAGTTTTCTGGAGCGCAACGCGAAGCTCGACGTCATTCACAGCAAATATATTAACTTGAAGTTAACAAAGACACAGCGGGACGGATCATTCGGGAAGTGATGGACAGGGAGAGTCTGACTAAAACTGACTGGATGCCAGACAAATTCTGGGATTTATTATGTGTCTCTGCTTATTTCCAAGCCCAAATGAGTAACTTCCTGTTCAAAAACGAGCCCAAAAAAGCGCAACCCACCACTCATTAAATTTGCAAGCGACTTTAGAAAAAAACAAGCCCAATGCCGCTTATAATAATCGGACTTGGCGACAGAAACTTAAAATTGTTCCTGTTTATCCACCAACAAAATGCGCATGTCCCTCCATTGTTTACATTTCTGTCGCTGCTGATACTGTCGCATAGAAACGGCGATCACTCCCCAAGACGTGTGGAGGAAATACAATTAAATTACAAAGGAAAATAGTAACGCAAAGTGATTTCGACAAGTAACTGTAGTCTGACTACTGGATTTGAAATAGCAACGCGTTAGATTACTCGATACTGAAAAAAAAATGGTCGGACGTCCATGAGCAAACACACAGAGAGCAAACAGGCTGGGCTGCTCTCAGGAATAGAGTGCAGGGCTTGTTTGCACCAAATGGTGAAAAGGCAGCTTGTGGAAGGAAAGAAGGAAGGAAGGAAGACGAATGGGACAGAAGCATAAACAGCCGGTGTCTCTCTGTCCTCTCTGTCCCCGCTGTGACCTTTCCTCTGCTCTGCCCGTCCAGCTTCTCAGTGTGACCGCCGCGCAGCCCGATCGGTCAATAAATGACACAGAGGATCAACTCTCGCACAAAGCACAGACGACATCTCCAACCCTGTTTCTGTTCTATGGTCTGGATACCAGCGATACTCCCCGCATTCTGGTATTTGTTTGACAGGACGGTGACTCATGTGCGCCAGGCGTATCTCAAAGCGGAGACAGACTATTGACTGTCCCTCACCGAGTTTCCCCGCAGAGTATGGATTGGCATGTGAAGCTGTATCGCTTCGTCAATCGCATATCTCACTGTTGTGCATTCAGCGGAGCAGGTGTTGTGTGCACCTATCGACCGTTTCGCAGAAAGTTGCATGTGAGCGCAAATGTCAGAGGAAGTGGCTCGCAGGTGAATCACTCTGATTACAGCTGAGAGTCAACGAGCTGCTAGCATGCAAAGCCAGCAGCTGTGGAGCCTGAGGGGCGGCTGCTGTTAGGAGGTCACCGTGTGCTCACTGACACACATGCGAACCGATCCCCTCAGAAAACCGAGGGGATGTGGCTCTGGAAAATGTTTCTCACTGAAAACAAACCAAATTTCAAAGCTCAGCAAAGCTGGGGATGATCAATAAAACCCATTGTTTTTCCTGAATGATGACATTTTTCTTCCACATGTCATGGTACATGGTAGGCCTCCCCACAGATCACTGAATCTTGGGAAGATTCTGTGGTGTAAACGAACAGTTATCGGTCCAAACAATAAGAAAAAAAAAAAAAGTTCATTGCCACATAGTAGAGTTTATAATGGCGTTCCACCAGGTCTGATACTTGGACAAGTACTCTTTGTTTTATCTACATTGACTAACACTGGGTAAATTTATAGCACTATGCTGCTTATGTTCATCATATTTATCCAAAAGACTGTAATATCTAATCAAGTCATCAAACTTCAAACTCTAAAAATCTTGAATAAACTTTGTTTTTGGAATCAGATTGGAATCAGCATTTTCAATGGCCCAACTACCTCCAATGGATTTCTAAATTACATTTTAGTAAAATCTTTTATGAAAATTGAACTCCAACATCTACATCTATTTCAACGACTTACTTATTGTTACATATAATATAGCCAGATCAAGAAAAATCCTGCTCCGACAAGATTACTATGGAGCCACATTGCTGAGAAACCTTATACATGAAGCACAATCTATTTCTAACTCCTAAAATATGATTTCATTCATCTGATTGACTTGAAGTTGTCTTATAATTAGATTTTAGGAAATTACTGAAGAAACTGAAATACCTGAATATCTCAGGCCCCCCTATAAAATGCTTCTAACTTCCTATTTTAGTAGTTCAAATGCCAGATGTAGCTTAATATATATTAAAATGCACAGCAGAAACAGTCCTAGCATTACTGCAGAAGCTAATATCTGCAGTCTTCCTTATTTCTGCTCTGCTCATGGGGGATCAGCCAATCAGTGCCACGGAAAATGAAACGACGTTCCTGGATTGCCAGCCATAGCATGTCAAGTAGCATTGCACCAAGGCTTTTCCGCTTCCTAATCCGCATTTTCTTTTGAATGCTCTAGATGTCTTCTACAAAATAAAATCTGTGAATTGTCAAAGTCTCTGCAAATAAATTGGAGTCACGTTCCACAGAAAAATCACAGGTGAATCCACGAACACTGAGCCGTGAACAAGCAGAGGCTCAATGAATATTGACCAGAGCAGTTTATGAGAGGAGCTGCATTAAACTAACTGATTTGAATTGAACTGAACACTGGCATTGAAAATGTTTTAATTGGGTGCTGTGGTGGCGCAGTGGGTAAGCATAACCCATATATGGAGGCCTTAGTTCTGTCGCAGGTTCGATACCCTCTTTCATGTCAGTTCACTACCAAATAAAGAGCCGATAAAACC
Organism: Phalloptychus januarius; assembly: GCA_902982915.1. Lineage (NCBI taxonomy): Eukaryota > Metazoa > Chordata > Actinopteri > Cyprinodontiformes > Poeciliidae > Phalloptychus > Phalloptychus januarius. The sequence continues at coordinate 20,525,016 of CADWAE010000482.1, read as the reverse complement.
TTTAAAAGAAAATATTTTCAGTGATGTGATGGATCAACCTTTAGATTACAACCCACTACGACTAAAGGAGAGAAACCTTGATGGCGACTGAGAAAGTAACATGGTGCACACTCTCTTCTATATTTGGGAAGAATCTCCAAACATTAAAACCAGATGTTACCGAAACCCCACAGATGTGAGGATCCAAGGCCGAGATCTGGATGGCATATTTGAAATTTGCCGCCCCCGACCGTCACGCAGCTGAAAGGTCGCTCTTCCACTGAACGAGCGGAATCAGTGCGGCTTGTTTTTATGAGTACATTGTGTGAAAACAGCACGGAGAACGGACACCTATGTGAGATGGGGAGGACTCATGGCTTAGAGTGTGAGTGTGTGTGGAAACCACAGTGACGTTCCCCACCAGATCAAAACAACTGTCCTGCCAGGACGGGCCTCTTTGTGGTTTGTTTACAATAAGAACTTTTCCAGACAGCAGGTGCGCACGCCTACGTGCGCTGAGAGCAACACGCCTCCAGAAAGAATGTGGACTGCGTTTTGAAAATGGGGACGTGAAAAGCTGAGGAGCAATTCCAGCGCACGTCGGTTTTTCGTTTGTGGCAAGCAAATAGGCTGACGCACCTCTGACCTGCAGCGTCACAGCCGAACAGAAACCACAAGTCAGGCGTTTTTATGTCGTTTAATTTGTATGACACGTCTTAAAAAGCGAAACGTCTACGAGACGGGGGGTTTTTTTGCATCCGTCCTGCTTCTGCCTGTGTGTGTGTGCAAGCATGACAGGATCTGAGGCAGGACAGTTCTGAGACGGGAAAGGATGATGGAGCGCTGCAAAATGATTCATCAGCAGACAACTTGGCTGTCCTCCCCTCGATTCTGTCTCCGTCCCGATCTCTCCTGGGATCTCAAGCCCTCGCCTGAAGAAGTCTGATTGCAATGCTCCTCAATCATCTCCCGCCAAACGCTAAAAGGTGTCTGCTCAAAAATGCACCGGGTTTGGCAGCCACGGCGGAAAGGTCACGGGTCTGAGGAACCTTTAACTGGAAGAATGAAAAGTACAAAACAGATATCCAGGCTGTTATCCTGAGAAATGATTGATCACGGCCTTTCAAAGAGTAATCCAGCTGCCTGATGAATGAAGGCGCATGGAGAAAACATTGAGCAGGCTCTGCTGCAGCGAATCCCTTTTCTTCTTGCCCGTGGCCCGTTCAGTTGACTCCTTCATGGTGTAACATTCAATAAGCAAACACATCAAAAGTTTTGTTTTTTACAAGTCGCCTCATTACAGCAAAGGTCAGTTTTAAAAATACAGTCAATCTTAGTAACGTTTCAGCTTAGGGAGAATAAGATGATCCATCCATCCATTTTCTAACACCCTTGTCCCTTAGTGGGGTCAGGAGGTGCTGGTGCCTACCTCCAGCTAACGTTCCGGGCAAGAGGCAGGGTCACCCTGGACAGGTCGCCAGTCTGTCACAGGGCAACACAGACAGACAACCATGTACACACACACACACCTAGGGAGAATTTAGAGAAACCAATTAACCTGACAGTCATGTTTTTGGACTGTGGGAGGAAGCTGGAGTACCCGGAGAGAACCCACGCATGCACAGGGAGAACATGCAAACTCCATGCAGAAAGACCAGGGCCGGGAATTGAACCCACAACCTTCATGTAACATTGAATCCAAACACTTGAATTCCCGAACACTTCCCACAGTGTTCGGGAAGAACACTGCGGCCTCTTCCCGAGGTTTCCGACTCCGACGTGCTCACAAACACGCTTTCTCCCACAAAAAGCATGCTTGTCATCTGGGTCCGAGTGTGCTGAGGCTAATCTGTACCAGATCTCCGCGCTAATCCTCCAAATGCCTGAGGATCGACATGATGGCCTGTTTAAGATGGAGCCGATGACACAAACACACACCTGACTTGCAGGGAACGGCAGTAAAACCTCGCTGTGCTGCTTCCTGCTGAGGGCTCACAGTCGCCGGTGCAGAGGAAGCAAAACATGATTGCAGCTGCACATGCTTATGAAGGATGCCATTAAGCATACACACAATCCAGACAACACGCGGGCAAACAAAGAGGTCTTAGTTTATATAAGACACTGGAGGAAGCATCACACATGATCTCCCTGAAAGGTCGTGGTAATCACCATGGAGAGCTGGTAGACCATCAAAAAGCCCAGTCAGCTGCTTCTCTGCATTTCTGCTTTAGAGCAGCAGTGGACGGGCGCAGCGGCGAGGAACAGCACAAGCAGGTACAAGTGGGAGCAAACCTGCAACGAAAGGTTGAGATCTTTGTCCCGTAGCAGACTTCTGCCTGCTCAGCTCTGCTTTCACTGCCCGGCCTGCCTGTGTGTGCATGCGTGTGTGATTTTCTGTGAATGGTGTGCTGCACAACCTATTTGGTTACTGGTGGATGAAGCGTTCCCACCCATCTCCACCCAGTCCTGAAATACACCAGTCTGCATAGTCAGACACAGACACACACACACACCCCCACAGAGGAACCTCTTAACCTTCCTCTTATTGACTTAATACAGAGAAGATAAATTAAATGTCCAGCAATAAACGCCACTTCTGTTGTGAAGGAGCTGCGATTCGATTGGATTATAAGCTACTTTCCATATCAGATGTTCTGAATGTGTCCACGTTTTAATTCTTTTGTAACGCTACAACCAGTTTTTAAATCCAGGCTTGGATAGAAATGAGTTCGAGTGCCAAAGAACGTGGGTCTCATGTTCATCCATTTGCAGGAGATCCAGCTTTGCACAGCTGCATCTTCATAAAACAGAGAATAATTGGAAAGTTCATTTGTATAAATTTAAATTAGAATGACACATTTCTATATGATATAGATGCACTGAACAGAGTGGCACATTTCATGCATTCATCCAGTTCGTTTTCGATTTCCTACAAGAATTTATTTTATAGGAAAACACACACATACAGTTTTTCATACAATGCTATCGGGCTTAAATATATATATATGTGTATATATATATATATATATATATATATATATATATATATATATATATATATATATATATAAATAAACACAAAGTGCTGACTTGACGGTCATCCAACAAAGAAACCCTCGTACACTGGTGTGTTCACTTCACAAAAAAACTGCATCCAAGCATGTTAGGTGAAAGTTGAGTGGAAGGTAGATAGATAGATAGATAGATAGATAGATAGATAGATAGATAGATAGATAGATAGATAGATAGATAGATAGATAGATAGATAGATAGATAGATAGATAGATCAACAGCCACCTCCTATTATCATGTGGAGACACTGAGCAGCTGCAGGCTGGTTCATTTGTTTACAGCCTCCAAACTGCACAGCAGGAGACGCGAGACGCGCTCCCCCCTGTCGGTGGTGCGTGGAACTGATCCAGATCATGAGGGGCTGGACGGGATCCAGGTACGAGGAAGAGAGAGAGAGAGAGAAAGAGAGAGAGTCAAGCTGGCAGGATGATCAAGAGAGAGCTCTCCTCCTGAGAGCACACACAGTCCGCAGAAACACTGAAACAGAGCGGAGCGAAGGAGAGGAGAGGAGAGCAGCTCATCCAGACGCACGCTTGGATTTTTTTTTTCTCCTAGAGAGTTTTTTTTTTTTTTAAATGAAGAAAAGCATTAAAATTGCGTCTCGTGGTTTACTCTCCTACATTGGGAATATTTTTCTGGATTAAACACGAACGTTTAATCCAGTTCCCGTCGCGCAGGTAGGCACTATGATTCGATGAGAAATAAATGCAATTTAATAACTGACTGAATCTCATCTGACGTATGAATCTCACTTTCCTCATGCAGAAACCCGATTCAGAAGTTAAAAGGGATTGTTTGTTCTCAGCGCGCCAGTTTGGGGGAGATTTTCACAATAAAAGAAGAAGAAGAAGAAACCTGCCAGGTCGACTTTGTCTAAGAGCTTTTTTTCCAACTCTGCTGTCCCAGAAATGGTGGGGCACCTACATTTACAAGCGATGGATGAGAGCCTCAAAGGAAAGAACCGTGAAGGGCTGCTCGACAGTCCGGACTCGGGCTTGCCCCCCAGTCCCAGTCCGCCCTTTTGCTCGCTGTCTCCGGCTCTGATCGAGTCGCGCTCCGGCGGCTGCGCGACGCCCGTCGACAGCAATCATGGATGTTACAGAAAGGAGAGCAGAGAGGGCAAGCTGGTAAGAAACAACCTCCACTGCCTCTTCTCTGAGCTGGTTATTTTATTTTATTATTTTTTTTACAGACACCCAAATGCAATTTTACTGTGAATTACTTCATGATGATCATAATAATGATGGGGGGGGGGGGCAAAGTGAAAATGTGAGGATTTTAGTGTATGAGCAGAAACAGATTTAGATCAGTTCCCTCTCTCACATCTGGAAGCTCTCTCTCTCTTTCTCTCTCTTTCTGAATTCCTCACTTGCAAACCTCTGATGTGGAGATGCCACTGGCCCCTCATTAGGAGGCATCAGGGGACATGGGGTCCGGGGCCTCCAAGGTGTCCCTTCCAAATGAGACTTTCATGGCTTTTATTTATTTATTTATTTATTTTTTGCGGAATGACAGAAAGCTCCAGCTAAAGCTGAACAGAACGTGAAGTTAACACTAAGCAGGGATTACTAGAGATTTCTTGCTTGGGTTATTCTGATGAATCCAAATGTAATCAGTGGGCTGCGGCGCGCGCTCTTCCTGCATCTGTACACAAACCCCTCAGGAGATTTCTGTTGAAACCTGTTCCTACAGGCTAATTGCTTGTAAAACAGAGCCGGACCTCCCCAACCTGTTTGAAGAGGAGCAGCTGTGCACCTCCGTTAACATCTCGAGGGTTATCCTGACTGATCCGTTTAACCAGAAACGATTTGTTCCTCCTCTTTGACTTCATTAAGTAGAACATTAATAATAATAATTTTTAAAAAAACGCTGTGCCCAATTACAGCTTCCAATTTTTCATCATATCCTTCCTCGTGTTTACGGTTATTTTAACCAGAGAATTTGAGACAACTCCTCCCCTACCTGTTGCTGACCTCTGCTGCTCAGCCGGCTGACAGAAGTCTGTTACAGAGAGAAAGTTTGCTATTTGAAAAACAAATTTGGTTGTAAAAATAAATAAATGAATAACATGCTTTTAAAGGGTCTCACTCATCAATATGGGAACACTGTTACACAACTACAAGTGGCAATGTGTTAGAGGTGTGCTGCATATTTTGGTATCAAAATGATACCAAAACAGAGCCAGTATTGCTGATACTGATACCGATACCGAGACAGATACCGATAGCGATACTTTTTAAGCTTGACGTATCATCAAACTTCTGATATTTAGGTGTTTTTGTGGTTTTTTTATTTGAATTATTTTGTTCTAATTGAGGACAGAATGTGAACAAAGGTTATAGGTGTCTACAAAATACTTTAGACACATGATTATCTTGTTCTGTTTGAGCAAGATAAACAGAAACAGAAACAATAGAACAACAGAACAGATTTTTGTGGAAAAATAAATTATCTTTAGAGAGAAAATCAAAAAAATATCTGAATCTAAAGTATCGATGTTGCCACGCTATTATCAATCCAATACCAATACTGACTTTGTATTGATACTATCAATATTTTTGACAATTTATGTTAGACATAATTTATTTAGGTAAGCTATGATAATTACTTTGCAGTTGTTGCAAAATAAGTTGACTTTCTTTTAAGGGAGTAACAGGAATTTGGGTCATGTTGTAGATTTATGCTATGCAGGAATATTATGAAGAAATTATAGTTTTGAGTAGTGTAATCGTCAGAATATCACGACTGCTCTGACTGTGTTTAAAGAAATCAAAGTTACCAAACATGCTCTAATCATCTGATATCTGATATTATTATGCTCCAGTCACACCTTATTTGGGAATAAACAACTTTTACTCATTTCTACTCAGTCAGCAATGCATGAGATAAGCAAAAAGACGCTGCATTTGGTTTTTACTTCTAATCCCCTGAATGCTGCTGAAGCTCCCTGCACCAGCAGACATTAATGTGCACAAATCGACGTTATTCCTCCAGAAATGTGTGCTATCAATTATCCACAGAGTCGGTGCATGTTGAAACACTTATTCAGCTGAGGACAGTCGCCCTCTCCTCCACCGCCACCCCATTCCAACAAAAATAAATGACAGGATTTGATTAATGGCAACTGCAAAACGTTTTCTCGTCTTCCAAAGTGAACAAGGATGAATTTTAACGAGGCATCTCGCTGTGACCTGTGTGTCACACGCCGCCAGGGCGGATCGCGAGGGAAAGTCTAATGCGGGTCGCTCCCGGTTCCCGAAGCCTCCCGGAACATGCATGCGCAGGTCCAGGTGGCGGCTGAAGTGCATGAAGGAGCGAACGGAAAAGCAGAGTTTCTGCAGCAGAGAGTCTGTCTGCTGGAGCCTGACAGGAAACCGAATCCTCTGGAAGCTCGGCTCGGTCCAGCTCTTCCAAACGTCAGCCTGTACTGGACTTGGCTCCCTTGTTGCTTGTGTGCCGAACACGTTTCACACATTTCCCGATGTGTTTTTGTGTTGTTTCCACATGCCGCAGAAGAACAATCCCCCTTCTCGCCCACCAGCTCTATTTTAAGGTGCAAGGGGTTTGTCAGAGCAGCAGCAGGCTGTTGCATAAGCGTTTGGTGACCTCCAACTTCTAAACACGGATGAATGTTCAGACAGCCTGTCTGTTTACTAACCTGGCTCACATTCAAGATGTGTAGAAACCAAACAGCTTTCTGTTTTTCCAACACAAAGATGTGCATGAGATATACAATCTGGTCATCTTCAAGCCAGGATGCCAACACGTTTTACTGCACAGATTCCAGATATTTCTAGATTTCTCAGTCAATTATGTTGATTTTACGGAAAACATGATCAAGTTCACTCTGACTATATGGAAGATATTTCTATAGTAGGCAGGAAGGAAGGAAGGTAGGACACAAAGAAGACAGCAAGAAAGCAAGGTAGTAAGAAAGGCAGGAAGGAAAGTCACAAGGATGGAATGAATGAAGAAAAGAAAGAAGGAAGGAAGAGCACAGAACAAGAAGGTTGTTAGGAAAGACAAAAGGAAGATGCATAGGAAAGGAATGAAGGAAGGGTACAAGATGGCACAAGGAAGGAATGGAGGTAAGACAAAGTTTGGGGGAGGAAGGAAGAAAGAAGGAATGTCCAAGAAAGACTAAGGAAAACATTACAAAGCAAAAGAAACAAAGGATGGAAGGGTTCAAGGAAGGAATGATGCAAAGATGGACAGAATCAAGGGAAGAAGAGAAGAAGAAAAGTATGGAAGTAGGAGGAAGATTGGAGGAAGAACACAGGGTAGGAGAAATGCACATGGAAGGAAAGAAGTAATGGTGCAAAGAAAGAAGAAATGGCACGAGAAAGGAAGGAGAGAACATTTAGAGAGGAGGATCAGGAACAGAACCTGGAAATACAAGCACTTTTCCAAACTCTTGTTTCCCTTTTCCGTTCTTCTCCGGGCCTGAAAACTGCTGAAATCAGACTGCAGCCTTTTCCAGACAGCGTGGAAGCAGCGCTGCTCTGAGTTCTGCTTCAGGCTGAAGGAGATCCCCGAGTTAGCGTCGAGTTTCATTACTGCTCCGAAATAGTTTCACGCACTTCCATCAAATTCAGAGCAAACACAGGATGTAGAGTCAGAGGCTTTTGCAGTAAAGAACAGCCGGCAGCTGGAATTCTGTGTTTTGCTTGGCGCCGCTCCGCCCTCGGCTCTGCATTGTGCATTGTGTGAACTGCTCAGCTGCGGAACCATTTCTTCTGGGCTTCCAGGCGGAGTTTCTTCTTTGTGGAGGTGACACTCTGCCTGTAGAGGTGACCGCCCTCCTTTCACCAGTCTTTACTTTGCCAGAACTCTCTGCGGATCAACGGCCGGACCGGAAGGCCCCTCTGCTTTCGTGTGCGTGTGTGTTACAGCGGCCGAGAGAAAGCTGATCACACACACTCGTACAGCGTGTTCAGGTCACGGCAGAAAACGAGCCGCCTGTCGACTCGCTTCGTTTGGGATCAGAGAGGGAGCGCAGCAGGTGAGACGAGCTTCCGCAGGGCGACCTGCTGCCGCCCTTGGCCTGCTCTTGCTCGTCTCTTCTGGTGGCATGCGCGGCCGGCCCTCGGCATGTGACAGCCTCCTCTGTGTGTGACCCGGGAGCTGCAGAGAAGCAGATCTCCACCAACCGGAGCGATTGTGCCTACGCCACAATGTGGGACAATGTCAGAGAAAAACTTGACTCGTACATCGGCTTGTGGCAATGCACAAGATAAATTAAAACAAGCTTAATAATTTCCTTTTCCATGATTTGTCTGGGGTTTTTTTCTCTTTTCTCTCGTTCTACCCAGAACTGGATGATGAAAGTCTTCAGTCTTCAGTCTTGGTCTCAAGAAGGACAGTTTTGCTTGCAGACACATTATAGTTCATTTTATTTGTTGTTTCTGTATCTTGTTTACTTATTTTGGATACTTAAAATGTCTTCCACTTCAAGTCTTCAATGTCCATTAGAATTTAAAGTTTATTGATCTTTAACAACGTTATTACAGCCGCAGAGATTAAGGTATTAGTATTTACCTCCCGTTACAGCGCTACCCCTAAATAAAGCCTAGTGTAACCAGTTGCCTTTAGGAGTAAACAAGGTGCTCCTCCTTTGTGTGGTTTAATCTCGGCATAAGTGGAGCCGTTCTGACGGTTCAAACGGCGTCACAAAGAAAAGCTGAGGAGTAATTTATGGCAGGGTTAGGTTATAAAACAACATGCCGAGCTTTGGTGTGGAACGCTGTTCGATCCATCACCTCAAAAATAGCAAGAGCTGCAAAACATTCACATTCACCTGAAGGGACAAGCTGGGAAGGGCATTTATCAGAAGAGCAGGCAAAAGGTCAGAGGTGACTCTGATGGAGCTGCAGAGATACAAAGCTCAGGTGGGAGAGACTACTGAAAAAGAAAACAGCCATTGTTGAAAAAAGGAACAAAACAGGAAGTTGATGAAACTAAACAGGAGGATTAAAACCTGTTAGAGGCTGCAGACGGCTCTAACAGGTCTGGAGGGCATAATTCAGCCAGAGATACAGCGAGATAGTTTAGATAAAAGTGTATTCATGTCTGTCCAAGGGTGTATTGTATCTCTTGTCATTTACTGTGAAAAATTTCTCATAATAGTTTTGATTTGTTGTCCTCACAAATTTCAGTTGTTGATGGTAAATAAGACAAAAACTAAACAGGCATAATGAGTGGAAATGGTATCTTTGGTTTCTTCACCGTTTGTTCCACAACAGCATCAATAAATATCAGTCAACATGATTAAATGCAGTTGCTGAGTTTAGTTTAGAGATATAAATCACAAAGAAAGTCCCAGACAAGACATTACTTAACAAATAAGTAATAAATAAGGATTTTATCATAATCTATATCATTATCACAATAGTACCACAAAATATCACACTAAGATCCTAAGACCATATCGCCCAGCCCTCTAGTCCAGTCAAATCCAGTAGAGAGTAGGGCTGCAGGACATCAGAAAAATGAAATCGCCATGGCGATATCAGGTGTGATACACGCCTGTTTTATTCTTTCATCTCTTTCTGATCTGTGCTTTCTTCTCTTTATGTGACCATCAACATTTTTAACAATGTCTTCTGTGTTGTACTGCCAACATAAGAACTCTTAAAAACAGCATCACATTCCAATGCAATATGAATATTACAGACGTTGATATTGCGATACTCGCATTTTATCGTGCAGCTTTATCTGAGAGTCTGTGCAGAGACATGAAAATTGATGCCCACAGACACTTCCCTCCCAGTCTGACTGAGCTTGAGCCATTTCGCAGAGAAGAATGGTCCAATATTTTTGACCTCTGGATCAGAATAAAATACAATCAAGTTTGTGTCCATTAGGATGAAATTTGAGGATAAAAATATATGAACATGTTTGGATCTGTGCTCTGATCTGATGACGTCTTGATGAGGTAGAGTTGGTTCTTGTCCATAGTTTGGTAAAAATCTGCTGCTACATTTATCTGTCCGGTTGCGATGCAGCTCGCATTCGTCTTGTTTCCCGCCTGCCTGTTAGCCCTACGTGAAATTCTGGAGAAATCCACACAGTTTACATTGTAATTTTGTGGTTTCTTCAAATGTTCCCCACTGGGCGTAACTCGGAGAGGAGAGGGTGACAGGTTAAGCCGCACGCTGAGCTGCATGTGGACAGTTTGACTGACGTAAAACACAACCCTTCTAACAGAAGCCTTCCCTGCTTTCTTTGCACCAAGTGGGTTGAAAATAAATCTTAAAAAGAGTGTCTGTTCTCAGATTGTTGAATTTGAAATGAAGAAAAAGAAACAACATCTGGAACTTCCTCATTTTTTTCAGTCTGCTGCTTTATGAGTGTTTTTTTTTCCCAATACTTTACTCCACCTTAAGTTGAAGTTCTGATTGTATTTAACTATATAAGGCTGATAAGATACATAATAAGATGCAGATCTACTTTTTGAAGTCACGTCCGACCAGTCTGTCATTAAAATCATTAGCGGCAGCCAGAGGAGCCATTAAAGGAAGGCCAGGTTAAGAAAACAGAAAAATAATCTCTAGGCGTATGAGCAAAGTGAGACGGAGCAGCGCACGGCGTCGCCGCCTCTGGTGCGGTTGTTGTTTTAAACTTTAGCGTTGACCTTCCCTGCTGACCTTTGCTGTGTCACTTCTCTATCACCTCATTACCAGTTTCCTTCACTCCACTGGGCTCCAAGCAGCACCACAGACACGCTCCCTTACTTTTCTTGCCATTTTTTCCTTTAATTTCATATTAGGCAAAGGCTAGTTTGAAATTCTCAGTGTTACCTGAAGTAAAAGCAACCAGGTTTCACGATGGTAAGAAATATCGAATGCTAATCGCTTGTGTTTCAACAAAAATGCAGAAATTAATCCTTCTGCTGGTAAAATGCGATTTTGTAATAATTATTACAGTCATAGTCACGCTATGTACATTTGTGGATGAATCCAGATATTTGCATACACTGTAATAAGAAACATAACATAATTTTTTTCTCTGTCTGATATTCAATTAGAGTAAACTTTATATGATTTAGGTCAGGTAAATTTACCAATATCAAAATAAATTTACCAATAACAGTAATTACTGTTTTACAGTAATTAAACTGTAGTTACTGTTTAATTACTTTCTTCAAAGTCATAAGTTTGCAGACAAAAAGATGACTGTGCCTTTAAACAAATTGGGAGAGCCCAGATGATGACGGGTCTCTCTCATTTAGCACTTGAGTTAAATGTTCTAAGCAAAGATATAAACATGGACTGAAATGTCACTCAGAGAGGAAGAGGCCATTTCTCCAATAGTGTCATAAAAAGTCAGATCAAAGTTTTCAAATCCATCCAGGAACAGAGATGGAGATTTTTGTCCCAGTCTTGGTGCTGGATGGATCAGTACTTTTCAAAATAGACAAAGTCACAATAATGAAACACTATGCGGCAAAATTGAACATTACAAGATATATGCCATACATGTATGTTAGAGATTACATTTGGGTTTCAGATTTGCTATTTTAAGCATTAAAGTGCAATTAAAGGAAAAACTTGGAAAATAATACAAATCAATGAACAAACACCCTGAATATAATCGCCTTACTAAAATAATAGCCAAAGTAATTTCTTGCCAAAAGACAATTTAGGCAAGTAATTCATTTTTTGGGGAAAAAAATAATCCCTTAGGCCATTGTTTTAGGAAGATGATGATATGCAGTAAGTTGCTTCCAGGTTTAAAACTGGGGAGATTTTACAACCAACTGAATTGGCCTTTCTTAAAAGCATAGAAAAAAAACTTACCTGGCTTCCTTCCAGTAACAGGTGGGGGGTGGGCAGTACTTTGAGTAACCCAATAATTTTCTCTGGGACCTCATTGAAAGGCTTTAAAATGTAGGAGTGTAACAGAAAATTTGATTAGGAGACCGCTGACGTTGCTGCCACCTGCTGGCAGAATAAAGGTTTTGTGCTGTTTAAAAGGAAGAAATATGAACTTGAAAATATAAGGTAATAAGAGCAAAGTTGCTGGATGAGTGCTATTACAGTTCTCACCTGGGAGTGTTTGCGGTGTGACTGTGGGATCTACAGGATTGATATTCTGGGTAGTTTATTCTGTTAAAACCCACCAACACGGCTGCATTTATCTTTTCTTCTTCTTTCTTGAAAGGCTACATAAAAAGCATTTAAACAGGTCTTACATGATGCTGTGAGAACATGAGTCATTTTTTTCCTCCCCTTCCCACAGCTGCCCTACCTGCTGCTGAACTGTGCAGGAACAGACCCGAAGTCTCGCATGCACCCGGTGTTCTACGGAGAGAGCATCGAAGTCAACACCAAACCGGAGCAGGAAATCAAGTTAGTCACCATACACTCACTTCTCTCGCTCTCGCTCATGTGACCACCGACCTGTTCCTAAACGCCCCCGCCGCCCCTCTTCTGTCCTTTTCAGGTGCACGTCTGCAGTCAAGTATGACTCCGACAAGCACTACAGAGACCGGGTGGTGTGCGCCCCAGTTCCCATGCCCACTTCCTTCAGCGAGACGGTGGTGGCGGTGCAGAACTGCACTTGGAGAAGCTACAAGACGCAGGTGTACCTGGAGCCGCGGCAGAAGCCAGTCAGCTACCAGAGCACCACCATCATCTACCCAAAACATGCCAAGAACACTTACCGCACCACCCTCAACTACAACCCGACCGGCGCCCGCCGCTGGTTCGTGTCCACGGTGCAGCTGGAGTCCAGCGAGGACACGAGTCCCTGCGTCATCTACACAGAGGACCTGTAGGGCTACATGGCGCCATCAAGGGACTTCATTTGAACTTTTACCTTTTATAGAAAATAAAAGAATTGTGTTTTTCTGACAATAAGGAATTTGGACAGATCCACACCGAAAGAGAAGTGCCTGGAGTTTTAAATCCCCTCTCTTAACCTGGGAGCCAGAGTATTTTTGGTTTTCTGCTGTGGCTGTCCTGAATGGGGCCGTTGGTGCTCTGCAGCTGCCCTGCAGCGGCTAATGTCTTATTTAACACGAGAGCCAACAAGCTCAGGGCCTGTGCTCCCCCTTCTGGTGGGACTGGAGCCTGGGTGATGGTAACCTTCAGATTCCTGGTGTCTGTATATAGAGAAAAGGAAAAAAAAAAAAAGAATTATCGCCAGATCTCACCCAGTCGCGCCGACGCAAAGTTTTCTGAATAGGACTCTATTGCACTTGTTTTCTACATGTCGCAGTTCCCTCAGAGAACCTGGCGTAGCAGTGGGGAATTTCTGTGCTGCCTCTGAAAAGTGGACCAAAAATAGTTTATTTCCTTTGAGTAACTCCATGCGTTGGAGACCAAAAACTCTAAAAGCGACTCTGAGCAGCATCTCTTCTCATCAGCCGAGGTTAGACTGAGGCACACAGTGATCTGAAAACCACGACAGATAATCACCAACTTCGCTTACTATTTTGAACCTGGTAGACAGGATCCTATCTTGTTGGCACTGAAGGGCTGCCATAAAATCGGTGGTCACAGAAATAAGGCTGACTTAGTTTTATTTATTAAAATGTAGAATTTGTTGGGACTGTGTGGATGTAAGACTACATCGTCTGGACTTAAGGGAGAAGTGGAGGAAAGGGCCATTTAGGAAAGGTGAGATGTGTTTGACACCAAGCGCAGCTTATTTCACACAAGAAATAAAAACTAAAGACAAGGGAGCAAATTTATTTAGTATGAATCCAGGACAGTTGGGCGCAGAGGCCAGCAGCTAGTTTGAGAGGAGCTGAGACCAAAGCTAATTTCTTCCATTTTAAAACAAATTCAAAAACATATTGTTGCGGCTAGTGCAAAAGCTAATTTATAAACTATTTAAATTCACGTTTGAATCGGCCGCTTATTTAAATCAATGATTGTTTACACAGGAAACGGAGGTCGGTGGAAGTGCAACACCAATAAGCTTCCTGTGGAAAATTGATCTGAATGGAACATGTTTAGTAATAATAAAACTAAATTTACACTAACTTAAACGCTAATTTAGTGATCTTGACTCTGCTTTATTTTTGTGCCATGCAGTTACTCTGACCTGAACTTGTTCTCTGCTCAGTCCATGTTTCATACAGGAAGTTCGCTGGTAACGGACCGCCCAAAAACCAGCCAATGCAGTCGGGACAATGTTGCTGTTGGCTTCGGCCTTCAGGACCAACTAGTCCGAAAATATACTAAATAAAGGCACCAAGAGAGCTAAATACATTGAAGACAATCATTTATATATGAATAAAAAAAATCCCTGATGTAATATGTAAAATAAATGTTGAGGTTTTTGAAACCAGAATGAACTAAATTGGATGTTAAATCTAATATTAATTGCAATGATTGTGTGGAGCCACTACTGACCCAATGTGTATCATTGTTTTGTCTCCACATCTAGTGTGTCCAGAGCAGAGCCATGAAACCACACAAGATCTCCCTAGTGAAGAAATTAAGGCTTTCTCTCTTCTTTATGTGCGTCTCAAATCTAAAGAAAAAGAAAATTCAGGTTGCTGTATAGGACAACTATTGAGACTTTACCTCAAATTTCCCGTGCTATTTTATTACAAATATAAATTCCTCTTTTCAGGTGAGATTTGGAGCTTGTCTCTTTATTGTAAGATTATTATTATTTGAAGAAGGCATGGGCCAGCAAACAGAAAAAACTAAAATAATTCACGGTTTTAAAACTTCAAAGATTTTCATATCAATGCTCTTTTTATGATATGCCAGAGAAAGTGCTGCACACTGCCACACAGCTGCCTGAAAGAAGGCCACTACATTTTACCTGACTTGCAAAAAAAAAAGACAAGTTTGGCTACTTGGAAACTTGTGTGTGGAAACAAAGGAGTGGCACAGATCACAACATTTCGTAAACTAAAAGCAAAAAGATAATGACATCATTAGCATACAAATCTGGGTGTTATCGCCGTGATAACATCGAATTTTTACTCAAGTCTACCATATGGGCCCATGCCTAGTTTGAGGGAACGTCCGGGTCAGAGTGGAGGCGGACTAACAGGAGGATGTAACGTTGAGGCAGTGCAGTGGGACGGGTGATGCTGAGGGGAGAACAGTAAGTGTAGATAGAAAAAGCTGAGAAAGAAGGAATATTTGCAAAGAACGAATATGTAAGAAAAGGGAAATAGTTCTCGCTGAGGTTTTTGTTTTTTTTGTTCCAAGCCAGAAGTTCCTGGGAGGTTTGATTTAGTCTTGTGCTGACGGTCTGTGAGAAGTTTGGTTCTGATGGAAGAAAGCCGACAGATCTTATATTTAATACCTTGGTGGTTTTGTGTGTGATAATCGTTTTTTTCTTTTGTCTTTAACACTTGACATAACATTTGATACTGTAAAATATTGTCCTATTGTAAATGTGGCATCGAGGCACTTCATAATTCTCTTTATATTTTTGTACGTCAGTCATTGTTCCAGTTCCAATGAGAGGTATTATTTAAGAAGATGTATAACCTTAATGAATAATAATAAATAAAATAAAAAGCCAATTCCCAAACGGTTCCAGATGTTGGAGTATTTGTTTTTGGGAGTTCTTGCTTCTTTTTTCAGCTTTTAAGCAGGAAGTTGTAAGAACTGATTAGTATGAGCTCCTAACCTATCAATTTCACCCAAAATAAATAAATAAAATGTCAGTTCAGCAAGTTAATACCGAATAGTAACATATTTTGACTGTAAGGAACATTTTGTTGATTCACGTTGATTTTCCACAATCATGGGGTTCTCCACACTTCAGCAGTGTGGAACCAGGGGCATTAATATCAGACTGTACCTAAAATAGCAGCAGCTCCTGCAGCAAAGTGGCGCAGAGTTTTGGACCAGTGCCTCGGTTCTCTCTCTCCACAGACGATCACATCATTTTACCAGTTGAACAGGACTGAAGCGCCTCCTGGTGGAGTGGCGAGGAACATCCCAAAGCAGGATTCTCCACTCAGGAAGTCGTTTGTCTTTGACGGTTTGGTTTCACAAAACAAAAACAGTTCAAATTTCCGAAAGGATGACATATGTATACAAACCTACTTAATTAATAATTTAATTTATTGTTTTAAGTGTATATTTAGCATTTGTTCACCTTCTTGATTTCTGATGTACCAGACTCTGGCCTAGTAACTATTTGTAGGCCCTCAAATATGGACAAGGATAGCTGGAGGAAAACTGAGGAAGCCGCCATCTTGACCGGGAACGTTGTGAGCGGCAGCTTCAGGACTCAACATTATGTAGAAACAACGGCAGTATCGAAAGACATCAGCTAGCATGCTAAAGTGTGGGTCTACGGAAATGACGGCGACAGTTAGGATAAAGCTAACTTCGTGACAAAGTTGCCTTAAAAAGACTAAAATTTAAATTTGCTGGGCCTATCACAAAATTATATTACCGAGATGGAAAGATGCGTACAGACCTGGCTCAGTTTTCCCAGTTCTGTCCAGAGAAATGGGTCACAACTCAAGCAAGCTAATGTAGCAACACCCAAAGACGTGAGTTTTTAAATATACAACTTTGAAGTAAAAAATAAACATATTTCAGCATTTACCTGGTTGTTCCAACCAACCTAAAATATGTTGCACGTTTTTTCAATAAGCAAAATGTTGCAATATTTATAACAGACTAGAATACAAATGGATCATCTGGGAAAAAATGACGTAAATAAAAGTAGGTCATCAATTCCACCCTTTATAAGCAGTTTTCGTATAAGAGCTCAGGAGTTTTATCTGCTTCAACAAAAGAGGATCCCACAGAGTAGGATCTGACTGATAGATTTGCTTGCACCGCCCCCTGCTGGCGCAAAGCCGTCATTACTCCAGACCTTCACTGTTGAACCAAATTCAAAGTGGTGAGAAGATAACAATGAAACAAAATCCACGTAATGCAGCTCCGACACCATGAATGGCAATAAGCTTTTTATTTAAACATTAAGGCAGTGTCTTTTTTTGTGTGTTTTTCATTTTTACACTGCTATCCACAAAGCTTGCTGGTGGGCATGTAGAATTTAACCATGTGAATATTTCTTTTCATAATACCACCCTTGAAGCAAGCCACATAAATATTTACATCTCTTCAATTCTATATACAATCCTTGATATTATACAGTGGGTTATAATAATAATAAAAAAAATGCACAAAATGGTTGAACAATGTACTGTTCGTCAATCATCCACCACTTTTCTCCTACGATTGGACAGTCCAGATTTCGTCCTTTTAGGCTTTCAATGATTCATTTCATTTCTGCGAACACAAGTGTGCAATGACAAAAAAAATGAAACAACAAAAAAAGTAAGAATAAGCAATATAAATGGATGCATGTTAAAAAGTCATTTCAGTGTACTTTTAAAAACAACACGTTAGTCATCGCTTTAGGGAACAGCTGGATATGGCTTCGTCTGGTTTTAGCGTCACATTCCAACGTTTCAGCAGTGGCAACGATGAGAACACACACACGCAGAGAGAGAGAGAGGAAGAGGGAGCGACGACGTGTTTCTGCCTCTACTAGCGTCAGCAGGAGGAGCTAAAGCACGACTTGGAGGACGAGCGAGGGAGAGGACGCGGTCTAACAGTCGGGTGTGCGCCGCAATGAGCTAAAAAAACCAAAACAAAGACATTGGAAAATCTTCTTGAACGTCTTGCACAGAAAGGTGAGACTAATTTAGCAGAATCGCCTTCTCCTTCGCTGCCTCCGACACGTACAGAGAACTGAGGTGCAATGAAGTACACTTAAAGTAATTTACAGGATGGAAAGTGAAGAAAAACTTCGGATGGAGGTCCATGTAAGCAGTGCAGGATGACTGAGTGAAACCAATAAAGCTAAGGCAGTAGGGGGAACAAAATGGGAGCTAATACATGAAGCAGGATAGCAGGACGTTTAATTTCAATCCGTTTGAACCCTTGAAAGCAGTCGGCGAGGGGGGTAAAAGAAAACTTGTGCGTCACTTAATGAACTTCAGCACTAGAATTTGTAAAATAAATGGCACTTAACACTAAAAGTATCTCTTAACTGTACAAAATCTGCCCAGATGTGGAGACGTATCCACACACCTCCACGAGGCAGGAAAAGCTCCGAGACGGACGGGACTCCAGCGGGTCAGCTCAGGCCGGCGTGGGGGAAAGGGGAGTCACAGAAAGATGGCTTTGTTTTTTTTGTTTTTTTTTAAATCACCTCTTTAATGCAAGGGAACTCCAAATTTAGAGCTTTAAACTTGTTCTTCACTTCAACGGTTGTCTTTTCTTACTGCGAGTGGAACAACCAGCAGCTGCGAGACGCCTCCGCAGGGGGATTTCTGCACCGCCTCTTTAAAAAATTTTAAAATGCCATTGTGATCACCTTGACAACTAAGTGGTTTATATGCAAAGAACTGTTCCGACAAACACAGACATGGTTAATATAAAAAAAAAAAACCAGCAAGAAAGTGTCACTTGCCTCAGTGCCATCCATCTGGCAGCTCCTCCCAGTTCCCCCCCCCCCACACACAGATTCATGACATCAGCAATGAACCGCTTAGTTTACCCTGTAAACCTCTGACATGATCCTCCCTCCCCAAGACATCTTTGCAGATAACAGACGACAAATGACACCATCAAAAAAGTTCACCACCAAAAATGTACTAAAAAAGTCGGAGCTCACGAAAACACAGGACTGGACTAACAGTTCCAGAGAAACACAAAGAACCAAAACCGGGAGGAAAACAAAAAAGAAACCAAGATGCTGATTCTCCTCCTGTGTCCTTTTTGCTTGATGTAGTGGTAGTGGACCGTCGGCACACAGAGCTCACCGTGAACAAAACAAGAGGGTCCCCCGCTGTGAGAGTCCGGTCCAGCATGGCGTCGTTGGAGCCATCTGCGGAGGCGTGAGCGCGGATCGGCGGTACACGCCGAGCGCACGGCTCAATGCGTCTGTGTCGATAAGGCCAGTGAGGAATAGTAGTAAAAAAAAAAAAAAAAAAGGAGAAGAAGAAGAAGTGATTTGTCCTTCAGAGTAGTACTGGAGTGAATGCATAACACGTAAGTGCGAACGGACACACAGAGACGCAAAGATTCGTCCTCATCGTCCAGGGAGGAGGACGTCTTCACGACGAACAGCGGCGGTGGAGGGGGGCGGTGGAGGACGAGGCGCGGGACTGTCCTCCGAGTGTGTTTCTGTGTGTGTGAAGCAGTGTGTTTTCAGGTCACTCGCTGTCGGACAGGGTTTCGTACTGAGAAACAAGCAGAGGCTTGGGTTCCTCCTCCCAGGGGCGGCCCTGGCCGGATCCGGGCCCTGGGCCGCCCTGCTGGCCAGACGAAGGGGAATGGGCTGAAACCGTCCCGCTGGGGAAACGCATGATGAGCGGGCTGTACGGAAACGGGGTCGGTGTTGAACCTGAATGCGAGGGGAAAAAGTAAATGTAAAAAATGTTTTGAAGGCGACATCAATGTGCGACAGAGTAACCGCTGCTAAACAGGACTTTAATTGCATTTTTAAGACAAATTTAAGTTTAGGTTTTAAGCCGCCATTAGCATGGCTAGCGTCATTAAGACTCCTGTCTGTGTTTTCATTTCCCTACAGAATATAATGTAAGGCATTCATTTTAACTTGAGATTTTCAAAATGGCTGATAACATTTTCAATTACATTGAGTTTAATGGAAAACAAAATGATAAAACAGAGGGAAGCTGCTGTCCTCTGGTCAGCCTTCCTGCTACCTGCTGACAGTCAAACACTCTCTCACAGAGCCGTCTCAAGATATTTAGCAGTTTCCTTTTAAATCAGCTTTTCAAGTGGATTCAGAGAGGTAAAAAACCCCCCCAAAAAAACAACGTCTTCTTAGCTCAGTATCCACTTAAAGCAGAGTCAGCAACTTTTCCCGTTCAAAGAAACATTTTTGTCCCCATTGCTACAAAATAAAACTCACCCAGAGACTTTATTATAAAATGTTCTGGAAAATTTGCTAAGCCTGGTGGTCACCGCCAGTCCTTTGGTCGTCCATATTTTTATATTAAAAGATGTTATGTTGGCAGGAAATATAAAAATATTACTGGATAATTAGATGTTATGGGAAAATATTGCCAATGAAACACTGTATAAACCCACAAAGCAAAGTGGCCATAATAAAAAAAACAAACATTTTGATTAAAACCCTATGATATGATTGCATCAATAAAACCTCAAAGTTTGAACCACTAAAGTTCCCGACACCCATCTGGAAGCGAGGTGCCTTGTACCTGCAGACAGAGGCCGATCCTCCCACACCCGGTTGGTGAGGGGGGTCCGTCGGTTGCAGTCTCCCTCCGAGTGGACAGATGACACGGACGAGGGACGCTCGCTGCCGGACAGACCGGGACCCGGGGACTTGGCCTTGCGTCCGTTAGAACGCTTTGACGACTTGGAGCCGCCTGCAAACAGAGGAGGAGAAGCTCTCATTCTCAATTGTAACTATTTTAATACATATGCTATGTTACATTATTATATTTTTTGCAAAGCTGATTAAATATATATCCAGATACTAAAGTAATCGTCAAGTTAAAGTAATAACTTCTAAGAAGATCTTTGACATCTTCAAACTAAATTAGTCCATGACAGAATTGTAAATTCCACTCATGATGGTCTTAAAACATTTGAACTGGTGAAACCTGCAGAAGTCCTGGTCTAAAAACAAACCACTGCGTGAAGTGTCGACTACGAAACAAGTGAAGAGCGGCACCTTGTGAGAAGGAGTCGTCAGCACGACCGTCTGCAGACATGGCAGAAGCTGTCGGGTTAGCAGCGCCGGACGGGGAGCGCTCCTCCGATGAGTCATCGTACTTTCCCATCAAGGCCTTTCTGATTATGGCCTCCAGGCCGATGGAGTTGCCAGATGCTTCTGGAGCCGGGTGGCTGCGCACACTCACAGGCCCTGGATGGGAACGCAGAGCGCGGGTTTTTAAAGTGAAGGAGCAGTTTTTAACTCGAACCAAACCGAGCTCGTCCCATTCCCGTCAGAACACAGCAGAGTCTGAAAACACTTTAATGTGAGTCAGTCTTCCTATTACACAGCGTACCTGCAGTAGTGGAGGCTGGCATATTAAAGATTTCTGTTCCTGGCTGACCGGCATCTGGAATCGCAGAGGAATCGGAGGTTAGCATCTGCTGATTCTGGTTTAATGGTTTTCATCCTTACGCAGAGGCGAGACTCACTGAATTCA
Organism: Phalloptychus januarius; assembly: GCA_902982915.1. Classification (NCBI taxonomy): domain Eukaryota; kingdom Metazoa; phylum Chordata; class Actinopteri; order Cyprinodontiformes; family Poeciliidae; genus Phalloptychus; species Phalloptychus januarius. Next base: position 20,503,808 of record CADWAE010000482.1, on the reverse strand, counting down.
GCGTCGTTTCCATCGCCCGTCCTCTTCTTGATCATCTCCTGCTTCTTGGACTTCACGATGGCCGACGTGTTCTCCGTCAGCTTGCTGAAGAAAGCCGGAGGCTGGGAGGTGTTGGGTGGAGAGCGGGAGCCGAGGCTGGTGGTGTAAAACCAGCAGGAAATTCAGACACACTTGGAATCACTTAGTTTAATTCCCCTCTCTGTATTTTTTTTTGTGCACCAAAAACCAGCTGATGACCTGACTGGAAGCTCAGAAATCAAATCTTTTTTCCGGTTAGTGAAGGCACCATACTAAGTGCTTTTACACTGAGGTTAGGGCTGCACAAAATACTGCAAATCTTTTGGTTTCACATTATGACAACATGCGCTTCTGACTGAAGAAGCCTCAAAATGACTCATTTTCAATATCAATGATGTGTTGAAATATGTATTCAGGAAAAAGCAGATGTACAGAAGAAGCCATTTAGGAGGAAATAGAATTTTCTAAGAAAAACGAGACTTCCAGCAGATAAAAAGAAAAGTTGCTCCTCTTGAGTTTTCAACTTTTTCTTTATAATGGAAGATGTTGCAAATGTCTGTAGATAGCAGGGACAAGGCAAGCTAAAATATAACAAAACTGTTTGATTTGAAACGTCTCACTCGCCCAATACATCTGACTGATCTGAAAATAAAACCATTTGAACAAAAACTCAATTTCAATAACCTTGTTTGACAATGACTCGGATCAAAAACTGTGTAATTGAACACACCTAAATAAAAATTCAAGCCTTTTCAAGGATGCCCCTTACCCTTGCTCGCCCTGCTCGTTGGGGTAGGAAGCCCCTCCCTGGACGTCGGGCTCGGAGCTGGATGCGGGAGGAGACACCGGCTCAATGCAGTCGTTGGAAACGCTGACAGGGGACGACTTCTGCTGCGGCGGAGATCTACAAACAGCATGGTTATTACATGAGATGACGCGTTTTTCTTTTCTTCTTTTAAATCACTTGAAATTATTTTCAAAGTCTGCCCCAGGTTTCCCACCTGTCTCGGTTACATTCCCCACTGAAACCCTGTGGGTAGCGGGACCCCTGAGCGGACTCCTGTGACGTCGGCGGGGCCTGGGAGGCACTGGATGGACGGGTCAGGTCCAGAACTGGAGAGCCGTGGTAGCTTTGCAGCTGCTGCTGCTGCTGGCTGTCCCTGTAGTCTTTCACTATCACCTCCTGGACAGAGACATTAACACGGACGACGTTAACATGATGTTTTTATTTCATCTCCTGGTTATGGTTTTCCCCCGCGGACTTACGCTGATGTGCTGCGCCAAAGTGACCACTCTCTGGCTGCCTTTGACACATGGGGACGGGGGCTGCTGGCCTGGAGACAGTCTCTCCTCTGACGGGGGTCGATAGAGTCCTGGTGGAGCTGCTGAGGAACAAATCCACACACGTCAACAACACACACATCTGAACCTGTCAAAGTTAGCTCAGACTTTCCTTTTAAAGCAATAAGCGATGAACCTTCGAGTCATTTTAATAAAAACATGCATGTTTTTGAATAATCTGCACAGTTTCCGGGTTTCACCAACAGGTGATGGGGCCACAGCTTTCTCTTCTCCTGTTTTCTTCAGTGAAAGCTTTGCATAAGCAGCCAGTAAGAAAAACTTTTAGCCAGAAGCGACACTAAAATTAACTGGTTTTGCATCAGTGACTCATACAAATAGAGTGCGCAAAAAAAAAATTACATCGACAAAATCGACCACAAACGGGTTCAGCTAGTGTGTCTGTGAAGAGGAGGATCCAAAAGAAATCCACGGATGTAATGAAAAGAAACCCGAGATTGTGTAAGAATTCATTCATTCCTGCATGGCCGCGTGGAAATAATGTCGTAATTCAGTTCCTACACAGTTTTTAGAAGACGATTGGAGTTTTCTGGCCGATCTTTAAAAAGCCTCGCCTGCTGATTCTGAATTTTTTTTAAAAAGTCACTGAACATAGCGCAGACGAGTGACACCAAACCAGTTTCGGGAATTCCCATTAAACAGGAAACCCGAAGCAAAACGGCTGCAGCCGCGGCGGTCTTACCGAGCGCTCGGATGTCTTGTTCCTGAACCGACATCGGCTTGTTTTGAGTCTTTTCTCGACTCAGTGTGCCGTTGTCCTCGCGGCCGGACGCGTTGTCCGACTGAGAGGGCAGCAGACGGCCTGCAGGCGGGGCATAGGAGCCGGGGTAAATTCCTCCTGGGCCGGGATTGCACAGCTTGGGGTCAGATTTGCTGGAGGTGCCGTGCTGCTCCTGCAGGTGTTTGGGCAGACCGCCCCTGGATTTGCCTCCATCGCGATTCTGCTCTTTGGCTACGTTTGAGTCCATGGCAGTCGGGTAGGCGTCAGGCGGCACACCTGTTTTTTGGAAGGAGCCATGGAAACCTTGGTAGCGGGATGCTGAAGGTATGGTCCTGGTAGGGAGGGAAAAAAAACAAACAAAATATGCCACATATTTTCTTTTGCATCTTATTAGAGAAAATTATAGTTTTATGAAGCACAACTCCGGCTTACCGTAACACTGACGAGTGTTCGCTGACGGAAAGATTTTTGCCTCCGGTGTTGTGCAGCACGCTTGGCCTCTGCTGCACGTTGTCCTGGGTACGGGGAGACACCGGGGAATGTTGGTGGCCGTAGGGTTGGGACGCAGGTCTGCCACTGCTGCTGGACAGGCTGTGCTCTGTACCTGAGAAACACACGATACTGTAAATATTACATAAGTGTGAAAGGAAACAGACATTTGTTTTTCAAATTTTTTTTTCTTTTACAGATAAATACGAACTGTCTGAAATTTCAATTCACTTCTACAGCAAGGACGAGGTAAACTAAAATATAACAACATTTCATTTTTGGTACTTTTAACTGACCTGACAAGTGAATTTTAGTCTGATTTACCTTCACATAGTGAGAAAAAGACATTTTATTAAGTTTGTGGTAATATCCGGTTTCAGGTGCAAATAACGTTTTCCAAATTTACACTTTGGATCAAATATTAGGTTGTAATTTAATACAAAACTGTGCCGTTTGAGTATCAAACGCTTTTAAGTGCTGCAGAAGTCAAGCACTGTCCAAAACTTGAAAACAATTTGAATTGAAAGTCAAGAATTTTCAAGGTTTTCAAGCACCAGCACTGATTTAGTACTCAGCCACCTTTCCTCTGACGCTCTAAGAAAATCCCCTGAAGCAGCAGTTGTGGTCTGATAAGACCAACATTTTACTGCCCAACGCTGAACATAATCCCCAAAGGAAACCCCAGTCATTTTCCTTTTACTTCACAATTATGTGCGTCTGTGGTCGGATCTGCCACATAACCCCTCCATTCAAAACATTTTGTGTCTGGAACGTGAGAAAACACAAACTACGTTTTCAAACACGGACTAAGGCAGAAAAACAGAGTCGTTTAGGTACCTGGTCGCCAGATGGGGGCGTGCTCCACATTTCCCAAAGACCCTCCCCTGTCTCTGTCTCGGTCTCTTTCCCGTTCCCGATCCCGCTCTCGTTCCCGCTCCCGGTTTTCCCGCTCTCGTTCCCGCTCCCGGTTTTCTCGCTCTCGTTCCCGCTCCCGGTTTTCTCGCTCTCTTTCCCGCTCGCGTTCCGATGACGCGCTCTGCATTTTGCTCATGTGTGAGGAGCCGACTGGAACTGCAAACAAAAAAAAAAGTTATCTTATAAAAACATGGTATTATTTTGACAGGGAGATGCTCATAATAAAATGGATGCGTACCGGGGGAGATGGATGAGCTGGTGTAATTCCTGGGAGGGAAAGCGGCGTTCGTCCCAGGGATATAGGTGATGCGATCCATTGGGGAGCCGGCCGCCCCTGCAGACGGAGGGACCAGGACCGGTAAGTGAACCTGAGAAAGATCAATGATCGCTGGGGAGGAGAGGAGAGATGAGAACCGAATCAAGACGCAGTTTAATGAACAACAGACGTACAAAGCCTCAACAAACTTCATTTAGTGATAGTAAAACAGGCGGAAAAAAGATTAAGCACTAGGGGGTCTTAAGTGGCTCTCTGGACCTTCTACAGTGATTCTTAATAAAAATAGTTAAGAACCAAATGCTTTTCACGTAATAGTTGCATTGAATTTTGTATAGTAAAAAGTCATAAAGTACCACTAATATATGATTTTTCTTCCCATTAAGATGGAAACCATATGACTTTTAAAAAATAATGTTTACATGTTTTCCACAAATAACACCCTAAAGACTAAAATGTATTCATCCCGTTTTTACTAAAGTTTTAGATTTTTCTTTTTTCCAAAGCCGAAAATACAAATAAAATGGTGGTTCTTTAAACTACAGTAGATAAGTTGTTTTTTTTATTTAGCTCGACTGAGGACAGTAAAGGATGCAGAATGCGTGCTCTCACAAAAAATTTTTTAAAAGCGTTGCAGCATCTGCAATGCAGCAACAAAACAATTGTTGCAGAACCACTAAAATAGTTTAAACATTGCCATTTAAAATACATATAAACAAAAGCTAAAGAGAAAATGTCTTAAATTTCCAGTTGCCAAAATACTAACAATTATGTGAGTCTCCTCTAGATGTAAGTTACAGCTGAATAATCACATCATCGTTTTAGATTCATTAGTGAAGCAGCAAAATGAATATGAATATTTCCCAACGCAGGCATAAGTGGACATCATTGTAATATCATCTTATTTACCAATGCATGTTAGATCACAGGCTCTAACGAGGTCTATTTAAGACACTGAGTGCTGTAATGATTGTTGGTAGTTGGCACGACTAGACGGCTCATTTTTACAGTAAAGAGGCTCGGCTCTGCTTCAGACACAAATAAATAAACTGAAGAAGATCTGAGTTATCAATAAATAAAATCAACAAGAGAGTTCTGTAAACTCTCTCCGATGCAAAGATTCTAAGTAAAAGTGAGGAAATGCGACAATTTTATATTCAGATCGTTGCACTGGACTGTTCTTTCATCTTCCCTCTCTCCCTTGCGTGATTTCATGACATCAGGAGCCAATAAATGTTTAAGTGAGCACAATAAACATAAAACAAGGCAGACGAATTCAAAGAGTGGTTAACCTTGGCACAATATCCACATTACATCAGCAGCTGTGCTCTCTTTGTAATTATTAACCACTCAAATGGTCATATTTGTCGATCATTTGCCAGTGCAAAGGAAACAGCTATTTAAACAATGAGAAAGTAAAACGTTTCACTTATGCAACCGTGCAGCTGACCGATGGCGGCTGCTGTCAGGTTTCATGTAAAACAACCAGTGTGGGTCTGATTTCTGCGATTTGTTCTCTTGACTGGCAGCAGCTCGCATTCCCCTGCAACAACAGAGGTCGCCTCGTCTCTATTGGTCAAGCAGCGGGACGAGCGCCAGCTTGTTCGCATCCCCGACTGCCAGGTCAAACCCAGGCAGGACGGACATCGCCGTCGTCCGGTAAAAGGTAACACTAACCCGTCTGTAAGCGTAGAGCACCAGATTCGGGTTTCAATTTGCCAAACAAACCTAAAAATAGTCCAAGTGTGAGTTACAGCACAGAAAGGACTGGAAAGGCTTACCGCGTTGGGCACCAGCGGAGTAGGACAGAGGAAGCGTCTGGTCCCGAGGAGCGAGGCCTCGGAGCAGGTCCGAGCGCTGCGCGGCCATGGCGGGCCACTGGTGCATCTGCTGCGAGGTGATGTAGTCGTTGATCAGGGTCTGGCGGTTCTCCAGGGCCGTCGTGTCGGGGAAGCCGCGGATGAGGTAGGGGTACGGGTGAGGGTAGGCCGGGTTGGGAGCCAAGTGGGAGCGAGGCAAGTAGTAAGCTCCTGCGAATAAAGAGCAGGAAATGTTGAAAATCCATTTAAGCCATTTAAAGTCAGAGATGAAATGTGAAATGATCGTTTTCTCGGGTTGCATTCAAGTGTTTCTGCAGGTTTCACCAAGTTGAATTTAAAGCTTTGTAGGACTAATACGAATTCGATTTAAGACCTGCATCGCGACAAAAGCGTACAAAAGAAAAAAAGAAAACTGAACTTCTTATGTTGGAGTCGCGTCAAGCTTTTTTTTTTTTTTTTTGCACAGAAAGCGGATGACATCGTGTGGGCTGGTGACAGAAGAGAGCCAGTGGCGAAAACGAATGTTGTCCATCCAACTGGTGATAAATTTACACTTATGTATGATGGGCGCAAAAAAAAAAGAAAAAAAAAACTGGCTACCTAGCAAAGCCATGTTAGCAGCTAGTTAGCTGTAGCATCGACCGAATGAACATCATCATTCCAGTAGCTGTGTTGACTCAAACATTTGCATGACAGAAAAATAAATGTTTTATGGAGCTTTTATATTCGAAACCAACAAAAAAAATAGATCATCAACAAGTGAGTTCTTCACTGTTTAAAAGATAAAAAGGTAAAACCTTTGATGACCTCATCATGAAAACAGATTATAATCCCGTTACAACTGGTTAGGTGGGTCTTGGAAGAGTACCAGGTAAACATGTTGTGATTTTTTTTACTGTGGCTCTACCTGGGTCGATAGCGATTCCACGAGGCAGCGCCGCAGGGTCAAAGGACAGGGGGATGCGGTACATGTCTGAAGCTGCCAGGCCGGGCAGCAGCCGTTCGTAAGCCTGCTGATCTGCAACGCCGGTGAGCGGCGACTTGGTGGCCCTCATCTCTCTGGGAGTCGGCGTGGCTTTACGCTCCTGGGAAGAATTCTTTCCAGACCCTGAATCGACAGGAAAAAGAAGAAGGAAAAAATCTGAATTTTACCAATGATAAAAAGTGACATATTTGACTGAGATGTGGCCTCATTCTCCGCCTGGTAAAAATAAAATCTGCGCCAAAAACCAATAAAGTCGCTGTTCCATCTGTGTGTTGGATATGCAGAGTTTGCACAATTTTCTCACAGGAAAATTCAAACATTTTCAACTCAAGTTTTCCAGCAGCACATTTTGGAGAAAAAGACAATACAATTGATTAAAAAAAAGACAGTTTCAATTGACTATAATCTGATGTCTATTATTACGGTTTGTAATAATCTTGTGATGGTTTTCTATGTGCTACAGACAAGAAGAACTCTAACAAGATGTTATGTTTTGAAATACATCTCCTACACAGCCAATATACTCGAATGGTCCAAGAATAAAAAACCCTCAATTTCATTAACGTTTTTGTGTAATAAATATTCATTACACAAAAACAATCCAAACAAATTGGGGCACCTGACCTGCCTGCTCAGATTAAATGTTTACAAACACAAAGAAAGTTAAAACAAAAATGTTCCTGCAACGTTCTTTGGCATTTAGCAAACAGGAATAATTTTGGTGATTCTAACTATACTAAAACAAGAAAAGTTCAGTCTTATTTAACTTCAGACACTGGAAAAAAAAAGTCTGTCCTTTTTATAAATTGCATGAAAATATCTCGTTTCAACTGTAAATAATTTTCAAATTGAAGCTTTTAATCAGACATTAGATTGAACTTTATTGCAAAACTGAAAGCCTGGATGTTCCCACCTTCGTGTTGCCTTTGACTGGCTTCCCTGGGCAGTGGGGATCCACGATGTGACGGTCCAGGGTAGGGGGTCCGTATAGTGCCTTTTTCCTCGTACCCCATGGGGCTGTGGTGGGCTTTGCCCCCCTGTTCAGAGCCCAGGGTGAGCGGAGAAGAGCGGGGTATGGGGCTGGCCGTGCTGACCACTGCACTGGGCCGACCTTTGGGCCCCTCCTCATACCGACTTCTGTCAGGACGCATCTCCAGGTGGGAGGTGGTGCTGTGGTAGGAGCGCGGCGAGCTGGCAATGATGGAGCGCACATCGTGGCGTTTCCCAGAGCCAGCAGGGTCCGACTTTCCAGCTGCGCCCTGCAAGACATTAACCAGCTTAGAACCACATGCGTCTTTACCGGTTTGCTATAATTTCTGATTGATTTACCTGCAGACACAACAACAATAAAAACTGATAAATACATTTCAAATTTCAAATTAGTTAAAGCTCATCTCTGGCCAACACCAACTTCAGTTTTGCTGCAATAATTTTTTATGCTCTGCATAATATTTCGGAGTAAGGAAATAGTTGTTAAGATTGCTTAATCATTAATTTACTCTATGTTAAATAAGGACAGGCAAACACCAATTCAATAAAACTATATGGTTGCAAATCACCTCACATTTATATGTGCATTTGTTCCCGGGGTTCAAATTACAGGTGTCATAAAGTTAGTTTGACCTACATGTGTCAGAAGCATTCCAGCAGCCGTTGAGAGAGCAGCAGATGAAATTCAGCTGAAGGCGTATTTTAACTACGGGTTCCTGAAAGTTGTTCTCCACAACCTAACTTCCTGGAACCTTTTATCTATGCATGCTGTTCTTTTTTTATGTGCGTTTCTATTGTAGAGCCTAAAACTGGGACCGTTTATGGAGATTAGCCCTCCTGACGCTGAGCAGGAGCGCTGCTGCGGTCCGACTCCACGGCAACAGCGGAGTTCAGAATGCGATTGAAACTACCGACGTTGAGCTAATGCAGCATTTCGTCCGAGCGATCACACTTTTAAATCCTGCGTGCTGCCACATCAAACTGTGTGAAAATGCAGATTTTAAATAAACAATGTTGATTTTACAGGAAGAGATGGACTTTACAGGTTAAAATCCCAGACTGGAGGCTTTGATTTGAGCGTCACTCTCCATTTTGGTGGGGATTCTGAACGGATGCAGAAGCCTGCACTTCATTTAATTAAATGTTTTGTGGTGATTTTGTATTTAAACCTAAACCCTGTAAAAGCCTAATATTCGGCATGAGCATCTGGGCTTAAATGTGAATAGAATAGATGTTTATTAATACCACAGTGGGGAAAATTCACATTTTACCACAGCAAAGCAATCAAAATATACAACATAAACAACTGTATATTAATAAAGTATCTATGGATACAATCAAATTACATTTTTTAGAAACCTGAAAATCAGGGTTTTTTTAAGTACAGAATACGATTTGCATATATGATATTATAAAATATGACCAGCGTCTAGTTGCAGAGATTACTGAAACTAGATGCAGGATATTTTGAGCCGGTGAGAACAGTTCTCCCTCTCTATTCTATGTTTGAACAGTTCAACACGTTAATCGGTTCATTTTAAGCCTTCTTGCCTGAGTAAAAGTTAGCCACGGTTTGGTCGTAACCCAGTAGGTGTGGGTAGATTTTTCAGCACTCAGCAATGTTGTGTTCACAGCCGAAAGGATCCAACAGATGTTTGGTTGGGCTGGTTGTTGATAAAGCCGATCCAGCTGATGAATCAGCCCCACAAACAGAACAACTAGCACACTCCTACCGAACCGTGGAGTGATACGCTTCACCATCAAGCGCATACCTGTGATATGATGCCCTCCTTGGATGATTGTCTGCCCTCGTCTCTTGGAATGAGGTGGATGGAGCGTCCGGGCTCCTTCACCGTGGGCACGATGCCCTCCCTGCCCTTCATCTGGTCAGAAAGGGACCCGGCGCCACGTGGCGGGGACGCCTCTCGCCTCATCTGCTTGGCTTCCCTCCTTATGTAGGCGTCCTGTGCGTCAAGATGGCGCGGTGTACCTGAAATCAGAAGGTCACGTTCAACCCGTTTCTCATGTAAAAGCAGCAGGCTGTATGTCTGGAATGCATTTTGAAGCGTCCTGCCTTGAGAGATGGAGCCTCGGATGTGATGAGCATCCTTGTAAGACGCGTGGTGAGGGCTGTCTCTGTCGTAAGGCATGGCACGACCGATGAGGCCTGAGGTGAAGGTGGAGCAAAGCACAGCAGCAAAGGACTTAAGACGCTTTTTCTCCACCCGCTGTGCTTTTAAAAGACTTTTTAATAAGACTCCAGAGAAAGAGCCATTGATTGGAGAGAACATTGCAGTGGGTGAAAACATTTTTGAAGCCGATCCCATGTTTGTGTGACATATTCATTAACATAGGCTAAGTGTGTATGAGTCTCAAATGTGTTTCAATGTTTTAAGTAGAAATATTTCAGTCATGTTGGATATTTTCCTTAATGAACACAACGATAAACTCATTCTGGCTCGTTTATATGTCTCATTGCTGAATGCTATATGAGTCAAACGAGGTGTTTAAGTCCCCGTCTTACCTTCACAATTGGTAGCAGACAGAGCGTCTCTCATCGGCAGCCCCCTGCCTCCTTCCATGACATCATAAGGTCGCTTCAGACTGAGGATTTCTCCGGACAGACCTGAACCTCGGCCGTCTTCTTTGGGAGTCTGAGACTGCGGCCCTGCAGTGTTCGTTCAGACGGATCCAGCGTTTTATATAAACATTCTGACACCTGGTGCGCTAACCTGCCAGGTCAGCAATCTTGTTACTCGAGGGTCGTATACTCACGGTCATACGAGAGGATCTGCCCGCTGACGCCCTCGTACAGGATCTGTCCTTTAGATGGCGCCTCGTCCCGCTCCCTGTCAGCTCGGCTGGAACTGTCCTCTGAGATCAGACGTGATATGGTTTCTCTGTACAGCACATCTGCTGGTGTCCCCTGGGGTAAAGAGACAAAAAAAAAACATAAAAGATGAGGCATAAACTGTGCTGTCTCTGCAAAAAGCAGCAGCTGCAGTCTACCTATGACTTTGATTGGGGTTAGTTATGATGAAGAAACCACCAAATAACAAGCGAGCCTGAATAGTTCGGTTTATTTCTGCCAAACTCGTTTCTTTGTGTGGCACCGATCTTTAATGACAAAGTCTTATAAAAAGAATAATTTCAATTATTTATTTAGAAACAATTTAGACAAAAAAATATATGTATCGGTCAAAATCGGAATTGGCAGGTCAAGCTTTTTAAAGATCCGGTCAGAAAACTGCAATTGGTGCACAACTAATAAAAACCGTGTGGGAACCACGTTTTAATGTCTAAATTTAGCCAGGGAAAAATAATGGAGTTCTAAAATAATCTCATTGTTTTCATTACATTAGTAAATTCTTTTGGATCCTCAGTACACAAGCTGAATCTGTTTGTGTTGTTTTTTTTTTATTTGGAAGAACCACCAACATTTTTGGAAAATCTCATAAATAAGGATTTACAGACTAAGGAAATCCTGCATTGCAGTGTTTAAGCAATGCCAGCTGCGCTAATTCCACAAATAGCTTATAAAAGATACTAAAGTCCATTTAAAAAATCAGATCTGTAATGATTTTGTCAGTTACATGGTGATGACACTTCGTCTAATAAAAATCATTTACATTAAGGCAAAAATCAGAGACCCGGGAAGCATCACTGGAGAGGCTTATGGGCTTTAGAAGTAAGAGGAATTAGATGAACGCCTTCCTGATGCGAAAGGCAGGCGCTGAAGGAAAATAGCTGTGTTTGCAAAACTCAGGCAGTCAGAGTCATTGACTTAAAGAAGCCGAACAATCTGATAAAGAAGCCCGACTATCCACTGAGGTCTGCTCCGGACAATGTAGAGCCGTCTTCAGAAAGGTTGCTACATATAGTAGTCTATATCGCACACGTCTATGAAACATGCATCATGTTTAAGAAGTTTTAGACGTCCACAGCTCTGCAGGTTTATTTCAGCCTGCAGCAAATATCTTACACGTCGCTTTAACCAGACAATGTGTTCAACCAAAAGAGAAAAATAAACACGAATCTCTTAAGCAAAGCTTCAAAGCTTCTAAACGAAGAAAAGGTGAAGCGGCTTGAAAGCAGAACATAACATTCGTGGTCTAACTAAACCTTGAATAACATCACTTGTCCTCGGCATGAGTCATATTTCTCCACGCACTGATTGGTCAAGAGATGATTGCATGAGTGGATGGTGAAAAGGAGAGACAGCAGTTACTGGGAGAGGCCTTGTAATCTGCTGGCTGCAGCTTTTCCAAGAAGTGTTTACCAAAAGAGGGGGGAGAGGGGATGGATGTCTGTTTACAAGGTAGTAATGACTAAAGCAGTCCTCACCTGCTCCCCAAGAAAACCTCAAACACACACACACATCCACCTATTAATCCATGAAGAGTTGAGCTAAACAAGAGGATAAATTTTCATTTTTCGCTTCTTTTTTTTCTGTTTTCTTTCGCCCTTAATGTTAGCGGACGGCGGCCTCCTCTCCTCTGCGCTTATTTGCTCTCCAGTGCCAGTTGGACGCGACACCAGAGTGGGCCTATCAGTGACCAGGTTTAGCCAGCATCTAAAGTACACGGATAAATAAAAGAGGGAACAGATGCGGCACAGCGTGTACCCGTTGCCACGGCTACGGATCCATTCAGAGCCTGCGGTTATGTCACAGCGCGGCGGAAATCCAGCAGCAGCCACCGCCGCACACTGTTTGCCGTTTGACCTCTCACCAACTCTCGTCTGTTTCTCTTGCATCACAGGAGCAAACGTTGAAAACGCGCAGAAGCCGCTGCACGTTTGACGGCAGCTTGTGTGTTCAGAGGGCAAAAGCTGTATTGGATTTTTTTTTTTTTTGCATGTGTTTTTTTTAAGAAGTAGCGTAAACGATCAGAGGATGTGGGTGGAGTGCAAGCTTGTCTGTGGTGTGAACCTTAACACGGTTTTACAGTGTTGGTTTCAATTGCCGTTGCCTGTGTGTCTCGGGTAAATCACATTGACCTCAGCAAAGCTCTCTGAACTGCAGAGTCAAAGAACAAACAGGATAAAGTGTGGCGCGCAACAGGTGCTCTCATTTTTAAACGCCATTTCACATTATGTCGGGAGGTTTTCAAAAAGAGGAAGAGGACCGTAGGACAAAAAAGAAACTGTGTCAGCACAATATTTATAACGCACAACCGTGAGGCTGGTCGCTTTAGAAATGGCGTCAGTAATCTTTGAACCGAAAGAGACATTTTTGCTCTTTTGCCAAATAAAACTTTAAGAGTCGCAAATGTCACATGACTTCTTTGGTGAAAAAAAAAAGACAACTTGTGATATAAATATTAGTATTTAAAATAAAGATAATCATAAAATCTAGCAAAAAAAGGAGGCATTGTTTTCTGTTATTTTGGGCTGTTTTTTTTTGTTTACAGCTTTCTTGGACAGAAAGCTGTAAATAAATAAAAAAATGTGCATAGCCTCCAACTTAAAGACAAGAAAATCCGATCTAGAAACATATTACCAGTACTTTTTATTATCATTCTTCGTGAAAATTCAGATGAAATATTTCAAGAATAAAATGAAGAAAAGCTAAAAACCTGCATTGGTTGTTATAGCTAGCTTTAAAAATATCAACTGGTTTTTTAATTTTTTTTGCCAAACTTTTTAAGAGCCACTGCAGAAGGTCCAAAGTGTCACTTGTGGGTCTGGGAGGTTGCAGGTTTAGACTATTTCTGTGAGACCTAAAACACTGTGGTGTCGTTACAATGAACTACGACTACTGCAGGATTACATGTGCTACATGTTACTCCTCTCTTTTATATGAATAGTTTTAAATAGTCTGTGCTCACCTGTGTGATGGAGCCCCCTCGATAGGAAACCGCAGACTCCGGGTGAATTCTGGTCCCAGGAAGACCTTTGGTGATGCTGCCTCCCTGGACACCTGGAGAAAAGAAAGATTTTATAACAGCTGAAGGCATTTTTTTTACTTTGTATAAAAAAAATAATTGAGAAGGTTAATGAAATGTTTACTGTGAAAATACAGCTAGAACCTCCTCGAATAGCACCTTATATACTAAGGCATTTGTACGGACAAACCTGCAGCTGTTATTAAATGCTGAATTTATCAATTTGACAGCTTGAAATTGGCCTATGGTCCCTTTAAGAAGCTCCTGCTCAGGAAGTCATCATGACAATGCTCCTGCATCATGCTGTTCGTGCTGATCGTAGGACTGTTTCACTGAGAAGGAGCTCGTATAATGAGCTCAGCAGACGTGCGTTTCCACCGGGTGTTTGTTAGTTCCTGCTGCCGCTAGTCTGGAGGAGCCGAGTAGGGAAGCTCTGAGGCGGAAGCTTTGCTGGTGACTGTAGCTCTGAGGAGCTTTAGCTGGTAAGCTAAACTAAGTAGCCTCTCCCTTTCAGAAACACAAACGGCAACAAGATGGGAATAAAAATCTGTTCTGATATCGGTTCAGTTTCACCTATTGGGTCGATTCTGATGTTAATGTGGATGTGTTGTGCATTTCTAGCAAAAACATGTATTTTTCTACAATTTCCGGCTGTTATTCCAGATGTCATTCCTACAAAACCACAAGTATAAAAGCACAGCTCCAGGGCCAATCGGTTGTCTATAAATACATACTAACGGGAGGAAGCATTTGCACCCACCACGAGCAGAGGAGTTATCGTGAGGCGGTCCTGGGTTTGATAAGTTATCGGGCTGGGAGGAGCTGTGAGGAGACAGCTGCTCCTGCTTCACCACTGGGAAAGGACCTGCTGCGCAGTGATGAGAAAATTCAGATCACAATGTCAAGTGAAACTTTATTTAAAAAGGAAAAAAGATGGACACAATTGATTTCGGTTTTGGTTTTACTCACCAACTTTCTTCTCCATCCAAGACAACCCCATTGGTGCGGGAGGCATCTTTGAGTGATCCAGCCCGTGGGCCGCTCCATGCAACTGCACCGGCGTACCCTGAACACACACACACACACACACACACACACATTAGGTCATCAGTGTAAAATACACCAATTACTACACTTGTCACGATGACAAATTTAATTAGACAGTAAATTGTCTCAAAAGTTATTGCGATAAACAATAATATTATTGTTTTGAGACCAATTTCAAGTGACATAATGACAATGGCATAAGAAAGCAAGAACACATTCTCAAAGACCAATAATAATTCTAATGAACATTTAACATGGGAGCTGCAAGATATTTTAAATATCCAAGATAAATAAACCAAACAGAATCAACAAACAAAATGATTTATAAATTGTCTGCGGCGAAAACTGTACTCCAAAGAAAGAAACGGGCTAGTTGAGACCAAATCATCAGACTGGAGACTTTTGTTATACAAGTTTTTGATCATTTTAGTTTATTATTTTATTGCTTATTGCGACGGGTCTATCAATCACATCATCACTGCTCTTGCTTTCAAAAGAAGTTAACCAATATCTCAAAAAGATATTTGCTCCAAACATCCAAACAGAGTACTTGTTTCTGCAAATCGACTATAAAACTGCTTGGTTCGTTGTCATGGCGACATACCTGCGTGATGGAGCCTCCAGGCTTGTTGGAGGAAATGAGCGGCGGCGGGTCGGGCATGGTGAGGGGTCTCACTGCCGCTAACCGCACGCTGTCCTGTGGCAGACCAGCGAGCGAGGGGAGGCCTACCTGTGGGAACGCTGGACGACAAAAAGACAAGAGTTACCCTCCACTGGTGAAACAGAGCAGCAGAAGTAGACGGAGGAGATTCCTCACGGTTGAAGTGGAGCAGGTGTTGGTCGTGACTGATCTTGGCCATGTCCCGTGGGGCCATGGGGTACGGCGAGAGAACCGGGCGACCCAGGTTCGAGGTCCTGAGGTCGTCCGGACCCAGCGTCTGCTTCTTGGCGTCACCGTGTGGAGAGAAGGCTCTGGACTTTTCTAAAACATCACCACATGGAGGGAGTCAGCACCAAAATAAAACAGGAAGCTGGACCACGTCTAGTGTAAGGAGGCCTTCCTCTATGCTGCTAAACCGTCACAATCCACGTGTGAACTGCTGCTGCTGCTCTGAGGATAGTTTCATCTGTTTATATAATGAACTGAAATCATTGCCACTGATAAAGATAACACAACCCTTGATGCCGCATGCAGAAAAATTAAATAAAAACGCTACAACCAAAATCTTGATCTAGAGAGTTGTAGAAAAACACAACCGTGACAGAAGCAGTGGGTGAACATGATCGGCTAAAAAGCCTTTGAAGGGAAAGTGCAGCGCTGCGACCTCTTAGCATTTTTCTGCTGCATGCAAACACATCTGCACAATCTGCATTCACCACATAATGTTTAGGCACGAGCTGGTATGAGATTCATGTGACACGAGTTCAAATCAAAATATTTCACAGAATTGTGACATTAAAACTTCAAAACAAAATGTACAACATGATCTAATTGATTTTATTTACAACTGAACGGCAGATGGAGCTTGCAGTCATACGATCTTAAAGTTGTTGCAGAGATTGTGTCTGCTCTACTTGCAAATTTTAAAGGATTTGGAATATATGCAGGCTGATAGTTGCACATTTTATAAGCTAAAAACACACAGAAAGGCTGTTTGAAACATATTTTTACCGAATTACAAAGAAACCCAAAGTGCTAATGAATCCACTAAAACTTTATTTGTTTTTTCCAGTCAAAATCAGACTTCAGAAAATGTTTGTGTTGGTTGCTGAGAACCATAGCGAGCACACTGTTGGCTACTGAACAGATACTCCTAAATAGTTGACTGTATTTTTTTTAAGCAGCATTAGTAATGGGTAGCATTTATTTAGTTTCCACACAATGACTGTGTTTTTCTTTCAACCAGAAATATTAACAGGGAGCCAAATTTATCATGCCTGCAAGCGAAAAGAAAAAGAAAAGCGCAGGGCCCGTCTTTTCAGCCCGTTGACTGTCAGGCTGGAAAATGGCAGAGCTGTAATTCAGTTAGCTGGAGAAATCCCAGTCACTCCGGCATTTTCTCAGGAATTTTATGAAAATGACTTGAAACTGCAAGAGAAGTTTGATGGAAAACATTAATGATATGAACGGCTGAACCTTTCAAACCTTGAAAGGACTAGACTGTCCATGTCTAGTACTAATCTAGTACTAGATAAAGTGACACTTCACTATCTATTTAACTCTCTGTGTGTGAAATTAGAAGCTTTGTTGCCATTTTCTGCCCTGAGATTACAAAGAGCAAACACGCAGTAACTTTGAGCCAGCAGTTGAACGTTTGGGTAGAAACTGCCTTCATTTCTCTGAACTGAGCTTCCACAGAATCACATACAAGTCTTGCTGTAAGCTTCCTGAATTAAACTATATTCCCTTCTGGGTCAGTAGCAGCACCAGCTCGTTCATCAGACCCCCTGTCCAGGAGTGTCCCAGTAACAGTTAGAGATCCTAAACAGTGGAGAACAGACTCAAGGTCAGAGTCTCTAGAAAAGACCTACTTAATAAAAGTAGATCAAACGCTACTAGAGCTGCACGTTGAGCAGGATTTTAATGTACCCAGTTCTTTTTCTTTATTCAGCATGTTTATAAATATGTACCTCTATAAATAAATGTACGAATACCTGAGTGTAGCAAGTCATGCAGACTCGGCTTTGAGCATTTAGCTGTAAGGAGGAACACAAAGGTCTTAAAAAGCTACCAATATCAAAAATTTGGAAATTGTCTGTCATACCTTTTCCAACTTAATGAGGCTCCTACATTTTCCCAACAAACAAACAAAACAATCAAAAAACAACAAAAGAACAAATGCTTGTGGCCAGGACTTTAACACATTCATTCTGATAGATTATCAATATTGCAAAGCACTAGAATGTTCTTTGCAAACAATCTGGGCTTCCTAAAACACAGGAAAACCGAATGCTTATAAGCATTTTGCACCAGTCTGAACAGGTTTGAATAATAATAATAAATAAATAAAAACAAATGTCTTTGTTATTGAGCTCATATGTCTCTTCAGTCAATAACTTAGCAGCAAATGGGGATTCTGAATTGAAAATGTTGCTTATGTTGTCGATGTACAGAAAATTAGATTAATTGATCACATGCACCCGGGTAAAACATTTTAATGGCATCTCACCACTGCGAATGCTATTTGCAAACACCAATGGTCATGGTATGGAAACCCAGAGAGTCCAACAGTCACCTTCATCGAAGTAAGAGAACAGTAGACTGGCTAGAGGAGCAGATAGCCCAACTAACTCATCAGCTAGAATCAGCTTGGTCTCTTAAACTTATTCAAACGTTCTTTATTATGTCAACATTAAGAGAAGGATAAATATAAATAAGCTTGTTATTTTTGCAGCCTCGGGAATAAGTGTTGCTTTTCTGGTCGAAATGGGAGTAATTAGATTGTGTTGTGTATTTCGGCTTTCTTGACGTTTGGTTTTGTTTTCACTCAAAGTTGCTAAGCTATAAAAATCTCATACCAGTCCATGACTAATACAGAGAGAAATTGGGGAAAAATCCAAACAAATATGTTTGTGGGCTTGTGCAAGTTTCACTCAGAGCGAAAACAAACCGATCCGAGGCGCGTACCGTCTTTTTCGCTGGTGGAGGGGCTTCGAGGACGAACTCGGGGGCTGCTGGTGAGAAGACCCTCTCGCTCTCTGTCGGCGTAAGGCTGCGGTTTGCCTGCTTGGCCAGAAGGCTGCTGCTGCTGTTTGACTTCCTGAGAGGACTCTCCGTGAGCCATGGTGATCTGCTCCTGGTACAGAGCCAAGGCGTGGGGGGGCTGCACTGCTTTCCCACTCCGCGGAGTGCCCTGCACAGAGGCCTCTGGCATCTTCACACGGGAGAACACAGAAATAAGACGGTTACATACGAGCGCCAGCTCCTCCCAGGCACCGACATATGGTTGGGCTGCTTACAGTATCTGATCAACATGATAGCAAAAACTCATCTCTTATTTCTTGGCGAGCTAAAGTTTCGCTAATCCCTGGCATCTCGTTTCTGCCCCACAAAGCAATCTATCCCATCATCGTCCATCTGGCTGCCTTATCTTAAACAAATATGACTTCACCGTTTCACCTGCTGTACCGCTTGATTCTGCAAGTTGAGAAACGGGGACAGCGCAGATACGGCTGCAGAGATAAACGGAGCTGTTTTTAGGTACAGGACAGAACCTGCACCTAAGCGGTCTAAGCCCCAAAGTCGTAAAGGCTGAGATTTCCTACAATCACTCACCTATTAATGGAAGAAAAAAAAGAAAATAATAATTACGAGCACAAGGCCCTGCGGAACAACTCACAATAGGCGGTATAGCTGCAGCCCTCTGTTTGAGCTGCTTCAGGTCCATGGGCTTCTGCAGGGACGATATGACCCCGTCGTGGGAGAAGTTCAGCAGGCTGGGGCGTGGAGACGTCATCCTGTAAAACACACAGACAGAAAGCATTAAGAGGCCGACGGGGGATGCAACATTTCCTGTTTACTGGACTCGCAAACAGATGACGAGCGCCATCATTTCAAACGTCCACAAAGAGCCTGGCTCTGCTCGTTTTAAATATCTGCCACTGAATTAAGAGTTTGACCGATTTAAGAGCTTCTGAAGCTCAAAAACCAATAAAGTTTAAAGATACTCTGAAGTAGCCAGGTATTAAATGGATTTAGCTCAGAGGTCAAAACTTGCTTCTTGGAAGGCTGTTAACAAGTTAGATAACCTGGAGGATGTGTTAATGCTGGTGTCCGCGGAATATCCCGACTACTGTCATTTATGCAAGCTGAGAACACAGCAGGAACAGCTGATTATTAGACCCGAATCAATAACAATAGCAACACACCAATTAAGTAGCCAGAGATAGAAATGGGACAATTTTCCTTTCATCTGCATGTCAGCAAGCAAAATGATTAAAAATATAAAATAAAATAAATACAAAATTTGACTCTGCTCATTAAATACATGAAAATTGAAGCACATCAACAGGTAACATGTTCTTGTTTTGAGTTAAGCGGGAAAAAAAGTCAGATAAAGGTTAGAGATGTTTAACCCTTTATGTTCATAGTGGGCAAATGTATCGTTTGAACAGCCCAATCCCGATCTTTTCACAAAAAAAAATTATAATAATGATAATATTTGTGCTGGTTCAATGCATAGAACCAAATCAGACACATGTCCAATGGTTTTAAAAGCATCGGCAGTCTGACTTTTTTCGTCTAAGACGCAACATGCATTATTATTCTGCACCAGACGAAGCCAGATGAGGAAAATCCAAATGTCAACAATGGCTGGAGCGAGCGGTGTCCGCTTAGCTTTCTTTTATCTTAGCTTCCTCGCGTCTTGTTTTGATCTCGCCACAAAACTGTCGGCTCCCGTTGCCAACAAAAAGTTAAATAGATCCATAGACGGGAGGGGGCAGTGTGGGGGGGTGGCTCCATTATTATTTCCGTAAATAGTGCGCTGCTGCGTGACGTCCACGTTCCTCTTCGGTGCATACATGTCACTAAGAGGTTGTAAAGAGTTTACACAGAAGTCTGATTGCGGTTGCATTTAATTCGTATGATCAACCATGCAAAAAAATAAAGTAAAAGGAAAAATAAAAATTGGAATTGTGCATCAAGACCTGCCATGTGTCAGTCATTGGTTTCCGTTTCGCTGGACTAACTGTATCCGCTCTCTCTCATCCTGAAAACTGACTCAGATCTCATGTGCTTATCTTTGTTTCTAAAGACGAGCCCCCTGCCCGTAACTTTTTATTCTTCTCCGACATAGAAAGAACTGCTGCATCAGTGCTTCCGTTTCTTCTTTTGTGTGCAACATTTGCTCCGTCTTCTCAAACTCCAGTCAATCCTTCTTCCTGCTAAACGGGAGTTTTCCCTTCCGCTGTCGCTACATGCAAGTCCATTTTGAGGGATTGCTACAAAGCTAACGACTCATTGCAATCGAATGTCCGCTGTCTCTACTTGCTCATCGAGGAGGAGTGAGTGATGCAAGTCAGTGACTCAATGCAATCAGGCGGTTTTTAGAAACGTTTTCTTAAATCTGAATTAAACAAATGGAACGCATTTACTTGACTCTGAATCAGTATGGTTCGGTTTAACTGACTTTTATTGTAAAGACGACATATGTTGTGACTTGGTGCTACATGTTGGTCAGATTTGCCTGATTGCTTAAAGCCTAAACATACAAGCAAAGATTGCTATGGGAGTTTGCTGTTTACTAAACTGTCGGGATGTTCGTCATGGGCGTCTTTGGGGGATATTTTAGTGCCGGGGGAGAAAATACATGGGCCACTTTTTGTTATTTATTTTGAACCAACATAAATGGTGGTGAAAATTGTTAGATTGTAGCAGTAATGAGGATTTAGGAGAAAACTCCAGGCAACAACACTTGGTGTACTTAGTAAACATTAGAAAGGGTAAATCAATTAAACAAAGCTGCTGGGTTTTATGAGCTCTCAACCATTTGGCTTCATGAAAAGGTAGGCTTTAGAAAAGTTGGAAAAGTTTGACCCGAGCTAGAAAACATTTACAATCTGGGACATTTTAAAGGAGAGCAGTCACATGCAACGATGCTAGAAAAATATGCAGCGTCAATCCGATTTTGACTCATCGTTTTGCATTGAGCCGTCGAATTTACACATGGTGTAACATGGCCTCTGACCTTTAGCTGATGAATGACGGTTCACAGCAGAGAGACGGGCAAATTTGCAGTGCTGGCAATCATTTTCTACTGCCTGCAACAACCTATCAGAGGATTTTACCATCATTTTCCTCAACAAAACCACAAAGTCTACAGCAGACACTTATCTTAAAATCACCGTTGCAATCTGAAACCTCAAGCCTCCAAAAGGCACAAGTTGTAGAATAACAGACAGTGACTGTGCAGTTTATTCATATTACCTTCGACAGCACAATGGCTGAACACAACACTAAGGGTATTTTCAAGCCATTCAGTCCGATAAACTCCGTTCAATTGGGGACAAAAATTGCAACGTCTGTTACAATTTTTAGCTGGTGTGGTTTGCACTTTGTCAAAGTAGCCGAATCTTTAGAAAAACCCGCCTGTAGAGGCGCTACACCGGGAACAACTGCCTCTGTACAAGGCACCGAGAGCAACTTCCTTATTCCATTTGAACGAAATTGGAGTAGTGGTTGCAGGATTTCGCTCATCTTTGGTAAAAGACCACGAGTCGTTTATCCCACTAGCGCTGGACACTTGTATTTGTTTTGGTTTTTATGTACCCTGAATGCCCTGCGTTGCAGTTCGCTTCCTGCTTTTCCAGGCAAATGAACGAGAGTTCGACTGAAGCGGACTAAACAGGGCTGGTGTGAATGCTCCCTTAATGTTCAAGCGAATAATTTCTGGATCAAAAACCAGCAGACATCTGAATTCAGAAAATCGGGATTGGACAAAGACCCAATGAGCATCAAAGCATCTCGAAAATTGAGATGAGCAAAATCGAGATGAAACCTCAAAGAAAACTGCCCTCCATACTCAGCCAGAAAATGACTGATTCTTGCATCTGTGGGGAAATAAATGGATTATTACTGCTATTTCTCAACCAAAAGGCAAACTTATTCCATTGCACAGGAGCCAGAAGAGAAATTCTGACTTCCAAGTGATTTTTTTGCGTGTGCAAATGAATGCAGAGATTATTGGGCAGCCAGCTCAGATTTGGTGCACATCAATAAACTGATGATAGCAGCTTTTTGCATTGTAAGCATTTTTATATAGTTAAGCTCTAATGAGCCTTTCAAAAGCAGCGATATTATAGACCTTATCGCACCAGCAGTAAGCAACGTATGGTAAAGATCTAAAGTGTATGACACATCCACAAACATCTCAACACAACAAACTGATTTAATGACACACTTTTAAGCACATAGCACAAGATTACTAACGCAAATACACACATACACACACACACACACACACACACACACCCCTTCCCTCCCTCCTATTGTTTGCTTTGGCAGAGAGGGCAACATTTCCCTCAGCTCTGCCAGTACACGCAGTCTGCTGTCATGGAAAAAAAAAATTGAACAAACACTGCGCTGACGGGACTAATCATTCCTCCCACGAACTTTGACACCCATTTGTTCTAGCCTCATTCACAGACTCACGCACACACACACATATCATATATTCACGGTATATATATATATATATATATATATATATATATATATATATATATATATATATATATATATATATATATATATATATATATATATATATATATATATATGTCTTTTTTCATTCATTCATAAAGTGGAAATAAAATCTGTGGTTGGTAGGAAGGAGCAACCTGTAGCACACACACAAGCGGCTGGACAAATATGGTCCCCCTGCTGTACAGTGTAGCTAGGCAACTAATACCACTTCAAAACCCTCGCTGCTTTGTTTTCTAGTGTTTGCCGTGGTAGACCGGAGAACTAGGACACCCAGAAAGATACTTCAAAATCAGCCGCCCTTTGACAAAAATAAATAAATAACGAGGAAGGAATTTAAAAGGTTGTATAATTGAGCTTTCTAAATCCAATCCTCAGGGAGTCTCACCTTTTCTTATCTGTATTATCCGTCTCCTCCACCTCATCGGCGCTACAAGTGGCGCTAGAGTCACTGTCCCCATGCAGACCTGCTTTGGTCAGGTGCTCCTTCTTGGAGCTCTTGGAGCTTTTGACTTCCTCCTTCTCGACTCTTGGAGGTTTTTTATCTGTGGCATCGTTGGGCGGTGCGGGCTGCGGCTGTTCCTTGTTGGGATCCCCCGTTTCGGTCTTTATCTCCTGCTTGATGGTCGACTCTACCTCCTCCTTGACTGGAGGCTTCTCGTCGCCTGTCTGGCCCGCGCCTGCCTGGTCATCCTTCCTGTCCTCGGTGTTGCCCTTTGGCCTGCTGGTCTCTTCCTCTTTAGCCTTGCTGTCCTCCGAGGAGTGCGGCGAGGGCAGGCTCTCTGTGTCCGAGCTGTTGTTTGCTCCACCTGGGAGAGAGCGGAGCAAAACGACGAACAGATTAGGATTTATACTGTAAATCATTTTATGTCCCTCTAACCCTTTTCTCTTCCATCCCCCCCATCTCCATCTGCTAGACCAGATTCTTCACAATGCCAGTCTTCTGACTAATCAGGTTTCAGTGTACAATAAGGGGGGAACATAAAACCAATTGTGGTGATGGATGCAATCTCCTGAGGATTCACCACTTTGCTGAGGAAATACAGCACATCCAGCATGTTTCTATAAACAACTGGACTTGCTTCCTACTGTTGTAGCTGCTGCAACTGATAAGTCACTCAATGGTAAGTTTAGCTGGTAGATTCTACACAGTTAATAATTCACACGCCTCTGATGTCATGAAAATGTTTAGCTTAAAGTGTTTCTGTAATTATGCTGGTTTGACTTCCACATAAATGCAGATTATAAGCCAACACCCAAAAGTTTAAAAAACTGCTGACGTACCAGTGTTGGGCATCGCTAACGAAAAGGTTAGTTGCGCTAACGCTAAAGCGCTAATCATAAACATTAGCTCTGCTAACGCTAAAGCGCTACATCCAAATGAAATTTAATGGAAGCTAATGCTGAAGCACCAATTTTAACTTACTTTACCCATGAAAGGTCACAACCCTTAAACACCATTTTAATTTGACATTATATGCTCTATTATCTGTATTTCATGCTATATAATGCCCTTAGATATTATATTTACATTCATATCTTGTTATCCGTATGTTATTACAGTATGTATGAATAAAGTTATTGGGCGGGGGGAGAAACTAACAGTGAGGAGAGGAAACAGAACTGCTAACCCTTCACTTCCTTCAAAATAAGGTGATTAATATAAATAACTACTTCAAGAAACCATAACAGCCGACTTCAACACAACTGTCAAACTTTACTCAACTAAAATTTCGCAACACAGTAAAGTAAATTAGCGCTTTAGAATTTATCCGTAATAATTAAGTTAGGGGAAGCTAAGTGCACTAAATGCTTTCAAAGTTACCTAAAAGCACTAAATAAAAAATTTGCTCTGGTAGTGCCACGTTATCGGAAGAGCGCCCACAAAGCCCAAAATCATTCATGTCAATGAAAGCATTTATTCTGAAATAACCCCGACAATTATCACCGGCTTTGTGATAAACTTCAAAAACACAAAACCAATCTCCTGTGCAAAATGTCAGGGCAAAAATTGATGACTAAGCTGCCTATTCCTTTATGTGTTGCAGGGATCTCTGTTGGTACTGAGGTTCTTTAATTTATGGTAACATTTTAGGTTAAATAGCAAAAAAATAGCATTCTTGAAAAATACTAATTTACATCAAAAACGAACCATATGCAATTCTCCTTAGCCAACAAGCTAACAGCAGCAGCATTGTTCGGTTACACTTCTCCCTACGAGACCAACGGAAAGGGAAAAAGAAAAGGCTGAAGCATGCCACACGCTAGCCAACACCACGACACTAATGTAGAGAGCAATAAAAAAAGGTCAGTGAAACTCCTGTATCTACAGCACTCAAGTATTAAAGCTAATGCTAACCATTTAAATATTAGCTTCACGGACACAGACAACCCAATGACTGTGTTCTGTCAGGATGTGTCTCCCAGTGTCAAAGTTCTGAACCACGCAACTCTCGTTCTACTGCGGTACAAATTAATACAGGAAAGCAGTCCGCTACTAAATACTGTAGCAACAAAACAAGTCCATTACTCCTCCATTTAGTTGTAAAGGCATTGGAGGCTAATGTGGCTAATAATAACACAGGTTACGTTTGAGCCAGACTGAAGCTGCCAATTAGAGCAGAAAAAAGTAGAAACCCGTAGCAACCAAATCTACTGCAGCACTTAATCACTGAAGAAAATATTCTTAAAAATTACCAGAAAGGCAAAGATTGTACAGCTCCTACTGCTGAACAGATTTGCATGGACCAAATCCTTGCTTACACTATAAAAAAATAAAATAAAATGATTTGCATGCACCAGATCCATGTTTGCTTTAAGCACAATTTGTTTTAACTTAGAGTGATCCTTTTCTGTCACTCAGTGGTGAAATTCATTCATAACAACAGCAAATTGACAGGCAAATGGAAGCTGAGAATAGAACACACTAAGATAAAATAAAAGTGTGATTGAATCAAAGGCACATAGGATAGAAACAATTATACTGTTATCTTTACTGCCACTTTGTAAAATTCAAAGAAGACAGTTTCAATTTCTGTTTGCTTAAACGAGGACTGAAGTGTCCCCTCCTGTTGAAACGTAAAATACTGACATATTGTAATTAGTCACATTATCGAGTATGAAACTTCAGTATCGTGCCAACTCGACTACACTTAATACTCCCAATCAAAAAGTTTTGGGAGGGATCTTGAATGTTTTTCCCAATTGCATGATGTTTCTAGGAATGGCGTACCTTCTCCATCTTCAGGCGCTTCCTCTTCGTTGCAGCTGGCTCCTGAACCCTCAATCTCCTCCTCCTCTGCAGGATACGTAGCGCTCGCCTCTTCGTTCTGGGAGGCTTTCCCCCTCCGACGGGCCTTTCGCTCCTTCTCCTGGGTTGAAACAAGAACACGCTTCACATGCAGCCCCTGGGAGACAAACATCAGCACGATGTGAAGCAGGTATCACTTCCTTACCGATTTCATTTTATGCTGCTGCAGAATCTCATCCAGTTTCTGCCTCTTCTTGTAATTGAAGTAGAAGTTTTTGCACTGCGACACGGTTTTCGATCCCACCATCTTGGAGATGGCGGACCAATTCCTACCATACTGGAGAAGGCCTGGAACCAACAAGTGGACAAGTGACGAGATTAGAGAAGGGACTTTGTCGTTAGCACTACCAGCTAAAAATCTGCAACAGTAGAGAAGAGAAAGGAGATTCTCTCCATCAGGAGACAAAACCATCAGGAAACACAAATGCACCACATAGCAGGCTAGTTTTGGGTAATTTATCATCAGTAATAATTCCAGATGGCTTAATCGTTCTAAACATAGTAGTCTGCATCCACAATGACCAAACGATTGGGGCGTAATGTGGTAGGTGGACCATCAGTCACACCAGCAGCTCTCCCCACTAGGGTCACTGTGTGTCATATTTCTAACTGACTTTGATGTGACCCAATTCCAAGAAACCCAAGTCCTTTACCCAGTCAAGCACATGATTGTGTCTTACACAAGAGTCAACAGGCACCCGCTGGGCCTGAGCTGTGATGGATCAACCTGTCAGGAAACACACAAGCTCCCTTACGCTCACACGTAAACAATCAGAGAGTATACATGCTAAAAGAGGAGCTATTGCAAGCAGTCGCAGCGTGCAAGTGCCAGTGAGAAAGACCGTGCAGAATTTGCTCCAGTGGCCCCCCCTTTTAGAGTCTGCAGTTAGCCAAAGGCAGCTCATTAACTGTGTGTGTTGTAAGAGGCTTAGTTTACACCACCCACTTGCTTCCTGTGCCAGCCTGACAGGTCTTGGCAACAGGACAGGATTCTTGAAAGGTTGTTGGGGGCGGTGTGAGGGAGGAGGCGGCGATGGGGGGGTGTTATTAACAGGCACGCAGCCAGCACATCTTGGGATAACCTTGGACATGGGTTCAGAGGTCTCTGCATCTCATCCCTTAATGGAGCCGGTAAGGCTAGAGGAAGCTGCAGGAGAGGGAAGGACAGCTGTTTACAGCCCTGTCACTTCACTTTGTCAATCTGTCACAGACGCTGAAGCTCCTGCAAACTAATCAGAAGTAAGATTATTACCAACAGCTGGCTTAAGAGTTGGACTACTGTTTGCTTAGAGTTTCCGCAAAGAAGCTTGCTGGTACATTTTTGTTCCAAAGCGTATCTACAACCAGAGATGCACTGAGAAATCGGTTGCCGATCAGTTTAGCAATTCACCGGCCAGCCAGAAACTCGGCAACATTTAAACTCAAGCTGTTTCGCATTGACAACCAAGGATTAAAAGTGGCTGTCTATATTCTGAAAGTTTATACTGAAGCCATTCCAATAAATAATGTCTAACAGCAGGAAGTCGTGCAAAGTTATAGCCAAGGCAAGTAGGAATTTGCCTTGGCTAAAAACAAACTGATATGCACCGATATGACAATTTGGACCCATTTCGATATCCGATATTGATACTGCTGTTATGGCCAATAACCAATTTTGACCAACATTATATATGTTCCCCTACACCTTCAACGCCGTGAAAGTGACCACAACACCTACATTGCTTTTCTTCTTCAGTTAAAATCTCCCACAATCCTGCACTGCATCACTATCACAACTGAACAAATCGGCCGACACCAATGTTGATGCCGATACATTGCACCGCCACAAATTGAACTGCAAAAATTTTATATCTTTTACTTCCAAGAGTTGAAAATATTTTTCTAGAATAGTATAATAATCCTATAACTTAATAATTTGAGTACGAATCAGTTTACTATTATTATGAAATGGTATTATGTAGATTCAAAACAGGTACGCAAATTAGCAAAGGGGTGAAATAACCTGAAGTCTAACCAAGATCTTACAGGTTGCACTGACAGCAACGCTCTTCAGTGTCGACACCGTTACTGAGTGAGGAAGAATCGAAACATTCTTCCTCACTAAACTTTTTAGTGCCAAGTTTACAAGTTAAGCAAGAGGAAGCTCACCCATGTAGAAAACAAAGCTGTATTTTATACAATTAAAAGGTAACAGGAAGTCTTTCCATTGCAAGGCAGCTATTTTCAATACTTTTGCAAGCATTGAAACTTAGTCATGAAACCCCTTTAGATTCAAAAACTTTGGCTACCATTTGGCTGTCTCAGAGTTGAAATAAGGACCTATATTATCAACTCCAGCTCTTAAGAGGTACCGTCTTGCAACATTTATGTGCATCAATACTCGAACACGCCTTAAATCAATAGCTTTTCAGTATTTCACCAAGATCTGTAGAAGCCATTCAGGTGTGTTGGATCAGGGATGCAGCTAAAAGTTAGAGGAAAGGACCTTTCAAAATCCGTTTTAAATATCAACTCTGTAATTATTCTGTGTTTTAATGAAGAGCAACCCTGTTAAAGAGCCACTGCTCCCAACACAAATAATTACATAAATAAAAAAACTTGTCATGTCAGGGAGTGTAGAACACACTCATGTATCATATTATGACATCGTACGATATTACGATGAAGCACATTAAGAATTTCTTTTTTCCATTCTCTCTGCAGGGGCATTAGATATCATCCGAGCACAGATCTGAATACTAAAAGCAAAAACAACTAGTGTTTGCTGTCAATTTTAAAAAAGCTATCAACATCAAGCAAATGCAAAGAAAGAAAAGCCTTTCTAGCAAAGAGAAACCAAACCAGTTGCTCTAACTCTCTCCATGAGGACCAAGACATGTGACAAACACACATTAAGCTTTTACTGCCGTCCCACATGCAGATGGCAGGAGGATTCCTTCGCCCTAAAAGTACCTTGTTACCCAACATGCTCAAAGCCACGATTAGCTGCCAAATATGCATATTTAACCAAGTGAGACAAACTCTTTGCAGCAGCATGCATTCAAGCCAAAACATGAAGCAAAGTTCATTTACAGAAAGCAAAAGGTCACTTTGTCCCGGCACCCTAGCAGCACACTGTTGATTTAATCATAAGCCAGCACACAATACAAATCAGCTCTGGTTGATTCAGAAACTTAGCTGCCGCAGGAGCACACATGGCACACACATCCAATAAGCGGCAGCCATGCTGAAACAGGTGGTGTCCTCACACCCAATCACAACACTCGACTTCCAGTAGCTCCTCCCCGAGAAAGTCCAATCAACACCTGGTGCGGCCAGAAAGTTGTTGTTCCTGTCTGTCACATGCCCCGTTCCCTTGCCTCAGTCGTGGATTGTGCGGCCCAGCGGCGGAGCAGCTCTGTCGGATGCTCTGGTCTCACTAGAGCCCCGGCTGGGAGGCTCTTCTGGGGCTGGGCCTTCCGATCCACAGCAGAGGAGATGAAAACAGCTCGGTCGCTGCGCTCTTCCTGGCAGCTGGCTGGAAACTTGAGCCGGTGTCAAGTTGACATGCTCCGAAATGGCACATGCTCCTCTCGCTCTCTCCCTCGCTTGCTCTCCTTTTTCCTCCCGCTAATGTCCTCCCAGCGCTCCGGCGAGTGCTGCTGTGCTGTGCTGTGCTCTTCCCCCAATGGCGGTCGTCTGAGAAGACTTCCACAGGAAAGTGGGACTGTGGGGCGGCGCTCTATGCTCAGCCTCTCTCCCTCATCTGATCTCTCCTATCTTTTTTTTTTCTCTGCCTCCCTCCCTCTTTCAGTCGGTCTGTCCCGCCCCCTGACTCTCTCTGCCAGCAGGCGCGTCGGCACGCACGCACACACTAGCACAGACAAACGCATGAGTGAGTACAAACTCGCTAGAACTCCCGCCCCACCGCCGCCGCCGCCACCCTCCCTCCGTCTCTCTTGTTAATACTCTTGCACACAGACACAAACACACATTCAGGCAGTCCAAGAGTAAACAGAGAGCAGCGAGAGAGAGGAAAGAGATAGAGAGGGAGCCACGGAGCCACAGAGACAATGGAGAAAGGGAAAGGAAAGGATACAGAAGTGGAGAGTAAGAGAGGCATACAGGCAGGAGAGAGAGGGAGGGAGAGAGAGAGAGAGAGAGAGAGAGAAGAGTTGATGTTGATACCATGAGAAAGCATAAAGGCTTTCACATTTTTCCTGACTGACCTGCTTTTCATCTTGAATGTGACCTCTTCAGTTTATAACAACACAGAGTGAGGGGGAGAGGGAGGAAGGGAGACTGTGGGCGGGGGGGTGGAGGAGGGAGAGAAAAGAGGTGTTTGCCAAATCTTCCACAGCTCTTGCCAATCTGGGCAGCTGCCATCTTCTGACCCAGAGACAGGAGCGAGAGACGAGAGCGACGGCGGCGCAATAAAGAGAGGAGAGATAGCGTGGCCTTCCCTGCCTGCTGCTCCTTTAAATGGGATCCTCCTGCACCAGATTAGTGCACCTACATAAACCCCCGACCAAGAAAGCTGCACATGGGGCCGAGAGAATGCAGACGCAACAGTTGCTGGGGGTTTATAGTGACCAGCGGTAAAAATAGGCCAGTTTTTCCCTCGATCGGCAGGTAAATCACTGAAAAACTCAGAACTTCCCACCATCTGCATTACATAAAAAACAACCAGCTACATGTATTTCTACGTGCTTTCTTCAGTTTAACAACAACGACTGGAGGTTAGGAAGACATATTTTAATTAGGGTTGTCCTGATGTAACTTTTTCATTTCCGATAAAGACGTCGCAGCTTTGAATGTTGGCCAGTACCGATAATTACACAATTAGATATCGACACGAATCATACATATTTTTGTAATTTATATTGTAGTGGAAAATGTCAGGAAAGGTTTGACCACTGGAACAGAGCGTAATAGTCAACAACAGGAATGAGAGCAACTGATTCATTCATTATTAACCAGTTGGTTTGTTTGCTGGTATCCAAGATTTAAGATGCAGGCCAATATATTCCAAAACTCGTTTTTTGGCTGATAACTGATCTTGATATCGATATCGGATCAGGGCACCACTAGTTTTAATAGTTCTATCATAGAACAACCTGCACATTTTGGACTCTTATTTGCACTTTTCCTATAGAAAATAAAAGCAAAGATCTGAATCAACAGTCCTTGCTTACGGAGTCGTTGCTTAAGGCTAAACTGGCTGGCAACAACACGCCGGAGTGCTGATGTTCTGCCAAGAACAGTAATGTCATTATTCAGATCTGGTTAGCTCAAGGGGATAAATACAATAGCATCAGGACACCTAAGCCTCTTTAAAACATATACATATCAAGCACATGACTTGGAAGACATCCCGGGCGAGCTTAATTCAACACCGTGCCGAAACGGCCCAGGAAGGTAGCAACGTTCAGCGTCTCGGAGCGACACGGTCCCTGTGGGCAGGTTAGAGGATGGTTGGTAGAACTGATGAAAAACATTAAGAGCAGCTCCTCCTCTCCGGCTCTACTGAACTGTAGTTGGAGACCTGTGTTTGTGGTTACATAAGCCCTTCATAGAAGCTCTGCTTCGACTGAGCTGCCAGGCTAATCCTCTGGGATGGAGTGCCCCACTAATCCCACAGCAGGAGAATGGAACTGAAGACATTAACCAGGATTACTACACAGGACCGTGTTCAAGCAAGGCCAGAGGCAGTTATCACTAAATAACCTCGTAACTCACAGGAAGAAAAAAAACACACACACTTAGCAGGAAACACTACCAAAAGCTGAGCAGATGTAATGTCAGTTTGGGTTGATTTAAAATGGAGGACAAGGACTAGTAATAAGAAGCAGAAAGAGGTCACACCAGACAATCTCTGGGTATCTGCAAGTCAAATTTCAGACTTTTTAATGCCATCTTGAATGAAATGCATGACTTATAAACTATAAATATAGAAGATGATTGGAGCATCCTGCTGTATTACAACCAAGCATTGCAAAAGCCTCCGTAGCGCCAAGATTAAAACTTTTTTTGTTGCACTGTATTGTTTGGCAAAAGAAGTAAGGCAGTGGTGAAAATTAATGTTGCCCATCCAACTTGCGATACATTTGCACTTACCCATGAGGAAACCTAGTCAGCTAGCAAGGTAAATTAGCGGTAGCCTCAACCACCTCAATCCACAGAATGCAATGAAGATGTCTGCATGAGACTCAAACTTTCACAAGGCAGAACTGCCAGGTAAAATGTAAGATCACCATATATTAGGACAACTTACAATTTATAAAACTAATTCGAGACATTTTAAGGCCTTAACTTTAGATACATGAATTTAAGACTTTTTAAGGATGTGCGGACACCCTGAGTTTAACCAACTCCATGCCAACGGCACCAAAATAACTGGCCGCTCAGGAAATGCTGACACATGTCAAAATTTAGAACATTAAAAGTCTGACATAAAAAAAGAAGAGGCGACCGACCCATCGCATCCTTTAAAGTGGCTATGAAAAAATACCTGTCTGCTAAGTGCTAACGGGTAGAGCTAATCCCAATTCTTCAGTGCATACGGATTTTGATTTTCCTCTGAAAACAAAACTGTTGGCCACCTTCTGCATCAATAACATATTCCAGGAAAAAACCTTGATGGATGTGAGAAGCAATTTAAAATGAAACTGTACCATGTGCAGCAGTGGCTCCTAATGTTGATCCTCAGAATCCACTTTCCTTCATGATTTAAATGTGTAGTAAATGTTATTGGAGTGCAGTAAAATTATTATGATACTCGGTACCATGTTACCAAGTACCATGACTTTTGGATGCTTACGACAGCAAAAAATGTCAACTCAGTAATAATTTTGTCTTTGTTTAAAAAAAAAATCAAGGACAGCCTTATATAAGTAAATAATGATTGTTCAAATCTTCATATAATTCTTGAAAAAAAAGGTGGACTCAGATATAGTTTATGTAACAAAAACCAAAAATCTGAGATGAAATATTCTAACTGATGCATCTCCAGATTAAAAAAAGATACTTATTCCATATAGAATGGTGAAAATCTACTAATGCAAAATGTCAAAATTAGATTTAATTATTAAATTGAACATGATAGCTAAATATATTCGAGGGAAATCACCACTGAAGATCAAAGAATCCCGCATAGAAAAGTTGTATGCAGAAGAGCTCACTGAATCCGAGAAGCTCAATCAATCAGTAACTGAGGTTCAACCAATATACAAATCAAAAGCTCTCGGAAGCACTCGCACACGGCGCTAGTGCCGAGGAAAAACGGGCAGGATGGCAGTGACCTCTGCAAATCTGCCACAGGCTTTTGGGTAATCTTCAGTCAGGGACAATAAACAGCCCGAGTTAATGACGGCTGCATTCGCAGGCCCTTGCTGATAAGGGACAGACTTTACAGCCTGCCTGATAAAAGCCGAACTGCCTTGACCCACAGAGAAAGGGAAACGGCTCCAAAGAGCAACAAACGCCTTTTCAGGCAGACTGAGAAGCACACGCACAGACACAACCTCGCAGCACGTGGCAGCTGCCGCCTCTCCAACAGGAAGTCACACCCGCGCTCGGTTGGCGATGCTTTGAAACGGCACTCGGGCGACCAACGTTCATTGATCCGACGACGGCGTTACAGCACACAACGAGCCGTCCGCAAAAAACAAGATGAAAAGTTTGATCTGCGTTACCTTTCTTGGCTGTTTCCATCTCTTCTTCAGTCCAGCGAGAGCTCTCATTCATTTCCAGATTGGCTGTCGGAAAAAAAAAAAAAAATAGAGAAGCAGCGAGTTAGAGAAGGCGGGAGGAGGCGGGGGAGCGGGCAGTTGTCATAAAGTCAGTTAGGGAGTGACTGACATTAGGAAAGGAAGAAGAGAAATGAATTGAAGAAGGGGGATAAAAAAACAATAAAAGGGTGTAAGGGGGAGGGGGGCAGGGCAGCTCACACTGAAGCACTGCAGCTTTGGTTGCTAAGGACTATTTGTTTTAGATGGAGGAAGCAGGAAATCCAAGGAGAGAAGCCAGTTAATGATTATAGACATAACAACTGGCTGCTTTCCCTGCATAGGCTGTGAGCCAGGCTGTCAGGAGGGCTGGAGTCTGCACTTACACGTCCTCTGTACGGACTTGTGAAGGGCACAGTGGGCCGGCTGGCAACGCTAACCAGCAGAAGACCAAACAGTGGCAAGGGTGGAGCTGCTTCCTGCCAGCCCCCCCCTGCTTCTCCTCCACCCATCGTCACCTGGGGAATCCCTGTGACTGAGCCGCGGGAACGACTGCGGCATGCACTCACAACTGCTGAAACATCACAAATCCTGTAGTAGCCCGGAGCTAAAGCGTTACATGACTGAATTACTATCGGAGGGGGCAGGAGGGGGAAGGAAATCTAAGCAGGAAAACACTGCTGAGCACGACTATTTGTTCTTAAATAATACTTCTGTTTTTGAGGCAGGAAAACTTCAGACGGATTTCATTTGAGTTATGCCAATTGTGCAGAGTGTCCCTGTTGCTAAAGCGTTAGCAAAAGAAAACAATGAGAACAGAAGAACAACAGTACACTCTGGTGGTTCAGAACATGAGGCTACAAGTAGATCAAAGGTCACCCTGGCTGTCTAATATCACTGATGTTAGAACTTCTCTCTCATTTTATTTAATAATCAAAAAGTAAAAACTTTTATTTTTTTTGCCATTTATTCTTAATGATTAGCCTCTGGCTAAAGACTTCACAAACTGATCTGTGATGAAAGATCATCATTTATTTGTTCTACGCTTCCAGGATTTCGTGTTTTTCTGAAGCAACTTTCCAAATTGCAGTCTCCCTCAACATTCGTGACTTTTAGTAAAGATTTAAAAAAAGAAAAGAAAAGAAAGTCAGAGTAGGCTTGTTTGTGCTAACCTAGCTCGTTGCTGAGCGGCGGAGTGGTGGTCTCCTCTCCTTCGCTGTTCATAGAGCGGGTATCGCGGCCTTTGCGGCGGCCCTGACTGTTCGCTGTTCGTCTTCCTTTGAAAGCCACAGTGGGCTCCTTGTCTTCGGCATCTTCTCCAGAGGTGTCATCCCTGCATTTTAGAAACGACGACAGAGTCAGAAATGCTACAAATTAACAAAAGTCGCAAACAAGCAGGAATTTCTATTCTGGAAATTTAAATGGTTTCAATTTCAACATAGCAATTTTCCATGCATGATGAAAATCCATACAGTTTGAAATAAAATATACATACACAAAGATATACGTATGCTTGCACCTTTATGTGGTTAAATCTTAAGCAGAAATCAGAAGCTTTTTGGATCCATAATCAAGTTTCCAGCTGGATATGGGACGTCTCTGCCGTATCAGAATAGGTATAGTTAATTAAAACTAGTGTGGTCTGGCAGACCATACGATATCAATTTCATCATCTTCTTTTTCTGTTATTAAAGCCAGGTTCATAACAGGGTGTGGTTGGGATCCAGTTCTGCCGTATTTCCAGCCATTTGTCCCAAATCGTAATGTCTAATACAGAAGGAGAGCAAATCGGTGGAATCAGTCAGAATCAGAAGGTCAGGCTTTGGAAAGGCTCTGTGTTCGACCAGGAAACTGCAATTAGTGCAAAACTTTCAAATGGACACAATTTGAGGCTTCAACATTACAACGGTGCCACACACACATCACAACTGTTGTTTGATGGGATTAAAAAAAGCCAGACTGACCACCTGGAACGGCCAAGACTTTAACCTTACTTATGGACAATCCTTAAAAGCCAAGTCCTCTGCCAGAAATGCAAATAAAAAACACACCATCAGTTCTGCCAAAAAGATTGCTCAAATGTCAACACAATAACAATAATTCTGGGCGTGTAAAATCTAAGTCTGTTTGAAAGACTCAAGCCTTTTGTAAATTGGAGAAAATAAAATCAATTAAAGCAACAAAATTCAAACTAGTGAACCCAATTCTTTTTTTTTTTTAAGTTATCAAATTGAAGTTAAAATACACACATTTCTGGGAAATTTGAAAAGACAATGAAATCTTGCTTAGCAAGAGAAGTTGGGGAGCAAATTGTGATTGTGTATGATATGCCTACAAGGCTCTTTCATTCTTTTTTACTTGCGGGATAATTTATCGCATGTCGCCACAATGGCATGGAGGAGACGGCAACAAAGCTTCAACCTTCTGCTCCTCCATTCATCTTCCTCCTACTCCATTAATCTTGCCAAGGGGAGCAAGTAGCGCTCTAAATATAGGCGAGCCAGCTGTGCCAGGGGTGACAGGCAGGCAGCAGGGTGTGCAAAGAGCCACAGAGTCCCCAGGCCTTTCCTCAGAACAGGGAAGCAATGGCCACTGGTTCAGCAACATCACCACCATCATCATCTTCTTCTTCTTCTTTTTCAGCCCAGATGCTTATAAACATGGGCTGGCGTTGCTTGAAACAACTGCAGGATACAACCTCAGCTGACAGCATAATAAACAACCCAACTGCAGACACACACAGAGATTTTAGTTCTCAGGCAACAGAAAGCCATGATATTCCATCTGTTGTTTTTCATCCTCTGCAGGAACCCAGCCAGAAAACATTCGCTCGTTGATCACTGCATCCACCTGTCCACCCACCCAGTGCCACACACACACAAACACACATACAGAGGGATACACACAACATGCAACACGCAGTGTGTCAAAGTGACACCTGGTTTAATTATGGAGATTATTTTTCACAAAAAAACCCCCAAAAAACAATCCAGGATAAAAAAAATAAATAAAACAACAAAAGAAGAGACATAAGCTTTGAACTGAGGGACAATGAAGATCTAGCATCACAATAAGAAGAAGAAGAAAGCAGAAAGAAAACAGCTGCTGGAAGAGAATAACCTGGCTGTGGGTTTTGAAGGAAATAAGATTTTAAAATCTACTCTAGCCAATGTATCCTTTCTGGGCTACACCGTATCTGAAAAATACGTGGCATTTGATTACATTATTTGGGTTTGTATGGCTTAAGCTACATAAAAACCGACTCAAAAAGTAACATTGTAACAACTGACATGATACAGAAATAAGCAGTGTTATTTATTTCACCTGTCAGTGGTCATAATGTTATGCCCAATCAGTGTATAGCGTTATTGTCCTCCTGCTTTCACACACAAATCCCAAATAGTGAGTTGTGTAGGGCTGCGACTAAATATTTA
This sequence comes from Phalloptychus januarius, assembly GCA_902982915.1. Lineage (NCBI taxonomy): Eukaryota > Metazoa > Chordata > Actinopteri > Cyprinodontiformes > Poeciliidae > Phalloptychus > Phalloptychus januarius. Next base: position 20,466,652 of record CADWAE010000482.1, on the reverse strand, counting down.
GCAATCAATTATTCTGACGATTATTCGGATTAAAAATAAAAATTCTACAGATTTAACCTCTCAAGCTATTTTTTATACAACATTAGAACAAATTTTGAAAGATGCAAATGAATAATTAAATTTCTTTCTGAAGAAAATAAGCATCTCACTGCCTAAAATGCACTAATACAGCTTTCCTTTGGTGAGCTTCAAGCGTGTGGAGCTAAAACTACGACATTTTAGAACATATTTACAGATTAGAAGTTTTCTTTTTCATCTTAATTGCACATATTTTTGCACAGTTTTGGCAAAACTACTCCTCTGAATATGTTGCTTTTTCAGTAAACTCCAGTTAACGATTAATCGGTTACTGAGTTAGTTGACGATTATTTCAATAATCGATTAATTGTTGCAGCACTAGAGTTGTGAATGTAAGTACTGTTCAGGAGTACAATTCCTTCTGTCCACTTCAACAACATGAACTATTAAAAACCATTCATCAGGCCGCAGATGTTCTACTGGTAACCACAGCGTATGCAAACCAACAGTGACTTTAGAAAATCACCTAAACGTCACCAGGAAACATTTTCTTGTGATGACAGTAAAAGAAAAAAAAAGAAAAGAAAAACACATATAGTCACAGAGAGAAACTACTTAATACTTACTGCTATCCAAGCAGTGAGTGGTAGATTTTTGATCCACTACACAGCTCTGACTCGAACTTTAGTGCTTGACTAAGAGCGTGTCAGGAAATTAGCAAATTTCACAACTTTAACACGGTTTCAGGGCGCCCATTTCCATCAAGATTCAGAGGAATTCAAAAGCGGCTCACTTCATTCCATCCTCCTTGTCTTCAGCTTCATTTTTCTCTTCGTCTCTCTCCCCCTCCTTCTCTTTTTCCTCCTTGTCCTTGTCGTCCTGGCTGTTCCGGTTCACTTGTTGCTGCTGTTGCTGCTGCTGCTGCTGCTGTTGCTGCTGCTGCTGCTGCTGCTGCTGCTGCTGTTGTTGTTGTTGTTGTTGCTGCTGCTGCTGCTGCTGTTGTTGCTGCTGCTGCTGCTGCTGGCCGTGCTGCAATAAAAACAACAAACATCGGAGTGCTCCGGTAAATTTCACATCTCCAAAACATTTCACGGCTGAGCGATAGTGGATTTTGGCTGTTTGGATTCACTTTAGCTGAATTCTGTAAAAAGCTCCGGGTTATAAATATCCAACTAAAAGGGAGGGGGGAAAAAAATTTAGCATCTTGGACCAACTTTCAGCTCAACGGCACGAATCATTTAGAGCAAACTTGTTTCATAAGCGAAGAGAAAAACATTTGTTTTGATGGATAAACACTTAGATCACAACACCGTATCCAAACAATTATACCCTTAAGTCTTTTAAATAATGATTGCAACCACTTCCACCGCTGCTTTGGCCGCTGTTTCAGAGCCAATCACTCTGACTGGACTAATCTGGACTAATCAGGCTGCATGACCTTTTCTAGATTGCTGCTTAGCCTCATACTTGTGCTCTCTAATAAACTGAAAACTTTTTTTTTGATTAGCCTCGCTGGTAAGGGGGTTTTCTTAAGGCTAAAGAGAGATTTAACACCTTGAATTATATTCCTATTAACTAAACATATGCTCGTGATTAATCGTTGCAACATCTCTGCTTGATTTGAATATTTAAGATCTGAAGCAGCATTTTTTCCCACCTCAACCACATTTTTCAAAACCTATGCATGAGCAAACTTCAAGTCAATGTTTAATACGTTACCTCCACACGTCACAAGCTCCGGTCGACTGGCACTTAGATGAAATGACTTCCCCAAAGTACGTTTTTGAATCGCATAGGAACAAGAAAAGCAGCCTTTTCTCTCTCTCACCTATATGCAGAATCTTGATTTCGCTTCGGCTACAGAACGCCCGCTAACCTTCAAGTAAAATCTACAAATTGTCATGAGATGTAAAACAAAACAGGATATGAGAGTTCCGAAATTATAGCAGAGCATTTCTGCTGTATAACTGCACCGAGAGCCACTTCCTCACCAGCTTCCTGTCTGTCTGGGCTAGAGTTCAGAGTTCAGACTACTACCGCCACGCACTCACACCAGAGAACCTTCTATGCTGCATTTATCCTATTATATTCACAATTGGTATCTTTGCATTAGCTGCTTCATCCAGGGAAAAACAAGCAGCCACCCTCTACCGGCATGAATACATGGACTGACTCATAGATGTTTTATGGTAAGCGACCATTATGTGGAACAAGAGATGCGTCAAAAGTCTCTCTTCCTGTATGTCATCACTGAGGCCCAGAAGCCCCAGGAAATAATCTCCCCTCTTCCCTAGTGACTGCCCATAGAGAGGGACGGACCACTTTGACTAGGTCTCTCTCCGGCTCATATAATGTACAGCAATGCACTTTCACTTCCTCCTCTGAGCACACCTTCTCCGTCACTGTGAGCTCATTAGCTGCGACACAAAACATGTGGAGTGAATGTCAAAGTGCAGACTTCATCAGGAAGGCCAGGAGACGTTAACAATGCGCACAGAACAAAAAGGTCGCGGGCAAATTAAAGTGGCGTTTCTGCAGGCGTTTCTGCAGGCGTTTCTGCAGGCGTTCCCACTGCGTCTGCTGAGTAGCTTCAGATGAACAGGCACAAAATGTGGACGGTTTGAGAAAAGAAATAAAAAAGTGTAGAAATTTAATTAGCACAACTAAATGAGCTTTAACAGACTTACGGGCGTTTTGAATATCTCGAGATTTCCAAAGACATCAGTCAGACCAAACTTTCCTTGTTTTAGGTCTGTCAGAATAAGCAATGCTAATGTCACAGTAATTACAGACATGATGCGTCAAAAGCGTATTTATTAATGTCTTCAAAATCAAAAGTTTACATAAATGTTCTCACTGGTAAACTTTTTCATATCTGCCCACAAATTCCCTGTAGGACTGATAAGAGTTTTGTGATGGTCACAAAACATCGACTTTGTTGACCTTTAAGTCACTTTGTAACCACTGTGGCTGTAAAGCTGAGGTCAATTTCCTGTTTGCGTCTCAATCTTAACTTCCAGACTGATATGTGTCGATGTTACTGCAATATTTTCACCATAATGTTCTTTCTTCACAATGCTATCCATTTTATGAAGTGTACCAGTTCCTGCAGCAAAATAATCCAACAAAAATGGTGCTGGGACTCTGATACTTCACCGCTGAGCAGTGTTGTGGTACTCGAAACCGGTCTTAGTCTCTCTGCATTTGGTCTCAGGTTAGGTGGTCTTGACTACAACACTGCCGCTGAGACGGTGTTCTCAGGCATACAAACGTCCTCCTTTTTCTTACAATGGTCCTTATGCATAAACAGTTACACTTTGGCTTCATGTGTCCAAAAATTAAGATCTTTGTTGCCATCTGCTATCTGGGCTTTTTGTGTTTCTCCTGAGTCAATGGCTTCCTCCTGGCTGAGTGACCTTTCACCCCATGTCGGCTCAGGACACATTTCACTGTGAATAGTGACACTGTCTTACCAGCCTCTTCACCGGGTCTTTGGCTTTTGTTTTGGGACCAAAGCATTTTGACCAAAATACGTTAAGCTCTGTGACACAGAACCCGTCTCCTTCCTGATATGATGGGTGGTTAGTCCCATCATGTCTTGTATAATTGTTTGAGCAGATGAACGCGGCACCATCTGGAAAATCCTCCTAAGCACGAACCAGATTGGCCCGATTCTCTTCCTGATATCTTGGCTGATTTCTTTTGACTTTCCCATTGTGTCAAACATGAAGGTAGCATGCTGAGGTGAGGCTTTAAAACACATCCACAGATGCGACTCCAAGTAACTCAAATGTGTCGGTTTCCAAAGCCATGACATCATCATCTGGGCTTTCCCTCGTTGGTTAAACAGGCCATTATCATTCTTGAAGACATTCATAAATACATCTGTGACATACTCTTTATTTTTGGTGTTTAGTAAGTGGAGATTATTTTTGGTGGCTCTAAAACGAGAGGAAGTTGGTCTGATCATTTTCCTTCCAGTATACAGTTTTGCCCAACATCACGTCGGTCCTATTGCATAAAGAGTCCAATAAAGTCCACTGAGTTCTGTGATTGTGGCAAGACAACATGTGAAAAAGCTCCAAGAATATAGTTCGCATTTCAAAATCCTGCAGCTCAATATATTACAATACACACAAAAAAAGGTGTTTTCACAATTGTTTAAGTAGATTATAAATGATTTGCAACATTTTCTATTGGACTGTGCTCTGCATATAAGCACAGTCCAGTTTTCTGTTAGTAAAAAAAACAAGAGAACACCAAAAGATATGCTACTAATTTTTGCCAAGTGTGTTTAAGAGTAGGGAATAACATGACTTTCAGAGTAGTAAATTATAGTAAATAAGCTTCATATCTATCAGCTAATGACCAGCAACAGCAGCGTATGCCTTCATTTTCAACCTCAGCAAACCAGTACATGTACAAATGCTTTCCAGTTGAATGAAAATGTGATTTTAAGAGGCGATAGTACCAGAGATCTCCCTCGGCGTCGGTTCCTCCGCACTATGTTCTTGTAGTTTTCATTCTTTTTGGTCAGGTAGTAAAAGAGCACACATTCTGCCACTGTCTGAAATGCAAATGTAAATGTTTTCACTTCCTCTGAACACAAAATCACTCCAAAAATAGCAAAAAGAAAAAAAACAACATTTCATACCTTTCTCTCTAGAAAAGAAGCAATCAGGCCAAAGTTTTTAGGATGCTGGATGAACCTTGAAGAGCAGAACAAAACCGATCAGATTTAAATCATCTGAGCTTCCAGAGTAAGAAAAAAAAAACAGCATAAAAAAAGAACACGGCCTGTAAAAGAGAAAAATAAAAGTTCATTTAAATCATCTTAGATGTGGACAGAAACATCCCAGATGACAGTTACTGGTGAAGGCAGCAAGTGTTTGTTTTTGGTGAGTGTGACCCAAAGAGGAAACTAGAGCTCTTTGTATGTGGGTAACTTAAAAGTCACCAGTTTTACTGTGTGGTCTTGATTTGATTTGGTAGCTCCAAGACTCCTCTCAGTTCTCACGAAAGGGGAAGATTCACTTCCTTAGCAAAAACAAAACAAAAAAAAACCCCTCACTGACCCATTATTGGTTACGCAAATTTTATAGGGTTAAAGTTAAAACTTGTGGCGTGAGACACCGCTGCCAAGAACTGTGTGTGTGGAGGTTAAGGCGACTAATGTGGAATTTGACCAGAGAGAGAACGATTACAATAATTGGGGGGGGATTTTTCTCACTTCTCTCGGAAAGTGTCTCTCTCCTGCTCGCTCCACATGTTCATGACCTGCCGGTCCTTGTAGACCTTCATGGGGTCGTCCATCAGCCCGTTCATGTTGATGAACTTGATGCGTTGCTGCTCGGCGTCGAACAGCATCGGGGGGATGACGGCCAGCTGCCGCATTTGCTTCTCCGTGTTCTGCACGTGCCACACGGACGAGAAAAAGAAAGCAAAGAGAGAGAGAGAAAAAAAATCCTGGAGTAAACAGACTGCTGCTAAAAGGGAAACCACTTCTGTTTTTGTAAAGACGTTTTAAAACTAACGCATTAATAGGAGCGGAGCCCTACGATTTATCTTCTGCTTATGATTTAGTCATCAGTACAACCCTGCAGGAGTAAAGATGATTTCTTCTCTTTAAAATAAGCTTTCTTAGATGGTTTTTTTTTCTCCAAACCTGAGCTTAATAAATGCATAAAAGAAGGAACGTTCACATATTTATTTGCACAGTTGTGGTTTCTAGTGTCAAGGAGAAAAACAGAAGTTTCTCAAAATGTTTTTTGATATTTTCAGTTAAACACTCGTATATATTGGAGAGTTAAAAAAAAACAACCACTGAGTTCCCCATTATCACCAGTCGACTCTACTGCTGACTAAGCAGGTTGTGAAATGCACTGTGATCGATATCAGGCTTGAAAAGAACAATAAAATGATGCAACACTACAGTGTAAGCAGTTTGACAAACTTAAGCAATAAAAACTCTTTAACACGAGGCCGAGTCTTGGATGGTAAATGAGAGTGAAGCTGTGATGGTGTTAAAACGGGAAGACATTCAGCTTTACATTCCCAGCCCAAATGTTAGAAATCGAACATAAAATCAACTTGAAACCTCAATAAATGTTTGATTTATTGACATTAATGTTGTGGTTCCAAAAACTCTTCCCCCAAGTCAGATTTTCTCAAATCATAATTTGGACACAAGTACAGCTGCTGTAGACAAACTCTTAAAATTTCTTTGATTAAATGTAATCCTTTGGAGATCTTGGAGGGAACCAGTGATTAGGGTGACGGCAATGAAGCCTTCCCACCTTAAACACGTGGAGAAGAAAAAAGCTGGTAAGTAATAAGAATGTAAGGAAGATTTAATTACTGCATTGCCAGTAAAGTTTTTTTTTCTAATGACTGATTGATTATTGAATCATAAACAAGCCATTATTAGTGGATTATAAATAAAAGACTAGCTTTTTTTCTCCCAAAATTGACAGCAAATCTATGTTTCTGACACTTAAATTATTACTATTTACATAAAAGTTAGATGACTTAATTTGTGCATTTGATTGTAAGCATTGTGAAACAATGAGTCGGCGTGAGTGAGTGGGCTTAAACTGTGATGAGTTATATCAAAATGCTGGAAATGTTTGGCAGCCGGCCACCAGAAATCTCCATCATGGCTTCATTGCTACATTAATAAGAACTATCTGTTTTGCCCTGCTAAATCAATCTTCCTGCAGTAAAAATGAAAAATATTCTTGTGAAAACTCAACTTTTGATTTATTCTATCAATTATTTTTGCAAAGTTACAGTATTAACAAAATTATTTTTGTTAAACTGTAGCTCTATTCAAGCTCTTAGCAGTAAACTGGTTCAAAATATGTTAGAATAATTAAGCAGTGTTTTAACTCAAGTTGCTGCCAGTTAGGGTTGGGCAGTTTCGCTTAAAAATAAAAACTTTTCTTTTTTTTTTTTACACGCCAAATCCAATTTTGGATTTTAGCAAAAAAAATAAAATAAAATTCTTTGCTCACTGCTGAAAATGAAATGACTAAAAATAATTTCAGTCTTCCAAATAAATAGAAGCTTGTTTGACAAGATGGCAGGCCTTGAATCCTGATAGCAGGACCTACGGAATCCCAAAATATCAAAATTTTTCTAAAATTACATTTTCAAAATCAAAGAAATAGATTAATCAATAAAATCAACTTCTTGCCCAGTCCAATGTAAATTTAACGAACTTGAGGTTTAGATCACATTTCGTGGAGCGCTTTATGAACAACAAGAAATTTGAAGCACAACATTGAGACTAGAGAGAAGCTGATTGTTCTGGGTGAGGAAATGTATTGATGGTTTAAAGCTACACAAACTGTGGCCTCCATGGATTGTTAAAAAAATAATTATTTGAAAACAGGATGTCTGAAAACTTCAAAAATAAGTTAAAAGGAGTCCAAAACTTCAACCGCCTGTGAATTAGGCAAAGTGAGCATTCTGAACAAAACTTACCTTTCTCTTACAGACTCACATTTCACCCAAACAGTTGCTAAAGGGCAACTTCAGGTGGGGGTCAAACCAATTTTAACAGAAAGAGCTTACCTCGTGCTCTGATATGCCATCAATGATTTCGGAGACTTCATGTTCACTGCGGGCTGCGGATGAGGTGAGGCCACCTCCTCGCTGCCCAACACGGCTGCAGACACACACACATACAGAAATCCTGTTGGTGATTCTTCAAAATCGGCGGCCATAACAAAGCACCGGAGGCGACTGCGCTCTGGTGCGCGTCTGGAGTGAATTCCCACCTCTGCATTCGCTCCTGCATCTCTCTCTGCTTGCGGATCTCTGGAAACTGCTTTTCGTAGTACTCCCGCACCTTGCTCTCCTTGGCCCTGCGCCGCGGGTTGTTTTCAATGCGCTCCACTTTCTTCTCCCAGGCCTCCATTAGCTGGTCATACCGCTGGCAAAACTTCTGCTCCTACAAAGATCGGATCGAGAAAATGACTCTGAGGAAGCAGAGAGACACGCTGAACGTTCTAGGCCTAAAACGATTAATCAAATTCATTTAATTGTGATTAATCGTTTAGGGAAATAATTGTCAACTAATTTGGTAACTGATTAATCGTTAACTGAAGTATACAGATTGAAAACAGGCCATTTTGTTAAAGAACATATTGGAAGCAGTAAGTCAGCTAAAAACGATACAAAAAATGTGAATTTCAGACACAAGCTCTTTGGAAATGCACTCTTATCCAAAAAATACTTAAATTCTGTTAAATACAAACTCCTAAGGACTTTTTGCTACCCAACTTTAAGTAAAACCAAAAAAGAAAAAACCCCAGCTTAAACGGTATTTCTTTAGCTGTAGATACATCTTTTGTGACAAATGATCAACAGTGAACTTATGGAATGCTCTTATTGCATTTTAATACATTTTTTTAAGTAACTGAATTATTTGCCTATTTGCATCACTTAATGTTTTAAAAAATGCAAAAGAAAAAAAAAAGGCTTAAGTGGTTAAATGAAAGATCTGCAGAATGTGCCAAAGTTTTTTGTCCGATTAATCGTCAGAATATGCAAAAGAATAATTGATCACTGAAATAATCGTTAGTTTGCAGGACTAAAATATTTTATGCAGAGCGGGGAGGTCTGGCAGACAGACGGTGCAGTTTTTCTGCCTCCATCACAGACAACCTATTAACCCTGGTGGAGACATGACCCTCGGAGGGCCCATAAACTACACGGCGATATCTCTGCACGTACAGCTGCCTCCCCCACAGCAGGAGAGGAGAGGAGACACTAACCCAAGGCTCAGACTTTCATTCTGTCTTGCATCAAATACATTTAAATTTGCGTACATGTGTGAAGTTGACAGCTGATTTGCAGAAACCCTTCATTTTTACAGCCATGCTTTTTGGATTTCATTTACAGACACCGCCAATCAAAAAGCATCAACGTTTCAAAAAGTTCACAGCCGTGTTTGGCTGAAAATTAATTCAAAAGACACGGGGAAATCCTTTTCTGTCTGTTTTCTGCTTTCCCAGGGACCTGAGCGGAGCGTTTTATCTTTTTTTTCCCCCCACTCTTCGGCAGGTCTAAAATGGCCACTCGCTTCGAGGAGCAGCTGGCTCGGTTTCACACCAGTCATCTGTCATTGGCCGAGTCCCAGCTGAGTCACAAACAGAGTTTTCTACTTACCCACTGCTTCCGAGCGTGATTTCTCCTTTTGAAATACAAGATGAGCTTCTTCCTCATGGCGTGGTTTCTGCATGGATAAAAGAGGAAAGTTAGGAATAAACCACATGACACTGAAACAGAAAGAGACTATGTGTCAACGGTTGGACTTCACATTTGTCTCATCTCTTCAAGTATTTGGTTTCCCCAAACTTGCAGTGTCTTCACGTCGATTTTCCCCATTGATTATATTAATGTGACAAACCAATGTGTTGGTACATGATGGATGATTTTCAAGGCTTTGCGATTAAAATCTGAAAGGTGTGGCATGCATTGGTATACAGCTACTTTTACTACAACTAGGCCTGTCATGATAAATGTTGCTGGACAATACTGTTTATTTCAATAAATGATAATGTTGTGAGAGCAATATATTGATATTGATAGGCATAGTAATGCCAGTTATCCCTCTCAAAGATTAATAACCTTTAATTTTGTTAAGAATATTCCAACCTGGAGCTGGAAGATATTTCAGAAAAAAAACAATAAATAATACGGAAATAAAATCCACACACAAACCATAAATGAGATGGACTATGAAGTCTAAACAAAATTGCAGTTCAAAAAAATTTTATTATTAGCAAGCTCATTTGAGTTTATCATGATAATAGATTTAACTGCAATATCCCTAAATAAAACACAAACGCAGGCAGTATATTTGAAATTTTTGTTCCACTTCTCAATTACGCAGAACTTTAACTTCATCAAGCTCACAGAAAACCCCAATGGAAAAAAAAAAAGTATATTTCACTGCTTCTTCCAGATATAGTGTGAAACATTTCGACTGCTATGAGGCAGTGGATTTGCACTTTTCAGCCTCTGTTCTTTACAGCAACAATGCTAAATTAAAAAAAAAACAATCTTGCATTACACTTTCACATAAACAGAAACAACGCCGGTCGATAAACTCAATCGCGCTTCTAGATGGACGGGACAGAATGGCGAGGGGAGCCGAACTTATAAAACTTGTCTGTGTTTGGAGCGGCCAGACTCGCAGCTTCAAATAAAGGTCAAGGCCAGTAATCTCCTTAGGCAGCTGCTCGGTTTGTCTCTTTCTTTGCTGCAAGACAAGAGTTTTATTCCTGACACTTAATCTGTCACTTGTAAGGTCATGCTCTTCGCTGATTAATGTAATCTTAGTCTATGTTAGACACTTCGGCTGAGCTGCTGGTTCCCGCTGGACCGAGGCAAGGACACACGACTTACAAAAAATAAATAAATAAGAGGGTGCCATCCATTGGTGCATGAGGTAATCTCCACAATATATGGCTTTTATGAAGGGGAGCAAACATGCAAAGACTTGCCTCGTCAAAAAAAAATATATATATATGATTTCTAGAAATAATTACATATGCTGAGCCATGACTTTGCAGCAGGAAAAGCAACTGTAAATCCAGCTGCATAGAGGTGATATACCCATATTGTGCATAACAGGTGAGGACCTATCTGGTGAAGCGCGCAAACGCACACACACACACACACCCCCCCAACCCCCCCCCACACACACACAAACACTAAAAAAAAAAAAAAAAAATGTAATCCCACCCCAATAAAGTAGATCTTCTCAAAAGACAGAGATGGTATTGTCCTCTGCACAACATATGGCAAAAGACGAGATTAGCAGCCCTGTAACACTGGAAAAAGGTTCCCTTTGTCCCGCTCTAAGCCCGGGCGCTTTCCAAGATATCGGAGAACGCTGTAATTTGGCATAATACCTTAAAAAACACAAAAGCTGAAAGATTCATTATGTGCAAGCTTGTGATAGATATTGTTTTTGCTCAGGCTTGCTAGCTGAGCAAAAAAAAAGGCCTGAACTTCAAAGTTTCGTCCTCAGTGTGTGCAGTTACACAGGGATGTCGGCCTACTTTTCATCAGCTGACTGGGTGTGGGTGTGGGTGTGTGTGTGTGCGTGTGTGGGGGTGTGGGGGAGTGTGTGTGTGTGTGTGGGATATGAACCGGGAACGGAGGGGATTGGGCTCGCAGAGATCCACAGAGATATCGGTAGCCATTGCTGCCGGCGGGGATCTATGCCAAACTTATCAAACTGGTTAACAAAACAAAGAAGCTAATTGTGCTCGGTCAAACTGACACGCCGGGATTTAATAACGCGCGCACAAAGATGGAGTGAAAGCGGTTTTCAGTTAATTGCTTTGAGGCAATAATACTGATCAAACGGCGCGGGGATCAAAAGGATTGAAGACGGCAGAGTGCGGTTAAGAGTTCAGGATTGTCTTGTGGTGTGCCGCTGTGCCCGAGCTACACTGTCAGCGGTGGAAGACAAACCTCATGACAACCTTCAGATGTGTCTTAGTGAATTAAAATCTTCTTTAAAAGTTTCATCCATGTGAATTTTTTTTTGTCACTGGCACTGCTGAGGAAAAAATGCATCCTGCTTTTAAAATCAAATTTTTTAGTCAAACTGAATGCGACGTTTTCTGTCAAATTAGTTTTGTTTTTTTTTATAATTTGTGATTTTGTAGCACAAAAAAGAACAACCAGGTGTCTAAGTCTGCAGTCTTATTTAAGAATAGAGTTTAGGAAAACTCCAAGGCTTCGGCAGGTGTTGATGCTCAATTCAAATTCTTGGCTGAAATCCTTTTTAGTTGTTGTTGCCATTCATTCTACCAATTGAACTCCATCGCAACATTACTACCGTATTACTACCGTTCACGGAAGTAATAATGGATGGAGCCATTTATGGAACGATTTTAAAGTTTATTCAGCAGTAGGAGCCAACAGCATCGTCACAAGATCATAAAAGCGAGGGAAGCTGACAAAAAGAAAGTAAAACTAACAGCAATGTCATTTTGTGGAGCATTGACTGCAACGTCTGCAGAGAAGTCTGTTTGGATGCGTCGTCAGATCCAAGAGCGGTGTGACGTGATGTGCTTCACTGGGAGACTTCTTTCATAAGTTCATAATTATCAGCTGGTGTTTATATCTGGATTTACAGTGTGTGGCTTCTTCTGGTGCAGAATTATGATGCATGTCTCACAATAATGCCAAACAAAACGCACCATGATCGTTCAGACTGCAGATCCTTTGAAAGCAGTCGAATTAGTAGCACATATGGAAATGGCACAGATTAGACTTTTTTTTAATGGGTGAAAAGATCAAAGTTAGATTGTTCAGAGAGCCATGAAAAATTCTGACATGCAAAAAAAAAAAATTTGTCTACTGTGAGAACGTAGCCGAAGTCACTTCAGAATAAGTGTCACAATAACACATTTTGCTGGACAAACTGTCTCAGAAGTTATTGCGGTAAATGATACTATTGTTGCTTGAAACAGTTTCCATACAATATAATGTAACGGCATAATAACCTTTTTCAAAGATCAATAAATTTTACACTCTTATGAACATTTAACACTGGATCTGGAAGGGTTTTTAAATATCTGAAGCAGCAAATTAAGTGAATGATAAAGTCTGTCACTAAAAAAATTGAGACCAAAGCACCAGAATGAAGAGTACCGTCATTCAGTTTTTGGTAGAAAGAGAGAGTAAAACGATAAATCACGCAAATGGAAATGATTGAGCTTGTTTTTATTTATCATGCGATTAATTGATTTTCTGCTTATTACGTCAGGCCTAAGATGACTTTAAATAGTTGACTATTTAGAAATCTGGCAGCGCAATCAATGACTAAAATAATCATTAGTTACGTCCCAAGTCACACCAATACATAATCCTGACTGATGCTTTATTTTGGTAACCATGGCCACAAACACACAGGAACTGCTCCAGTTACTCCGACATGCTGTAGTTGATTATCTGGACATCAGAATATGACGGTTGTCCCTAATTTTGATATTGCTTAAGCGGTCCAGCTGTTTCCTCCCTCAGTCACATGTCGTCATGTTATCAGTCTCATGTGGTCCGTTGTCTGCTGCTCCTCATCTCTTTTCCAGAGATCACCTCCATGTTGTTTTCTGAAATCCATCCCAATGTCAGAGAGTCGGCGGTAAACGTGTGCAGATGCTGGCTGTGGTATGACAAATTTATTTGTTTTACTTAATAACTTAACACCCAAGTGTAAATTAAATAAGTGTTAGTCTGGCCCATAACCTCAAAAATAAATGACTGAAAAATGTGCCTGGTTATTAATACTGCAGCTGTAAGTGGTAATCATAATCACAAGCCAAGAGCATAAGCACTGTGGTCAAAATGGGAAAGTTTCTGCAGCCTTAAGTTACATTTTAAAGGTCATCAAAACATGAGAGCGAGCCCTTCTTCGCATCACATGATCATTCTTTAAACCCCAGCTGAAACAAGGGAAGACCACAGAGTACATTTGTTTCAATAAATCCTTCCTCATACTAAATCAATATGTAATTGTGGAAAACTCTAAATACGAACATCCAACATGTCTGGAGAACAAGTAAGAGCCACCAGGAGACAAGAGTTCAGTAGCCCACCCAGTTTTTATTATAAAGCCCCGTTATGTAGCCCTGCAGACCTAATTACATCACAGCTGTGTTGTCTGGGTGAACAAGATGTTGCACACTTGACACTGAAGGGCGGAGTGGGACACACAAGCATGATTGGACGTTAAACAGGCAGCTGAAATATGATTATTGCTACAAGTTTTACTGTACAACATGGGCAAGTCCTACATGATGGGCTCCAAATGTCAGAGACAGAGTAACTAAGCAACAAAGAATCATTTTTCAACAATGCCGAGAGAGCGTCTTCGTGGGAAAAGCTTCTCTCTCTCTCTCTCTCTCTCTCTCTCTCTCTCTCCTTGAAGTGAACATCGAAAATTGGCCAATGTCTTACCCAAGGACACAGTGACACAGGGGGACGAGAAGCACAGCAGGCACTGAGGCAACTGGCAACCAAACAGGCATCAGGAGTTGTTAAAAACAAAACTTTAAAAAACACCATTGTTAACTTGTGGATATTAAATTATTAGGGATGCATGACACCCCACTAGCATCGACCAATGCCAGTAATTTCTTGACATATCAATATTAATGTGATTTCTAAAATTGGGCTAATATTAATATCTGTTATCTACTTCCATCTTCTTGCCATTTGTGTGTGTGTGTTTTGGGAGGGGTTTGGGTTTGGTCATGTGGGATTTGTTTGAGCATATGAAAGTGATAGAGATCCAGCACACGATTATGGGGCTTTTAAGCAGAAGCAGAGAATCAATGTCAGCAGTGTAGATTTTTTTTTTCTTTTTTACTGAGTCAAAAGGAAATAAAATATTTATAATATCCATAAACATTGGCTACCGGCCAAAACAGCAACATTAATTATCAGATATCAATCCAAGTTTTTATATCTGGGTTGAAATCAGATGTAAATCCAGGAATGTTTATGCATTTCATGCATAACAGATCCTTCCTCCCAGCATCACTGCCCCCAACAATAAGTGTTTACATCCCGACTGTCATTTGCTGTTTTTCTTATTTAAAATAAAATTTCTGCTGATATTTGCACATTTCTGTTTGTAGTATTTTCACTTGTTCCAATAGTTTTTTTTAAGTACAAATACACATGCATGTTTTGTAATTTTTTTTAATTACCCTACTCAGCTGCAGAGTCTACAGTTTTCAGTAACAGCAAAGTATTTTCCATTGTAAATTTACAAGTCCTTACTACACCGTAAATTGTTCTTAATTCAGTTTTTTATGTCTACAAATTTTCCTACATTGGTTTTTTTTTGCTGTTCTGTAAAAAGCAACAATGAAAAACAAACTGAGCTAGTCAAGCTAACTGCTCAGGTAGCCAGTCTGTAGTCAGCTGTTTAACAACGCTTCTGCTGCCAGACGCTTCTAAATGATTGTCTTCAAACAGCATTACCTTCATAAGAGGGATAAATGGCGCTATACTGCCTAGATCAGATCAACAACAGGTGAAGGAAGGTGGGAGTGCTTCCTTACCAAAGGGAAAACACCAATCACAGCACTTTCCCTGCTATCACTTCTAAACAAAAACCTTCAAAATATACAAAGAGTATGCTAGAGGATGCTCTTGAAACCATTAGTTGCCACAGTTGTACTACGACACAGATGGTTGGCTAATTCCAGATGTTGTCATGGTTTAGTTTACTGGTAAGAACGCAATTATTTTTAAATGAACCAGAAATGAGATAAATACTGTAAATATGACACATGTGGAGTAAGACTTACATCTTTATGTTCTCATGGTATTGTTTGGTGTCAGATGGCTGATTGTACAGAGGCTGCAACAACAGGACAAAAAAATTAAAACAATAAAAGAGGAGGTTACAAAATCGCAAAAAGGCTTAAATCAGTTTCCTCAGTCATTTAAAAAAATAATTAAACATGTCATCAATTAGAGAAGCAACGCAAAACTTTGGAACTAATGAAAAGAGGTCAAATAATTCGATCTATTTTTAAAGCTGAAGTTTCCCAGAATGAACGCCCCTAGAGGCAGAGCTGAGCTCTGCAGCAACCGATTCACTGCTCTATGTTTAAAAAATTTAAGGAGAGAAGAGCACACAAAGACGAGAAGAAAAAGTGTACGCAAAGTAAAAGTCGCTACTCACCAGTTCCACTCTGGGTCCCAGCCCCTCCAGTATCCTATGAGCCTCTTCTGCCTTTTTCTGATGAGAAAAGACAAACAGAAGTAGCACATTAGCCAGCTGCCATCACCACGGCAACGCTCACTAGATCACCAAGGCAAAAAAAAAAAAAACGCCGCTCGCTACAAAGGGAGGACAGGGCTGGATGCATGGATAGATGGAGAGCTGGACCTGCTGCCTATTATTAGAGCTTTTAACTCAAGCTGGGCCACAGCTCCTTGCCTCAGCTCTCTCTATCTCTCTCTCTATCTTCTCCAGCAAGAAAAAAAGAGAAAGATTACTCACCTCCCCTGAGCAGAGAAAGGTTAGAGAGAAAGAGCAGGCAGGCATGAAAGCAAGTGGAAGTAGACCAAAAAAAGTGGGATAGAAAGAGGGGAAGCTGGAGGAGTGGAGGGGGGGCACTTCAGAGCTGGAGAACAGAGACATTTGACCATTAAGGAAAAAGTCAATCCAAGACGTGTCTTCTCTGCTCATCCTTACATAAATATTTAGCTCCACCAGACAAATGTGTATACGTCTTTCCAAACTCCAAAGCAATATTCTCGCTGATCTCTTCCCCTTCATTTGCCATGTACAGATGCCCTCAGCGCATGTGGTGACATTTTACAGCTTATGACAGTGACGGAGTGGGCCGGGCCGCATTTCAGTGGCAGCTTTTATTTTTTTATATTAGGTTAGGATATTTAACCTAATGCTGCTGAAATATCCTCAGCAGACTGAAAACAAGATGAGCTCTAAGAGTTAGACAACCATCATGTCCCTTCACTGTTTTAAATGAGTATGTTGTAAACGTTTGAATTAAAATGCTAATATTAATGCTAAAATTTTGCAAGACGACACATTTCTGCCATTGCTTGATGTCTAGAATCACAAGCTGAAACTAGTGACAGTTTATCGTATCGTTTATCATTTATTGCAAAAAACCTCTTAGAGGAATTTTGATTTATTGTTGTCTTGAAAAATTTTAATCCATATTACATTTTAAAAAACTGGCAGTATCATCGGAAATGTTTTTTACAATTTTAAACTGGGATGTTTATCAACAAAAGTATTTGTCGTGCTATAAATGCTTTGCAATGCAGTCACAGCTGTGCAGTTACCTAAAAAATAAGCAACATTTTCTAGATCCTAATTTTTATCGTTATCACAACAGCATCGCAAAATATCACAATAAGATTCTGAGTCCATACCGTAACTGTGCTAAAATAAGGGAAACACCTTGTGTGCCTCTTAGCTTTTCCATTTTCAAGATGTTAATTTAGCAGCATCTTGTTTTAATTAAAGACTTCACTGCACATTTCACTGTTTTTTTTTTAAGTTTCTTGATTTGTGATCAAGTCCCACAGAAAGTCACTACAAGAGCCACAAATGGTCCACGAACCGCCCTGTGAGCACACCTGGCCTGCATCCTCGGCTGCATGTTTTTAATAGACAGGCTTCACTGCAGGGGAATGGTGATAAAAATCATGACTACATCAACTCCACATCATGAGTGAACATACGCTCACAACTGGGTCAAAAGAGAAGCGAAGCCTTTTGAATAAAAGCTTTGTGCATCCACTGAACAAGGAAAGAAAAGAAGCACAGCCTGACACAATGCACATGTTGTACATATCAATTAAATGCAAATGTTGCTTCCTCATCGTCAGTGAGTAGGTGTAACAGGCTGCAGAGTATTGCCTCAGAGAGCACACTCACAACAGCAGCACTTAATGAGCAGCAATTATTAAAAGGAGACTTTCATCCTCCGAGAGTGGAAGGAGGAGGCTGTGGGATTTCTCCTCATTTCCGAACTGTGATACTTTCAGCTAATTTGAAAACAAAGCTGTGAGATACTTAAGTAGCTTCAGAAGAAAGAGAAAAAAACAAATAATATCTATGGAACTCAAGTGGAGAGGGGAAATGTGAGGCAAAACATTGTGGTTTTCCATAAGAGTGTAATTAATTAAAGCGCTGGTGCTTCGTTAACATCACTCATGTTTGTAAGCAGACAGAAGTGAAGAGGCTGAATGTAGTATTTCAGTCATGCCCCCCGGTGGTGGCACGCAGATTCGCCACAGCGGCGCTCGTGAAATTAGGAGCCGACAGAACATTTTCTGCAGGTCACACGATCCGACTCCAGCAAACGTGAGACCAGATTTCTGGGAATGATTTTGTGGCTTCCCTGAGTGTTTATAATACCAAACCCCCACCAAGGGGAGTCCTAGGAACAAAAACAAGAAAAACTACAGTGCTACTTTTACATCTAAAAGCCATAAATGCAACACAATCAAAGGAGGTCCATGTCTTTTCACATCCCGGTGTCTGTGATGACTGTGCTCCAAATACAGGGAGAATTAACATGAGCTGAGCCGTCTGTGGGGGGTCTGATGATGGGGCTGAAGGAGCCTGTGACTGTGAGCCCCAAAGGGACAGATGACAGTGTGGAGACAGGGAGAGCTGAGGCTGAAGTAATTCCAGCCACGTGTGTAAACACCATGTGCAACCCTTTCTATTTACAACATAATATGCCCCCCACACCCTTCCTTTCTTCAAGACAACTCAAATTTAGCATATCGGATCCCGACAATTAAACAGCGGCGCGAGTGCAGTTGTAAATACCAGAAAGCAGAAGCGATGAGTGAAGCGGGTGACTTAGAATAGAAGCAGCTCGAGCCTGGTCTGACCGCCACAATGAGGCTTCATGGCAGCAGGCCAGGGTGCATCATGTAAGTCAGAGGGAAGTGTTAGAGAGGTTAGACTGCACGCTCGAGTCACTCTCTTAACTTGTGCCATCTGTCGTGTCCTCCTGTTCCACGGAAGGCCTGAGTTTGAGCTGACCACGGAACAATCAAAGCCGCGCGCCGCGCTTCTTCCTAAAGGGTTTCCGACAGCATTTCTGCGGTTATCCGCCATTTCTCTGAGACACGCGGCAATGCAAAGTATGTTTTTATTAAACACACAGAATGTCAGAGTTTGGGCTGAACTGTAATTGTCCATGAATTGTCTGCACACTGCACTGCTGCTCAGCCTAGATGTGCAAAATCACACAGTTTAAAATATATATGCTGGATATTTAAGAAAAAAATCAAAAAATCACAAGAGGCTCTTCAGAGTTTCAGTTTTGAACTTGCAATTCCTACAAAAATGAAACCTCAGCTTTTAACCACAAGGGGGACTGAGAGCACTGAGAATCAGTATAATGCTCCGTGGTTCATCTTCTGCACACACCTCAACTTCCTGCGGCGAACACTTCCTGCTAGTTTTTACGAGGCACTGCTCAATCCAAAAATATTTTAGAGCAAAGATCAAGGGTTGTGTCAGTGCAAATGTGAGTCACCTTCCACTGTGTGTGCACCTCTCGAAGTCAACACGTCACATTCATCATGTTTGCCGTGTTGACCTTTAGTAGCATATTCTTTCAGGCAACATTCCTACCTTGCACGGCGGTAACAAGTAAGAAGGGTTAGGTATGACATGAATACATTTTGACAAGCTTTGAGTTTTGTTTTGCTTTTCTTTCTTTTTTTCTAAAGATTTATCTCACAGAAAAAAAGGAGAAAAAAAAAGTATGGCAGACTGCTACTTTTGCGTGGAGGCAGTGTGTACAGACAGCGTTTACTGTGCGAACTGTCATGCCGCAGCCGTGAAAAAACAACATCAAGGCCCCACCTCTCCGTCGTTTCTACGTAACGAATACTCTGCGAATGTGATTGAGTGCGGTGATATTGAAATACCGAGGAATATGGGTCAAAGGGGCAAGGCAGCGGATTAAGCACGCCTGTTTCAGTGTTTATCTTCCACTTACTCGGTTCTCATCGTAGATGATCTGCACCAGACTGCGGTGCTTGGCCTCGCTGGGTGGCGGCGAGATGGGCCTCTCAGGTTCGTGGGGCTTAGCGGCTTCCTCCTCCAGCTGTTGCTGCAGCACACACAAAAAAAGATCAGATCAATTTTCCATTATACATAATGGGGGAAATATTGAAAGCCGACCGTTTTCGTCTACAGGTATTATACAATAACAACTGTCGCCGGACGACAAATTGCATTTGAAATTATTGCGATAAACGATTATATTGCCATCTTAGACAATTTTAAACTAAGAAAATAATACTTCTTTAATTTCTAAAGATTTAGCACCTGAACTGGAAAATATCTAAAAGATCCAAAATAAATCAACAAAACAGCCGAAACAACAAGAATTAAAATGGATTATGAAGTCTCTGTAACCAAATTTTGTTTAAAAAAATATTTATATTCAACTTTGACAGGGAAAACAGGCAAAAGTGGCAGGAAGTGCAAACCAACTAATGGGTGTCAAATGTTGACAGCGCTTCTCTGAATGCTAAGGGGTGCATCTCTAACAACTGTTGTCCACGTGGAAATTTTTGATCTCATTTTAATTCATCGCTTATTGTGATGCATACAGAATGTAGGTTATGGCTATATATGTAGAGCTAAGACTATCTTTCAAATTACTAAGGCAACCACACAACATTGGAGAAAAATGTTTCATAGGATGGTTCAACTCGATGGCAGACGTGTTTCACTGGTGCCGCTATTTGCATGTCGCTTCACTCTGCCATTTACATTATGTGTGATCAAGTAAGGGGTGAAAAAAAAAAAACTAAAGAACGAGACTAAACATGCCACATTTATGGAGCATATTTATAATATACTCTGCAGCAAAACCAAATTTGATTAGCACAACAAGACTGCACAAACAGAAAGCAGACGTATTGCTGATTCAAATGGCTTTTCGAGCAAATAAAATCGATGTTTACAGTGGGAGCGTAGAACAAGTGGCACCGCATGTGCACAAACAAAAAAGGTACAGAGGGAGGAAAATATCAAACGGGGAACTGTGATAATGGAAAGAGCAGATGAAACAACATGGTGGCTCTGAATGTGCATTTTGGCTTTGGATAAAAAAACAAAAAAACAATACATAAAAATAAAACAAAACACTTAATTGATCTTTGCCAGATCAAAATATGTAATATGTAGTAAACAGGTCCAAACAAGACTAATAATTAACTGAATAAAAATGATGAAATAGTAAGATATTCAACAGCTACAGCCCTATATGTATTACAGAACATATTCTCCAGCTTGTGCCAGTGATCAGTTTGTATTGCTGCGAGTCACAAAGTAATGACTTTAACACCGGAAGAAATACGTTTACATCTAAATGAGCCTATAACATCGTCTGCTTATGCAAGTATTATTATGTTTACCCAGAGAGCCATTGCAGCTACAAACTCAGAAGATTTACGTCAAACAATTTCTATTACCTCTAGCAGATAAGGTCTGGCAGCTGTATTGGTGTAAGAGGATGATGTACTGCAACCGGCAAGGTTTCAATAATAATTTGAGAAAATTAGGTTAGGTGGTTATTTTTGACTGGACGACCGATGTGGTGTTAGAGGGCAGTTTTACCTGAGCGAGCCCAACCTGCTGATTCCAATTTTGACAGATGGACATTTTCTTATAACTGCCCCTGTGCTATAATATCGCACAGATCAATACACTTTCAATGTTCCAACTCTAGTTTACTGGAAAGCACTGAAGAAAACCTGTGAAACTTTATAAACAACCTGATGTCGATCAGAGAAAAAGTGGACAATGGCTGATTTTCAGATGCTTGTAAAGGTAGATAAGTTTGGTGGATATGATAGACATCAGTCTATCACCAGCCACAAAAAAAATGGAAATCTGAGCTGACCCATTGGTGACACTACAAAAATTTTTTTTTAAATACTGGTAAAAATATTGCAATCCAGGTGAGGTGCAGCGAGTTAAATCCAATACTGAATTGTAATCATTGCAATATTAATAAGTGCAATATCAAAACTGCAAAGGACTTCATAGATGTAATATTTGATAGAAACATTACAACTGCCATGCATTCAAACTCTGGAAAACTGGGAAAGTTGCAAAGCAGTGAAGAGAGTCTTAGGTTAGCTACCTTTGAAAAACGTCTGAATAATATTGCAATGTCATGTTTTCCCTCGTACTGTGTGGCCGTACACATGAAAAATCTAGTCTTATTATTTCACAGATTTCTGAAAACTCCAACGAAAAAAATTTAGAAATGATATCAACACCAGAATCATTTGACAAAAGCTTTAATGCCAGCGAATCGGGCTTCCACTGCACTTTGTGAGAAATTATACAGGCTTTTTTTTCCCCAAAAACAAGACACACTAGAGCGTCACAGTTGTTGTTGTATGGTTCAGCTAGTGTGACATCATGCTAGCCGTTTGGGGTTACCCACGTCTGAAAGCGAGAGTTCAATTGGTGGCGGAATACGCCGTACCGACCCGACAAGTGGAAACGAGGCAAAAGGACGTTGCACAAACAGCTAATCTACACTAGGCCTTCAGAGGAGGGTGGAGAAGTGGAGGCCTCAAGACGGCCCACACATAAGCACAGTAGCTTGGCTCATCTTGTGCCATGATTTCCTTAGTTAAGCATCAGGCAAATTCAGGCATTCCCATGAAGACACCCCCCCCCCCCGTTCCCATTCCAAACCCATCTCAGAGTAAAATAAAATAAACCAACCATCATGAGCTTGGCTGACACCCTGGCTGTAACCTAACCTCTGCCTCCGGCCCGTTCACTTAATCTGCCAGAACTCTGTAAAAAATAGTTCACCATGCCACTTAATTAGTGCAGATGTTTCAACGCTCAGCCCGAGCTGGAATGTAATAATATCCGGAACAACATTCTCTGTTACGGGAAACCCGAGAGGGGGTGCAGATTTGTTCTGAGAGCAGCTTTTAATCATTCAAAGCTTTCAGAATCAGAAGTTTCTTCTATTCACCAAAGAGTAAAGGATTCCTCGTTTCATCTTTTTGGTTGAAGCGTAAATATTCGTAAATGACCTGATATTTTCCTGTTGATGCTTTTCTAAAATTCATTCTTGACTGAAGGACTTTGAAATTAGCAGTTCTACCGATCCATTTCCAAACAATAAGAGAAGTGCAGTGCCATCCCAGGCAGAGACGTGGCTTCTAACAGCGACCCAGGCAGAATGTCTGAGGTCAAGTTTGGCCCTCTACAGTGGGGCTTTCAAGTGTCCTCCTGGCTTAGTCCAAGTTCAGCCTGGCTTCTGCTCGCCTCCACCAAGCTTTGATGAACCTCTCCACAGGGCTTACTTGCTTTTCCATCTCAGGTGTTCCTCTCTGTGCTTGGAATAATTAGCAGTGAACATGCTGTTTAACTTGGTCACATTGTGAAAATGTAGATGGTGTCCGTGAATGTGAGTTAAAACCCATCAACCACAGCAGATAGATTTTTCTTGTGAAGTCTTTGGAGCGCAACACTTCGAATAGGTGTAATCACATCCATATCTGTCATTCCTCAAGGGTGCCAAAGATGCATTTGAAGGATTAATTGGATTTTTTTTCCTTTTTTTCCCCCTTTCATATTAAGCAGTTTTTTTCCTCCCCATACATTACATTTTTTATTTATTTTTAAATATTTTTATTTTTACAAAATACAAAGACAAAAATTTGAAACAAAATTATTTTATTTTATTTTTTAAATATTGACTTGTATTTTTGCGCCTTTTGCTTTTATGTATCTATTGTTACATATTCATTTGTATTTCTACATTTTATTTAAATTTATTTGTTTTTTATTTTCAAGATATTTTTACATATTTTCAGATTTTTAAATTAGATTTTTGTGTTCAAATAGTTGTATTTTACAGATTTATTTGATATTTATTTATCTGCATTTTTAGACAATTATTTTTATTCTATTTTTACAAATACATTTATATATTTAATATTTACCTATTCATGTTTATTCATTTAGTTATTTGTATTTTGACATTTTTATTGCTGCATTTACTTCACTTTTACGCATTTATTTTTCTTTTTTTTTTTTTTTTTTTTTTAAAGAAGTAGTCTGATGTAACAGCATGTTTGATGGATCCGTAAGTTGCATGGATGAAAGCCGGCTTTATTCATACAGCTTCGTTATAAAAACACTCCACAGCCCGCTGGGAGTCGGCGTGGCAGGACTGGCGGGGATCTGAGCGGTTTCACAGTAACAAAATGTTCACCAAGCTTCGGCTCCCTTAAGGAAGCTGTTATTTATAGCTTCATATATATTTAACTGATTTTTCTCCGTAACAAAAAGAAAAAAAGCAACAGGAAGAGAGGGAAGAAAAGCAGACGGCGAAAATTGTTCAGCATAATCAAAGTACAACGCGCAACAAACCACAGAAGCTGGAATGCAGACATTCACTCTGCAGTTCTTTGCAAAAGTATTCACCTCGCTTAAACTTTCCCACATTTTTGTCATAAAGTCCAATTTCGATCCTACGGTCGCACCTACAGAGCGACATTTTTGTCTATCCCTCTTTCTAAAATCACTCAAACTGAGTGAGATTAGGTGAAGAGCACAAGTTGAACAACATATAAAGTCCTGACTTTGACTGAGCCACTCTCTTTTGACAATAAGTGCTGGGCTTAGGTGACCTTCTTACTCTGGTTTCAAGTCTTTTTCCACCCATTTTACCATCAACTCTGACCAGCCTAAATGTCCCTACTGGGGAGGAAATAAAAGCATTTCCACAGTGCGACCCTGCCAGTTCTAATAGGTTGTCCAGGTTGTTGAGTTTTCCGTCATAAATAGTGCTTAGGACAAACTGCAGCCTAATTTAGGTTGATCAAACACATAAAATCACAATGGATCCAAATGGTGGTTAATGACTAGAAGGGCAATCACAATGGAAAAAAAGTCAAGACAAAAAGTTCACTAAACATGGGAAATAAATACTTCTATTCCTCTCTAAACTCAGCTCAGAAAAAGGCAAATGGTAAAAAAAAAAAATGTACTCAATTCACAGGCTATACATCAAATTATTAACAAAATCACATTTTAAAATACGACTATCTCTTATGATTTAGGAACACCCACCAGGGCCATAATTATAAAAAATTAATAACTGTTTAATGAAAATCAATCAGAACGACAACAGATACTGTCAGTATTTCAACACATTTTCTGCTTTCGAGCTGCTAAAAATACACAAACAAAATCACTAAAATAAATTGTATTGCTGAATATTAAAACCAGAAAAGGACGAAGAAGTCAACAGCAGCGACGGCTGCACAGAGATGAAACTGAGCTGGGTGAGGCACAAAGCGACCAGAAACGATCTCCAACTACCGCCGGATCGCACGGACCTGCTTTTTGCGAAGCTTGCAGATCTGCTGCTCCACCATGGTGATCTCCCTGTCCACGCGCTCCATGTTCTGAATCAGCTCCTCCTTGGAGAATCGAGCCGGAACCAGATCCAGGTCGGTGTCCATGTGGACTGGGCTCACCGGCGAGATGGGCTCCAGCTTCCCGATGGCACTTCCACGCTCCTGTGAACCCCAACGTAGCAAAGGTCAACATTATGTCAAGAGAGATTTTCACAAATACAGAAACGGTCTCAGAAACCAGAAGATGAGTTTCAAGGGATCTGTAGTCAGTTTTGAATCATTGAGTCAAGTTCTCACATTTGTTATTAAATCAATAACGCAAAAGCTTTCTAATCGGGCCGAAGCGAATTGGAAAAAAAAAAATCATCAACTAATTTAGTGATTGATTAAGTGTTAACTGGTGAATACAAACTCAGACAAAGACCATTTATTGAAAGAACATACGCAAAGCGGTAATTAAATTACAAAAATGTTTACATTATGCATTTAAGAAACATTTGTTTCGATCTACCCAAAACTCCTTTAGTGGCATTTTTAGCTTCACCTGGTTCAGACTCTGGAAAAAAAAAAAATCTATGAATCGTCTTTTGCTTTCCCATTACTAAGCGCTTAATACTAAAAAATAATCAAAAGATCCACCCTACACCGCATAGAGGCTAACTTAAGCAGAAACATTACAAGCATTTGTTTTTTAGGTACAGATGCATCCTTTGCTACACCTGATCAAGTGTAAACTAAAGGAATGCTATGTTATTGCATTTTAGGAATTAAAAAAGGAATTAATTTGTATATTTCTAGTGCTTAATGTATTTCTAATGATATATAAAACAATGCTTAAGTAGTCACATCTTAAAAATGTGCAGAATGTGCCATTTTTTACCGATTAATCACCAGAATAATCAATAGAATAATGGACTACTAAATTAAATTGTTGGTTGCAGCCCTGCTCTCAAATTGCGTTACAAAGACTTCATTAAGATGTGTGTATGTGTGAGAAAGCATTAATTCATGAAAGCGACAACAATACTAGTTGGTGAATGGGCAAAATGCAAAACAACGTAACGGGCACGCTTGTGCAGGATGGGGAAGAAATCCTTTGTTCCCGATGAACGACTGTGTTCGTGTTTGTTCTGATGTTTTAAATATACGAGGCCATGATGGAGCCAGTCCTCCACCCGAGTGTGTGTGTAGGAGTGAGAGCCATTCAGCTTGGGTTTTGTTCTGCGTTATTTTTAAACATCTGAAATGAAGGTTATGTAAGTGGGCTAATCTGGACTAGGCAGGCAGCATTACAGCCTTGTAGACCTGCTGTGATTGAAAATGTCAGAGCCAGAGGATGTTGAGCGGCTGTCCTAGATTAAGAAGCCCACAGTTGCCAGAGCCAGTGAGTCAGAAACAAACACACGCAAAAAAGAAAAAAACCCGAAAATGTCAAACTAGGAAAAAAAGCATTCGCGGGAGGGATGTTTTGACTTTGTCTAATCTGACAACCCCGAGTGTGAATCAAGGCGCCGTTCTCGTAACCCGTGTTAAAACCCAGCATCCCGGAAAACATCTAAGGACAGATTAGAAATCCTAAACGTTTCACTTCTGCTTATAGTTCCAGCCTGGACTGCTTTTCTGAAAACTCAACTAAATTTAATAAAGAAGGTGAAAATGTATTTAAGGGCAAACAATAAAAGTTCTCCCTGGTGTGTCCAGCCACAGAGGAGCAAAATGTTCACCTGTGTATCTGTGTTCTGAATTCAAAGTGCAACAGCTTAACGTGAAGCAGTCAGCAGGGAGTCCAGTCAACATCTCTACCTCACCACCACCTTTTCTTCAGCTGAGATTATTTGAAAAGTAATAAAAAAAATAATAAAAAGTTTTAAACTGAATTGCAAATGGCAGCAGACCATCTCTGCCTGTAGATTCTGGCATACAGCAACAGAGCTGCTGCTTCTGGCCGCCTGTTTCCCATTCTATGTGAGTCATGCTCCAGGCATCAGCTTTGTCAGATACTACTGGCTCACTCCCTCTTTTCCTGTCAGTCTCCAAGTCCTCCCTTTCCCCTTCCCCCATTATCTATGCCTCTCTTCACTTGCCCTTTGCCATTTCTTTACGTTGCTTCCTGCATTCTATCAAGCTATTGTATTGCGCTCTTGTTCCAAGCAGTGATTGCATCTGACTCCACTTATGTAACAGGTTTACAGCTCTTGCTGCTTTAAAGGAAAGCACAAGGATTCCTGAACGCTCTCCCCTCCTCCTCCTCATCCTCCTCCTGTGTTATTACTGTATCTATTTACCAGTCTCTGGCGGTCTGCCTCTCCTGGCAGTTTGAGGCACTCAGTCATGTCAGGGACACCTCACGATCAGCAGCCTCGCATGGCAAACAAGTCGTTCTGATCTGCTGCTGCTTGTGGCTTCATCCCCTTTCAGTCTTTTGAAATCTAGGTCAGCTCTATTATTTATTAATTGCCGTTTCACAACTCCCCTGGTTTTTCCCGCTGTTGCTCCAAAGATCCATCTCTGATTTAGAGCAGAATCCTCTTCTGCATCCCCTGCTGCGACAAGTCTCGTGAAATCTTTTAGGTTTCTTAAAGAGTCTAGTCGGATTATCCAAATAAGTTCAATCTTAAACAGATACGGTATTATATTTCAGGGGAGGGGAAAAGAGGCAGAATCTAAACTTTGTATAATCATTTCCAAGGATCGTCTTGTAGAGTGTTTTCAGACCTGATAGTCTGGTAGACGCGGTTCGATTGGCGGCCAGAATTGGAACATTTGTTACATGGTGCGGTTCGTTTTCACACTGCACCGTGTCAAACGATCCAAACCCTTTTGAGAAACCTGTTCCTAACAGATGAAGGAAACGACACAAAAACCTCAGGAGACACGAGCGCAACTTCTTTCTTCACAAAATGTAAACAAAAATGGAGTAGTGTCAGATTTTAGCGGGTGTAGGATTCCTCTTTTGTTCTGGTAAAAGATCATGAGCCATTTGTCTCGCTAGTGCTAGACTCTCGTGATCGTTTGGTTGTATTTACCCAGAATGCCCTTTCTTTTGGCGTGGTTTCCAGTTCGCTTGGCGTCCAAACATGCATTCGAACCACGCCAGAGTTCACTTCAACCAAAATGAGATCGAGGTTTGCAGGCGGAGCAGCGTTTGCATTTTTGGAGTCCGATTAGACATCCACCCCTCCCAAAACGAACCAGACTTTCTAGGCGAATGAACTAGGATTCGATTAAAGCAAACTAAACAGGGCTGGTGTGTATGCACTCCTAAATCACAAATCCCCAAAATGAATACAATATTGTTAATATCAGTTCAGTATGATATACTAAATTGACACTGCCTGACATACGTCTTACAAGTCACTCACCTTCGTCATGTCCTCCGCCCCTCCGAGAGGCAACGGCTGCCGCCGGTGGGACAAAGACCTCATCAGAGAGTCCGATCCCATCTCCAAACGAGGACGTTTGATCTCTGCGTAGTCCACCTCTGATTGGCTGGGGGCCTCTGGCAGGTAGATGTGCTCGTAACGGATGTGCTGCTCTTGTCCCCTGAAAAGAAAATAAGACAGTTGCAGCAAAAAGGTCTTTATGTTTGGTTATTGCCTTTTGCTAATTTAACGACTAAAAGGCACTGTACACAAGCTGAGCAGAATATTAGCGTTGCCATAGAGATGCTGTTATATTTGTGGATGGGTATTCTTTCTGAATACAGTCAGAAGTGTGTTGCAGCTTAAACTACAATAAAACAAAAACACCACAGAACTGAGGTGGATGGCATTTCATAATAGACCGATGTTAAAAGAAATGATCAAATCACGGCTCACTGTACCGAACTGATATGCCGTTTGTGAAAAAAGGGAACGAATGGTGATCTAGACAGATAAACAGTGTTTTGTTTATGTTATTGTTCATCCAGGCTGGCTTCTCAGGAGAAGAGTTACTTTGTTGTGCTCTGCAGCAGAAAAATCCTAAATCCAACTTGCCTCTGGGCAACTTTTCTTGTCATGAAATGACAGAGGAGGCATGGCAGGGAGCTTTTGTTGCCATTCGTTCTCAACGTCAGCTTAGCATGTTGAACAGGGATGTACCAGAGTGCATTCAATTATATTTTTTAATGCCTGGTATTAGAGTTGGAACAGCCCTGGTTTAAAACCAGGCGTATACTTAGTGTTGATTTGAATGATTTAACGGACCAGGCAAATGCCTTCTCTTGGACAAAACCCCTATAATGTAGTCATGACTGAAAGTGAGACAGCTACTTCGGTTAAATTACAGTCACGGCATCCATTCAAATCAGCAGGAACCAGGTGAGAAATAACCAAAAACAAATTCAAATAAACAACGAAAAGGAATTCTGTTAAAATTCACTTGATGAATAGACATGGATACTTTCATAATTCCACTTGTTAAACAGCTTTTTGTTCTTTTGAACAGAATGTTGTTTTTCTCCCCCAGTCTCTTCCAGGAGACAGAAGCCATAAGGTCAAAGCCCTTGCTGTCAGTGTCAAATTGGAGGCGGCTTGTAAAAAGAAGAGAAAGAACATAACAACCGTAATTGCTGGTCCAGGCACACAGTGGTCTGGTCTGTGGTTTTGTTCTTTGTGTGGAACCCATTTATGTGAAGTTCACTTATTGAAGGGACGATGTAACAATCAATAACACCTAAAAACTGGGAGACATTTACAAAGAACATGCAGCCAAAGAGACTGTGCTTACTGTGTGTATTATTTGAAGGCACCGTTTCATTAAAGCATCAGTGGGTAACCTTAGTAAAAAATAAAATATGTTTAGTTGTTTTTTTTTTACATATTTGCTGAAACTATCACTGTGTCGTGATCGTATCTTATGAAACGATCCCCAACATAATCTGTGGGGATGGGAGGAAGAAAAAAAATGTAGCTCCCCTGACTTCTCCCAGTACGAACTAGAAACAACCAATCAGAGCCAGGAGGAGGGTCTTAGTCCTGTCAATCATAGCCATGTGCGTGTTGCTCATGGCCCCCTCCTAATGCCTCCTCTTTGCCATCTGCTAGCACACCCCTTCAGGAATGCTAAGGCTAGATAGCCTTGGTCAAGACCACCAATGAGGTTTTACTGTAACAGTAAGTTGTTTCTCTGTCATTAGCACATTTAGCAACATGTACACAAGACTGATTGACAACAATCAACCAGTCAGAGCCTAATCCTGGCTCTGACTGGTTGTTTTTGGTCAGGAGCGATCCATTTCTTCAGACAACACTAGCTCAGGGAGGAAGTGGATGAGATCGATCTTTTCACAGATTACATGGTGACAGTTTTAATGTACATGTAGAAATCATATTTTTTATAAAAGTTACATACTGCCGCTTTAAACCCAAAGATAAAATCTTCCACAGACCTGACCCATGTCCGATGCCCATGTGGTGTGTAATTGCCTCCCCGCTTTTGACAGTAATTTCTCACTCATTTGCTGGAACACTTCTACATCTCCATATGAGGTTTGGCACTTGCGTAATCAAATCACCCAACTCCTCCGCCGTCCCCCAATCTATCCCCCTCTACCTCCTGTGAGCATGCAGAATAATCTCACCCCCGGGGAGGATTTGTCTGGAGGACGAGACATAGATGTGCGGAAGCTGGGGGCAAAGCATGAGGGGGGGCGGGGGGGGGGGGCTCATCACAACTTCCCTCAACAGCTCCATTACTTTCCTACTGGCTCGGTCCCCGCTACAACAAGAGCAGAGACGATGTGTGTCGACAGCAGCCTGTTGTTGTGAGAGCCTTAGAGTGTTTGTGTGGTGGCTGATCTCTTCACTGCTCCCCAGAGGAGCAGCTCTGCAGCTGTGTGTAAAGCAAGGGATGGTTAACAGAGAGAGAGATGCCTGGCTGAGGTAGCCACAGCTGGAATGAATGAAACCTTACAAAGAAAGTACAGGAAAGTACCAAATGGCCCAATAGCCTACTACCAGAGGACGATAAAGGTTTCAGGTCCAGCGTGGTAATAAAAACTAGATAAAGGAATAAATTATGTATGTTTTTGTGGAAGTCAATCTGATTTTGGGATGCTTTGTGGTTTATGGGCCGAGATGGAGAAAGGAAATGAAGCATCGATGGATCGTTGGGATTGGACCGGTTATCGATCTCGAGGTATCTTGAGGTTTCCGCAAGTTGCTGCTTCAAAAAGCTCTCAGGTTTTCCATCATGCTGCTTCAATGACTTAAAGTCTACTTATCGATGCGACAGAGGCATTTGCTACAGTAATATGGAGAGCAAAGTTACAGCATGTACCTTCCCCAATTGCTGCCGGCCAGCTGGCTACAACGACAAAAAAAAAAAAGGTTTCTACACATTTCCCACACTTATAAAGAAATTAAATCAGGCTGTTTGGAAATACTTCCAGTTGCAAAAAACAGATGTTGTATTATAGAAGCTCAAAGAGCCACTCCCATTACTCTTATAAAGACGGCCACATCTGCTGACTAATGCACATATGCTCAGCAACTGACTGCAGGTTATTAGTCAGCAGACAGTCTGACTAATGAACCATGCTAATATCAGTTTTACTGATAGATTACTGTTAATGCTGCATTATGTGCTGCAAATATATATATTCATCCAGATGTTAATATAATCAGGTATTAGTAATTTCAATTCGAAATCCCTGGAGTACAATAATTGTATTTCAAGTGTTATGCTAAAGTAACTTTTAGTCAGTTGTCACAAAGTGACTGAAGCACAGAAGAAGAAAATAAGCATATATATTCTCCCAGACATCATTGTGGCAATATCTACAAAAATCTCCATGACAACATTTTCAAATGAGAATGAGTTATCGTACCATAAAAATATCATTTGGGCAAATGAAAATATTTGGATATTTTCCACACAGCATTAGCAAACTTAGATACTGATAATGGATTTCGGACAAAATAAAATGTTGTCGAATTCTTGACTGAACAGGATTTCCCCAAGAAACCCAGCTAAGCCCAGCGGTAGGAGCACATATATATACCTCGCTTAACTCGTCTTTGCCATCACTGTCATTGGTGTATAGAAAAATACATTAATAAATAAAAAATTTCAAAAAATCAACACTTAGTCTGGGCAAGTAAAGCCTGGTGACCCGTCAGGCTCATAATACACTGGTGAGAAACCCGATTTCATTAATGTCAACATGAACAAGAAAGAAAAATGTGATTTTTAAAGATAAAAAAAAAAACATTGTTGCAGGATTAGACGATAAAGGGACTGATGATAGGGGACCACAGAGCTGAAAGAGAAGGAGGAGGTTCAAGCCATCTTTTCCATTGATCATAACGGCGAAGGACCGTTTCCCCGACGCACAACGATTCTCAGGCTGCCTTTCTTAGTCATACGGCGATTTAAAGAAGCATAGCAAAAGCAAATGAGGGGGATTAGCAGAGCTTACTGTGGAATGTCTTGTTTGCTGACCTGGAAATTGTGCCGTCATACAGCAACAGACTCTTAAGCCACATTGCACAGGTTTATTGTGTACGAACGTAAGCTGTGAAATACGTGGACACACCCAACTGAACAAGTCAAGTGCACCAGTGAGCGACTGAATCTGGAGTCAGACCACAATTTTAAAGACTTTAATTGTGGTAACTGAGCATTTCAATGCAATCAGAAATAAAAAGGTTCAGCGAAACAACAAACTAAATTAGTTACAAATAATGTTACGAGTTGCAGGATTCATTAAAAAGTGGAATCACTTTGGTTTAACAAGAAAATTTGTTTGCATTAGCCCTCGTTAATGCAAGTGAACCAGCAAAAAAAAATAAATAAATGTTCTCCCTCTCTTTAGAAGCCAGGAATGATATTCACTGGATATGAAGAGGTTGTCATGAATATTGGCTGGAGAGAGGATAGAGATGAAACATATCAAGGAGCACTACAGAGATTATTCTGTTGTGGGTTTCTGGCCTATAATTAGCCTGCATTTCAAACATTAGCAAAACGGCACATTGCTGCTTTGCATTCTGCGCACGACGAGCAGGGAGGAGGTGAAAATCCTCGCAGACAAAACCAGACCACAGTCTTTGAAAGTTCTATGTGAACAACAATCAACCGTATTTCAAGAAAAGAGAGAAAGAGAGCTACTGAGATGTATAAAAAAAAAAAAAGACAAGTACACATCTAAAGCAAAGCAAAGTCTAAAGGATTGCCAACGCCAGAATTACAGCAGAATTCAGAGTCTGAATGAAAACACAGAATGTGGCCTTCAGTTTGGATACTAAGCCTTCTGAAGGAATGGTGAAAGCCTTAGACATTCTTCTGAAAGACTCTGCCCACCCCCTGATGCCTGCCAGCATATAACCGGGGCTCCTTTGCACAGTTTCTACAAAGAAATGTGGGCTAGAGGTATGCACTCTTTTTTTAATATATATATTGATGGTTTTCTTTCATCTACAAAAAAAAAAAAATGAAGCTTATTCCCTGCTTCGCTGAAGAAGTTACAGGAAGGCGTGTGTAGTGCAGAAACATGGGCCCAGTCATTTCTGGGAGGCTGCCAAAGCACAAGTGACTGAATGAAGTGTGTGAGTGAATCAGAAGCTGGTGGGTAGTAGTTGAAGTATGGTGTGTTTATTTGTCTGTGGGGGCCGAGGCCCAGCGTTAACAGGCTGACGGGCTAGGCTAATAGCCATCAAGCGTCACCGGTGTACAGATTTGTGTAATAAAATTCAGACTATAATCCCGTCTGATGCTTCAAGACATCAACACAACAGCCCTACGTTGCTACAGAGTCGCTCTACCATCTGCTGCAACAACCGCCGTCAGTCCTGTAGGACTCGGTCCTGAAAAGCAGCCACTGCTCCAACACCTGGATGTGAAAACACACAATACTCGGAGATCATCGCTCGACGAACACCTCATGTCTTTTGATGCATGCAAGAAAATATTGAGAGGGAAAGAAAGACTGATCCGAAGAGGCATTTTCTCATGACGTGTTCTCTGTGAGTCATGCAAAATTCACATCCTGCACATGAATCATTCATAGGTGCTCATCAAGTCTCGCCCTCGAAAACCCATCTCTATTTAAACGGCACAGAACACAGGTACAAGCCCCGGGTATGCAGAAACAAAGTACTATTCAGTTGCGATTTACAGTTGGTTTACTGAAGATGGAAAATCTCTTCAGGCCCTCGTTGCCCTGCAGAAGCGTTTGACACAACATTATGAAAGGAGAACAGCTCGCGGCTACCAATTACATAAGGATTACTCCGGGGAAGGCGGGGGTTAACGGGCAGAGGCTTTGGTAGAACAATGCTGCAGAAAAACGCAGATGGGATGAGGCTCTCCGTTCAGCAGGCAAAACTAAACATGAACCGATTTGCTAAAAATAAATCAAAGCAAACCGCAAAATTTTTGCACTAACAGGTTGATTTCTGACCAGCTACATCATATTTTATTGCGTATTGATGTTGCGCAATAAAAAAATTATTTTTCTTCAGCTGCTCAGAACAATTATTGATTGGATAAAACTACGGTGCCCCCAAACTCGGTGGGAACAGAAATAAACACTCTGAATTAATGGATATTTGAACCAGTGAAGATGCAGTTGGTTTCAGAAATTACATATCAAATGTGGATCAATCAGTAAAGCGCTTTTAGTTTCCAATTAAACATTTTTCTTTTTACAATATTCTTATTTTCCATTTCACCCGAAGCATGATGAATCTGTATAATACACAAGTTTCACCTTCTGAAATAATTGACAATAAATTTATCACGTCAAATTTTTTGACACGTACCTGTAATCACAGGCATTGTACTTTACCACTTGTTGGTATACAACAACTACAAACTTCTTACTAAAACTTCAGCTCATGCACACAAACTGATGCATTATTGTAACATGGGAGCCATCTTGCAGGATTTTCTAAAATAAAACTTTTCACTGCAATTACAGCTGAAAGGCTTTTCTACTAAAGATGGATTTATTTTTATTTTTTTTATCTGGTCTTTTTTATCTACCCTCATTTCTAATGAATGAACATGCAAGCAAGGGGTGCATGACTCCAGTCTGGATTGTATGTGCCAACACAAAGAAGTTTGCGGTTGTGAAATACAAGGAGTATTAATACATTTCAATGAGCTTAATGAGTGAACTGCTTCTACCTTTCATTCCCAGGCTGGAACTCTGAAAGTAAGGAAGGCCGGCGGCGATGAGGCTGGGCCAGGTGGGAGCTGTAGTCCCGGGCATGATGGGAGTGGTAGTCAACCAGTCCCACTTCCTAAAACACATGAAGAATTGAGACAGTTTATAGCTTTATTAAAATCATTCCATTTACACAGATTTATTTCTGTAAGCTCTTTACGTGTTTTATGGCATATTGTCTCAAGCCAGACACATTTCTCACTTTAGCTATTTCCAATTCTCTTATCTACTGGCTTCTTGGATAAATGGGGTGAAACATGCAGCTACTGTAAACCAGTGCCTTTGCCACTCGGGAGCTGCAGGACACAGCCCATCAACCCGCATCTGGTTGTGAATGTGATGACAAGTGGGAGCGGTGGGATTAGCAACAGGTGTAACTGTGGGGATCCTGGGGGAATAAAGATTTTGAATTCTCCAGTCATGCAACAACAAGGCGAGTTTCGGCAACACAGGAGCACATGAATGCATTCACAGCTCAACGAGAGGCGGGACCGTTTGAAGTCGGTCCACACATAATCCTGATAATTAGGAGATGTTTGTGAAAACATAGAGAAAAGCCTCGAAGCGACTCCACAACATGAACTTTAAACCCAAAACATTTAATGAGGGGAAACCGTTCCGGTGTGCCGCCTTCTAAACTTAGCAATGTTTCTGTTGGACTGCGGCCCTTTACGGTTTAGAGAACCACTTTTGCTCTCTAGATTTTCAATGGAGGTGAGAGAGAGAGAGAGAGAAGACAGACCCTCCGGCCTCCACTCTCTCACTGCTCTACAAATGTTTCCAACTGCTGGAGGTGAGTGAAGAGCCCCTTACCGTGTGTGGCCGCTGCAGCTGCAGGGATAGCGTGGCAGGGTTGTGCAGGTGCCGTGAGTCCACAGTTCTCCGGCCTGGCGGCACAGACTGGGGATGAGAGGACATGCTGGCACCGCCGCTTCCTCTACAAGTAGGGATAGGGTGTGGCTGTCAAGAAAGCGCCATGCATTATGGGCCGTATCTCTTAGCCAGCAACCTGTGGTGAGAAGAGAAAAAAAAACAGAATTGAGAAACGAGACTCGGATAAAGCATTGTGGACAATAACAAGAAAGAAATCTATTAAACTTTCTGAGCTTAGCTTAGCGCAACCTGGCAAGTACCAGCTGACCACCTCGAGGTTTAAGTGTGCGTGATTATCGACGCCGAATATCAGAGAATCATCGGCTTCCTACCACAGCTGCTTCCCCCTTCCACCGCTTCGAAGATAGAGGAGACTAAGTCCCTGCACCTGCTACGCTCAGCCCCTCTGCTACTGCCCGATGAATGGCCCACTGTCCTGAAACTGCGGGCTCGCATGCAAAGATCACTCGGGTCACGCAGATACCGTGCAAAAATACAGACAGCAATCAGAGGAAATAAAATTTTAAAAACTGCTGGCTGGATAAGAGCTATGCCCCAAATAAAGAAAAAGATTTTTTTTTTTTTTACTACACATTATCTAAACCACTGAACCAAGCTGAATGCACACATCAAGCAGTGTGCAAGATAAACATCCAGGCTCTGACCTTTAACACAGTCAGAACTACATCTGCTCAAAAAAGGGTGCACTGGCAAGAAGGATGTCAGTGGTAAGACTTTAAAAAGACTAAAACTTGCGATTTTACTGTGTCAAGCACTAAATGTAGGGGACTGCACCTCAAAAAGGCTGCACCTATGTGATTCCTCTGAGACGCAGAAAAAGGTCCTTGCAAAGCTTGCAGACTTAAAACAGAGAGCTACCGTGTAACAAAAATGTACAGATTATGTGAAAACTTCAAAGCTGTCTTAGTCAATTTGGAAAAAAATATAATCTAAATCGTCAATAGGAGAAATTGTCCATTTTTTTCTAAAAGTATAAACTCTTATTGACTGTAGGTTTGTAGTCCATGTACCTGCCATGTGTTCACTACAAATTAACATTGGTGCTACACAATATATTGCTAATAAATACACCCTCAAGGCAATAGTCACTGTATTACTATTCCAATGGAGTCTTTACTGCAGTAGACACAAACGCAAACATTGATTACAATGATCGTTTTACCCATTAGCTGCAGAACTAACATGTATCCTGTGACGATTTAACCCATACAGGAAGTGTAAAAACATGTATTCCATCAACTAATTTGCATTCATGCACAAAATGACAGCAGTGAACTAATGGCCTTAACTTGTCTCCTTCACAAACATAATCTCCACTCTGGTGACACTGAACATTATGTTTGTACGTTCAACCAGATATCCTGGTTCTAAATGCCTT
The DNA here is from genome assembly GCA_902982915.1 of Phalloptychus januarius. Classification (NCBI taxonomy): domain Eukaryota; kingdom Metazoa; phylum Chordata; class Actinopteri; order Cyprinodontiformes; family Poeciliidae; genus Phalloptychus; species Phalloptychus januarius. Next base: position 20,429,243 of record CADWAE010000482.1, on the reverse strand, counting down.
CGGCTTTGACTAAAACTGAAACAAGGTACATGCAAATATCAGGAAACTTGATTCCCGTCCATATTTCAATGTCTGTAGTTGCAACATTCGATGAGAACGCAGCGAGAAATCAGCTGGTGTCAGCAATCTGCAGATTGTCTGACCGTTTCCGACTGGTGGCCAAACGGTTTGAAATTCTAAATTTCAACCTTTTTTATCGTTGAATGCATCGTACTAAATGCCAACAGGTCGAGATACCTATTCGATGTGGAAGTTGTTAAGCAGCATTTTCTAGGATATAATTAGCTTCGTCTGTGATGAATTCAGGCTGCGAAATGGTGAGAGACAGAGAGAGACATTTTCAAGCGGTAGCAGCAAGGCTGTATTGAAAGTTGCCTGATTTTGTTCCTTCTGAACTTCCAACTTACTATGTCTGTTACGCTGGGAATTGCTGGGATTGGGAAATGTTGCCAGGAAAGGTGGACATTTGTTGCATCGTTTATCGTGATAAATTTCTTTTAAGAATTTTGATTCATAGATATCACAATAAATGTAAACTGATGATGTTTAAACCATCCCCAAACCAAACCTGTCTGTATAGTTGGGACGGTTAGCGCCACTGTTTTCTCCACTGTTTCTTTATCGAGAATATCAATAAATGACAATACATTTTACAGTATTAAATGCAGTTACTGTGAGCAGTTTTGTAATACAAATCACACTTTATGTGACTGACATTCTAAAGAAGCGCATTACAAACCGGTATGTTTTTCAAGAGCAGTTCTGTGTTTGTGGTGCTATGATTGGTATGACAACATGCAGTCACAGTCACATAATTGCCTATAAAAGTAGTAATAAATAGCTCTTATTGTCACTTTCATCGTTATCACAGGAGTACCACAGAATGCATAATAAGTCCATATCACCCGCTCCTATTTGGCAGCCATTGAAAAATGTCAGAGTTAAGATAATAACATTCCACAGGCTTTTCACATAGACTGTTTAAGTAACGCTAGCTATGCTAATCCCTCTTTCTAGTAAAAATATCACCTCCAAATACATTTTCACTGTTTTAAAATACAATATTAGTCAACCATTCTGCACTAAAATGAGCTGCTTCCACTTTAAATATTACTTTGGACACAACCATTTTGTTCTTAAATCCTTTCTTATTTTCTAAAGAGAAGCTTACATCATGTGAAAAAAATATGAACGGTGTCAGTTCAAAGTCTTAGAAAATAAATGAAAATCAGGGAGGACATTCTGTTTTGTACGTCTCTGTAGGTAAATCAGATCCGATGATTTTACATTATAAAATCCCAATTATCTCAAAATGGAGTTGTACAGTCATGGTGCTACAGTGAATATTTAAAGAAAAAATTCTTACAATATTTTCAGGCTTAAGAAAATACAGAATAATTTAACATAAATGGGAGGAGATCCATTGTGCAACAGAGTGCACAAATAGATGTAATTAATATTGAGCTTTTGAAACAAAATAAAAAAAGGACCTATAAAAAATTTTGAAATGCTTAAAGAACTGAACTTTCTAACTGAAATTCAGCACTGTGAATATGAATCAACATTTTAGACAGAATAAACCAGATATTGATCCCCATTTGTTTTTCATGTAGCAGCCACTGTATTTGCTAGCATAAGTAAAACATTTGTCCCTTTTCTACAGTTTAAAATTACCATCTATGTTCTGTAATATTAGGAATTTCAAACCATTATTAACCCTGTATTGGATTCCTGAAAATCACCGTTACGTCCCGCTACTGAAATTTCACAAGTTAAGAAATCTTCACACTTTGCTCTGCATCTTCCCTGAATAGAACCAATCTATGCTCAATAATAAGTATAAATACCCTGAATAATGTTTTTTTTAACTTCAATAAACTGAAGATCATTTCAACTCTAGGCAACCTTTAAAACAAATGTCCTTTGTGTTCAATTTCACCAGCAGCACCGTCTTCAGAGTCGTCCAGCTTGTGGCCGTGACACTCACAAGCAGACATGCATGCATGCAGTAGTACTACCAGGCTGACTAAGGCTTGTGACGTGTCCCTGCTGCTCTTGCCAACAAAGAAATGCGGACTCCTGCCATTTCTTTCAGCCTCCGACAAGCGACGCCTCGCTCCCTCTCCAGGTTTCGTTGCCATGCAAGGCGCACAACAGGAGGCAGAGTGACAGAAATATGGACCAAAAGACGAACTCCCTGAAGTCTCGACAGCACAATCAAGTGTTCTGAGTGGACTGCAATTTTGCCCAGTGACAGAAAAGCGGCCACTCCCAATTCAGCCTTCACTGCCTTGCTAGATGACCATTTCAACCCAGGACACTATAAAACCGACATTATTCTACGCAGGCTAAAAGCCAAAAAGTATTCTGACGCCTCTATTTTTCAAATCTTGAAACTACTGATTTAGAGTGGCTGCCACTCTGTGCTCCATATGGCCTCTACAGCCGCGTTTGACATTGCACAGAGAAAACAAGAAGGTTCTGACTTTTCTGGTTGCTTTAAAAGCTTCCTAAAAAAAAAAATTAACACCCAGATAGAGGTTCATCAATTTCAGCTTTTTCACAATAGCACATAAACAACTACTGGCCTCTCTTTGGCCTACTTCACAATTTGCCCCTTAGCCACGAGAAAGCCAATCTTTTTGCAAATAGTTAATGCACCACAGCCAAGCAGCAGTAGCTTGAGGCAACACCAAAACTCCTCAGTGTGGAAGTTGCTGCTGAGAGAACAGAATTCAATGCCACTCATCGTCAGTTCCACAAAAAAGCAACGGTAGAAAATCTAGAGACCCAGAAATTTATTTCGAGAGAAACTGCATTTCCGAATAGATGTTGCAATTTTATCTGTGGTTCAACCAGGATGGAGGAGAGTGAAACCTCCAGGGAGATGACGGGAAGGCCAAACAAAGCACAGCAAATCTGCCAATTTAGACCTTGTGGTATTCTTCTACTTCGGGGTAAGACGACTACTTGCTGCAGGCAAAAGCATGTCAGACAAAACCTGTTTAATCTGTCAGCTATGAGAAAAAGCAGTTGCTGAGAAACACAGAGTCACTATGAAGCGGTTTCACCTTCTAAACAGTGTTGCTGTTTGCAGACATTCTACTTTCGAGGCAGGCACACGAGGCAGGCTAGAAAGAGCGCCAGCATGGTCCCTGAGAAGAATGCATCGTTCTTCGCCATGAAAACAGACAAATGTAGCATAATGGAGGCCTGTCACGATAACCTTTGATGGACGATAAATAACTATTGCAAGAAACGGTGATATTATTAAGACCCTTTTCAAAAGATATGTTGATAATAGCATGATAATGCAAGTTCACCCTCAAAAAACAATAAGTTGTAAAGAACACTCCAAACTGAAACTGGAAGGTATCTCCAATAGCCTAAATAAAATACAACCAAAACCAATAAATAAAATGAAGATAAAGTATTTTCAGCCACAACCATCAATAAAATTGATTATGATGTCTCTAAACAGAATTGCCTTTCAAAAGCTCATCTTAATTTATTATGAGATGAATTAATTGCTTAATGCGACAGGCTTATAATAATGTGACCCACAAATATGTGACATTACTCCCATTTTAGGCCACAGGTTTTGCATTTTGCAACAGACAAATTCAAATATTCTTTGCTGGAGTAATTCTCATATTTGAATTTTGAAGAACCTCAGAGGATTTTTTTGTCCCCCCACGATTCTGCCTGAGACATCCCCAGTGTGGGTGAGATGACTTTAAATCTCAGACCCAATCAGTACCGTGTGATCCTGGACTTTGATAAGAGCATGCGCTCTTCAGACCCGTTTGATAATTGGTTTCCGAAACCGAGAGGGGAACAAAAAACCTCCATTTGGGTTTGTCCAGTTTTCTTCATTCCTGCCATTCTGAAGGAAAAGGTTGTTTTCCATTCCACTTTGAACAAGATCATACCAAACATCCTCTCCCTGTTGCTGACGGACCGTGTCAGCCTACACATGGCCCACAGCGCCAACACTTGCACTGAAGAGTATCCAGTATCAACGCTGGGTTAATACTGGCACACGCTGCCAGCAGGTGACCCCCGGACACCACTGGCAGCCAACTGACTGAAAATTCAAATATCCAGGCGTTTCAATTACCGAACACAGAGAGATTCAAGGCCACTGATATTATTGAATGGACCTGCTGCTTTCCACTATTCCCCGTGCTTTCAGAGCTAAATTGGTCATCAGAAAAGACGAGGACTTTTCCACAGGAGGTTGAGAAAAAAAAAACTCTTAGAGCTGTTGGAGCCTGAACTGGTTGATTAAGTAGCCGACAGTTCATTCATTTTTCTTGCCAAAGCCTTTTTAAACAATGGAAAGTAAAGCATCCATTTTTGTGGCTTATTATTCTTGGTCTGGGTTGTTATTTATGGAACCCACCAGTAAATATGTGTCAATATGAATTAGTTTCATATTTATAAATCGATTCAAGCAGCAAATTTGAGTAGTTTCTCCTCAGAGGTTGAGCAATGAGTTCTTATTACTGATAAAGATTGTTAAGAAATAGACCAATAATTTGTCAGGAAAGGAAAAGAATTTAAGTCATATTGACAATGAGATTGTTAATTTACAAGTGAACAAAATTATATTGTAGTGCAGTGTTATTTAAAATAGCAGCACAGTGACCTAAAGGTTGCACCATCGGTCGGTACATTCCTACCAGATAGTATCAATAATCACAATCACCTAAAACTGGTGTTTACCTGAAAGTTGAAGAAAAATCAAAGATAGACATGCAGTAAAAATGTTCCTATCAACTTGCCTCATCTAATGTAATAGCAGTCCATATTCAAAGCGTGTAAACTGTAATAATGAAGGAGTATTTATTAGTGAATTGCTCAATTCAAAGATCTATTTAATAGCACCTTAAATTTTCTAGAACAATGCTGATCTTTTCTTATTTATTTTTATGTACCAATGCAAGGTCAGCAACTTCCACAGTAGGTCAGAGTTCCTCGCAGTGATTTTTTTCAAAGTTTCCCAACCGAGACACATTGAATAACACCCTCTACAAGATGTTTTTATAGTGCAAGATCAGATAACATGCAAAGGTTAGGGTGCAAATGTACAAGTTGCTATTGTCTCAGTCTAGCTTACAGTTTGTTTTTTTTAAGCACAAAGAGGGTCTCTATATGCCCTTCCTTCCTGCTCAATTGTCACAGACACAAAGTGTCACTTGATTGGCGTTACGCAAAGAGCTCCATTACGAAAGGCTGAACATGGTTCTGGCTTTAAGACACAGGGGAGCTCTGTAAACATGGGCTCGTAGAGGCCGCGAGACGGGGGAAACACTACTCAAAGTCTCCCACAGACTAAAGAAAGAGAACATTCTTTGTGCTTAGTTAGTCTAAACTCGGCTTCAAATATTTTTGGGAAACGCGTGCAGTTCTTTAAAGCCTCTCGGAGCTGAGAAAGTAAAACAACAAAAAAAATCTACTTATGCTGATGCAAAAAACATCATTTATAGAGGGGAAAAACAAAATAAAGAAAAAGTGAAGGGTTAAAAAAAAAAAAAAGAAAGAAAATCTTTGTCAAAAGCTGCTCTTTGATGACAATCCAGTCCAGAGAAGTTCCCTAAAGGAAGAAAACAAGCCCTAATGCAGTCACAAGATCTACACAAGACCGAAGGACGGAAAACTGAGAGCACCGACACAATGAGAGAAATTTGACATCCTCTTTGAGGTGGAATGGGACCTTCCACACAAGAGGCTAAACACATGCACTGGCACTGCTACAGACACCCACAGGCAAGTCGATGGCTCCCAGCCAGCGCAGCAAATGAACCCAGTCACCTCACTCCGCTGCTCTGCTCTCTTCTCTTCCACATAGCGGAGGGCCTCAGCCTTCAGCGGTGCGAGCCAATATTTCATCCGCTTACCCCCCCTCGCCCACTCCCTCTCTACCCCACGCCACCCTCCCGCTCCATTTTAGGAATGGCTGTGGAAACACTAGCACAGAGCGCACAGACAGCTTCCAGCCTGCCAAGAAGAGCAGGAGGCAGACTTCAAACAACAGTTTAATTCCACTGACATAAACACTAAATCAAATCTCTGTCTAGTGCGGCCTGGTAGCTTCGCAGCCCAGCTCTAAAAGCTGAACCTCAGAAAACATTTTTTTTTTTTTAAACAAAGTCCAATATCTAGAAATGTGATCCTGTTAAACATAAATACTCTTCAACACGGGTATCGACGCTTTGGGGTTTTCAGTTCGCCTGCTATGACGGCTCCAGTTCAAGTGGAATCGTCAATAAAGTGTCTGTCACAAAGGACTGCTTTAAAGCAAACAAGTTAGCCTGGTGATTATGTGATTTTCCTTGTTACAGCCAAAGTGATGGATGGTATACGAGACATTTATGTGGCGGTCGTGAACACTGGCATAAAGAGTTGGAGCTGCAAAACATGGCCCGGCAGTATTTAGGAGCATTAGTCAGACCTCTGTGTGTGGAAAGTAATAGTATTATTTCAGAAAACCTGATGACTTTAATCTGCACTTGCATAACTGGCCTAAATCCGTGGACCGCAGAAGACTGTGGACTACATTCTTTGGATTTTGTCAAGTCATTCATTTCTCACCTTTTTTCTGTCTTAAATCTGTGTTGTTTCATTTTTGCCAAACATTTTCCATATATTGTTCTTGCCTTTTTTACAGTACTATAAATGAGACGCAAGAAAAGGTTTTCTCTGCCTGTACGAGTGATGCGTCACTCCGCTTTTCCCACCTTTCCCTCGCTCACAAGAAAAATACCTTTGGTTTGGTAACATTTCCTATGACAAAAAATAAATTTGCTTTGCTTGTATGGAATGTAAAGCAACAGTGTTGCCCCTCCCCCACTAGTTTCAGCACACTGGGAAAAAAACACACCAAGGGGTTTAGAAATACTTCTGCTGCCACTAATAGTTTTGAAGGGGGAGTATTCTGCAGAGTGAAACCTCTTCAGAGCAGCTAACTGAGCGTTTTGTCTTATTGCACAAGTTAAAATCCAGCTCCATGTTTTCCTATTTGTCACCTCCCCTCACTGGTAAATGGTAAATCGTCGCCATCACCAAGTGTATTAAACGTTTGTTCGCCCATGTTGCTGACTACAGATGAAAAGACGCTGACAGACGCTAACGGAGGCTAATGCAGCAGTTGGAGGTCTGAGGCTGTCAAAAACTGTGCCTTCTTCCTCCATGAGAAAAACCTGGTCCTTTCTTAAGCTGGATGCGTTTCCTCCGCTGGCATTGAACTTTGCGTCGCAAATATTGCAACGGGCATAATCTGCATCGCGTTTTGAAAAGCGGAGCCATGATTCTGAGCGGTTTCTATCGACCATGCTTACTTTGATGACTGAACTAGAGGCTGCTGATGTCATTACGCTCTTGTGTGTGCCATCCTGCATTTAGGACAAGCATGGAAATCCCCCCACCCCCGCTCTTTCTCCATACTATCACAATTACGTACTTGTATAAGTACCGAATTCGGTACCAACCCCTAGCTGGAAGCTAGATCCCTGTTCACTGCAGGCTGATCTACCTGAGCAGATTGTTTTATTCATATTACTCTGCATAAAGTTGAATAAAAAAATGTGTAATCTTGACCTGCGCTTGACACCTCTTGCTAAATTTAGAGAACTGTATGTATATTTTTGCATATAACTTAAGTATAAAAACTGAAATATAAAAATACAAACTGCTTCACGTGCACAATGATCTGTCAGATTTATCTTACAGCAAAAACATTTCCCACATTACTTTGTCACTCATTGAAGAAGGATATTAAAACCCTGGCAGAGAAAGTCAAAACTTTGACAATGCACAGCCAGTTTTTTTTACTTTTTGCAAAAAGAGGGAGAAAAATAAAAAAGAAACAGATGTGACAATGAATCACCATGCATGGAATGAGCCTGTAATTTGCATTTCTAAAACAAATGCATGTAGAAGTCAAATTATGAGGATGACTGAAGACATCGAGGTCTCGGGAAAAACATCTAAACGCAATATGGAGAGCAAAAGAAATGAAAGACTGGGTAGCAAAGGGGAAAGAAATTAGTTTTGGAAAAAAAATGGGTGTGGAGGCAAGATTTACAGACTTGCAAAAAGTCAAACATACAACATGATCAAAAACCTAAACATAAAAAGTTAGAGTACAAAGAGACGGTTATGGATGGAAGATCCCCCAAAAAAGGAATTTTCAAAAATCAAGCTTGAAAATGATTTGGCAAAAAAAGAAAAAAAAGGAAGAAGAAAAAAGACGTAAATCTCCACAGTCATTGATTATCTGAAGCCAACACATCAGGTCAGCACAGAAAGCTGAAGGATTACACATGTCATTCTTTCAGGTCAAAGTTTGAAGATAAAATCTCAGTGATGATGAAATTTCCCAGACTATCATTTTGATCATTAAAAAAAAAGTACCACTTCCAGACAAATGCATGACTCACTTCAAATCACTGCAGTCAGATGCCAAACAGCTCGTTAAATAAAACATGTTGAAGTTACCTAAAACCTCTGACTTCTATCAGTAATTGCGTTTAATCATATTTCTGATTCTGTTCATTTCTGTTGATGCTTTCGTGTTGCTAACAGTAACAATCCTGACGCTAAAGTTTTGGGGGTTTTCAGTCGTCTTTAGAGAGAATTTTCTAGTTACCACGAAACACAAAATGTTTTTTGATAAATTCCCATTACGACGTCTAGCCAGCAGCAGGAGCTAAATTCAATCGAAACTTTACGGTACAGATTAAAAAGAGTTTAATATCTTCTAAAGCTGATCTATCAATGGCTGCACCAGGATGTTGGAAGCTGATTGGTGCTTCCAACATCATAATTTGGAAGCATTATGAGCAAAATTAAGATTTTGCTCATAACTTTTATGAGCAAAATTTTTTCCAGATTTTGCTCATAATCTGGAAAAAATATATTCAATAGGATTTCTTTTTTTCATATTATTAAATCTTCACATTACATCCATCCACCCGTGCAGGTTAATCCGGTTTGAACAGAATAGGATCCTAGATGTATAATCCATAATGACCGAGGCGTTATATATGAAACAGACTCCCAGAAAACTGGAAATCCTTCCCCATTTTCAAGCCGTCAAAGCCAGTCTGTTTTTTCTTTACTAAGACTTCTCAGTAAAACTGTCACATTGTTCATCGTTACGAGTTGTACCCCCAAAGATTAGATTTAATATCCCTCCTAAGGATGAACATTTGATGTGAAAAAGGGGAAGAATTATGAAGTGATTTAAGTGAAATGGGCTAAAAGATTCAGGGGGATAAAAAAAATACATTTGAGGGAAAACATTTGAAGTTTATAAAGCGGTGCCCTAGAGAGCAGAGCTCATGAGCGGAGGGGGCTTCCAGGAATCAGCCTAGGAATGTGGCACCCTGTCAGGTCTCGTAAGGATTTATCTCCCTGGAGCCTCATTACAGAAGGGCCCTGGCAAAGGAGGCTCACACTTGCTTACCCTTTTCTTTTACTCAGCCCAGAGCTCAGCAGTTAAACACTCACAGACATTAAACATGCATAACCACTTGTTAACGGACTTGGTTTTTAGTACTTTCAGAAAAACACCTGAGTTCTTTTTCTTAACCCTAAAAAACTGAGGGTCCCGTTTTCCATCACATTGAAAAGGTAAACATTTGCCTGCTCTCACCCAAAGATCTTATCAGGATAAAGGAAAAAAAAAAAAACAGGTTCATATTTTACAGCTCATACAGGTGTAAAATTTGATGATTTCAATTCATCAAATTGATTAACACTAGAGGTGCACAGGTTGCAGTTTTCTGGCCGATTACCGATCTTTTATAAAGCTTAACCTGCTGATTCCGATTTTGGCCGATGCCAATTTTTTTTTGTCTGAAATGTTGCTCAATTAGTGAGAAAGTTGTTGAGTTGGCAACAGTGAGGTCACTATTGTTATTTATAAACATGCAGACATAACCTGGTAGGCCGGTCTGTCAGTCAAACCTTGCAAAACAGGACAGTGGTTGGTTCATAGACCTTTGCCAAGCTAGATAAGATCGGCTTCATAGGTAAAGAAAGCAAACAAAAAAAAACGTTTGATCACCGATCTCCCAAAATTAAGGAAATCTGCACAGATAAATCGGCTGGCCGATAAGTCGTTGCATCCCTTAATTAACACAATTGATTCAGATGAATTTAAAGTATAAATACTTCAAAAAACAAAACAAAAAAAAGGTTGACAGGTTCCCATTTTGAGCTTTTTAAGCTAGTCTAATTTGAATCTTTTCCTTCTGTGTTTACACAAACCCAAAAAAAGGTTTTAAAAAATCACTAAAACTTGTAAAAAGTTTATTGAAACAGTTCTTCAGTTCAGCGCCGATAGAGCAGATGTCAACTTCAGTCTGTTCTCTCTCGTACCGTCTCCGTCTCTACTAAATGTCAAGCGAAACCAGAAAGTGTTGGGGACTTTTTCCCCCAACAGACAGTTTGATGAGCAGCTGGTTTCCACAAACAACAATGTGGCGAACCAAGAAGAAGACTCCCTTTCTTTTTGCAAATTAGTCTATTAGGCATAGTAAATTCACTGGTACCAAAGTTCACAAACTTCCAGGGGTTATAAATTGTACTGTAAATTGGGTACATACATCAGTATATAAACAGGGACAACAGTGTCAAAAGTGTCAATAAATCATTAAGTTCTGTAAATCATACATTTCAAGGTCTAACTAATATGAATCTCTGGGTGAGGGTAAAAAAAATTAAAAATCAATCATTAAACCTGCTCCTTATTTTACATTTCATGCCAAATGCAAAGTTTCCAAACACAGAAAAAGGTTATCAAAGTTTAAAGTTTATACCATCATAGATGGCCTCATAAAAACACGCCCTGGTGTTAGGAGATAAAACAGTTCAGGATCAGGTCAGTGGCTTTGAACATTATCAAGCTGTAACAAATATTATACATGTCACCCAACCACATTTTTCCTTAAGAAGCAGCTGCTATCATATGGCACCATTGACCCAGTTTCAAATGTAAGATTTACATGACAACATTTCCAGAAAAATCATGGTGTGATGAACTCATATTCAACATTTAGCACTCTTTACAGCAGCAGAAGCTAAGCTACACGAAACACAATGACAAAAAGAGGAAGTTTAAGTACAACAGCTGGTGGAATTGGGAAAGTAGCACAGATCATTTACAATCAGAAGGAAGTAACATCCACTGCTTTCTGGTAAAACCTACAAATACTGACGGCACAGAATGTTTGTTACCAAAGGGAAGGGTGTGAGTTCACGTCCCAAGAAGAACTCAAAAAATCAAATCATGATTTAAAGTAAAGTAGGCTTCCCCCTACCCCACCCAGATGAAGTGCAAAATTAGGTGATGGAGAGTCTATAAAAACACAGTAGGTGACATAATTATTGGCTGTGTCAGCTTGATATACAGCGCAGCTGCAAGCATGCCGGTGGCAGGCGCATCAGCATTAATGCCAAACATTTGACATCCTCACACCTCTAGGCTGATCTGGCTTTTACCTCTGCTCAACTTTCACAAAGGAAACCTGTGGTCACAACAAACAAATTGGCAACTCAAGACCTGTTGTGGGAAGGGTGAACAGCCACAGTTAACTCTGACACGGACAGAACCCGTCTGCTAGAGAGAGGCACGGTCGACGCTTTGAAAACCGCAACCTGTCTCACCGTTTGTAGTTCAATCTGTTCCAACGCAACTTCCTCTGCACAAACATCACAGGCGTTGGCAGTGAGGACGCCGAGCATTTCTAGACATGATTCTGAAACCGATACTGCAACGACGAGTAGTGGTTTGACAGTTAGGTTTGGAAAGACGCGTAGAAAAACTGGTGTTGGCTTCAAAAATGGGGCATTTCGATTGCGCAACATATGTATGTGTAAGCCTGTCGCAATAGGCAATAAAATCAATCACATGATGAACAGTAAGAATAACTTACATTTCCGTGATTGATTTATTTGCGTCTTTCTTCCTACTAAAGACTGGATGACAAAAGGTCTCAGTAAGAGGTCTTTGTCTAAAGCCCCTTTTGATGAGGGAAATTTTGTTTCCCTTCATAACTCAAGTACCCATTTTATTTATTATTTTGTTAAGTTAAGTTAAATGTCTTCTAGTTTCAGTGTTAAATGTTGTTAGAAATTAAAATGCATTGATCTGAGAGAGGGTTCTTACCAATATGGCCTCAAAAAAAATAATATCATTTCTCGCAATCATTTCTGGAACATTTGATCGTCCGGAATAATTTACGGTGACAGAAATATGTGTGGTTAAAGATGGTTTTAATAAGACAAGCTTCTTTCTCTAATGAGATTCCATGATGAAATAGGTGAAAGGTCAGTGTGTAGGTAGGTCACACAGTTTGCTTTAAATTGATAAGATAAATAGCACGTTGCATCACACACCTCAGTCCTAAGATATTGCTTTAAATGTCCAACTATGAGAAAAGGAAAAAAAAATAAGTTTATTAAAGTTTGTGTTATAGGATAACATAGCATTTAGTTTTTCTATCAATATATAAAAAAATAATACAATAATTTAGATAAATTCTATGTATTTAAAAAAAAAATGTAATCATGAAAGAACCCTTGAGACACATGACCGTATGCTTTCATCAAGTTGACACAACAGATTGATGGCGGCGTGTTGAGGGTGCAGCGGTTTGTAAACGAAAACTCCATTTGCACGCCTCAGAGCTTTTCACCAAATGAAAAGCAAGAAAAGGGAAATGCAAAAGAGGATTTGGTTTGATGGAGCAAAAACATTTAGGTTTTCAGTGGATTAAACTGTGCCTGTATCTTTCTGTTGTGTTTTTTATTATTATTATTAAGATGTGTTGGATTAGTGAGCCATATAGCATTAAGCTTAGAGCCGCACAACATTAGAAAAGGCTAAACACTTGACTAAATGCTGTTATTGTCTTCCTGCGTTGGATAAATTGCAGATATATCCCCTGGATAGTGAGCAGTCCATCCTGCTTCTGGGAAAATAATCAAATTCATTGCTTTCATTTCAACAGCAGTGCTTTATAGAATCAGCTGCATCTGCTGATTTGGCAAAGGAACAAAGTAATTGTAGTTTCTGAATGAATTCATTAAAACATCACGAAAAATATTACCGCCTCAATTGCAGCACTTCTATAAACAGCCAGCATTTATTGCAGTCTACGCAGTTCTTGGCTATATTGATTTTGGGTCTGGAGAAAGTTAAAGGAAGGCACTTTTTAAACAAGTTACCAGAAACATACCAAGGTTTTTTTTTTTTGTTTGTTTTTTTTAAATGTGTGGTCTCAAAACTGCTAAATAAATGACCATCCAATAAAATGTCTTTAATGGGATTCGAGGCAAGGTGAGTTTATTTTTATAGCATCATTCATACAACCGGGCAGTCCACAGTGTGTTACACTAAATTAAAAGGAGAGGCATTAAAGTAAGAAGAAATAAAAAACTCTTTGAAAAACATTGCATAAAAAGAAACAAACAGTACAATGTGTTTCTAAGTGTTGAATCTCACGCTTCGATCGCTCAGTGACTATGCAAACAGTTCATTACCGAGACCATTTGATCAAAAGCCGCAGTAAACAATGTTTACGGTCCTTATTTAAGAGGAACCAACAGTTCCTTCGCAATTAGATCAATTTAAAAAAATACTTTATTTAATCCCAAATGGAGAATTAAATGTCATCATCAAAGTGTCTTTGTGGATGAAAGACTCATTGTGGATGGTGATGCTGAGGGCAGGAAGAAAATCCAGCAGACGAAAAATTGCTTACTCATTTCAATGAGTAAGCAATTTCTAATTCATAAATTTGTTTTTTCATTCAAACAGTTAACGGCTTAAATTATGCCGGACAAGATTGTTTATTTAAATCCATTCGATAATATTGCACACTGTAGTAAATTCCATAACATTATATTTAATCAAAAATAGATTCGTGCCTCGAGTTCTGTAACATAAACTACCGGCATTAGATCAGCAGTATACTCACAAATATGGGCAGCAAAGACGTAAACGTAAAGCATTTCAAAATAGATTTTTTAGCATTTTGATTTGATTCAAAGTTCCCAGCACTAAAAGTTGCGATTCTCTATTGAATAATTTTTTTTTCTGCACCTCTGCTGTGAATTCAGCTCATTTGTTATTGCTGCTTCTGTTTAAATCTCCGTCTCTATATGCATAAAGTGTGATAGTATTGCTCGGGTTAAATTTTTCTGATTAACAAAATCAAAATTACAAAATAAAAACATCTTAGCGACAAAGTGAAAGTGGGGGAAAAAACAACTAGAAGTTTCTTTAAAAAAAAAAAAACAAAGTTGTCAACAATGTTAACTAACTAGAATATCCAGAAAAAGAATCCGAATGGAAAGCAATTCTAGGAAACACCACTCCCAATTGAAAACCCGGCAGCAGAGTTCCCGTTTGCGATATTAACTGGCTCACCACTCGCTGTATCTCACACTGGGTGTCTGGGTGTTCCCGGTGCATTGAAGAGCTATCAGCTGGACGTCACCGAAGCATGTCTGTGACCACCACAACACTCGTCCCCCTCAGTGCAAAGGGAACGTATGTTGTGGGAATTCCTCCCAAGAAAGTGAAAGCTTGCGGGATCAAGATTGTGAGGATAGCACAAGGGAAAAAAAATAATTGTGTAATGTTTCTCTTTTTAAATGCTGTATAAATCTCAATCCAGCTTGCGTCAGCACAAACGCAAAGTGCAAAAAATAGTTTTCTTTTGGGACTAATGAACAGGGACACTGGCAGTCTGGCTGTACAGTACCTACTGACACAGTCATCAAGCTGTATCTGTGATGTACACCAGACCCCAAACTGTGTTTCCTGCACACCCTGCGTTCCCTTCCCGCCTCAATAACACTGTGTGACGGCGCATAAAGCAAAAAATAACGTCTGCTGTTGCAAGACTTAAGCCGGCGTCTAAAACGAATAGCATGTGTTCTGTCATTTATTAGCACTCTATTAGCACAAATAGACTTTTACAGCATTTTGAACAAACTTTTAGCTTTAACTTGTGCAACAAAAAGAAAGTTATGCTGAGATTCTCGTGGAATATGTACCAGTACCACAGTATTTAAAATTAAAAACGTATAAACACAATGTTTAAGTAACAGTTGTTCCTACTATTAAAAAAAAAGAAATTTTTTTACAGTTATGTTAACTACAGTATTATAATTTGGATTTGACACAAACTTAAGCCAGGACACAGAACAAACAATCCCATAATTCAGTTGTAATTTTCAAGTGGAGAATATTGTGCCATTCTGGCTCTTTAGAGAGCAACAAAAGGAACAAGAAGCTAATATCAGTCTGATTAATTCATTAAGCCACTTGTTCCCATAGCCAGCCTGCAGTTGGCTGCTTAACAGACATGCAGTTTCTAGCTTGCCAGCAATAGTTTTAAAATAGTGTTGCCTTTAGAATAAATGCAATTTCTTTAGTTTGCAAATCAAAACTTCCACATAACTGATTCTTGTACCTTCTCTGACATCTCAAAAATATAATATAGTCACAACAACAAGCAGTCTGGGACAATAATTCTGTTTGTATGAAGTGATACCCGCACTGAGTCAATGCATGACTCAGTGCCTTCGCTTCCCATAATCATGAGGGAACCAAACACCAAAACACCTTCTGTTCACACCGACAGCAGGAAAACATTTTAACCCTGACAAGGGTACGTGCAGGGTTATTGCAGGTCAACTTTAAGACTTTTTAAGACCACTGGGCTTCACAGTTGGTAAAAACACTTCAAGAGGATTGGAGTTTCTGCCCCAATATTACCAGTGAGCCACAATATCAAAACTAAGGTGTTAAGTGTATAGGGTCTCCCCCGCCCCATTTCTATCTTTAAAAAAATAAATAGATTAAAAAAAACACACTGCTTAACCTCCAATTAATCAAAATGAATACATTGACTTTTCAGCCCAATCTTTTGCTTCAAATTTTAAGGGTGGCTGTGTGACCGGGCGTAATTCTGAACACATTTAATGTCGAGATCAAAGTATTTTTATTTTTTGAAGCATTTCACTACAGAGGCGTGAGCTGCAGACAGACTAATCTCTCTCCCTCTTAACACATTGACAGAAAACTTATCTACGAGCCTGTCCTCTCCATCCGAACATTAAATCAAAGCATAATCACTTCCTGGATAATTGACTTTTCCCCTTGCCGAGTGAGCAAGGGGAAACGTGACTTACTTGATTTGTAATCCACTTGAAGTGCTTACTTCTCACAAAGGGCCACGAGTAATAAATGGAGCGGCTTTGCGAATGTCGAACATTTATTCCTAAATCGAACTGTACGTTCTATGCAGACATTCTAAGCATGATCCCTGCGATAAACATCGAGCAGAATTGTTATTGTTCACGTTGTAATTATGTACCCAATATTGGTTTTGAGTACGGACCCTCAGCCCATCTTCAAAAGCATTTATACCAATTCCAATTTTTGTGCCAATTAATCTGGCATTTGGCTTGGAATATGTTTTGCAGACCATGTTAGGATCTTTCTTCCTTAGCAGTAAAGCCTGGAAAAGGTCTAGGAATAACTGCATATTAGATGCCAACGCCGTGAACCCACAACATGTGGTCTATTGTTTTAGAGTGATGTTTAGTTTCATGCATGTTAAAGGAGCGCCACGATACAAAGTTCAAGCTAAATCATCTTCAACAGCCAGATGTCGGATGACCAAACCGAGGTTTACAAAAACAGAGGCTCAATGATGGTCAGAACAACAAAAAGAAGAAAACAGAGGAAAGATTAGCTCATCTGCACACCTTCAGAAAGTCTCAAGACAGATGGTGTGAAAGTTTGCATTACAAGCATGAGGAAAGAAAACAAAGGATGCAGGAAACAGGGTTGTATTTAAAAGGCGCTTGCTATTATATTGAAAGGGAAATGAGTTGAACTGATCAAGTTATTTTTGGTAAAACACTGAGTTAACATTAGCTTAAGGAAACACATCCATCAATCCCTCTAAAAAAAAAAAAAGAGGGAGAAAAAAAGGTGGGAAACACCACTGAGCGGTCACACAACCTTCATCTTTAACAGAGAGAACAGAAATATTGCTGAAATAAAGTTATCCTGACAGCAGGACCATTTTTTACAGCCCATTTGCTTAGCTGCAAGTGATGGAAGCAAAAGTATGAACTACGGGGAAAAATTACGATGATAAGAAACTTGCATAGCAACGTCCAGTGGACAACAATGAGAGAAAAAGCTGAACTGACTTTTTATTAAGGGGAATTTGTTGCTGACGGAAATGACAAAAAAAAAACACAATGCTCGCTTTCAATAGGCTAAAAACAAACTCTCTGAAGTTGCTCCCCAGACATGAGAGCTATTTGGTCCTCATTAGCTAATTTTATTAACTTTTGTATTTTTCTTTATCTATAAAAGTAATTTTGGGGAGGGGTGGGGGGGAGGGGGTAAAAGGCAAGTCTGTGCCTACTTTAATTGAAGAAAGTAGCATTATCATCATTGGAAAGCTCTTGATTGTCCTATACATGTAAATGAAAATACATGTTAGTTTGAAGTTTACCACCTAATCATGTTAGAATTGAAATGATGCAGTCAGATTTCAGCTGTATTTTACAGGATCTCTTATCGTTTATACAGAGTTGGTGTAAAACACTTCAGTCCAGGTTTGACAATCTCTAAAGAACAAAAACACTTAAAATGTTGATTTGCTGTTGGAATAAAAGTTTCCTAAACTTCAAAATACGTTTTAAAGACTCTTACTCAAGATAAAATTATTTCAATTCCCTTTTATCCATCAAAGTAGCTTATAAAACTCAGCCCAGACTCACTAAAAGCTGCAAAATGGTTTCACAAGATGTTGTACCACAAGGTTTTGTTACATTCCTAGCATCAGCACGGAGGGTGATATCACTACCGTCACAAAGGGCAGTGAACTTTAGTTGCAACTCTTTTTGTTTTAATTTCATTCTGGCTGTATTTTTGTTCATAATAGAAAGGCAAAAGGACAGGCTAAAATCTCAGCTTCACACCAAGACGCTGCAGCTGCAAAACAAAAATTACATAAAAAAAAAAAAAGATGTTGCAGCATGGAAAATGGGAGTGTCCTCCAAGACCGAGGGAGTGGTAGTCACAATCTTAGCAGGTGTGTACTTCAGCCACTCTTGTGGTATTGAAAAACCAACTTCATCACAGCCCCATGAGTTTTGACTTGTAGGATTCTCAATACTTCCAAGTGTTGCCAGAGTCTTCATCAGCTCAGATTTCTGTCGCTCCTCATTCACCTTCCAACCAGGTGAAGTTGCGTTAGAA
Organism: Phalloptychus januarius; assembly: GCA_902982915.1. Taxonomy (NCBI): domain Eukaryota; kingdom Metazoa; phylum Chordata; class Actinopteri; order Cyprinodontiformes; family Poeciliidae; genus Phalloptychus; species Phalloptychus januarius. Next base: position 20,410,936 of record CADWAE010000482.1, on the reverse strand, counting down.
ACACGTGGCGTGGGAGTTGCCAACACAAGCCAGAAAGCAATAAATAAAGACGGCATAATTACGATTGAAACCCAATCTAAATTGCGCCACTGTCCAAAAATATTTCTGGAAATAACCAGATGTACGCCCCCTGTGATCTGCTTTCGATGTAGTCCTGACATTCAGCTCCCCATTCTTAGCGCCAAGAAATAAAACGGAAGAGTGTACGAGTCTACTGTGGTGACCTACTTCCTCTGCACTGCTACTTAATTATTCAAGAGCTTTGAAATGTTCTTCTGTATGGCAGCGTGCAACCCGAGTGCCTCTGTTTGTCGCCTATGAAAGCGGCAGCACAGATCTTTCCATTTATGCATGAGAGGATGCCAGGGAGCGTGTACATTGTGACTGTGTGCGTAATCAAGCTTTATTGCCCGGATACCTACAAGTATCGCTTCAGGTTCGATTGGATTCAGAAGGTTCAATTATGAATTCTGGTTGAATTATTGACAAAATGGCTCAGAGAGGCAGGCGTTGTGAAATTCGGGTCAGGGTTGATGCCAACGGGATGCAGGGAACTAAACCGAAACGTCACCGATTAAGTCTGCATGCCAATACATGTTGCACCTCCCAACAAAAGCGCACAAGTCTGTAATTAAACCTTGACATATTTCATTGTCATCCATATTTTCTCTGCGAGCTCAGCAGCCCTGAGGTGCATGCCCTTGGCTGGCGCTGCTAGCAGTTTAATACGAAAAGAAATTAACGCGTTCCTAATAAAAACTTTAAATAAGAGACAGGAATGCGGCCCGTAGCTGTAGCCTAACCACAAACAAGAGAAATGTCCTATAGCATGCTGTCATCTGCATTGCGTAACAGAGTCGAGTAAATCACTTACCACAGAGCCATTTCTAATCTCTGCTAAGCTGGTATTTGACGCTCATTTACACAGTTCGAATATGGGTGACTGGTTTCAATAGCAACTTCTCTTCATCGCAGAAGAACTCAAAGACAGAACAGCCTTATGTGTAAAATAAGACTTGCTTCAAATGACACAACTAAGGACACGCTGCATTACTAGAACAGGAGAAATTTAAAAATTGTCTCAGAGCAGCACAGTTTCTAATCTAGCTTTATGGAGCAAAATCTTACAGTCAGCCAGAGAGAATTATCTAATGGTTTCATAACTTTAAAAGGTGAAACCAGGAGTCTGATTGAACTGAACTTCAAGTAAGCACTTCTACAATCTGTATCCCACATAAAGTCAGCACTTTCTCAAGTAAAACTTTCTGGTGGATCCTTTTCTGGTCCACAATTACAATAAAAAAACAAAACAAAAACAGAAGTAATTCCAAATATTTGAATTTGCCTTGCTATACGAATACAAGCCTTTCTGTATGTAACGTTTATAAAAGGTATGTTTTTTACAGACGAGTTGCATTTTTTTCACATGGACAAATCTGTGAAAAATTGTCCTCCTTTGCTTAAAATTACTTTTTCCACAGATCGTCTCGTAATATTGAGACGACATGGCGACAACTTCAAATATTATGTAAAAAAAAAAAACTATGTTGTTTATAAAAGTTACATACTAAAACTTTAAACAAGCTGACCAGAAGAGCAGCAAACAGAAAAAACATTTTGTCTAAAATCCCTATTAAAATGAGAGAAAACCTCTCCCGTTTTAAAACCGTACTTTTTTTTTTTTTACAACTTTGCTACCAGTAAATAGAGTATCAGAAAATAATTATTTAGAGAAAAATAATGGGCACGGGGGAAAACTTGACCATGGTATAGCTTCACGTTCTCTGAAATTCTGGTTTACTACTAGTGTGTTGAATTGAGACAAATTCTTGGCTGCTTTTTAGATCAACACCTTGACAGATGTAAAAACAGTCTGACCTCCAGACCCCATTAACCCGACACGCCCCGCCCCTTTCAGGGCTCCATCCTAACTATAAGAACAGCCTTGAGGCTGTAGGCTGGCCGATGTGGATTATGCATTAACTGCCACCAAAGATGATTAGTTAGCCAGTCAGAACCGCAGCCTTTCCTTTTTGCCACAACACAAAATAACACACCTGCTCATCTTCAGCCCACTTGTTACCGCCGGAGCTCATCTAGCGCCGTGTGCATTTCAATAGTCCTTTGACTATGCGTAATATGAGATGCAACAACAGCCCTGTTTGATCATAATGTGCTACCACATTGAGTCACACACACACACAACATTCCTCAGAAACAAAACCTCCCAGGTGCATCAAACTAATGAGCGAGATCCACGCTCAACTCATAACTGAAGTGTGGATTTCGCATACATGCGGTTCCAGGAGGTCAGCCTGCGTTGTGACAGTGGGAAAGACACTTCATCTATAGATACATTAGGATTATGACAGACAGCATGCAACTGAAGCAAACTCTAAGTGGAAGAAGATTAACGTCTCTAATTAAAAGCAAGAATGAGATTTTGAAAACAATTGTAAAACCTTTCCTGAACTCAAGAAAAGAAATGGAGTTGTGCCGTGGTTCCGAATCCTTTCTAATTAGAAAACAAAGTGATCAAACAGTTCGGTTAATGACGACCTATCCACATTTTTTTAAATGAGAAAATGGGGACGTCTGACAGAAAGCACAATCAAAGACGCACAATGATTCTTATCGCTCTTCATCTCAAACACTCGCACAGTTTACACTTGCCTACGTGTACCAGGTGAACCTGAACCTTCCTAAGAACCAAACAGGACAAACTGATGCCAGTTTATCCTTCGCCAGGGATATAAAGTTCTTAATAGTTATTAAGACCTTAACAGGTTGTTCAAATTCATGTTCAAATGTACAAAAAAAAAAGAAGACTCAAGAAACCAAAAGAAAATAAAGAATATTTCCTTTGGAAGATGAGCTATAGTCCCAATACTCAACATTTTCATACAGCTTTGGATTTCAACGGCTTTGGGTCAACTCACCCATGTGGGAAAAGCATCTCCTGTAAATTGAAAAAGAAAGATTTGGTATTTAAACCAAATCTAGCAATTTGGTATAAATATTAGGACCAGAAACAATCCTCATGAGCAAACCCTTCAATAACCAATTGTATTGCATCATTTTTTTTCCACAGTTAAGTATTTTAACGCATAAAATAGCCAATTGTGTGTGAGATGTTTTGATTCTCACACACAATTGGCTGTTTTGATTCACCACTTGAGCGAGCTGGCTCCCCCGATTAGACCAAAGTTATTGCAGTTCTACGACATATTTATACACCAAACTATGAGTATTTAGAGAGATAGAGAATTACTTGAAATTGTCAGCTGTCAAAGCAGGTACTCCAATGGCGAACGACGCCATCTTGTACCTAAAACAGTAAGGCACCAGATGCCCAAAATACATTTTAGTTTATACAAACGGCTCATTTCTAACTATTTTGAGTAAACGCAGTGGGTGACACTTACCCAAGACATCATACCGTTGAGAAATAGTTGCCAACTTAAGTCAAGCAAGTATGTGACCTAAAAGAAGGTGAACGCAGCAAATACATGACGCACACGAACGTGATCTCATTTTGCGGTTCCTCCTTTCCCATCACAGCTGTTGGGCTGTCGTCATCTTCATTACAGCGGCGCAGATGGAGCGACCCAGAAAAGCCAACGTGGTTAAATGAGGTGAAGAGACTTCTTGATAACTCTATATGCCTCAAAATAACTGCTTATCGTGTCGTTTTTGCACACAAAACTTCTGTTCTTCAGCAATAACAGCGTGGGAAAAGCATAGACTGTAAAATCGAAAAGAAAGGATTTACTTAAACAAAATCCAGCAATTTGGTATAAATATTAGGGCCATTTTTCAAACAGTGCACCTGGCTCGTGTTTCAGGCCCCGTTTATGCAGGAGCCAAAAACATGTGCAGCTGCAATGATTTCGTTTGTAGGTTTTTTCGTCAAATGTTTAAAAATAAAAATCGGAATGATAGATTTCGTTGTTCCTTTGTGTGAGGATTTGTTGCTCGGAAAGGGAAACAAAATCCGCTTTGCGTCACATTTTGGCTCGAAAACAATACATGCGTGTGACTGATCGTGTGTTTCTGGTTACGGTGGGGGGAAAAAATATTTATATATATATATGTAAATTATTGGCCAATAATTGCAGAACCAAAATAATTCAGTTGTTAGGCAACAACAGGAAGTGCTTCGGTTGAGCAGTTTTGCTGTCAGTGTTTAAAGCATTACTTGATGCAATGACATTTACCCCACAACTAGACACCAGCTGTTTATTGGTATCAGTGGACCCCTTTAAAAAACTGTAAGAACAAACTGTTCTTACAGTGTAAACTCTTTTTAATGACGTTCCAGAGAAAGTGTTGGAGGGAACAGACTTCTCTTTAGCTGTATGGAGCCGACTAATGCAGCAACACTTTTCCCCCACATGCACATTTTATGCTGCAAATACATAGAAACTAAAAGAGCACCACACATTACTCTTATTGAGATGACATTTGGCTACGAGTGGCTTTAACCGTCAGCAGATAGCCCAACTAATTAATCGGCTAACGACAGCTTGGTAAGCTCCCAGTTTTGATCGAAACAAAACAGAAACTTAAAAATATTACGGTTTGCACATTTCCTGGAAACTTAATGCTGGATTTTATTTTCTGGCTTCTTACTCCATGTCTTCCCAAGTTAAAATATTAAAATAAATACCAATAATCGGCATGTTGAACTGCGTTATCCATTTTCGGCGGTCAATACTCTGGTCATCAAACATAAGAGTCTCTTTCCGCCTCACTCTTCCCAAAACAACTCGGTTATCCCCACTGTTCTGGCTCCATTTGTCTCATTAGTTGCTAAGAAAAGTAGGTTTTTGTATGGAGTCCCTTTAACAAACAGCAACAACTGGTCTAACTGTTCCAGTTTGTTTTTGTTTGGCGATTAGTGGCTTGAACTATGAATGGATGCTATAAATGCCACTGAGACAAAAGCCGCACTGATCAAACTGGACATCCCAAGCTGTCGTGAATAAACATTATGTCAATAAAACATTTTTTTTAAATCACTGTCTGGTGTCTCCAAACATGGAATTTAGTCAAAGTTCTGATTTTTAAAAATAACAGACATGTTGTTTAGCAGGTCTCACAAGCTGCTGCTGCTATGCTTACTGCTACACAACACACTTTGTTCATTTACGGGCTTACTAAAAAGGATGTGCTACAATGTATTACAACTAGTCACAACCAATGGAATAAACTGTAGAAATCAGCCAATTGAACGTTTTCAGTGGACAAGTGAGTTTGGTATGTCAGGGGGGTTCAGCTGCGGTCAATGGTGGACTCCGTACGAGCTGTACTTTTGAAACAAGAACAGCGGCTTATTTGTGACAAATTACACAAATTGAAACAGGATTTTAAAACTTTCAAAGTTATAAACTGAGTGGATGTTCTTTTCTCAATGAAGAACCTTTAAACACAGAACCTTCTAGCAATGCGTAAATTTGAACAAAAGTCCTAAATTACACTAAATTTATATAGTATTCATAATCGTTGTGCTTTTTTCCCCGTTTGTAACTGCAGTCATGATTTAAATTCTAGTTTTTTTGTCTATTTTCGACTTACAACATGGTGAATAGCCTTTTATATAAATAAATAAGGACTTCTTTTGATTTATTTCTGCCATATTCGCAAGATAGACCTCTAAGTTAATTCATACTTTGACCCATGTTAAATCTTTTTTTTTACGCACCTTTTAATTTTGTGACATGTAAGAAATGCCTCGATTTGCCAGTTGAAAAGAAATCCCCCAAAATACACTTATTTTTTTATTTTTGGACTCAACAAAAAAAAAAAAACAAACAAAATAATATTAAGGTGAAATATATGATGATTTATGACAGCTCTATAATTAGGTGTTTTGCTAGGGGCAAATCTGCAGCTGCTGTTTACACTCAGCTGCAGTGATTACGCTACTGATTGCTCCATGCCCTCAAAAAGACTTTCTGATTTGCGACCGCAGGTTGCATTCTCAAGAGTTTCCAATGGCAACGTGAAAGTATAATCAGAATACCGTTAATTATCTTCTGCTTCCCCCCCTCCATTCCTGTTAGCATCACAGCTAGGGATTACTGTTGAAGTTCTACTCTGATAGCGCCATAGTGGTTTTTCCAGAAGATCTCCTGAATTATTTAAACTCAAGAAAATGCAAGTTAGCTGAAAATCTATTTAATATCTGAGAACAAGTTTGGAAATAGTATTCAATCTATATTTTAGAATATATTTGTAATGTTTATGTTTGATGGGGGAGGGGGATTTTTGGTTCGAAGCAGATTATTTACAACTGCAGAAACTGAAGATCTTTTGGTTTAAAAAGGGGCTACTGAACTGACATTTATCATAAATCACAAAAGAGGCAGAACATTCCTGATAAAATGTGCCACGATGGACACGTTTAACATTTTGCTGTAAATCAAGATTGCCTCAAAATTTCAGTTCTTTAACACACTGTAGCTACCATAACCTTTGCTCTACACAAATATCATCCTGGTGTCATGTAAAAAGTATTTTGCTTTTTCAAGTGAAACCGTTTGTTTTCTGTAAATTGTTGTAGCACACCCACTAAGAGGTATTACGTAACTCGTGTCCAGCAAGTGCAATAATGAATGTTGCTTGAATGAGAGCCAGAATGTTGACAACACTGCCTATTCAGCTAAACCAAAACATATTCTTTTTCACATTTTACTCCAAGCAATACAGAACAGCATCTCTCAGTGCGATTCCTATTGCGGTTCGACGTCAGCATTAAATCGGTTTTTTAAAAAAAACAGCACATTTCCGACAGCCATCCAGTGTACGCGTTTAGGCACCAAATCTGAGATAACCACTCATCGACGCTAACTGATGTCTACTTCTATCTTACGTCACTATATTTACAATTTACTACAGCCATAAATCCAAACTTACTGCTCACCAAGTTAATAAAAAATAATAGTAAACAGAATTCGCCTTCGACCACAGACGAAAGACAAAGTTCATTGGGTGAACTCGTCTGGATTCTTTGTTTACAAACTCACACTGAACGTTATTTTTGCACAGCCTAGATAGCAAGCTAAGCTATTTAACCAAACACAAATACAAACTGGGGAATGTTGGAAAGTTGACAGTACTTTTTTACGGTGGATATTAGAATTGCTGTACGCGTGGTGGTGTTTTTAAAGAAACAAACGCAGCTGTTTAATTATTTCTTTTCAAGAACAGAGGCGCTAGCTCCTCCGCTGCTCTGACAGCTAGCCTGCCTGGCTAGCTCTTTAGCTATTTGCTAGCTTAGCCTAGCCATGTAGCACGTGTTTGTGATTTATAAAATAATTAACGAGCTGACTGTGATCAGCTAACCGAGAAGACTGTTAGTGTCCGGGGAACCAGCTGATTGAGCACTTTGTAGACGCCTCAATTACACTCGGTTTAATGCAAGACGCGGTTTTAGCCCAACGTACAGACTCAGAAAAAGGTCAATAATGCTATGTATGTTTGTTCTCCAAAGAATAGCCGGACCCCTTCATCCAACAACAGAGCAGACCACCAAACCAATGGACAGCCAGCAATGGAAGCTAACTAACCTTAGCGGCGGGGCAGGAGACACCATTCGGTGGTAACGACGTTCAGTAGGTAACGTCCCAATCCTCGTCAATCGATCCAAAGTGGCTTAGAGGTATACTTGCTTCGAATGAAAGTCTCGCCCCAGAATTAACCCACAAGAAAGTGTTGTTTTCGTTTTCATTTGCTCCGTTAGCGGATTTCTGCGGTGTCGAGCCAGTTCCTGCACAAGTAATGCTACTCCCTGAACCGCTGCTGCTCAGACCATTGCGGTGCTGAAACGCCTCTCTGGTTCTCAATAGGTCCATGGGCTCCATCGCTCCTCCTCCTCCTTACTAGAGGACCACGAATTCCCTTTCCAACAACAAATTCATCTGCGCCCAGTTAAAACAACAAGAACATTTCTGAATGCTTATTTCTATGAATAACTCATTGGTTTGTGTATCTTCATTTTTGGGGGGTAGTCTTTTAATAAGTAATAAAGGTTGCGTATTGTTTTAATTCAGGTGTGTGTGATTTGAATAGAAATGAAGATGAGATGCTCACATTTTGGTAACCTGCAGCAATAGTCACATTATTGACCAAAAATGTCAAAGAAAACTTTATTGCATTATCTTTTACGTAAAACAGAAAAGCAAAAATTATTCCTATTTCTGATTACGGATATTAACAGTTACCATGTGTAACAACAATTTTTTGTTGTTTAGAATAGCATTCAAAACTATAGAATACACAATTCAAACAAATACTTTTTCATAACCAAATCTTTTTTGTCAGAGAGCCAACTGACAGGCAGTGCACAGCAACAGTAGGGTGAGGGGCAGAACTGGTGTTATCTCCACCACAATGCTGCTACTTTCTCTAGCAAACAGAGTTTGAGTGAACAAATATTATATTAAATATTAACATTGTTTTACCTTTAACATATATAATATTTACTTTTACTGCTAACTTCATCTTTACAACTTAACACCTTATTAAGAGGTGTTATCTCTTAGTAAGGCGTTAGCATTGCTAACTATAAGATTGTGGTTTCTTGAAAGAAAAGGTCAGTCTTACAGAATATAAAAACTCTACGGTGTGCAGATGACCTGAAGTGTTTTATCTCAGAATTCACAAATGGCTGGCAAAGGAATTACAAAGGTCACCAAGGGTTAGGGAGCATCATCTACAGCATTGTGACCATTGCAGTTATTGGGAAGATCATGCCAAACATCATGAATTCCCAGTGAAGAACGTCATCTCAGAATGAGGTAAAGTCATTCTAGAAAGGTAGGGAAGGGATGTATGGTGACGCAGTTAGTAGCAATGTGGCCTTGAAGCAAGAAAGTGATGGATTTGGATCCTGGACTGGATCTTTCTGCATCAACTTCTCCCTGTGCGTGGATGGGTTCTCTCCAGGTACCCTATCTTCCTCTCACTGACCAACAACATGAGTTTTAGTCTGATTGCGCTCTCTATTTTGAGTATGAACACAATTGTTTGACACAAACTAAAATCTCTCCTTATTCGAGCCAATTAAGGTAGTACGGACAATTTTTGCTGCCATTCGTAGGTGATGGCCAGACTCCTCAGTAACTGCAAGACTCTCTCTTGGAGGTAGTTGTCGATCCGCCTCGTTTGAACTGCAGCTCCTCTCATTAGGACTGAACAATCTGGCAAATAAATGATTTTGTAAGATTGCCCCCACCATGACGCAAGAACATCCCCCGCCTCTGCTCCAACATGAACTCTAGGTCAACTCAAGCACAAACTCGCCAGGAACTCTACATCTGTGCACCTCGACTCCCATGGAGAAGTACAAGCTGTGAATACACCAGCTTAACATTGAAGGATAGTTCTCCGGTGATCCCAGCATCTCATGCTGCGTCTATGGTTGATGACTGTACCGAAGCCAGTGGCCTGCAAATGATCTGAAACCTTTCAATCGGCTTCACGCGGCTACAATGGCTGCTAAAACCACCACCCATGCTGCAGCATTTGCCGCCAGTGTCAATCTTTTACGTAATGAAAAGAAATGGACGTCCGTGAAAGAAATTATTAAACAAAGAAATGCACAGTTGTGTAACATTCTGACATGTTTTGACAGACTGCAGCAATCAGCTTCAATTCATTTTGTGCTTTAAAATGTTTGATTTCAATTGGCATTTGGCACATAAGTAACTGGAACACTTCAGACACGCCGTATCTTGAACTACATCTGAGAAAAAGCATTCCCTATTATGTCAGATGGGATTGTTTTCCTTCCCTGTCTTTTTCTTTCAGCTCTGTGGGTTGGGAGCGCTCCCCCCTTCAACCATCTGTAAAACCACCATCTCCTCATTCAACTATCAGAGCAGGAAAGACAACTGTTTCAGCTGTGTTATCTGGACTGGGCGGGTGCCTTAATAATACATCCGCCTATCTCTGCCCCGGTTTGCAGCTCAATGATAAAACACAAACGCTTCTCACTCGCCAGTTTCGACATTCACAGCCGTGGTCATCTGCAGCCAGATGAACAGAATAACCACCTCAAGATTTAGTAAATATTTGAGCACATTTTCATGATTGCTAAAAATGCATTTTGCAACCCACTTCAGTAGAGGGGGGTGAAGAGAACCTGAAATATCTCTTTCCACTAGTTACTGGAATAACTGGAGTGGGTTGTTTTAACAGATCCAGGAGCCACATGAAAGGCAGCACTGAGAGTGACTGCATCAATTAACAGACTTTGAAGATTTTAAAGGGCGTCAGCTGTAGGATGCACTGCAGACAGAGGTTGTAGTTGTGAATTAAAAGATGAGCAAAATAACCTCAAGGGTAACTAATTACGGTGGAGCAAAACAGGCATTATAAAAGATACTGTAGATTGGTGGTTCTAAGAGCTGTTCTTCAACACGACTGGTGCGCGGAAAAGCATTTCTGCAGTGCTCTCAGCTATTCTTGCTTACCTTTGTTAAAATTTGTAAAAACCCTGAAAACATGTTCATCTTTTGTTGCTTTTGCATAAGCCCTCACTGAAAACTGTTTATGCATTTCTGCCTGCAGGTTATCACTTAAGTCCTTCTGCTTTCTTTGGCTAAACATTTTGGATCAATATTGACCTGAAAGACCCAAAAATAATTTATTTTTGGTTATCTTGCACAGACCACCAGCTTTTAAAAAAAAAAACAAGCTCAAACATGTCAAGGACTTCCTGAAAATGTTGCGATGCAAATACCTGTGGAACTAATGATGTTTTTAAAGACAATTGTTTAATATAGACTCAATAAATAGACTCAAACAAGGTTAAATTTAACTAGATTATAAGAGTTAATTTTAGCTGCTAACTAAACATAGCTAGCAGCTAAGCTAGCTGATAACTGGTTTAGACAGTTCGCAGCCAGCTAGCTAAATCACCTAGCTATAATTTAGCTAATTTAATTTAGCTAATTTAGCTAGCAGCTAACCAGGAGTTTTTCTGTTCAAGGGATGTCAATAATTGTGTGCGAGTATACGACAGCTTTTTGTTTTGCTGTCATGGATGGTACAAAACGATCTCTTTAAATTCAAATACTCCTAGATGGGACATATTTCCCCAAAAACAGTACACATTTAATCTATAATTCTATTTTCAGATGAAAGAGATACTATATGTCGCAATCTGTTACAACCGTATAGAGAGATACCGGCTTTGCTATGCTGTATCATTTTTTGCAGGGACCTAATCCATTTTGCCTCTGCTGGCATTTATTATTGGAAGAGCAGGATTGAGTCAGATGGCCCTGGGAAAATAATCTTTTGTTTTAAAGATTGTGTCAGAGGGGAAAGCGAGAAAGCAACCTGCTTGCTTTTCTTTCACAGTTTGCAACATCAGCGTCCTCATTGTATCAGTCATCGGCCCAGGTTTACATTTCACAGTCAAATGTCAGATTTGCAGCCCACAGGACTTCACCTGACTGCCTCTTAACTCGCCACAACAAAGAAAGTGCTGCGAGCAGAAATGGCAGCACCTCACAGAAGAGCGCAGAGACTGCCTGCATTGTTGGAATTCCGGCTCGACTTCCTGAGTCTCGCTGCACCTGGTCAACTGCCAGCACACGGTTTTCTCTCTCTTTTCCTTTCCTCCTCTCCTGCAAAGATCACATGTTGGCTAAACGTTGCTGTTAGGACATGAACCGCTCCAGCTCCACATTCTTCATCTATTAAATATGTTGCATCTCAGAGATTACCATCTTTTTTCTATCACAGATAGTGATAATGAACTCAAAAGAAAGAAAAAACAAAGTGGAATCTGTACTGGTGTGCTTTTAATTTGCCCTTCAGATGATTAGTATCAGTTGTCACTCTCTCCTGTGACGCTTATCCTTTAGTGATAGATTTAGATTATGATGGTCATGTCACATTTTCATGCATTCTCATTAATTGTTGCTTGAATTTCCTTTTTTTTCTTGGTTGTTCATGGCTGCCGGGAGCATGACAGACATATTCACACTTGTTCAATATCCAAGCGCACCCCTGTAATGGAGCTGGCATCGGCACTGCCGTTCTGGAGCTCAGTCAACCATCTGTTAGCCTGCATGGATTCACACAGTGTTCGGTAAAGTGGACATTGTATGGATGCGTTCCAACACGAATGTCACGCAATCAGTGTTCACCAGGAAATGAGAAAAAACAGAGAAAAGAAAATAAATATAAAAATCAGTTCCATCTGTTTTTAATGGGAAACACCTTTAAGCAGACAAAGCCTCACCACATTTCATATCAGATCCATGCTGCATACTGTATGGTACACTTCATGCATGGAAGAGTTACGTGGATTTTTATGTGATGAACCAACAAAAAGCACCTCATAATTGAGAATGGGAAGAAATTGATAGAGGTAAAATAAGAAGTATTTATTTATTTATTTTTTTGTAATCAGCTCCCTACCAATCTATGTTGTCCATCGACCTTCTGGTGGAGTGAATATTTTGGATTTTTTTATGTATGTTAATTATATTTCTCTTCCTTCTTTTTCTTGCAAAAGGAGTGTACCCATCCATTTTTAAGTTTTGGATTGGATTCAGGGCAGAACTTTCTCTAGAACATTTTTAAAACATTAATGTTCTTTGATCTGAGCCATTCGATTGGAGCTCCAAGGTCTGCTGGAGAAAGCAGCTCTGTCTCGTCTCACTTCTTTTGAATCTCTAACATATTTTACACAGTCATCCTAGATGTTTCACTGTATGCCAAAACATGACCAGACAGCACAAACAGTGAGAACATCGGTGCCTTGCTCAGAGTAAAACAGAACAAGGTGTTGCAAACTTTCCCAGGAAAAATGAACCTTGACAGATTAGATATTAAAATTATAAAAGAGCTAAAAATCTGGTAAAGATTGAAAATAATCTGCATATTGATAATCCAGAAACCATCTCCAAAAGCAGAGAAGCTGAGTGTTGATGCTTTTTGATGCTTTGTTGATGAAACAAGTTTCAAGCAATGACGAATAAAGAGTTCCTCTCGGTTTTCTCAAGGACACATCCAGTTTTGGCCGCGACTTTCTCGCTGAGTGGCTAAGCTGTGAGCCCAGAGGTGAATTGTTGCTGATCAACCAGCTCAAACACGGCTCAGCAGGAAATGCTGAGCTGGATGGACCGGCATCAAATGTTAAAAGCCAGCCAGCGCTGAGTCCCCTCGCCGCTTCAGAGCACAGAGTTATCTCTGCAGCCCTTTGTCCGTCTTAAGATAACAGGCACAGCCTCACATCCTGACCCTGATGAGGATGAGTCGTCTAGAACTTGACAAGGTCCGGTCCCAGGGAAGTTACGTTGACAGTACTCCTAATAATTTCCAGAGAAAAAGAAGGGAGTGGGGACTGATTGAGGTGTATATGGGTTGCCATGGCATTTTAGAACAAGGAGAAAGGGAGAAAAGCAGCATTTCCAGAGGGAGGACAAAAAGACGGGGGTTCGGAAGGGCAGAAAACCCCCATAAATAAAGCTAATGAAATGGCAGTTGAGTCTGAAGAGAGGTGGAATGGCTGGTTGGTTCTTACCCACAGCCTGATTTATCCTCAGTGTCCATGTGAGCACAGTGGGGGGAACCCATTACCTCACTCCATCAATAACATCCCACGGACAGGGAAAAAGAGCTGCTTTCCACACCAACACCGACCCCAGGGACCTGATCGGTGGGCTCTCTTGGCGGGACAAGGGGTGGGGTGTAAAGTAGTCACACATATAGAGAAAAAATATCTCAGTTTGGAGGGGCGAGAGAGGAGGGGTCCACCCAGGCAAGCAGCGCAGAGGCAGAGGGGCGGCTCAACATATTGCACAGGACGCACTCAGCACTTCGCCGCCGCTCATGATCACATGCATGTGTTTTATGTGCCGAGGAAACCAATGCATTCTGTCTTCCCCACGTGGACATGCTGTCTTTGTTCTCATGGCGTGGGCGGATAAATCCACAATCGGAGAGCCAGATGACACAGGCAGCCATCATCTGAGGGAATGAGAGCACACTTGTAAATGGTGGACTAAGGTTCGCCTCAGTCATGAGTGACGCCATGGATACATTGGAACGGTGCAGGTGTGTGCCTGCTCAGGACATTCATGTGCTAAAACAGTGGAGGATTTTTTATAGAATCCCATTTAAAGGCTGGGGATTTTTTATAGCTACATCGAGTAAGAATAAGAAGATAGTAAAGTATTTGATCAGAAATTGGGTGAAATGTCAATTGAGCTCACAGTCTAGCGAGAGCAAACAGTGCAGTGATAAGAATAGAGCTCAGTAGTACCGAAGTAATCTCTGCAACTCATCTCTTCCCCCCCCGCCCTCCGCCCCATGTGTGGGTGTATTTGAGTAATCTTTCATGTGCTTTTTTTTCCCTCAGTGATATCACAAGACTGTGGCAGAGTGTGTGCAGAGTGTGTGCAGGGTTCCCGAGGGAGAGGCTTTTCAGCATCACGGCTTCACAAGAGGAAGTCCCACACTCTAACTAAAATTCACATCAATCACTCCCCACCTTTCAATCTGTATTTCATCCCCCTGCTGCTCTTTCGCTTAGCCAAATGCAAATGTTTGAGCTTGATCGCAGATTTGAGAATTTCCCTTCCTGAATTAAGCCAAGATTTCAGATGTGCTCCTAAAAAAAAGGTCAGACTTTTCAAGGCTTTAGAGTGTTTAACCTGAAAGAACATTGTGTTGAGTTCATAGAAAATGAAAGGCAGGTTGTTGAGTCTCTCTTTGAAGAAGTGCTTATCAAAGCATTTCTTCAAACACGGGTGAAAAGCTAAAGTAGTCACACTCCGTCAACTACTCAATGTTTTTGCTACAATACATTTCACAGACATTCACACATTGTTCATTCACTAGAGCGGGGTCTGCATTATTATTATTTATTACGACATGTGGAGGTATACGAGTAACAGAACAGCCAATAATTAACAGAATTCTAAATAATATTGCATCTTATGAGCTTTAGTTTTTTTTTTTTTTTTTACAAAGTGTAAACCTGTAAAATGTTATGCATTCCTCACAAGCTGGCATCATGTCACAACATACCAGACACACAGGGCGCCTTTGGCTGAGGAAAATGCAAAGCCAGGCAACAAACACAATTACTTCTATGGCATATGGCCTACAGTGGAAAAATAACACACACACAAAGCATAGTACTTTTATTTGACATGTTGGTCAAATGCTTAAAATAGAGTTTAATTAATTACTCATGATCTAGTCCAGAGTTTAAAAATAGTAATAATTGTTTACCTTTCACTGAGAGCTGTTTGACATGGAAATATACATATTTTTTCCTCAAAGATCTCATTTATGACTAAGGCAATAACACCAAAACATAAATCATTATTTTATTCCACAAACCAAAGGGGATATTACACCAAGTATTATCATGCATGTGATAGACATAGATAGAAAATTAATGAATTAGCTTCGGAAAAAGTCAAGTTCTGCAGAGCTCTGAGAATGACAGATGTTGAATCAGGAAAATATCTAAAGCATTCATGTGTGAAGGACTCGAATTGGATAACTAGAATTATTTAAATGAAAAAAACAATATCCAATATCCCAAAGCCTATTCAGCAGCCAACAAAAAGGTGATGGGGGGAAAATATTGTTTTATTTTCCCCCCATCACCTTTTTGCAGTAAAGGTAATTAGCAGATCTGTGAAATATACTGTACCATGTGTCAAGGTCATATGCGCCCCAGCTTTTGTGAACAACAAAAACCTGATATCCAGTGTCGTATTTGTCTAATATGACACTGGCTATTGTTACATAGCGCAAGTTAGGGTTTGAATTACGGCATATGACTGAATAGGAGCTTTGTTTCTCATGATCTAAGGTTTCGGGTTTTGCTCTCTCTTCTCATCTGGAGTTCTGAACCAGTTCACTTTCTGCACGTGTCTCAGACACACCTGCTCCATCATGTGTTAGTTCATGTTTTCCTTGTGACGGTCTATCAGACTTGCCTGTTGCGAGTTGAGAGTTGGGACAATCAGTAGCCTAACTTCCCATCCATCGTACAAAGGAAAGCATGTCCCATCTAAGGCTTTGTTTCATCTTTGAGAGGAAATGCAGATCAGATCAGATCTAAAGATGCTCAGTGGTGGGAAGTAACGAAGTACTTGTACTCCGTTACAGTACTTAAGTACAATATTCGTGTATCTGTACTTTAGTTAAGTAGATTTGATAATGGATACTTAAAACTTTTACTCCACTACATTTTACAATGAGTATCTGTACTATCTACTTCACTACATTTCTACAAAAAGTGTCGCGTTACATCCAAGTCGCATTGCGCTTTTTTTTCTTTAAAATGGGGACTTGTGGCACCGTAAAATCCAAGCAATGATGTGACTTACGTGTGTCTGTCGTCACCCATCGCCTCCCCCTTTGAAAATCTTTGAAAAAGTAACTTTAATGGGATTACTGATTACTCCTTGAAAGAGTAACTTAGATTAGTAACTACTGGATTGGGAAAGTAAGTTACATTAAAAGCGACTTTTTTAGTTGCGTTCAGCAGCTGCTAACAACATCACTCCACCACCTGTGAAAATTACATCGAGCTTTGCCAATATTTAATTATAAGTTCTTTTATAGTGGTAACATCAACAATGTGTCTCCACTTATAAGGTTGAACTGAAGGGGAGATGGCTTCATGGTTACAACAGTATAAAAAAAAGTTAGTAATTTGTGTGTGTTTTTGTATGTTCCACTTTTGTCTGGAAATCTTTAAGAAGGATTTTAAAGCCCCTCAGCCCTTCCTGCCCCAGCCTCCAGGTTCTGTTTTGCGGCCCTGCGTTTGTTGTCAGAGCTGCACAGATTTGTGACACTTATCTTAATATTAATAATTATAATATCGTTTAGTTGCACAACTTTTCGGACACGTTCATTCGTGGCTGTTTTCACATTTATTGCGCTGCTCATTTTAGTCTCGATGTTTGCAGTTTTCTGGAGCGCAATGCGAAGCTCAACGTCATTCACAACAAATATATTAACTTGACATTTACAAAGACACAGCGGGACGGATCATCCGGGAAATGACGGACAGGGAGAGTCTGACAAAAACTAACTGGATGCCAGACAAATTCTGGGATTTATTATGTGTCTCTGCTTATTTCCAAGCCCAAATGAGTAACTTCTGTTACTTTGTAACGCGTTACTGACATCACTGACAATAAGGTGTTGGAAAGGAGACTCAAACTGAGTGTTGTACCTCAGAACCAGGAAGAGTAGCGTGGCTTTCATCCTGGCCATGACACAGAGCTGATAATGTTATGGGAGTTTGGTTGTCCAATCCACATATTTGGTGGATCTGAAAGAGGTTTACATTCATGTCTCTAGTGGTATTTTATGGGATAGCGATTGTGGAGTTTCTAAGACACTTTTAAGGGCTATACTTTCCTTTTATTCCAAAATTAAGAGCTATTCTCCCAAGACAAAGTTGACTAATATGTGACTTCTTGTCTGATGATCCTGTTTGTTTTGATCCCAAGACATAGTGATGGAGAAGAGTGTGTGTGATTCTTCTGGGAGGAGACCCAGGAGCTGACCCAGAGCCCTCTAGAGGAACTATATATCCCCTCCAGAGTGTGAGGGACTATTTATCCCTTTTAGGCCAGAAGGGATATGTATTCCCTCAAGAACCCACTAAAATGACCAAATATCCCTTCTGGCCTGCGAGAACCTTAATGTCTCCCAGAATGAGCTGGAGAATGTCATTGAGAAGAGAAATATAGGGTTCCCTCCTGGACCTGTTATCTCTGGATAAGCAGACGACAATGAAAGGATGGATAAATTATCCCACGTGTTTGTTATTCTTAATTTATTTAAACCAATGGAGCCATTCAAACATTTTTTCCGGCTGCAATCCAGAGAAGATTGTACTTTGTGCTGGAGATTGGCTCAGTTGTTAGCACTGCTGCCTTCCAGGAAGAAGGTCATGGGTTCCACAGTTTGCATGTTCTCCCTGTGCACAGTTGTTATTTCCCCCCTGCAGTCTAAAACTGTGAGATTCATCTCTCTCTTGCCCCAAGGTGTGCATGGATGTGTGTCTCTGTATTACCCTGTCATGGACCGGTGATCTGTAGGATGTACCCTGCCTCTCATCCAATGACAGCTGGAGAACAGCCACCTCTTGATCTTGCAAGGATAAGCAGTTATAGATGAACAGTGTGACGATTGAAATTCTTGCATTACTTGTGTTTCAGATAGGAGTAGTGAACTGGTATTTTCACAAATATACTACAACAGTAGGAAAATATACAATTTAAAATATCTAGTGTACAGTTCTCATCATGAACATGAGAACAGACTCCTGGAAATGCTTTTCAGTCACTCTCCATTTCAGTAAGAAAAAGAGCAAAGTCTGTGTTGCTGGTTGCTGCATGTCTCCTTGAGGAAGAGAGAGACATGCTATTCAGCAGGTTTAGACTGGCTGTGCTGACACCAAGGTCAAAATGTGCAAACCTCTGTTTGAGAAAGAGAGAAAATAGCCCATCAGACAAGCAGCGAAGCAAGTGCCTGCGTCCTGGAAACCGTTGATGCAGGAATACAGGGTCCTCTGAGAATAAATGCTGCTCAGTAAGCACCTACAGCCTTCCCAGAGCATGTTCTTTTTTGTTTCCCTGACCTCAACTTCTGCTCAGCACCACAGAGCGAAATAAAAACCCTCAAGATGAGCCTTAGAAATGTCGTTTTTTTATTATTACTTCTTTCAGCCAAGATGAATCTAAGCAGATTAGATAATCCACCTCGCATATCAAAGATTTACTCTAGGAAAAACCCAGTGCCAGAGCTGTCAGATAGCGTTCACGAGAGTGTAATCAAACCCTTATTTTGACAGTATGTAAATTCTTCTATGTGGTCTCCAAGTACCACCTCGCAAATCAGGGGGTCGAAGTCCATTGCGGTTAACTGTATGAGCTGCAGAAAAGAAAGGCGGTGGAAAAATTCATCATATGGGAGTAATAGAAGAAGAATTTAGCATTCCACTACCAGAGCTGGTGAGTCACATCCGATCTGAGAGAGTCATGTCAGAAGTGGGAGAGAGGGAGGCATGTGTGGGCTGCAGAAATATGATATAGAAGTGCAGATCCAGCTTGTGAGCACTCTCTCTGGAACACGCAGAAATGAATCTGTCCACCTTGGAACGTCCTCAAGGATTTTCACATGAAGATCGTAATGTGCTGGGAAGACACTTGGAAAGGGCCTTGTGTGACTGAGAGGAGACTGTGACTTGGTGCAGCATGGCGCTTGTGTGAGATGCACACTGAATATTAATGCAGTGTTTGACTTGGACTTTAGGGCTCACGCATCATCATGGGACTCCCAACAACCGTTATCAAGTATTACCGTTACAACTGCAGGTGTGGTTTCATCACAGTCGTCATGCATTTTTAAAAATGTCTTATCTCACCCTCTGCCTCATCCCTTAACCGTCCCCATTTTGATCCTCGGAGTGATCGGTGCCCAGCCAGGTGGCAAAAATGTCCTCATTCTACTGTGCTTCCTTCCAGAGGTCAGGGGTTCTGGGTGATTAACACACAGGATGTGACCTTTAATCCTACGGCAGCTCCTTTCACCATTAATCTCCCTCAGCCAGCATTCGGCTCTGATAATGGCATGTTAATTGATGATGCTCTTTTGAGGCGGCATGAGCCAGTGTTGGAAGTTTCTAGAGAGAGAGCCTGTTATCGCCTCGCACGTTTCCTCAAGACATTTCTCGAGAGGACAGACGACGCAGATGCAACACCATTTCTTCATAAGACCTGTTTGGCAAAGTTGCCTTCTTTGGTGGTACATGAGAAAAGTCGCTGCAAGGCTCGTTCATCGACTGTGCCTGTGATAAGGACGTCGATGCATGTGATCTGTACCGCGAAGGCATGCTCTTGTGAGCAAAATGTCAGCTGTTCTATCTCATTTCTCTGCGTATCATTCACTGCGGCTCATGCATGTTTAATCGCATATTTACATTCGCTTGCACTCCGTTCCCACAAAGATTTTCGAAGGAGGAAATCGGTGCTCAGCTGCCGTTTTTGTGTACACTGGATGAACCAGAGTAATATAGAAGGGAGGCAAAGGCCAGGCTTGTCTTTGTCTGGAAACTGTGACAGGATTTATGGATCTCTGCCTTGGAGGGGAGGCTCGATCTTGGTGTGTGTGTGCGTGTGTGTGTGCAGTGTGAGAGAAGGGAAGGTGATGTCTGCAGAGCCCTCTGTCTCATTTTCCTTGTAAAGTTCAGGCACTAAATGGTAATCAACATTGCCATCTCTGGCCCCAAATCATTATTATTATTATTATTATTATTATTTAGATTTAATATATCAAATCATTTTTATCCACTGTAACCTGTCATCAGAAAAAAAAAGGATTAGAGGATGGGTAAGTACAAGCACACTTTGAAGAATTCCCAACAAGTGAGTGTGCATACTTCTACAAGTTGTTTCTTATTCTTTTCAGACTGTCATTACTTCACTGAGATTCTGATGGCATGATAACTTTGAGCCAAAACACAAGGATCCTGCAGTATCACGATATCGACTCAGACGATTTAACTAGATGTTGCTATACACAAACACTCCTCTTTCCTTCTTCAGCAGACATTTTCCAGACAAATGAACTTTTCTTGTGAGCAAGTGGGAATAGTTGGAATCATTTTTCAGCCAGACGAAAATCAAATTATAAAAAAATCACATTTTCTGACGTAATTGTGTCAGTGAACACATGGCAGCTTGTGATTTGCATCCTGTCCTCTAGCAAAGACAAATTATTGTTCTGACGCGCATCACTTCATCCCCGGTGTTGGATCCACTCTTCTTTCAAGATTTTCATCTCAGTGGTTTTGGAGAACATTGCCTTGTGTTTCTCCTCTAGCCTTGGCCTGTCTGCTTGGATTATGGCCTGAAGAATTGATGTCATCCAAGCCTGGCCGTGGTTTCCCAGCATTGTCTGGGTTTATGGTTGAGGGAGACTCTAAGAGGCTGCTAAGGACTAGTTGGAAAAGAAATTATTGAAAACTATGTTGCCAGATTTCGCTCCAAGCCACAGTGAAGGTGATTGGGTAAGCATAAAGTTGCATGACATGTTAAAAAAAAAAAGAGAAAAGGTTGAGATCTGTTAAAAACAGTCCATAACAGGAGGTGATCAATCTGCAGGATAATTTTCTTGAAGACAAGCTTCAAAGAGAATGCCATCTACTGCAAGTAGATGGCATAGATAGTTGATAGTTTTTTTGATAGTTTTTTGATAGTTGATAGTTTTTTCATAGATTGTTAGATAGATTGTTTCATAGTTGTCAGTACCATCTCGCCTTGCAGAAAGAAGGTTCTGGGATCGAACTCTGGTCTGGATCAAGTTTGCATGTTGTCTTTGTGTGTTTGTGGGTTCTCTCCGGCTTCCTCCCACATTCCAGAAACATGACTCTGAGGTTAATTAGTCTCTCTAAATTTGAGTGTAATGGTTGCTTGTCCTGCGTATCTCTGTGCTGCCCTGTGATGTTACTGGCAACCTGTCCAGGTTTTACCCCACCTCTCACCCAAAGACAGCTAGAGCTAGACACCCGTGACCCCGCAGGTAAATAAATGCATGATGATGATTGGGTAATGGATCGATCGATGGATGACATGTTTGTACAGACTATGGAGAGAAGCGGTGGTATGGATTAATTTCATCAAACCTGCACAAGAGGCATGGTGCCATTTGATACACAGTTGTACCTTTAGAAAGTGTCACTTGTCCTGTATTCTCTGCTCTTCAAGGCTGACTGGGGTATGAATCATTTAGTGCAAAAGAAAGGAGAGCAAACTGAAAGAAATTATCGTGTTAAGACAATCATAATAAGGTGTATTGCTTTGCAGAGGTATTCATACCCTGATGAAGTCAAGCCTTATCTTGTTTGCAGAGGTTACATTCGAACAGTTAAGATGAAACCTTATTTGAGTGCTACAAAGGAAAGGAAATGAGGGAAAGGAAAGTCCAGACCTAAATCCATTTGAGAATGTGTGACAAAAAGTAGAAACTGATTTTCAGAGACTTTCAGCATCCAATTTGACTATGATGCAGGGAAGCTGTAATTACAGTAAAAGGTAATCACTCAAAGCGGCTGAAAACAAATGCATGCCACAATTTCTGGATTTTTACATTAATTTTTATACCACTTCACAATTGTGCAATATCTTGAGTTGTCACACAGAACCCCTAAGAAATACATTAGAGTCGGCTATTGTCGTGTTGCAAAATATGAAAAGCTTTGAGGAGTATGAGAAGTATTAGTACTTCACCAAACATTAAAAACTGAAGAAGACCAGCAGCCACTTAGCACACCACATGATAAGCCGATCAAAGTGGTTTTTGGTGCTAGTTTTGCCCCCAGCTCTCATAACGTCACTCAAACAAGACAAACTGACTTCCAACCTGTTAGTGCTACTGATCAGTATCAACTAGAGTGTGATCTTGTTTAATGACTGAGCTAAATTATTGCCTTTGTGCAACACCACATGTGGTCGTAAGATGCTATTTCAGTTTTTGCATTTCTGTGAAACCATGCTGCAAATAGCTAAAAGTAATACTAAATGCTCTCCCCTCACATTTATAAAGCGTTATAGCCAGTTTTGTCATCGGTTAGCATCCTTAAAGTCGTCTGTCACTTTGTGCAACCATGCATTCCTCTGGGTCTCTTCTTAGCCTAAATGTGCAACAGCAATATTGCTCAGAGCCGCAGTCATGGCAGTAATAGGTATGCATGCCTGACGTACAGCTTAATGCTGCTAAACATTAGCTAAGCGCCCGTCTTAAGTGAGTTAACATTGACATATCCTTACAGCATTTCAATGTTCGTGCAAGTGAACGATCAGCTTTTCAACACTTGGCTGAACTCATTCAAGAAGTTCACTTACCAGATGCCACCTATCATTAAATTTGTTTGTGATGAGTTATTAAAGATAAGCTTAAAAATGGTTTGTGCTTCTGAAAATAATGCAGTCTTATTATTAGGACCAATACACCACTATTAATGTGACTGAAACATCTTCAAGGAAGAAGAATAAAAGTCCAGTTGACTTGTACATTTAGGTTCGACTAAGAATCTCCACCAGCATCAGCAACACCATTAGAAATAATGCAACGTAAAAAACATAGACTGTTACATCCCTTGAAAAGTGTGTAAAGCCATTTTATAGCACTCTCCAGTGTTTTTAGAGGATCGCTGGCGTACAATTGCAGGCCAATCTGAGGCAAGCTGTTAGACAAAGAAGCAAATAAAAGGAGCCAAAAACTGGGCTGCAAATAATCTGGCAACGCAAATTAGAAAATGTAGCTGGCAGACAGAACAGATAAGAACCAGGCAAATAACACCAACACAAAAATTACTACTACTGCTGCTACTGTTTCTGCTAAATAATTCAGAAAACAAATACGAATTTGCATATTTCATGTTGTGAGAACACCAGCTGAATCTGCCTATTATTATCATCCTCATTAATATTATCATTACAGATATGGAATGTCTTGCCTCTATAGATTAGATTTGAATAATAAAAAAAAACTATGAACTTTGAATCCTTTACCATTCACTTAACAAAGTATGTACTACTGGTCTATTACATAAAATGTAAATAAAGATATTTAATCTGCAATAAGACCAAAACTGAAAGGTCCAAGAGATGTTAACTCTTTTTAAGCATTGTTTCTGTTGTTTCAGTGATAAAGCCTCACCAATGGTTCTCTTCTCTTGCACAGATATGCTGCAGTGTTTAGTTAATTGTCCTTTCTAAATGTGTTTCTGTGCTCATCTGTATGCAGCGCTACTGACTATTGATGTCCCGCTCAAGAGAAAGTGAGAGAACGGTTACACTATTATAACAGTTTTTATCTCTATTTGCTTTTCACGAGCCCTTGTGAATTTGGGGAGGAAAAAAAAAACCCAAACCCAGATGTCATAGTGTGCCATTCAAAAATAGACAGCACAAGAATTCAATAGGGAAATCAAAGTTGCTGTAATACGTCCGTCTGGACAACAGAGACAAACTTATTGACCCCATCAATCTACAAAATCAATGACAGCCTTGCCACAGGCTAGAAGTAACACTCAAAGCATTGTGCGTTGCTAACCGTCAAAATTTAGCGGTCTTCTGTGGAACATCATGTTTTGTTTTTTTTCTGCAAACCCCCTTATTTGGCAGCTTTTCTAACACTTGAGCTTGTAGAAGCTGGTGTGATTCTTCAAACCAGTCTATAAAGATCACATAAAGTCACATAATCACAGCATGGGGTCAGATGATTGCACTCAATTTACCTCTGATGCCCAGGCTCAATAAAACGTCCACATTCTAGAGCAGAATAGTTGTCCTAGATGCTGCTGAGGTTGTGATTGTTTGCATTGGATGGTTGACTGACATTCTTTGGCAGTATGAATTACAATTCATGAAAACTTGTCTACCCCTTACAGACTTCTTCTGTTTTGGGCATTTTGTTATCCTGAAGACTTTTGCATCAAATAAATGTCAGACACAGACGATCTCAGTGAAAACAAACTGCTGTTTTCTAATTCCGATTACATTTATTAATGAAAAAAGGAATATAAATCTATGACCCCTACATTAAAAGGTGCTGACTTACCTAATAATGTGTCATGCTTGGCAGCCGTATAAACTTTGGAGAAAATTTCATGCACTCCTTTTTGTTTTAATTCTGCCACTTTATAGGGGTTTGGAACATTAACAGGTTGTTTAAGTCCAGACTTTGACAGGGTCACTCCAAAACCTTTATTTTATTGTTTTATTTTCAGAGGTGCACTTCCTGGTGTGCAGTGTATTTACTATAAAACAGTAAATGCACTAAGAGATAGTTGAGCCTTGGATCATAAGGAGAGCAGAGTTCATGGTTCCAATAGTCATGGTGTATCATCCGGATCCTGAAGGCCACATCATACCATCACCAACCAACATGTCCGACTGTGACCAGGATGTTCATTCTCTGGAAGTGTGTGTTATTTATGCCAGATGCGACACTTTCCAGACTCTTCCTCTTTTGTCTCGCGCAGCATCTTTTCTGTAATGTCTCTTGGGGATCATCCGGATGTTATTTGGGAGAGGTGAGACAGTCCTTGGAGCAATTTTCTATCAGCAAAGGTTTTGCTTCACAACCCCGATTTCCCCTCCAGACTCGGTTTGTTGAATCACGAATAATGACCCTAACTGAAGCAAGTGAGGCTTGCAGAGCTTTTAATGATGTTCTGAGTTTTTCTGAATGAGTCACTAAGTAAATTTCCTGGGAAGGTTCACCACTGCTTCATGCTCTCTCCATTTGTGGATAATGGCTCTCACTTGGATTCACTGGAGTCCCAAAGTCTTAGAACTGGGCATGAAGCATTTTCCGGAGCGATAGATGTCAGGGACCTTGTTTCTAATCAGTATATAGCTGATGGTTAGTCCGAGTTAATTTGTGATTTGAAAGGGGAGGACGATTAGTTTTTGAAATAGGAGCAGACTGCTTTCAATTAATTTTTCCTTCACGATGTGAAGACTGCCTTTTGTATTCATGCCCTCTGAAGAAGGCTCATATGGGAATAATAAAAATAAACTTCTAATCTAGTTGATAAACGAATGGACTGGTTCACCATTCTAATACATCCCTGAAATCCAGAAGGTGCTATGTGGGAATATTCACAAACGATGCATTGAATTCCTGGACGATTTAAGCTGAATGGCATCAAGTTTAAGATCCAGATGTTACGGAAGATCTGCAACCAGAGAAAAGCTCTTCTGCTTCCAACATAGCCGTGTATTTTCATCCATGTTGATATTCCATGGGGGGAAAATAATGCCAGACTGTTTATTGTGATTTAATGACGTTTTATACAGTGCGCCACAGACTCTGGAACTGTCTTCCTTTGGACTTGAGAGTGGTGGACTCTGTGGTTTCCCTAGGAAATTTGATTAAAGATGTACCTTTATAATCAGATTTTGACAAATTTCTCTGGTTTTAATGCCTTCTTATGTCTTGGGTTGTTGTGTAAGTGTTGTGTTATGAAATACTTTGTGTTTTTAAAATCTTAAAAGGTTTATTTCCATAATTTTACATGAATTTGATAGAACAAGTTATGCTCCTTCTTTTGTAAATATAACCTTGTGTTTCCGTTTTAAGCTAGCAGCCTTTATCCTAATAAAAGCGAGAAAAAAAGCTACAATCTCTTCTTCTGGAATTTTTATAATCAACGCAGATTTGCAGCTCCTCTCTGACATTTCCATTTCTTTTTTTTTTTTTTTGCATCTGAATATAAGCCATTAGAGAAGTTTATCTTTGTTCTGTCTGGATGTAATTTGTACAATATACGTTTTTGTGGGGGCGGGGGTGCAATGCCTGGAATGTTACAGCCATGACAGGAAACATGTGTGTGAGGATGAGGGGGGCGGTTTGTGCAAGATACTGGAATTTGCTGCCGCATGCATGTGCGTGCATGGCAACAAATTCCTTATACTGCAAATTTTAACAGCGTGGATCATTTTTGCACAATAATCCCAATGGTTTCACAGAGCAAAAACAGAGTGCATCGTTTAAAAATAAAACACAGAGGTCATAAAAGTCATCTGCATCTGCTTTATTTCCTCCTCTGAGTAAATATCACAGGGAAACCAACCAGGGCTGGGTGAGACAGAGGAATCACTTCTGCATTGCACCTATTTCGGCACAGAACAACCACATAAGCTAAATGCAAACATTCCAA
The DNA here is from genome assembly GCA_902982915.1 of Phalloptychus januarius. NCBI lineage: Eukaryota > Metazoa > Chordata > Actinopteri > Cyprinodontiformes > Poeciliidae > Phalloptychus > Phalloptychus januarius. Next base: position 20,384,202 of record CADWAE010000482.1, on the reverse strand, counting down.
CCACAAATACTTGTGAAATCTAAATATGAGCCTGAGTGACGCAGAGATCATTAACCTGAGAAAATGTTCTGCTGGTCTGACTGCCTCAGCCTGAACAGTCTGCTGAGGTGCAGACTGGACCCTTGTTTCGAAACACTGAAAGGCACACACACGCATTCAAGTAGCTTCAGGCAAGGCAGGGTGTGGTTTTTTTTGTTTGTTTTTTTTTGTTACGGGAGCAGGCTAGGAATCAGCAGTTGTCTTAAAAACAGTTTTGACACATCAAAGAGGTCTAGTCCATTGGGGTCCAGATTAAGCAAGGTGTAGGATGGAACACATCACTCTATTTTTCCCATTTATTTAAGTTTCAGGCTAAATATGCACTAAATATTAAATAGCCACATTTTAAGGGACAGTATTATGTGTTTTTCAGTCACATAGTGCCATTTTATAGTACAATCATGTAACTATGTCACTTTAAGTTGTGATAAAATTGCAATATAAATCAAATATGACTTAAACGAGATTTTACTTTGTGCCTCTGTCTCTTTAAAAACTCTTGGTCTTTCTGAAACTCCGCCTTCAGGACGTTATCATAACATGGCTCCTCTATCAACCCTTTAACAACGTTTTTACCAGCGTTGCACTATAATGAGATGTAGCTCCTATAATGAGCTCATCAGAGGTGCAGTTCCACCAGGTGTTGCTAATTGCTGCTGGCTAGTCTGAAGGAGCCGAGAGGGGAAGTCATGCAGGAGGGCTGCTCTGTGAGGCGGAAGATTAGAAACTGCAGCTGCAAGGAGCTTCGTCTCAAAGACGGAGCTAGGACCAACCAGGTGTTTTGTACAGCTGAATGGTTGTCACAGAAGACTAAAGGATTCCTCAAACATGCATGAAAGAATCAAGGCAACAATCCAGGTATGTTTATGATGAAGGAATAATATTATTACATTAGGTAAAGCTCATATACGTTGATTTCTACATAATACTACTCCTTGAACTCATGTAGTCTCTAAATCCCCATTTTTCCAAGCACCTTCCAAAAGTATTGATTTTGTCAATTTTCTCAAATGTTGTCACTATTCAACAACAAACTTTTTTTTTTTAAAGGGATGGGGAAGACAAGCGGCGAATGTCGCCAGGCCAGGAATCGAATCTGCGACTACCGTCATGAGGACTAAGGCCTCAATATGTGGGTCATGCTTTGCCCCTGCGCCACCACAGCGCCCCACAACAAAAAAGATTTCAACAAAATTGTATATGGTAGACCAACGTAAAGTTTTGCTTTTGCTTATCTGGAGACAAAAGATTTTCTTACTTCTGCATCGCTAAACAGCTCAAGTTCATACAGACTGGACAGAGGCCCTCTGTTAACTGGTAAACCTTCACGCTCGTCTCAACTCTTTTGCAGACTAACAGATTTTCTTCCAGAGTGTCGCCACAGCTTAGTGCTGCCTCCAAATGGGTTTACAGTGGAAATGATGTCTGCCAGGTGATGTTGCGGAAAGTCCTTGAGGAACAGAGTTTCAACCGCTACTGTTTTTGATAGTTATGTTTTTCATTAGCTGTTTTTACCATTGAAGCTTTGATGTTTGGAAAACGCAACAAATGCATTTCTCTGCTATCTTGCCGGGTCCCTCTTGAAAAAGAGGTTGTAGATCTCAACAAGGTTTATATCTGGTTAGATAAATATTATTAATAGTATCAAGTTCATCTTCCATAACATCCGCAACACATAACAGTTTGAATGTAGGTCAAAGCGTTCACTTCTGGTATCGTCTGACTAGAGCAGCTTCTTCCACGTTTGTTATTTTCCCTACACGGCTTGCAGTGAATTGTGGCTCTATTTCAACAACGTCTTTCTGTAAGCCACTCTTCCGTGAAGGCCAGATTTGTGGAGTGCACAACTGCAAGTTGTCATCCTCTCAACAGATTCTCCCACCTGTGCGTTACAAAGTATGTTTCCAGTTACCAGGGTGCCTCTTGCCTGCATCCAGTGCTTGCCATCTCTCCTCAATCTATCAATCTCAGTGTCTGGGTTGACTGGCTGCACTAGGATTTTATTCGGAGGCATCAGAGAAAGGGAGGAGCATTTGAATTCACACCACACTTTTCACGTGTTTATTTGTACAATGGAAAACCATTCATCTACTTTCTTCCCCTTTGCAATCATTTGCTCTGTTGAATACAATTTTACAATATAGTAAAATGCAGCAATGTTGTCCAAGGGGTGCGAATACTCTTGAAAAGCACTTTACATTCAAGTCATTACAAATCATTGTGCCACAGTGGGTCTGTTTTCTGGATTGCTATGTTACTGTACGTGGTACTGCAGCCAATCTATAATGTTCTCTGCCCTCCGTGACCATCGGGTGGCAGAGGCTGTGAGCGAGAGCTGGTTGCTCAGAGCTGGCTGCTGAGAGCGCCTGCGAGCATGTCGATAACGAGCCCCAGCCTCTCTAGCAGAATCATTTACTGCCCGCGGGGCTTGAAGACGAAAGTGGAGTGTGCATGCCTGCCTCTAACCTACTTAAGCCGCTCGCTGCACAAATGGAAGTGTTGATCTGCAACATGAGAGGCCCTGGTGAATTCCTGCCTGTAAGCAGACTGACCAGAATAAATGTATGAGATTAATGCCAGAGGAAGTAATGATGGTGCTACAGTGTGTGCCTTGTGCTTTGCGTCATTATTTGCTTATGTCAGCATACGAGTCCCAGAGACATAATATTTAAGAGAATGGCTCCAGCTGTCAGCGATGCGTTCTTAGTGTGTTTAGTCTTGAACTGCAGGATGATCCAATCTGTTGCATTTAATGCTCAAAAGGCGGGGTTGTTGAAAAAGTGGAAACATGACAAAGAACAGTAAAAAAAACAAATGCATGGCTTCAGTGTGCACTGCTGCTGTTGCTGTACTGTTAGCTGTGGAAGCTATAGCATAGTTTCAATGTCTTGAGTTGGCTCCTTAATTCTATTTGCCTCAGAGGGGAACCTCCCCCCAAACCTCTGACACACATTTTTAAAGCGCCTTGTTGAGCAAGTGAGGGAGGAGGGAAGAGGGGTGGTGGATTGTGCGGGCTTGTACTCCCAACTCTGAGTCTGGACAAGACACATAAATCACAGGAACATGTACACAGACACACATATGTGCGCAAGTGCTGCTATGTCAGTACTTGAGCCCAGGTGTCTGTTTTAGCCTTCCCTGGTTGGGAAACAAATGATAAAGAGAGTTGTGGGGTGGGAGAAAATGAACAGGAATGGACACAGGAGGACCGTATTTAAACGTAAACTGATGCTAGTGTTGTGGATGACTTTCTTATTTGCTTGTAAAACACTGTCAATCTACTGTAAATGATCATTTGTTTAATAAAGACATTCTGTAGCACAGCTGCCTTGCATTATCCTGGTGTAGAAAGAAAAGCTTTCATAGTATTATATTAAATGTCGTTTGACTAAGGTGGCATGTTGAAAAATAAGTTAATAAGCTCTCAGAGCAGACATATGCAACCATATGCTGAGTGACCCAACCACTCATTTTCTAACAACGCTACAAAGAATAACTTCTGTCTGCACCAATGAAAATTCACTCTCCTCTGGATGCTGAATGCTTGAAGTCCTACTACTTTCTGGTAAATTACACCTTTGAGGATTTTTTGTGAGGTCTGCGATGATGTTGCAAAAACTCGACATCACCACCATTCACAACTCCTTCTGATCGGCCAGGATGAAATACATCCCGAGAAATTGAGCTCAATGGGACAAAATCCCAGATGGAGGACTGAAAGGAGATGAGAATCAAGCAGATTTCTATAGGAATGTAAATATTTTTTCAGGCTTTACAATTCGAAGCAGGAGCCTTTATCCTAGCTTGTCTTCAGTCTACTTTGCCCATGTCTTCTTTGTTGAATCGTTTTCGACTTGCTCATGTGCAGCTTGTTTCTGCCACACAAGTTAACGCAGAAATAGATCAAGCTTTTGCAAAAAGTCCAAAAATTGTCTCGAGAAGGAGGAGAGTGGCCGCTCTGCCAAGGGGACAAGAACCAGAAAACTGGTGAAACAATATGAGGAACCATATGGATGTAATCAAACAGTGGTTACTCTTGTCTTAAAAAAGTGTGAATTCTACACACTTCATCCCAATACATGCGCAAAACACAAAACAGATCCGCAGCAAGACGAACAAATGCCTATTATTCCACCAAATTGCATTTTACTCACTCACACTTAGACCATGTCATGTTTTAGAAACAGCCAACGTATGTGACAAGGTAAAAAATAGTGTGTCAACATTCTAAATTCAGAAACTGTGAAATATTGAGTCAATTTAAAAGCAGCTTTATTAACAATAACTACATGAGTAGTCATCGTTCTCATCACTTCTATCAAATTGGTGAATTTTGGCAATACCTTATTTATGTGGTGGTCAAATGTTCCGACCTCAGTCTGGGTAAAACATCTGAATATTTGACATGCTTTTCTCTTTCGGCCATTTGGTAGCAGACTTTTCACATCAAATGACCTAATTTTAGTCGCTTTTGCTGTCAGACAAATTGACTCTTACAAGACTTAATGATCAGCTTTGTGAATGGATGTCCAGGCAGGGCCTGTGGCTGTGCACAACTCCAAATCATCAACTCGCCACCGTGGTGCCTTATAGTGATCCATTGATGCTCTTGTTTGTTCAGATGGAGATTCTTAAAATTTATACATGTTGCCAAGTTGTTGTTTTTATTGTTTCTTTACCTCCTCCACATCAAACCTCTTCCTTTAATCAATTATCTCAAATGAACACAAACTCTTTGAGTTTCAGATATACTCGTTAGTTTGGGTTTTTACGATTTTTAGTATTGCATTGACCTCAGGCTGAACTACCTGGGATCTCCTCTCATGGGAATAATGGAAGTTGGAATGATGGATTCTATATAGTTAATGGATAGTCTTATCCAGATTGATGAGATGCAACAATAGCAGATGCTGTTTTCCCTCTGCCTCACATTCACAAGTACCTACATGCTGGAAGCCAGCAACAATCTAGATTTTCTGTTATGGTAGAGGAACAGACGCTTCCCAATGCTCATTTAATGAAGTACTGGAAGACGTCGGGTTACTACCTTCCTAATTCCCTTTAAAACACTCACACTCTTTGTCACTTTGGCCATTTGAGGCTGCATTAATTTCATTTCAGGTAATTTTTCTTTTTGCATGTCTTCATACACAAAACCTCATAAATAAAGGTGTGTGTATTTGACATCATGACCAACATTAATGAAGATGATCTCATGACAAAGCTTGACCATGGCATGCTGGCAGCCTACCCTATAAAATCTCTCTGCATATATATATAAAACTCCATTGCCTTTGGCCATGTAGGCTAAGATGATGTGAAAGCACTTTCTCCAGTCCCACTGGACATCAAATCAGGAACAAAAGGCTTTCGACACAGAGTATTTCAGCAGAGGAAGAGGGAAGGAGGCGGATGAGGTGAAGAGATTTCCATGAGGGCAAATCTGGACAAGATCAATGGGAGTGACAGGGAGTGCAGGAGGCAGCAGGAGATTCAAAGTAGGCCAATAAATAACATCCAAGTGAGGCAGCAACTGCCTCCCCCTCATCCACAGCCACCCCATTCCATGTCAAACCCCCTCACCCCCCACTGACGGGGCCCCCTTGATTGCTGGGCTCTGAGCGGGTAGCAAGGGGGTTTCATGGCCCCCGGCTGCACAATACACTTCTCATACAGGGCCCTTACTTCCATTTGTTGAACATCCATCTTTCAGCATGTGCGTGAGTTTGTTTAGGGGGTGGGGGCTCGGCGGATGAAGGGTTGGCGGACGTTGAGGATGGGGTGTGTGCATTAACTGAGGGGGGGGGTGGTAGAGGGTCTCTTATGTTTTTTACATCAGCTACCCTTCCAGGAGGGACAGACCCATCCCCCAGAACACCACGCTATCTGCTGTCTTGCTCACATTTGCAGACCACCAGGCTCTGGGTCATGGTTTCATTAAGTCCACTGCTGGGTGGCTTGCACATCGGCCACCTTGGGTGTTTGCTCTACAGAAACAGTGAGACTTTAAACTATTAAATATGCTTCAGTGTGGATGAAAATAATAATAAAGTTATATAAGAATAAAATCAGTCTGTGTAATTTGATTCCAGTAGAACTGGAGAGATTAGAGAGCCAAAGAACACACCAGAGAGATCTGACCTGAAATTTTGGAGAATTTTAAAGTAGGGACAGGTGATATAACATTACACCACGACAAATTTTGAGCATCTTATAGTGTTCAACATCAGAAAATGCAAAGAGTACGATAGAACTGCAAACTCATCGAAATTGAGAAGTCAGACAACGAGCGATTAAAACTGTGACCAACCAATTGGCAAAAAGAAAGTAAATTTTTCAATTTGCCACAACACGGAAAGGACAAATATGGAAAAAAAAAAAACAGGTGCTCCAGTCAGGTAGGGCCTAAATTAACAATGGAAAACACTGAGGATAATTGGTAGTGGCAGCATCATGTGGAACAGATGCTTTTTGTTCTGCAAGAACAGGCAGACTAGTGAAAATAAATACAGGGCAATCCTGACAGAAGGCAGCAAAAGACTAGAGACTGGAATTGAGGCTCAAGACTTCAAAATTTATGTTAGCAGAGTGATTCCACTAAGGAAAAAAAAAGCTAAAAATTTACACTCTAGAGGTGCAAAGGCCTGCAGAGAAAAAGGGCCACATTTTTCAGACTACCTTTTTTGCAAATAAAAAATGTCTTTCCTGCTACTTCAGAAGCGTGAGCCACGTTTGTGTTGGTCTTACGCGTGAAATCCTAACAAAATACATTGCGGTTTGTGGCTATGACATGAGAAAATGTGAAAGCTGAAAGGGAACGGGTGCTACTGCAAAGAACTGCACCTCCTTTTTGAGCTCCTTGTTTGACAGTGAGCCTGAAGTCATTACTATGGGATATTCATTCATTTCTATCATGTCTCTTGGATGATTCCAAACAAGCCCCATAGGAACAGCTCCATGTGCTCCTGTGTCCTCCTACGCTTCAAAACACCTCGTCTTTTAGTGAGCGATCGGATCATGTATTTAAATCAAGAGTAATGTGGAGGCGAGCAGCAAACTGAGTTGATTAAATTAAAATAAATCATCTTGTTTACTGAATCTCGCTAGTGGCATTGAGGCTATTGCCGCTATTTTTATGCCAGCAAATTGTTGCTTCTTATGAAATTTTTCTCTGCGGTCGTTTCCTCACTTCGTTTGACATGAAATGGGAACTAGATAAGTTGAGGGTGACCTTAAGGTCAGGGAAACCCGGTGGTGGTTTTCTTTCATAAATTGAATCCTGGGTGACTCTCCCCCCACTACCACAACTCCAACAAATTTTTTTAAAAACACAACTTCTTCAAATTTCCTTGTTTTGAACAGCTAAAGGTAGAGTTCAGACTCAGTGTAACTTGTGATTGACAGCAAACAAAGCCTAATCTCTTTATTGTTTGCAGCAATAGGGGTGTCTGTACGTGAATAAAGGTAATATGAAACTTTCTTTTTTAAATATGGTGCTTTTTGCGCCCCTTTTTTGTGCCACCCTGGGCAACTGCCCATATGGACCATATCAAAAATTGGCACTGGATCCAATTGTCTGGAACATCTACTCCTGAGAATTTAGGGAAGATGGAATAATGGATTCCAGATTCTTTAAAAATGTCTTTTCCCAGACTGACACATTCACACATATCTGAATGCTGGAAACCAATGACCTGTCAAAACTTTCTTATAGATATAGAGGTGCACACTCTTATTAATTATGAATTATTTGCATCAGCCAACCAACCAACATCCTCAATGTAGTCCACAATACTGCAGCTATTGTTTTGTTTTACTTTTTGTTCCCATAATCTTATCAACCAAACTGCTACCTTTTTATTTTTACCTTTCATACTATTTACATTCATATGTGAATTGTTATTCCTGTCTTGGAGCTGTTTTGCAGTGAATCAATGACTGAAGGAAAAAAAAAACCCTTATCACTGGTCATCAAAACTCCCACACACGTCTGACTCACATTGTGTAGTCACCAACCCTGCAGCATCTCCAAAGTTACGCTTCAAAAAGTGGAAGGCAAATGTTCTCTATGGGCGATTTGCATTTTTTTCATCTCCGACAACAAATGTACTGTATCCACTCCACAGACGTTTTGACTATGTGTGGGTTTGAACAGTGTGTTTATTTCTCAGGTTCTGTTCAAGCTCGAAGTCTTTATGTCGTTTGACGTGTTTGACTAGCTTGTTGTGCATTCAGCGAACATCTCTTCAAATCAATCATGCATGCATAAATATTAAAGATCATTGTGAAGAAGCTGCCTCAAGTGATGAAGTTACAAAGCAAAGTTGCGTTTTAAATGCCCATTTAAAAAAAGTTACCCAAGTCCCCTTGAAATGTTTGATTTTCATTGCCAAAAATACTCCAGACAGAGTAACACAGTTGACTTTTTCACCCTGAATTTACATATATTTCCATAGAAATTGGTTTTAGAGGGTTGCATGAGATGAATTATTCCCCACCAACACTTTGATCAGTACAGCCCTTTGGTTTCCCATGGCTTGAATTGTTAACTTGGATACAGATTCCACTTCATACTTCTAAAATCATGTTGGCCATAAACTGCACATTAAAAACACAATTTCACCAACTTACCAATTCCAACTTCCTTGTGTGAAAAAGGGTCAGTAAAGTCTGATTCAGTTGTCAGACATTTCAATATGGTGGTCAGTGAAATACGATGAGACTCATTTTAGTCTCATATATATATGAATAAAGGGTCACACTTTTATGATCCAATGTTTGGCTAAAATTACCCAATTACTGTCTTGACAACATAACACCAGAATTTGGGTTAAAAATAAAACCCCTTGCAGTTTCTTGCTATACATGTTTTGCATACTTACTCATACCTGAGAGGCAAGTTTGCAAAAAAAAAAAAAATACATGTACCTCATCATCCTCAGGTCTGCCTCAGACAGTTGGCCCTAATCCCCCTCCTAGTCACAGTGGTATTTGTTAAACTGAGTCATGCGGTGAGGTGGTTTGGGTTGGGAAAATGCCACACCAGAGACAGAAGCTGAAATAAAACAACATCCAGCCTGCAGGTAACGCATGACGCATAAAATTCTTCAGCTGTATATTAGGTCCTTAAACCCTGGAACTCACATTGGCTCCATTCCTTTGTGTGCTATTCAAGTGCTTACAGAGCCATGTTTTGTATAATCAGTTTTTCCACAAGATTATTTTTTAAAGTCACAAAACTGGAGAAACCTTTACAGAGAGAGACAAAAAACAAAGCATTCCTACGCTAATGAAACACCAACTTGACCTCGATTTCTTGAAAATGCTCTTTAGTCATCTGGGGAGTCAAACTCCAGTCACTGAGAGGAGCTAGTGTAATGCAGTTTATTGTTGCGTCCCAAGTCCAACACGCCTGAACTATGACAGAACTACTTTCTCATGCACTCAAGTGCTACAGCCCTGCTAATGACCTAATTATGTGATTCAGGTGAACAGACAGAGAGACACACCTAAAAGTTGCAGGACACTGGTGTTTGAGTGAATTTTAGGTATTGGTTCGGTTTGTTCAGTTTTAAAGGCTGTGGGTCCAATTCCCACTTTTCCCTGTCACATGTACCTCTAGGAGTCTACTTAACCCAAACCCAACCCAAAGTTGTCCACCAGTTTGTGTGTTAGTTTGTGAATATCTGAGTGCGACTGTCTCTGTAGACTGTGGTTCTAGTGTAGAGCAGCATGAGCGTGAGGTGTGACTAGAACAATGCTATATAAAGTCAGTACATTTTCCATTTCCATCCGTTTAAATGCAACAATTGAGATCTGGTCCATACATTTTCTGTACCAACCTTAAAAAGGACAAGTGCGTTTTAAACAAAGCAATTAAGTTGTTTGATATCTATTTGTCAAACATATAGTAAAACAAAATTGCATTTCTCTTGCCCACTGGATCCTCGTGATTCACTGTCTCGCTTCAAATATAGGAGAGCAGTAATCTGGGCAGGTAGTAGCAGGGGAAACGGCTGAAGAATGTCATGTAATCTCATAGTTAGGAGTAATATTAGCCCACTGTTGTTCTATGGTGACTCACTGTTGTACTGGTCAATAGCTGGTGATAGTATCCACTATAGAAGAAGACCATTGATTTGCAGGGATTAGATAGCACGTCTGCTCACGAGTAGCAAAAATCTGCCAATACTTGAGATTGGCATCTAAAAACAAACATACCTTAGCATGCTTGGTATGTTTGCAAATCACTGCAAAACCGAAATGTAACCCTTTAACAACAATATTTATCCTAGTGTTCAGACTGAGGGTGGCTCTTGACAAAAGGAGATTCCAAATAAGGTTTCCAACTGGCAGGTGAAGTGGAAGAACGAGGTTCACATCCACGAACAGTGGAAACCGCCGTAGCGCTATCCATTCCTACTCTTGGGGGAACAGCCAATCAGCGCCAAGGAAAACGAATCGTATGTGAAGTAGCAAAGTGTCGAGATATTTCAGCTTCCCAAGCTGCGGTATCTTTTGAAGATTTTAGAAAAGAATTACATATAGGAAAAGTTTCCAAGAACAGCTTGGATTTACGTTCCACAGATAAATCCACAAATAGGTGACTCCGGGAATACCGAACAAACCGTGAATGACTGCACTGGATTTTATACCAGACATTCCTCACAGCTTTGGGGCATTTTTCAGCAGGACCACAGCTTTTTGATCAGAAGGCCTCCCAAAATAGCTACATGAAAAACATATGTTGCTAAGGAGATAGTCAAAAGCCAAAGCAGATCAGCCTCTTTGTTCAAGCCGGATGTGTTTTGGTGTGTGTCAATAATCTGTCTTCCCAACCAATGGAGAAAAACTAGTAGATGAAAGCAGTGGTGTGTTCCTTTCTTGGAGGAGGCGCTCTAAACACTCTACTATGGTTCAACTGTCACCCTGTCCAATCAACTCATATCCTCCACACTTTTGAAAAGCCTGCCATGCTACTGCTCCATGTGCTCTCATTTGGCCTGCAGTCAACCACCCAGCTCCTTATCTTCCACAAGTCATTTTCTACCATTGCATCATCAACAGTAATCCTTATCTACATAAGAGAAATCTCTGCAGTAGTCTATAGAACAAATTTTAAACATGTTTTTAGGGCATATGAGGACAAAGCCATTCTGATCTAAGGCTTAACTCATAAAAAATTATAATTGTACAAAGACCGATAATATTTGTCTTTTCTCTTGATTGGTCTTATTTTTGGAATGCCAATGCCTCTCTACAAGCAAAAGAGCAATTCTAAAGAGTTTAGATGGCTTTCCGGCATTCTGCATTAGCGGAGGAATATGACATTCATTTAGATGTGGGAAATTGCTGGTTGAATTCAGCGCATTGCATAATTGTGACTGTCTCAGTTAGAGTGCAGCTGAGGTGACATTTTCACATTTTATCATGTCACTACAAACTTCATTGTCCACTTTTATGGGACAAACCAACATGTAGTTGCACATGCAGTGATTGTGAGGTAGAAAAGAAATTAAACGTGATCTTTAGAAAGTTTTTCCCAAAAGTTTCTAAAAGAGTTTGCTGTGGATTTGCATCCATCCCCCTTCACTCTGACACCCCAAATGAAATCAAGTGTAACTAACACCCCTTCAGAAGTCGCCTCGTTCATACAGTTCCCCTCTGTTTTACGCAAAATATTTTAGAAAGACCTACGGCTGCAGCTGACGGACAATTAAACTACGTTTAGCTATTTACCAAGAAAACAGAAGAAGACAATGGGGCTGACAGGAAGAGCAAGGCCACACCTAAAGCAAGGTTATCGCCAAGACTCAGAGAGAGAGGAGGAAGAAAAAGATTGCCTATTTAGCCACATCACAAGGGAGCTTGCAAGGAGGAATGAAACTGCTGAGTGTAGGAAGCTGACAGAAGTAGACAGAGAAGAAGCAGATGCAAGAGAGGGATTGAAGGAGAGAGAGAGGTGGCAGACCTCTACTGTAGATTTCCATGGTATGTTCTCAAAGTGCCGAGTGACACTTCCCATCACTGTGTCAAGGGAACTGGAGCGTGCCAGCTCTGGCTCTCTCTCACTCTATCTTGCATGCAGAGCAATTACCACAAGCCCCCCTCCACCTTCTTCCTGACAATTCAGTGAAATCAGCCAGCAGACCTGTGACTCATCATTTGGAGTCACATGATGAGTCATGTGACTCCACATTGGCCTCAGGCCTTCCAGCTCGTAGGAGGCTTGAGGAGCACAAGGAGATCCCTGACCACAGCAAATGGGTCTCGTTATGTAAGGCTGGCCATCATATATAACACCTCCATGTGTTTAATGATAAAAGAAAAAGAGGAGATGTCAAAGTCGCCACTGCTTGCCAGGGCAGCACGTGGCGGCGAAAGTACAGCTGGCTCCTGATGCGATTCAGTCTTCAAGAGAAAAAAACAAAACAAACCGAGGCGTACAAAAAGGACCAACATCTGAAAAGCTGCTTTGTCAGTGTGAGCCATCGGAAACCTGACAGATCCGTAAATAGCTTGAGCAGAAATGTCAAAAATAACGGCGTCATCAATATGTTACTTAGTAAAGCGTCACTCCAATCTTATGCATTAGATTACGAACAACAAATCTAAAAGTAATCAGGTTACTTTTTCAAAGTAACTATCGCATCCCTGGGATTAAATTTACAACAGCGTCTATCATATGTATGTGTACATTTCTATCTTTTATCTTAAGGTGGCACCCTTACCTGCGGTCTCGGCCTTCAGTCAGTGGACCCAAATCTTCTAATGCAATGTTTAACTGTACATGAAGACAAACACCACACGTAATAATTGCACCATCCGTGTTGCCAGAGGTTGTTGTTGAAATGGCTCCTCTTCGTGACTCTTGGCAAATGAAAGGAGAACACACATTTGGCCCACTTCAGCGGCTGTGAAGACCCTGCCGGGGTAAACAGATGCATGGTGGAATGTGTATGTCACCCTGAATGCCTCTCTGTGCAAGAACCTTTTCATTGTTACTGGAACTGTCTGCACTCCAAGGTACTGCTGTCGGTGCCTTCTGCACAAACACACAAACACAAGTTTGTATTTCTACCCATATTAGGACTTTGCATTGACTTTTATTCATTTTGGCTAGGGTTGTCCCAATCTGATACTGATATCGGAAATCAGACTCAAATCAACCAAAAAACAAGTACTGGAATAAATATATCGCCCTGCATCTAAAGTCTCTTATAGAAGCACGTCGAAGCTTGCGGGATACAAGTTTGTATCCCAAACAAGCTTATCGGATCAAAATCGGCATCGGCCAGAACTCAAGGCGGCAGTATTGGTATTGGAAGTGAAAAGGTTCTATGGACACATTTTAGTAACTGCATTTATCCCTAATCTTAACCATTACCAGCCTATTCCTAACCCAGACCTTAGCGGAAACCTAATTCACACTTTAGCTCTAAACTTGACCCGTGACCCTAAACAAAGGGGTCTTCCCGTATTAGGACTGAGATTTGGTTCCCATTTGGTCTTCAGAAAGTTAGTAGATATGCCAGAAGTAGTCCTAAGAAGAATAGCTAACAGAATATAATTTTCATCATTTTCATTCAATTCTATAGGCTGACACTAACCCTTACGCTAATACCCAGCACCTTTTCTTCAGGGGCCCAGGTTTTGGATACCATGAGGAGCAATGGGTCCTCACAATGTAGTATTTGTTGGGAAAAACATGCCTGACAAGGTGAGAATTGCTAAAACACACACAGACACACAGCTTTGAAAGTGTCACTCAGTTCCTTTGGCTTAAGATCAAAGTAAACACTCGATGCGTCTGTTTGTTTTGTTGAATGCGCGTGTGTGCGTGTGTGTGACAGAAGCAGTTACCTCCAAAGTTGTCTGCTGTTAGCTGATGTTAAAAAGTGAGTAAAAGAGCTGAGACAGCTTTCTGAAAGCTCTTTCTAGCAACTGCAGTTGCTCTCAGAAGATTTGTGAAGCTACCAGTGCGGACTGCGGTGGTGTTGTTGTACACACCACCTTAACTCTGACTCTGCACTCAATGGGTAACCGTTTTGCTTTACAGCGCTTTGCAAATGTATTATTCACAACACTTGAACTCTTCCCACATTCAGTCACAATGCAACCACAGAGTCCAGTGTGTTTTATTGGCCTCAGAGGTTTGTTACAGCACATTAATGGACAAGCAGCACCAAGGAGTCCATGAAATGAGAAAGTTTTGGAGAATTTTGAACTCAAGCCTGTTCAGTCTGTCATCTTGAAATGAAAAGCATGGCACAATTACAAGCCTATCAGGACATGGCCATCCTCCTAAATTGATAGGCCAGGCGAGGAGAGCATTAATCAGGAAAGCAGCCATGAGGCCCATGGAAATACTTGCAGACCTGGAGAAATTGATCACTCAGGTGGGAGAATCTGTCGACAGCGCGAGTAGTACATGTGCACCGCATTAAAACAAGCCTGCATGGAAAATGAAGAATGAAATAGACACCGGAATTTTCATTTGTAATTTACCATAAGGAAGGAAGGAAACACAGCAAAATGTGGATGAGTAACAAAGTCAAATTCCAGAAGTTGCAAATTGATTGCAGAAGATGAAAAGTGCTGCTCATAGACACTGTCGATTTAATCTGAAAGAGCTTTAGCAAATTAGCAAGAAAGAATCTGCAAAATGTTTATCCAATCCCGGTACAGACAGAAAGTCATATTCAGAAAAATTAGAATATGGGTTCTGATGAGGCTGGTTTGTCAGATTAAAATAATCCTAAACATGTATTAAACGTACTTTAATTTAAAACTACATTTGTCTTAAAAAGTTTTTTTAATTGGCCTTGTGTAAAGTTAGTCCTAAATGTCACGTTTTCATTATCTTTAAGCAGAAATGCACACTAATGAACAGAAATAAAGGCTTGAAAACATCAGTCTGTGGACATAATGTGTTTAGTGAACTGAGTTACTAAAATAAATAAACTTTTCAATAACACTTAAATTTATTCAGTATCACTGTATAGCCCAAATAACTTTCAGCTATAACAGCTGTAGACACGGTTCCTGCAACTCTTGATGAATCAGGTTTGAATACAAAGGGACAGCAAACTTTTCAAACAAATAAAATATGTTGCAGCTTGTAGCTTTGGTGTAACAATATGAGAAAAAGTTACTCCATACTTTACTCCATACTGTATACAGAACCACTTATGAATCAAAACGGAAAATCGAATACAAATCTCAAATCTGACTATAGACTTTAAACACACAATTTGTGCTTTTTGTCATTTCAAAATTCAATACTGTTCAAAAAAACATACAAACAACAACAACAACAAAAATCCAAGCAATTTCTCTGTGTCTGACTAAACTGTTGAAGTGAATGGGCAGAGTGACGTCCTGGCCAAAGGAACCAGCTTTGCCCATCTGCTCATCTCTGAGCCCTCTCTTCCACCTCACCTCCCTTGTCTGACTCGTTTAGTTGTGATGGTGGAGCGGCCACTGCGCGTCAGTGGAGAGAGAGGACTCGGGGTGTGCTCTAAGGAACAGATTGGGAATTTCAGTGAGCTGGAAAATCAAGAGTAGCAAAGGCTTCTTCAGCAAGCTGAAAAGCGGTGAAACAGTGACCCCAAGTGGCCAAATACAGAACCGCGTGATCTTTGGTCAACATCATCAGATGCAGTAGGGCTTTAAAATAACTCAAAACTTTGCAAGGTGGCTCCCTTACAGTGAAGAAGCTCTAATCCTTCGGCAGAATAACAAATAAAATACAAAACATGTTACATAGAAACCGTGGCGGAGCTAGACTTTTAAAGTTGGGAGGGCAGAGGGCGGGGCCAGGGCTACCTTTGCGGGAGGAGTGTGGGGGGTTAAATTAAAATTGTGTGTGCGTATGTGTGTGTGTGTGTGTGGGCAGGTACTCAAAAAAAAAAAGAAAAAAAAAGGGGGGCACACCTAACCAATAAAAGCATACAAATGAAGGGCAAAAATTCAATCCAGACTTTAAGTAAGTTTAGGGTCTGGTTTGCAGAGTATGGAGTTAAATTAGTTTCACAATTATTGAATGAAAAAAAAAAAACTCAGTAATTTATTTTGTAATTTATCATGATTTATTAAACTGAAAGCCACGTGACTTTGTTAATATTCTGTCCTAATATTTGGACAGGAGCAACTTGATTGATTATTACATATCTATTATGATATTTCAGGGTGAGTTATTTTTAATTCTAAATTAATGTCCTTGTTGGACTTTTATTTAAGTGCTATTCTCCTTCAAGATACATTTACCTAACGCTAGAATAAATACAATGCACATTATGCAGCAAAGGAAATTAGAAGATTGGACATATGTCCATTATGGAGATGATTTTGGACAGGCGATGTTCAACTGACCGATGAACCAGCGCAGATTTCTCTGCAGAAGCGACCAGGAAGAATTTGTGAGGCTGTGAGTTCAGACCCCAGCGGGTGAAGTGCTGCTAATTTAAGTGGAATCGTTTAATTTATTATAAGTCCCTTAGACGCAAACAAGCGCAATGCGCTGGAAAATAAATGCGCATAAATGCTCCACCTTTACGCACCAATTAGTCACACATCAGATGACAAACGCCAGATATACAATATATAGTCACCCTCGGTTGATAAGTACAGAGAGCAGTCTGCTGGTTTCGTATCCAGACTGTAATAAAGCGCAGCAGACCACTTGGTGCGCAGACAGTTTCTACGGAGCCCCTAAGGGGACATAGAGAGAGAAAAAAAGGAACGAAATCCCGACTTACTTTCTCAAGATCTCGAGATCCCGCGAAAAAAAAAAAAAAAAAGTCGGGATCTCAAGATAATAACTCGGGATCTCGAGATAATAAGTCGGGATTTCGTTCCTTTTTTTTTTCTCAATGTCCCCTTAGGGGCTCCGTAAGTTTCAACTTTACGCGATCAATATATTTGGTGTCTATTTGATAGCATTTGACAAAATGTAATGTTTATTGCCGTTTCATAATGTTTTATAGTGTAAAGCACTGGACTGAGATGTGCCATCCGAGATAAAATCAATATGCTGTCATAGAGTTTGAGGACTCGCAAGACGTTTACGTACTTTCAACACTTTAATGAAAGGAAAAGATGAATTTGTGTATAAAAACAAAACACTTTATTACAATTAGGCTGAAAAATCCAATGAAAACACAACTACTTTACAAGTACAAATGTTTTTTTGTTGATATTTACAGGTTCTTTTTTTTTTCCTTTTGACATCAATTAAAAAAAAGAAGTGAGAAAACACAAAAACACTAAAGTACATGTTTACAGTGTACTTATGGACATAAAAAAAGAAAAAAAAATTTAAGGAGCGGCCATTGCTGTCCACTCGATCGTCTAGGTAACAACAGAATCGGACGTACAGGGGGACTAATGATGAATACACTTGCGCTAATGGCGAGCTCAGACTCGATCCTCAGCCCCAGCTGTCTTGTTAGGTCATATTTTCATTAAAAACGTCATTAAAAGACGAGTGACGTTTGGTGGAGTGAGCTGTTGATCATAGGGTTCATACTGATGTTGTTAACAACAAATAATGTACATTTAAATCAATACAAGAACGGATCACTGTTTCGTCACTCATCTTCCGGTGCCGATCAGCTATTAGCTCTGAAACAAACCCTAAATATTGATTAGAATTAAAGAGGAGGGTAAACAAAGGGTTTGTTGTGATTAAGACAATGGCTGGTTTTCAGGACTTAGATGTTGTGGGATCTGTAACAACCTCATGTGACCGGCAGAAAAAAAACCCCAAAAACACTTGGAGAGTGGTTTCATTACACAGCATGCCTAGCTGCTCCCCCCGCTGGGCTTGGCTGGCGTTTTGGCCCTCACGCCCCCTTGGCGAGCTTGATTCTTGGTGGGCTGCTGGGCCTGACCGGGCAGCTGCCCGGGGGACTCCGCGGCAGAGGGGGCAGCGGGCGGATGGGCGGGGCTGTGCGGATTCTGCGGCTGGATCTGCGTGGTGGGCGTCACCACCTGCTGCGGGATGATCTTCTGCTGAACCACCTGAGCTGTGGGCGTCCCGGCAGGAATCATCTGAACTTGACCAGACGCCGACGTGGCAGCCTGGGCCAGAGTCACCGTCTGAGGCTGACCCTGGGGTCATGAGACAGACAAAGAAGGCTATCAACATGGTGATGTGGCTCGTAGTTGAATTTAGGTTCATGGGCCGGGTCGGGCCAGAATTATTTTCTTGATAGTCAGGTCGGGCTCTGGCTTCTGTGCGGCGTTTCATAAGCCTGCAATACATGCAGCAAAGAGAAATCCAAACGAGAATGCACAACATAAAGTTGTATTCATCCACTTATAGTCTACATGGAGGGGCAGATAGTTGAACCTGTTGAGGAAATAAAAAAAGTAAATACTGTTCCGATCCTTTCAATCACACATCCCAGACGATTTGCACTTGACTCACCCTGTGGTTACAACAAGCGACAAGGTGGAGCTGGGAGAGTTTTTCTTTTATTTGATTTTTTTAACCTTTCTGAGATAAAAATCCACTGAGATTAAAAACCTCTTTTCAAAGGACAAGAGGCACCAACAAATACAAATGTTAAACAAAAGCTAAAAATGGGAGAACGTACACTGTTTACAGAATGGTGGTCAAAAAGCAGGAAAATTGTAACTAAAATATATCAGGCCAATAATTAAAGTTAATTAGTCGGGTCAGTGCCTATGGCCTGAACTGGATTTTTTAGGTCCGACCTTTGCTCTAGTCCGTACTACGCTGCTATTTAGGGCTGTTGTAAACTAATATTTTAGTAATTGAGTAATGTATCGTATTGGTAAATCTGGTGTAACAGCAGTGTTACTATCGGATATCCATATCAGTCCCACTTTTCATATTTGAGCTTCCCTACCAGTTACGTTTTTGTAGTTTAGAAAATTAACCTGTAACAATAAAAGCGCAATTTCTAAGTTAACCTGAAGAAAATATGCAAAGATCCGAAATTATATTCAATTTAATAATAAAGAGGCAGGCTCACAAATACGCTTATAAAACGTGTCTTTGCTCCAGCTTTTAGTTTATGTTTTCATCTTCAGTCAGTTTAATAGATACCCAGCTATTAAATATAGATACTCAGCCGCCCGTCGTGTTCAGTTTATCCGCTCACCTGTATAAATAATCCCGCAGCGCTCTTCCCGCTGTTCGCTTTAAACCAGCAGTTCCCGCACTTGAAAAATCCCCATTTGAAGATTGGTCATTATGCCGCTAACTCTTAGCTTTCGTCAAAAACTCAAGAAGCGGAAGTGAGAGGTCCGCACAACGCAAGTAATGTCCCAACAAGGACAGCGGACACAGTGCGCTAAATAATAAAACACAAATTAATGAAGCTTCGAGGCAGGTAAATTTTCCTCGAGGAATTTTCATAATCGAAGTACTCGAATAAGTCGAGGAATCGTTTCAGCCCTACTGCTATTAACAGAATACTTCAGGTTTGGGCAAAGTGAGCTGCTTTTATTAACAGTCAGTACACCCTCACCTGCTGGGGCGACGGCACAATCTGCTGAATGTTGGGCACAGCCGACTGCTGCTGGACTATTTGTGGGAGCTTAGCCACCTACAATAAAAAGCAAACTCTTACATCAGCACACACACCGACTGCATACCTGCAAACCTTGTGTTCTGTGTTTTATCATCAGACAGAGCCAATCTACCTGGATTTGTTGGGCTCCGGCTGGTTTTTGGGACTGGGGGATGGATGTAGTAGTGAAGAACTGGGTTTTGATTCCGGGCTGGAGTTGCTGCGTTGCTGCGTAGGTCACCTTCTGTTGCTGCTGCGCCGTCTGGGCCGCCTGCATCGTTACCTGCTGGGCACCAATCTACCCAAAAACACAGTTACAGTCAGTAAAATACACAGCGTTTAGGTTAAATTGACTATTCTAGATGAAGATTCGTCTTACACATTACACTGACCATGCGATAAACAAGACCCTGACAGCGTCGATGACTGAGAATCCCCTAGTTTGTAGCTGTGGTGCGTTTACCTTCTGCTGAACAGCGGCCTGTCCTTGCTGAGGTTGCCCTGCTTTCTGCTGAGCTGCGGCGGCCTGAATGGCTGCAGGGTGCTGCTGCTTCTTCATCGGAATCAGCTGCTGGACTTGCATCTGGGAGAAGCCGGTCGTCAGCACTGGGGCCCCTAAGACAAGATTTTAAAAAAAGAACGCCACACAAAACCAAGTGGAACTGATTACAGCAAGTCATAGCAGCAGATTTAAATTGAGATTAAAAAGTGGTTTCCTGAGGTGGGGGGGGAAAAAATGAAGCATTGAAACTCACCGGTTTTCTGTGCTTGACTAATCGCCACACCCAGTCCTGACATCGCCGTCACTGCGGAGACCACTGCTGGCACAGACACCACGGGAGGCTTGGTGAGGGTCACCTGAGCTGTCTGTCCTGCCTGGGCCTGAATCTGCCCCTGGGTCGGGACTCTGGTCTGCACAAGCAGTTGTAAAATGTCACCATTCAGAGTAAGGATTGTGTGATGTTTTAGTTTTTTTTTAAAGTGAGATGCTGCAGAAGAATGTGTTCAGATTAATTACCTAGATGCAAAAGGTACATGTAGTTCTTCTCCCTGATTTTTGTTGCAGCCACTGAAACATTTTGGCGTAAACATCCAGCACTAACTGAATTATGAACCGCTTATTTTTGTTGTGATATAGGCAAAGAGAAAGTAAAACACGGTAATGCAAAATGTATTTTTTTGTGCGCCCCCCCCCCCCCAGGTTGTGCTTCCTTTAGTTTCAACAAACCAGAGGAATTTAATGACTGTACAGAAACACACTGCTAGCAGCAAAGTGACAACGGAGCAGAAATATTTCAAAGTTCTCCTGATGCGCGTCTCTTCCTTATGTGCCCAAAATTACTGGGCATACGAAGTAAACAGTGTGATGACGGCTGATCTGCATTGTGTTTTCAACCGGCTTAATTTTCTCTTTTATTTTTTTTTTTTAAATGACCTTACCAGTCTGGTGGTCACTTGCAGCGTGTTTGCAGTGTGAACGGTGACAGGTCTGGCTGCAGCCACGGTAGCTAGCTGAGGACTGGCCTGGCCAGCCTGAGCGGGCTGCACCTGGGTGGGCTGCTGGGCAGCGGCAGCTTGGGCACCCTGGGTCACCGCCGCCACCTGCTGTCCTGGCCCCTTATGCTTCTGCATTTTTAATAACTCCTGGAAGCGCAAACAGAAACAGGCTTAGGAAAAGGCAAAGGACGCATTTGTTTTACCAATGAAATCTGTTGCACTGCTTATAGTGTAGCCTCGTTTTTTTATCTCATTTAATTTAGTACGTGTTTCAATGTGTTTTCTTTGGATTGTGTGTAAAGGGCCACAAACGTGAAATGGAAGGAAGAAACGGACAGTATATGTGCTTCACTACAGTTTCATGTGCATCTCAGAGCTACAGACTGAAAGCTTTGCTCATTTTTTTTTGCAAAATCGCTTAAAATAATTTTAATTTAGCTCCGCTGGTATGTTTAGTGTCTTTATCCAGCTAAAAAGTGAACTTCCATCACTTTCTCAAGTATTCTGGCCTTTAACAGGCGTTCTTTCTGAACTTTGGGACGCCTGCCATTAAAAAATGCATGCTTGCAGCATGACTCACTATTAAGACAGTGTGTTAAAGGAACTGGACAGTGTTCATTTTTCAAGGTGGAAGGCAACATGTTGGAAGCTTTGCTGCTCTCTTTCCATTTTCTTAGATGGCCGGTTGAGCACTGCTCCCCGAGATGTTAAATGCTTTAAAAACTAGCCTACCCTCTGCTTTACAAGTCTCCACAGTTGCATCATAAAACTCCAATTAAACACAGTAAAGTTTATGACTGTGCCACAAAAGAATGTGAAAAGGTTTAGGAGAGTGAAGACCTTTCCAAGGTGCTGTTGCAACAGGATTCTGCTAATTACGTAATACTGAATTTATTTCTCTAATATGGGCAATGCAATCAGAATCACTTTGTTTCCATTGCTAGTAAACACGTTCACATGCTAGAAAATTGCCTTGATGTAATAGTGAAAAACATAAATAATAATAATAACAAATTAATGCAAAAAAGAAAAATACACAATAAGTATGTAGTAGCATACAAACACAATGATTTAAACTTCAGTATTGCATCCCATTTCATATGGGTCTTTACAGGTTTTGCAGACACTGTGTACATTTCAACACTTGTCCATATGAAGCTTTGCTCTACATGGGGAAAAAAGTGCAAGAAGTAACATCCAATAACATACAGAGAAAACTCAGAATGACCCGTAGCATAATGAGGCTAGCGTACCTGGGGTTTGCCTACACCTTTGATCTGAGAAGGAGCTCCCAGGTGCTGCTGCTGTCGGAACATCTGCAGCTGGGCTTGAGTAATGGACTTTGTTGTCATTGGAATCCCTGGCGCTGGAGGGACAATGGCAGACGGGTAAACTCAGCGAAAAAAATAAATAAATAAAACTCGTGCTACGATTACGAAAACTTGAGCACAAATCTATTTTCATACCTGGCGTGACCTGAGGGACCAGCGGGCGGGTCTGTGACTGCACAGGGCTCAAAGTAGTAGAAACCACAGCAGAAGCTGTCACCGGGGTCACGGCTCGCACACCTCCACCTGTAGCTATGGCGACCACTTCAGTCGGGGTAGCGGTAGCGGCGACGGCCCTCTGCTGCGCGTGGACCACCTGGGCTCCGGCCGTGCCTGCAGGCTGGATCGATAAAGACAACAAGGTGAAGGAAGCTCGTAAGGGGATCCCCCGTCTATTGACAATACTGGTTTCTTCCAGGATGAAGGCTGTTTATGTTACAGTACATTCATTCTGGTGCAGCGGTAACAAGTGAACACGACTCACAGACAGTGTGCCTGGTATGACTGGAGACGCCAGGCGTTTATTGGCCTGAAAGGGACTCTGGGGAATCCCGGCTCCTGTGTTCACAATCACATTCCCTCCTACAGTTGCTTGGAGAAACACAGAGAAATTAATTAACTTCAGAAACAACAACTGCACTGTAATAAGAAGCATGTGTGTGTCAACATACCGGCCTGAATGGTGGTGCCCACAGTGGCGTTTTTAATCGCTCCGGCCTAGAAAACAGGAAACATAATCGCGTTAAGCTTTGGCTATGAATGGGATCATTTGTAGAATAATGTTGACAAAACATGTTTCTCACCAGTACAGCTGCATTGGGCACAGCGGTAGCTCCAGCTACCCCAGCAGCCTGTGGAACCTGAGCTTGGCCGACGGCAGCAGTCTGGGCCTGACCGGCCGCAGCCTGAGCCTGGGGAGCTCCAGCCTGTTGCTGGGCCAACTGCTGAGCTTTCTGCTGCTCTGCAAGGGCCTGCAAGCACACACAAAAGTTAAACCAACTGCAAACATCTGAAATAAAACAAAAACATGGAAGCTAGTGGATGTAATGCTCATATGAGGGCAGCGTGGAGGTCAAGAGAATTGGTAAATGTATGTAAACCAATCCTTTCTCCTATTTGTGACTAATAAAGTAGGCAAAAGCAAAATCCAAGACTACAGATTAGCATTAGCCAATTCTAGCTATAAATAATCTGGAAAATAAAAATGTGAATTTCTCTCAAAAATGTATTTTAGCAGTCAAATCAAAGCGTTTTTTTATGCCAAATAACCTCTGTGTGAGAAGACGTTAAATATTATTTAATTTCACTTATAGCATGGAGTCAGTGTCATTTATAGATATTTAAACAATTTAATTGGTTTTAACAAAACATTTAGCCATTTCCAGCCCTTTGAGGACATTCCTGATCTTGATGAAAATGCTTGGAAATAAGCAAACAATCATCCTGTTGATATTCACCTTTTTCTCTTTGGCAATCCTTTCAGCCCGCTGAGAGGCCACCTGAATGGGAGGCAGGGGCTTATCGTAGCTAATCCCACTGAAAGAAACAAATAAGTGTGGATTGGGACTTTTGTATAATCATTTAAAAATAATCTAAAAGCAGGAATATTAAACCTACCTCTCTGCTAAGACCGATGCATGTTTGGGATTCTTCTGGAAGGGATTCATTCCAAGCCTTTGAATAATATGAGTACAAGCATGAATATATTTCAATATGAAGATCTAAAAACATTATCAGTTACACTATACAATGTGCCACAACACGACAATAATTCATTCAACTTTACAAGACTACACTGTACTGAATCTTTTAATCAATTTGAGATGAAATCTTCTCTAATTTCCTTCAAATTAATTTCTTTAAATATTACTCATTACTAACTCATCTTAAAGGTATTTACAAAACAAAAGGGTCCAATTCATACACAAAGATAAATAAATTGTTTAGACTTATAATTATTCCATATATGTGAATTGGACCCCATATTTCATAAAATACAGATTTCTATGTCACCTGACAAAATATTTGCTGAGAGAGTGTGAAGAAAAAAAGCACTTACAGCGGTTTGATGGGTGGGCTCCTCTTACTGGCGATTATTTTCATGAGTTCAAAGCGACTGCTGTACAGCTGAATCTGTGAGCTGTTGTCGTCCTGCGTGTAGATCTGGCAGGTCCGCAAAGGACGGCTGTTCTTAGACTGAACGCATGCGAAAAGGACAAATATTAACTCCAATGACCTCAACAATAAATAAATGTTTATTCATTCAAAATTCAGAAGAATGGATACCTTATATATGCTCTTGGATTTCTTCTTCGGGTTGGGTTCATACACCAGCTGGAAAGTCAGAGGAAGCGGTCAGCACAATGTGGGCAGTCTGGTTTTACAGTCGGGTGCCTGTGTGTTCAGTACCTTGCCCTCCTCCCTAGGAATGATGACGTTCTCGTAGCGGTTGCGACACTGTTTGGGTGAGCGGTAGATGCGGCTGCAGGAGTTCACCACGTCGCTCACCAGATCCCAGTTGGGCGTGTGGGCAGGAGACACGATTGTCAGATTCAAAGGCAGCTCCAGCAGCTGTTTCACAGCCTGAAGAACAATAGCAGGAGGTTTCATCAGCGCCATACAAGGTTAACTTTTTTTTTTTTTTTTTTAAAGGAGAAGCAGATATGAGAGGATTGAGAGCAGCCGTTACCTGAAGCAGAGCCCAGTCCTCACTGATGAGCCACTCTGGGTTATCCTGACCAGCCTCCATGGCAGGTTTAGCCAGTGATGGCAGCGGTTTGGCGAACGGAGGCTGTTTGATGGAAAAGTTCTTTTTCTGGTCTTTGCCTTCACGCCGAACTTTGAGCATGCTGGCCTTTTCGAAGAGGGAGCGCGGAGGAATCACCGTCTCCCCATGACCCTTCTTCTTCTTTCTGGCTGCTGCAAGGCAAAACGGTCCCAGCTGAGATCAAGTGGAACAATTCCACCAGCGAGCTGCATCCTCTCTGACATCTACTTTACCTAAGGGATCCATCTTGAGTCTCTTGTGCTCCTTGCGAATGTAGATAGGAGGCAGCTTGGACTCTGGCATAGGTGTGGTGTCATACATCAGCATCATGACCGAATCGATGTAAATATCATTGTCATCCTGTGGTGGCGTGGGTGGAGTCCAAACCTACGTTGAAGAATAGCAGAGCGGGAATAGCAAGGCGGAAGGTACCGAAATTTTGTGCTTCAATAGTGTGCTAAAATAATGCAATGAGGAATTTTGACATATGACGTGTCATAATGTGTCACATTATGTGTAAAAACTTCAGTTTACGTTTTAACACTGCGGAGAGCCGCTGACACGAGTCGGGTTAGAACCAGACTAAACAAATAAAACTCATTTTGACAACTTTCGATACAGTTACTTATCGAAAGTGATTTCGATAAGTAACTGTAGTCTGACTACCAGATTTAAAATAGCAACGCGTTAGATTACTCGTTACTGAAAAAACTGGTCCCACATCAGTAACGCGTTACTGACTTCACTGATTGTTACTGCTGTTCTTTACATATTGTTTTTAATACTTTAATAACTTTTTTGTGTGAGCCTACACCTGATATTGTTGTTACACCTGAATTTCCACTTTGCGGGACATTAGAGGCAGTTTCTACCCTATGAATGCAAAAATAATCAGAATTTTGTGCAATTCACATAGTGGGGGTCATGTGAAAACTTTATTATTTAAGAGATAGAGCAGCCAAGTTTTCTTTTTGAAGTGCAAATACGGAAATTCATGAAGGATTTACTGCTGATGTTTCTGTAGAGGTTAAAAACAAACACTGTAAAAACTGAACTTTAAGACTGGATGAAAGACAAATGTTGAGATGGTTAGAGGGATATAAATTTTACCCAACAGAATACTGAATAGAACAACAAATAGTTTTCCAACAATCAATTTGTTTTATTTAATTTTTTCCCCCAATTCCTATTTTGCACTTTTCTAGAATGTGTGGAAATCCTGTTTTGACCCAGCAACAGTGACTTATATTCCAGAACATCTAGTGTCTTACCGGCATGATTTCTGTATGACCGTCCTCCGCATCAAACACATATTCCTGTTAAACGCACAGAAAAGATTAAAGTCTCCAAAAGGACAACACATGTAGTGCACCACTTCCTGTTTATCTGACAACAGCATCCACCCACCATGTTGTATGCATCTTCTCTGGTGTAGGTGAAGAGGTCTTCCTCTCCCTCCATCAACTGGCACTTCTCCTCCTCTTCCTCCTCTTTCAGTTTCTGCAGTTGCTGTAGCTCCCAGCCTCTCTTTGCACACTCCAACCTCTCCTGCAGGACATAAACAACGTTAAACATAGAAAAGATGTCTGTACTCGGCGAACACAAATGTGAACTAAATCAACAAAGCATGTCTCATACCTTGAGAGCAGCTTCGTCGTCACCGATGTGGAGGTACTCCAAGTAATGCAGAGCGTATCTCTCAATAGGAGTGAGCTGACAGTTGGATAGAATTTTTTTTTTAAATGTGAGAAAGGCAATTTTATTTTAGACAGTTCTATTTCACAGAGCTGAATCGAGTTTCCAAAGAAACTTTGAAGACTTTAAAACTACCTGCTCCATGACTGCATTCAACTCCTCTAGCAGGCCAGGTTCTTCTTTAGTTTGGATCTCTGGCTCTGATGACGATGTGCCTGCCACCTCCTCCTCCTGGGGCTCTCCCTCCTCTGATTGGCCATCCAGATTTATACTGTGCAGAGCCTGGATGTAGGGTCTTGCTACTTTGGGAGAAATGGATTCAGAGGCCGATGGCTCCTGATGAAGCACCACGAACTCCTCCACCTTCACCCCGGAAGTTGCCTCGACTTCCAGCAGGTCTTGGATTGTCGACTACAGACACAGAATCAGGTCAGTTGTTTAACTTAAACGCTATTAATCACCACTGCTTCTAAATGGCATTTTGCATTCATTTCTTAATGGACTATAAAATTTGAAGCCGCAGGTTTGTCTTACCTGTGTGAGGAAAGCCAAGCTGTAGTCAGTACCCTGTGCAACTACTTCTCTTATAAGCTCCTTGGTCCCATTTTTTAGCAGCTTCTCTTCAATTGAGTTGCCACTCTCCAACCTGACCAAAACGAAGCAGGAAATAAAAGTAGCCATTACCAAAACAACAGAGTCCTGCATATTTCAGGTGGCCAGTGAGTAACTCTTTACTTCAGCAAATAGAAAAAGCATCATAAACAGACGTTGTATTGGAAAAATCACCTGTATATGTGAATGTCCTTGGAACGGCCCACTTTCTCACACCATTCTTGAGTGCGGGCGTCCATGCTCGGGTTGAGATCGGTGTCGTAGAAAATGATTGTGTCTGCGTCGACAATGGTTCCGACTTCAGAGCAGCAGCAGTTGGTCAGAATGCTGCAGAAAACCTGCTTGTTGATGTTAAACTTCCTCATGTTTTCCTGTGGAAACACACACACACAAACAACGAAGGTAACTGGCTGAGAAAAAGCCACCGGCAACAGAACTTAATCATTTTGAAAGGTCACAAATTTACATGTATTTTTTTTTTTATAAAACATGATCTGCAGAGAGAAATCTGTAACCGATAACAAAACAAGAGAAATACATTTTCTCATCTCTGATGCCAATTAAGAAAAGATATTCATCACACTGGAGTGGTATAAAAAAAAAACTAGTGGAAAAATAGATGCATTCTTTTATTTAGTTGAATGATTTGAGATGGTTTACCTGTGTTTCTTCAAATGTGAGGCTTTCGTCAATGCGCACATATTTGAGCTGCCTGTAATCCAGGAAGGCCTCCAAGATGTCCAGCATCTTAAACATCTGAGTAAAGATGAGGACTCGTCGACTCTCGGACCTGAGCTTCTGCAGCAGAATGGCAAGAGCTTCCAGTTTACCTTTGCAAAGAAAAATACATTAATTAATGCATGTCCTATTTCAGTTGTCTAATGCATGGTTAAATACGACTACACTCTCTAAGCAACTGTCTAAACCCTGCATGTTTAGACAGATGAACAAAGAGACGTGTGAGCAGACTTACCCGAGTCCATCTGCATTAACTGTAAGTCAGGATGGCCCAAGAAATGTCTGGAGGCTAACCGGTGGATGTCTGCACTGTGAGGTTCAGAGGCCTCCAGCAGCCGCTGCTGCAAGGATTTCTGCTGAAGCCTATAGGGAACTGAAGGATCAACCGCATACAGATGAGGTTGCGGAGCGACAGCTGCAGGCACCACACATGTCAACCTACAAAACAACAAGCATGAAATAATAATATTAATACTCAGAACTGATGTGCGAAAAAAAAATCAATATATTTATCAGCAACAGACAAAAATTAGAACAAGTTTTAACAAAAGTAGAAGTACCTCTTGATCAGGCTTCCGGCAGCTTCATGAAGGCCCTCTGCGGTCAGCAAAGCAGACTGCAGCATAGAAGTGGTACCCACACAGGTTCTCTGAGCTCTAGAGCAGCTTTCCCTGCCCACCCACCTCCAACCCCCAGCAGTCAGGGCGGTGTGAGCAGGTTGTGGACTCAAAGTGCATGCCTGCAGCAGATCGGACCCATACAGCACTCTGCGGTTACAGCGCTGCTCATTTGCTTCAAACAAGCGGCTCAATCGCTCCTTCAGCTGCTGAGTCTTTTCTTCTGATGCCTCCTAAGGATTGTAATGGGACATGATAAAATAGAATTTATAAAAAAATAAGGTCATCGTAAGAAATAAGTTTTTTGTTTTCTGACAACAGCTATCATAAATAAACTAACTCAACAAATTAGGGGAAACTAATGAACATGTTTTTAGTCTTTTGCAAGCAAGCCGAGTACTATCCAGATGCATATTCAACTTCATATACAAGTACAGACATAAAAGTATTTCTAGAAGTAAAGAAGGAACAAATAGTTATGAGACATTAAACATGTTTTCAAACTGCAGGAAAGAAACAGAAGCATTCCAATACTGCTGTCAGTGTTCATTACATTTAAACAAACTTTATTTTTAACAATTTTTTTAACACTTCCAAAGTTTGTATAATTTATCTGGGCTTCAGCTCTTTTCTATTATGCGTGACATAATGTCAACATACTCACCAGTGAAGTCCCATGACCTGCAGCCGTAAGCTTCGATGGAGATGATGTTGCATTTGTAGTCACACCCAGTGCTAATGAACCAAAGAAAGTAACTTTATAATTTCACACAAACACCAGTGTCATACCTTCACTACTCATAAACAAAAAGTTTGGGGGAAAAGTAGCACTTTTTATTCTACAGGAATATCAAAACAATCAGAAGAGAAGAGTCACCTTGCTGAGCTGCTGACAGGGCAGGATGAGGGGTTCCAGGTGTAGCTGCAGCGCTGGAGGCAGGAACGGTTTGAGGCATCGTTTGCATCACCATGGAGCCCTGGGGTCGTATAATCGGCTGCCCTGGAGCGGACACAATCTGCAGGATGTTGCCTAAATCAACCATAAACAGGGAGGCAATTAAAAAGTGCCCTCAAACCAACAGGAGACAAACACTTTCAGCTACATTTTTAGCCACAGCTAACTGAATACAAAACAGAAATGCTGAAGCATCAAATTACTGAGATCTAAATGGATAATGAAACTTGTGTGGTAAGATAAAAGAAGAAAACACTCACACAATAAATGGAAATGGTAAACACAGACTTTTAAAAGGAGAAAGCAAAGAAAAAGGATAAAATATGACAATGGGATGTACATTACCGAGTGTACCTTGGAGCTGCAAGGGCTGTCCAGTGGTGAGTTGGCGGAGCTGGCTGTGGGACAGAGTGAACTTGTTCCCCTGAAACTGCAGGGTGACCGGAGTCTCTGGCTGCGAGATGCGGTTCTGACTTCCTGCCATGTTGGCCAGCTGGGCAATTTTCACCACATCTCCACCTTCATTGGAAAGAAAAGAACAAACTGTAAAAAAAAAAAAAAGATAAGAGTAACAATAATAATAATAATAAGATATTTCACATCTATGGTCAGAAATATAAAAACAATGTATTTAGTTAGTTGCAAGGTGAAAAGGAGACAAGACATGCAGAACCAAGGTGAATTAATCAGATGGAAAAAGCACATCTCCTCTCAACAACAAAGCAGCTTGTAATAAAAAACAAAAAAAGACACAGGGGGAGAAAGTCTGAAAAATAACACACAAAACACTTTTTCAAGACAACACACACCTTGGCACAAACTACAGTAAAATAAAATATCTCACTCTAACTACTCTCCATATGATGTATATGGATATTTTCGCTACCAATTCAATGTTACCACATTGAAGTGAATAATTATGTAGTTATAACAAGAATAAAAACAAAACAAAAACAACTCCCCCTCCCCCCAGGACTTGAATTCTAAATAGTTCAATAAAAAATCTGAAAAAATATTTTTTATATATCTTAAAACCAGATAAGACCTTCAATTTACATTCATGGCACTTTTTAAACTATGAAAAACTACGTTGTAAATTCTTCACCTTAGAGGTAAACAGAATTCATCTTGAAAGGGACTCTGGAGTAAAAATACACTGAAATGTTTTGCTGTTTGGAAACAAAGATGTCAGATAAACATGATAAACTTTGTTACCGTCTGACATCAGATGACACATGCCAGGTTCCTACAGTTAGCTTAACTGGCAACATTTCTTTTTTTATTTTTTATTTTACATCAAATGTAAAAGACATTCATTTCAAACAAAGATGAAAATCATATTCTGCTCTCCAGCAAAATACCTATAGTAGGCCTTGCTGCCAACAGAAAAACTGAACAGTCCAGGCAGGTTAAGGACACTGGTTACTGCTGCAACATCTTTTTTAGGTCCAAATATTATATGTGCATTGCACAATGAACTTGCATTTTACCTCAAATGCTTTCTGACCCATTCTGTGGTGAAATTATACTTTGGCTGGGAAGCAAAACAATTGAAAACCTCAAGATTATATTCACAGCAATCAAACAAGTTATCACATGTACAAATGCTGTGTCACTGAAAAAGTTGACAATTTAAAGCGTAAAGAGTTGGATAATCTGCAGAGATGCTTCCACATGCTTTGCTTTGACATTCAAAATGAGACAAAAGAGAGAAAAACATAAGAGATAGCTCTGGGTGATTTCCTAACAGCTCGGTTGATGCAATACACAAATGCATATTAGTAAATAAACTGGGGTACAAAATATTAAAAAAGGAAATGAGAACATAAAAGGAATCAAGTGTTTCCTGGAATTTTCTACTTGAGTCATATTTT
The DNA here is from genome assembly GCA_902982915.1 of Phalloptychus januarius. Classification (NCBI taxonomy): domain Eukaryota; kingdom Metazoa; phylum Chordata; class Actinopteri; order Cyprinodontiformes; family Poeciliidae; genus Phalloptychus; species Phalloptychus januarius. Next base: position 20,352,536 of record CADWAE010000482.1, on the reverse strand, counting down.
TCTTTTTTCCTGTTATCTGGGTGTAAAATGTCAATGGGTGGGTTCACAATGTAGCTGGACTCATACTGAGTAAGAGCACAATGGCAAAACTGAACAGATAATTGCATAAAGGAAAAAAAAACAAAAAACAACTTCCAAGACTTTCAGACAATTATCAAAAGCTCTGTACAAATTTGCTTGCCATCTGTCCCTAATTTTGCAAGAGAGTAGAGAATTTTTTAAGATAAAAAAAATAATTGTTTTGTTGTGTTATGTTTAATTTTGAGAAACTATTGTCTAATTGCAAGTCTGATCTCCACTGGGGCAGCTTGACATTAGAAAATTATATGATGGTGATGTCATTGTTAAAGATTGCGATAATGACATGTGTTGTTATAACTACATTTCCTTCATTATAATCCTTCAAACTCTGTGTGGCCTTTTATTTGTGTCGGCTTTGGGCCTCTACTCTTTCCAATCAGTCCTTTGGAATACTATTTCTGCAAAAGCCTCACTTTACAAGTCTTGAATTTTGAGCTTTCTTTACACAAAACTTTGCTTACCAATCTCATAACCTTAATAATTCAACATAAAGGCATCGCACCAGTTACACATTTAGGAACTTCACCTCTAATTATGCTCAGTGAAATAAAATGTCCCCATTTTTCCTCAGTCAGTGTTCTTTCTCAGCAGGAGTCCCAATGCAAAGATTTTTGTGCCCGTCAACAATTTCAGAAAAAAATATAAAATCCTAAAATGATCCTTTAAAATCAAGTAGCAATGTGACGCCAGGTGTGACATACAGCAAGAGGGTCGTATGCAGCATACATGCAGGTGTGAAGGTGAGAAACTGGGTATGCCAAGACAATGAGATGCTGCTGATATGGCTGCAGGTCTACAGAGACGCGTCTCTTCCATCGGCCTGCTGATGTACAACATCTGAGAGCAATTTCTGCAACAGCAGCGCTGCTGGCTGCCGCCATGCTTACGCAGAGCCACATTCTGTGGACTGAACATATATCAGCAGTGCCTCAAGTAAAGGCCTCGGTGTACAGCAGCCAAAACGTTTGTGCTGGAGGTGGGAGGCGGGGTGGGAATGCAGAGATGATAGGGGAGGGCAGGCCACTTACTAGGCAACCGTGCCTGGGCCTGAGATGTAAGAACCAACCTCTGGGACAAAAGACTGGGCTGGATGGCATGGCTGGGGGCTAAACCTGGCCTTGGCACCTGGGTTACTCCAGTCTGGCCGATGGAAGTCATCGAGCCTACGACTGCTCCAGCTAAGGTCTGACCCAAGGTCAACGGATTAGCTCCCAAAACATGCTGCCCGTTGCCACTGTTCCCAGAGGAGGCAATGGAGGAAGATGCAGTGTTGTTGTTGCTGCTGCTGACAGTAGGAGTAGCCTGGGGTCTCTGAGTAGCTGTTCCAACGGCTGCGAAATACAAGGCAGTGGGGTGTGGGAGTCCATGTTAGGGCTAACCCGACATTTAGTCAAATCATTGAGATCAAAGTGTTTTGTTCTTATCTATACAAGCAGCAGTGGTGGGCCAACACAGGAAAGATGTTTCCGACAGACAGCGGAATCAATTTTTAGTACTTTATAAAAATATTTACATAAATTTATTGTATGGCATTTTGATTCTGGGCATAACGGACACTCTGGGCATATTCGTTTGTCCATCTGTTGAGTGGAGCAGTTTCAAAACAAATTTCCCCAGTGAGGCAATAAATTATATCCTATATCATGGTATTTTAAAAAAGATTTTTTCTTTTTCTGTTTTAGGAAATGCGTGCAGATCAAATCTGTCAATTTCTCATTTAGCTTTGCAGCGCGAATTAAAGCCATAAAGATTTTGGAGGCATCAGGAAAACATACATTAACCTATATTGTCCACCTTCCACTGCTGCAAGAAAGTTAAGGTTTAAACACAGTGAGGCTCTGTGAAAAGGACAGAAGCAGTCCATAATTTACCTGCAGCAGATAACTCTTTGGGCATCTCCATTTAATACAGATCCAGACAGGTTGGGCAAAATCGCTGAAGTAAAGGGGACTTGTACCAGAAAACGCTTTTACATGTTACCCACAATTATTCCTATGTAAGAAATCATTGTTGTTGTTTTTTTTAAAGATCGTAAAATTTAGGGTAGGGCGTCAACATAAACTGTTGACATATATTTTTTTTTGTCAATTTTTTACATGATTTAAGGCAACATTTGTCTTGGTCTCTCCCAAATTAGCTTTTGCTGGAGCCTCAAGGACTCACTAATCTGAATTTAATCTCAATGAGGATGAAAGAGAATTATCTGCAGCAGGGTGGACATAAACTGCTTATTCCTTCAACCCAAACCTTGCTTAAAAACACCGAACTATCCCTTTAATAACTTACAATCCATACCGACTGACAGTAAGCCTTGATCTTTCAAACACGCATACCATTGGGTACACATTCTAACGATCATGTATGACAATATGGTGTAAGTTTTAATGCATGACACAGTAATCGGAGTAATTTGAATGAAAAAACAGCATGTCAATCATGCAGCATAACACTGCATAATGCACGCATGACAAGCAGAGAAAGTTTTACTAGCAAATTGGGATAAAAGCAATGACCAAACAACCATAAGGAATGAGATGTATTCCAATTAAAACATGTTCTGATAACCAAGGGTCCTCCAGCCAGTGGACTTTCTGTCATTTGACAAACGCTTTGCAAAAAGAAATCTTACCGTGAGAAGTTGGTGTAGTTGTCTGGGCAGTAACAGGAGACTTGCCTCTAGCCTGGCCAGACTGGCTAATAGTGGAAACTAAGGTGCCTGTAGGTGGAGAGCTTGTTGGGGGGCGCTGACCCGCTGCGTTCCCAATGGCAGCTAATCGACCTTCTGGCTTTGTGCCGTACTGCACTGGCTGGAACAACCTGAAAAGTGCAAACCAACAACTATATAGCAATACGACTACTACATTTTATGATACCAACATGTCAATGTAGAGCAGTTTAGCTCGGACCTCATGGGTTTTATCGGACATGGTTTGGGTCTTGGTGGTGGCTCAGGAGCGGTGCAGATTTCCTCTATGAGCTGCTGAGTGACCTTCAGCTTAGGTACGGCTTCTTCTGTCTGGTAGCGAGTCAGTCTGCTCTCGTTGTTGATCAGATTGAACAAGGACAGGTTTGCAGTCTGGGATGACAGAGACAAGGCAGATTGAGATGTGAAAGGTCAACATGTTGAACTGATTAAAAACGATTTTTACAGAGAAAAACTCAGCCAGTAGAAAAGGGAAGAGAAAATAGAAAACGACACGACAGAGAATTAATTAAGCCTGATGTTAACAACAGGACGCTAAAAAATATGTTTACAATTTTTACAGTGTGATAAAAAACAACTTTTATAATTGTCAAGGAAGCATTTTTTGAAGATCAAAAGCAACACGACAGCAGACCTGGCTCGACTCTTTCTCAATAGCTCCAAGAACCAGTGACGGCACGTTGTACTGAAGAGAAGAGGAGAAGTAGGAGCTGCTGCTTTCTCTGGGCAACACCAACTCAGGGTGGTTGCACACTCGCTGCAACTGCATCAAAACTTGAAGCACACTGACAAAATGTCCCGACTTCAGTGCCTCTTGTGTCCTGGAGGAATACACAAAACATGATTAGAAGCCAAACCAAGTAACTGTGTAACCTTTGAGTGGTTATAAAAATGCTGCATATATCAAACATAACTTAAAAGGAAGTTTGACCTTCCGTCAACAAATAATTCCAACATTCCTCTATCAGGCTTTCTAGCAACCACTCTCAGAGGTTTTGGACAGAGAAGAAGTTTGTGCGACATGTTCAGCAGCAGTTCTACCAAGTGTTTGCTAACTTGTGCTGCCACTATTCTGCAGGAGACGAAAGTCGGATATCTCACCCAGGCTGTGTCAGGATATCCTCGTAAAGAGTCTTCTGTCTGTTTGAGAGACGGCACTTCAGAATGTGCTCGTACTTCTTGGGAAGCTGTTTCTCGACATCCCTTTTAGAGCGCCTCAAGATGAACGGCTGGATCATCTACAGAGTAACACAAGAGAGATTGTCATTAGTAATATGCACTTATGGAATATGGGAGATCAAAATCCCAATCAGAAGAATATGCAGGGACAGCACACACCCTATGCAGACGGATAACCAGTTTGTGGCAGTAGTCCTGGTTCTCTTCTGAGTCAGCCTTGATAGGGAAGTCTGAGTACGGCCTGGTAATTCCTGGCAACAGGAAGTGGATCATGGTCCAAAACTCCTTCAGCGTATTTTGAAGCGGAGTGTGGATAAGAAGGATCCTTTGCTCACTGGGAGAGTCACAGAAATATGTCAGTGATATAATGCGAAAACATCCTGCGAATATAATTTAACAGAGACAATTTGTACACATCTGGTACCTTCTGAGAGCAAAGATAGTTTCCCAGTGCTTTTCTGTCATGTTTTTGATGAGCTGCACCTCGTCTAGAACCAGATGTCTCCATCTTTTCTTCAAAAAATGTCTCTGGTCTTTCATCAGCAGCTTGTATGACGTCACACACACGTGAAAGCTGTTGGAGTCGTCCCATAACTGCAATTAATCAAATGACATGTTAATATACAAACAGCTACTGACGGTGAAACTTTATTTATTTTTTAAAAGAATGAACAATGTCAACTATGAGAGTATGAAATACAAAAACCTCTCACCATTCGCTTGTATCTGCGCTCCCTTCGGTTACCCAGGTAGAGGAGGATCTTAAGACCAGGACACCAGCGCTTGAACTCCAGCTCCCAACTTAACAATTTGCAAGTTCTCACTACAATCAGATGGGGTCCCCAAATGCCTGTGGAGAAAAGTAGTGTTTAAAAATGCAAAATGACTACAGCAGATTCAAACTGAACTTTGAAGTGAAACATACCCTCTTGACCAGCTAGGTGGGCCAAGTAAGCCACCGTCTGCACAGTCTTGCCAAGGCCCGTCTCATCGGCTAAGATGCCATTGAGCCGCTTCTTATGAAGGTTTACCAGCCAGTCCACTCCAATCTGCTGATATTCTCTCAACAGCCCATGCAACAGAACAGGTGCTGGACTGCGGACCTAAAGAGATGGAATAGTAACATCAGTTTTCAATAACATAAACTTTTTTTGTTTTTTTATTTTGAGTGAAGAATTTCGTTTTTCTTACAGACGATGTGATTCTGAGGCTGCCTTTGGGCAGGAGCAGCTCTGTAGCAGCCGCCACTTCAGCAATGTCTCTACCAGCCTTCCCATTTGAGTTAGACGTAGATTTGTCCGCACTGCGTTGTTGGTCCATGCTAAGCAGAGAGTCGATAATCACTGCTTCCGGTGGACTGCTCGGAATACACTCCATTTCTGTAAAAATAATGGACACAGAATGGTAAAAAGGGACACAACTCGGCAGTAAGAATGAAAGAAAATGACTGAAAACCCCAATTTAGACACAAATAGGCACCTTCAGTCTCCTCCACATCATCCTCATCGGAGCAAGAACTAGGCTGAGGCCACTCAAAGTCATCAGCATAGGCACCGGCATACTGTTTCTTTAAAGTATCCAAAGACATCTCAGCTTTTTAAAAAAAAGAAAGAATAAAATTAACAAACAATATCAACTGGCCAACACGTGTTTGGCATGAAAAATATTCGGTTGCATAATACAGTGCAAGTATTGTTCGCTTTTTATCATTAGCATGTAGGCTATTAGGTTAGCTATAGTAGGGAGCATAGGCATTAAAATGTGTTTTAATAGGTCTGTTATTCACAGCCTAACTGGACTGCAGCACAAAAGAGAATAAAGCTAACAGTAGTTTATAGCCTACTGTTAAAAAATATTATTATATTTGGTAATATTACTGTCAGCCTGGAATAAAAAAGAAACTGAATAGACAAAAACAGGAGGAAAAAATATTACTGTGGTAACAGATTACTAAAGGAAATGTGTAGCAAAAGTTTAAAATCTGAAAAATTATTTAAAACTTATGTTAAATTCACATGTAAATAAGATTTCTGTTTGATTTTTAAAAAGTTGTGTTTATTTGATGATTTGTACTGAGATATTATTGAACTCAGATTTAATAAAGCAAAAAAATAATTATTACTATTTAACCAAGAGTATTTTATACTCATTAAGGGGAGTAAAAATAGATTAGTAAATGGGATTAGATAGACATGCAATTTCGTTTAGAAAAATTTATAGAAAATGTTTTAATTATTTTGTAAACCAGCTAATTAGAAAACAAAGACAAAGTTTGATTTTCAACTTATAAGGTTGATATAGGGGAATATAAAACAAAAATGTTCTCCACGTTAATCCCAATTCTGCCAAAATATTATCCTCAATATTTAATGTGCAACGATGGGTGTACATCTCTCTAACTTTACAATTGACTGGGACTTTAGGAAAAATAAAAACATATATTGACTCAAACAGCACGTCAAAAATGTTTAATGAGAAATTATAATCACGTACCATCTTTCGCAAGGTCGATCAATTCTGCTTTGTGGTTTGTTTCTCCTTCCATGACTTCCTGTTCCTCTATGGTGCTCTCTTCATCAGCGGCTAAAAGAAACCCATACAGATTGTGAATTATTTATAGCTGTTCTTTTTTTTTCTCCTTTTTTTAAAGTTTTATTGACTCTAGTGGCCTTTATTTGATAGTTAAATGACAGGGAATAGGGTCATGAGAGAAGGGAAAGACATGCGACAAAGGTCGCCAGGCCGGGAATCGAACCTGCGACAGCCGTGTCGAGGACTAAGACCTCCATATATGGGTTGTGCTAAACCCCAGTGCCACCACAGCACCCCTTTATAGCAGTTCTGCTTTTACTTTATTTTTTTTTTAGATAACACTGAAAACTGACCCTCTTCATCCACCAATGAAAAACTTGATTTTCTCTTTCTGCCACTGTTGGCCGCCTCCTATAAAGTGGAAAAGGAAACCATGAATTCATACAGATTTTCTTTTATCACACAGACAGTTTATCCAAGATGAGATCTGCAATGATCTAAACACCAGGAGGGCACTTACCGTTTTATCGACTTTTTCTGCTGTTGTTTGACCAGGAGAAAAGGAGAAGCACAGTGAGTAATATAATAAATAAGGTACACAACAGAACTATGAAATGATTTTACTATCAGTGTTTAAGTGGCTTGTACCTGTTACTTTTTGTGGGCCAAGAGCTTTAAGCCTCTTCTGATTGACTTGAAACTGCAGTTTAATTTCCACAACCTTACGGGAAAATCTTCCATTTAGACTGGTATCAGAAGTATTCACAAATAAGAGCAATACATAAGTAAACAAACACCTACCTGCTCGATGTTTGACCAGAAGAACTCCACCTCTCGGGCAATCGTACTGGCAATATGACGAAGATGAACTTCCCTTTGTTTCTGTGACCGGTCTTCATTTTTCTTCTGTTCTTGATGGTAACGAGCACATGTACGAACAAGCTAGGACAGAGCCAACAAAGACAAGTTCAAAGAGGCATTTCCTGTAGCTGAATCTGTCATATATAGAGCAAATTCTTTTGTTTCACAATTTGCTCGGTGTCAAACCTTCTTTGCAGCGGCTTCCTTCCACCTTCTCTCCTGAGCAAAGTCCGCTGCCATCCACTGCATCTCCTCCAAGAGGTAATCCCAGTGGGACTTTGGACGTGGCGCTTCCATAAGCTTAGGAAGCCTGCTGGCTGACCACTGGCCCTCCTTCCTTAGCTCGGAAATGCGCTGGTGTACCTGACTCTCCTGAAATACGAAAAGCGCAGATTAAAAGTCAGGATCAGAACTATTTTGTTCAGTCCAAAAACGACTGGAGGAAGACATTTGCTAAACAGCTGGATCTTTTAATTTGCTTCGAGGAAGAATGGAAATGTCCTGCTTTATAACTATTTACTCAACATTCTTAAAAATATAAGAAATCTTCCAGTAAGACTGCTTAAAAAACTGACATAAAAAAACAGGCTATAATGAAACTAGAGGTTCAAACCATATGAAGGACTTCGTGTCGCTACAACTTTCTGGAACTCACCAGTTTGGCCTGCTCAACTTGCCTATCCTGGGAGCCTTCTTGTGGGGTCTGAGCGGTCGTGTTTTGGCTGAAGCCGCCTATTTTGACAGAAGAAATTCCGTTGGTTCCCGTCAGTTTAGACGGGGTTCCTGGGTTGACGTTAGAGCCGAGAGGACGAAGAGAACCTGCTGTGTGTGGAGCTGGATTCGAATTGGCAGCAGACGTGGGAGCGGGAACCATGGATGTTATTGATACCGAGTTGGTCATGATCCTCTGAGCGGGCTGGTTCGGATCGGTACTGGGACGAGCGAGTGCCACCGTCTACGGAAATAAGAATGTGAACGTTTTCAAATATTATTATCTAGAAAAACTTGCTGGCAGTAATCCTTTGATCTTATTACAACTGAATTTATTGTCAGTAAAGTACATGATGCTATTTAAAGTGGAGACACAAATGTAAACCATACAAGGTTTTGACGTTTGTTCATCGATCCAGAATCAGCCACATCCACACATACTGACCGCTTGTCCTGGTTGCAGATTTGTCTGGGATTGTTGTTGCGGAGCCTGCAGCTGAATGTGAACACCTGGTTGCATCTGCGGCAGCTGGGACTGAAGCTGTGTGTGGGGGTTCATGGCAGCCAGCACAGGCCCGCCCGCCTGCATGTGGACTTGCACACCAGGGTGAGTCGAGTTCTCCACTAACTGGGCCTGCTGAGAGACAGCCAGAGGTATGCTTCCCATCGGTAGGGAGCCTTGCGTCACCCTGGTGGGTAGCTGAGGAGGAGGGGTGTGCAGGCTGGCTGCGTTCTGGACGGGCGGTCCTTTGGATGGGTCGTACTGCTGCTGGTTCTGCTTCTGTCCTGCGAGCTGGACTGCTTGAGGAGTAGGTGGCATACCGCCTGGATACATGGCAACCAAAGTATAGGACAAAATAGTAGTAAAGAGAGCAAAACAAAAAAAAAAGTTTAAAATAAGCCAAGAAGGAAATTTTCACATTTTAGATTTTTCATTTTTTTCCTGAAAGTAAAAATAAAAAATAAAAATAAGGTGTTTTTTTTTTTTACTGTTTTCCCTTAATTATTTGAGAGACCCTTAAATCAAAGTTAAATATTTTGAATCTAGTGACATCTGGTGCAATTACACTTTTACCTTTTAAACGGCTGTGTGCACTTTAGAATTCAGAGCTCTTTAAACCTCTGCTTAATGAACTAGACGTATTCATTAACAGTAGAGTAACTACTGCCTGATGATCAGAGCAGAACTAATGAAACTCATACAGCAAAATGATTACAGAAGAATGAAACCAATATGAAAATCTACATGTCTCTCAAATGAAACACTACTTTGATTAATGCAAAACCAAAACACTGCATTTCAAATGTGGAGAGAATGGGTTAAAAAACAGAAATCAAACTGCACATGCAATAAGAGGTTTTTTTTTAGAGACAATACAAACTTCAAAATAAACATGAAAAGAACTTCTAGAAACATAAAGACAGCAAAAGGAGAGGGGAGATAAAATAAGGAGAGCAGACACACACAAGGACAGCATATGTTTAGCATGCATGAAGCGATGAAAGTGCAGAAACCAAGGCATCTGGATGCCTCACACAAAGACGAAGCACAAAGGTGAGCAAAAAGGACACACATGGGGTTTTGCAGACAGCAGGCCTGAGCAGAGCTGTGCACACTAAAGCAGCACCTGCCTTACCTCCCTGCACGTCACATTACCTTGCCTAGACGCCATCAACACCTGGCCCTGACACACCCACATCACCACAATCGCAAAAACCTGTGCCGTGAACAAAACTCCTCCGAAATGATCCCCCTCTTACTTAGGCTGAGGGGAAAGAAGCCAAGTCAGAACAAAATGTCATGAGGATAATAAGGAAGGAAACCAACAAAAGACTAAGATGAGATAAAGACACTCCTGAAGGCTGATGAAAGATGATTCGTAATCCGGCACAGAGATGGACAATGGGAGACGGGTTTGTGACAACATGGCAATGGGAAACCAAAAAGTGTCGGGTGGATTCTTACAATGGGGAAAAAACTCGCGAAGCCCCATTGCAAAGTGATAAAAAACAAAATCCCACAGGGTTGCCACTTTCTGTGATCCACCTCCAAATTAGATGGAAATCCATCAGCATGGGAAGGTCTTCCCAACAAAAATGACAAACAGGAACAAACTTCGGAAAAGAAGAGATGATTTACGATCAGGTGATCAACAAGGAAACCCAAAGAAACAAGGGGAAAAAAAAAATCTTAAGACATGGCATCTTCCCGCTGAGTGGCTACTCTTCTTCAGAAATGGACTGTCTTCTTCCCCATTTATCCTGACCGACAGCTGGTACAGCTAAGCCTGAACTTCCTGTAGACTGCTGAGAAATCCAGCAGATGGATGAAGATCAATTTGATGACGCTGCCTGGAGTTTGGTTTGTAGAAGATAAATGTTGGGATTCACTTTTTTTAAGTCTGAGGAAGGGCTTAGGTCCAGCAGCATCGAACAGAACACACAACGGCCTGGTGGTGGCATTCCTACCTTGCGCGGTCGGCATTAGCTGCTGAAGTGGAACGCCAGGTGATCCTAAAGGAACTACACCAGGATGTTGGAAAATCAGCCCATGGCGACCCACGTCAATCCGGGGCCTCTTAGCCTGATCTGGGATTTAAAACACACAATACCCTCATAACGCAAAAAAGGCACTCGGCACAGAGCAGTGACCTTCCGAAGACCTTACAGGTCACCTCTCCTTCCTCCATTTAAGCCTTCAACACAGAAGCGCTAGTTGAAGATGCCAAATATCTAAAAGCAGAAGCAATTAGAAGGAGAAAAGAAAACAAACAAAAACAAAGCAAACAGGGGTAGGGGGAAACAAAGCAACGTCAGAAAGACAGGTGGCTGCAACTCTTGCCCTACCTGTTTGCACCATAGCCTGTTGCCTCTTAAAGGCATCCATATCTCCAGGGTTTGTGATAGCGCCTGAAGCTCCCACTTGATGTACCTGAAAAATAACGTGTTTAGCAATTAGGCCGTCTATATCCGTTGTATGTGAATTTTAACAAAGTTGTAGAAAAACTGTGTAACTAGTTTTGAAAAGAAATATTTCCTGTATCACCTGAAACTGCTGCTGGGTAGAGAAAGCAGCAGAAACATTGGGAGGGAGCTGTGTTGCTATAGCAACGGGTGTCACCGCTTGACCATCCTTTCCTGTAACAACCTTCACCTTAAGAAGGAAAAGCAGCGAAAAATGTGTTACTGGGAAAAATGTGTTTTGGGAACCTGTTCTTTGAAGCCCAAAGGAAAGTAAAATATTTGTAAGATTACAAATATTCCAGATGTTTGTCTTACTTTTAATAAACTAAAGAAAGTGCATAAACACAAGGGCTGTTGGCTACTGTGTTTACACACCAAAATGGAGGGATTTCTTAGATTAACAAAAAAACAAAAAAAAACAATATCCTTCAGTATTTCGACTTGCTGATCACAGAGGAGGGTAAAGACAAACTGACTTATTCTGGTGTCTGACCACCTGATTGGTGAATCTCCAGTGAATGCAATCGAAAATGATAAACAACATATTCTGATACCTCGTCATTAATAACCTCCGACTGTTCTTCTTCGTCGTCCTCGTCATCAAGATCCAAATCGTTCTGTCTCAGGTAAGTATTTAAGGGGTGACAATGTTTCTTCTTAAAGGTGTGATAGTCCATGATATTCCCCTGAAGATGCTGCAGAAAGAACAGTTCGACCATGTATTCTTTAAACACTTCCTTCAGGCTCTCCATCTTCTTGGAGTGGTGCTCCAAGCACTGTTTTCTCAGCTGGGCGATCTCAGGTGTAGCAGGAGCAATTTCCTCTAGCTTCTTGGGAGCCTGCTTCTTAATGGAAGCAGCGGTCATACTGGTGGGTGTGAGCGGATTGCTGCTGATCCCTGGCGGTGGACTCGTGAGGGAAGGACTAGAGGGTGGAATGGAGGAAGGTATGCTGAACGTCGCTGTAGCTGGAGTTCCCACTCCAGTAACCACACCTTGTGCAGTCTTCTCGAAGACGATGGGGCGCCCCAGCTTCCCTTGGATGATGTTGCTAATCTGTGGCGGTAGACTGGAAGTGGTGATGTGTCCAGGGCTGCCCAGAGTGGGGAGTGTTGTACCGGCGGCAACAGGACTTTGAGAGCCAAGGTGGTGGATGGTGCCACCGGTCTGAGAATGAGTCTGAGAGAGCCTCCGTTCCCTCACAGAGCCTGGGGCTCCTGTAGAGGCGAGGTGGACCTGGCCTGTTGGGGAGGCGAGCTGGGCGAGTGCCGTCCCGTCTTGATAAACAAAGTGGCTTCCTCCAGACTGGCTGCCTAAACTGATCTGTCGCACTATCATGCTGGCTTCAACAAACCGTGTGGGGCTTTGTCCACGGACTCCCAATGCCGTAGGAGGGGCCCCTGGCCTTGTGACGCCTTGCAAAGAGACGGGGCTATGCTGTGTAGGACTTTGGGGCTGAATGGGCTGGGGCACGGGAGAGGTGACCTGAATGTAGGAGGATGGAGCATGCTCAAACCTCCACTGAGATGCACTGTGCTGGAACCCAGGCGATGCCGGACTCTGGATGGGGACCGGAGTTAGAGTGATCTGCTGATTAGCAGCCAGTCCCACGTTTTGTAATGTGATGTTCACGTTCTGTCCTGTGACTGGGCTCCGACTCATGATGATCTGATAATTGGGTGACTGAGGGGCTGAAGGGCTGGCAGCAGAGGAAAAGGTTGTCACAGGAGACTGAGGGTGGCTAACTGTAGCTTGCTGTTGTGTAGCTGCCATAGACGGCTGCTGTTGCTGCTGCTCCTCGGCTTCTGACCCAGAGACAGACTTGGATTTCTGGAGCTGTCGTTGAATATTCTGTGATCCACTTCCATGGTGCATTGCGTGACACTGTTGCTATGCGTGAACACAATCTGTGGAAAAGAGAACAATAAAAATAATTTTCACCTAAGGAACTTAAAAGAAGTATTCCCAGATGTCTTATTCTGGTTTGCCAATCAAGTATTGACTTGTTTCACAGTGCACTGTCTGTCCACACAATTAGAATTAAATGGATTTCTTAATTAGGCAAAATTAAACAATAATGTACATTTTAATTGTAACTTATTGTAACAATTACTTATTGTAACTTATTTAACTGTAACGAGCTTGATTTGCTTAGATGCAACACAAGCATTGTTGAAAACAATGCTTGTGTTGCATCTAAGCAAACAAGCAAATACATTGTTTCTAATGTCTTAATGTATCCTCACTCACCATAAATTGGTGAGGCAACTCTTAACGCTGAAGGAGTAATCCTGGTAAAATATTAAGTGTCCTAGTTAAAGGAGGTTATGGAGAATATTTATGACCAAGTTGCAGTCAGGAGGAGGCCGCCAAAAAACATACATAATAGTAAACACAAAAATAAGGACGTTAATCAAGATGTTGTACAAATTATACAAATATAAACTGTATCTCGGAAACCTTTACAATGCAATTGTCTAACAAGAATATTAGTATTACATGTTTGAGTTATAACCCGTCTTGACAAGTTTGTATCGTGAAAGAACGGTAGAAAACAACAGTATCCTATTGTACAAATACGGAAAAAAAACATGCAAACGAAGACGATTCACCTTAACTCATATGATACTACCGATGATTTGACTATAGATGTACATAGGGTTTAATTACCGGTATAACACATGCACCTTGAATACCATTTATTTAAATATACAATTATCATGCAATTTTTTTAATAGCTGGGGAAACGGACAACTTCAGCCATCAAATAATATGTTGATTACTTTATACACCCGTAACGCAGACATCACTATCTGCTCTGGGGCGTATCGCAATCTTGCAGCGCTACAATAAGAGTTAAAACACAGTCTATTCTAAAATTAAACTGCATACAAAAGTATTTGAGTTAGAACATAACTAAGTACTTGAAATAAAATACAACTAGCTGCTAGAGTTTGATGTTTACAATAACATAAGCTGGCACTCAGCATTTAAAACGACCGTTTCTACGGAGCGCGTGCTAGCGGTTAGCTTGTTTTCGCTAGCAGGCCAGAAGCCGTTGAATTAATACATAAATCATTTAAACTCTGCTACTTACACCGTGTGGGCCTTCTGTGTTAGTTTCATGAGGTCTAAGTCATGTCTGCAGTAGGTCAAAATCTTAAACGAGAATTATTCCATGAAATATTCACAAATGCTCACGCTAGCCGCTTTATAATGTTTTGAAGCTAGGATAATTTCATTCAGCAATATGGCGGTGGCGGCGGTGACCTTCTGTGACCCGGATGTGATAGCCTTCTGACGTCAACGAAAACAAGTATCAAAATAATCACAATTTCTTCAGTTTGAGAGGTTATGGTTAACTTTTAAATATGTCAGCTCTTATGATTAAAATAAGCATTAATCCGCCAGGAATTAATGCTTATTTTAATTTCGGTTAAAATAAGAATTTTAACCAAAATTAAAATGCTTATTTAAAAGAATACAAAAAGCGTGAAAAGATTAAGAAATGGCCTTTATTATCATAGATAATAAATTACATTTATTTTCATCATCACACAGTGTTACAACTATTCTTTGCAAATTTCTCAAACACTCTTGAAAATAGAAAAGGTAAATGGAGAAATTCTACCACTCTGCTAAAATATCTTCACAAAATACTAGATTGTTAAAGTCTCATGTCCTTTAAAAGACAAAAAACTATTTCAATAACCAGTCAAAATTTGTATTCATCCAAACAAACATCAAAAAGCAACATCAGCAAACATAAAATTATGCACACACAAACATGAGCAATTTTACATGCAATAATCACGTAAATGACATGGTCGCTACCTGAGTAATCTGTAGATTTGTTCTGTTCAAACAAAACTAATTTTAAAAGATGTGTAGTGCATTTTATAATACATTGCAAAAATTAGTCTTTTAGGCCGACAGTCATAAAACTTCATGAGATCAAAGCACTTTTTAGTTTTAGTTTCAGTTACATTCATTTTGCCTGCTATATACATATAGGCACATTTTCCTTATATTGCTACACACTAGCAATATTTGGTCATTTCATCCAAAAATATACATTAAGAAAGATTTCAGACAAATGCCCACGCTAAAGAACAAAATAGAAGCGCAATAAAAATAACAAATGGCCTAAAATTATTCACACAATCTATGTTTAAGAACAGAAAGCTGAAAAATTCTCTTTTTTGGTGTGGTGCTGCAGTTACAGATGGGATGGTAGGATAACATTAGATACTCTTGTAGTCATTTCTCCGACCTGGGATCAAAGTGCATGTGTGTTGAATGAACCGTTTACATTGAGGGGAGATGGATACCATTATGTCTGCAAAGCTGAAAGGCGTCGCTCAATGCACTTCTTACCTGAAAAAGATGTAAAACACATGATGATTACAAGTGAAATGACCTCATCTCAAGTCTAATTCATTGTGATAAATATTGGTTTGTTAGTGTCTACACACATTTTTCAATGCTGTCAATGTCCTTTTGCTCTGTGAGGATTCGGGATAGACCCTCCATCAGCAGAAGAGCTTTATTGTAGCGCTGCACCGACGCTGCGCCGTGGTGGAACATCTCATCCAAAGCAGCAGATTGAATCTGAATATTGCAAGTACAACCCTTGATGATGTAAAAATTATACAATCTGATGGGACAGAAGCTTCAACACTATCAGATGATCTCACCATATGCACAGTGTGGCCATAGATGAGCTTCTCTGCTGTGAGGCTGTTGAAGCGGTCCATGAGCTTCTGTTTGTCAAGCAAGAAGGTCTGAAGCCGATCATTCAGGGAGCGACAATAGGTCACGCAGTTCTTGTACAAGTTGTTGAGCTTCCTTATCACTGAAAAATAGAAAAAGAAAGTTTTTTTTCAACATTAACATCTTATTTATTGTTTAAAAACATAAAATCAAATGTGTTTGATCAATAGTTGTGGGATTTAGAGTCGACAATCTCTGACCCCTGTGGCATTTGAAGTAAAATATAAAAGTACAAAATACAACCAGAGGTAATCTATATGTATGCATGATTGATTGTTACATGCTACATACAGGTGTAACACCAGCAAAGTTTAAAACAAAATTTGACAAAAATCTTACACATTCTATTCTGAACAATTCTGTCTGCTTTTCCCTTATTTCAACTTCTGAATAAGACAATTCCATCCAAACACTCAGATTGTTCCTGATGGCCTTAATCGATCACACAAGTTGAAATTAATGTGGGAAAAAAAAATGCATGCTCCATGTCAATCTCACCTTGTTTGACTGACGAAGAGGTCTGGAGTTGGCCTTGTCTTATGTTTTCCTTTGCAGTATGCAGTGCAGAGGACAGAAACTCCTCAGCTTTCATGTACAACACCAACTGCTCTGCATAACTTTAACCAGACAAGGAATATTTTAAAGACTTACGAGCATAAAATCCCTGCACATGCTGAGAAAACAATCTTTATGCAAGTCAATGCCTGACACTTATTTCACATTTTAATTAAACAAAATAAGAAACTACAGCTGATGTATTTGATTTATTGTGCAAGTCGGGGCTGAGATATGGCAATGACGTCACACTCAAAGCTGATCTGTCTTGGTTGCAATTACAACTTGAAATTTGGAAAAACTTCCAAGTCTAAGCAGAACATGCGACGAGTTTTCAGCAACTCATTATAGTACCAAGATGTTTGCCTGGTTTTGAAACTTTAATGTTGGAATCAATAAAAATCTTGGTTGAAATGATCAATTTAAGTATGGTTTTATAGCATAGAAAACCACACATAAATGTGGCTTTATGCAAAAAGACTCAAAAATCCAAAGCTTTTGAATATTATCTTCTATCTTAACGATTTTTGTTGAACGGTTTCCTATAACCTCCTTAAAGGATGACTGACCCTTCATTCTGACTTTGTACAAGCAGGGAATGGCATCGTGTGCAACTCAGGCAGTGAATCACATTTATTCATATGACATGCTTCTTTACCTCCACTCTCTGCTCAGAAGGCTGATCTGATCGGCCACAATGCTCTGCTCCAAAAAGGAAATATCAGAACTGCCAAAATCCTCCAGCACTGGGCCTTTGGAGGAAGCCAACTCCATAACACAGGTGACAAAAGCCAAAGTGAAGCGTAAATCACTCAGAGCATCTGTATGAACCTGCTGTGAAAAGACAGCGGGTATGAAATTCCACAAATACAAAGAACCTCAGATGTCGAATGTCATTTTTGTAGACAGAACTGATTCATCTTTACCTCCATCAGTGTATCTTCAGGGAGCTCTGGAGGGTGGAAAATCAGACCGCTCTCTGGGATGGCATCCATTGTGTCAGTCTCGCTTTTTCGTCGGCTTCCCCGCTGGAAAGGGCAAGCGTTCAGTGTCCAACCGGAGTTAAAGTAGGTGGGAGAGCCTGCAAGTTAGGCAAAATGCAAGTTCCAACAGTGTTACTGCCGTGAAGATGGCTGGGAAGAAATCTGAGATACATATTGACAGTTGCAACACATTACAGCACCTGCTTCATTTACAAACTCCCCAAAGGAAAACTCAAAATAAATACAATTATTCTGTTATTAGGGAGGTAAAAAAGCCCCTACATGAGAGCAGGTTTCCCTGTGGTGGAGAACCCATGGCAAAAACTGCAGGAGGTGGGCTGTCTGAAAACTGAAAAACTTTATAACATCCAGTAGGTGGAGCTGTAGAGACAAAAAAAAAAAAAAAAAGAAGTCAGATGACAGAAACCCATAGGAAGGAAATTGAACAAATAATAATTTAATGATTTTGATTATAAGTACATAAACTGGTAATACTTGTGATACTTTGACGTGTTACCTGTTGCATCAGTGCTGTTCTCCCAGCTGAAGCCCCGATCACATCCTTCATCAAACAGATTAGCTCCAAAGGTTGCTTTCAACAGCATGTCGGAAAGCCTGCCGGTGCTGAGGGATCTGAACATCGGAAGCAGACAGACACATTGCAGTGCAACATACCAGACAGCATTTTTTCAGATGAAAGACAGACTTCCTTCACATATCGACAATTTCAAATGGGTATTTAATTTGGCACAATGCTATTATATTATTATTTAAAATTATATTTTTTACATAAAAAAAGAGACCTTTTAAAGGGACCCTTTTTATTGGCCGGTTTCCTGCTGATGTTCTGGAAAGCAGGAGATTGATCGAGGCATTGCAGGTTTGACACTGTCCTGGTTTGGTTTGGCTTTCTGGGTTGAACATGCTGTGAGAAAAAAAAAAAAAAACCATCCTAAGTTTTAAAACCAGCCAGATATTAGACTATGCACTAGATATAAAACTTTCACTAACCAACTGAATGCCTATTGATGCATTTTTTCGTTTTTAATAAACATTAAGTAGAGGTTAGATGCATTGGTTTGGTTGCATAAACGGGGACACACTTTTAAGTTTGTCATTTTCTGCTTTATTCAAAACTACTACCTATATCAAAGCAGCCGCATATCCTTTCCCCCCCATTTTATAACAAAATTGGTGTTATAATCTCCCAAAAAAAACCCGTTTAGAATGGACTTTTGAGATCTAAGACAACTGCAAAGTTGTATTGGCCATGGAAATCCTGATCATGTCTAGAAACAAATCACAGCTGACCTTGTGGCTTGCAGTGACCTGTGGATCGGGAGAACCAGTCAGCAGTCCAGTTCTTGTGCCGAGCGGGAAAATCTGCTCAGAGGTCCTTGGGGTCATTCCCGCTGAAGCAGAGAGTATCACATAGACTTATCATTATGTCTATCAGATGACGAGTGTTTTTCCTCATATACCTCAGACATGACGAGTTGCAAGGCTGAGAAAATAAAAATGCGTCAGACTGAACACATGGAGAAGGAAAGATGTTATCACTAAATAAACCGAAAAGTCCACTTAGCATCGTAAATTAGATCTATCTCTGTGTGTCAGACAAATTTGTTACCACCCAAAATGTGTGAACCAAGTTTTCATTTCTGATCAAGATGATCTACAGCACGTCTAACAAAATTCCTCTTCAATCATGGAAATTAAAGTTATTGCGTCATTGTTTTTGCAACTAACCAGCTATGGTTACCCTTCCAACCACACAAATAATCTGACAACCAGTTGCAGCATTTTTTACATTCATACAAAAACAAAGAAACAAAAACAGCACGACAAAAGAAATCTGTTTCTTATTCAGAATTTATATAAAAAACAATTAAGAGATAGGAATAATTATATTCCTTCAGCTCAAAGGTTTCCTCAAAAGTTCTGTGTCCCGTTTTGTTTCTATGCATATCCACATGCATATCCATTGGCTGCATGGCACATGGCTCTGTTCATTTAAAATACTTATGTTAGACTATAAATCACCGGACAGCTTAGAACCAAAGCACATTAAAGATCTGCTGTTATTGTATCAACATTCCAGGCCGCTCAGGTCTTCTGGTTCTAGTCTACTCTGCATCCACAGATCCAGAGCCGAACATGAATTAACAGCTTTCAGCTTCTCTGCCCCACAAGTCTGGAACAAACTTCCAGAAAGCGGCAGAACTGCTGAAACACAGAGTAACTTTAAGTCAAGGCTAAAAAAAAGAGTTGCTTTTAATTTCTAGTAACTAGAACATTGATCAGCATATTTGCTGTGTATTTGCTTGATAATTTTGATGATGGCATTTGACAATAATTGGTCCTGTATTATGTTTCTAATGGTGTAAAGAACTTTGAACTGCCTTCTTGCTGAAATGTGCTACACTAATGAACCTGACTTGACATAGGTGTCACTGTTGAGGCTTTATGCAACTAACAATATTATTTATTGTTAAAATGTTCGCATAGATCTTGTTACACACAAGAAATAAAAAGAATACACAACTGTTTGGCTACCTGGTGGGGATGACTGTTCTGGTTGCGCTCCTCCTTTTGCCAGTTTTGGGAAGTTGGCGACAACACCTGGACAGGAAGCTCGACGCCACCCACACTGCAGTGGGGTAACATTGACCGGCTGCAGATTCTGCGCCATGCGCTGGTAGTTGTGAATTTGAGTTGGGACGGGAATCGGTACAGACGGGCTGCATTTGCAGCCATTTAATGCAACTGGATTGCTGTGTGTGACACAAACAAATGGGTGGGCTAGGAGTGACTTAGGGTGAGATAATTAAGAGACAAAACGAATGAAAAGAAAAACAATCTAAATCCAAATTTTCATAGTTTCCTTTTACCTAGCAGGCTTGTTGGGAGAGTGCAGAAGAGAAGGATAGACTTGTGTCCTTCTCAAGGGTTCAGAACCTCTCCTGGTCAGTGGACACCTCCTTTAAAAATAATGGTAAGACTTGCTTAGAAAAAAACTTATGTAGTAATTTCTGACAGTGATAAACTAAATCTTAAATCAGAAAACTGTACAACAAAGGGAAACTCACCCACTGATTGTTTGAAAAATTTCAGTGGGAGACCCAACTCCCAGCTCACTTGTGTACTCACCTAAAAAAAAAAGCAACAAAATACACAAAATCAGAACAGCAGGGGGAGAAGGGGAACGAGAAATTAAATATCCAAGATATCTGGTCAGAGATGCTCACATGTCACACTGGACAGCTCAGCTGGCACCATGACATAATCTTCAGCACATGATGGTGGGCTTGGACTGCCTTTAGTGGCTTTTGCTTTGCTCTGCAGGCCAGTGGTGTCCTGTGTTGGCAGGTGCAGCTTTACATCGGAATGCTAAACGAGTTAAATGATTTTGCTTGGTCAGGTTTGATAAACAGCTGGCAGGTCAGATTCCAAAAAATCTGATATTTTTTTCCAGTCAATGAAGGCACCACTCCTAAACCCATGCTGACAATCTTCAGTGTGTAAGTTGTTACTTAGGGAAGATTATTTTCTGCATCAGTGCGAAGTTCAAAAATAAAGTCTGGATTATGAAACACTGAAAGTGTTTTTGAAAATCTCAGTCACATGTCTAGTTTCACTTAAAGTCATACATGCAAACAATGATGTCTACAGTTTTGCTTAAGGCGGACTTAACTAATCATGCTAAACACAAAAATAAGATTCAAACAGCAGCCAAAAATATCAAGCTACTCCTGCATGTAGCTGATATGGCACACTTCTACAGAAAATCAAACTAATCATATGCTTTTCTTTATTTTACGGAGAACTTTCTCTTCATCGGAGGACATACTTGTGGCGAGGCGAGCTGAGATGTGGAGGAGCTGCAGGAAGAGCTGCCTGAGCCAGAGTTGGTGTAGGAGATTGCTGGGGAAGGCAAACCTATTGAGAAACACACACCTGTGTTAGGAGCTGAGGTACAGCAGCTTTACTGGCACTACAACAAGGGGTAAAACTCACAAGGAGCAGTACGCACATGTTTTTGCCGGCGAACTTGACTCCAAGAAAGGATGGCGGAAAAACTCTTCTGCAAGTGACAAGATTAACGTGCCATTTGCATAAGTCACACTTAAAAAAAACAATTCTGGAAGATTAAAAGGAACGGACTTACCAAAGCTCATCCGCTCCTTGTGGTTTCTCTGCAGAAGCCCCATGAGCAGGTGCCTTAGGTTAGCTGAAGTCTCCTTTGGTATGCTAGAAAAAGTTAAAAGTCAAATTTGCTTATTTCATTTCACAATACACCAATAACAAAACAAGAATTGTAAAGCCAAGCACATTACAAAGACGTCATCTAAAACAATTTAAGCCTCTCTTTTTAAACTGTGTTTTCTGAATATGTGCGCTCGAACTCTCGCGCTAACCTGACGCATTTGCCGCTTTCCTCATTAATTCAAATGTCCTCCTAAGTATAAATCATAAATATGGATACAATTTTCCTCTGTTCCATTTGTGGATGTTGCCTACACTCTGATAAATATGCTGCTTCAGTGTGTAAATCTTGCACGAATATGGAAATTCTTAATCTAATTAGCGTCTTCGGCACCACAGCTCTTGGCGACATGGTGTGCACTGTCAGACTGTGTGCGTGTGTGTGTGTGTATTTATGTGTGCGCCGAGCTATGTGAGCTGTGTGGAAAAAGATAGCTGCACAGACCATTAGCTGGCATCTCAGGGCAGGATATATATAGAAAGAGAAGAAAACAAACTATGCCTCCTCATACAAAAACATAACCCATCTTATCACCCAGCTGTTTCATTACATAAGATAAGCGTGGCTGTGGGCCACAGACCAGCCAGTCAAAAGCAGCGTGAACAAAGTAGGCAAACAGCCCATCAATCTATCTGGACGCTTTCCCAGGTCGGACTTCTTCAAATCAGAGGTTAAGTGTCAAAAAAGTATGTTTGTGGTTCTTGAGTTCCTGAAAATAGTTAATCAGATTAATGATTTCTCAATTAAAAGGACACAAGATGTATCATTGAACATCTGCGGAATTTAATAGATCATGGAAAATAGCTGATGGATCCTATCAGGTGTCTGTATCAGTTTCTTCCACGTCAGAACTATTTTTAGTGTTGGTGGAGAACTCATTTACTGACTTCTAAATATAATTGTGGTAGCATGTGTCTGCCAACTTGAATGCATTTACACCTCGGCCACATATGCACAGATGTCTGTTATTTATTAGCAAATCGAGTGTGGACAAGACCAGTTTTCTTAGCGGTGTCGGCTCCTATCGTCTTTTCCACGCATTTTGTGTGTGTGTGTGTGTGTGTGTGCGTGCAAGCATCGGACTGTACGTCAGCGTAGGTGGAAAGGTGAGGAAGCCACGCAGTCACCTGGGTAGCAGAGTTTCATTGCTTTCATAGAACAGGCGGAGCTCTTGTGGCGAACTGGCCTGAACAAACAAGAAAAATTTGAATTAAAACAAAGCAAGAATTCCCAGGGAACCTACGATGCAGTACGTTCTGATTCTACGTTTCGATATTCGATGAAATTTGATGAGATGCACAATGAATGATGATCAAATATATTAAAGTATGATACAAAGCAATTCTTAGAAATTTCTAAGGAAATTTCTAAGGATTCTAAGGCGATTTTAAAATCGCCTCAGTTTTTCCAACATTATGAACATTTGAGCTTGAAACACTTACCTTGGAAATTTGTTAACATTTTTACAGTTAGATTGTATCATTTATGATTCATAAATCAAGAAAAAGTACAAAAAGCTCCAGTTGTCTCCTAACTTGGCAGTGTGATAACGGGCCATTCCACTGCTTTTTGGACAGTTAGACTAACTCAGATCTAAATGCAGGTTCTTTAAAGCACAATTTATGATGTTCAATACATTTTATTTCTGAAAACTGCATAAAAAAAAAGACTGTTTGAATGCTTCATTTAGCGGGATCTGAATCTGATCTAGTTTCTAAACAATCAACTTGTCCTGAACCTAAACAAGCAGAGAAATTTCCTTTCTGGTCTCTTTAGTAGGTTTCTAGCTTTGCGCTTTCATTTGGCTAACGTAAACTAATTCAGGAATACGGCAAAAATAAGACAAATTAAGACAAAAAAATATATATATTTTTTATTTTAGAATTATATAAATGTCTGTAAACCAAAACTTTATCCTTCCAAATTCAGTTTTCTTTTTTCCATATGTATCCAAATATTTAAAGACTATGTAGAAACCCTAGAAATAATGCATTATTATAGAACAGAATATGATGTAATAAAATTCAACACACTCTTTTTTTTGTTATAGTCCTTTCAGATTAATTTGTGTTGACAGAACTGTTTACAACTGACTGAAAATAGCCATATTGCTCACTTGCTTATTATTTGTATAGTTCTAAATAAATATGTAGTTGTACCTCATTCAGAATGCAACACAAAACATTTCTAGTCTGACATCCCCAACATAGCTTTGTTTATTTATTGTTATTTTCAATAACTACTGTGTAGGAGATACTCCAAACACAGACATGACAAATTGGAAGGTCTCCCAACCAAGGCAGCCATAAAAATATCAGAAGCAGCAGCAAGCTACAGACTAACCCTTGGACTTAACACAACCCAATGACCTCATGGGCAGCCATAAGGTATAAACTTCCCCATCGACCTCGGAAAGTGCAACAAAAATAGGCTCGGGTGCTAAAGCAAAAACAAACAGCCTATTACAGCGCCACGCATTAAGACAGGGATGATTTAGGCCTACAGAAACAAAACAAACCAGAGGTTAAACCTGTGCCTGTGTTTAAGTTACGTCTGAGTCGGTCTGTAAATAACAGCATGACTACAGCAGCCACGTGAATAGAAGAAAGTAATAGGTGGGGTTGTGAAACGCTGTTTATTCTGGATTTAGAGAAGTGGCTCGTGGCCATTTCCGCATGCCCCCCTCCAGAAAGACGGCTCATTACTTGGAAGTAGTACTTCATTACTCCACCAGCATTTTCCATCTTACAACACTCATCCCACAGACACATGGCTGTGTTATGGATCATCTTGTTGCTTGTGTTGTGAAAGGGAGACAGCAAGTTATGACAGTAGTTAGTACGCCCTCTCTAAGACCTAAAACAAAACAATGACAAGGACCTGAGCGAGGAGCAGTTACCACACACACGTAAGTAAAGGAAAGGACATTTAAAAGCTCTTATTTCTCTTGTGCTTATGCATCTAGAACAGCGGTTCCCAAAGTCGGTCCTCGAGGCCCGGCATCCTGTATGTTGTAGTTCTCTCCCTGGTTTAACACACCTCGGATCAAATGATGGTCTAAGACGAACATTGACAAGCTGAAAAGGTTTTAACTACCACCTGGGAGAGAACTAAAGCATGCCAGGTGTTGGCCCTCGAGGACTGACTTTGGGCACACCTGATCTAGAAGTTTCACTCACATGAAAGGGGGCTTTTCCAGTCAGACATTGGTATACAATAGTGCCTATGCTCCACAAGTCGGCCTTGCCATCGTAGTTCTGGGACATGATGACCTCAGGAGCCTGTGTTCACACAAACAGCATTTACAGCTTAAGGACACAGTGACTTTACAACCTGCTGCCACAAGAAGGCAGAGTGAAAACTTACCATGTACATGGGAGAGCCACACAGTGTAGCAGCCATAGTGTTTAACTGCAGGCGCCGCGCAAAACCGAAATCAGCTGGAAGGACGTACAGAGTTAGCATGAGTCTGCAACCCATTTTGGGAAAGACATAGTGGACGCAACAGTAGGGGTTAAAGCTATTACCGATCTTAATGCTGGTATTTATGGAGCTGGACTTGCGCCCCTCCGGGTGGCAGAGCAAAATATTCTGGGGCTTCAGGTCTCTGTGGAGGATGCCTTTGCTCTGCAAGACTTTCATGGCCTTAGCGATCTGCTGCAGGAATACCCGGATGGTATCCTCACTAAGTGTACCTTTGGCTGTTAAAAGGAGAGAGATGCATTATATTGGTTCAAATGTGGAACATGCAGAATTTTATTTATTTTATGTACCTCATAGTATTTTATATGAAAAGCTATTATTACTTTGCAAATAATAATAATACAAAAAACTAAGGTATTTTTTTCTTTAGCTCATCCCCCATATATGTTGGATGATAAGTTAGTGGCAGATGGATGAGGTCATATGGGTGCTCCCTTAACCTTGCTAAAAGTGCTGTGCTGTAAATAGCTGTATGTGCCTTTTCTTGGCATGAACTTAGGAGGTTTACAGAATAAAGAAGAGGAGCAGAATTAGACCAAGGTCGCACATCAGTATATATAGATGCATATTAACACCAAGCAGGGAAATCTAACCTCCCCCACATAAAATCATGTTCAAAAGGCTAGTGTTGAGAAAGGAAAAGCTCAAAAGTCCTAACCTGATTTCTGGATACAGCCACAAATTCTGTATTGTCAAATAATTAGCGAAAGGTAGTCGAGATGCCACCAAAGTTTTGTGGCCTATTTAAAACCTCAGCTTTTATAAAGCTCTGACTGGCCTAAATAGACCTCCATCAATTCTGATTTCTCTTTAAGAACCCTGATTAGCAGCATTCAAGCTGGTTTTCACTCTCGCTGTCCTAAGTCAAGCCATTAACAAATACTTTCATTATTAGCAGAGGTAACACCTCACCATTTCAGCCGGAATGAATCACAGACATGTTCAAGAAAATACTTTTACTTTTTAATGGCTTCGGAAACCTCACTGATCCTGGAAATGACTAATTCTGATTTGTTTGTTCATTAACACTAAAAAATGTGATCAACATGACCAGTGCATTCACTTGCAAGGAAATGTATACTTAAGGTGCATAATTTATCGAGGCTAGGTATTTCTAAGTTTTCCCCGTAATCATCTGAAGCTAAAATATGTTTAATGGTGTCCCTGAATTAAAATCATAACATTTTCTTAAAATGTAAAAGAAAAAGAAATATTGCAATATATTTGCAACAATGAGATTCCCAACAATCTAAGAACTCCTCCAACTTATTAGTAAAACCCTTCAGAGTACGGAGTTAAAATCCTCCTTTTTTGCTTTGCATCATAGTATTAAGGAAGACAAAGGGGCGGAGGGTGTATGTGTGCTTGAGCGTTAAGTACACTTACTTTGGAGATACTCTGCCAGGTCACCTCCATTGCAGTACTGAAATCAAGGCAGAGACAAGTCTTAACAGAAGCCTAGGCACATTTGTATGGTGAATGTGAAAGAAAAAAAAAGCGGTTTGCTTTTCAACAAAAAGATAAACCAATCTGCACCATTTCAATCTCCACTCACCTCCATTATGAGGTAAATACATCCACCCATCTCCTGTTGACATGGAAAATACAAATAATCAGCTAAATGTTTTATGAAATGCAGCTGTAGCAACTAAAACCTGATCTGATGATTGAATAAACAGACAGTGTCCATGTTTGATTCATGGACTGAGATGGAAAAAGGTCCATCAGTGTCTTAGAAAGCGCACAGACAGTTGAGCAACAAGTGACAACACCTCATGTATTAGATGGACCCCACTTGGGTTTTT
This sequence comes from Phalloptychus januarius, assembly GCA_902982915.1. Classification (NCBI taxonomy): domain Eukaryota; kingdom Metazoa; phylum Chordata; class Actinopteri; order Cyprinodontiformes; family Poeciliidae; genus Phalloptychus; species Phalloptychus januarius. The sequence continues at coordinate 20,325,639 of CADWAE010000482.1, read as the reverse complement.
TTTGGCCTGCCTTATAACAACTTCTCAAAATTGTCGAAGGCCATAACAGAGAAGTCAGGAGCCTGAAACTAGATCCAGCTAAAGCTGGCGTTCAGCACCGAGCCCCCCGAATCAACCAGGACTCTTTCCCGACTCAGCACCCCTATTTATTGCCATTACAAGCAAAAAATAAACAAAAAATCCACCAGCAGCAGACCAGTGAGGCAATATCAAGTGAGGTAGAAGGTGCGAGAAGTTTAGGGTGTCAGTACAACATGACTAGAGGGGAAAGCAACGAGTAAAAAAGCAAGTTACACAATCCAGTTAAAGCTACTTTAACATATGTTTACCACTTGAGAAAGGGTTGAAAACACCTTATGGCCACTGTGGTTAAATGAAAATACAAGACTGCTTGTGTGCTAGTGTGTCTTTGCTCCATAGATAAACTCAGACTGTGTTTTGTAAGCCATTGTTTGACCTGCTGCACCCTGCCATCTGTTAGACATTGCAGGAGATCAGCTTAGCCGTACCTACTGTCTGGCAGGTGTCAGTAAGGTGATAAGACAAACGCGCGCACACAGGGTAAACTCACATCCAACACATGGTATGTGCTGGGTGATATGTGCAACCTGTCCAGTTATAAAAAAACATGAGGATAGCTGTGCAATAATCATAACAGTCTAAGTAATCAATCAATATAAGGTAGCTTTGTACTCTTAGGCATCACTGAGATGAATAAGATTATAATACAGCATGGCGGTTGCACAAACTAAGCGATTAGCAGAACTGGCCAAAGGCATAAGCAAACAAAGAAACTGCTTAGAGCTCCCACACACCAACAGAGGGCCCCAAAGAGCAACAAAATTACAAAAAAAGAGACAGATTTATGAATGCACAATTAAGAAATCTGTATAACATGAAAGAAAAACATATTATATCATAGCTTTCCTACACTCTAGTATTAACATCAATCTGAACTTCTTTATAAAAACAGATGCACTCACATATCTAAACATGCAATTCCAGGTACTGTGACTCATGTGACTTGTAAGATTTAAGCAATGCAGGCTTGGTTGTACAGTCAACCAATAGTCAAGCAATATTATTTTCTTCTTTTGTCTCTTTCCAGGGACCATCATAATCTCAAAGATGTGATGCTTGAAAGTTCACACAAAGATGAGGTCATAAAAAAAAGTGATGTTGAGTTGTGGTGGGTGATCATAGGAGGAAAGTTACCAAATCAAATTCTGCTTAGAGCCCCGTATGGTGCTGGCTTACTCGAGTATCTCAAATGAAATGTTGCAGCAAGTTTCATCATCTGGGAGTCAAGACTCTGAACACAACGTGTTTTTGGAGGTGCATGTGAGACTGAGCAGTGGTAAGAAACACCATCCTTACCTGATAATCAAGTAGCCTGACAATATTCTCATGTCTGAGTTCCTGGAAGAGGTTTAAAATACACTGTTGTTGTTAACGGTGCTATAGAAGAAAGTCACAAAAATAAATGCATAACATCAGAAAAAAAGTACATTACCTTTAATATTTTGATCTCTTTTCCAAGCAAAGCTTGTGATTTGGAAAAGTTTTTCTTGTTGATGCATTTTACAGCAACTTCCCAGTTAGGTTTCTTAGAAAAACAAAACATGAATAAAGTGAGCAATGATTAATTTCAAGGCTGATCTGAATTTGCCACAGATGGGGAAATTTACCTCTTTGTGCCTGCCTTTGAACACAACAGCAAAGGCACCGTGACCAACCAAGTCTTTCCTGTTGAACTCAAACTTCCCAACAGACTCCATGGATATAAACATAAAACTGTGTTCAGTTCAGGACGTCAGAGAAGCTGGGAGAGAATGACTTTGCAACTGAAGCAGACACTCGCCGAAACACCGGGGACTTCCATGTCAAGGATGAAAAATGCCGCCTTCACGTTCCACAAGCCTCATATTGGTGGAAATTGTCGAGAACGTGACGAAGTATAGCGGTGAACACAAAAAGTAGCAACAACGTGAAGTAGCACGCAACAGCGCATGCGGGTAAAATGCAAGCGGTCCACCAACTAAGTCCCAGCCGCTTCTTTAAAACCGTCTCGCGATAAAAAGTCGCCTTAATGAAGCCTGTATGTATGGTCGTTTGTATTTAAACACTGAGCTCACACATTGTTGTGCCTCTCACCTCTTCAACCATCCGCAAGTTATTCTTGCCTCGTGATGAGCATGCGCAAACAGCTGAAGATGTTTTTGTTGGTGGTGCTTTCATGGCCAGCTCGTAAATTCAACGTTTTACAGAAGCTGCATTTAGCTGTAATGCCAAATGCAGCTCTTGCATTTAGCGTATATTAAACTTAAGGTTTAATAAGCGTTTTAAAAATGTATAGATGACAAGTATTAATTTCTAGTACTTGATTATAAGAAACTTTCAGGTTATTTGTTGTTGAGTCACTCCGGATTCACTTTTGTACCCATAGTACCCCTCCAACTTTTTGACATTTTGTCACTTCATAACCACAAACCTTTCAATGTATGGTATTTAGATTTTATGTGATAAAAGTAGCAGAAAGATGTGAACTGGGAAGAAAAGGATTCATGTTTTTAAAAACATGAATTTCTAGCAAATTAAAATCTGAAAAGTGTGACATGCCTTTGTGTTCATTTTACCTGAGTCAGTATTTTTGTAGGAACACCTTTGATCGCATTTACAGCTGCAAGTCTTTGGGACAATCTATAGCAGCATTGTATGTTGACATACTCTTGTGTTTGGAAAGAACAATTATAATCCTAAAAGAAATAAATGTGTAATTACAGCTTTGCAAAATGCAAGGGATAATATTAAACTTTTGAAAATCATTGTAAAAAGTCTAAATAAAAGGAAAATGACAAATTCTTAACATAAATATATATTTTTAAAAAAAAATAGAACTGAATATACAAATTAAGTACCATTACAGGAGAAATTCGAGAGGGAAATCCAAAAATCACACAAACGCTAAAATATTACATTTTATTTTGGTATTAAAAAAGTGAGTGCTGATCCACATACAGTAAATAAGAAACTTAATTTTGGCACAGTGTACAATGAAGGACATTTTTAACAAAGTAAGTATCTGGGAACAAAAACACCAACCCTAATCAACCTCAACCATATGCAATAAAACATGATTCATACTTTTGTACCTTGAAAATCTTGCAAAATGTAGCAGAAATACATAAAAAAAACAAATATTTCACAGAATTTTGTAGGACACATTAAAAGAATTCACTGTTCTTTAAAAAGCTTTTGCAATAATAATAATAATAATAATAATATTCCAGCAAGTATTTTTCAATAAAAATAAAAATAATAATAAACACTGTGAACAAAATGTAATTTTGCAGCTGTAACAAAGTTCCAAGGCTACACAATACAATACTCAGAATCACAGCATAAATAAACACAGACGTTTGGGTTCACTGTCATAGAATCCTCTGTAATGTTACTTTGTGCTGTCCCCAAAGCCTTATTAATACTGTGTCAACTACATAATTACGCAGATAAAGTCAGCACTTTTTTCTTTGTAAAGTCAAATAGATTAACAGCTGGTGTTGCGTTGTTTTAAAAGTATCAAATAACACTATATTTGAAACTATGTGTTCTTGGTCCTTTTGTCCATGATTATGCAAACAGTTCTGAAAACATTGTGAAAATTCATTTCTTAACACAGCGAAGTGTGCTTAATTCCTGCCTGCAAATAACAGCATGTGTCATTGTAACACTGTTTACTGCACAAATCAACAATCATTTAGATGAAAAGATCAATGCTAACCCTATGTCTTATCATTGAAAGAAATCTACTTTTATTATATTCAACAAATTAAGAGAAAGAAAGACTTGATTTGGATAACTAGTCACCTGATTATGCAGCTCATCATATCCATAAATGTGGTTCTTTTAGGTTCCATCTTGCTCAAAGTAAATGTCTCATTTTCTTGTTATTCCAATAATACACGTGGTAGAGTTTCATCCCACCAAAATGGTCATATTTTGTTTTGTTTTTGTTTTCTTCTACTGTCAATTTGATTTATACGATTAAGAAAAACAGCATCAATCAGGTTGCCTAAGTGTGCACATCTTTGGTGAGATTTAGACCGCATCCCAGAATCTCATTTCTGATTCTGTATATCTTCTGTATTTAAAAAAAAAAAAAAAAGTATTAAACTTTATTCTTCAAACGTAGCAGGAAACCATTTCACAGTCTTTTTGGTCTGTGTGGATGTAAGGTCGGGCATCGGCAGCGGTGTGTGTTTTGGTGTTGGGTATCCATTTCCGTCTGGACGACGTGCATAAGAGAGCAGCAAAAAGGTCATACTGGCACCAGAAATCCCCAACAATACTCCAGTACTAACTCTCCTAAGTGGCTTCCAGGAAAAGGCGAGAAGGAGTTTCTCTTTTAGATGTTTCTTCAGGGTTTAAACTCATTTCTGAACTTCTTCAGACTCTGAAAGATTAATATTTTCATCTGTTTCTCAGTCCTTTCACAGTTGGTGGGATCACTTCTAACCCTTCTGAAGCAGATTTAGATTGCTCCACATCTAAAGACGTAAATGGGTTGTAAAGCTCTGCACATCGTGTACCTACCAAGGGAAGGGCAGCGCCTCCCAGGGGGGCAGCAGCCTCAGGCACATGCCTTACATCGTTCGTTTGTCTTTTCTTTTGTTCTTTAGATGGGCTGCACTGAAGCAAATTTAATTTCAGTACATTGACATTAAAAGCTGTTTCTGATTTTTTTTTTTTGTCCTCTGTACTTTAAACATTTTTTATGAAACGTTACTTTTCAAATATAGCCAGAAACTTTTTTTTACCTGAACTGACTGTCTTGTATCTATGCTGCTTAGAAAAGATAATAAGGGTTAACGGTTCACAGTCCTTTTACGCTTTACCAGTCACTTAGTTGTAACTTCACATAGTGTAATAAAGAAATACGTGTGTAGAGTTTAGGCCATTATTGTGAATTTAAACATTCATTGCAAGATGAAACATTGGTTAGGGAATATTGCAGCAGATGGAAAACCTGGATTTCTCCAATCTATTGATTTATCAGAAAGTATGACGGCAATATCCCAAACATCGGCCAAGTAGTTCATCCTGGTCTTGGTTCAGAAATGAGCAGATTCAGTTCATCTGCCGAACCCTCCACTAGCTACTGGTGTGTTTCCTGCAATTGCCATGGTGTTTATTTGAGCATTTCAGTTACTCTCATTAATCTTGTGGACCTTTCCTGAAAAATCTGATTTTTATTATTTTATTTTTTTTTTACTTAGAGAGCAACACAGAACATACTGTGTGGGAGAATAACAAGCACAGTCCAACAAGTCTGTTTGTCCTCAAGTGTGAACATATTATACAACTTCAAATTGACTGCATGTAATAACAGAGAGGAAGAGAACTCTGGCCAGTGTTTGCCTTTCCACCCAAGTGAGCCACACATTGCTCTCCTGTCACACAGCGGAGAGGTCGAAACGGTTGGCCGAGTTGGTGCTTTTGTCCCATGTGTTCATCTTAGTGGGAGCTACACCCTCCTTGTTTCCATTCATCTGTTTTGTGAGACAGGAAAAGGGAACATTAGGCTTTCAGGAGCAAAACAGTCCAGTTTTGTTGGCGCAAATGCATCAATGTTGACACTCACAATGTCGGAGTTGAATGGTTTCACGTTGGCGTTTCTTATAGAGCTGCTGGTGAGAGACCAGACCTTAGTTTTGTGCTTGAATGCAGCTCTTACCTGCAGAAAGAATCAGAAACCATGAAGTCCGAGAATCAAAAGTATTAGAAAAAAAAAATCAAACAGAGTAATGTTGTAAAAGAGATACATTGCTGCTTTTCGCTAATAAAATCTTCTATGATAAAGATTTTCAGAACTTTTCCGTCCTCCTGCAAATTTCAGTCTCTGCTGATTATTACAAGACAAAATATGAAGGAGTCAAAATGTTCTGCATTGTTGTGATATACATATGCCAAGCGTTTTGCCCGTACCTCAGAGTTGAGAAGACAATGGAACAAGAAAACAAAAAACCCCTAAAAACAAAGCAAAAAATTAATAAAATATGAAATTCAAATAGCGTGGTGCCTTTAGTATGAAAACAAGATTGGAAAGTGGAAAACTTACTTGTAATGAGTTGCACACAGCAAAAACATATAAAAACGGAGTCGTGTGTGTGTTGAAGGCAAGAACTCCAAAGATCCAGGAAATGCCGAGTATGGGCAGGAGCACTGCCACAGCTTTGGCTGTCAGCCTTCAAGCGAACCGAGAGATAAACGTGATTACAGCTTTTAAGTAGAATAAATATGTTGTGTAAGTGAAAGATTCAGATAGTGCAAACAAACTCACTTGACCGCGTTAGCATCTCCGTGGACCTTATAATTCTCTCCGCTGATTCTTGATATGATTCTCGTCACAGATACCAGGATGCCTATGTTAACCTGGGGATCAAAGATTTGAGAAAAATAAATAAATAAAAATAATAATGTCTAATACGCAGGAGATGAGGGAAAACTGTGCTCAACACAACATGTTTTTAAGAAGTTCCTCACCACAATGACAAAAAGAGCAGGCGCCACAAAGGCCCAAATGGCTCCCATCTCCAGCGACAGCCAGCAGCTGAAACAACAAGGGAAAGTTACAAAGCTTTCCCTGAACAGTAAAAAGCTTGCAGTGTTTTCATGTAAATTTAGGCATTATGCTGCTAATCTAGACCTTCCTACATAACATTAAAAGCTGTTGTTTCCACTTTCTTTCACAGGTGATGTCATTCTTACGCAACGGTGGCCATGGAACAAATTAAAGTCCTCACAGTCCCACATGCAGAGGATCTTACTTACTTGACGGTCTCTCCGTAGCTTTTGAGGGCCGATGTTGCGGACACAACACAGATCAGCAGGGGAGAACCTGGGACAAAAGAAAATAACCAAACATTCACCAATATAGCATTAGGCATGACAGAGACTGAAACACGATGGGCCGGGGGATTGATCTGTTGCATAGCAAATTTATGCCGATTGTTTTCTACCTAAAGCATATGTATCAAACTGTGAAAGGAAGTATTGCAACATATAATATAGCACACAGTATGGCAGTCTATTTATAATAATGGTTGTTTTAAGTTAAAGCACTTAGTAAGACAGACAACAAAAAAAATACAACCTGTTGTATTTTGAAGTAGAGCATAAACTCGTCCCTACTTCAACCACTTAATAACATAATAACCTTTCTGATAACAATCTTTGATTGCAACTTAATTCTATTAGTTTGAAAATACTATTTTCTAATAGCACACCCCAAACCTGAGATATTGTATTAAGCATGAGCAGATGTAGCAAAGTCTCTATTTGAGAAGGACTTTGTGATTAATGATGATTTTTGTTGTGGAAATTCAATGCAACTATGCACCAAAAAACTGCTAAAACTCCATTTGTCATTATATCTATATTTGAAAACTAAACCTCTATAATTTTTTAGCCAACGTTATTAAGAGTTGTTGTTGAAGGTTCAAAGAGCCACAGGTTGCACATCTCTGACATATGGTGCTTAAAGCCTGCTGCCTTTATGCCTGATTTTTCATTTTGCTGTTTGTCTTTCTTTGCAGCTCTGAGTCCACAGGAAATCTTTAATCGATTTACGTACTCTTAAATCTACAAAACCTCACCCCAGTAGGGCTGCTACATGTCCGTCACCACTGAGTCTCGTTTTTACAATGGTTTTTAATTTGGTAATTTTCCTAGAAAATAATGGCTTCTTTTTGTGCAAAAAAAGGAGCCAGTCATAAGGGAGGTATTAAGACACAAAGTAGAAAAGATTTATTTTAATTGCAGCTAACAGCAGATTTCCTTTCTTTCTCTCTTTTTTTTTAAATGAGCATATTTCTTTTGTTTCCATTACAGCTTTACTTTAGCTGCCAGACAAGTCTCATAAATCTAATTTTCAGATAGTCACCCAAAAGGACAAACTGATCTGGCCAGTAGGAAAACATAAAACGGGATTATGTCATACTAAGAGGTCCAATATGAAAATAATAATAATAATTTACGCATAATCACCAATCAAAGGGTGTAGCTTTACAGCACAGATGTCCCTTTCTGTTTGCAAATTTACAGCTCATTTAAAGAACCTAAAGTCTTACCTAATGTCTTTATTAGATGCAGGTTTAATCGTTGACTGAACAGTGGTAATTTATTTCATCATATATAAATAAAAGATTGTTAAATATAATGACGCGGGAACTAAAGTCAGTCAAACAATGTGGAAAGAAATCCTTAATACTTGGAAGAAAAGAAAAAAACAAAAGATCTACCCCATCCAATGCCATAGTAGTAAAAGTGTTTGCTTCCTTCTGAGCCAAACACCTTCACCACCATGCTGTAGAGATGCAGACCCTCCACCAGCATCCAGGCAAACGCGCTCAGAAAGAAGAAGTGAAGCAGGACGGCCATGACCTTACAAGGCAGCTGCGAAATGAAAGAAAATCAGAAAGTTAATATCTACATCCTCCTCTGATTTACCTGTTTATGAGTGACTGTAAAAGGAAAAGTTTAACAAGTAACACCAAGATATTTTGCACAACAGTTTAACAGGACCTCAGTAAAACATCACTATTCATGACAACTTTTTGATTCTATTAATGTTTTGATCATCGTCCCTCATATTTAGAAGTCATTGAACAGTCTTCAAAGGTTTTTAATGTGGATTTTTCTTTTTTGGTCTTTTTAAGTCTGTACAAGGACAGAAAAATATAGCTGAGTATGGAAAACACATATTTTGCTTTTCCACGATTTTTTTGCGTTTCATTTTCCAGAACATAAAAAAAACCCCCATGACACCAAAAATCAAACACTGTAGAAAAAAAACAGGATTCGTACAATCGTGTCAAAACATGTTTACCATAAAGCTAACTGAACATTGACTCATAAATCAGAGAATACAAGGATAAAACTTTGAAGTGGAAAAATGATAAAAACACTGATATTTGCATAGATCAATATATATGGCAGAAGGAGCATCGTCTGTAAAGTTAAAGGTGCTGCAGAATGCACTGACCGTGCCCGGTTCAAAGCGAGCGCTGATGAGCAGTAAGATCTCTGCCACCAGGATGGCGAAGGACAGGTTGGCGTGGATGTGGTAGCGCTCATTACGGATGGTACTGACAGACCTGCAGTGTGCAAAAAAAGTCAATGTTACACATTCATAACTATGTAATGAGTTAGTGCAAATGTGGATATGTGTTTATTAATAAGTAATGAGCGTGTAGCTGATTACATAAAAAAAAAGATGCTAAAAAAATGACATCACAGTAACTCTTGATGATACTCACGAAAGAACTGCAAATGTAACCAGAGTGACGGCCAGGCAGAAGATGGATATTGAACACCCAACATACCCAATGGTTGATAGTGCCATCTTGTGGCCAGGAGTGAGCTGTATAAAGAGACAGATCACTGTCAGCACTGGACAAGACATGCATATCAGCTTAACGAGTGCATCCCTTACACTCACACAAAAAAAGAAAAGTTAACTTCAATTAAGTTTGCTACACATCACATTTAAAGGAAGACAAAAAAGTTTGACATAATGCTTGTAAAACTGACTCTAATCTGACAGATTACTACTTCATGATATCTGCATGAAGATGGGTTTAATCTCTATGATCCGTATACATTTTACATATATATTTGCATATATTTATATATGTATACATGCAGAGAGAGTTTTGGCCAAGTGCTCTAATCCTGTTTTGGTGCTCAGGCTATTTTGAGAGTTTGGTTTTGATTCTCTGTGCACTGTTTACGCATGTGCCTTGTTATTATGAGAGCAAAGGACTCTCAAGCTTCAGGCGAAAGGAAACGTGGGATGATCCCTTGCAGCTGAGGGAAGAAGCAGCCCACTAATTAGAGACCTACTCTAAGAAAGTATAGCATCAAATAGACTTCTGCTGCCTAAATAGAAAACTGGCTCACTTTGCTGCAATAAGAAATCCACTTTTCTCTTTAAAAAGAAAAAAAAAACAAAGCTTATTGTGGATGCTAACCAGACTTTCATTGCACAAAGGCGTGCATATTATAGAAGCTTTGGATTCTAAGGGCTCTAATGCTGTACAGGACACGGTTTAGCTGAACCGGTTTAGCACGGTCAGCTAAAAATGATGAGCATCGAGGACAAGTTAAGAATGACATTGTGGTCATATTCACTTCCTTCCAAAACTACTCATATCCTTTGAAGTTTATTTCATGCGACAGGCCGACGCAAAGTAAAGCATAATGTTGAAGTAAATGTGTAGAAAATAATTATATGTTTTTACAAATTTGAAACATGTTCCTGTAACAACATTGCTTGAAAATCTACCAAAAGACTACAATTAGGTCTGCAGTAACTCTGGAGGAGCTGCTGAGGTATGCCGCTCAGGTGGTGGGAATCTATTGACAGTTATGCACAAATTTAGCAGAAAGGAACTTTTGATAGAAAACTATCAGAAGAATAAGAAGAAAGATGCAAATTCACATGTTGCAGATTATTTTCTTTTTTTTTTTTTTTTACAATTATGCACTTTATTGTGTTAATCAATTACATACAATCCCAATAAAATACACTGTGGCTTGCGGTTGTAACATGACAATATATTGAAAAATTTAATGTTTCGCAAGCCCATGTGGCCCGTTGTGGACAATAAAGTGTAGTCGGGGCCTCCCTGTGGGTCTGATTATTGTGTTGTAAACCAGGGAGTAAACCACAAAGGCCAGTCCAATTATGTTCTTAAAAACAGATTTATTTTTTCAGGACTCCAGAGGATGTGGTGCACTCTTGAATAAGAGTGGACAACCGGCGACTAAGAAGAAACATTTCCCCGTTTAACTGGTTGTTGTTTTTTCCCCCAAAACTGTACAGAAAGACACATGCATGCCATGCTGATGGAAATATTGTATGGAGTGAATAATTCGATAAAAGACTGTGTTCATTTCAAAACTTCTTCTGGGACTGCAGGTAAGCAGTGTAGTTTCAGTTTTGTTGACCACTAAAACACATGCAAAACACATGTGGTGTGCTTTTAAAAAATCCGAAGCTCAGATGAGCGTTTTATTAACAAAATCATTTGACTCGAGGTGAAAAATATTTTTTAAAGGATTGTTGTTCTTGCTGTTTCTACTGGAATGCAGAGGCTGAGCAGCGGGCAGGTGTTCTCGATCAAACGCTCTGACAGAAACTGCAACCCATGGATTAGGTCTCAGGCTCTAAAGGTTCTAACATTTTAAAATGCATGGTTCCAGGAAAATGAATTGATTTGTACTACTTGATGGTAACAGCTGCCACACACAAACACATGGTGAGGCTTCAGTTTGCAAAGTTCCATCTGAGCTACTTTTTTGAAGAAAGGGTGTGTGTGTGTGTGTGTGTGTGTGTGTGTGTTCAGGGGCTTAGGGGGGAACATAACCAAAGCACAGATGTCTGATTGGGCAAAAACCAAAACCATCACATCAGCGCCCATAAGAATTATAATAATATCAAATGTCAAGCACGGTGTTGGAAGGGTAATGATTTGGGCTTGTTTTACAACCACAAGACCAGGGGTATCTTGTAGTAATTGAGTCGAATCAGAACTCCTTGGTGTGGCTGTGGTTTTAGAAACCATCTGACATACCAAGGTCACAAACAAGACATTCAAATTCAAACAACAGCACATCTACTGCAGAATTTCAGGAGGTTAAATGAAAAAGAGCTGATTTAGCGGTAAAGTCCAGAATCCAGCCTGATTGACATGTGTCGGCTGATGAATTGCAGTCAACAAGTCTCGACCAGAATTTGAATATATTACTCCTTATGACATAGAGGGTTTGCTATTCTTAAAACCTTTTTGCTTTGTTTTTGGTAAATACACAATGAGATGCTAAAGCATAATAATTTTCTGAGGATCAAAACTTGTTTTAAATGTTGTTTTGATTAAAACAACACTGTCAGACTACAAAGCACTTGATTATTGGCCTTCAAATGTGGATAACTCAAAAAAAAAAAAAAAAAATCATACCTCCAAGTGCACAACTTGCATGAGGATGGCGAAATTGGTAAGATGGTTGCACATGCACACAGAATACGACGAGTTTCCATCGGAGCGAACACAGCCTTCGTTGGACCATACGCCCTCATTAGTGCTAAGACAAAAGACAAAATGTAGGGATTATTTACATAGCAAATGCATTGAGCAAAAAGATTAAAAACTGAAGGATAAATAAGCAGAGTTTATCTGAGCACTGTTGGCAGCGTTCACTCAATCTAATCCTGCGTGGGAGGCACACGCACTTCTATTTGCTGACTCTGTCGGGATAATTTAATAATTCACATTTTTCATGAGCGTCAGGGCAAAGGGGAGCAAGAGGAGGAAGTCTTTGAATCCAACTCAATCAGACTTCATTTTACCATGATTTATGCCCTCCAAACAGCTTTTTGGATCCAGGTTTTAGAAGCCAATATCTCCGTGGAGGACTGTTGCTTAATATAAAATCAGAACAGCAACGCATTTATCACTGTATGTAAGTAAAAGGGGAATAGACCTATTCCAAATATTTTTATTTTTTTTCTTTCTTCTCCATATAATTTTTTTAGCCCTGCAGGCTGAACCAGATAACATAAAATTAAAAAAAGAGAGGACTTGTGAGATGAGATCTGGTTTGTGCTACGTCTAAAAGAGAGATTTAGCGATAGATAATAGACACAGACCCACCTGTAGTCCAAAAAGGCACAATAGAGGAAGACTTTATTGCTCTGATTTAGCATTTGGTCTTGCTGTTCTTTAGTCTGAAAGAGAATGGTGAAATGGAGTGAACCTTTCAATGTTTTCAAAATCAGAAAAAACTAAGAAAAAATAAAAAGCAAAGATTTTAAATGTCAAAGTATCAAGTGTGCAAAGGGGAGAGCGGAAGATAATTACTTAAAAAACAAACAAAAAAAATCCAGGATGTTGCCTTTAATGCAAAAACCAAATGAAAAGCAGAGTTTCTGTGCTCGAGTATGACTACAGCAAGAGGAGATCTACCATTTAAAAATTTGAGCAGCATATAAAAAAAAATAAATCTCTCCATCCCTCAAGAATCTTATTTGATTTTAAATCACTTTTTCCATGTCATTCCTTGTTATGAGATTTAAAATCTCCTGGGACAGTGAGCTAATGGCTGCAGCACAAGAATGCGGTAATTGGGGCTTGGCCCTGGTTTCAGGTTCAGACCACTACCCTTCTCAATCTGTAATCTGAGAAAGAAAACAACACTTGCACCGACTGGAAAAGTGCATACAGCAAAACTGTCTCTATTCCGTACGCTCCGGCTTTCCAAAAATCTGCATGAGATGGACCGTGTGTCTGCACCACGTCCTACTGGAAAATGTGAGAGCGCAACTGACAAGTCATGTCGTCTGGTTCCTGGCCCAGACGATAGCACCGAAAAAGCACATCACAATACCTTGATGTCGTTTTGTAATCAAACCGCTGCTCCTATTCTGTCGGTTTTGCACATGCGATTCTTTAGTCGTCACGCTTGAGATGAACGCAACAGACATTCATCTCATTAATGCAGCTCTGGAGCATTCAGGACCCCATCACCCCCTTCCCATAATCACCAGTTGCCGGCTAATTTCAAGGAATTTGCAATATGTAAAAAAAAAAAAAAAAAAAAAAACATTAAGCAGAGACAAAATGCAGCTGGCAGACTGTACACATTTCATCATGGTGTCACATTTGCTCTTACTAAACCTTTGATGTTTCTTTGCAGGAAAAACGTACTGATTGTACAAAAAAGATTACACAAAGGATCGCTGTCACTCCACAATATGTGCAACACACCATATGACGTCAACAAACAGACCATCACACACTTCCTCTCTAACAAGTGCACATGGTAAACCCAGCTTGCTCTTTCCAGTTGAAACTTAAGCAGAGTTGAACAACCTGATTGTCACTTTTGAGCATCTGGGCTCAAATTGCTTCCGTTTAAGATAACACACTCGAGTCCTACTGCCCCAGAATGTACCAGAGGAGACTGTGGCTGGAGCTCCAGCTCTTTATTAAGAACAGAAGGCCAACAAACAGGAAATCAACCGAAGCCTCATAAGAGGAGCGGGACAGGGAGGATAAAGAGAGAGCGAGAGCTAGCAACAGCAGAGTGACAGGCTGATAAAGGAGAACAATCTGAGGGACAGAGGATGATAAATCATTTCAGAGCGTCTCAAGTGCTTCTGTGTTGTGGTGTGGTATTTGGCAGGCCGTGAAACTGAGCTTCAGTGGCTGGGCATTTTTTTACTGACTGACCCTGTATTTTTCATTGCAGTGGGTGAAAATCGGGAGGGAAAATCTCATTTTCAATTTAACTGAGAGCCACTGGGATCTCGTGAGTGCTTGTGCCTTGTAAATGTATACATAACCCTTGGCCACATTTTGTCTCATTATGATCACATAATTCAAGGTATTTTATTTAGATTTTATCTGGTTGGTCAACACAAAGTGGTACCTCATTTGTTAAGTGAAAAGAAAAAGGATGGAGGATTTTTACAAGATGTCCTGGTGAAGGTTTGCCACAAGCCAGATGAAACTGAAATACTTTCTTGATTAGAGGCAGAGAGGAAGAGGCTGTATGGAGCTGAAAGCTGGAGGGTCACCTCTGACACCAAACCGAGTTCAGATCAAAGCATAGTCACATGTTAGAATGGTCTAGGCAGAACCAACATGTAAGTCCAACAAAAACAGTGGGCCAGACTTGGAAAAAAAAGATCGAATGTTACCAAGCTCCAATTATGTTGGAGAGGAGACTTGAAATATTTTTAGTTTGTACAAGTGTAATGCTGAGGAAGTCAGAGGATTTTAAAGTGTAACTGCAGTGAGAGGTGATTAGCGTAATCTTTTATTTATCACTAACATGCATTACGTTACGTTAGTTCATCTCAAAAGTCACTAAAAAGTTAACTTAAGTTTGTGGTTGAAAAGATGTCAAGAAGTCAGAACATGATTCCCTTTCCAAGATTCCCACAGCAATCATAGTTCCTGCACTCCAAATTATTTTTGTTACCATAAAATACAAGTTATTTACAGGCAATAAGTAGTTATGGTAAAAGAAAAGCAAGCAATCCCCCTCACCCCCAAAAGAATTAAAAGTTTGGTTATTAATAATCTACTTTGCTTTGATCAGACTTCAAACTTAAAACTATGTCATCACTCAAAATACCAGCTACAAATTCAGTGCAGCGGACGAAGACCTAAATGGGGAACAAACGGCTGCAAAGACAATCGAGCCTCGGCTGCCAGCTGAAACAGCTGCTCAGCGATCCAAATACAGTAAACCATGATGCAACTCCGCTGGAGCCACTGTCATCTCTTTGAATCGGGTGGAGTAACAGGCACTGACAGCGCCTGGTCAAACATCTGCTCTTGTCAAAGCTTTGTGCTTTGACTTCCACTGCAGATACGTGTCTCATCATTCAACAAGCAAATCAGTAAAGAAAACACGTCGTCCAGCAGCTCAGCCTGGAAATCTGTCTTTCTGACCCACCGAGTCTGGAGATTCTGGAGCGACGGAGCAGATCTCCAACTGGGAAACAGCTTATTCTAAACCTAAATAGATATAAATTCTCTCTGCCGTTTCCACAACATTATAAAACCTATCTTGAGTTAGTTTCCATAATTTGGTTGTCTTTATTTTGATCCACACTAAAATGTGACAAATGCTAAGCACTCAGAACTCAAACAAGGAGTCAAAATACCGACATGTGATGTGCCCCAGATTTAGTCTAACATAGTTGCTGGTGTTCATTCTTGAGCAGTAAATGTAAACAATATCTCTATTAAGAATACAATACAAATTCCATCCTGCTCTTTGCTTGAAAAGGACATCTGTTGGTTTGATGACAAGGTTTTCTCTCTGTTTCCACCCAGGCCTGGCAGAACTATGACAAACCACAGGAGCAGACAGACATAATCTAACACCAGAGAGGCCTGAAATAAATCTTGGGTTTAGCTAAGTCTAAAAAGAGGAAAAAGAAACTTGAAAAAATATACAACAGCATGATGGGTGAAGGGAAAAGGAGAAACTGTTTCCTTTTACTTCAAACTCTCCAAATACTTCAGGGCAAAGTAAACCAGTTTGTAATTTCCGCTGGTATAGATGTGAATTCAGGCAACATTCGACATACACATTCCCACCTGTTGCATTGGGAGAAGTGAGCAGGGGGTGCAAAAGATATGAAAAAAAGAGAAGACTTTAATTTACTCAGGATTCATAACAGGAAGTCCGTACACTGCAAAAATACATAATTTTGCAAAGTACTTATTATCAAGAGGAAATATCTTAGTTGACAAGACAAAATTAGCTTACGAGTAACTTTCAGCAAGATGTAAGAGCTTGTTTAAGTGAATAGTACCTTAATATTTATGAAAAAGGACCAGGGGACTTCCGGGAAGGCAATGGACGCATAATATTGCTTCTCCACCAGACCCACAATAAATAGCCGACAAAGTAATGAAAAGTGATAAATGAGTACTAAACTGAAAGGAAAGGAAGAGGACGGAGATCAATCAAAATACAGTGAAGAAAGACATGAAAGCTGGTAGAAAAGACGACGTTACTGCCGGCGCCAAGCAGCTAACGTTAGCCGCAGCTACACCGCTGAAAGCTACAGGAGATGCTAGCGGGGAAACAGCAATGCTAAACGAACTGCGGCAGGAAAACACCGACTCATTCCGGGACCTATAGAGCTCTCTACACCGGGTAGAATCATCCATGGAGGACTCGATGAAACGAATGGAGGAGCTGGACAGAAGATTGACCGAAGCGGAAGACAGAGTAAGTGCAACGGAGGACAGAAGCATACGACGGGTTTTAACTGAAGTTAGCTAACTTTAGCCAACGGATAAAAAAATGTTTCCCTGCGATTTCTGAGCCACGCTGGTTATGTATTGCAGACATTTTTGCTGTATGAAACATTTAATGCAGCACTTCCTTTAAAGTTTATGTATGAACCACTGTATGGATATATTTAGAAGCTGCAAATATTATTTTAGGTCTACTTTAGACTGCGTATGCTTAAAGTTATTGTTAATGGCAGGAGCAACTTTTTCAAGTTTGGTTCAGTAAGTCATTTTAATTACTTTCGGTGCAAAATGTTGATGTATACAAGTTAAAACTGCGAAGAACACGTTAGTTTTTGTTTCAATACTTTTGTGTTTTTGCAGTTCTTAAATTTAGTAAGATACGTAAAGACCGTACAGCAGTACATCTGGAGAGGAAAGAAAGGTGTCAAGTTAAAACACAAAGCGCTCACTGAGCTGTCTGACGCCCCAACATCACCCGGCCCGAGGCTGACTGAGCACAGAGCTTTTCGGCAGCGGTGGCCCTTAAGCTGGTCCGCACACAGCAGAGCAGAGCAACAACCCGAATCCATCCAGAAAAACACTCCGGCCGCGTGAATGAGATCATGGCATCAGGGGACGTGTGAAAAGACATGCAGCTGTGGGCTCTGCTCACTCTCTGTGGTGGACACTGAAAACAAGTGTTGAGTCGCACGCGGTGTGAGGGAAACTGGGGACAATTAAACAAGTCCAGGAGTAATTCATACAGGGTGGGTGTTCAAAAAAAAAAAAAAACAGGTATTGCTGTAGAGATAGCTAAAAGAATACAACAAAAGTTATAAGATTCCCATGTTTCTTTTTTTTTTTTTTTTACTTTAGACTCATTCCCAGGAATAACATGCTAACATTCTGGGAGTTTAAAGCCTTCAGCATCAAGTTCAGTAATAGGGAATTTACATTTTTATGTGGGGTACATAAGGTAAATACCTTATTATCTTCAGCTTAAAAGCTCAGTATGTGCAGCACATTTGCATACTAGCTTGAGTATTAAATGTGGCGACAATAAACACAGAAAAATGTTAATAAATTCCTCAAATTGATACTAAAGTTGTCCAATAAGAGCCGGGACGGTCTTTAATGACGGTCCCTCATTCTTTATTATCCTATCGGTCCCCATAAATAACCCTCTTCCCTGATGAACATCATTCTGGAAAAAAAAGTTCAGGACTAGCCTACTTCTCATAATAAATTTCATAGATGATTCCACTACACAAGAATATATTTTGAATTTTAAAGCAGCTGTCAACAAATGAATCAGACTACCTTTAGAGCCGTTAGACACCTACTTGAGTTCTCTTTGACTGGATATGTGATAGAGCCAAAGAAAACATCTTTTTTGCGGTAATGATGTCCCCAGGGTAATTTTGTCCTAGGTGGAGAGCCAGATTGTTTGGCGTGAGACATTTTCCTCCAACCTTTTAGCAAAATGAAAAGGTTGCATCCACAAAACTTACTGGAGCTTGACAAAGACACGTTTCGAATTTTGTCATAAAAGTAGTAAATTACGTCTTACCCTGAAAACCTAATGTCTTAGGTTGTAGATTTTTTTCAGAAACAGCATTTGTGACACTTGAGTTATGGTATAAAAAACGGGAGGTGTTGAGAAAGGGACTATAATGAAAGTCTTTAAATACTTCTGGCAAGTGAGGAATGGCAATGACCAGACCTCCATCTGCGATTGATCAGTGTGTTGGCTCACATGGCTTGAGTTTCTCTGTGGGTGTTGGTGTATGGATGGGCGTGGGTGGCTGAGGGAGAAGGAGGCGGAGGAGAGTATTTTGCCCACAAGGTTTAAGTTTAGGCGTGTTCTGGAAGCTATAAAAAGACTGACAAAGAAAGGCGCGAGCATTATTTTGACTGAGCGAGCTGATACCAGCAGCTTGAGTACAAAAATCAGCTGTGGGTATCAGATAGGCTAAGCAATCTTTCTGCACTTATTTTAGTAACCAAACATTTGTTTTAACTTCTAGAGTTCAAGGAAGCAGATGTCTTTATGAACACAGAGCATGCATTTTCCTGTTCTGCAGCTACATTGATGGTTACCGCCTGCTTTTTTATTAAAGATTAAAAGTGAGTGACACAGCAAATGGAAGAGCAATAGCCCTATCATACTTTGAATGTCATAATTGGTTAAGCACACAAACTTATTTCTGTGTTGTTAAAACATGTTTTATTACACCAGGTTTTTGTACATCCAGCACAGATTAACTGAAAAACAATTTTAAAAAAATCAGTTTGAAGGGAGAGAAAAAAATGGTGCAATAACCCTGTTGCATAAGCGTGCAAATCTCTTAACTGAAGCATCTTTTGATTCAGTTTCAGCATTGTGCTGGTTGAGCTGACTTAAGATGGGCAACCATTATTATACAAAGCAAAATCTAGATACCCTTATCAAAATCTGTTGACCAAATCATCTTTCATTTCACCATACACTGTGGTACAATAAGCCTTTCAGCTAGTTTACACAATACCAGCAATATTAGGACGGAGGAGGAGGACCAAACTGTACTGTATGTCTTTGTACGACTCTATTAATGTTTACCCAAAGACGCCAAAACCTCACAATCCTTAATTCTGTTCTCTGGAATGACAACCGCAAACAGCAGGAATAAATCAATGATGGTGACAGACTCCAATCAACGGCACAGACTAATGCAGTGAGAAAAGCACATGGGAATCCAACAGTCTTGCTAACGCCTTGTCAGTGTGTCGAATCTGCTGTGTGCCGCATTAGACGCAACGGTAACTTAATTCCAACCGAGGCGGCTGCTGATTTGCTCCGCTGAGCTGGTCTTTGAATCAAAAGGGCATTAATCAAGAGAGCAGGGTCGATCCGACATCAACCACATGGCTTTGACCTCAGCTTGACTGAGCACCTGCCATGACGCAAAGTTATTTGCAGGTTGCCGATCCCATCAATCTAGTTTCTGTTTTTTTTTTTCTTCCTATCAAAGCAAGTGTCACATAAAAGACAGAGATCTGGACTGTTTATACTGCAGACGGCACACAAGCCCTGTAGCTATGGCAGCGTGGAAAGACTAATAAGGGAGTTTTCACGTTTCTGCTTCAGACCGCCACGATGTTTAAATAGACTTGCTGAGTACTCCTCTAAAGAAGCACGTTGGATAAAATACAAAACTTAGCTGGAGAAATTGTGTCATGGCAGTACAAATTTGAAGTTAAGCTAGCTAATGCAGACCATAAAGACTCAATCTTTTGTTAAAAAAGTATATTTTATGAAGTATATGTGTTATATTCAATTGTTTGGAGGCACATTATCCAGGGAGGAGCTACTTTGTTGAACGGCAGAAACACAATTATACTTGTGAGAAATAAATTTTTATCATCTTGCATTGATTTTACTCCTAAATACACTTTTTTTTAAATTTATTTTAACATAAAAATAGAATCTTGTTGGTGTAGATCTGGACACATGCATCTTCTTTGTAAGATAACATTTCTGCTGGGCAATTCTGCATACAGCTTTTAGATCTGGGCGGCAGCACATCAATCTTTGAAATTATGCTGTTATAAGTCTTACAGTTGAAATATGGAGTTGTCCTAATGGAAAAAAAAACCCTCCAGGCTCCCAGGAAAAGCTATCATCTTGATGACAGAAACTCTCTCATTTAAATTCCAACATTTGTCTGAGGAAAACCTTTACGGGTCAGTGAGGCCATGGATACCCATGTAGCCCAATGTCATCTCTGCTGACAGGTTTTGCAACTTCATCCTTGGTACGCATTTGATGAAGACTGATTGTGTTTACTTAAAGAAAACTGAAATGTAAAGTGATCCAACCAAAGAGCATGTGTCCACTGTACACCTATTTATACGAGATGAGCTCATGCTCTAAGAAGTCGGATGTACTTTTGCGCAGAGTTCAGAGATAAATGGCAGTCCACTGTGTCACACAGCTACATTTCTGGACACAGAGGCTGATTGTGTGCAGTGAGTACATAGTTTACAGAGCTGTGATAGGTGTTTGTTCTCCTACAAATTTCTTCTGTTCTTGTTTTGTCTTATTTATTTGTTTCTGATAATCAACACCCGTTAAATCATGAACTGCATTCACAGAAGCAGTACGTGTCTAAAGATCTCTAAAAGGAATAAATTCAAAAACAGATGAGAAACAAAGTCATTGACATCTATAAGTCTGGAATGGGTCGCAACACCATTTCTGAGGGACTCCAGCAAAGCATTAATGAGAGCCACATCTGTATCTGCAATGACATTCATTGGAGAATTCCAAGGCAAAGACCATTGCTGGCCAAAATGTACACAAAAGCCATCCAGGCTTCAATTTGACAAAAAAACAAATAAAAAAATCTCTAAGACCTTTGAGAAAATATTTTTTTAGATTAATAAAAATGGGACATTTTTTGAAACATTTCAGAAAAAAAAAGATCAACACTCAAACATGGAGTGGGTAGTGTGGTGGTCTGGGGCTGGTGTGTTACTTCAGGATCCAGACGACTTGCCATAATAAGGAGAACAATGGATTCTGCTCTCTGCCAGCATATTTCAGAGGACAAAGTCTGGTCACCAGTTTGTGATCTTAGGCCTACACTTGGACTGACAGTGATCCGAAGCACACTGGCATGTCCATCACAAAGTGGTTAAAAACAGCCAATTGAATGTTTTGGAATGGCCTAGTCAAAGTTCAGAGTTGAACCAAATCAGGAATCTGTGGCATAGCCACATGCTCAACACTCCTATAATGTGACAAAAAAAAATCTTTAAAACAAAATGATAAAAATTCCTCCACAACAATTTGGAGACTCATTGCCAGTTTACGCAAATGGCTGATGGCAGCTATTGCTACCAACTGCAGATATTAGAATCAGAGATAATAATGTTATGTTATGAATTGACTCTAATTATCTTTGTTATTTTTTTGGGTGATTTGAAACTTTTCAATGTGAGAAAAAGCTAAAGGCAGCTGTAGAGGGGCTGTGGTGGAAAGTCTGTTTACGTCTCATGCAATATGGCAGACAAGGCGATCCTGCAAAAAATGGCGAGGGGAGCTGAAGTACCAGATTGTTTCCATTGTCTCTTTCAAAGCTGCAGCAGAAACAAGGTAATTTGTTAAACTGCTGCTACATACCAATATACCAAATCCATTAGGGTAATCAATTGATTTGATGTAAGTATATTGATCATAATAGTGAAGTATATGTATTTTAAATACAGTGCTACTTCACAGCAGAGGACGTTCAAAATTACTTTCTTAGACTTTCCCAATATCTCTATTAGAGTATCTACTATCAATGTTGCTGGTCTTCATATAAATGACTATAAAAATCACTCAGTGTTGTCGGTTTGCTTGACGTTTTCTGCCCAGAAAACCTGAAAAAAGTTCAAGTAGACAAAGCTGTAATGACTGTCTGTAAAATGATCAAAAGAACAGATTGAAAAATTATGTATTGAAATTTTTGTTGGATGCTTCAAACATTCCAACCTTCCTGGAAACCGTGTGTGATTTTCACGTACTGTACACACTGTACTGTACTGTCTAAGATTCCTCTCAGCCTCCAAGCTCAGAAGGTGATAAGCATCCTCTAGCAGCCAGAAAACATAAAAGCTCCAAAAATAGTCTCCCTTTGACTAAGTCTGACCACAGCTATGAACAGCAAACCAGTTATAGCATACTAGCTCATTTTTTTGGACATAATCCTGGCCACAACGCTTATACGCGTGATCACGACAGAACCTCTAGAACATCTCTACTTGGGTGAATGATCTGAGCTAAGATAAGGCCAAAAGTGAGCTGGCAGTGAACGCTTCAATCAACATGAACATGCAGAGATATTCCACAAAGCAGATTTATTTCTACAACAGAGGTAGTCCAGCGAAAATGGAAACGCCTTAACTGGAATGACAGCTGAACTGGTGAGCGTCGCTCACACTCCCGTGGTGTCTGCTAAAACAAACAGAGGAATCACTGGAACAGGAGCCAGGCCAAATAATTACAGCATCAATATTTATTTCACCAGGAATTTGGGGGGAGGCAAACAAAGCAACATTAGTGTAGTTTTATGACACAGCATGTGCTTCTTTCCCACTTTTATGAGAGAGGAAAGGAGGGTATTGGTAATGTACTTCAATAGGAACTGAGTAATTCTTGTGGGACTTTTAAATGAATTACGATGGTGGGGGCTTTGCCCAACTGGTTTTGAAAACTCCTTTATCAGTTTCATCGTTTGGCTGGCCTATGCTTATGAGCACACAACATTAGGGAAAAAAGCATGAATTTCTGAATAAAAAAAAACAGCATGCCATCACAGGAGACAAAGTTAATACAACACACATTTTTAAAAATTTTTTAAAAAAATATAGAAATGATGTGTTTCAATAACATTTGATATGCTAACCTGGCATGACTTTCTTTGCAAAGAACCTGAAAAACATGTTATTCGTAAAAGAGAGGCATTGTTGCTTGAAAGTGCCCCAAGCTTGCGATTCAAAATATCTATAATCAGTTTGCTTTCTGGTCGCCACATGCTCTGCAAGGGGAAAAATAAATAAATTCAAGCAGGCTGCGAAAAACCAAAATAGGGTCCTGCTTTCATGAGTCTCATCCAGTAGTGGACACTCATCTTCTTACATAAAGGAGCGCCAGAAATAGAGCTGATAGATTTCATGTGAGAGCATCCAACTGCTGTTGCAATAAGCAAACCATGAAGCGTCTGATAAGGTGTGTCTCTCGACCGACAGTGTTACTCATTTGGAGGAAGTGTGACAAAGTATATGAGTCGAACAAGAAGAGCTTCTGGGAACTTAACTGGGT
The DNA here is from genome assembly GCA_902982915.1 of Phalloptychus januarius. Lineage (NCBI taxonomy): Eukaryota > Metazoa > Chordata > Actinopteri > Cyprinodontiformes > Poeciliidae > Phalloptychus > Phalloptychus januarius. The sequence goes on along the minus strand of CADWAE010000482.1, from coordinate 20,301,969 downwards.
TATTCTTACCAGAACGTGGGTTAGGACAATTTTTATGAGCGGTGCTCCAGAATGGTTGACCAACAGTGGTGGCAAAGGCTCCACTTTCAGAGAAATCAGGCAGCTTGCTACCTGGATCTTGTGATCCTTGTAGTCGGCTGCTTCAGTAATCCTGGAGAAAACAAACAAAAAAACAATCCAGTAAAAGTCAGGATACATTTCAACACTTGATAGCTCAACTCTGAAGAGCATTTTGCATTTTAAACCAGCATAGTAAAAGTTGGCTACTAACACACAAGTGTCACACACAAGGCCAGAGAAACAGAACAGTAGCACTGAGGTGGGAGTTTGGCCATGTGTCTTTTTAATGAATTAAACTGACAGCCACCAGTTTTTCCAGCATCATCTGATATGTGACATTATGATCATACAAGCATCAAGACAGGAGGGAACATTTTCATCCACATTAAGGTCCCATAGGTCACAAACACCTTGAAATGGGCTGCTATATGGTGCCACGAAAAAGTATTCATACCCCTTGGGCTTTTATATATTTATTGTTTTATATTGTCTGACTTTACAGCTCTAAATCCTTTGTATTTTATTGAGATTTTGGGGGATTGACTATAACGAGTCAAGTGTTATGAAAAATATATACATGATTTTAAAAGATTTTGCTTTTAAATATCTAAAAAGTGTATAAACTCCATTACCTCCATCAATATTTGAATAGCAGCTTTGCATAACTAGAGACTGAATCTTTTGCCCAGTCTTCCTGCCAAAATAGATCAAACTCAGTTGAACTGAATGGAGAGCATCTATGAGCATGCATTTTTAAGTATTACAACATTTTTAAGTAAAAATTACCAAGTGGCCCAAGTTGACTGGGCCACTTGGTAATTTTTATGTGCACCGATCTTAGCCATTCTGGCTCAGCTCCGGCTGAAAGCTCATGGATGCTTTCCTGCTAGAAGGTGTATCTCTGCAAAGTCTTCTATAGCCTCAACTTCGTCCACCTTTTAGTACCGTTTGTTTTCCCAAACAACTCTGACCAACGGTATTGCTGAGGAAAAAACATCTCGATATAACACTGCCACGGAGGCGATGTGTTCATGGTGATGTGCCGTGTTACTTTCCGAGTTACTTACAAGACTCCAACCTTTTTTTTAAGTTAGTTGGGTACAATATTTTGTAGCGGTATCAGAGTGAAGACTTTTGTTTAAAAAAAAAAAAATCATGTGTATGATTTCTTCCACTTCACAATTAAAACGATCAAAGTTACAACAGTAAATCTCCCCCCAAAATCTCAAAACATTAGTGGCTTATAAATACTCCTGCAAGTCACTGTCACATTGATTTTGCTGAAGATTAAAGTCGCCTGATTGCTGTGTTTATGTTCACCAAGTGGGTTATAAATGCAGAAGTAAATGTCTTGAGACGATCCAGTGATATGACGATGACAGAGAGAGAGTGGGTGAGTGGGTGAGGGGGTTCAGATATGTTGTGTTAATAGCAGGGTGTATCAGTCAGTGGAAGCTGAGTGGTGAGATGGGAGATAGGCAAGAAGTACAGATAAGCTCCTGGCTCCAGGCTTCAGCTGTTCTGAGGTTCAGGAAGTTTGAGGCCCTTGGACACGATTTCCCACACAGTTAGCACAAAGAGAGGGGCTTGGTTCAGTTTTCTTTCAAATAGCTTGAACTTGAAACAATTCCCATAAGCAGGAGCACAAAAGGTCACCCCTTCCTCTTTTCCTCTTACCTCGTCTTGACTGGGCTGATTTCTTTGTAGTACTTGTGCATGTTGTGGTAGAAGAGGCCAACAATGGTGGTTTGAGCTGAAGACAAGAAGCAGACACATGGAGGCGGAGTGAGAGGAGGAACGGGAATGTACGACAGGAACGCCAAAATGCTCACAAAGAAGGGAAGTTAATTAACGGCACATTGCCATCGCACGCCGGCACCGGCCGGCTAATGGGAGAGGAGTATAATCTCACAAGGGTGAAAGGGAGAATGCCACGTGGTTACAGGGAATACTTAGGAAATATTTTCACGACATCAGTGGCAGACCAGGAGGTCCGGTGCCCCTCCCCTGACCTTTCCTTCGGCTCGTTCCCACTTCCACACGACGAGAAAAAAGTGAAATCGGAGGAAATTCCTAATGACCCTGTTCCTCTGTTCAAAGGTTGAAGCCCGCTGAGAATGACAACAAGGGCTCGAGTTTGTTAAGCAAATGTGCATGAAAAGTTCATAGAAATATTATTCCAACAGAATGCCTCCCGGCAAGTTTCACAGAGCATAACGACTAGGTCAGTTTTTTTGTTCGGTTCTCCAAAAGAAAAAGAATGAACAAAGAAAACACCGTCTGAACGCTCCAATGCGGTGCGTTCTCCGTGCTCTGTTAGGATATAAAAGACGCCCTTTGAGCGTTTTACGCTGCCAGGTATTCAGGCCTATGACTCAATTTGGCCCCAGCTCTCATGTGTCAAGCCATAACGTTCGATACGAGTTTGTAAATGAATTATTTAAGCTGTTTATTTTTTGTGTTTGTGTGCCAGAACACGGCATGGAGGAACACAGATGGAGCCGGGGGAATCCGACCTGAACGCAAAGTCGAACAAACAGCGCCTTAGTGCCCAGTGTAATTACTCCTCTCCCTCAGTCCACTGCAGGGGCCCGTTCTTTTTAATGGCGAAGTGAAGCGGAAAAAAAAGAGGAACAACTTTTATTTGTTCTGTTTTAAATGAAAGGGTAACTACCTACAGTAAAATCATAGGTGGGTTTCTGCAGGGCATTATAAATCCAAACAAAGGCTTTCACCCTAATCCCATCTTAGACTGCATGTAGTTACATGTAGAATGTAACTACTGCATGTAGAATTTCCTAGATTGATATTTTTGTATGCACATGCGATGCTTAGTGGTCCATTTTAAATGGTAGAGTCTACCCCGCCAATTGGAAACATGAAGATGTTGGAATATTTACACTTACTGTGCATTGCAAATGCCTCCCCAGGCACCGAGATGTAATTCTTCCCCTGCGTGGGAAAGCGGTAATGTGGCAGATTGAAGTTTTGTGGCAGCTTCATCAGGGAGTAATCTGTGGGGGGACGGGGATCAGAGTTTAGAAAAAAAAAAAAAAAAGAGAATAGTAAACTCAGGAGCAAACAATAAAACCAATGTAACTTGTAAAGAGAAAGCTTTGGGAAGAGAAAGTTGGTCCATATAGCGGAGGGAGAGCTGACATCTTTCTGACCTGCAACCGAAGACGTTCCACCCAGGGAGAAGGGAGAGCCAGAGCTGAACTCCAGCTTGGTCACCATGTGTCCCATCACGATGTCCACTGTCTCAATCAAGCTGTTGACCACCGGGTCGGCCTGCCGACGAACGATTATCACAGGAAAAGCTCAGATTTTGCTGTTTTTCATCATGTTGCTCCAGTTTATCAGATCTGTGTTCATAGAATCAACTTGATTCAATGAATCAAGTTGAATTGCAAAGGCAATTTTGTATTTTCTAGTTCACGTTAAAGAAATGTCAGCTTCACAGGAAAGCAATCTTATTTGAGTCTAACATGCAAATAATTAATTTAAAAGGCAATCAGTGTCACAAAAAGTAGTAGTATTTGATAAATATGAAGTTGAAGGAACATGGTACATGATTTTCAACGTATAGAAATTGGACTCCCACCTGAATCAATACTTCGTAGAACCACCTTCTACTGCAGCCACAGCTGCAAGTTTTTAGTATATATATCAGCTTTACATATTTACACTGAGAAAAAAAGAGAATGCAGCTCCAACTTCAATAAATTGCTTGAGTTGATTACAATTAGTTCAATTTGCTTATTAAGTTTGGTCAACTTGAGGGTTTAATCAACATGATAAACTAGCTTAAAGGAACTTCATTTAATTTCTTGTTGCAAACTGAAGCAATTTATTTAAATTGGATCAGTTATTCTCTTTTTTTGAGTGTAGAGACTGAAATGTTTGACAAATCTAAGTAACTTTAGCACAGCCAATGTGTTTTGCTAATATCTTTCCACAGATTCCCACTTGAATTTTTTGAATATCAGAGCAGTGAGATTTGACCAGGTTCATTGTTGATCAAAGGAAGCATCGTATTTCTTTTAAATGTGTTGCGTTAGTAACACCTTTATCTTTGGCAGTGTTGTGAAATAACCTCCTTTAAGGCATTCTGTTTACGCGAAAGCAACATTAATGTCTTTTACTGTCAGACTTTCAAGTGCCTCTCATGCCAAAAATATGCAGCGTTAAAAACTCTGAGTCAACGACCCACTTTTGTGTCTCAGCTCTAAGCAACAATCAGATTGCTTCTGCTACATTTTGCCATGTTTGGACCTCACACAACAACACAGTGGCCTCATTTACCTCTGGCAATCCCGGAGAGGTCAGAACTTCTTCCACACTTTTGAGAAAGGCCTGGAAGGAAGAGGGCGGACATCATCATCTGCACATGGGTGGGCACGGTGTCTGATCGTGTGATCTTGTTTTGAAAGTGTAGTGATAAGTATTTTTCTTTCGTGCTACGTTCCAGGACCTGTGTGAGGTTGTCAGCGGCGTTGTGAGGAATTGTCTTGTTGGGCAGCGCGCTGAGGAAGTCCAGTACGGGCATGGAGCTCGGCCCCTGGGAGCCCTCCTGGTGACCGCTGATCACAGGAGGATTCACTTCAAAAGCTCTCTGGGGAGACGGCGCAAAAATCATTTGGAGTGAATAAACACGGCGCTCCAACGTACACAGAATGTGAAGTGATTGATTTCGGGGGAATATTGTAAGTAAATGTATCGCTATTTCTCTATACAGTGTGTTGGAAGGAGCTGTTCTCGTGTGATGAGACGCAGCCATTTTTGCTGCGTTTGAGTTTCTGAGTATGTTTTCTACCCCCAAATCTGTCATAAACAGGTTTCTTCACATGTGTTCTCAATATCTTTCTTTTTATCTGTTGACAAAACGAAAACAATGCCTCGGTGAGTAATGAAATGTTTGTGCATTTTGAAGCAAAAGATCCCCATTTCCCACTCCTGTGATGATGTTGGTGCTTATTTAGGTGTTTTTTTCCCCTCCCCATTACCTTTTCTCTGTAGCTGCTGCATTTCCTTTTAAAACTCAGAAAATGTTGATGTTAAGCTGACTCTTGTGGAGTCCAAAGTCACCATTCAGTACTTTTGCAGTTTTGGTTGTTTCAAACTGACGATGACAACCGATGACTAAAAAGTGATTTTTCACAATCTGCTCATAGTCTAATGCAAGGCTATGTGGTTGTTTGACCAAAATAAATATTTCCCACCAGCTGGAGGTCATTCAGTCGCTTTGGTTTGATTAAAGGCCATAATTTGTCAAATTTTATAATTGCTGCTGGCCCACGAAAGGAGAGCAATATTAAACATTGGGGGGAAAAAAACGTCTAGAAAGACGTTTAATAATGTTTCTATGATTTGTAGCAACAATTTGTACCCAAGTATTGATCTAAATACTTGGCTGCCAGCAGAAATAAACAACATAAAAAACTGAAGGACATTATCAGACAAGTTTACTGGCATTTAGTACAGATGTGTGGAAACATAAAATAAATTCTAAAATGAAAAATGTTTCAAATCGTCTCGGCCAAAGCTTGGATTCTGCAACCAGAGGCAAACTCTGTTCTGCAAGATGTCAAACCACTGAAGCTTTCCCATTTTGTTTGCACCAGAGTGATCAGCGAAAGCGTTTTGTCTGACTTGCAACAAAGGCCAGTTAAAGAATGGGACGTCAGGCTGTTGTTCTCCTTCGCCTCCTGATGCCCCTGAATCAATCAGTCAGTTTTCTAATCCAGCAAACCAGTCAGTAGCAGAACAGGCTGTTCAGCATTGGTAGAGATGATGCCCAATCTTATCTTTGGTGCTCAACTCACAAATGCATCTTCCTTTTGAAGGCAAATGAACTGGCTTTTTTTTATCAGATAGGATTTTATCTGGAAAAGGTTTTGTTACAACAAAAAGTCAGGAAACACAAATTTCCTGACTATGTTTAATTCTATGTTTAATTTGCAATGGACCATTTTATGTTTCCGTGGAGTTTAAACATACCTTAACACACAGGCCTCTAAGCTACTAGGCTGGACACATGTTTACATTGACACCATGCACAGTAAGCAGGATGATAATGGAGGAAAATTACTCCCCAAATCTTTAGAAAACTGCAGCAAAGTGTGTCATCTTGGGGGGTGGGTCACCAAAGGTTCATCTACAAGCCAAGCGGCTACTTGGGAGTGTGTGCAGGAAAAGCCTTATCTGCTCTACGATCACAAACACAAACTCCACTGGGACCTCAACTCGCAGCTCAGAAATGCTTCACCAAGCACAAAATCTACCTTTTGGACCTCCCGCTCTTCTGACATATAGAAAACCTGGGGTTCAATTAAGGAAAAGCGAGGCACCAGGAATCCGGATGATGTAGAGATTGTTCAAAGACGAAGAGTCAAATGTTGTTAAACGCTATGCGGGAAGACGAAGCGTCATCGCACTGAGAAGATAAGGTAAAGTAGTGACAGCAGGAGTACCAATAATTCTGTCACTGTGGTTTTGTGAGCACTAATAATTATTAACATAGCCTTCTGCCCCACTTTAATTGAATGTTGAATTTTTCAGTGTGGCAATGTGTTGGTATTAGTTGGGGTAAGAATTGGAAAAGAGGTGCAAAGAAACACTTCAAAGACACTTACAGCTGTCGCTGCAGTAGTAGGGACATCCAAAGCATTTCCTTGCGTTGTAGCAGAAACCATATCCTGACCTAAAGAGAAAAAGGAAAAAGGCTCTTTTGAAGTACAAATTACTCACCACACTGTTGACCTGCATATCTGGTTGTCTTTTTTGATATTCTGTTATTTTTGGTGCTTTGGGAACCTAACCAGATCTGGCTGTTGTTCTGTAGCTGGATTTTATCAGCATAAAGCTTACATTTTGATTGCACTCGGCAGTCGTAAAAGAACAAATGCCAGATCCAGAGACTTGCAACCTCTGAATGATCAAACACACATGTTGCCACTTTACAGACTGCACAGGATTTAGATACATTTTTTTGTTAAGTCTTTACACTTACTTAATGAAGCCAGCTCTTCCAAGCTACTACAAAATGACCATGTTTGGGTGCGCTTTAGGGATGCAAGTCTGAATCATTTCTGCTCTTCTTTGATTGAAAGAAAAAGTTAATATGGTAGGCGAGTTGCTGAGAGCTAAAAATAGATATTGTTAGCAAGAACAGCCAGACTATTTGGTGTCCAGAAATGACCTGTGAATTATATCACTTATGGAAATATTATCAAAGAGGAGAAAGCTCAGAGCATTTTTGAAATGCTTCATCCATCACAGCACAGCAGCAACGCTTCACATACGCAGCTACCAATCACCCTGAGGAATTAATGTGAAACACAAATCAATTAGATTCAGCTTACCGCACATATCGCATTGCGCTGAGAATTTCTAAGGCGGCGCTAGAATTTTCTAATTTGTATTAACGCTCGACAGAAAGTTGTTATTTTTAAGAATCGCCTCCGTCTCCATTTATGGCCCTACGCTGACCAGAGGAGGTAAACAGAACAGAAACATTCAGGAGTGTGGAGGTTAGCTCCTTGCATGTTGTAACTTGTCACATTAAATTAAAACGATCTGCCTTCTGCGACTCAACATGCCTCTACACTTGGTTAGATACTTAAAAGGCAGAACTATTTCAGCTGCGGACTTAAACTGAGTGAGAGCCGAGGGGCGTGTGCTTGTGCACAGTTTATATTATTGTTGTCCGTCACGGATGAGATTTGGCACAAAGGTAATTTGACATTAACCTCTGTTTGCTCAGAGTCAAAAGGGAGGAAACATTTTAATAGACAAAGACTGCATGTGCTGGAAAGACAGGAAATACTTTCCGAGAGAGCATATTGTCCTACCTAGAGCTGCTCTGTAATAGAGTCTGATCTGATGGGGAGAAAGGGCCCGTTTCCAGATGGCAAATTCGTCGAAAGCCCGCGTTACATAACGACGATGCGCCTTGTTGTTCTCGGTTTTAAGGAAAACGTCAGAACCGAAGTCGGCAGAACTCTCTGAGGTAGAGCCGGTGGGATCATCGCCACACAAAGTCCCATTGATGAAAACCTTCAGACCGTCTCTCTTGGTCCAGGTGAACAGAACATGTGTCCAATATGGGCCTACAATAGGAAAAAGTGGGAAAAAAATGTCTATTTACTAAAAAATTACAATTAAACAGCATTCAGTGGATGCTCTCATAGATAAAAACACTTTTTCGGAAAAAATTATTTACTTTTCAAAAGTACAGTAAGTCTTTGTTGAATTGTTTACGGCGTGATGGGAAACTAACATCAGCATGAAGTTTATTTTGTAGGGAGTTTATAAGCCAGACATTTTAAAAGAGTAGACATCAAGGGATAGCAATAATATTTAATGATAGGTGGCAAAAATGTCATGTCTTGTTTTTTTTTTTATTTCCTATTAGTTCAATTCATCTTTCTGTTCTCACATGTAAGGGAAAAGACATAATGGTGCCTCCATTTTGCTCTCAAAAGTCACGTTTCCCAGTCAAAAACACAAAAAAGGCCTCCTGAAGTCAAGATTCAACAAGTCAAACTATTTTTTAAGAAAATGTATCAAGCTAAATGGCTCCTTTGTAAGATATAAATACTTCAATGTGCATTTTATGTGTTAAAAGGAGTTTTCTGTCACGCTATGAGCTTAATTAGCAAATTGCCTACAAAATATAATTATTATCACGTTTGTTGTGAATCATAGAAACGATGTGCTAATGATACAACGCCTCTTTTCCATACAAACCCCAAAATAAATGCATTTCAGTCCTGTGTTCTCAAACTGTGACAAGCAACACTGATGGAACTTGGTCCACCTTAAGTGATACATTTTTGCATTAATTATGCATAAAGTGAACAGAAGCATAGTAATTCCAATGTAATGATTGATATTTAGTATAAAGCTGCACTGGAGGCCCCTTACACTATATTCTGTATACTTAAGCAGCCAAATGTAAACATGTTCCAGTTCCACTTTGGAGAACCAGGAGAATTTGTTTATTTATTATGCTAAATGGCCAAATTTACCCTCTCCTTGTCAAAATAGTTGGTGAAAAACCTCAAGGCTTTCCAGAGTTTTGAGAACCTTTCTGATCATTTCTCAAACCTTATTTGTGTAAAATTTAGGTTTAGGTTAAAACATAATGCATAAAACAACTTCACCCTTCAAAAACATATGCCACAACACAACAATTTGAAAGAGCTCTTTTGTCCTTTTATCTTATTACAAAGATGCCGTTGCTTAAAAGCCAAGATTTACTCAGGTGGTTCTTATGACAAAAAGGCTGGTCAATGTGATTCTAATATCAGTGGAGGCCTCAGCTGCTAGCCCCAGGTTCTCCATCTGTTTTTACAAAACTTGATTTCATCTAAAACTATTAGCATGGTAGTTACTTTCAATCAGTTATCAGCAGCCCGGCTCTCTGTGTGGTGTCCATTTTAATAGGTACAGAGCTAAAGCTAAACATTAAAAATCCAAGTAGACATTTTCATAATATACTAGATTTTTTTTTTGAGAAAATGCTTATTTGAAAGCATTATTTTATTGGTACTCACTCCTTCCTGAGTGATCACTCAGGAAGGAGTACTCACTCAGTCAACATGTTTTTCTTGTTGATGAAACATCTGTGATTGAAAGCGTTTACGCAGTTCATCAACATATGTGTCTTAGTATTTCCCAAAACATTTGCTATTACAAAGCGCAAGGAAGTAAATGAACAACAAGAAGGTCCCACAGGACAATACATTCACTGTGTGAAAACACATCTGCCTGGAGACCGCAATACATTTCCTTTTTGCTTACAATATGAACCACATGTGCCAAGACCTCCACCACTCCTCGTCTCATTCAGAATTCCCTCCGAGTACTGCTCTATTTCCAGTTTTAATTAAGAAAGTTGCTCACATACCGCCCAGGGGTTCATTAAATCACCCTTTTAATGTTTTCCTCGCACTTGTGAAGTGGAAGAAGGACAGCTGACAGATTAGGACATTCTGTGCTACAGGTCTGGCATGACACTCTGTGAGAATCAGGCAGCGTTTGATCTTCTGAAGCAGAGAATTCAAGCCCAGATTGAGTTATGATGCCTCTCCACGAAGTGCCGAGCAGCCAGAGCAAAACATTTATGGTTAAGGCACAAAATGTTACTGCGATGGAAATACAGTTTTTAAAACGGTCCTAACAAGATGACATGTAAACCTTTTTCCTGGTAACTGCGGTGAAGATGTTCTGTTGATTGACAACACATCGCGGGTCTAATCCTCCTCGAGTTAGCAGCCATAAAATCAGAGTCAATTCTAGTCGCTTGACCAAATGTTTTGTCATGAGGGAGGTAAAAAGCTCAGCTATATTTCTGCTCCAACTCAAAAGTGATCTCAGGCAAAAGTCTCATTCACTAATACCAAGTTTATGCTGTATGTTTACGCTCAATATAACCCATGTAAACACATCAGCCTTGGAGCTTTCACAATGAACATGACTGACCCGACATTTTCAGATGAATTCTAATCAAACGTATGTTGTTAGGATTTAGTCGATCTTGAACACCACATTGGCAAAATAATCTGGTTGATCAAAATTCAAAAAACAATTCTATGCGGAAAATTTTAATTTTTTGTTAACATGTCAAGTTCTTTTGCATTTTCACACATCAAAATCAAATCCATGTCCACTAGTCATAATCATCACTCATAATTTCATTTTACACAGGAAATGGCTTCATATTGGCTAAGATGCACCTTTTTTTGTTGCTACGGCAACCAGACTTGCCAAGTCAACAGTAAGAGCATCTGGTGTCAGTTAAAACCTCTGTGTAATTAAAGATTTAAACACAATTCATATGGTTGTGTACGAATCATTTTCTCAAGTACTAATTATGTTATAAAAGGAGTTTTTGTTTTTGCAGTACCTGAAATGGGAATTTCCGCTCTCCATTTGTGTTTGTCGTCTCGCGTGTAAAGCTCCACACATCCCTTGTCGGAGTCTGCAAAGACTGTGAAGCTGTTGGAGATAACTTTGGCTCCCGACGCTACAGCAAAGTTGGAATCTGGCTTTTGGTTTTTCCAAAAAAAGGAGAAGGTCACACCTAGAAAAAAGATTGTTTTAAAAGATTAAAGATTATTCCAAAAACCTACAATAGTGTATAACACATATAGCTATATTGAGCTAAAAAATAATGTACTTTCTAACATGAAAACTAAACTTATTTGGTTTTGGTTCTTTTAGGATTACCCAAAATTGTTATTATTTGCCAAATACCAGAACTATTAGAAAAAATGTTTTTATTGCTTTCCTGAAATTAGCCAGTTCACATACTTTTCCATCGTCACGGTAAAATTGTCCTACTTGAAAATGTTTTGTGCATCCTGTCACACGCTTCTCACTAACGTTTGCTAGAATTTTGGCCCATTCCTCCAGACAGAACAGAAGTAACTGTGTGATGTGTGAAATGCACCTACCATCCAGAGCACAGAGGTTAAGATCGCTGACGCAGGAGTTCTGGTAGTTTCCGAAGTAAAGAAAGAGGCCGCCGTTATCACAGTCCAGAAAGATTCCCCTATTGTGTACTCCTTCAACAATGTCTGTAGCAAGACATAAGTTACAGAAACACATTTGCTACTTGATTTAAAACGGTGAGATTAGTAAAAGGTTTGATGTGCATATTAAGGTTTTCTATATTTTTCTGTGTATTTTTAATTTAAACCAATAAGAATGACTTCTAACTAACACCTATTGACAAAGTTACAGGATATGTAACATACAGTTAAGCTACGATCTTGTGCTGCAAGGACAAACAAGCAAAGAACCAAAAGGTGTGCAAATGATTTGCTGCGGTGTGTGATGCACAAATGACTGTGTGAGAGGAAAGTGATGGATTCTCACCTACTATTGCAGAAATGTTAGTGTAGGCAGAGTCATTGGTATACACATAGGAAGAGTTATGGGAAGAAGGGAGCACAGTGTGGTTGTGGATTCTGACAGCTGGACAAAAAGAGGAGACAAAAACCATAATTTCCACCAAGGGAACAGTGACAGAAGAACAATGGGAGGGACGTGCTGCACAGGTATGAAACAGAGTGATGCTGGTGAAGGTAAACACAGAGTGACGCCACACAACATGCTCGCATCCATACCCGATCCCTCTTAAACATTTATGGTGTTTCACTCAGTACAACCTAAAGTCCTGGAGTGGCCTGGAAAAGTATTCACACCCTTTAGGTTTTTCAAATTTGGTCACATGACAACCAGAAACCTCAATGTTTTTATTAGTCTGAAGTAATATTCTAAACGTAAATACGGTGTTTTCATTAGGTGCAAGGAGAAAATCATCATGCTTAACTGAAAGCATCAGTCAGTGTGTAATTAATCAATGTGACGTGTTTCACTTAGTGAATTAAATTACTAAAATAAATTAACTTCTCGATACTGTCCAGCTTTATTAAATATGACTACATAAGGATGATACTAGAAGTAAATGTTTTAGAGGCTGCAGAAGACTTGAGATTGAGCAGCTTCCCATGCAAATCCACATATAGTCTTAGATATAATACAATACTTCATGTAAAAGTATATTTTTCTGGGGTGCTTTGGTGGCGCAGGGGTTTAGCACACCCACATACGGAGGCCTTAGTCCTCAACGTGGCCGTCCCAGGTTTGAATCCCGGCCTGGCGACCTTTGCCGCATGTCTTCCCCATTCTCTCATTTCCCTCATTCCTGTCCACTAACTATTAAATAAAGGCCACTAGAGCCAATAAAACCTTAAAAAAAAAAAGTATATTTTTCTTATCCCAGTGGTTCAGTCAAAGGTCAGATCTAAATCCAATTAGGAGTCTGTAATAAAAGTTCACATTTTCTCTTTAAGATGACATCCATCCGACTTGATTGGCCTCGAGCAATTTTGAGAAAAAAAAAGGAAAAACATTTTAAATAATAGGTGTGCAAAGTTCATACAGACATGCCCCGAAAGCCCTATCGCAATAACTGCAGACTGAATACAAATTTTCACAATTTTATTTCTAAAAAGTAACTAAAAACATCACCATACGCAACTTTTTGGCGGTCTATCACATCAAATCCCCGGGAATGAAATTTCCAGTTGTAAAGTGACAGAATGTGACAAAGTCTAAGGGGCATGAATACGTTCTGCAAGACACTGGGTTTGATTGAACAGGCAGGATACCCATGGCAGGAGTGCGAATAGTGTCCAAAAGGGTTTTCTAGGAAGGACCTGAGTGTAAACACGGCGACCATTTATGCTCATACTTATTTCGCTGCCGCTGACATAACGCGGACCGCTTCCAATCTGGTCCAGCAGCTCATGAATTCCATCCACTGCATCAAGAGGCCAATAATGTGAAGCCGTGGCCAACACCTGCAGGCCTGGACAGAAAGATCACAGGTAAACAAGTGTCCCTAAAGGACATTGCTCAGAGTTTATTATTACGCCAGCGTCCAGTTCTGGACGTTGGTGGGATAAAGAGATTGATGTTGATGAATAAAAACAGCTGCAAAAGCTGTTTATGTGGCAGACCATTCTGATTAATGAGACATAAACAAATAACAGCCCTCCATAGAAACAGACACTGGAGCACATTGTTTTCTCAAGTTATTGTATATATCCCAACCAGGATGTGGTCATTTGATATGTTGATCTGATAGCAAACAAAAGTGTAGCACAATGTGTATGTGGAAAACTTGCCACTACCTGAATGACTCTCACTTGGCGCCACCTTAGCACAGACCTGAGCACAGACCTGCAGAAGATCAATCTCATGTTTAATAAAGGCTGACATGCAGAAAATGAGCTAAATGCTTGAAGTAATCATCTTACCTTAAACCATAAGACAAAAGCAGTAAGAAGTTGAATATGCAAACAAAATTCCATTGCTCTAGAGAACTGCACAATGTTAGCTTTCTGAAACAGCCTAAATCCCTTCATAAAGATAACTCCAAGAGCAGTTAGTCATTGTCCCAGGATGAAGATGATATAGTCCATGTGTCCAATCCTATAGATGCTGCAATAAAACTTCTAACAGTACTGTTAAAAAAAGGATAACTTGAGGAAAAAAAAAAAAACCTCACTTCACAAATTATTGTCTAATAATAGCAATTTCTGAAGCCAAAAGTCCCACGCAGAAAGTTACAATCCGTCATCCACACGTTCAGCTGCTTCTTTAAGTTTCTGCGCCTTGCATCTGGAAACAGCGAGGTGTAGAGGAGCTCAGCGGGAGCGCACTGGCTGGCTGGGCTCTACGTGGGAATTGCAACATGTGATGTCATTTTTGGACCCTGTGAGAAGTGGCGTTCAGGTTGTGCGTAAATGGAGGGATTTGTGCGTAATTGAAGATTGCGTGGCAAGTGAAAGAGTGTAGGTCCAAAATTTAGCCACACGAGTTCGTACAAAAAAAAAAAAAAAACAAAAAAAAAAACCGGCAAATAAAAAAACGCATTGGGTTTATTTTCTGTGTCAGAACAACAAATTATGCAATATTTTTGCAGCCTCTACATAAAAAGGGCAAAGTTATTGAAATTAAATCTTAACAAAATATTTATTCATCCATAAATATCGCATCTGCAGTTTCACATCCGAATGACTTTGCATATTTTCTCTGTCATTTTGCAGCCACGTGTTGCCACATCTTCAATACTACTGCCACTTGGTTCCCGTAAACAATTTCATTTCCTTCTAATCTACCATGCCATAAGTTGTTTTATTTGTCTGTATAATTCGGTATTTCTGATTGCTTTATATAATGTTTTTTACATAATCATGAAAATGCTCAGTTGTCATGTATTCCTTAACCGTATTTTTGTTACATACTACACAATTTATATAAGGTTACATCGTATGTTACATTGCTTTTCTAATGTCTGTGGGAGATTATTGGTGCCATTTACCTCGACAAAGAACTCCAAAAAAAAAAAAAAAGACCAATAAACAATGATTTCAGTGCATAAGTACGACATGGCTTGGTAGGTACGAAACAGCAACAGGAAGGGACGAAATGATGACAAATAATAGGAGGTATTAATCGACAAAGTGTCTCCATTAGGACTCAGCATAATACCTCAGAGCAGCCTCCAGCTGCTTGTAGAAGCAAGGAAAAGTGGGGTAGAAAATTACCAAAACGTTAAAAGTATGAAATGAGGAAGAAACACGGATAGGAACAGTGCCAACAAACAAACAAACAAACAAACAAACAAACAAATAAATAAATAGAATTAAAATGGACTAAAGAGAAAAAGAAAAACAAACAACTCCAACATGACACCATGACTTTTATATATCAACAAAAAAGACCTGTATTTGACTATTACTTTACATTTTTTTAAACTTATAAGTTGTTTTTTTTTTGATTCACAATCAACTCCGTCCCCCCAAGCAATCTTGAGTCCAAATCAAGGCAAACAGTGCCACCTTGTGGTCAGGTAAATAATACTTTGGGCGTTTAATCCAATGCAGGCTTGCACATTCATCATTTATTTATAAAACCTTCTCATGTAACGCGACTGGTGTCTTTGCAACTGAGCTTTAGGGGGGAAAAAATGGTTGGGCTCGCATTCTTAAACCTCTCAGACACAGTTCAACTACAGTGTATGTTTATGTTAATTTTATTTGATTAGATTTTCCTCTTTGTGCACTGCTAAAATTTTACCACCAACACTGCTGCAACAATTTGCATACATTTCTAGAAAAATGTTGATGATTAATTACAATTATTACAATATTTATTTACATGTTATCTAAATTGTAAGTAGATTAAATAAAGTCAGATTTGTCATTTATTTTTATATAATGGAAATACAAACATCTGCATAACATGAATAGCATGTGTTTGTCATTCATTCATTACCATCTTCCATTTTCTACATTTAGAACCTACAAACTTAACGTTTCAACATTGCAGTCGTCAGCGTGACGTCACAAGATGTACTCACTCTTCAAGTTCAGTAGGGGATCGGAGGCAGCTTGTATAAAATATCTTCCTTCTGCGTCTAGTACAGATAGTTCCTGACAGCAGCGATTTTGTTTGCGCACTTTATTCTTGCACATTGGTCATGAATGTCCACATATTATCTTTTTGTTGGTCTTGAAGTCATAGGTTTGGCATGTGTTTACCTACTAAGATGGCGCGGATCACTTCTGGTTCAGACTTGTGGATTCCCCTTATCACAACTGATGCCTAATAAAAGCTGCGCGAAAACTTAAATCTTAAATTCCTGGTCCAAGATAGAGACCTTCTCAACCACAAGACCATTCTATGACTGGAGAAAGGCACCAGCTCAGCCGCAAACATGGATGGGTGGAAGACTGTGCAGACAGTTCTTACTGTTCTCACTGCGTTAAACGTTGCGCTAACGTGTTTATGTTGACATTATCCAACATCTAAACAGGTGAATCGAACATGAACCGGAAGTGTTCTGGCTGGATCGCATTGGCGGAAGTTGATTCAGATACTGTTGCTATAGAAATCGGTAAGTCCTGAGTTTTCAACTATCGAACGTGTCAATAAGAAAATAATCGATTATATATATATATATATATATATATATATATATATATATATATATATATATAAATAACAACACATTACTTGAGCATTACTGAAGTATTTCAGTTTCGCTAGCAGCAGGGTTCATTAAAAGGTGAGAAAAACCCGACATTTATTTTGATATTCCACTTCCGTTTATCGGCAAGCTAATTTGCATATTAGCTAAATATTTAGCTTGGACCTGCATATTTAGTTACGAGCTAAATACTTAGGTCCAAAGAGTATTTGGCTAGCATCCTAAATATTTAGTTATCAAGCAAATTTTGTTTGAAAACTGGCAAAATATTTACTTTCGGGTTAAATATTTAGTTTTCAAAAATAAATATTTAATTTGGAGCTAAGTGTTTAGGTTGTAAACTAAACGCTTAGTTTGTGAATTAAATATTTAATTAAAATTCTGCTAAATGTGTGAATGACATGGTGAAAATATAACTTTAAAAAATAATTTTTTTTCTCTATCACAGCTCATAGCTGTTAATTTTTTATTGTGTAATTTTACAAACGGCACCACGACGTAATTTGTTACTAAAATAGAATTTAACCGCTTGAAGATTACATGCATAAACTTGCATGAACAAAATTCGTAAGAATTTTATTTATAGCATTTGTAAGAATTTTATTGCCCAATATCTGATGCCCTCCAAAACAAAGTAGTCGTGTTTGTCTATTTAGCAGTTTTTGAGGGGCGACTTTTATTTGCTTATGAGGCAAAGTGGTGTGTGTTGTGTGGAGGTGGAGTGTGTTGTTTCTATGTAGGTGAAACCGAGCTGGGAAAGGAAGCGTATTCTCGGTGGGGCGGTATTGCAGATCTGTGGCGGATTCCAAGCGTCGTCGTGAGGGAAATATACGCTACAAAAAAATAAAATCAAAAATACAGATATATTATAATCGGCTATTTTGCAACGGTGCCGCTTTAACCCTCTTTGAATACCAACTTCAACATCTCTGCGAGGGGGTTGGTCCTGTCAAAGAAGATCTTATCTGTTGAACTTTTCCGACAGTCACCGGAGCTTTAGACCTCGGAATGATGGGCCTGCTGTAAAACCACACATGGAGGTTTTTAAGAAGGATCGGGGGATGTTTCGCTGAATTTACCTGAGCAGGAGATACAAGGATCGGACTAGGGGAGTGTAATGAAGGATCGTCTGGCTGAACTGGCTGCTGTAAGTACTACCTCAGCCTGGGCCCACACTACAAGCTGTACAAAAATGCATTCTTGTTTTTAAATCTTCACAGAATAAAACTCAAGTAGAGGAGTTTGCTGTCACCGAGGACTGCAGTGATGGCTTCTTGGAGAGTTATTTCAGGAGGGTATGTATGACATATTAAGATCAGGGTCAACTTCACACAACAATGAGTTATTTGTCTGTTATTTGACTAATTAAGGTGGAGGAAGTTAGGGGACTCATTGATAAAATCTCCTACCAAGTGGAGGAGGTGAAGAAGCTGCACAGCACCATCCTGTCTGCGCCCAATCCAGATCACAGTAAGTTCCTTTTTATATATGTATATACGGGTATTTAGAAATGCTGTTTGTTTCTTCATATGTTCAGTAGACTTACATTTTTTGATGGTTCTTAAGACTGAAGTACTCAAAACTATTTGGACACATCTGGAGTTTTTGGTCAGCAGATTTACTTTGCTTCTGGATAGAAATGAAAAGGTTGTGGAATAGAAATCTGTGAACAAAAAAACAGGTTGAGGTCTCACCTGTCCTGTTATGGAGGCATATGGAAAGTATTGCTTATTATTACTAAAACTAAACAACTAAATCAAGTGTTTTAAAGCCATGTGATGGGTAACTTATTATAAGCAGTGTTTTTATCCATCTGTCCGATCATTATCTGTTCTTATCCAGCCACTGATTTGTCCATCATCCTGTGGAAATAGCGATCATAAATCCACAGTAAACCTCTAGTTTTACTTTCTGGAGATTTTTGTCTGAAAAAAAAAAGTGGAAATTTTAATTTTAAACAAATGATAGGAACCCTGAAAAAGACATGAGAGTCTTTCTGCTGCATTAAGGGGAGAACAGCAAGACAAATCCATGACTAAATTTAAAATGTCTTGCCATCATCGGTATTTGTTTATTGATAACTGGGGAAAAACCCAGAAGTTGTGCATTTTGACACTTGCTATGTTATCTTAGGATGGTTGCTGGGTGGCAGGATAAATTTAGAGGAGATTCAAGTTGTACATAAAGACAGTAATTCAGTATGAGGCTTTCTGTCTTGCCAATACGTACAACCTGACATATTTCCTTTCTGCATATGAAGGTACAAAGAGTCAGCTAGATGGACTGACCAACGATATCAAAGGGAATGCCAATGTGGTGCGAACTAAATTAAAATGTGAGTTTAGCTGCTTTTGTTGCACTTTTTTGTCATGTGTTGTGTGAAGTTAGTTAATGCTGTCCTGGCCCCTGTGTTAGTCATGGAGCAAAGTATGCCAAAAGATGATGTCGTTAACAGAGCTTCTGTCGACTTCAGGATCCAGAAAACACAGGTAAGACAACCAGTCAATGGATGAATATATGAAAAAAACAATTACAAATCCTGTGTGGCTTCATTCACACCCATTGAGCTGTGGCATACCATAATTGAGTGCAGCCAGTCAGTTTTTGGCGGAGCATAATCAACTATTTAAATTCTAAAAATTTCAATTTGAAGTACTTTTGGGGAATTTTCACTGTCTGCCCTCATATTTTATCTTCTCATCAGCACTCTGTGCTGTCAAGGAAGTTTGTGGAAGTCATGACTCAATACAATGAGACTCAACTGTCCTTTCGGGAACGAAGCAAAGGAAGGATCCAGAGGCAACTGGAGATAAGTAAGGGACTCAGATTAGATGTGCATTCCCTGAATGTGCATCCTTCATTGACATATGAAGTACAGAACAAAGTAGCAGCTTCATTTCCTGTTAATCGGTTTAAGTGTTGACAAATGGCTTGCAGCTGCATGCAAACGCTACATGTGTTGTTTTTATGAAAACTCAGTGACTACAGGTTGAATGTTTGAACTGATTTTTTTAATGTAAGCAGAAACAAAATATTTAAGAAGACTTATATAGCATCTATTCCTATATAGACGATTTATATCGTAGTGTATAAGATTTAAAGTAATTTAACAGCTCCCAGAATTTCAGACTGAATATGTCAGTTTTCTTGTTAGGGATAATAGTCACAACTGTAATTTTATGTCCGTATTTACAACATAACAATAATGAAAATTACATAATAGAGCTGCTTTCTTCAGTCCCTGTGGCTTTAATGACAGGCTCCATGACTCCACACTGCAGACAGAAGATACTGATACTGGAGACGTCTCCAGTGTTTAGGTTGCCAGGGAAATGGGCAGAGGACTCCGAGTAACCTGTGCAACACAACATACACACAATCTTCAATCTCTGCTCACACAGAGCTACACAGTTTATTTAAATCACCCAGAATGGATAGAGTTTGTACTAGATGACAGGTTGGGCTCTTTGCTCTGTGTATTTTGCTCGGCTTGTGTCCCTGAGGAATAGGCGTTGCAAAAGGTGTGACACAATAAGAACCTGCGCAGCGATCTCGCCCTCTAGGGAGAGTGTTTCACAACAGGAGGCAAAGCTTTCTGTTTGTAGTGTTTCAGCTGGAGCTTCTTTGTGAGCAATGTCACGGTCCTTTGTACCTAAGACTCTATCAAACTTGGGAAGAAATAGAACCTATATTGTTCTGTCAGAATTACAAGCGCCAATAAAATCTAATTGGAAAAAACTAGTAGCAAGCAAATGAAATAAAATGTTGTTTCTGTTGTCCACAGCATATCAGCAAAGTTTCTTTAGATGTTAGGTAATCAGATAGCACTTGGGAGTGGAGCAATGCCTGACATTCAGCCTGAAGCAACACTTGTTTAAGAAATCACTGAAACTCCTGAAGCAGCAATATCTCTCTCTTGGCCTTTGTTTAGTGTACATGGTAAATAATTGTTTGTTCTGACCCACTTATGATCATTGTCACCACAACTTTCATTATGGCTTCAGAGACGCACTGCAAGCAGCAGGACATAAGTTTCACATCAGACCTTTATGGCCTGGACAGAAGGATGTTAGCTGACAGCACAGATTATATCCAGCTAGGTTTTAGAGATGTTGCTATGGAGTTGATTAAAAACAAAAACACAGAAGTCTGTTACTTGTGTGTTCTTGTAGCTCTAAATAGACATCTGTTATCCAAGGGGTGCGTTTCAGCCACATGTGCTTATCCCCAGCAGTCACTGTGAAAAGCAGTTCATCACAGCTTACTTAAAATCAGACTAATACATAGTAATGAATAATAGACTAAACAAGCAAAAATTAACCTGTGGGCAAGTTGTTATAAGTATCTGAAACCAATCATAGAGCAATTTGTAGTTGCAGTTTCAATAGAAAACAAACAAAAAAAAAACATCAACATTGGGGCACATTAATAAATCATGTACAATGAGGGATCACTGAAATCCTTGTTAAAATTTTTTGGTGAGAGTTGAGATCGGTGATTTCTAAAAAAGACTTAAATTATGTCATTTGTAGCTGGAAGAGTGACCACCAATGAAGAACTGGAGGATATGCTGGAGAGCGGAAATCCATCAATCTTCACGTCCGACGTATGTCTTTCAATTCATACATGAAATCAGTCTTATTCTGATTGATTCGAAGTCTGTTCCTCTGATTTAGCCCTGTTGAGGTCAGTTGGTTGGACAGAGGTTGATATCAGCTGCATTTTTTTGTACAGATAGGAAATTCCTTTAGCCATGTTTCAGAAAGTCCATAATATTTTTGTTGTCCCTACAGATCATTTCTGATTCCCAAATCACTCGTCAAGCCTTACATGAGATAGAATCCCGTCACCAGGACATCATGCGCCTGGAGTCCAGCATCAGGGAGCTTCATGCGATGTTCATGGACATGGCGATGCTGGTAGAAACTCAGGTATTTGCTTAGGTGGACACTTCCATGTCACAATGCCTGTCAAATATTGTCACTTTAGGGCTAACGCAAACTTTTAACAGGGGGATATGGTGAACAACATTGAGAATAATGTCTCTAATGCAGCTGAGTATATTAATTGTGCAAAAGAAGAGACCAAAAAGGCAGTGAGATACCAGAAGAAATCGCGTAGGGTGAGTGTTCTTGTTATATCTAACATAAAAACATGAAATACGCAAGTTCAAGGAAGTTATGTTCAATTACAAAATATTTCAAGTTTTCATTACTACATTACTTGGCAGAAATACATGATCCTTGCCTTTGCCCTGTTGATCCTTCTTGCTGTCATCACACTAATTGTTGGCCTGTCTGTCGGACTAACCAAACGCCCTCAATGAGGCCTGCTGTCATCATTGCATGAGGTAACAGCTACACCACACCCACAAACTTCATTTTTTTTAAACAGAATATGAATTTAGCCATTCATGTTTACAAATAAAGACATGTAGTGTCTTGGTAAAAGTGAGGATGCAGAAACGAAAGATTTGCATCAAATTTCAGAAGTAGTTCATTTTCAATTTTACTTATTCACATTTCTCTTTAACTGATGTTGGAGTTTCAGACTGGCCAGTCACAAAGTTGAACAATCAAGTTCTCTGTTCATCTCTACTTGAAAAGTTTAATAAATTTCTAAGTACTACATTTATGCAACAGTGACTAATTTCCCCATTTGTCCTGATTTTAGCAGACATTTCTCTACCTCGTCTTGTTTGGAGGTTCCTACTTTTACTGTTACTCAGGAAAGTTGGAGTCTGAGACTGATGGACATCTTGGTTCACCAGATGTCAGGGAAAACGCTTCGACCACTTCCACCACGATTACCATCTTACATTTAGTACTATTACAAGATTCATTTCCTTAGCACAGAGAAGTACAATGTAGTGCAGTTTGCAAAAGATTCAGATTTCTGTTGAACTGCACTCAAAATACTTCTTCTAGCCTCTTTCTAGCCCTTTGCGGGCAGAAACTGTTTTATTTAATTTTAAAAGACTCAAATGTTGTAATCTTCTTGTCTAATGTTTTAATGTGAACATCTTCTTTTTATGTATTACTGCTCTATGTTCAGTCATTTTAATAGAATATGAAATCATTATGACTTGGGTGTACTTTTGAAATAGAAAAATACGTAACTAATTGACCTTATATGGTGTGTAATGACTGAAATAATCGTGAAAAAAGTGATGCATTAATGCAGTACTCTTGGAAAATTATCTCAGGAGCACCCATTCAAGTTCTGTTCTGTATTTTGTACTGAAACTAAATAATTGAATAATTTGATTAAAATATTAAGAATAAAAGGTTTGTGTGGAATATTTTTTTTCTTTTTAATTGTTATGCTCATTGAATTTAATCAGTGCCACTCCTCTGTTATTGATCATTTCATAAATGCACAAATAGCTGTTAAATACAGAAAATGTCAACTAGAAAAAAAAAGTCCCATTTTGGCAACCCCTCTAGTGCAAAAAAAATCTCGTTCTTCTGGGACAGAGAAAGTAAAGAGGAAGAATAGGGGAAAAAAAGGAAAGATAAAAGTATGTTTGGATGTGTCTTTGCAATATAATGCTTCGTAGAGCTGCTAATAGCTTGATAGCAACCTAGGCTTTACTTCACAAGTATAGTGGAAATGGTGGCTGTGAGCAAACAAGTGTTAGCTCTTCTGGGGCCCTCTGGACTCATAAATGTTTAGTGTCTCAATTTCACATTTGCCTAATAATCACTGTTATAATTGAGTTCACTATGATACAACATCAACACTGTAAATGCAGTAGATGGTCTGAAAAATGTAGCAGCTTACAGTTTGACTTCTGAGGCCGATTATGTTAAAAAGAGACTTCAGGTTCCAGTATTTCATACATTGTGCATATATGTATGAGTTTTGGAAGGTATATAGTTTCTTTTTTGATTTTATATTTGTTTAAAAAAATAATGACAAAGTGGGATATGTTGTGTGTTTTTCCAACAAATGGGCTAACTTTACATCAATTTGAAATTTCACATGAGATTCTTACAACCTTGGAATTAAAACAGATGGTACTTTAGTTTTCTTTGCCATTAGTTTACTGTCTATGGAATCTCCCAAATAGAAAACACACGAAAAATTTCTGTCCCAGTGCTTGAGTAGACTACAAAATCACATCTTTATTAACGCAGATAAATAGGAATTTAAAGGGTTTAAATCTCTTGATACCTGCAGAAGTAAAAGAAAACATCTAATGAACAAACACAAGAACATAATTCTACAGAGATGCAGCTAAGTACACAAAAAAGAGCACACACATATTACAATATATGAAACATAATGCATATTTTTTAATAGCTTATTTTGTGTTTTTTATTTTTAGAAGTGCCACAATGCACAATACTTGACTCCTCTGGATTGGTAAATATTTCCAAGATCTTTCTGCTACAAGATTCAGGTTCAAATTTTGACCTACGGTCATTTTGCTTGGCGTTTGCATGTTCCCTTCATGGATCTGTTGTTTCTGGGTTCTCCAGCTTCCTTCCCCTGTCCACCGGTATGTGTGTCAGGTTAAGTGTGGGCGTGTATGTTTGTGTTGCATCGACTGGCGACCCGTTCAGACAGCACCACGCCTCCTGCCCCCCACTCTCCTGCATGAATTAGTAGGTTTAGATGATGGATTGTTTGATGTTTTCACTTTGCGATGGAGATGATACAAGAATATTTTTGTCCACTTAGCCCCGTTGACACATTTGTGCAATAAGATCCTTTTCATCTCCTCTAATTATGTCTCTTACTAAGAGAAGTAACTAAGCAAATGTTTTGCTAGGGTAGCCGGCGTTTATTTCAGGTTAATTAAGTAAATCAATTATATTTTATGTTAGGTGTCTTCCTAACATAAATGTTGAAACTGAATCGAAGGTTGCATCAAACTGACATAAGTGTGTGCAAATTCACGCAAGGAGGTCGCGTAACCTGTTTATTTTTCACGGCTCAAATGAAATCGGAGAAAGCAAATATAAATTTGCCGGCTATAATCTATTCTGCCCTGGGTATTTAACACACGGTTTCCACGGACGACACCGTGGAAACTGAATTGCGCTGATGACTACTTGACCACTGTGCTCTTTATGGTGTCATCAGTTTTCAGTCAGATTACTCTCTGCGTCTAGTGTGGATCAGATTGACAGTGGAGGGTTTAATTTTAGGATCCGGTCGAAAGAAGAACCAAATCTTTCATACAGTAAATTTAAGCATGTATGCAACTTTAAATAAAAATGTGTAAATTCAGTATATTTCTATGCTTTTCTCACTTTTTTTACCGTAATACACTATTCTCTTATACAGCGCAGAAAGCTTTAAAATAAAATCTGAAACCCTTTGACCTTAAGAATTATTTTCATGCACTATACTTCACATCTCTGTTTTTATTTAGGATGATTCAGGATGCACTTGTAGACATCCTTACGTATCCCGTGGCAGCTGTGCCATCTTTTGTGTCTTTTTGTGCCTACAGTAATCCGACATCCATTATTATGTAACTCTGCAGAATACAGATATTTATAATCTGAGCATGCTGGAGTTATGACATCATCCGGCACTGCTAACCATGACCAGCGTTGGGGGAAGCATGCAAACCGTTCTGTCATGGTGGGTTACTGCTCGTCACAAACAGGAAGTATCATTGAGACGTATAATGTGACTGATAGGTGGCTCATCTGCTGTCATGTACCAGGGGACAATGGGCTGTGAGAAGACTTGCGCGGCGGAGAAACTCCTGAGACCTCACGGGGAAGTGGTGGAAAGCCAGAAACAGAGGTTAGCCACAGCAAAGAGGAGCAGTCGGATGAGAAGCACAGACAAGGTGGGCATAGTGCGCTGTTTGTCAGTGTGCCGTTTGGTAAGCGTTCAGAGGAAAGGCTTTGACTGAACCGGGTCTGCGCACCGCCCGGATCAGCAACAGTTGATGCTGGAAGCCATAATCAGGATTCAGCGGCCGCTCTTCATTTTCCACAATCTTACCCAGATCAGACTTCTCAGCACATCTGGTTTCCTACTAACGTTTGAATAACTTACTAAACATAAGCTGCGTTGCATTTTTCCTGTGCTTTTCCTTGTCACTGAAAGATTAACCAACATGTTATTATGTAATGTGCATTAAAAGAAATGTATTATTAAACAGAGATCTTTTCTTGTGGGCATAATATTTGTCACGCGAGTAACAGTTGTGTGATATGCATGTCCGCTTTTCTAGAAATGTAGGAAATGTTTAATAACTCTGATAGTTTAGAAAAAAGAATTATATAATTATATAATGGGCCGTAGTATCCGATACTATTTGTGTTTGCTGCTAAGAATATTTCCACACAGGTTCAAAAGAAACACTGATTTTGTTTTTTCCCCTCAGAGAGGGCTGTGCTGAATAACTACACAAATTACTATAAAATAAATAATCATATTTCAGTCTGCACCGAGTATCATTAGTACTGGTTCTTTCTTATTAAGCCTTAAGTTTCTGCCTTTGGAGATTTTGCAGTTGTTCATGCACACTTGGAGTCATTTTGTTAGGCTTCCATATTTTCCCAGCTTGTGGATAATGGCTCAAATTGTGGTTTGCTGAAGTTTCGATAAAATAAGAAACTTTGTGATCCTTTCCAGACGGATAGATTATTAACTTCTCATTGGTTCTTGACTTCTTAGATCAAGGCATGAGCCTACTTCATGTTGTAACACATGGTATAGTTGAGGGATTTATATTTCAATTGGTTCGGTAGTAATCCATCCTGAGTGTGACCAGAGAAATTGAACCAAGAAAATGTAGTTGTTACATCATGACATTTTCAGACAGGGCCAGGCTGTTTAGGAAATCCTCACAACCTCGTAAAGATTGGGAAAATATTGCTACCTGGCCGACTGCCGGAGGACCTCAACACGGCATCCTTAGTACATAAAAGTGTCTCGTGTGGATAGTTGTTTTACTAAGGCTTCAGGAAAATCCTTTGTCAGAGAGGGTGAGGCATGTGGGAGCATTATGTCACTGATACAGCTTGGTGCCCTCAAGTCATACTCCATGTAATCCTACACTACAGTGAGAGGAGTGACACAGGTTTGTTTCTCGATAGCACCGATATATATTTGTGATGCACAATAGAAATCTAATGCTGAACTGAGCTCTTCTGTTCTGCTGTATTTCTCTCCTAGATGAAACCAAAAACACAGATACTACTGTCATGTCTTCTGTGGACTTAGCTTTACTTTCCCATGGACATTAAAACTAAGTGCTGCTGTGTTTCCCTTTTTTTGCTCTCTGAAAAAATGCAGATGGCTACTTTGGCTGAGCTAGGTTCTGCTGAGGGCCGCCTTCTGCTTCATGGGAGATTTTTCTTCCCACTGCTGCCACATGCTAGCTCAGGAAGAGCTAACCTGTTTGAGCTGCTGCAGTTGTTTTGACTTTCTTAGCTCACATTTTGTGACCAACCGGATTAGACTGCATAATAGAATTACAACTGATCTGTACAGTACGTAATTGAATCCGAGTCTATCTACCTATCCGTCTGTTCACCAAATGACATCCAAATCAAAACATTCCCCTCAGAGCTTCGCTGTTCCTCTTCAAAGTCTTGGGACCTAAAAGCATTAGCAACTACAAGGCAGGCAGCTGTCTTTGGAACATAAGCTGCAAAAAGCATACAAAAAGACTTCTTTAGCTTCTTTTTCTAGCTTCTCCTGTTATTTTGACCTTTTAAAATGTGATCTGAAGCAGTGAAGTCTTGCTTCTTTCCTGCCCCATAACCTTGTTTACCGTATAAAACACGCAAAGGTTATTTGTTGCGGTTGTTTAAATAGTCTGAGAAACTTACACCTGCTTCCATGAGCAAATAAGAGTCCGTTCACAAAGTTATGTGTACAAAACCTTTGAAATTAACATTTGCCAAGTAATGGTAAGACAGCCACGTTCTCCACTGCAGCAGACGGTTTACTCGGTTTGTCTGTGGGCTCATGTTTTATGGCACATTCTTGTCCAGATACGATGTACAATTTGAGTTGAATAATAACACATTGTATTATTACTCTTCTGCACTTCTAGTAGGACCACATGTAGAGTTTTCTAAGTGTGTCATATCGGTGTTCTTCAGAAAATCTAATTATACGCAGATGTACAGCAAGAGAAGGGGCAATGGTCACCGTAAGAAAAAAGTTTTTTAATTGATGGACTTCTGTTCTACCTATCTGGTGCAGTTAAGATCAGCAATTTTACTCTCTCCTCTGAGGTGATACTGAAGAAACTACTTTTGCTTTCAAAAGTTATGAGATATGTGTTTGACTTCAGTGTTATTAATTTTCAGAACAGCCTCAGATGTAAGCCCGGCTCTTTCTTGTCTCCGCTCTCAGCTTTTAGTTAACGTGAGTCTTTCACTAAAGGGAATGTCAAAGCAGTTGTTTACATCTCCAGACGTGTCTAAGTCAGTTTGGCTGAGGCGGGCCCAGAGCTGCTGCTGCGCTGCCCTCTGACATCCGTTGACAGCTGTCTGCACAGGTTTAGATCCCTTTTAACATTCGAAGGTAGTCAGGCATCCACTGCAGTACTATTTAAGGAATCCATTGAACTAGCACAAGTCCAGCAGCAGCATAGCTGGCTAGCTGTGACACCACATGCGGTCACTACTGTCTTCCACGGTGAAAAAAACTAATTCTTGAAGATAATTTTGTTTGTTTATTATAAAAAAATTTGAAAGAACCCTGTGTAGTCAAACAATATGATAGAAGAGGTATGAGTGTCCCAAGTTCTTGCTGAAAGCAGCCATTGTGGTTGAAACATCAGGTGTCCTTCCTGGTGATTTTCAGAGCTCAGCACCTTTTTTGATGAATGTTTATGCCGCAGCTAGAAGACATGCGTGGGAGGCTTTGACATCGTCTGTGTACCGAGTGTAGTATGTCTGTGGGCTTTTAACAGGTGCTGCACAATATATGCTCTCGACTGGGACCGTACAGATTGTCCCGCTGGAGGGGAAGGGAGAGTCATAAAGGGGCAGCTGTGGTTGCTAAGCGTCCACAATCAGCAAAGTGTGTTTGTTTTGTTCTTCCTCTGTGCTTTTCTGAGAGAAAAATGCAACACCGTCGTCAGCCACAGAGGGCAGCCACACTGTACATGATGTTCCACTCTGCTCCATATCTAAGCAGTTGGGGAGAAAAAAAAACCCACACCAGGATGGTCAAAATAATCCCCTTTAATACCCTTCTGCACTTTCCTGATCTGAGATTGGATGGTAATGATGTTACTGCTGTTTGTGATAGCTGATTGGTCTGGACCACTGTGCAGTGAGTGAGGGTTTCACAAGCTCAGCCTCCAGGGAGGTCTCGGTGGCATAATGACCCGTGACGAGGCAAGGCACTGTCCCGGTGTCAGTTTGCAAAAAAAAAAGATAAAAAAACATTTAAAATCCTAGCTGGGAAAGAAGGTGCTGCAACAAAATCAGGAGCCTATACCGGGGTGGGGAAAGCACCACCCCGGTATATGCCTGAGGAACTTATGTGACCTTGCAAGCTTTAATCCTGATGGCTCATCAACAGCGGTAGACGGGGCAGTGCGTTGAAGAATGTTCCTGGGAGCGTTCATTGATTGGACTGTTTGTGACTGCTGAGAATGAGACGGAGAATGACCACTTCTGATCTAAGAAAAACCAAAGGCGTCCTGGAGAGGGAGTGCTGCTCAGTGCTGCTGCGCATTGCACTGCCTCTGCACCCCTGCGTGCTCGAGTCTGTGTGACTAAGCGTGCGTGTGTGTGAGAAAGTGATAGAGAGGGAGAAAGCAAGGGGGCGTGTTGATGTGTGTTCTCTGCTGCACAGCCTTGGTAGTGTGAGCTGAACGATGCTCGCTGGCTGTCTCTCTCTCTCTCTCTCTCTCTCCTTGTGCTTGCCTGGCTGTGCCTCTTTCTGCCGAGCACTGATGAACCATTTTATGCAACATAGCTGCCATAGCCCTCGCTGCTTTTCTGTCCTCCCGGTACATTAGGAAACACATGGCATTTCATCGCCACTTTCTGCAAAGGTAATGTACCATCTACTGTCTGCTGTCAAGCCGTGTGTTTCGCTGAGCCTCGGATTGTTGTACCGACTCTGCTGCATGTTCCTGGCGGTGCTGGCACTGGTGTAGGGAGAGGGATGCTCATAACATTTCTTAGTGGCAAAGGTAATTGAAATGCACCCTGCTTCCTTGCTTACACTCATAGCCTACTTTGGTATGCATTTCTTGGGAGATGAATGAACGAGAGGAATGGTCTGTGCTGTGCAGGAATTGCAGGCTTGACAGTCTACAGAGAAGCCAGAGGACACTGGATATTATTTGCAAGCAATAACTCACTGCCTTAGTTTTTTTTTTTTAAATCGCTTGAAGTCTGCAACAAAACACTCCAGTATATGGAAAGAAGCATGCCATTGTAATAGCAACTGCTGGTTTCTTTTTTTTTTTTTTTTAGCTTTATCTGTTTGTGATGGTCCATATTTTTTTCCATGATTTTTTTTTAAATCCTCAAATAGAACGTCAGTGTTTTTACATCTTGTGGATGCTAAAGATGTGTGTCAGTTTGCATATATGAGAAAAGGACCACGACTGAGGCTATTAAGGAGAACTTTCAACTAAAACTGATCAAGTTGCTTGAATAGATGGTCTTAACCAAATATGAAAGGTTATCCACCAAAACTGGGATTTAAAGGAGCACACTGTAAGTCGGCAGCTGATACTATCTGTTACTGGTGTTTAAAAGTGGCTGTGTGAGTGTGTGCTTGCGCCTCTCTGTTATGATATTTAATAGCATGTGTTGTAAGGGGGCGCTTAGGATTAATAAACGTGTCTGTGTACATGTATGTTTTACCAATTGCTCCGGAGCTCACTTTGCAGTGATACTAGGTCCTATAGATGGCAGCCATGAGAACAAATACAACAAGGAGTGGAAGTAGATGATCGACGCCGGACTGTTCTTTTTTTTTTTTTTGTGGGGGAAAAAAAAAAAACATTTCATGTTTGCCTCTGCACGTTTGCACATACAAACAGCAGTTTCTTGTTTATTCCAAGGTCAATTACTTAAAAGGCGACCGCAGTTAGGATTGTCAGTCTCGTCTCGCACCACCTGATATGAAAGAGTGCTCTGACGCTCGCCTCCCATTCATACTGTAGCTCATCCTGCCCACCTTGACAAGCAGGCATGGCCATTCATCATTTCAACCATTACCCCTGAGGTGCTAGCAAGTGGCTTTTGTCTTCACTATGCACAAGAGACAAGCAATCATCTTTCAAGCTCAAATTACTCGTCTCTTCGGTGAGTTGAGGGCGGGGGATTTAACTAGAGAAACTTCTATTGAACATATTTTTTTACGGTATGGCTTTGTCCTCTGGTTTTCCTAGATTCCATTTTTTAAGCCTGTAAACTTTAGGAAAATTATGACATAAATCTGTGATAAACTCTTGTTTCATAGATTAACATTTATATAAACAACTCAACATAAACAAAGTCATAACTTTTTACACAAAACGTGTTGTTGAATACACACCAGCAATAAGTGAGTAAGTTCATAAACTTTTAAATCTTTGGCATATCTAGAACATTCACCAGAAGGCACTAGGTGGTGCCATCTCTAATGGAGCAACTAGTGGAGTGTGTTAGGCATTTGTTGGAGGTTTGCTAGACACAGATGATCTCAGAGCTTGATGGAATTTGATGGGGTGCATGAGGCTAAGTTGTGGGACAGTAAGAAAACCTATCATTTGGGACAAACATGAAAGGATTTTGGTCCCCCCAACATGGGCTGACACAAAGGGAGTGTGTCAAGCCTTTATAAAACTTTGTTGCAAGCTTACATAACTATTAAATTACAAGAGCTTTGGGTGGACTACCAGGAGGGAAGGATACAATAGCTGTATGACTCGGTTCCATGCTGAGTTGCTCCTTATTTCCTGACCTGAGAGGCTACCACGTGCTGCTGACCGGCAGTCTGTCCCAAATCTGTCATCCAATTTATCTGATATTGATGATGTTGTAATCACTGGTATACAGTCTGCTTTGTATTCAGAGTGTAGAATAGATATATATTAGGGCTGCAACTTACGATTGTTATTGTTAGATTGTTTTAAAGATGCAAAAACAAATGATTCAATTAGTTTTTGGAAATAAAATATTTTATTGCCTAAACGTTGCATTCATTTTGTGAACGCTTGATCTTTTGTAGCAAAGGCTGCATCTGCAGCTCAAGCAATACTTGTGAAAAGCTCCACCTTTTTGTTTGACTTAACATCAGTAGAGTGTAGTGCTTATCTGTTGATTATTTTTGGATTAACCGACTGATAATTAGATTGCGCAGGGTGTTTAGTAGTAGAGCTGGTCAGTAAAGCAATATGATATCTACCAGATGATCAATATCAAAGATACATCCGAGAATTGATCATTTCAGTGAACTCCAATCCAGAGCCACACGACATTCAGGGGTCTGAAGGCAGAGGAAAGGCCTTATCTGCCCAGTTGACAACACCAACAAATTCTGCCGTATTTCACCCCTTAGAGCTCTGTGCGTACTCAAGGTTTGCTCAAACCTGACGTCCACCAGACATCTACAAAAAGTACCTTTACACGATTTTGAACTTATAGTCGGTGACGCATCGACTTGCACAGGAAACTGCTTGGGAGGAAACGGTATTCACAAATCACAAAAATTCGTAGTACAATGAATACTGTTAAAGGTCAATTTGACAACATTATGGATATTTAAAACTTTCCTCAGAAATGACAGTAAAGCATGACAGTCTTCTTAAATAGTTGAGCTTTTCTGGCAAAGTTTCTCCTTTTATCCTGCTGCTGTTGCTAAAGAGCATATTGCCGCAAATAGCGTTGGCATAAAAAATAAGTATACAGAGATACAATTGAAACGTAGTTGCTCATAGTAGCAAATGACAATCAGTAAAAGTAATCTTATCTAGGAGGGCTCAGCTAGTTGCATAAAGTCATTGCTTTGCAGCAATCCTTTCTCCTAAACAAGCATGTAGCAACATTAGAAAGGGACAACCCGCTTTTAATGGAGAGAAACGTTCTGGAGAACCGCTCTCAGTATCTGCGGTCATGTCCACGCTAAAAAATAAAATCTAGTGACATATTGGACACTCTTTTACAGCAACAAAATCAGAATACAGGACACAGTGTTCACAGAATACAATCAGCGTTCCCTCCGGTACCGGTGTCGAGGACGCCCGTGGAGCCAAACATGGCCGCTAAGTGGAGGGTTAGCAGTGTGGGTAAGGCATGGCTCAGCATGGTCCTGAGTGACTGAGGCTAGGCTGTAGTAACAGCTGGAACAGTGCTGCTGCTGGCGCCTGGATGTGGCCTGGATAGAGCACGTGACCCTGCCACAGTGTGAGGCATTAGTGATATGAACAGCAGGGTCCACAGCGACTGTTACATAACATCGTCTTCACTGGGAAATCTCTGTAAAGATGACTCCAGGAGACTGTGACCGCAGAGAGAAAGTGCATTATCATTGTCAGCATCCACATCACCGGCTCTGAATGCTGGTCTGTTCTGTGCATGGCAATTTAAGCATTTGCCCTTAATGTGTCTGCAGGGTGTTTTTTTTTTTTTTATTTATCAGAGTTTTATATACACATTCTTTGGCTTCAAAGCCTCGAGGTTTTGTCTTGTCTACTCACATTTTATTGAGTACTTGTTCTTGCCTTCATGTAATTGTGAATATTGCTGATCTCACTTAAGGTTTAAACACGGTATTCGACCGAGACATTTCACCGTCGAAACCAGATATTTACATACCTCGTGCCTTGTTTTTTTTTTCCCTTGCTCTGAAGCATTAAATGAAACTAAACTGATTTAGCTGAGCTAGAATTGCAAATTAGTTGCGGCTTAAGATGAAGGCTGTCACTTTGAATTGAAAAGAATTTCTTTAATCCATCTCTGGTCTATTGCTTCTGGAAAATCAAACAGAATTTGTTGGACTGGAAAAAAAAAAAGACAGATATTTTTGTTGGAGGTAAACTCAAAAGTGAACTACAAGTTAGACCTGCTTGTGTTACACTGAAAGAAATGGATCGACTGTGAAATACCAGGCAGGATTTGGACTTTGTTTGTAGAGATGGCTTCATATGAAGTAAATGTAAATTTGCATTTGAATATTAATAGAGTTCAATTAAATAATACAAATTGATTAATAAATACATGTTTAACTTGCCTGTAAGCCGTCATTGTCACTACTGGTGGTCCTATCCGCTGCCCCTCACTCTTAGATATGTCTCTGTTCCAAAGAAGATCCCACATTTATTAACCGCAGGGTTGGCACGACACAGAACAGTATGGTCTGGTACCAATGTGCTTAGAGCTGCATGCATACAATGAAAGGACTGAATGTTGCTGCTTCTATGATCCTCCTATTTGCTTTTCACATAGGGAGGAGGGAGAGTTACATTTCAGTCTTTTCTACAAGGAAGAGATGTGTTCCTGTATGAAAGTGTCTTTTAATATAAGATTTATGAGCTATTTGAAAAGCTGCGTTTTCCAGTTTCACTTAAGACTTTGGCTGAGCTCTAGTCTGACTTGCTGGAACAGAAGTTTCCGAGCGTTTCATGTCACCCCTTTTAAGTTACAGGACAAAATCTTTTTTTTTTTTTCCCCCTTTTTTCTTCCCTCTATCAAATTCAGCAGACACTTCAGCCGAAGTTTCTTCATAAGTCTGATGAGGAAAACACTACTGTGTCGTTTTTTCTGTCAGTTTCAGCTACAGACGACTTAATGCATGTTTAAAGTGACGTCTGCCATTCTTTCCTATGATTATAATCAGAAGTATAGAAATGAATAGTATGTATATGTGAAGAATCGATTGCTGCAGGTGGGAATGGGCCTTTTTCTACTTTCACAGTGAGATACAATTTATCACATATGCTGACAATATGATAGAATAGTGAGGATGTGTATTGATAAAATCAACAGATTAATACAGATAATCATGGAAATTAACTGCAGTGCTTTGCAGAAGTATTCATACTGGGCAGTCTTTCTTATTTTGTCGCATTACAAACGCAAACATCAATGCGTTTTATGTGACTGTGTGCAGGACAAAGAAACAGGTCAAGGATTCGGTTGTGCAGAAGTTTAAAGCAGGAATAGATTTTAAAACAACAACTAAAGCTTTCAACATCTCAATGAGTTTACACAATCTGAAAATGGAAAGAGTATGCAATAACTAAAAACCCATCAACACCTCAGTAAGGAATGTTCGTAGAAACATCAGAGAAATAACCATAACTCTGGAAGACTTACAGATATCCATAGCTAAGGTGGAAGAAAATGTCAATACCACAATTATTAGTCATTCACCCCACAAATCTTGTCCTTTTGAAAGAGGCGCAAGAAGAAAGAAGGAAGCAAAATGCAGTTTGTACGGAGCAATGTAGGCCACACAGCAAACATGTGGAAGAAGGTTCTCAGGGGAAATGAAAACAAAATTCAACTTTAGCTACACGTGTAAAACGCTGTCCATGTGTGTTTGTGTGGAAAACGTCCCCTACACACCACTCTAGCTACTCTATACCCAGTGTAGTGTGAACTGGCGATGGCAGCATCATACTATGGAAATGTTATTCTTCAGTAAGAACAGGGAAGGTCAGTAGAGTTGATTGCAAGAGAATTGCAAGATAAATGCAGGATCATCCTGGACGAAAGAGTTTTTGAGGCTGCAGAAGACCAGAGCAGATATTTGTCTTCCATCAGGTCAATGACCACAACGTTCAGGAAGAGCTACCATGGAATATTTTATTACGAAGCATAGTTATGTGTAGAATCACCCAGTCAAAGTCCAGACCTAAATTCAATTGATGGTCCATAGACTTGATAAGTGCCAAGTTCTCTTCTTTTCTGTGTAGCTTCCCCACTTGAAAGGGATGGATAAAGTATGTAGATTGCCATGAACAGGGATTTTACTCGAAGGACCAGGCAGATCTTTTCATTTTTGTCTTCCATTTATTTGTCAAACAAATGTGCATTTGATCCAGTGCAGGTAAAAACCTTTAAATAAACCCAAGAAGAAAAATAAACAATTACTAATCTGTATGTGAGTTTACAAAAATTAACTTCAATTAAAGCTAAGCAAATCCCTGTGAATTAAACCCACAAAGTAACTTAAAGTTAACTGAACAAGTAACAAACTTAATTCCCTTAACTTTAACCTACCCTTCAAATTAATTGTTACATTTCTTCACATTATTTAAATATACGGACTTCTGTTTTTCAATATTTACAATAAATATTTATTTTCTAAATATAAATAGTTCAAGTTATCTTAATCAACTGCTAAATTAATTGCAATCACACCAATCCATATCAACAACACAAAGATCAGTTAAATCATCAATGAGCTAACTTTCACAATCGAGCGTTTCAGTTCAGGCGTTCTTTGTTAACGAGCCGGCAACGCTGGAGAAAAAGGGAGGCCCCCTTGCAGTCTGTTTTTTAAACATTAGTTCGTTCTTACCGGCTGCCTCTTCGCCCATCTACAACTTATCCTCCTCCACGCAGGTCGATGAGAATCTCCGACCGACCGAAGAGGGATCTCCACACCCACACTCCTGTTGTGCGTTGGTTGTGTTGATGTTCTCTTCCGCTTTCTCCTTGTCCGTCCTTCTTTTAGGTCCGTGTGGAACGCAAGCTTTTTTTTTCTCCATTCTCCTGCTTTGACTTCACAATAAGTGATGCTCAATCTTTGTTTATCTGACTAAACTTGAGGTATTTTTGGCAAAGATTGGCAAACATGCCAAACTCTAGATGTGTAAATCTATTGGAGATCTAACCAAGAAGACTTGATCAAATTTAGCTGAAGGCTGTTTTATTTAGTCCTGAGTCAGGGAGCTGCACATTTGATTGCAGAGCATCGTAGATATTATTTATGATAGTAAAACATTTTCTTATATTTCACAATGTTGTGCTGCTTTATTGTTTGCCACATAAAATTCCAATGAAATGCTCTGCCGTCTGTGGTTGTAATGTGACAAAATTACAAAAAGCATGAATGCCTCTGCAAGACAGTGTGCAGAAAATGTCGAGTGGTTTTTGAGTCAACAGGTTTGTTTTTATGTTTGCTCTTGCGATTTGAAGCTATGTTTAAATTTGCTCAGATAGGTGGGCCAATCACACTTGAAGGTGGGGGCTGGGGATGATTATGTGGATCTTGCCAAAATCCACAGGCACTGACGATTATTTGCCAGGATTTGTTTTGTGATAAAACAGCTTATCTCCATGGGTTTAATCTTGGAGTCTGTGCCTGCCTTTGTGCTTATGCTAAAGGTTTAGGTTATTGTGTCTGCCCCCATATTCACACTGTGCTTTGCACAGCTTCAGACTGATTTTAAATTAACATCTTGCTAACTTACTGAATTACCTTCCTTTCATATGCACATCAGCAGGCTCTGCATTGTTCCATTCATACCGCTTGCAAACACAACAAAGAAAGACTCCTCTAATGTGTAGCGTGTTTGTTGGACACCACTTTCAGTTTCCATGTCCTTAAATCAATTACATTCTTCTCTGTGCACTGTCCACTGCGTTGGAGGTTAACTGCCTGCTTTTTGATGAAATGTTATTGGCAGGCATTGCAACAGACACACTGTGCCAGTCGGTTGAAGTCATTGCACACCTCTGCTAATACTGGGAATAACTAATAGGATGCAGAGTTCCCCGTTTTTTTCTTTAACGTCGGGGTAAATTTCATTCTATTAAACTAGAAAAGTAATATTTTACAGCAAAAACAAACTATGTGTTTGTCCAGTGGCCTCTGCAACATAGTGGCTTCCGTTGTGCAGTGATTTGTGTTTGTTGACTCGCTGATAAGGTACATTATGTTACAGGTCTCTTCAGGTTAGGTCAGTAGGCTTGCTGCCCAGTCCATTGTCTCCATGCTGGCCCATCAATGAGCAGGGGCGCAGGATAATTGCATAAAGAAGCTGTAATAAGGGGAATTGGATTAGCGTTGCCCTAACAAAAATAAATTAAAGAGGTTATCATGACATGCAGACTCCTAAACAGACTCATTATAGCTGCTCATCCAAATATAGCATAATGCACTGCATCATTTGCTGTCAGTTAAGCACAACAATTTATCACGAGTTCCAACAAATAACATCGTGTTTGACCTTTGAAGATTTAACCATTATCTGATATGAGATGTAGGGCAGAACATGCAAAAGGATCCAGAGAGGAAGGAATATTTCTTACTGCACTTTCTAACTCAAATGATCTAAAACCTTTTTTTGTTTTCCGCCTCCTGGATTTTTAAACATCCATGTTTTTTTGCTAAATGTTTCATTACCCACACCAGGTGTCGGGGAGCCACATTCCAACATTAAAGATGTTTGGGAAATAGAAAAGTTGTGTTTTTGTTAAGGCCATGCAAGGATAACCTTTAAAACATGCTTGGTCAAAACGGAGAGAAGAGATCAATAATCTTCAAAATTCTTCCTAAAAGCTGTCGGAGATGTAATCTGTTTACATTAGGAAGGGAAATGTGGAACAGTGAACAAATAAAGAAGGGACTCAAGAATAAAATGTGGACGGAACTTGTTACACAGAACATAAGATAGGTTGTTGTGCTTTTACACGGACATGCCGGTCAAACTGTAAAATACTTACGTTAATATTGGAATATTAACGTAAATAATTAATATTGCAATATTCAATAAACACAAACTTAAACATAGCTTTAGAAGCTAGGCTTGACTCGACTAACCGATTATGAAGCAAAGCTAACTCGTAGAACACTTCCTAATATAACAGGCATCGGCATTCAAATATCACAGTGCAGCAAACAACAGCTAGCATTTAGCTAATTAGCTCTAGCAAACTCACCAAGCGCCCGCTTAAAACAGATAACAAAAATTATCTCCCCACAGCTTACAGCATTAATATAACTCACCACGTTGGGCAACATCCATGAACATCAGTAAGATGTGATTTTATGGCAGGTTCGGCCTGTTAGTTTAAGCTAACGGCAACCTCTGCCGTTAGTTTTCTTCCTCTACGCCTCCACTCACGAATCCATACAAGCAACTATAGAGCCCCCTATTGGAATGGGAGGAGTGAATCCAACAGAACTATTGTTGATGAGTTCATAGCCTCTTCCTCCTTCATTTTATTTTATTTTGTTGTACTTTATTTCTCTTATGAGTAAAACTTGTCTGCAAGTGTCAGTAAACTATATATATATATATATATATATATATGTGTGTGTGTGTGTAATATATATATCTACATATATATATTAGCTGATTATTATTATATATTTATTCTGAAAGCAAGATTTTCATTAGTGAGTTTGAATTAAAGTATTTTTTTTGTTTTGAAATGTATTTATAATAATTTTTAAAAAGTCAGAAATTGCTAACTTTATGCTAATTTGTTTTTTTAGGATTTAACTGTCCTTTTTAAAAATGTTTTTAATGGTAATGAACAAAAAAAACCATGCAAAATGATATTGCAACACATAAGTAGCTGCAGATGATACTCCAACCTGCGTGCGATAAAAGGTGGAGCAGTTCAAAGGCACAGTTGTTGCTTCGAGAGCCTTGCCTTGCGGCAGGGGTAAGGTACAGGACAAAAACACCCCGTTTCAGGATGTCTTCCTGGGTTAGGGAGAATCTAGTGCTGCCCCTGCCATGAGAAACAAACACTAATTGCCTACTGGCCCCTGGTTGGAGATGTGCAGCTGGGGACAAGCGGTTAAAAATAGCATCACTTGTTCCCATGAGTGGCGGGCACAAAGCAGCACAGCATTAGTATTCAGCATTAAAACACACCATGGATTTAAAAAAAAAAAAAGGTCATCTTCTGGCCATGGTCACAAATGTTAATGTTGGTTACCAACAGAGTACAACAAACTGGGGCAGTAAACTGCACCCCAGGCTTTGTCCCTCTATAGCCCCACCTACTGTCCTCTGAAAGATCCCAGGAAAATATTGCATGGAAGCAGCCAAGGGAATGTCATGACATCCGTGTTGTTTTGCTTGTAGCTCAGCAGCATCCATGCTTGTTAGATGAAGTGCTTATCTCCACGCAGTGATGGCCCTTTACACTTGAGTCGAGTTACAGTTCTCCTTCTATGACACAAAAGCAGCATCTGGTTCCACCTGACTGGAACCATGAATAATTTAATAGTGGGCATTATTATTTCCAGCCAGCACCACTAGCTTGGCAATAACAAGCAACTTAGGTAGCGCTATCAACCTCAATCGCTAAGTGGTTGAACACAGAGAGAGGATGTTATTTTTACCTTGCTGGCATCTTACCCTTTAGTGGGTTTGTGAGTATCTGCTTGAATGAGTGCTTCAGT
This sequence comes from Phalloptychus januarius, assembly GCA_902982915.1. Classification (NCBI taxonomy): domain Eukaryota; kingdom Metazoa; phylum Chordata; class Actinopteri; order Cyprinodontiformes; family Poeciliidae; genus Phalloptychus; species Phalloptychus januarius. The sequence goes on along the minus strand of CADWAE010000482.1, from coordinate 20,262,023 downwards.
GTTATTTTTAAGTAGCACGCTTTGCAGAGTTTGTTGGGTAAACAAAGCTGTGCTAAACACTGAGGAGAGTTAATACAATAAAGACAGAGACCACAATCTAGCTAACCTGACGCCACTCACTGAAAGCGTTACCAAACAAAGTTCTTGTGGGACAGCGCTATTATTTGATTTTCGTCACTCGAAATCTACAATTAAATACTGTATCAATAAGTTTTTTGTTCATTTATTTAACTGAAGCTATCCATTAAGGTAAAAACATATTTTGTTTGCACACCTCAAGTTGCTTGCTGTCAAATCACTTCGCTGCTTTTGCTGAAAAGGGCCAGCATGAAATTCTCACGGCGTGAACACATTGAGTGAAAGTACCACTTACTCACTTTGTGTCATAAACAAACTTCTCTGTGAAATGGAGATAAGTTTGAATTTTAGGGTTATAAACCTCAGGTAAGTAGTCGGCGGTCGATCATAGGGCAACATCGCGATATATGGGACAAAAAACCTGTGCATGCACACACTCATGCCTCAGGGCAGAGACCAATTAACCTAACATGGGACCTGGAGAGAGGCAGGGCACACATGGGAAAAAGCACAGGCTGGGACTCAAACGCATCATCTTCTACTTTTTATAATAACACAAGTACAACAAGCTATTAACTTTTTACTACAGAAGTTTTAAAACAGTGACAATTAGTGCTACTTATTAGGCCATGATTGTCTGGGTTTTTTCTTCACTTCAAATTTTCCAGTCAAATTGATATTTTCTGTGAGCAAAGGAAAAGTGTGGCAGCCACCTTTAAGCAGACTAACCAACAGTGCACAACAGGTAGAGTCAGTGTGGCTCTGGAGAAACCTCTGATCATGCTAACACTTCAGCAAGATGAAAGATTCTAGCAGTTTTGAAACTGCATCTCCTCAAAAATATTTTAAACTTTGATGCCATCAGTTCACATTTCCAGAATAACCTTAGAGTATAATACCAACATCAGTAATTCAGTTACTGTTTACAAGTAGGTATATGTTACCTACTTGTTACCTACTTAGGACAGTTCTTTTCCATGGATTACAGAAACGTTGCCAATGATCCGTCATTGACTTCATCCTTGTGATCTTTCCAGCTGAAAAATGACGTTTTGCCCCTTCACTGTGCGGACAACGTTCATCCACTAGAGGACAACAGCAGAGCTCCACAACTACACCAAGAGTCCCTGAACCACCAAAAGCTCCATCAAACGTTACTGGTGAGTGCTCTGTGTGAACGCGAGATAAAGGCTTGTTGGCGCTCACGATGATGCGGTCCATTAGGGGCAGTTGGAGTCTCCACTGGAGGCAGTCGCCTTCAGCGTTTTTTCTGGCTTTTATTTTGCTTTCTCTTTAACTGGTGAACCACAAATAATCTTGCCTTCAGTAGTTGGGTTCATTTTAAAATGAGCTGCACCTACTTCTGTTTGTGTTCTTTGAATCCTTCCTGGTACTGAGTGAGGTCAAAGAAGCAGATTCATTTTTGTGTTGATGAGTGAAAACAAACATGATGTGTATATAATTTACTTACAAGATATCTTTGATTGTCAGTTTTGTACTCACAGGTAAACTATAGATGAAGGTGCTTCTTGTTACCGTGCATTTATCTACCACTTTAACTGGCTTGTACTGGTTTGGCTACCATTTTTACCTTAGAATTACCTTTTCTTCAAGAAACCAATTTGATAAGTTTAGTTTTGTGACGTTGTAATATTCAGCTTAATTAGCAATAAGACGATTGTGTTCACTGGTTGTAAAGGCATGGACACAATCACATGGACACAATCAACAACATTGCTTAGGTAAGCTGTGGTGTTTTACAGTTTCAGTTTCTCAACAAGATATTGTACGCACATTACTCTACCACCTCCAGCCTTACCCACTGATGGAAGGTGAGGAGGATCCATGCATATTTCTGTCTGATGTTGATGAGTTTGGCCTCAGTTTTCTCTCATTAATGAAAGGAGTGGCATCAAGTATAGCCTTTAATCAGTCTCCTTAAAAGTTAGATGAGTTGTATGTTCAGCGATGGTCTCCCAGATGTTTTGGCTGTTAAAAGTGGTCATTTAAGCTGCTGTTGTCTTCCTATCATCTGCAGCACCCCACTTTAAACCCTCTCACCATAAAGCAGTGTTTTTTCCACAGGACTATTCCTCACTTTCACTTTTTCTGACAATAAACTGACGAGACAGTTGTTTGTGCAAATCCGTGCAGATCAGCACTTTCTGAGGTCTTTCACTGGCAACTATGCTGCATTCAAACTTATGTAAATCCGATTTCTTCTTCGAACTTCAGCAAGTTGCTTGCACCACATACAGATTACTAGATGTATTGAATTGCCTCTGTTTGCCTCCTGTAATTCCATGTGTTGTTATTCGGATCCAGTAGCCATGTTGCTGAACGTTTTACGGACGGTAAATGAGTTTTCTGGAGCTTTTGCAGGCTTAGGCTATTTCAGGGATTCCTTGGCGATGTAGTCCCACATAGACTGGTGGCAATTCTGCTGATTTCTCCCGATGTGTGTAGACCAGTTTAAATAATCTCTGTTAATTAGATTCCAGTGCAGCAAAACAGAACAAGCTGAGTATTTATGTGTGTAATTGTGCCCATGAGGCTGCTGGCCCTCCTTCCCATGTCTCGTCAGCACTTAGCAGACTGTTGTTTTCATGTTATGGGTGACATCTTTTCACTAAGCCATAAACCGAAGCTTTGTTATTAGCAGTTTTTGTGTGTTGATTCACAATGGAGCTGACATTTGCTAATGGTGTGACGAGTTCGAGGAACAATTTTGGCTGCATGGTTTCCAAATAACAAAGCTGTTGTCTCGATCACAAATTTTAATGGCATGTTAATTAAGATTAGTTCAGATAAAATGCAAAATACAAAGGCTCGGATTCTCAAAAGGCTCGCAGATCCCTCAAACCTTCTTGTCTCGCACTGAGAGTGTGACCCTCTTGCGTTAAAGTCCGCCAGCTGTAGTCTGGTGGGGTGTGAGGTTAGCGAGAAGAACCGCGATTGTTTACATAATGATGGTGGTGTGAACCTTATTTTTAAAATTTCTGCCCACTTGTGACAGAGCTGCTTGATAATTAGCTTGTCAGCATGTCTTCAGGCTTTGTTTGGCATTTCAGTCACGCGCAGCAGCATGCTCAAAGCAATTGAGTATGTCGAGAAATAAAGTGGAGAGTAAAACATTTGTCCTTCTTATTCCCAAAGATCTTTGTATGATTTCACATTAAGTTTGTTTAAAGACTTAATGACTTAATTCAAGACTACTTTCAGTACTACTGGCATATATGTATGATAATATTGGAAGAAATCTAATATCACAAAAAAAATTAATAGTTCTTTGTAGTAACCATATGTCTGATTCTTTAGCTACATAACAAATAATGGCAAAGATATTAATAAAGTAGTTTTTATGTGGTAATGAAAAAAAGAGATGATGATGAATTCTAAAAATCTGTCACAGCGTCAATAATTGCAAATATTACATGGTCCTGTGTAATCCTGTGCAGTAAGACTTGTGCACTTGTGACTGGAACGTGAGTCCCATGCATTATGCTTTTACAAGTGGGGAGAAGCATATGGAGGCCATATGTGCTAAAGATGCATAGCTAAAGAACATTAACTATCAAGTGTGAAAACACCCATAGAAAATCCTGGTTTTGCTTTTAGACCTAAAAAAGTGTCTCTCCAGAGACATAAAGTTCACCTTATTAGCTTTTTCATCCTGTTCACATTACAGCTCATCTAATGTCAGTGTAAAAATGTCAGATAAAAAAAAAACCTTTGTTTTTTTTTCAGTTAAGAAACAGATATGTTTCTTGGTAAAATAGGAGAGACTTTGATATTTATTATTTATTGTTTTGGAGTAGATGAGCAACAAGATACAAAGCAAAGCACAGTTTTTCCAGGAACAGGTCCCCCTGCTCAACTACAAAAACAAAGAATCCCTTTGCTTCATGCAACCCTGACTGAACACTGACTTATGTGGTAAAAATTGCAATTTTCTCAGGGAGTATAGAGCACAAGGGGAAGAGCTGCTATGTTAGTGAAGTGACTAAGTATCTATTTATACTGAAATATCCATTTTCAGACATTTTCTATATGTGGGTTGCATGAGCAGATTTGCTGTCTGTTGTGAAGATAATTTAGCAATTTAGTGGCTTGTGTTGTAATGTGATATGCAATGCTTGGCAAAGCGATTCTCCAAACACCATTTGGGAAACACGTGTTTCTCTTTCTCTCTGCTTCATTACTGTGCTCTTTATGCTTCACTTGAAAATTGATATGGAAGCCGTCTCTTTTCGGGGCTTATCGTCAGAACTGAGAGCTTATTTGAGCTGCATTCGGTTTGATGGCAAAGTGAGTCATCAGGCCAAGAACCTCTAACACCCCGGCCCCAGTGTGGCAAAGTATAGACATCATACAAAGCTAAAAATATTGAGTATAGTTTAAATTTCAAGTTTTGTTTGCATAGCACATTTCATGAAATAATTTTTACCATCCCAAATGCTTGTGCAGCACAAGTTTTATTGGCAGTCTGCACCTTATCATCACCTTATCACCTTGCATACACCTCTTGAACTTGTGATAGATGTGATAGGTGAATATGAAGTGGTGCATAATTGTGGTAAATCATGTCGGCTTTGCACTTTTTTTTAAACCAGTATATGTATTCAACTACCTTTGTCTGCAGTTGCAGTAGAAAAATTTTTGAGGCACCTCTCTACCACTTTTGCACATCTAGAGACTAATATTTGGCAGGTTTTTGTGAAACAGCTCAAGCTTAGTCAGATTGAATAAAGTGTGTTTGTGAGCAGCAGCTTTTAAGTGTTGTTAACGGATTCTGAATTGGATTTATGCCTAAATTTTAAACACATGCATGAATATGATTTGGTCTAAACCATTACATTGTAGCTCTTCACGTTGGAAGGGGAACCTCAACGTTGTTCTCAGTTTTTTTTTCAGCCTGTAACAGACTTATTGTCAGGATTACACTGTAGAGCCATCTATCGTATCATCAAATCTGTCCAACTTCCCTGTTCTTCCTAAGGAATGACAATGCTGCCACCTGAATAGCATGATAGGATATTCAGTGTGGTGGTGCAGTGTTGGTCTTATGTGACACGTAGCAAGTCAGAAGATATTCAGTTGTGGTCTCTTCACACAAGAGCACCATTTCAAACATGGTGTCTACAGCTGCTTTCTCATTGCCATTGTTCCATAGAGGGAATATCTGTGGGTTGTACTGCTAATAGTTGTCCGCCAATTGATTTTCCCACCTGAGCTATGGATTTCTGCAGCTCTTCTCGAGTAAATCCTCATCCAGCGTTTCGGCTTTGATACGCTGCCATCTCTGAAGCCTTCAATGAGTAGCTGTCTCAACCCTGGGTTTCAAAGAAGTGGCTTCTACTTATTAATTGGACTATTAAAGTGAACAAATATTTATTTTAATAAAATCTACTTTTGTGAGTTATTTGCCTTCAACTTTAAGATTATGTACCACTTTTATTGTTTGATTTCTTAAAATCTTAATAAAAGACTGAAATTTGTGGTTGTAATGTGACAAAGTTTGTGGGGTGCAGACTTTTTAAAAACATTGTTTAGTTGCAGTACACTGTAGTGCGGTTATGTTGTTTTATTTATCTAAAATAACTTAACGGCTGAGTAGAAATTACCTTTGCCAATAAGCTTGGATTGTAGGTAAGTGTTTGAGGTTTTTGTGCATGTATCAATATTGGAGGTTTTAAGCATTGGGGGCAAACCTCATGTTTACATCACTTGTAATGAAATTAGAGCTGCGTGGCGCCCACACTACGGGCCTTCACTGATCCTCTAATTCAATTACTCCCCTTATTAACGCTCAGATGCTGCTGGCTGACCCAGGACCACATTCTTCCCCCTGCTACGCACCATTCACTCAACAGCTCCTTTTTTCTTCTCTAATGGACTGATTAGTTCTCTTTGTTTTATTGATGCACGTGGGCTGTCCAAGGTTTCTCCTTGACAGCAGAGTATGACTATCCTGAAGCCTCCATTGTCAGGGCGACACAAAAATATTCAGAGGAGAATATCAGGTTCTGATGATGCGCTCATCAGAACACGCTAATCAACGACTGTTATGGATTCCGATTGGGGGGTGGATAAGGATCCATCCTTGTGAGTTTGGTTCAGTTGGGCTCGAAACTGTGGGATTTAGAGCCAAACGTATGGCAGCAGCGTCACAGGTCACCTCGCCACGCCGCCTCGCCCACCTGCTCTATCGAAGCCACTCAGGGTTGGAATCCACAACACACCAGCATGTCTTCTGTCTATGGACACAGTTTCATGTTGATTAGGTCAAACCGGTCAGATAGCGATCGTTCACAGTAAAACATGACACTTCCTGTTCTCAGGGGGCGTGGCTTAAGTGATATCATAATTTGACCACTGAGTATCGTAGGGCACTGGATGATGATCAATCACTGAAAGTTTGGTGCTTCTGTGAGTTTTTGTGTAGGAGATATAAGTGTTTTGTGTTTCATGGCGAGTATGTGAACTTTGACACCCCTTCAGCAAGCATGAAAACTCACCGTTTTGATAACTTGGAATCAGACATGCCTTACCTTGGCTGCTCAGGCCTAAATATTGTGCATTGAATGTGGAAATCATAGAATGTTTTCGAGCTGAACCAGCTGCAACTTTAAAAACATTTGCTTCTTATCTCTGATTAAAAGCTGGAGGAAGTCCTTTACATGAATTTATCATATGTTTGCACGATCGCCCTGTTTTTTTGACCTGCCTGAGCTCATGCATGACCCAATGGAGCTAAATCATCTTGTGCCAATATTTAGGCTATCAAAACTAAGTCACTGCCAAGTTTCTCAATCTCCAGGACCTGCATCGAGCTTATTAAATTTTCAATCTGCTACCGGCTCTCTTTCTCGCCTCACAGGATGAATGTGGCCTTTTAATAATGTAACCAGTTTTAACAAGATTGTAAAATGTTCATCTAACTTTCATAGACTCTTTTAGCAAAGTGACAAATTCATAAGATGGCAGGAATTATTGTAGCAGTCCATCAATCATTTTTCTTTTTTTTCTCCATGCAGATCTGAGTGACTTGCCGAAGTTTACAACTTTCTGCAAAGAAGTTGTTTTAGTCATTCCTGCGGCTTAGAAATAAAATAAAAATATGACATAAAACATTTAAATCACACTTCTGGAACCTAAAAGTACTTTATTGATCGCTCCTCTTATCCTCTTCCTCATCCCTATTGTACATACATAAGTCTAAATCCTGAAAACAAAGCTTCCTTCAGATGCAGCATCTGCCACATAACGTTTTTTAATGAATTAGTTCATAGTTGACGAGTCCTCTCTGTTTCTGTGACATTAGTCGCCAGGTCTGGGTCAAGGCACAGTGCATGTGAATGCCTCTAGCTGCTGTAGCGTGTGTGGTTCGGCCTCCCAGGCATTGTTTGAGTAATGTGACCTTCATGGGGAGATTAAAATATGTAACAGGCTACATTGATTTCTGGATTGGCCGTTGGTATTTATGGACACAGTCAGTGCATAAATATTGATACTTTTGCTCCTCTATAGGGAGGAGGATGAGTTTGTCTCGAGAGCCAGCAGAGGGGAAACAAGTGAAAATAGAAACCAGGATTTGTATTTGATGTAAAAGTACAATTTGTAGCGCATGTGATTTGGTAACCTAAATCAGCTTGTGACCCATCAGCTTTAATAGGGTCACTCTCATTACATGGTGGCTAATTACAATGCCTGTTATTTATATCGCTAAGCATTAATATCTAGTAAAGGAGGCGCTGCAAGCAGTAGTTCGCAACTACATGAAGTTAAAACCCGCCTTTTTGTCTCAACATGCTATTTATGCTTTGTAAAAAGGTGTTTTGTGATATTTTTAGTTGATGCTTATTTCTCTTTTTGTTTTTATACATGTTGCTCTTTTAGTTCAAGCTTATCTATCAATCTGTTTTTCAATGGCTGCTTTGAAAAGGACATGTTTTAAATGATTCTCTTAGTCATGGCTGCCTCATTGTAACTATGTGCTGGCCTTATTACTCTGCCTGAAAAAGGCATCACAGGCAAGGACATTAATACTTCTCATATGAATGCAATCAACTATTTATTGAATTATGAAGAACTTCAAAGAGAGAGAGATGTTCCGGTGCTGTGAAGAAAGTTTTTACGTCCATTAACCGAGTCCACCGAGCGTCTCCTTAAAAGGAGTTGGGCGACCTCCAGTGCAGAGCGTGAACAGCCATGGCACCAGGCGTGATTAATCAGATGAGGCCAGTGATTCAGGAGAAGTTTGACAATGAAGAATTCACTTTACAACAAGGTTAAAGTTAGAAAAATTATGTGTATTGCATTCATTTATGTGTTTTCTTCATTTTGTTTAACTTTTAGTTTTTGTTCTGTGTGTTCTTTACTTAAATGGAAACATGCTGATGGACACTGTGAGCAGAGACTAAGTTGAAGAACAGGAATCTTCGCTTGACCACCAAATGCCAGAAGACTGGTCTGACAGAAATTGCACCTGTGGATTGCTAAGGGAAACTAAGTGAAATGAGGTAGAACATGTTATTTTTCCTTTCGGCTGTGAGCAGCAGCATCTTTCCATTTTAAGGCTGACTCACCGATCGTGTAACTGGGGTTTGGTCTTCAATAAAAAGGGCAGGAGGGGAGAGCAAACTTCAGACTGAGTAGGAGATTGTACTGTAGCTGACGCTCTCTCCTATCGTTCTCATGAGAAAAAACTAGTTAATGTTTCCTCTCTTTTTTGTGTCTACATTTAGTTAAAAGTTCTAGGTGTTTAAACCTGACATGAAGAAATAACAAAGTAGCTCAGGGATCAATACTTTGACGTTTTGGCTTTGTGGCCATTGGACGCCTTACATCCAAAACTCATTCAGGTGTGGAGATTCCCACAAACTTCAAATCTTTGAAAACGATTTGAGAAAGAGACTCTTTACCAACACAAAATCAGAAAAATCTGCCAAAAAAACAAACAAAAAAAAACGACACAAGCTGGCACAATGAGATATCGTGGTTCTATTTGCCAAAGAGTAGAAAAAGGACTGTATAGCTGACAGGACTGTTTTCATTATCTACAAAAAATGAGGTTATTTATATAAAACGTGTCTTTTTCTTTTTTTTCTTTAGATATAAAGTATTTGGAAGTTGCTAATTGACCAGAGTCAAGTACCCATTAATTAGAATAGTATTGGGGTGAAATTAAAGGCCGCTGAGACTCCCAGCAGTTCTCCTAGACAGAAAGAGGCTCGAGCCGATAAGCAGACATGTTATGAGCTTCGTTATTGTTTGCTATAAAACCCTCTGCTGTTTTCTCAAATTTCCCTCTTGTTGCAGTTGACAATTTCCTTGTTCATCAGAGGGTTTTGTTCGGTTTTCCAGCATTTTTATTCCTTGAGCTTGTTGTTGACACTCAAGCTACATTTTAAAACCGTTTTTGAAGTTTTGCTCTTAGGAGGTTCTTCATGATGAGTGTTAGGGGCAAGTGGTTCTGACAGTCTAAGTGGAGATGACTCAAAGTCGCATTACTTTTTCTTCAATGGAATATGAAACAAGTGGCTGTCAGGAGAATTCATGCAGATTCCTTAGATCAATCTTCAATCTCTATTTTTGTTTGTTCACTTGTCCATTTAGTTGTTAGAGTTTAGGCTTTTTAAAGTGATGTTCTGTAATGTTATATTTAGTAATAGTTTCCATTCTGTAACTTGGACTGAATGTGCATATTGGTAGGATGCAACCTTGTATTTAACTGATCAGCCCAAATGATCTGATCGTGACAAGAAAAACACAGGTACATACAAAGTAATTCAAAATGCTGTGTAAACGCCTGTTACACAGTCCAAATTGTGCTGCACCCTTTGCAGACTTGGACCAACCAATCAATTGCAGTTAAAGAGTACGGATGCTTTGAGCAGTTTCACTCAACATAACTTTAGTGCAGCAAAACGTTGAGTAATGTCAACTAAAATGCTCTTGCAGCAAAACATTGAGTAACGTCAGCTAAAATGCTCTTGTATCCTTTGAATGTAAATCATTTACCAATTGCCTTCATTTTCTAAAATGAGCTAAAATTGGAATAAGCTGTTAGCCAAGCTGTTAGCTTTTAGGATTTATTTCTAACAAACTCACAGCTTTGTGGCCGCTTCTTACTTCAGTTAAAAGAACAATTAATGATAACGACAGCGTATTCCTTCCAAAAAATTCTAACTAACCCTTCTCTTTTTTCTTTGTCATTTCTTTAAGCAATAAAATGCAGCAAGGGAAAAGTTTCACACTTGCTGTTTGTTCAGGTCTCTCAGTATCTGAACAGATTTGAAAATGGATCACATCAAAGTGACGAACAGGGAGCTACTGTCCGTCTGTCACTTTGAACCGCTTTGTAATCGGTGAAAAAAACCCACATAAGATTATTAAGATAAATCTACAATCCTTAGATTAAATATAAACATCCTAACATGCAACTGTGCTAACATGAAAACATACTGCAATTAAAAGGCCACACCGCTCATTACTGATACAAAATCCCAGAGTAACAGATGAGTTTTGTCAAGGACAATGACACTAATTAGTTAACATGCATTGATCTGGAACTAGATTCATTAATTCATATTAAGAAACCTTGAAACCTTTGTTGTGACTTTTACTTGAATTATTACAAGGAACAGGAGTGTCTCACACTTATTTGTGGAGTTTGCTGAATATGTGGGATCATTTAATCGGTGTTGTTTGTGATGCTGCGCCATTGGTGAGCTGCAGCTGTCTATCCACACTTTGTAACTTAACACGAAGGGTTGGATGACAGCGAAGCCTTCAGCTGATGTTCAGGATCACGTTGCAGTCTTTTGCTACAGTCCCAGAATTCAGCGAAGACTAGTTCGTCGAGCGTCAAGGCGCAGGCATAGACGTGGAAATCTGTCACTGGCTACTCGATTGCGAGCTGGATATGAGGGAACTAGTCTTTAAAGCTTGCACATACTCTGTGTGGGAGAAGGTAAGGCCATTCCAGAGAGACAATTTAGAGAAATGGTTTGCTACAGTGCTGAGGTTTGTGTGTATTTAAGTTAGGACTTGGTTACTTACTCTACTGACACATTTAAAGGTTTGATTATTTGTTTAAGGCAAAAAGTAGTAAAGTAAGCAAAGTTTCCTTCATGTTTAACAGCAGAGATGGATAGAAGGAGACAGCTATGCCTCCTCGTAGTGCAAGCAGTCATGACATTTCTTACCCATTCTGGAAGGATCCTGAATCAGACATTACTACGAAAGAGACATAATAGTGGCAGATGTCAGAGAAACGCAGTGAAATTTATGCCAGACGGTTTGGGATGAGTCTTTTGTATTAATAATGCCAGCAATTAGCATTTTTAATTAATGACTTTTTGTCATAATGTTCCAACACAAAATGAATTGCAGATACCCACTTTCTCTTTTTATAACTTGTCAAATATGAAAATGTTTTGTGTAGATTTGTATGTGTCTGCTCAATATTGACTAAACATTTGGGGGTTATTATGAAATGTTGCAATGACGTTAGTGACTTCGATTGTCTCATATCTTCATTGCTCTTCTTGCCTCACAAAAAAAACAAAACGATGAAGGCCACTCTATATTAAAATGGGTTTTTTATAGCTGGTTTCAGCTCTGTAAATACATCAGGGATATATGTAAATATAAGGTATGCATAAATTTAAACTTTGTATGATAATCAGATTGCACTTTAATTATTTTTAACAACTCTTGCCTATAGAGTATTTTTCTGTTGGCACACCAGCATGTAAGTCCTTATCAACTCAAGCTAAAATGGAGACCAATACAAAATTCAGAACTTATGAGGATATGCAAACTTCTAAGCAAGTGTTGCTTATCGTTACTGCAAAATCCATGTCTGCATTTTGTGAAAGACAGCTTGAAAGGCAATACTGTCTTGTTGAAATTTTGACTTTTTATGAATAAACACTTTCCACACCAATAAGAAAATTATGTCCACAGCTGACAGTGATGATAGTGTCCATGGTGCTTAAGGTCACAGAGAGTTTTGAAGGCAATATTATCACAACACAGTTTGAAGCTAATCTATCTGTGGAGAACAAGCTGCTGGTTTACACTGGGAAGCATTTTGTTTGTTGATTTGTATTTTTGTGTGGAGCCACGTACAAAGAACATTAAGCACAGAGATGTCCACGTCTCCAGGTCTCAATGCTCATTTTTTAGTTTTTGCTGAAATCAGATTCTTTTGTGTGTGTGGCCCTTCATGCTACTAAATGATGCGACTGGAATCAGACTTCTGCATGACCCCGAAATGAGACATCACACAACTGTTTCTGAAGTAATAATGGAGGCCACCACCCAGATCTAATAGGAATTCAAATATAAAAAAAAAGGAAAAAAAGAAAAAAGGAAAAAATCTAATGAAAACCCATTAGATAGCAGAATAAGATAATTTAATACACTGTTAATATTGTGTATTATATGTTACCAGACTAATTATAGAGGGGAAAATAAGCAATTACTCGTTTTTATTTTTGGGGGAATTATTTTACATGATAACAACATGATAATTTCATTTTAGAGTCAGTATGGGGTATTTAATGATTCTGCTGCAATAAGTATGGCTCGCAACAGCCATTCTAACACAAATCCAATATAGAGGTTTTCATTAAAAGTATTTTTTGTTCAATTTAAATCAGCCAATGATCCAGCCATCGACTACAATCTTAGTTACTCATGTGGCCCTTTGGGAAAATGAATGGCCAACCCCTTATATATACATCCAGGACATGGAAAGGAAGTTACAGTGAAAAGCTGATTTTGATTGAACATAAGGTGGATGATTGTTGGAAGGATTTCACAGCTAAAATAAGAAAAATGTAACTAATGTAACAGTGTCTTACTGTTCTTAATTTTTTTTTTCCTGTGATTGGATTTTTCTTTTTTTTTGTCAGAATTGGGTAAAAGCATGATGAACTGTGGATGGATGGCTAAAAGAATTAGACATTGCATTTATTCTTTACTTCCTTTGATCAGACAATTGCATGAGACTTTTCACACCCTCCTTGTGGGCGGCTAATTTGGAGCTTCTGTGCTGCGAAGAGACATCAGGGTCTTCCTATAACGGGATGAATACGCCATCATGTGTGTCCTTTCACATTGTTTGACATTTGCGGGGGATTTCAACCATGGTGAATGAAAGGGCATTTTATGTCTCCTTACCACATCGCTGCCATAAGCGGCGCCTTTGACTTAAAGATTCCCTCACTCGACTTTCTCTCTCTGCGCTGACAATGACTCACACTCCAACACGCCCTGCAGAAATCCTCTCTCATGCTCTCAACACACGGTGGGAGAGAGAGAGAGAGACGGGAAGGAAGAGAAAAGAGGGATGCCACTTTCATGTGGCTCTAGCATACAGAGCACCAGTTCTTCTGCTCATGTGTCCTGATCTGCCTGCTCTGCATGTTCAGGGAACCAGCTAGTGCTCGTCAGTGAGCCCTGAGGTTCCCCACAGGGTGGGAAGTCAGTTGAGCTACTAAACTCGAGTGAATATCGTGTTTATGATTGCACTTAATTTGCTTCAGTTTCAGGAGTGCTTTTCCACTTACCTCGAAAAGGAAAAGTAAAAACAAACGGCAGCATTATTTTAGCAGCAGGAGCCGAGTGCACTTTTAGTAAACGCTGCATCCGTAAAGAGGTGAGTGGAAACGCTGCCATTTTTAGGTTTTCCCTCTGATCTTCTCACCTTAGGCTGCTCTCCAGCGTGTGAGTTAATACTGTGCGACATTTTTAGTGATGCTGAGGTCCACCCCGCACGTGCCGCACCGCCTGAGGTCAGCTGGCTTTGGGCTTCTGGCTCTCTGGAAACAGAAAAAGACCAAGGAGATGGAGCGTGATTAATTGTTATATATGTGCAGCCGAAAACACAACGGGCCGTCTGCCGCCATTTCCCAGAACACCGCCCCACAGGCTGACAATTACATAACAGGGGCCGTCCGAGCTCCTCAATCGCTTTTGTTCGTTTTATTGTATGCTAATGAGGCTGCATGGTCTGGTTAGTTGGATGTCGAGTGGGATCACGGTCATTGAACGGTTTCAGATTCTAACTGTGCAGTAGGTCACTCCTCTCTCTCTCTCTGTCTCTCTGTCTCACTTTCACTCATGTGCCTTACAGCTGGGAGGTTTGGTTGTGGTTAAAAGAAAAAAAAAAAAGAAGCTGTGTGTCTAGACTGGCTTAGATTTAGTTTTTTTCTATTTTAGAAATTGGTATTTTTTGTGATCTGTTTCAAAACATGGCTATCTCATTTTCCGCGTTTTCATTTAAATAACTCCCTCTACCCAGAGGGCTTGAGTGGTCTCTTTGTGCTGAAGCCTTGTTTGCTTTGCTTGAGATTGCATGGAGACCCATTATACAACCCCGTTCATCAGCCGCCGGGCTGCCAGGCACAACCACTCTGCCCCTCGTCTTACCTTTATCTAATGCGTCCATCTCATTCTCCGTTTCACCCTGACCTCCATTTTTTCCCGCTAGTGCATATTTTAAAAGATAATCGTGGTCTTTCCCTGACTAGATTGCATCAGCAACTCTGTAGGAGAGTTTGTTGGATTTATGGTATGTAACTAGGTCACAGCAAAGTTGTCTCTCGTTGCGAGTGAAGGCATGGGGGCCAGTGGAAGAAGAACCAGTGATTTGTCCTTTGTTGTCAATGGTTTTACTGTAGGCTGTTGCTCTTGGTAAAGCTGAGCAAAAGGTTATATTTTCAAAGACTCTGACCTCCGAGCACACGCACTCAGCAGTGCTGTTTGTTTGTGCTTCTGTTCTTCTGCTGAGGCTGGTTTATCGAAGAGTTTATGGGAGGTTTAATTCTCAGCGTCTACTAATATTGCAGCAATCAAATATGCAAATCGTCGTCACGTCTCATTCCTGTCCCCATTTACAGTAATAATAACGACGATGTTTGTATCCTCGTTAGATCACTTAATTTTCCCTCCATGCCCACAAATTGAAGAGTTTGTTAGAGAATGTTAGTGAGCAAACCAGGTCAGAGAAGCAGAGCAGACAAGTCAAGAATGAAGCTGTGGATTTGTAGACATCAGTGTTTGATTGTAAAGCAATATTCTAAGCTTTGAGCTCTTCATAGAGCACCATTCAGTCCATCGTCTGAAAATGAAAATTGTTATGGCACAACTGCAGATCTCTCAGGCGGACGGCCATGTAAGATAACAAGCCAAGTAAGAAGGGCAGTATAGAATCAGTTTAAGAGTATTCATTTTAATACACTGTGGCAATATTTATGCTTTAAAGTCCATGTCTACAACAAATTGAGACATTTGTGGCAAGATTTCATTTGCATATGTTTTAGTGAGTCCAACTGAGCTTGAACTTTTTTTTTTGCAAAGATAATGAGCAGAAATTGTAATCTCTAGATGTGCAAAGCTGGATCATGAATCATTTTGCTTCTTTCTCCTCATTGTCTACGACTTGTCAATGACCCATCACATGAAATCGCAGTGAAGCACATTAAAATGTGTGTGACCAAATATAGACCCATTCAAGGGCTGAGTACGTCTGAATTCAAAGGAATCTTATTGAATTTCTTGCAGTAAAAAAACATATTTGCCTAATTTTAATGACCGTTTCCTTTTATTCTGCAGAACAGAAAATGTATATTTCTGTGAAACGTTGAGCAGTGCTGGATTTGTCAGATGAATCGGACAGTAAGGCAAAATGTTCCTCGCGTGTCTGCACAACTGACTATCCTAGAGAGAAACACTGCCCTTGATTGGCTTCAGGCTGGCCTACACAGGAGAAACGTAGCCAGGCGAGTGAATGTCAATGTCAATAAGGCTGATCAAGAGGTACTGGAACACAGAGACGGGCTTGTTGTGCCTGCTTGAAGTGGGAAAAGTGAGAAGAGTGAGTCACCTAATGAGCCAAAGACAGCACAGCGTCTGCATTAGTTGGCAAAACTGCAACAGTAAACAAGCATTATTCATCTGTGCCTGCAAAATGACGTGAAATTATCATATGCAAAGCGTTCACTAGAGATTATCACCTAAAGATGCTCGGCGACAGCTAATGCCTGTTTTGCTTTCAGACCGAGACTTTGACTCACTTGCTTGTCTGACATTTTAGATACAGAATTTTGATTGATAATGCGTGTCTCACGAACCTGGAACCATATTTTGCATCAGGACTTTATTATTTACAAAGTAATGAGAGTGTAGAGGACGAGACATGCAAAGAATAAGTAAAACCAGTTTTAGGAGAAGAGTCCTGCAGAGAGTAGGTTTTTTATTACACATGATTTTACACATGATCCGTGAAAAATAGAAATGCATGGCAGAAATAGCATGTCATCAATATTTCAGAGACCTGTTAAAAAAATCTCTTGAATTGCGTTTTTAGAGGAGCTTATTTCCTTTCAAGACAGCTCCCCTTAGTGCACACACAGCAAAAGAGAGAGGCATTTTGCTTTGATACTTTAACGTCATGAATGCATTGTGCTCTCCATGGGTAATGTTTGTGTATAATATTTAGACAAAAATGTTTTGGATAGCAATAATGCATATTAATATTTTATCTATGTCTTTACATGTACACATAACCTGTTTTATGTTTAAATATGCATTTATTTGGATGGCAGATTGATGCTTAGTTGCTTATGGCATAGTGAGTGAGAAGAAGTAGACTGTATAAATTTTTTTCTTCAAACTAGTGCCTTTCTTTAAAAACTGTCAACATGTGGCATGTTCATTTTAAACTGTAAATGAATAAAATAAAGAGGCAAAAAACAAATAAAATAAATACTCCCAGCTTGCAGCTAAATAGGTAACTTTTTGTCTTCAGTGATCATATTTTTTATGCGTTTTTTGGGATTTTACTTGCCTGTCCAGTTTGAGAATTTGCTTTAAAAAAAATTATAATTTATTAAATATGTCACTTATAATATCTGATGCAGATAATTAAAAGTGTGAAATAATTCTGTCTGTCAAAGTCACCCATCAACATGGGTTCCTGGGTTTGGCTAACACTATTGAACTTCACTGGCATGATTTAATTGCCATGTAGTCGGAATGACAATCTTGCTAATTGTAAAATCTCTGGCTCATGGAAAAGCTCTTTAAAATTCTCCATTACAAGGGGTGCCATATATTCAAAAAAGGAAGCTAAACTAGTGGAGTTCAATAAATTACTGTTATCCCCGCCCGCAACGCAGCATCTAACCCCGCCCATAGCCCCGCCCACGACGCAGCATCTAGCTCTGCCAATAAGCCCGCCACTGTTGCCAGAAAAAATATTTCAATGTGATGCTGCAGGAACAGCAACCATGAAATGATTAAACACATATTTAATTAATTTTCTGCCTCAGCTATTACATATATTATAAGTTTGTGTTTTAATAATTTAATTACATATTTATTAAATTAATAAATACTAAAAAAATTACTAAAGCCTTTAATGAAACATTTAGTTATTTCATGGTCTTTTAAGTAATAATTTAATCATGTTTATTTAATTAATTTTGTCTTTTTTAATCTTCCGTAAAAATGTAACTCTGCATTCTGTTAAATGTCCTATTTTACAACATATTTTAATGTTTTTGTTATGCCCGGGAATACAACCGCTTAAATTATGTTTTGCATCAGAACTCCTCACTCTTCTACAAATACAGCAAACAGAGTTTTTCCAGGCCCCTAGAATAGTTCAATTGGCTTCTGATTTGATAGTGATGGAGTCGAGTGATTGACTGGTTCCTAGGTTGTTGTTCTGCTGTTTATCCTCTTCCTGGAGTGAAGAAATCAAAGTCCTGACAGACCCGCTCTGATCCTTGGATGGGGACCAGCAAACATATTGACAGCTGAGTCTTGTGAAGAAGCAGCCGTCTGTTGCAGCCCCTTGTTTATATGCTAGCACCGGACCGAGTCTGACAGGGAGTTGCTTTATTTTCTTTTCAAACAAAACCTCGTTAATGAATGTGACTGACTGATGGTGACATAACAGGCAATGATGTATAAAATTATGCGACATCACAGCATTCAGCAAATCCACAAGTTTATCATTAATTTTGTCTTAGAAAATTAGATTGATTTATTTTTCACTCATCACTTTTGCCATCCTGCCTCCTGTAACAGCAACTCGGCTTTCCTGTTTCAAAAACAAATTCACGCAGCTTAGATTCCACCTTTTGCTTTTTCAGATGTATTAGATTATGCTGCGATTGCACGGTCGCATGTCTCCACTCCGGATTAAGATTACTTCAACTTGGTTGAAGCTAAATTCTGTTATTTCCTGTCACTTCATCCTTATCCTCACCTTTACATTTTGCGCCTACTCATAAAGGAGAAGGTATCCCAATTTTTATTCTATGCTTAACATCCTCACCACTGAATTTGCTTTGCTTTTACCTCTTACCTGTCACAAGGACACCGGTGTCCTCATGGGACTGGTGTCTGACATGTAAATGTTTTTTGGGGTGACAGCTGAGGTTAACACAGTTCTTCTTTTAAATTATCTTTTCACATGCTATCCTCCTTACATAGATTTGCATTTATCTATTGTTACTTTCCTAATTTGGAACTATGAATTTCTTGTATAGATGTCTTAGTGTCCTTTGAACACTTGTTTTTTCTTAAAAGTAGTATATTAGGAATTAGCCCTCGTCCTGCAGGCTGACAGCTGGACATAAATTCATATTGGCACGAATACATCCAGCATAAATCTGTTGCTGGTCTTGCATTTAATCCAGTTGTTAAAGTTTGCCACACAGCTTTAGTTCAGCCAAGCCTTCTGCCAGAAAGCTGAGGCACAGAACAACTAGTCGGGGAAACAGAGCCTTTACTTTCATCAATTTTACAGTTTTTTCCAGTTAAAAATATTAATTTTTAACTGATTTGACTTTTTTTTGGGTAAATTGTTGCAGCTGAAGGCTGCCCAGTGGCGCAGCTGGTAGAGCTGTTGCCTTGCAGCAAGAAGGTTCTGGGTTCGATTCCCGGCCCCGGTCTTTCTGCATGGAGTTTGCATGTTCTCCCTGTGCATGCGTGGGTTCTCTCCGGGTACTCCAGCTTCCTCCCACAGTCCAAAAACATGACTGTCAGGTTAATTGGTCTCTCTAAATTGTCCCTAGGTGTGAGTGTGTGTGTGCATGTTTGTTTGTCCTGTATGTCTCTGTTGCCCTGTGACAGACTGGTGACCTGTCCAGGTTGACCCCTGCCTCTCGCCCGAAACGATAACTGGAGATAGGAACCAGCAACCCTCCCGACCCCAGTAAGGGACAAGGGTGTAGAAAAATGGATGGATGGATGTTGCGGCTGAAATTTAAGCATGTCCTGGTTTTTATTCATAAAATTAGTTTTTGATATTTTCTGCTAATTTTATAATTGTCCTATTACTTTTTTTTTTTAAATCAAACTTAATTTTAATTTTTTAATTTTTGTTTTATTATTGATCCATCTATGATGTTGTGAAGCCTTTTGGTCAGATGAGGCTGTTATAAATATGCTATATAAATAAACGAAAGAACTTCATTCACATAAATAATAGCATTCTCTAGCAACTCAACTTCTGTGCTTTTCTCCAGTATTCTTTATTAACTTACCTGTTTATTTGTCCTAAACTTTACCCACACCAAACCCAACCCACCTGTGTTATTTTAGTGTGAAAAGTTGCAGACAGCAGCTCCTGTGTTCACTACTTCTGGCTGACCAGCAATCGAGGATTTTGTAAACTGGCCATGATGGTCATTTAGTGATTATACCCCCTTCCCCAATTGGAAGGCGAAACGTCTGTTTCTCATGTGACCGTGCCAGACTCTCGTGGTGTGAGAACCTTACTCTTTATCTCCTCCTGAGCACCACCTGTCTCTCATTACTGGACACAGGATCTCCGTATCCACAGCCTAATTCAAGAGCTGCGTGCAGGAGACTCTGTCTGGCTTCACCGAGGCCAAAGAGCCAGCTCTGATGCCTCATTATTAACAATTCAAATGGGTCTGGCTCATTCTTATTCCTTTCTCTTGCATTAGAGAGCCGTAGTTGGACACTAATAGTTTGAGGCTGACAGCAGCCTTCGGCAGACGTTAAAAACGGGTTGAAAAAGCCTGTCAAAGCCTGGCGCCTCTTGCCAAACGCAAGGATTCGTTGAATTATTTGAAACGCCCAGCTTCTGCAGTGGTCTTTGATCAATATTTGCCTTTCGCAAACCGTTATTCTGAGAAGGAAGTTTGCATTCATTAAAAAAAGAAAAAAGGATATAGAATTTATGTGTTAATTAGATTTAGTGAAGGAGAGGAAACTGGATGGTCACCAGCTGTTAAGAGATGCTTAATGAATTGAAAGGCACTCAAGACCTGTTCCCTGCACCCAGTGTAGCTCCTCCCTGCAGGATGGAGCAGCATATGTCTGTGGCACTGGCACAGGATCAAAGCGGGAGACGAGACCCCTCAGCTGGTAACGCCCTGTTCTCTCATAACAGCCTATCTCTGTGTGGAGCGGCGAGATGCTTGGATTTATAATAATCAGTCAATTTTGTTCAGTTGAGCTTTCAACTGGGGAAAACCAATAAATAATCAGTTTGCTGCATCAATGCTGTAATAATCTCACATCACCATCAATAGCCGCTCTGGTTATTTCATACATTTCCATAGTAAATTAAATAATTGCAAACACATATTTCACCTGACAAAAGCAACATTCTTGAGCACTAAGGGTTAATTAAAACTGCACATACCTCGTAATTATCCATCTCAGTCTACCTTGACGTTTAATAGGTCAGTGATTGTTTATTACTAGGGACACCAGGATAACACTGGATCAGTACAAATAGGACAGCATGTAATGTTTTGTTATAATCAGCTTATCTGGTGGTAGCCCAAGTGTGTAGACAAACAGCCAGTCCGGTTTATGGAGAATTAATGTGACCAGGGCAGGTTTGTGAGGTTCTCTCTTTTTTATTTACTCACGGGAAGACTTGGCCTAACAGAGGAAGTCAGGAGATACTAACAGTCAAATTAGTCATGAGGGTTTCTTATTGTGAGGTGAGCAAAATCTGGTCTATTACACATAATCAATTATGTGCATCTTTTTATTTTACAATATGAACTAAATATTTCAAGTAGAAAAAAATGCAACCCTTTTAGCCACATAATTCATCTCTTTTCTTGGTTCATATTTACCTGTTTTTGTCTGTTTCAAAAACACTTTGATTTAGTGATAATTGCTTACTTGCATATACACAAAGTATATGCAAATTAAAGAAACTCTATTTGTGCCTGCCATCTTTTTGCATGTTTTGTTCCAATTCAGACTTTTCTGTTGATCTCTTCAGTCAAAAAACAGGCATAGTGAATGTCAATAAAATACCACCAAGCATTATGTGAGCTAGAGAAATGTTCCAGTTTCCAATGTGAGCTTTTTTAAAACTTATATTCACCTTTGTTGGTTTTTATGGCCAAATGGAAGCTCTAACAATCAGCAGAAATATTTTGCCTCGAATGAAATGCTTCTAGAATTGCAGCCGAATGTTTATGTAGGCCGAGTGATAGGTCAGGCTGAATGAGCAGGAGGGCAGGTTTATTTGTATGGCACATTTCACCAACAAGGCAATTCAAGGTGCTTTACCTGACAACATGAGGAAATAGGACAACAAGCAAACAAGAAGCAAGAATAAGCAGGCATATCCTGCTTATCCGTACAGAAACATCAGACAACTGAAAACATTCAGTGTTAAAGTTTAGATTTTTTTGAATGTTTGTTTTCTCATATTTCCTCTTTGTCCTGATTTGTATCCCTTTTTGGTTGCAGAACATAACGTTGCACTGCGGACTTAGATTTGTCTAATTTGGATATTTCTAGATTTCAAAACTGGACATTTTTTTAAATGTTTTTTTTAATTCTGTGTTCTTTTTCTTTCCTTTGCATTAATTGTACAAATGTTGGCAAAAAATAGCAAGTAAGTGCTCATTTGAAATTTCGACATGGTGTCTTCCTGCACAGAGTTTGTGTGCCTTTCCGGAGCATGGAGCCTTCTCTCTGGGTACTCTGGTTTCCTCGTAAAACATTAGTTGAGTTGGTCGCTGGTTTAAATGTTTCTGCCCTGTAAAGGACAGGTGGAGCCAACCAACCGGCCAATCACATCTGGAGACAGGAACCAGGGACAAATCGGTGTAGACTCTAGATAGGTGGTAGGATAGAAACAAAATCACACTAACACTGAGCCATGTCTGAAAAAGCATTTTAGTAAGATTTCAACATAACATCTCAAAACAAAATTGTTTTATCCCCATTTTCCTGTGTGTCTTTGAAGCGGTACACATAAAAATATATTTTTGTCAGGATTCCCTCTTGCATTTTCTCCACTTGTTGCTGACTTTGAGCATTGGCCAAATTTACGAGTTCTCTACTGGCATTATTAATAACAAATATAAATAATCTGGTGCTTTTGGATGTAAGGTTTAACATCAGACCACTGATCTTTTGATGGTGCATCCATTGCCATTTCAATTTCAGTTGATTTTAAGGCCATTTTATCTAAGTCTGTCCAACCTCCTTGACATCTTTACCCTCCTGCGAGAAATATTATAGATGTATATATATAATATATTATTTAACAGAAGTAAACATCTTAATTTTCTTTCCATTTTATGTTTTTCATAATGAGAATTTAGCTCCTGCTGGTAACCAAAAGAGCCCTGTTGTTTCTATGAAACTGTGCAGGAGTCTCTTTAAAGACAAAGTGCTACAAATCACCGCCACTCTGAGGTGCAAAAAGTCAAAATCTAAAGTTTACTACATGACACAAAAATCATAACTTCCTCCCAACACGTGTTTTATGGTGAGCTGTGCTGCATGGTTTATGAGTTGCTTCAGAGTCTTCTCCAGACCACAGTCAGAATAAAAGAAGATGCATATTTATGAGAACTGTCTTGTGTTACAAGCTGTTTACTGCTCTGCTGTGAGAGAGGAAGGTTACCATGTGAACTGAATTACAGTCTGTGGAAGGCTTGCCAGCAAATCCAGCTGGGGATGAGTAAGCTTCTGTGTCTGAGTGGGAAACAGCGTTGGGCTTCATGCGTTTGCTCAGTTGCAGCAGTAATCATCATGTTCTCAGCGGCCCTTAAGTCAGCGAAATGGCTTCAGCTATGCATGAATATAAAACCTGTTTATTCTCCGTAACGAGGTTTTCTCTGTGTAACACGGCAGCGTCTGACTCAGCTCCATCACTGGGAATTGAATGAATATCACATCACCACACCTATTTTTACATACAGATCTATTGTGGATTGTTGTTTCATTTCCATCCGGGTTCAAGTCTCATCTGGCGTCTTCGTGTTCATGAAGTGAGATTATCAGATTTACAGTCGTTCTCCTCCTTCTTTTTCAAATTAGCCTTGCCTGGCTGGTATTAGTACAGTTTATTATCCTACTGTACCCTCCCTGCAGCTCTGCAGCTATCACTGTATTTTAATCAATCAGTTTATAATTGAGCTTTGAGGCAGTTGCAGACCATTGTTTCACATTCTGCTTTTAAAATTAATATTTTGATTTGTCCCAAATTACACAAATTATTTCACTTCATGTTTTTCCTTTTCACCTTTTCAGCGATACAAACGTCGCTGCATTTTATTAGGATTTCATGGACAAACTAATAATTGATTTTTAAGAGGAAGGAAAAATATTCATGTTAGCAATGAAGTGATCAGAATTTTGTTCCAGTTCTCCCCAATTATGTTTTCTCT
Organism: Phalloptychus januarius; assembly: GCA_902982915.1. Lineage (NCBI taxonomy): Eukaryota > Metazoa > Chordata > Actinopteri > Cyprinodontiformes > Poeciliidae > Phalloptychus > Phalloptychus januarius. The sequence goes on along the minus strand of CADWAE010000482.1, from coordinate 20,238,234 downwards.
TTGAAATACAGCAAGATATATGGGCAGCATTTGAACATTTTTGGAGCCTTGGTGCCATGAAAAGAAATTAATTATTTACATTAGGAGAAGAGGAAACGTCAAGCCATTGGTGCAAGAGAGTAATTGGTGTAAAACAGGGTTTATCTAAAAATTTTAAATGGAGATAAATGTTTGATGTCTTATGCTGGCGATTACTGCTCTTAGTGATGCTTAAACAGCGTCTTCCATATGTTCCCTAGAGAACTTCTTACCTTAACTCAGAGATTTCCTAAACTTTTCCAGTCCTGCATGTTCCTGGACACTCAGGAGTGGAAAGCTCACATGGATAAAACAGAGCAGCTCGGCAGCAAAACGTTCAGTTGCTATGCTATATTCTCACCTACTCACTTGTTGTCTGAATGAAAATGTCTCAGCATTACTAGACATGTAGAAACTGGCTTTCTCGTCTCCCAGGAAAAGTTTATCTTTGTTTACCGGTAACAAACTGTTACTCCTAAGTCTGTCAGCATGCTACTCTCACACCAACAGATTTTTGTGCCGACTCACTTTCAGGCAAAGAAATCGTGCAGTGTTTCTCCAGCTTAGGTCTTCTTAATCAGTAATTGCATGTGCACTGAACAGTGTTGTCAGCATGATGTGGAAGACTCTGCACTGATGCGTTTTCTTGTCCCTCACATTTCCATTCTAATATTTAGAAAGTATTTATTTTAGTCTTGTTCATACTAATGAACACTAGTTGATTCACTGCTTCTGATCCATCATCAGGATTTTCATCCGTATTGTCTATTATTCCTTCAGTCCTGTGCGCGTTTGTGTCTTCAGTAATGTGGTTGTCGAATGTGTGGGAGTTGGGAGTCAAATTATTTTCTGAAAATATGTTAATTACTATTCAGTGTGCATTTTGTTGTGCACAGATTCACATGCACAGACGGGCAAACATTTTGCACTTGCAGACAGCTGATGTGCACTGTATCAGCACCGTGCAGGATCCTGTGTCTGCACACAGCTAGAACCTAAGCTGCACTGATTATGTAACTTACGCTGCCATTTCCAATGACTTGAACTCGCAGGCGCTTACGACGCTGGACTAGATTACTGTGTGTCTGGGCCAGGAGTGTGTGCGCAGCATAGACATGTGCTAACAGGAAGTGTCATCTAGGTGTGTTTTTTTTTATTAAAGGGAGAACATCCTGAGTAAAAGAGTGTGACACTGCATCTGTCTAGTCCTTCCTACAGCCTCCTTAATGGCCTGGTCAGCTTGTAGAAGTTTAACCACAGACAAGATACATAAATAAAATATAACAGAATCAGGATGTTTACCTTGGAGGATTTCGAGAGGTAAAAATCATCCTCATAGCACATGCTCCAGCTAGAGGTAGCAATTTGTAAAGCTATCAGTTGTTTGTTTTAGTTAATCCTTAGTTAGGTCATAGCAAGATGAATGACTGGGGCGGTCATATTTCATGCATGGATATTAAGAACACTGACTTGAAATGGAAAATATTCCTGACATAGTAAATAAATACTACATTTAAGCTAAAAGTCATCCAGTGGACAATCTGAGTCGTTTGCTCCTCAGTTGTACTCGGCGCAGTTGGTGTAGTTGAAAAGCCTGTTTGATGAGCCAACCTTTTGTGAGCTTCCACAGTTTAATATGCAGCCTGTGTCCTTTCTTTTTTATTTTATTTTTTCATACTTTTGCTTTCAGTTGTTAAGAACTGCAAAATAGTAAGACAAGTAAAGTCACACACAGGCTTTGCTCTGTGTGACATCGTTGGTAGGATATCATTCAATATAATCTTAATTCTTTTCTTAGGAAAGCTTTACAATACAGACTTCGATTTCTATCTGGTGGACATGTAAATAAAATGGAAGGTAAATATTGTACTGGTAAACTTAAATTGATAATAAGATCCTTCTGAACACATGTGCTCAGCCAGTTTTTAGTCAACACTTTTTCGAGTTTATATGAAATTCTGTGGAATTATAAAACTCACAAAACAAACAAATAAGAAAAATGTAAAAGGTAGCATTGATTTTATTTAACCTGAAAGGTTTCTGTGAGTTTTGGCTAAAATGTTAATTGTTGTTTTCAGCTGACAGAGATTTTTGAATGCATTTAAAAACTTTATCTATTTTAATGTCCTAGCTGGTCATAGAAAATGCAGACAGAATAATGGTGCATTCAAATACACTATAAATGTGTATAAATGCTGTGCTGTGTTAAGCACAACCTGCACACGTAATTTAATTAAATATGGGACAGTTCCATGTTGAAGTTTATTTAGCACTAACGAGTCCTGGTTTTTAGTTGTATTATAAACAAATTATATCCTGTTTGTGAAGAACAGTCTAGTTTTTTTTTGTCCAAATACATTTCTTTCTTTTTCTGTCTAACCCATAGGCGGGCTTATTACAGCAGCCATGAGTCCATGAGTACCCGTCATCCATATTCAATGCAATAAGCAGTGAGCGAGCAGGAGAGAGAGAGAGAGCATAATGAGGTTACTCGTGCTCATTAGAGATTATACACACAGCTTCCCCAACGCAGAAAGATCAAAAGGCTGATCACTGAGAGTAGGATGGGGAAAGCCTCTTGTGTCAATTATTCATTGCAGAAATAATAGCAACCCATCAAAAACTCATCCTATCAGGATGTTGCTGTGGAGTGAAACCACAGTGAAGCCATCAGCAGCAGAAACGGTTAAACAGCTCGAATATTTTCTCCATAAAACCCACCGTGAGGTTTTCTGAGGAACTGTCTGTGGTACTGATCACACAGTCAGCTGTAGTTTCAGCTTAGGCTCCCTTTAGATATGTGTAAGTTGGTACATGAACATGTTAGCAGCAATTTCCCCTTTGCAATAATAACTGAAAAAAATCATTATGTTTAGTTGTTGAAGGACCTACAAGGACCGTCCATATTCTGGCTCACTTTTGTCCAATATGAAGGGGCTTTTCTATATTTTTGACAAAATACTGATTTTCAGTCACGCTCAAGTACGAAATGCATTATAAAATATGTTGTACAATCTTTGCGCATTTAATGTGACACTGTTTTGGTTACATAATCATTGCTTTTACAGTGGGAGATTTACATACATTAATCAAGTTAACACGTGACCAAATGCTTTATATTTTATTTTGTTGAATCCATTGTATTGGATACAATGAATTGTATATTTGTATTGTATATTGTATGTATTGTATATTCAATACAATAGATTTTATTGTATTGAATATAATTGAAACATAACATGACAATGTGGAGGGTTAAACAGAAATTTAGTTAACCAGTTATTAGTGGGGGGAAAAAAAACACAAGACATATCATCAAGAATTACAGTCAAAAATGTTCAGCATAGTGTAATGTAAGATTACAATATTATCTAAGCTGCTATTAAATAACTCCAACTACGTTTTGGAGGAGCATAAAGAGACTAAAGCAGATCACGGAACAAATCAAGGAAATCAGACAATTATAATAAAGAAAACCGTGACCATACTTTGCTAAGATCAACCAAAACTCCTCAAGAAAAAGCAAGATTGTGGAAATCCAGAGGAAAAATATTACAGAAAACATAAAAAAAAACTTTAAATCATAAGATTTCAGAACCAAATTGCAAAAGTACAGAAGTATAGATTTCTCTGGACGCACCTCTCATGGATACATTTGCATTAGTGCCACAGAGCCACAAATGCTAGACGCAGCCTAAGGGGTTGGTCTTTTGCATCTGTCTTCATCTGCTGCGCTGTAAACGCCTCTTCACTTATACAAGAACTCATTACTCACAATGGCAGCCATTTGAATCTTTTATCAGAGAGATTTTTAATTGAACATTGGCGAATGTGCTCCAAACAAATGGGCTTCAGCCAGCCTGCAAATGGAGTGTTTGTATGTGTCTGTATGTATGAGAGTGCACGAGTCTCCGCCTGCACAAACGGGTGCGTGAAATATTCATCAGTGCCGTAACTGACTGGATCAGAAAACTGTACGTATTAGATATGAGCCCACACAGGAGAGGGCAAGCAAGCTGTGTGTGGAGGCTCTGAGTGATTCACGCGCAAGAATCTGCTCAAAGGTGCATTGTTCGCTTTCATTGGATTGTGCTGGTGGTTTCTTCTCTGAAGAAGATAAAAACATAGAAACACCTGAAAAAGAGAGGTATTTTCTGTCCTACCATCACAAACATAAATGCGAAGTGTCCGAAAACCATGATGAAACTGCTCCCATTGACCCGGTGGAACTAGGACCAAACAGCTCACCTGGGTTTGGGCTAAAACAAAGGATGAGTATGGAAACTCTCCAAATGGTCCTATGGGGCTGATTCTCTTCCCGAGGTCCTGGAAGCCATATTGGAATACATGACAACATGACCTCTGAAGTATTAAGACATGTCAAATAAAAATCTGACAATGGACAGAAAATGAGTGTTTTTGCTGCATCTTTTAACAGGATAATGATTAAAAATTATGTTCAGAGATCAGTATCTGCAAATGTTACAAATTTTTTAATATACAGCGATATTAGAGCTTCCAATAAGTAAAACTGGCCGATAATAAAAACACATCTGTATTTTCATCTCGCTGCCGTTTATTTTGGAGAGGATTAGCTAGTTTATTTTTAGTCTATGTGACAGTGATGCAGCACAGGCTTGTGAGAGTATTTAACTGAAGCAAAGCAGGAAGTGTGGTCATTGTGTCAGGACAGGGGAAGGCATATAATATCTATGACATCAGTCATTGGGCAAAACAGCGATGTCAATATTTCATATCGATATCTAAATGTTCTTATCGCTCCATCCTTACAGAGAACTAAATGCTGTCCTGTAATAAAGACATTTGTGGCACCATTGATTATTTCCTGATATCTTGACATGATTACTCCTCCAATGAATCGATGAAAAATCAAAAATGAGATATTTAAAGTTTCTACTTTAGTAAAAGATTAATTTATCTGGGGGACTATAAAACCTTGTTACCAGGGGGAGGGGGGGGGGCAAATACATGTGATCTGCAAGTTTGTAAAATCTAAAGTACAGATGATAATCAGTAAGATTAACCTTAAGTTGACTGTAACCACGACTCTATATTGTCGTTACATCTCACTTTTATTGCTTAAAAACAGAATACCTTTTATTTCTTCTTATTGGATTGGAAGGTTTAAACGTTAACACAAAATGGCACAGTTAATCTGAGTCCTGCTATGAGACCTGGGGGTCAAAGACTCAAACATGCCAAGTGTCAATAGCCTGAGCTCAGATGAGGGCGCAGACAGAGTCAACGGGCGTTTCCCTTCATTCATCGCATACTGTTCTCTGACTTCATTGCACACTTTCTTATTAGATTTTTTAATATATATTATGCACTTGTGGATTGTGAAACCAGCAGATGGAGCAAAAATGAAAATTTCATCCATTTGACCGGATTCCAACATCCCGCATTCAAAGTCCAGTCAAGCTGTGCACAGTCGCGCGTTCCCACGCGCAGCATGTATTATTTGCTGTGGGCTTCTGGCGGCTCCAGTGGTGCCTATTTTAGTCTTGCTCGGGGTCAGGTGGCGTTCTGCTGCTGGAGTGCATGTGTGCACCACTCACACACACTGACGCAGACCCAAAATCCTGTTTAATATTATTGTTTAATCTTGGAACGCTCAACCTCCTACCTCAGACTCAATGCTAAATGCGTTTGGTTAAAAATAAAAACTATTAATGTAAACTTCTGGCGATGTTCAGGTAAAGACGGACTGATGGACCTCTTGACTGCCACTTAATGACATTCAATAATGCATACAAACCTGAAAGCTGAAGATAAAACTAACAAAACATTCAATCAGGACCAGCTTTGCCAGAATTTTCCAAACAGCACTTATAGATTGGACAAGCCGTTCTGTGCAAAGAAGCTACGGTTATACAACTGAAATTCACTTGTACACAGTGAAGCTAAATGTTCTAGCATTAGTCAATTTTACTATAAATATTAATGTTTTGTGCTGAAACTGCTGTTTTCCCCCCTCTTGTTTATTTTCTCTTTCTTTTTGGTTTTTATACGATGATGGAAAAATTTGTTTCTATGGTGATTTGGAGCCGTTCTCCTTTTTTAAGGCCACCTAAGACTGAATCATATTTCTACCTGTATCATTTCCTCTAATCTTCTTAAAACATTTACAAAATTACTTCCTCACCATTGGTGAGCTCAGTACCGACTTCGCCCTATGTGTCATTTTGTCCTGTTTTTATGCCAAGTGAAAGCAAAATTATAAATTTTATGTTAAAAATTGTTAGGCTCACTCATATTAACATGTTGAGATTCTTAAAGCAGATTCTTGATGGTTGTTGTATTGAAATATTTGCTTTTAATTAACACTTTAATATGAATTCGTATCTGTAGAGGGAATCTGATTGGGTAGTCTTTCTGAAACCTAATAAGTCGAGAATGCTTTAACACCGGGTCCGTTGTTTTTTTCACACACTCAAGATCCCTTTGGATTTGTTGAAACTTCTCCACCAGAGTGTGTTTTCAAATTTAGAAGTGCTAACATTTGTTTTAGGTGAGGCCAAATCTTTTGCATCAGCTGACCTTGAAGGAGCAGCACCAATGGGTGCACCAACGAGTCCTTCTGCACCCATTGGTTCTTTGTATTGTGTGCATACTCACATACGGGGTCAAATATGAGAAGGCTTGTATTACAAACATTTCTCTTTGTGATCCTATTATTGAGGTCCACATCCTATATTTGCTTTGTTCTATTTGTTCATTTTAAAGATTTGCAGAGCCCTTTCTGTCCGTCTGAATTAAGCACGTTTGTATATATATTTCAAAGGTAATGTGGAGACTTTCTGTTGCACATGAGAACGTATACATACAAAAACCTAATTACCGAGACGTCCTGTTTCTATTTTCGTCCAGATGTGTCTAAAATTTTCATTTCCTGACAAACCACAACATTTATCCTCTTTCCTTTTTTTCTTCTTCTTCTCAGGAGACTGAGATCAGCACCAGAAGGAAGGAGTGTGAAGCACTCGAAGCAGAGGTGAAGAAAAAGAATCAAACATGTCAGACTTTGGTAAGTGCTCCAAAAATATATCCTGGCCTCTGAATGAAAGGATGATGGTTAAAATTGATTTCCACCCGAGAGCCTTTCCCCACTATCTTCACAGCCAAACATCCCTGGAGAGAGTGAGAGAATGGGCGACAAAGATAGCTTGGCTCTCAAAAGATAGTGGGTTGTCAGAAATGACAAAAAAAACCACCCTAATCAAAACCATTAAATCTAGCCGGATACGTATAAATACGACAGAATCATGTTATTGTTCATGTTTGTTGACATGCACATTGTTCGAGCCAATACTCGGTTGTCGCCTTGTTGGTTTCTTTTGTGCACACAACAAATCACGAAGCTCCACACAATGCCGCTTTGCAATATCCAGAGGTACACTGCAATATCTGTGTTTTTATTCCGCTGTAAAAAGGTCAGCTGTGTTGCACTGCTTGTGCATTTTCATTTGGTGTTTCTTGAAGGACGTTTTCTTACAGTGCCCCAGAAATGTCACTCCTGCAGCTGGAGTGGCCTTTACCCGCTACAAAAGCTGAAGGGAACAAACACAGGAAAGGAGAAAAGAAAAATTTTGTGGGGAGAAGAAGAAAGAAATGGCTGAACTGCTTCCAAATAGCTTGTTTTCTGTTATGAGGCACCGTGGCTGTGATAAAGCAGTCATCACTTGCTTGAAAACATGTTCAACAGTGTGAGTGAGATCCAAGAAAATGCTAAATGGTTCCCTGGACTTAGGGGTTTTAATCGAAACTAAGTGTGACTGCATGTACGCTGAAGTTGTATTGTTTAAGGAGAGTTGTCATGATTGACATGTCTGGATTTAAGTGATTATTCAAATCCAGACATGTTTTTTTTAATCACCTCTGAGTTGTATTGACAAACCACTTAATTCAACCAAAGAACACTTTATTTCAGTTTATACTTCACTTACAATATTTATAATTCATTCATTACATTTAAATGAACTGCAAATTTTGAGGGTATTAAAGAAAATAAGCATTTCCCTGCATTAAGGTTAATGATTATATATATACTCAAAGTGAAATTTATTCAAAATAAATGCTGTTTTCAATTTTAATTTCAATACTGTCAGATTCAATGCATAAGCATGTATGGACATTAGCCATTTTATGCTTAGACATTTTATGGTTTCAACATTTTGCAACAATATGGAGGCAGGCACTTCCTGTTGCGCCACAGCACAGCAATATCCATGAGATCATGAGTGAGAGACGTGACCGTCCTGATCACAAACCAATGAAACATCTTTGAAATAATTTACAGCGGCGATTATGGCTCAGGCCTTCTTGTCCAACATCAGTGTCTGACCTCGCAACTTTTGGAATAATGGAGGTTTCCATAAACACACTCCTAAACCTAGGAGCTTAGGACAAAAGTAGTAATGCCACCACTAGTCTAGTTGATTCAGCCCATTTTAGTTAGATTTCTTGATATAGCATTTTTGCAATTTTTTTTAGACCGTTACTGGATGGCAAAGTCTCGATGACGCGTGTGGGGAGTGAGGGCCGGGCAATGTGTCCGATCCAAGAGACTAAACTACTGCAGCTCAGATTCCTCCTGAAGTGCGGATGAACAAATAATGTTACGTCTTATTCCTATATGTAAAATGACTGAAACCCTCAAAGAACGCTTTTATTTTTTGAAGAAGTTTAATATAATTTACAAATGATAGCATCTTACAAATACATATTTAAACCTGCAATGTGCGGTTCTTTTAGTCCTCAAAACTCTTTGAAAGAATGATGCGACGCGATCAGCCTGAGATTGAGATAGAGAGAAAAAAAGAGCCGTGTCCTTTATAGGCCAAAAGGAAATTGTTGGTAGTTGTCACAATGTCTCTGTGCCTTGACATCTAAAGCTGACTCATTATTTTTGCATGCTATGACATTAGGAACAAGATTGATGCAATCCAAGATGGAAGTGATATTTGGGAGGGAAGCTCCTGAAGGAGTCAGGTTGGGATTGTGCTTAAACCACGAGTTGACGGTTTAGGTAGAGTTACTGTTGCACTCAGTCCAGAGAGCTTAGCAGGGCAGAAACAGCCCCCGCCAAATGGGGGCCGCTGATCAACGTTAATCTGGGGGAAAACATGTGGGCTCCTGTAATCCTTGATAAAGGTTGGTTCAAAAAAATTGAACATGCTTGAAACAGACGTAGGAACAAAATAATGCTGGATTATTCCTATGAAAGGTTGGAGCTGGAGGGATTCAGCAGTAATGGGACTATTTGGTCCAACATCATTTCAATTTATATACTCTTGCTTCAAGCCCTCCAGATGAGCTGTCTTTGTGTGTGGCTCTCTGCCCCAAATAAATGCTCCATTAGAACTGTTTTCTTTGCTGACCTCTTCTGACCTTCCCTACTCACGGCAGCCAGCGTGTCTCTCCTTGCCCATTGTCAGCCTGCTGAGATCAGGGGAAGCAACCCGAGGGACAAACTGTCCCCACATGGTGAGCGGGACTGACAGGCTGGTCTCCACAGACTGCCACACGGCTCTGAAGCCTCCCTGCACCTGGCACGGAGAACAGACACAAACACAGACAAGTCCAATGAAGGAGATTGGGATGGCAAGCTGACAGTAATGTCACTTGCAATTTGCTCTAAACTGACTCGCCTCCCTCCTTGTATCAGATTTTTTTTTTCAAAAGTAAAAAAAAAAAGAAAAAGTGTACCAATAAAACCAGGCACTTCACCCACTTTTTTGAAAGATTCTAACAGTCCATTTTATGAACACTGACAGCTAATGCATCAATATACACCAATTTATTTTTTCTTCTGAATTCCCCGGCCTGTAAATGTCTCCTTGTGATTCGCCTCGGCCATCATGTATATAAACACGCAGAGCGAATGTGAAAATGACAGTAAACACTGTCATCGCCATCTGGCACCTCCACCTTCCCGCGTATCTGATGTTCAACCATCGGCCGTCAACATCATCAGCCCTGGCTTGGGTTTAAACTTGTTGCCATGGTGACAAGCAGTAGCTTTGCCAGCATGGCTCAAATATGTATCATGTTTATTGACGATCAATACGAGGGTAGTCCGCGACAAGATCCGGTGTGTCTCTGTGATGTTTCCCCGGAGTGGCTGGGTGAAAATACCTGTAAACACAAATAGCTGTAAACAGAAAAAAAAAACCTTCCAGAAAGGGCGTGTTTGGCATCTGTCATTGGTTTTATGTGCTAGGCAAATACAGGAACATCCTCATATGTATTCCACTTTATTTAAATGTTCCAGCCCTATGGCGTTTTTCGAGATATGTGTACTTGTAGAGGACAGGAAGGGTGAAACATTGATTAAATAAAGTGGAATACATATGGAGCTGAAGTGTGTGATGCGCTCCTCTCTCTTCATCTGTCATAGCTTTAAAGCAAAATTTGCACTCAGTGTACAAAGGCAAAAATGTGAAGCGATAAAGTAGAAATACAGGAACATTCTCAGATGTATTCCACTTTATTAAAATGTTCCAGCCCTCAGGCTTTTTCTGAAAACTTCACAGAAATACAATGTATGATTTGTATTGGTTAATTTTCAACACATTTTTAATAATTATCACTTTTGTCAGCTTGATAGTGACCATTGTGAGTTTTTGAGTCGTTAACAGAGGGGTGCCGACAATTTTGTCCATGTGTGTACAGTTTATTTGTGTGTAATAATATAATAAAAACAAATCATAATACTCATAGATTATGCTTGATTGTCACATTATTTGTGCAGGAACAGGCATTCAGGTGGACAGCTCAACTAGTAAAGTTTTGAGTTAATATTTAAGTGGTCCTAAGTTGGAAACTAACTGGTGTTGCTGTTTTGTGTGAGTCAGTTTTGATTAAAACAGGTCTAAATTAAACTTTGTCTTTTAAACCAAATATTACTACGATATCTATCTTTTTTTTAAGATACACTTAAGAAGATGTGTGCTATGTAGCTCCAAACAAGCTGTGTTGACTTCACTGAAGTGTCAGATGGGACATCTTTCCCTGTCCTAATATGTTCCAGTTTTTATGCCTCCTACTGCACAGCTACCTAATGATATCAAAATGTAAAGGTCATCCGTAGGAAGGAAACATGGATGACTCTTCCTTCATTTACCTCTCTGACGCAAATGGCTTCGGTTAAAAATAAAGTCAAGGAAGCGACAGCTGGCTGCACCAAGAGCAAATGATGAGCTCTCCCATACCGAGCAGAGAGTAAGTGGGTGAAATCCTTGGATTGCTCATGAGTTAAATGACAGGGTTGATTCATCTGTCAGGCTTATCAAAATTAACCACGCTGCTGTCTCGGACCAGGTTGAGTCACACAGTGACAGACAATAAAACGGCCCCTCTTTGCTTGAATATATTTTTTTCTCTATTGTATATCAATCATCTTGCTATTCTGGCATTAACAAATAATATAAAATAATAAATAATATTAACCCAGATAAAATGGGAAATTAATTAATCTGTTTATTCTTTCTTTTTTTTTATTTGATTAAACAATGAGGGTCAATTTGAAAATATGGTGAGGGGTTCATGAGTTTCTTACTTCTTCCTACTCCTTTAAGATTATTGTAGTGCAAAAATGTGTGTTTTTTTTGTATGGCGTGTTCATGTGTGTGTGACTTTTATACTTTTATGATGTTTGAAATAAAAAAAGAAAGAAGGAAAGAAGGACGAAACAAAGAAATACAGTCCAATGTTCCTAAACAGCCTGGGAAAGACTGGGAAAAGTTTGGAATTTGATTTGACTATTTTTCAGGGATTTTGAGAAAAGTATGGAGTATGTAGCTTTCTCCAGACTTTATACCCAACTCCTTTATATAAAATGTTGATAAAAAGCAAATAAAAAATGGTGAAATTTTTTATTTGCTTTTCCTCTTTCTTCTTTTCTTTTTCTTCTTTGTGTCCTTCCTTCTTCCCTATCTTCCTCACTTCCTTCCTCCCCTCTTTTCCCTTGCCTTTTCTTTATAACTTTGTTTATTTCTCTAGGTTCTTTATTTTTTCCTATCCATGCTTTTGTCCTTTCCTAACCCGGCGTTGTACCTCTCCGTATCTGAAACTCTGACCTCTGGGTTTCGTCATCTCCACGATGACATTTGTTATCTAATGTATTTCAAATTGTGATTAAATTACACACAGTAGATGCTCTTTACCAGCTAGGTGACTTCAATTAGTTTCATTGCGTTGTATCTAGAGGCATCAAACCAAAGGTTGCTGCTGGACGCATCGGCATCATTAGATTTTTGATTTTAAAAACCATTTATCATTTTCCTCCTGCTTCACAGTTATGGACCTCATTGTGTTGGTTTGTCATGTAAAATTCCAATACAATAGGGAAACAATCTTGTGAAACATGTAAAGGTTTCTGTGGCAATAACATGTCTGCAAAGCAATGGACAATGAAAATTTTTACTTTTAATAATGAGACTTTTTGATCGATTTTAAAGCACCATTCTGTATTTTTTTTTTTGGGCACTCATGTTGGTATTCAAGCAAATGTGCCTCAGCAGAAAATCCCAGTTTTTCAGCTGAATAACGCAGCTCAGTGTCGGCTGCAATGTTTTCTGCTTGGTATTTGTTCCATCTGTGGGCTCACAGACTCCCCACAAAAAATGTGTCTTGCCAGGGGATTATGACTTACATGGATCTGTTTAAAGCGTTTAAAGGCAACAATACAGCACAAAGGCATAGCTGATTGTCTATTTATTGACACTCTTGTCTGTGGCGATGTGTGTCTGCTATCACATCCGAAATTTGGCTGGCCTGTCGGAATTTCTCAATGATGAGTAATCCAGTAATTCACAAAAGAAATCAAAACTGAACACAGCATGGTTCCGTTAAGGCCGGTGTTTCAGTGTTAGTGATGGTCCTGGCTCAGTAGGTAGAGTAGACAAGTAATGTAAGTTCGACGCACTTCTCCACTGGTTGCCTACCAATCTGCATTTCAGTGTATAAATAGGTGTGGCTGGGTAAATGTGGCTCTGGTGTAAAGCGCTTTGAGTGGTCAGTGTGACTGTGACTATCATCGTTGTCAGAAACATCTGATGATCTCCATGAGTTTTGGAGAAGAAAAAATTGTACCATCAGTAAAAAGCAAGAGGTTTAGTGTGAATGTCTGGGGCTGTTGCGCGTCTTCTGGATAACGTAATTAATGCAATCATGATTTCCAAATGATGCTGAAGGAGCAATTCCTTTTTGACCTGCAAGAGAACTTGGGTTGCACAACACCCAAACATTGAGGCAAAAAAAAAAGTGCTTGGACCGTCCTAGTCAAAGTCTAGCCCTAAATCCAATTGAAATGTCCTTGTATTACTTTATTTGATTTGCTTGTGCTCAAGGACACTGTAGTGTGGCTTTATTAAAACTACTTAGTGAACAAGAGCTGGCCAAATGTCTTCCATGATGATGTGAAAGACTGAATGCCAGTTACCACAAACACAGGATGGCCTGATGTTGCCACATCAGTTCCTAGGTTTATGGGTGCAATTACTTTTCCAAAGAAAAGGTTCCTTTTTTAGTGTTTAATGTCGGAAATATTAATTTTAAGGATGAAACCATTTTCTGAAAACTGTATTTTGCATTTACTCTGGCTATGTTTGTGAAAATATGCTTAATATGAAACATTAATATATAACAAGAAAGATAAAAATAACTTTTTTCACAGCACTGCAATGTAAAGTAAACGTTTATTTGTTCAGCGTTGGCAATTTTTTTATTCTTCAGTATGGATACCTGAAAGACAAACACTTACAATTGCAAATGCCGTTTAACACATGCAGCTTACAGAAGGAGCACTGAAACAAAACAGAACACATTTCAGACGCGACTTCACGTGTGTCGTCTTCAGGCTGTTGTCCTTGACGACGTTTCTCCTCTTGTCGTTTGCCTCTGTAGCGATTGTTCGAACACTGGAAGCAGGCAGGTTACACAGCTTTCTAAGGTTTTACGAACATCGCTCATAAATCACCACAATAACGAAGCAAAATGTTTTCATCCGTCTAACAAGTGTTCTTCAGAATGGATCTACGTTTTCATGTTCACTTTAATCTTCAGATCAACTCTGGAGCATCCTTCATAAGTTAAACATAAGGCACCAGGAGCAGACCCGCCATCGCGGGCCATTAAGGGGCTCCGTTATACAGTAAATGTATCATGCATGAGCCTGTGGCTTTCCTAGCTCCTGACACAACAACCCTTGGCTGCTGGAGCTGCAATAAATTGCTCGTCGTGGAGAACTCAACAGTTGACATTGGAAATTGCTTCCACACTTCACAATTGTTGATTGAATGTAATTAGTTTCCCCCTTCTACAGCAAAGAGATTGTTTTCTTTTACTCTGCACTGGGCACACATGATTTGAAAAAGTTTGTAAGAGCAAAAAACAAAAAAAGAAGGCTATATGGGTTTCGTTTTGCAAATGCTCACATAAAAGCCACTTGGGTGTCAATAGTATTTTACTGCTGCGGTGACTAAAATAGCAGCTGCTTCTTTTAGTGATTTCGTCCTCCACAAACTACAGAACCTGAAGCAGTCGCCTTAGATCAGCGTTTCTCAACGGGGGCGTTCAGAGGGCGGCAGGGGGCGCTGGCGGACATTTTTACAAAAGTGGGGCGCTGAGATTCCTTTGGGGGGCGTTTGCTCGAAGGTAAACTTTACACCTTAAATGCACAACAACACCACTTTAGACGTCGAGCTACTTGCTAAAAACTGTATTGTGTGACATTAAAACATGCTTAGCTGCAGCCTTAAAGATGGCAGCTCCTCTTCTCTTCAGTGTTTGTAGCTTCTTGTTAGCTCCGCTACTGATAATGGTAGCTTAGCATCAGTTCGTTACACCGGCTGATGACGTTGCGGTGAGATTCACCTGTCAGGTCGTTTTATGGAGTTAACATAAGTGGTGAAAGTGATCCGGTATGAAACGGTAGAACCACAGCACCTTTGAATCTTAATCATAAGAATACCGGGATTTTCCCCGTTGTTTTAAAAGGTTTACGTCAGTCTCTTCATCGATGTCCTTCCCGACGTCCCGCAGCGCAGGGCAGACAAAAAAAAAACAAAACTACACGCACATTGGGGAAAACTCTGACACAGAGAACCAGGATGGAGAACGGAGCAACGAACTGACTCGAATATGGCAAGAACAGACGGACACTGTTTTCAGATAAAAGGTAAAATAATATTGTAGAAGTGCCAAGGGTCTGTTGGGACCACATGAAGAAATATATTTTACAGATGATAACAGTAAGGAACTTATCACTTATTTATGTTTTTGATTAGATTTGATATATTTATTTCTTCATTATTATTTTTCATGTCCGTGTTAAAGTCATGAGGCTGTTCAGTGACTCCATTTAATTTGATTCATTAGGATTTGATTAAGAACCAGCTTTTGTTCTTTCTAATTTATATTCAGTAAAACTATTAATCTATAAATCAATAGTCAGGTCTATATAAAGATATAATCCATGTTCCTGTCCCATATTTGATTGGCATTAAGAGGATCTGGAAGTTTTGTTTTTCCACTGAAAGCTCTGGTTTGCACAGTAAATTCCATATGGGTGAAATTTTATAGCTGACAGTCTGATGTCCCATTCTCCTGAAGGCAGCACAGAGCTGCACCACAGAAACACTGAAGAGAAGAGTTATGATTAATATAGTTGCAGTTCTATCCATGTTTTCATGTTGCTAAGCTCAGTTCAAAGTTTAAACTGGTATTGTTGAACATCTTTTACCTGGTCATTTTGTGCAAGATTTAACAGCATCATAAAATTACACAGAATAAGAATACTTATTTCCACGCTGATTGGCTGCTGTTTGGCCTACGGATTTTAAGTTGAATATTCATTTAATTTTTTTTGTAGACACCTGTCTATTCACATGACTTTTTTGTTCTCTGGGAAATTTTTTTTCATGTTAAATACAGAAACAACCATAAAAATTAAAACATCAACAATAATGACAGTAATATTAATAATAAACTAATATTCAGTGCAGGTATCCTACATCTTCTTTGATGGGGGCGGTGAGGGACCTGGATAATGGATAGGAGGGCGCTGGCCCAAAAAAGGTTGAGAAACACTGCCTTAGATGAATAATGCATGGGTCTTTGCTGACAACACGCTGGGTTTGAGTGCATTCCTCTTGTCTAATCATGGTGACTTTTCAGGTTCTAAGAGCTGCTTTCTCTCTGACTCCTTCGCCTAGGAGAATGAACTTCAAGAATTCCTGCAGGAGAACAAGCACTTGAATCTTCAGTGGTTCAACAACAGCCACAAAGCATCCGAGTATGAAAAGGTAAGAGGTGAAAAGGCTTTGTAGAAGGCGTCTCCCTTCTTAAATACATTTTCACAGAGCTTTTAGCTCGGCACTCAGTTCTCAGTGTGTTTTTCTTCGTAGATCATGGCCTTCCTCTTTTCGCTTTGATGCAGCGCTGAGGCTTTCTGGGTCTCTCAAGAACCTAGCATTCTAGTGAAGGAAATCGTTGAAGGAAGTCAAATGTTGTAGAGATATTGACACCAAGTCTAAATAGTTTAGCAAACAGAGACCTTGGGCCTTTATGAGTAAGACAATTTCCTGTAGCAGTAGCTCAGAGGCAGGTGTTTGCCACTAAGGTTAAATGTTATTTTATCAGGATATGAATGGTTCTCATATCAGGCTGATATTAAAAGAAGCAGGGTACAGTACAGCTCAGGTCTTGTCCTTTGCAAACACATTTTCAGTCTGGTTCCTGTGGTCGGAAAGGTCCTGCTTGTAATAAACTGGCTTTAACTGAATCTGGTGTAATTTGGATCAGTGTGTTATGGTGAGGTGGGGTGGGTGGGTTAATGTACACCAGTCGGTTTGCGCTGCGTTGTGGCACTGCTGCTCAAGCAGATTTACCAGTCTGTGTTTTGATTTGTTAGTGTTTGCACAGTTTATCTCCTTGAGGAATCATTAGTCATTCATGGCTGCTCTGAGGAAGGGGTTTTACCACATTACAGCTGCAGGAGCTCGTCAGTCCGTGGCGATTAGGGGCCATTAAAAGTGACCGAAAATACTCCCTCCTTAGAAACAGTGCAAACACTGCCCAAAAAATATTTTCAGCTCAGTCTGAATCACATTGGGTTTTTTTTCATATTGTTTCAAGACACATTGATTTATTATATACAATGCCTTGTAAAAGTATCCACACCTCTTCAAAATTATAATTTTTTTCTGCTTTATAGCTCCAAACTTTAGTGTGTTTTCTTAGGACTTAATTCGACAGGCCGATAGATTAAACGTGAATTTTCTTCTTTTTTTTTTTCAACAAAAATAAAATCTGAAAAGTGTAGTGTGGATTTGTCTTCATAATCCTTTGCATTTGCAGTTGGTATAAAACTTGTCCGTAAGATCTCAAAGTCTAGACCTACACACCTACATAAAATCAGTGGTAAGACTTGAGAGCTGCTGTTTACAGATTTCTTCTTTTCTTTCTTTCATTCGTTCGTTTTTTTTCACTCATTTCAGACAATTGCACTTTTAAGCAAAGCTTTCTGAAACTAATTTAAGAAAGCTTTAGCTAGTTTAAATCGGAAAGCTTTTCAGTTTCTCAGTGTGCAAAGCTAGAAGAGAACAAAAGACGTATTGTGACTGGAGTGAAATGCATTTGTAAAGAGTCGGGGTCAAACCACACTCTTCAGGAAAAAGATATGCACTACTTTATGGTGGTTGGTTGAATGAAAATTGTGACATAGTTGTGAAAAGTGATGTTTGAGTATTTTCCAAGGCACTTTTGCTGGCAACAGGTGAACAATTATTTGTGTCGAATGCAGCAGCTCAACTTTCAGCAGCTCTGCCTGTCATAGAACAGGAAAAGGAAAAGTGTGAGAAATATGTGGGAACGCAGATAGAAATATACAGAAAGATGAATGAGGAGTTTTGCGCCTGTTTGCCTGCCAGAGGACAGATTTTGTCAGCATCACAGCATTTAGCCGTGCTTGATAAAGTCACAAAACAATTCAGGTGTGAAGATGATGTGGCTGATCTTGCAGCCAGACAAAAAGCATGTCAGAAAAGAAAAAGAGTGGAACGACTGCACGGTTATCGATTTGTTGTAGGTTTTTAACTACTGAGAAATATCCTGGCAAAGCAATTTTAGATATACAATATCATACTGTATGTAAGTTTTTAGAATTTTTATGCATATTTACCTTTAAAATTCAGAACTTGACTGCAAAGAAAGAAAACAGACACACAGCAACTTAAGTACATGGATTGCAAAACGGTTTTGTTCACATTTTCAAAATTGAAGAAAGAAATGAAATGACAATGCAATATATGAAACGGGGATAAGATTTGACAAAAGGATGAGTTAGCCTGGAATCATTCACGAAACCATAAATTGCTGTCTAGATCAAGAATCTAAACCTTTTTGCTTTTGGACTTTAAAGTTCCTCTGCCTTGCTCCGTCTGAACAGGTGAAATCAGAGTATGCCCAGCTCAAAGAGAGGCTTGGTGTTGTGACGCAGGAGAGAGATTTAGCCCTGTGGGAGAGGAACCAGCTCCAAGGCAAACTGGAGAACCTAGAGCAGGTGCTCAAGGTAAGGAAACACGACCCGGGCGATGCCGCTATCTCTTCATTCTGTGTCCCCTTCTAGAACTTGAAGTCCTTTCATTCTGGGATTTTGATGCCGGTGTTTTTATAGAGCATACCTCTTCTTCATCCCCTCCTCTCCTTCCTGTGCCTCTCTGGCGTCCTCCTCTACGGTTTCTAATGTCCTCGACATGTCTGTTGCCTTCCAGTGTCGTGTTGGGAAGGTCTGGCCTGGAGCTGTGAAAGAGCACAAGCTGGGAGCAGTCTGCCCTCTTTTCTTACCTATATCACTCTTATGTTGTCCAACTTCACTGGATCTGTTGCTTCCTCCCTCCCTTGTCCCTTCTTTCCCCCCGTCTCCCTGCTAGATTTCTAAGGTATCACTGCTATGGCCACCTGTTTTGGGAGCAGCCTGAGTTATTCCCGTACTGAATGTTTCGTGTCAGTGGCTGTGCTTTTGTCTCCCTTTATCGGCGCGATGTTTATCAGACATAAAACCAATCACATGGCTTCAACAACAGCACTGTGGAATGTGATTTATGCATGAGGCAGGATGAAGAGTTTGGCTTTATGATGAGAGGGGGAGGAAGAAGAAAGAGAGAAGCTTGGTCACTGTCCACGACGATAATGTCACCTATAAGTTCGATGACGTTGCCGATTTTAGAACGTAGTTTCCACTAGCATGAAAATGTCATTTGCTTCTTTCACCTTAGCGTGTCAAGGGTTCACACATTTTGACTAGATGTCACAGGCATCCTGTGTTACAAAGTTCCTAGCACTCAGCCTCTTCTTTGGATGGCTTCTTTAGTTGAGATGGATGATCACAAGCAAGTGAGCACGCTACAGAGTTTGTTCACCCTTTTAATGTCACATAAAAGCCTCCAGATTGATCATTTAAAGACAAAATCTCCGAGGACAACTTTTAAAGACTCCTGTTTAACAAGAACGTTAAAGAGGCATAGTGATACATAAAGGGGGCAGCAAACCTGGAGGTCCAAGTATATTTGCACTGCCTTGAAGGATTATTTATATCCCCTGAAAACCTTTTCACATTTTGTCACGTTACAGCCACACACTTTATTGGGTGTTTTTGTTGTTTTGAATATCAACAATATTAACACCAACAAGTTGGTGTATAACTATGGTGAAAACCTGCAAAGGTTTTCAAAGGAATTGAAAACCTTTGCAGCATTTGTGTTCAGCTGCCTTTACCCCAAATGTCATGAAGTGGAATCCAATTAAATGCCTTCAAAAATCGTATAACTAGCCAACTGAGTTCTCTTGTTCTGTGTCAAACTCGAGGCCCGTCTGCTAAATCCGGCCTACCGTAGCTTTTTATGTGGCCGTCTAGACTAGACATTAAGTCTGCTTGAATGTTATGTTATCAGTCTAATCAATGCAGTTTTTATCCGCTTACTGACAAATTATATCAACGAGTCCATCCGGTTTTTTGCGAATTATCGTGGAAAAAAGTCAACAAATCGCTGCATTTTTTGTGCCGATGCATAACTGGGAGTTTACTGCAGATTTTTCTAAAAAATTGTCAAAAACTTTACCAAACAGCTGTCTCTGCCTTAATTAATATCAGATTATAGTCCATAAAGTCGGATTTACAGTCATAAATAATCGGACATATTTCCAAATTAGTACCACCAACGCTTTGATTCTTATTGCAAAAAAAATCACAAAAACAATTGTGAAATTCTGGAGGGACTGAAAAGATGTTCAATATTATCTAATTTTAAGAATTCATTAATATTTTTTAGCCGTTTAGCAGGTTTTATCAATACAGTAAGACAAAACCGGCCCCTTAGGAGCATTTATGAACTTCATTCGGCCCAAAACGAAAATGAGCTTGACACCCCTACTGTAAAGGCATAATTAGTGAACAAACACAATTAGGATTGTAATGATTCCTCGAGACAAATTCCTCAAGGAAGATGTATCTACATCGAAGCTTTGTTAATTATGCTTCATTATTCATCACTGTGTTCCGGCCAGGTCATTATTTGTGTTGGGCAGCACTTTCACTGCCGCCTATGAATTGCTGCTAAGTGCTAGCAGCATAATGCCCAGTTTTCCGGGTTTTTATTGTTTTTCGGGAGACCAACAAGCACCCTTAAATTCACTGTGTACTCCAAGAGGTGCACAGTCTTTCTCCTCTTGGAACTGCATAATGACTGTTTCAAAGCGAACGGTGGGAAGAGCTGCAGTTGTATTTATACAGGTGATAAACTGAACACTGCAGGCGCATAGCTGTCAAGTCTCCCGTTTTTGCTGGGACATTTCTCTCTCTCTCTCTCTCTCTCTTTCTCTCTCTGTCTCTCAGTATCCGGTTACTCGATTAATCGTATGAATAATCGATAGAATGCTCAATTGCTAAAACATTCTTTTACAACAGACCTAAACACATTTATGAAGCCCATTTATGAAGCCAAGCAGAGATTTGTGGTATGCATACAGTTTTTCTCAGTCGCTTTGGTGCATTGCTCAGAACAAATCGTTGTGTCGTTTGTGCACATCAAAACAGTTTCTCATGCATTGGAGCAAGTTGCAAATGCTTTTGTACATCATGCAAGTGATTATGTACAACTCTGCTTTTTTCCTACATTTTCAATCGCTTTTGTCATGTTAATCAAAATGTATTATACTGGCCTCTGAATTGTCTCGGCCTCCACAGCACTTAAGCATAAGTTCATTGTATAAGTCTCAACATGCAAAGTGCTTGAACGGGTTGTCATAACATGTTAAGCATATTTCTGGAGATTTCCATCTGACCTGAACTGATAAATTTTTCCCCGTCGAATGCTGAGTTTCTCCAATGTACATGAAGCATTAGATCAACCAGTCTGAAATAGGTACATCTGATGAACTATCAGATGGTGGGAATACCGGTGATATAGCCAGAGCACAACACAATGTTACATCACTGATAATGAAAGGACAAGGATTTGGACAGGGTCAACAGTCAGAAAGAAGAAAACAAAGAAGAAGAAGAAAAGGAGGCTGTGATGGAGGGATAGGAGGCAAAACAGAGGAAGAGGAGAAGAGGTTGAGGACGTCTGCTAGTCACTCAAACATCATCAGGTAATGGTTTGTGACCCACAACAGGAAGCTGATAGAGTTCCTCCAACTTCTTCTGTCCAGATGCACCAAAGCGACAGAAGAGCTGTGTTAGTAGATTCTCTCAGACGGTTCGCTGGCACGTTCCTGGGTCTTCATGATGTAGTTTGTTCTCTAAGGTTTTCCAACTAACCTTTGAATAGTGACGGGATTATTCGGCTCTTCGATTGAAGACAGGTTGACTCTAATTGCTGCCATTGCTTACTGTTCTGGTGATGTCTGAAGGCATTTCAGTATACTGGATTTTATTCAGGGGCAAGATAATAACGGGGGCTAAACATACAAAAGCAACGCTTTTCAGATATGAACTAAAAAGTAGAAAAGCATCTATAATTTCCCTTCCACTTCAGCTACGTGACGTTTTCTTCTAATACGATGAGGTCCGTGGCTGTAAGGTGACAAAAGGTGGAAAGGTGAGAAAAGGAGTGTGAATACTTTTACAAGACAATGTTGTTGTTGTTGTTTAAAATGCAAAGCATCTCTTGTCTTCTTTTGTAAAAGAAATCTAAACTCATTTAGATTTCTTTAGTTGATCATTCACCCGCTCACACGGTCTGTTCTATGAATGAAAGTTCACGCCTTTGTTATTCCTCAAAGATTTAGGCATCAGTCCCTGGACTCTAATCCACTATTAGTCATGTTAACCTCTTCATCTTCAGTAAACACGGAGTTGAAGATCTGAGATGCTTTTTTAAAAGGTAGAACGTCATTTCAGTCCCACTAACATCAGCCCTCTCTCTACTCCCCCTCTTCTCCTTCTGGCTCTCCATCCCTACGTCCTTTGCGACCAGCATATGCGTGAGGCTGCAGAGCGAAGGCAGCAGCTAGAGTTGGAGCATGAGCAGGCCTTGGCTGTACTCAATGCAAAGCAGCAGGAGATTGACCTTCTTCAGAAGGTAAGAGAAGTCTGATTGTATAACACTCACAACGCCAGAGGACTGGGCTTTTTTTTTTTGTGTGTGCTCCAAACCTAGTACGGGTCAAAGAGCATTTTTAGTCAAACACCGGTGGAACGCATACTGCACAGCAAAGGCAAAACTTCCCTAAAATACTCCATCAGTGCATTGCAACCCTCACCTATCTCATTGTATCACCAACAGTTCATCCTCTTGATCACTCCTTGAACACTCCTCCTGTTTGTTACTTGCAAGCTCATTGGCTATTTGTAATGCAGAGTAGAAATGACAGAAAATAATAAAACAATAAGCCTTTCTCGGCCATTTGATGGTCGAGTTTCCTTTTCTGTGCACTGGAGCTGACTCTAATGTCACGGTGAACCCGGCAGTCGCTGAGATTGCTGATGGTGTGAACGTGATAGGAATTGTCACCAGTGCCATCTCTAGAAAAACAGTTTGTACCACAGTGTTGCTGTGGCTGAAGCGCCCTAACTTCACAGTCAGCTTTTTGCAGGCTGTAGCTCTCAGCTTTTTTTTTTTTTTTTTCTCTCATTAACAGAAGCTCATTATGGCCTTATCTTCCTTCAGACACTGCTCCCTGTGTTCTCCCAAATCGATGGACTGCAAAGGAGATTGATCATACTGTAAAGTCCACACGTGCTCTTATATTCATGTGGAACAGATGTTTGTAGCTCCTACAAAGAGAAATGCCATGTATTCTGCTGTGTTCCCTCACAGTCACAGTGTTTTACGTGATGCAAAGCTCATTCCTCTTGCAGGCACCACAGAAGTGTTGCTAATTACTTATGAAAACATAAAACTCAATTGAATCAAATCTGTGTTTGTTTGCACAGAGCCTTAGAAAAGGCAAAGCAATTAATTTAAATGACTCCACATGCTCAATGGCGACAGAGCGATCTTTCAAAGTAGGCAATTATCCAATAACAAATGGAACGCAAACAATCAATGTAAAACATACAACCGGAGCATCACAGACATCTCAGCAGTCTGTAAACGCATGTCATGATGTATTTAATGTGAACAAAGAGTGGCATTCTGCGCCGTTCCTGTTTTCAGAGAAACCCGAAATGAAACGGGTTAGACGTGCGAGTTAATTATACAAGATTATTCCATTAATGTTTTGTCCCGCAATGCATTTCGTGAGGATTTTATGCGAGGGACTAACACAAAGTAATAAGGTAGCGTAATTGTGAAGAACCGGTACGTGTTATATTACACATTTAAAAAACTCTGAAAAGTGTGGCATGCATTTGTATTTGACCTTTTTGAGTCAACACTTTGTCGGACAACCTTCCAACCTGATCTCAATCAGATTTGATAGATAGTGCCTGTAAAGGATTGTCAAAGATTTTCCATTGGATTTATGTCTTGAATTTAGCTGAGCCAATGCGACACATTAAAGTGGTCCAAGTTGCTCCACTGTTGCTCAGGGTTTGTTGGTTGTGCTGCTCCCGAGAAGTCTTCTTCCAGCACCACGCCGTATTTAGTTTCTTCCATTGTCCATCAACTATGACCAGCTTCACCGCTGAGAAAAATAACCACCCAAATCACAATGCATGTTGAAAACCGTGAACAGAATATTTTCCTTTCACTTCAAAATTAAGCACCTATTTGTGTTTTTTTGGTTTTGTCCAAAAAAATCCCAACAAAATACTTAGAGTGTACAAGTATTTATGTCAGGGCTCTGTATATTCACTGTATTGGAGACACTTTTTTTTCTCTTATAAGCAGATTCAAACAGGGAATTAAGAAATCTCAAAACAGTAGAAGGAAAACCCACAATATTTAAGTCAGATCTCGAATTATCGATTTAATTAATAACCCGTTAGGTTTTATTGGTTTAGCACCTGTAGCAAATGAATCTCTTTAAGTCGTTGAGTTCTTGTGCCTTCATAATGCCTCTGTGCTGCTTGTGAAAGCCTTTCTCTGGTTTAAGTGACATTAAACATCAACAAAAGAGTGCTGCTACATGAGTGAACTGCCCCCTGTGTTTCCCAGGCTCAGGTTGAGGCTAAAAAGGAACATGAAGGCGCTGTCCATCTGTTAGAGGTGAGCGTCTGGACTTGGGGGTTGGGGTTGGCTGTGTGTTTTTGTGTGGGTGCTGCATGAGAATGTACCTCCGTGAGATCAGGATGTGAGTAATTTTCCAATCTTTTCTATGTCACTTTGGAAAACCTTGACAATCGTGCTATTTCTTTCTTCAGATTCTATTTGAATTTATTTTCATATGTAGTTTTCTTTGATTTGTTTTTGAAATGCAAGTGTAGACTTTGGATCCATATAAGTGACCTTTTTACAAGTTTGGCTATATGTTAGCATTTTTGTATGTAAATATATATTAGTATAATTTCAAGATATGTGTGAGTGATCACATATTTGATTTCTCTCCCTGCATCTCTTTTTACTGTATGGGTCTATGTTTATGCATAAACAGAACCACTTGGACAGCATGCAGGTATTTCATAATTGCTTTTATTTATTTCCTTTTTAGAACTACACTAGTAAAATACAATAGGATACAGCAGACTATGCAGTCAAAAAGCATGTAATAGAAATGATGTTTTGCTACACTTCAAAAGCTGTTATTCAATGTGGGTTTAGAAATGTAGCATTAGGTGCTATATATCTGCTAAAGTTAGTGGTGAGGGAAAAAGTAACATAAATCTGGTACAGCCAGATGGAAATTGTGAGGTGTCAATTTTCAAAAGTGTTCTGAGTTTCATTTCAGCAATCTTTATTTGGCTGAGGCTCACATTTTCTTTCAAGTGGAAACTCAGCCTACTGCAGAAGTGGAATATCATTATTCCACTTCTGCTTCATGATCATATTGCTTGATCATGAAGAAACATTGAGGCACACTGAATGTTTTTTTTTTTTTTCCAGCAGGTTATTGTTCACAAACTTCACGTTTATAAAAATAAAATCTGAATTGTTTACATGTGAATGAAAAAAAGAATCTTGTGCAGCCCCTTGTTTCTTTACATATTCAAATCCTTGGAGCCTGACTTATCTTTCCATGCAGTCCTGTTGAATAACAAACGCGTTCGATTTTGTGATGTTCTTTTGACAGCGCAGCACTTAGCAACAAGTTGTAAACCTTCAAAGGATGAAAAAAACCCTTATAGAGAAAACAGTGATTCGTCTATGTAGATGCTTCATCCAGAAGTAATTCACAATACTGCAACTTTAGAAAATTCTTATATTAAAGACGTATTCCGAAATGTATTCAATTCCTTTTTTGTACTTGAAACATGTGGCTTCCCATGTATTTGCAGCCATGTTGATGTACATTGGGCAGCAATCACAGCTTCAGGTTTTCTAAAACATGAAGCCGCGAATTTGGCACAGCTGGTTTTACACTTTACCCCATATTGTCTTTGCTGTTTGCTTTCGTTTGTTGTCCTGCTGGAAGACAAACTGCAGGCCCCGTCTGAGGTCAAGAGCACTCTGAACAGGTTTTTATCCAAAAAACCTGTTCAGGTCTACATTCCTACACTCAATTATCCTTCCGTCTGGAGATGCTTTCCCGTTTCTGTGGAGAATATCCCTGCAGCCTGATGCTGCAAACAACCATGTTTCACTGGAGGAAGGATATAAGGCACATGGTGAGCAGCAGGTGGTTCCCTCCAAACATGATGCCTTGCTTTTTGCCAAAGAGTTCAATCTTTGCCTCATCAGGTCAGGGAATTTTATCCGTCATGGTCCGAGTCCTTCAAGAACTTTCTTGGTAAATCGGTAGGTTGGTGCAGAAGTGGTTGTTCTCCTCCCATTGTTCTCAATGTCAGCATGGCATCACTTCCCTGAATAAGACCCCTCTCCACTGATCCCTCAGTTTAGACGGCCGTCTAGCTCTAGGGAGAGCGTTGATGGCTCCAAACTCCTCACATTAAAAAGTGATGGAGGCCAGAGGACTCATCGGGACGAAAATTTGTGCCTCGAGACAAATTGGTTTCAGAAACATGCAGACATTTTATTCATTTATTTTCTAAAAGAAATGCCTTTCACATTAAGGCTTGTAGCTTTTCTGTTGTCCTCTGGTTTTCCTACATGACTTTACAAAAACATTTTCTTCCATTGAAGTAATATTTAAAGAAATAGGGGCTGATTCAAGACTTTTATCTGTGGCAGACTCTAAAACCAGAATGTTTGGGTGAATTATAAAATCAACATTAACGATACGCTTAGTTTCTGGTATATTTATCTTAGATCTTAAAGAGAGTAAAAATAATGCTACCTGTTATTTCTTTAATGCATGTTGAACGTTTTTCAGCATGTGTGTGTGAAGAATGTCTGTGTCTTGTGCCTTACTTTATATCCTCTCTTAGATTTGTGTAGCATGCTGTTTGTAGCATGTGTAAAATGGTCTCAGTGTGTCCAAAACAGCACTAACTGGAGCTGTTTATGGGGAAAATAAATAAATAAATAAATGTCATAGTTCCTTAAGGTTTGTCTTTGGGTCAGACTGCTGAGAAACGATTGCTGATGAATTTCATCATTGGGGTTGTGGAAACTGCAGTGCCTGGACTTTCCATGAGTTTGTGCCTCAGCCTTTCCTGCCTTTCATATGAAAGCGGTTGAAATTTTTCTTATTGTATTCTCCTGTTGTAAAGAGCACAACCAACAATATTTAAGGTGTTAACTTGTTTCTCTTTCAGATATATGTGGAATAAACATAGGCGTCTTATTTGGTCGATGCATTTTGATGTTTCACTCTCAGGTTCAAATTGTTGGTTTTGATCTTCACACTGTAATCAGCTCAATAAGAAAAATATACATCTTCATCCAGATTTATTCAAAATTTCTTAAAAGTTGCATTTCCTCTGGACTTTTCTGGTTATTTTTGTTCTGTAGTGCTTCATACACTTGTGATGTGTCGCATTACAGCTGCTCTTGTCAGTCAGTCCAACATTTTTGCACGCATTTCTGTTCAGCATGTGTTTGGCATGTGCAGCGTTCAGAATAATGTCGCCATTCTTTTTGTACCAGTCTTACTTTTCTCTTTGTCTATCCCTCCCTTTGACCTTGCCTCTTCGTGTGTCCACGTCTGCCTGCCTTGCTCTGTCTGTTTCTGCTCTTTGACGCTCCTCCGTCCAACGTCGCCAGGCCAAAGTCCGAGAGCTGGAGGAAAAATGTCGGTCTCAGAGTGAGCAGTTCAACCTCCTCTCAAAAGAGCTGGAGAAGTTCCGGCTTCAAGCCGGGAAATTTGACATCCTTAGCACCGAACCCTTAACTGTGAGTGAGTCTCCGGGGTCCCCCAACAAATCCTTATCACAGCTCCTCAATGGACTGGCTGCTCCAATCGAGAAAGGTATGGAGAAAATCTTTGAGGTTTGTGAATACACTCTTCATTTCTCTTTCAAGCACTTTGGACTGCCAACTATCTAATAAATATACAAGTGTAGCTGTATTGCTTGCACTCTTCAAGTGTCAAAAGATTAGTTGGTGACGTATTTATTTTTCCTTGCACCTTGTGTTGTTGTTTTTGTTCCACAGGCAATGAGGGTCCAACAAGCAGATCTTTGATATCTGAATTCATTCGACCACTCCAGATCAGTGGAGACAAGCCCGAGCCCCTCTCCGTCAAGCCAACATTCCTCAGCCGCAGTCGAACTAGCAGCCCAGCACGAGCTTTCCTCTCTGAGGTACCGCTGGTGCCCACTGATCCGCCGTGGTCCTTTATTGAGTGTCTCTCTGTTCCACTTCCTGTCTGCTCTCCGAAGCTCAACAACAATTTGGACACATCTGATATGAGAGCAATGATGTGCTCATCAGTTAAACTACAGACTCTGGAGATGAAATTCTAGAAATTGAAAAAAAAAAAGTCTTGGCGGAATCCTTACTGCAAAGCGAAACGGTGGTTTTCTCTGCATCGCAGCTGCAATAAAATCTTCCTGCTTTTGGGACTAAGGTCCTTGTGCAAACAAGACTAAAATGTAAACTGTTACAGCATTGCTCCCCAACTCTTTTACGAGGCAAATTATTGGACTTTTTAGATAGATCAATTGTGAATTAATTTATGAATTAATTTATTGTAGCCGTACAGGAGGCTTTTGCAGCTTTTTTGTCAGTAACAATACTTATTTGTATTTCTTGTCACACTCAGCTCTGTGTTGCTCTGTGATCAGCATCTCTGTTTTCGGGTGATGTGCCCTTCCCATTTCTAAGTTAAGCAGTACGAACAGCCAATACGCCGACACAGTAATAATTTATTTTCTTGAGGTTTTGAACGCCTCTAATATTTTTTGTCTTCTCTTATTTCTTAATATTTACCGTCTTTGCTTGGTGAAAATCTCTTCAGAGGAGAATGTTGTCAGCGCATTCTGTTTGAAGAACCTGATCAGCGACATGCCAACCACCTTTCAGAGCAAATCAAGTGTAAATGCTGCTAATTCTGGCCACTACGGGATTTGTTAGTGTATCAGTACTTTTATTTTCCAGACATTTTTCTGCTATCCGTAAAGTGTGGCTTTACTGACAAAGAACAGAGTGTGAATATCCACACACCATGCATCCATTAGGGCAGTGGCTCCCAAAGTCGAGGCCTGCATCCTGCATGTTTTAGTTCTCTTCCTGGTTTAACACACCTGGATAATGATGTCTCATTAGAAGGTCTAAGAACAACATTGACAAGCTGAAAAAGTTGTTACTACCACCAGGGAGAAAACTAAAACATGCAGGATGACGCCCCACGAGGACTGACTTTGGGAACCACTGCTTTAGTGTTTTGTTTTTTTCACTTCTTTTCTGTCTAAAGCTTTATTTCAATACAAACTCTTAACCTGCTATCATATTGTCTCCCATTACATAACATATAATTTTCTCTAAATGTGTTTTTCTGGTTTTCTGGATGTGAAGTGAAGGAGGACTCACAATGAAGCAGAAAACATGATTATTTGTCTGTGATGCTTCTTCAGATGGACAAAGAGCTGAGCTCAACTACCAGGTCCAAACCACGGTTCACAGGGAAGGTCCGTCTGTGCGTTGCCAGATATAGGTAGGTATATAGACGACACTTATAGTAAACTCCTACTGCTGTATTAATGTGAATCATGGGCGACCTGAGAATATTTGCACAACAGACAGTATATTTTCTGGTAATCCTAAAGAGAGTTAATTTTTTTAAATGATTGTATACAAAATCAGGCAGAAAATTATGACCATCAAGAGGTGAAGTAAATAACCCTGATTATCAATTGATCATGGCATCTGTTTGTTGGTGGGATCTATTGGACAGAATGTGAATATTTTATCCTCCAAGTTTGTGTTTAAGCCAATACAAATGGGATGCCTGATGGAGAGTATTTTCAAAACTGTGGGTTTTGCAAGGTATGCCTAGTCTGCAGTGGTCACTTTCTGTCCCATGTGCTCCAGGAAGGATAGTAGTAAATGCACATGGAGAAAGAAAGATTTCCTGCTGTGACCCAACAGAGGAGCTGTTCCAGTTCAGATTAGCAGAAGGCTGAATGACCACAGACCAGTCAGAGTGCCCATGCTGGTCATAATCTTGTGCCTGGTCATAAACCAAACCAAGGGTCAAAAATGTATTTGAAAATCTGCCTAATTTTGTTCTATTGTGTATGTTTGATATTTTAGTTACAATCCTTATGATGGGCCCAATGAGCACCCAGAAGCAGAGCTCCCCCTGGTGGCAGGGAAGTACCTCTATGTTTATGGAACAATGGATGAGGATGGCTTTTATGAAGGTTGAACACTCAATGAAATGTCTTTTCTACTTTGCCTCACAACTGTATGGTCATTTATTATTTATTTATTTTTTCAGGAGAGCTGCTGGATGGACAGCGGGGACTTGTCCCATCAAATTTTGTGGAATTTGTCCAAGATGACGATACGCCCTCTGCCCAACACAGGAACACTCCGGTTAAAGAACCAGGCTACCTCAACCACAGTAGCCTGGGGCCTCCGCGACATTTGAGCGGCATAGGAATGGGAACAAGCATAAGCAGCCTGCTCTCTGACAGTAAGCTAGACCGTCTCAGCACCAGCAGCCTGGGCATGGACCTCCTGGGCTCCTCCAGCAACGGGACTGGAACCTTGGACGTCAGTATTGATGAGGTCGGTGAAGACATTGTGCCTTACCCCCGCCGCATCAACCTGATCAAACAACTAGCCAAGAGTGTGATTATTGGCTGGGATCCTCCTGTGCTGCCACCGGGATGGGGTTCAATCAGTGGCTACAATGTGCTGGTTGATAAAGAGGTCCGGATGAGTGTCCCCTACGGGGGCAGGACAAAGTCTCTAATCGAAAAGCTCAATCTTGCCACCAACACGTACCGCATTTCCGTGCAAAGCATCACAGACCAGGGCCCATCAGATGAACTCCGCTGCACTCTTCTTGTGGGAAAGGATGTAGTGGTGGCACCATACTACCTGCGGGTGGACAGCATTACTCAGAGCTCCGCTGAGCTGTCTTGGATGCCCAGCAACAGCAACTACAGTCACACTATCTTCCTCAATGGTGCAGAGTATGACATGGTCAAGGCTGGGGGCTACAGGTACAAGTTTTTCAACTTGAAGTCCATGACAGTTTACAAGGTGAAGGTTGTCGCACAGCCGCATCAGGTGCCTTGGCAGCTCCCAGGTGATCAGCGGGAGAAGAGGGAAATCTCTGTGGAGTTCTGCACTCAGCCTGCAGGTCAGTCTCTTAATAAATGCAGACAAACTCACAGTATTGCTAAGCAAAGCTTTTTTGTTTGCTTATATTGCCATAGCTAAACACGCTCTGATAATGACACGGATTCTTGGTTGCAGAAATGGCATTGCTTTTTTGAATGGCTAGTTTCTGAGTACAACAATATCACACTACCATACTGCTTTAAAGTTTGTGTTTAAATGGCAAGCCGTTAAAGGGGCAGTATTATGTAAAGTCACTATTTTTAGCTTTACATCATGGTAGATAATGTTATGCCCTGATCAAAAACAGGGCACAGGGCATTGGGTGTTGCTTCGATGCTTTCATGAGTGCTAATTTCCCTTGCCAACCACTCAGCTGTCCAAACATCTAGGTTGGACTTAGCCCCGCCTTCGAGGGCGAAACTCCTCCTTGGATCTGCAGTTTCCAGGCTGCAGAGCTTCTGCCTCACAGAGAAGCCCTCTCCCACAACTCCTCCACTCAGCTCCTTCAGACTAGCAGCAGCAATTGGCAAACACCTGGTGGAACAATGCATCTACTGAGCTAATTATACGAGCTACTTCTCAGTGCAAGACTTGTTAAAGGGTTAATAGAGGAGTGGTCTTGTGATGAGTTCCAGACTGGAATTTCAGAAAGAGTTTTAAAAGAGACAGAGACCCAATTTCAATGCAATAAATGATGAAGTCAAATTTCTTTGAAGTCATATTTGATATATTCAGCAAATTTATAACAATCTCAATTAAGGACATATAGTTGCTTAATTGTGCTATGAAATGACACTGTGTAGTTGTAACACATACAATGCTGTCCCTTTAAATGTGCAAGCCACTTGGAATCAGTAACGAGATCTTGAAATGAAAGCAGACTTATTTTCCCTCCTTTAAATACTTATAATTAGGTGCTATTCAAATGCAAAACTAACTTGAAGACCCTTTCTGGCTCCAGCTGGGTCTCCTTTAAGGCTCAAGTTAAAACAGTTCTCTAGCTTTCTAGTCCCAAATGGCTACAATTACTTTTTACTAGAACTGCCTAGTATTAATTAATGTTTAGAACCAGCTTGATAAATGCATCTTATGTGCAATGATTGTGTTACATAATTTCAGTACAACAGCAGGACTGTTGTTGGCATCAGACTATTTAAGTGCCTTACAGATTGCAACACTTGATCAGCTCTAACACCTGGACTTCGATAGTTTGATGGGTGTTATTGAGTCTTGCTTATCGAGAAACAAGCTCTCCAAAGAGTTTTGAAGAATTGTTTTTACTTCCCTGCTTGCTGTGTGTGGCGGCGAGATAAATATGGCTTGTCGTCTATTCTAACAGCCTCTGTATTACATTGTACTTATATCTCAAGGAAAAGAATTGCCTGGATTACCATTTAGAAATTAAAACAAGTTAAATATGCATTTAAAACACGGCTTAATTCTCACTAGTTTAAACAAATGATTATGGGCTTCAACAATGTACTACTATTTTACTAAAAACAATTATGTCTTAGCATGGGAATGCTGCTTGCTACCCAATAAATAACAAAATCAAGGCTGGATTTTTGTAAAATCTTCAGTGTCAGATTTTGCTAATGCAATAAAGGATGAATTTATTTGAAGGCTTTTTATGCATCTTAACCAGTGATGTCTGCAAGTACTTACTGAGATATCAATGCATGGAGATTAATCTAATCAGAAAGTTTCAGAGGTCACAACTGCACGGCAGTGAAAACGGGACTTTCTCACAGTAGGCTTAGATCTCTCAGACTTGTCTACCACAGGGTTTTTCGCTGCATTTCTGTCACCAGCTGTCTCGTCGTAGCAAAGATTTTGAGAAGGATCTCAATAGGAGGTTTCTTCGTCACGACCGCAGTGTTTAAATTCAGCATAATCATTCAGATGCATTGCTGTGAGTCGGTTCTCGAGGCAAGTAGGAGGTCAGCTCATTGTAAACAAAAGACTGTAGGACACATCTGAGCCGAGGCTGGAAGTTGGAGCTGATATTTGTGCTGGCAGCTGATGCGGCTACATGCTGAGAGTTCATTAACGGATCTATCTATTGGATGTGTTAATTAAAGCCACCTGAAATAGCGTGGGGACGGGTGGCGGAGAGCCGTTGTCAATATGAAAGACAATCTCTTGAAGCCCAGCATGTGTTTTTCAAACAAGCCACTTCATTAGTGCTTATTGATACATTTTTGCCCATATTAGTCACCCGTAGCTGCAGTTCATTGCCTGAAAGGGAAGCAAGTGTGTGGCCGCTGGTTTCCAGAGCTAATGAAAGTGGCTGGAGGGACGCATTTATTTAAACTCTCATTTCAGTTTAGCAGAGGACCTGGTTGTTTATGATATTGACAGTGTGAAAATGACAGGAGAAAATTGAATCTGCAAGCAGTCGCTCTGCCTTTTTTTCCACGTCTCCGTTGTCTGCTGGCGAGAAAAGTAGAAACGATTAGAAAGTGTGGATGTAGGCTGTCAGTCCCATCCTGAGACGCTCACAGCTGCACATTGATGCATGGAGATACTTCTCCACGACTGCCGCTGCTCACTTCCACTCCAGGTGAGCAGCAAAGCTGCACAGATGGTACGTTATTTAGTATGCAGCCAGCGCTGACAGATTGTAGAAATTGCTAACTGTGTTTCTCTTTGAAAATTGTCAGCAAACTCTGGCAGCAAGATATCGTTTTCCAAAGACATTATGGTTGAATCTTGGCTAACTTGATTTATGTCTTTTTATGTAACAGCCTCAGTTGATGTGAAAAAAAAGAAGGCTCATACAAACATACACAACAAAACCCTAACACTAGGAATGACACTTGATTTTTACATTTTTTACTTTTTATAATGTATGCATTAGCGTCGATACGAGGATATCCTGCAAAGTAGTTTTTGATTGTAATTACTTCAGAGACTTTATTTATAATACTCCATTTAGAAGTAAGAGCAAAATATGTAACAATTGAATTATTTTGCATCGGGTTTGATCAAATTGACCCAAATCTCTTCAGAGACTGTTGACCTTTATCCCTTTAACCTGTGTGTATCGTCCTCCTCAGGGCCCCCTCTCCCTCCCCAGGAGGTCCAGGTCCAGTGTGGCCAGACTCCAGGGGTCCTGCAGGTCAGATGGAAGCCGCCTCCCCTGACACCTTCAGGAACCTCTAATGGGGCTAGTGTAATTGGCTATGCTGTTTGCACAAAGGGACAAAAGGTACCTTTTTTTTCATTGGTCTATATTGCAGATCGTAGAGGCTGAGCTGCTTTAGCTTCCTTGAGGGCTCCTACTGTGGGTAGATCTCTGTTGCCATCTCCTGGAGGAATGACTAAATGTTGATAGCCCAATCTCTTGGGACCAGAAAAAAAAGATATCAATCCACCGAACAGTCTCCATCAGTCCCTGCTGTGCTTATTATTATCCCCTTGACAGTTACTGGTTTGCAATTTCTGCACACTAACTAGGAGGATAATTTATTGGAGGCTCCAATGCTCAGAAAAGAAAGTCCAAGTATTTACATACGCTTATTAGCTTTGAATAATGTGCTATAACCTACTGAGGGAGAGAGGAAAATCGAGAAAATAGAACAATGTAAAATTCAACTCAATTTCTGCAATTACCTTTTGCCCTGGTTATCTGTTTTATGTCCAAATTCTAAGACTTTGCCATCATAGTATAGTTATAAAACCTGCAAAAATCACTGATGGGTGAAAGAAAGGAAAAGAGCTCTGGAAAGGTTTGTCCATATTGTACTTTTTGTAGATATTCAGACCTGCCACAAACCAGAATCGCATTTTATACATTTGTAGACTTTTCCTGACTGTGTAGGAAATCTTCTGTTACATGATAGATAACTTCTTCTTGAACTTTAAACAGCTGCCCTCTGTAAGTTTAATGGGTTATTTCTTGCGAAGATATCCTGTGGACTTCATTCCTTCTCAAGCATCACTTTAGCTGCAATGCAATCGCTCCTGATTTAGCTGGAAAAGATCTATGAAAGACTGAAGTTTATAGAGTAAAGTTAAGTTTTATAAAGCCTGATAATAGAACAGGATTAGATGTTCTCCGGGATCGAAGGAATTCCAGTTTGGTGTTGGTTAAATTTATTCAATGGCACTGATAAATCAGTCATGCATGATTTCTCTTTAAATATATAAATCTTTAATTATCTACTAGAAATGTGTTCTTTGAAAGCTGCAAAATGTGACTCACCCCTGCTTTTAAAAACTCTTCCTTTCAAATGCAGATAGCAGAGGTCTTGTACCCCACAGCCGACTATGTGAGCGTGGATTTAAACAGGATTCAAGGCCTGGAGGCCAGAGAAGTAATTGTAAGGACATTATCAACCCAAGGAGAGTCCCAGGATTCCCCAGTGGCCATGATCCCACACAACCTCCTGGGCTCTCCGCGTCTCTCCCACAGAGTCACGGCACCGCCCCCTTCGATGCCCCAGCCAGTGCCACAGCCTCATCCAGTCCACTCCCAGACCCATCCTCCGTATCCATCGACATATCCCCCAAACCACCCCCAGCCCCAGGTGCAGCCTCTGCCTCGAGCTCAGCCCCACACGCTGCCCCACGCGCAACCGCACTCACAGCCCGTCTGTCACCCTCCTCCTCATCCTCAGCTCCACTTTCAGCGCCACTCCATACCCAAGTCGAAACCATTAATAAGTGCCAGAGAGCCAGAAACCAAAGAGCACGAGGTGGGCCTGCGGCTGGCCCAGCCGTGGGAGCGCGCCCCCTCTCCGCTGCCGCCCATGCATGGAGCCAACTTGGAGCCTCCGCACTTCCCACCACGGCGATCCCCGTCTCCTCAGAGGATCCTGCCACAGCCTCAGGGAGTCCCTATACCCAACACCATCGCCAAGGCCATGGCCAGGGAAGCTGCTCAAAGAGTGTTTGCTGAGGGTAATCGGGTGCGTGATTGACTCTGCAGAGCCAACCCTGTAGAGCTGAATGTTTCATAGAGATTTAGTTAGAAGGCCTTTACATTAGAACATTTCAAGAAGTTTTTATTCCAAGTTATGTTCAAATACAGTATAAAAACATGGAACGCCATTTAAAGATGTGACTGCACATATTTTCCCCACTACTTTCACTGTTTTCTCTCTCAACTCTCCTCTAAATTCTGATAGTGTAACGGTGCTATTGACAGGTTGAGAAACGCAATATCTTCAGTGATCGAGGTAATGCCTTGCATCCAATCAACTCAGACGAGGAAGAGGACGGCTACGACTCTCCGCATGCAAGACGAAGAGGAGCCTCAGTTGACGAATTCCTCAGAGGATCAGAGTTGGGCCGACAGGTACCTGTCAGAAATCCAAAGCTTTGCCCGCCCATCTCTTCTCTGTAGGAGGCTCCTTTATTGACTGATTGTTTGAAAGTTTTGTTTATTTTTTATTTAAAAACATGAAAGTAGAAGTAGAAACGTCGCAACGCTTCCATGTATCACATAAAATATGAGACGAGCTCAAATACAGTCGGCCGATTTCATTATTGAATAAATCACAAGATTTTAGTCGGAGCATATTTTTATGCTCCAATAATCTGGAACAAACTTCCAGAAACCTGCAAAACAGCTGAAACACTGAGTTCCTTTAAACACCTGCCGAGAGTCGTCTTTGGTTCATAAGAACTGGAACATTGATCAAAAAATTTTATTTACATTTGCTTGATGATATGGACGATGGCATTTGACAATAAACTAATGCTTATTGTTTACTTCATAATTAGTTACTCTTTTATGTTTTTATGGTGTTAAGATCTGCTATGTAAATAAACTTGACTTAACTATTGTGACCATCACATCTGGACTTACATGCAGTCCAGATGTATTAATGGTTAATAATGAAAACAATAACTTTTCTGTACAAAAAATGGTCAAACTCACATTTTAGTTGGATGTAAAGGACAGATCACAAGTTGTTTTGTGTGGCATTAATGTGACATTTTTATCACTCCTTTAGGGTTTTTCTTTAATCAAATTTAATCAATTTAAAGTCATTATAAAATGAAAAATAATTTTTAAAAAAACTTTAAAGTTCAAAAAATAACATTTCAGCCCATGCTTCTTACAATGTGTCAAATATTTGTATGTCCCTGAAAGTAAAAACTTTTTTTTTTATTCTATTTGATTTTTTTTGGTTTGTCTAGCACCACCATCATCACTACAGCCACAGTGAGGAGTACCACACCGAGAGTAGCCGGGGCTCCGACCTGTCGGACATAATGGAGGAGGACGAGGAGGACCTTTACTCCGAGATGCAGCTGGAGGAGGGCCGCAGGCGCAGCATCAACTCTCACAGCACTCTTAAGGTACATATTGGACTGCACACCTGCCGTAGTCAGACGGTGAATGAAGGACAGTGTTTTTAGGGAGCTGTGGATCCATCACCTGTGTTGCATCAGTGCAGTCAGTGACTTTGCCCGGCTGTACTCTTCATGCCTAGAATCAGCCCAGCCTGCGGCTACACACCTTCTCTCCTGTCCTGCTTTATTCATCCCAGGCTGAACTCATGGAGATGGCTTTGCAAACATAAATGGAAAAACAAAACAAAAAAAACCATGCATGTGAGAAGTAGGGGAGCGTGAACTAAAAGCACAAGCTTTTTATGGTTTGAAGCTGTTGGTAATGCACCCAGGAGGCTCTGAAAGTAATAAAATGAAATGCTAAAGTATGAAACAGCAGTGCAAACTATAATGTACTGTACTGTGTCACGGTCATGGCATATCAAGCGCACACGGGAATCTCATTTAAGTGCTTACTTAAATGGAAATTTTCACTTTTGTTTGCGTCCATCGTGTCTGGATGTCTAACCTCAATGTATCCGGCGTGTCTCTTCATTCAGTCTGAGTGTGCGAATGCACAGTCTGTCATTGTGATCAGAACATTAAGACATGAGAGTCAGAGTCACTTCAGTAACTAAATGATTCAAGCTGAGCAATATTTACTTTTATTGCTATGGGAACTAAAAAATATTCAGTTTTGGTTTCTTTTCCAGTGAGAACACCAGGACTGTCTCATTCTGTCATCCTGATCTGTCATTGAGTCATTTTGTCCATCCTCATTCAACACTGTAAAAACAATATCTTTCATTTTAGAATTTCTCTTTATAAACATTGTTCAAAGACTAGCTACAGATAAATGAGATGAACATTTTTCATCTCATGAATATTTGTACATTTCATTTCGTAACCACATTCATCTTCTCCGTGGTCCCAACTTCTTTCTAATATTTCACATTGTCCACATCCGTGTTCTTCTTTTAAGACGTTGCTCCGTCTTTGAGTCTGCACAGATTCCTGTTCAGAGCATGCCATTTCCACGGAATGAGACTGCATGTGTTTCTACATTGCCACAAATAACTAATTCTGTCTTTATTTTGTCTTTTTCCCCCTATTTGTTCTATTCACATACTATGTTGTTTCCTGCCTGTTCTAAAACCTTCGAAAAAACTTTCAATCTCCCCCACGCACGCCATTACAAAAAAAACAAAAAAACAATTAATAAATAAACTGAACCTTTTGAATTGAAACCCTAATGAACCATAAAATCGTGGAACGTTACCTCCTGGTCATGACATAGGCATATTACAAGCGTCAGGACTTAGCTGAAGAGAGAGACTGTTGGGATCTCCAGAGGGAAGTGGTGAAGCAGAGGTCGCTTCGCAGCAAGCGTCTCCACAGCATACCAGAGGTGGCCGAGGAGGAGTCCGACAGCCTGGACAGCATGGGCCAGCATCTGAGCTTCGAGGATGGCGGGCGGCCGGGAACGCCGCAGACTCAGCGGAGGATGTACCCCCAGGAGAGCCACCACCACATGCGCGACCACCTCACGCCGAGCAAGAACAGCCGTCTGCAGCGCCAGCGCTCCTCCCCTCGCTTCACCGACAGCCGCTACGGCTACAGTGCAGACGACCGCAGCTACGGACGACCCAACCGGCAGAACACCAAGAGCCCCGACAGTGGCTTGGACTGCGGTAGCGAGGAAGAGGGGTCCCTGGGACGGGGTCAGCGAGGGTATTATGCTCACGGGAGCCCCGTTCGGGGGCCTGTGCGCATCATCCACTGTGAGGGCCCGGTAGAGAGGCGGGCCCTGGCAATGGGCCGTAAACGAACTCTGACCCGTCAGTGCAGCGTACAGGAGGAGATCTCTGACGCCCCGGTGACTGGCCCCAAATCGGTACACACGGGCGACTTTAGGAACAGGGAGCACATGGGGTCTGGTCGGGAGGTCGGGCCACGAAACTACTCCAGGGAAGGAGCCCTGAGCGAGGGCAGGCTGAACGAGCTGGACAGGGTCTATTACAGCCCCCACAGGGAGGCTAGGACCCAGTCTCTGTCCAGGCTCAACCGGGACCAGCCGCTGGTGTGTGAATCAGAATTTCTGCTGTATTTTCTATCAGCAAGCTGCAACCTTTCTTTTTGTTTTGTTTTTTTTATTTATTTTATGTAAGCCTCCCCTTTTACTTTTTTCCTTTGAGTTTGCCGTTTTGTTTTTGATTTCTGGACGAGATGTCATGTTTCATGGTTGGTCTTATTTGATTTCCTGTTTTGTGTGAAGAACGTCAGCTGATTTTGGAGTAGCGTTTTTTAATTACCTAAAGGCCATTTTAGGTTTTGATTTCTCATGTCTTTGCGGGAAAAGGCTCCATTTGAAGGAAGGTCTCTGTGCAGTGCATGGGGGACATGCTGCTCATGCTTTTTCTTGCTTGCCTGTGCCTTCTCTCTGCCAGCTGCCGCCTTCATATGTTGCTGTTTTCGTCCCTCTCACGAGAGCTGCAGCCATGGCGCTCCTTACTTTGTTTGGAGTTTTATGTCAGCATCTCTTGCCCGTCATTGCTACACGTAGATGGAAAAAAGGCTAAGTCAAGGCTTATGCTTCCTGCAGGATTTAATTTTCAGTCCATATAAATCATCTCTTGATAGAGATGCACCAGTCAGAATTTCACAGCCAATTCTTTCTCTGGTTTTCTGTAAAAGTTTGACCTGATTTTGACTTTGTACTGATTTTAATCGGTTCTGATTTCTACTTATTAAATCTCTTAAAACTGTATACCCCTTTATTACAATGGTAGCTTTTTGTGATTTTAAAAAATGACAATTTTATTAATAATGCTATATCACCTTTCCACATAGAAATGTGACATATATAGTGGATAATTCAAGTGGAAAAACAAATTTATTAGAGCAAAGAAATGGTAAGAATTAAGTTGTATCGTTCAGTCTTCTTGAATATATATATATAATACATTATTATTATTTTACGTGTGCCGTCATTTCCTGATTACTGTCTATTAGGACCCCAATTTTACAGGAGCAGTTGTCGCAAAACAAAGACAAAAGATTATAGAGTTTACATTTGAAACCGTGTCGTCAGGGTACAGTGTTAGCATTACTCAAACACCTGTTTGAGTAACACTGCTATCTCTACATCAGAAATTATTATATTCCTTTGCAGAAGTCAAAAGATCAATAGGAAAAAAAAGAGCCACTTTCGCGGATTCCTGTTATATTAAGGTGCTGCTCTCTCTCAGCCAGAAATTACCACAAGTTCTTATCATTTCTGCTCAAATTATAGTTTTCTTTTAGATACGTTCTTGCATCTCTGTTCATCGTCTGACACTA
The DNA here is from genome assembly GCA_902982915.1 of Phalloptychus januarius. NCBI lineage: Eukaryota > Metazoa > Chordata > Actinopteri > Cyprinodontiformes > Poeciliidae > Phalloptychus > Phalloptychus januarius. The sequence goes on along the minus strand of CADWAE010000482.1, from coordinate 20,197,330 downwards.
AATAGCTAACCCTACTCAGTATTAACTATTGTGCTCAGATATGGTGTGTTCACGATTGAAAAACGGTGGGATATTTGACTTTCCGAACCTCCGATCACCGGTCAGGGCTGGTCAAGCTGTAAATTGCTCAATTCCAATCACTCGCCAATTTTGCTCGGTGCATCTCTACCTCCTGCTTGTGTCTTTTACTTTGTTCAGTTAAACAAAAACCAGTCCTCATAACTTTTTCATACATCATATGTTGTGATTTTTGTGGCTGCCAGCAGCTGCCTGTAGAAGCTGGCTGCTGGCCAACATCTTTATTCATTTGTCAGTCGGTGTCACTTTTTTTCTCTTGTCTGTATTATTCCATCACCTGTTCTTTTTATTTTTTGCAGTCATTTGCTTAATTTTCTCATCGAGACCCTGACATGCACAGAACAAATGAAACCAAATTAATGGTCTTTAGCTTCACATTTAACCATAACTGAATCTGAAGTCCACATCCTTGTGTTTGGGGTTTGCTTGCTTTAATTGTTTTAATGTTGGTTTAATGGATTTCTTTGTCATTTTATTATTATTTTTGCCTCCCTAAGGACAAATGGAAGATATATCATTTGCTCTTATGGTTTTTCAGTTTGTTTTTGTTTTCTTGAAAAGATCGTGAAATTATTTGTAGTTATTTTGAATGTTTTATTGTCTTGATATTGTTGACGGTTTACATTTCTGATACCTTTATTTATTTATTTTTTTTACATTTTTTGTGTCCTAAGATTATTGGGAACTCACCATCACACGGAAGCCCCGATCGCCTGGACCATTCAGGGAGGAGGCCGGTTCACATCGGCACCCCTCCGCAGCGAAGACCCATCCCATCCATTGGTTAGTGAAGTCATCACATATGGATCTCCACCTGCAGGGCGACTGATGTTTGTGCTAGTTATACCATGTGTTGCCCCCCAACCGAGCATCTATCCCATAGAGCTATGAAAACACACAGGCTCTTTGTTTTTGTTGGGTGTTTGCGCGCCCTGTAGACGCCCATCCTCATGACGTTCACATGCAGTTTTGCGCGTAAGGTTATCGCAGCTCTCACACTCTCTATGCCTGTTTTTTTTTTTTTTTTTTTGTAGGCTAACATGTTTTACATGACCGCCCAATCTGCCCCCAATGCAAACATTGCTGTTTTACACCCATAGACTCCAGAGTGAAAACCTTCGTCATCCTACTGTCTCAGCATGAGTGAATGGGCCGTGGTTCTGAGCGGAGTGTGTGAGTGGGGGATCTCTGATCATAACGTTGTGATTGGTGTCTTCTGTAGAGATCACCATGGACAGTAACAGTGAGGGGAGTGAGGGGAACCTCTCACCCGTCAAGGAGGATGTTTACTATGGCAGTGTAGCTCGGCGCAGGATATGGCGATCTTTGTCCTCAGAGGATCAATATGGTATGTGGCGCAGCTTCTCCTCAAGACGGCAAATCACCATAACATTGCCAGACCAGGCCAAGAATCCCTAATGGAAACAAGCAGTGATGTCATGATGGCCTTTTTTTCTGTGCAGGACAGTTAGCTGCTCTGTTAGCATAGCTTAGCTGAATAAAGCTGACTGGGGAAGATTGGCCACTTTTTTCCCTTTGCTGGAGAATGACTATCCCTTTCCTGTTTGTGCCCCTGCACCTGTAATCCCAACAAACCCTAACACGCCAACTCTTCCCATCCACCTTCCATATCAAAGCAACTCTCCACCATAAGACAGTGTACCTCCTCCTTTCCTCTACAGCAGCCATCGCCTTTTCCTTCTTTCCCCCACCTTTAGAGGGGAGCAGCCGATAGCTTCTTACGTTCATTTTGCATGACCTCTCCCTTCTGCCCCCCTATTACAAAACAGTGAGAAGGAAAGTCGGTATTGAATGAACTGATGCACTACTGAATGGACTGTACATTCATTAACTCCGCTGACCATTTGGCATCTCCCACACGACACACCTCAGTTCTTGAAGTTACTAGTTAGTCAGACTTCCAATCTGCCATTGAAACATTTTAACATGGTGATCCATGAACTGCTTGAAAATAACTGATATCAGGTTCATCCCTTCCCCCTCACTGTCCCTGATATCGGCGTTGCCAGGAACCACCGGGGCATTTGATTTGTTGCCTCCCGCCGGAGCACGCCACATCCTGTCGCCTGACCTCTGCTGCATGTTGCTTTTAGACGTGGCCCATGTGCGTTACATTATGCCTGCATGTGACGCAGGCATGCTCCTCCTGTTACGTGCAGTCCCGGTAAAAAAAACAAAAAAAAAACGTGCATGTCGATCAGCCTCTGTGAGATAAGGCAGTGAAACAGCAATGAACTCGTGTCTTGATGTGTCATTCCCTTGCTCGTCTTCTGTGTGTTTGTGCTGTAAGCGTGCTTTGTGGTATTTTGGTTACTGACACACCAGCAAGAGGAGATGTGTGAACTAAGAACCTTGATGTGTTTTTTATTTTTTCTTTCTTGAAAGTAGAATCTGTAAGTGTCCGAACACAACAGGGGGTTTAATTATTCCAAATGGAAACGAATAAAAGCTTCATTACGGCATTCGACCTCTGGCTCTTTCTTCACACGTCTCATTACCCTGTCCCCCTGTCAGCCACAAAGAGTTATCTTCTGCTCTCGTTGCCTCTGCAGCCCGCGCGGCTGTATAAGGCTGGTAGTAGCAGCAGAGGCCTCCTCTGTGTTTCAGACGCCTACGGCGGGCACAGGCACGGCCGCGGACGCCAATCCCCAGATTATTTCGAGGAGTCCGAATCGGAAGACCTGACCAGAGTGTTTGTGGCTCTGTTCGACTACGACCCTTTGTCCATGTCTCCCAACCCGGACGCCGCCGATGAGGAGCTGCCGTTCAAGGAGGGCCAGATCATTAAGGTAATGGCTTCTGTGACATAGAAGATGATGAAATTTACTCCCGTAATTGGGTTATGCTGAATTCTTCAAAATTTTCGTAGAAAATTAGATGTTTTTTGCAAGACTACGGGTGCACGATAAATTGACCCGATTTCCTTAATTTTGGGAGGCCGGTGGTCAGCCACCGATCTTATATACCTCAGCAAAGTTTAAAAAAAAGTAAAAGAAAACAAACTGTTGGCCTACTGAGTTTTATCAAGTCCAAAGTTGGAGCATAACTCCGCCACAAGATTTTTCCTCCAGAGTCCAACAGAACTCTGTAACTGTCCACACTGACAAAAGCACCTTTACCTGTTTTAATCACCATTAAACCACTGCAGTAAATTAACTTTTAATATTGCAAATTATTAGATTGAAGGATTCAAAGATTTTTCCTCTGCAGATGCTTTATCGGCATTAACTTCTCTGTGTCGCCTCTTCTTTTTAATGCCACCTTCCAAATAAATCTGCTTTGTTTAGGTATTTGGCAATAAAGATACGGACGGGTTCTACAGGGCAGAGATCAGAGGTCGCGTGGGGTTGATCCCCTGCAACATGGTCTCTGAGATCCAAACAGAAGATGACGAAATGATGGACCAGCTCCTCAAACAGGGCTTCCTTCCACTGAACACACCTGTGGAAAAGTTAGGTAATAACTGATCTTTTCTCCCTTGTGCTTTTTCGCTCCCCTATGCTCCGCCGCTATCTGGCCGACTCGACGCTGCTACCAGATTGCCTTTCACTGACTGATCTGCCTTTTATTTCCTCTGTCATTCCAACCTTAATATAATTTTCTACTTTCCTGTGAAGTGAACTGCGACCGTTTTAAAGATGGACGTTCAATAAATCGCAGGTCCAGAAAGTCCAAACGAGGTTTGTGTGCACTGAGACCCTCCTCTACCTCTTCTGTGCTGTTTCCCCCTCTCCTTTTCATTTCTCGACCATTAAACTCCTCCTATACTGGCTGTTTTGAGCTGTAGCTGACTAATACTTTGTCTCAGTATATATCATGTGATGTTTCCCTTAACACAGTTTGCTTCCAACAACTAATCTTTTTGGATACATTAAAAACAAACAAAAAAAAGCATACATTTTCTCTTTAAAGTTTTGTTTTTGGCCTGGTTCAAACACTTTTGTTGCTTCCATTTATTAAAACTCTCTGCACATTAACATAGCTTAATGTGTATGTAAAGGTCTTTTATGTCAAAAATGAAGTTTTCAAAGAGCTTAAAAGTATGAAAAAAATCCGATATAACACAAGAGGGCTGGCATATCCTGCATTTGACCTGTGTATCATGAATGGGACAAAATATACTACATTATTTAACAACCTGATCTATTTTCTTAGAAGCAAATTGTAAGGAAACGAGGGGGAGGCAGCTTAACTTAGTGTACACATATTTTATACCAGAGCGGGTGAAGCTGCAACGTTCCTAAAAACAAAACCTTTTCTCTCTCTTGTTCTTCACAGAAAGAAACCGGCGGAGCGGCCGTCAGTATCCATCGACAACACGGAGGATGGTGGCCCTGTACGACTACGACCCACGAGAGAGCTCCCCGAACGTTGACGTCGAGGTAGCGATCTCTAGAAAATCACAGCTTTTTCAAAACTTTTTCTATTCGAAATAAAAAGCAGGGGAAAAAAATGTATAAAATGATATTTTATTTGTATGTTTTAGTTTACAACTTCCAAGAAACCACCAAATATGTCAGATAATATAATGTTTATGTTTCTTTGTTGGGTTTCTCTGCATATCAATGTAACTGTATTCCTCCCTGGCGGATGATAAATGTTGCTAGATGTGTTTTCTGACAGAGCGCTCGTTCACAGCTGAGGCTGACCGAGGGGTTAGCCTCTGTAGTTGTACTTTGGGTGTTGAAAATACTTTCCCATGCTGTTTCATTTGGCCCCTCCCTCTTGGTTTCACTTACTCTCACCTTTCTATTGGCACTGCCACCGACTCAGTATGAAGGCAGCAGACTGAATGAGGAGGTGAGTGAGGGTTGATGAGGGTACGGTACCGTCTACTGTGTGTGTGTGTGTGCGTGCGTGTGTGTTTCCTCCCCTGGTTGTTGAACTGCAAAGGAAGAGGTAGGCGTCGTATGACAGGCCGCGGCCCTTTTGTCCTTGGTGATCATAATTACCAACCCCCTCCTTCATGCATCTCCCTCTCCTTCGGTTTGCTCTTTTGTGTTGATCTCTCTCTCTTTTTTTTTTTTACTTTCTCTGAGACGTGTTTGGTCTGTGTGGCCCCGTTGGCCAGGTCCGACGAAGCGTGTTTGCGATCCTGTCTTCAACTTCCAACATCTGATGCATTTACAGACGTGCAGTGGTCCATTCACTGAGGCTGAATTGACAAACTTTAAGATGCATCACATTGATTTGGAGAAGGAAGCACAACATTTCAATCTCATCGAACCCCAGTAGACTTGATGTTTCTCTGAACGTCTTAGAAAAACTGAGTCTGCTGCCAGCAGCAGTGTGAGTGAGGGGCCAAAGGTCAACACTTTCTCAAAGTTTCTTCTTTTTTCGACAGGCTGAGCTGACTTTCTGTGCCGGTGATGTAATCACAGTTTTTGGTGAAATAGATGAAGATGGTTTTTATTACGTAAGTACTTAATTGCATCGCCTTACAGTCAAAAAACCCTAAATGACGTCTTTAAAATGTTCTTCTAGGCTGCTGGACTTTTTAAAAAATATTTTTTGAACAAAAACTGAAAAATTTATCGCTAAGTGTCCTGTATTTCAACAGGTTTTCATTAGTAACATCTATAGTGCAGAGATTATATAATTCATCATAGGATGTGTTTGTTCTTTTTTCCCCCTTTTGGTTCGTGTCATGAAAAAACATTCTCCATCCTTTGCAACGCTGTTCATTTTATTTCATGTCTGCTGTTAAAGGAAAACGTTTTGCTCGTTTTGAGCCTTTGCTCTTTCTTTAACTTCAGAGCGAAACAACAAACACTAGAGCTCTGATTCCATATATTTTTTATATGAATTTTTTACAACACGAATCCACATCGGTTTCCCCGTCTCGCCCTTTAAGCTCTCTTTAAGTATCAGAAATGCGCAGACGGCCGGCGTCTCGGGGCGGCTGGCGAATCGGGGCGGCTGGTGTCTAACCGCTCCCGTGTGCTCCGCAGGGCGAGCTCAATGGACACAAGGGGCTTGTTCCTTCCAACTTTCTAGAAGAAGTGCCTGACGACGTAGACGTTTTTCTCACTGACTCCCCGTCTCGGTATCCCCAGGACACTCCGGCGAGGATAAAGACCAAAAGGGTACATGCTCCTTCGCAGTACTAGCCCTCTGTCATCCATTTACTCTTTTCTGTTCCCTCTATCTCCCGTGTCTGTGAGTGTGCGTCTCTCATTGGTGAAAAGGGATTTCTCACTTCAGAGCATTACACTGTAAATAAATAGATGTTTAAAATCTATGAGGAAAACAAAACAAAAGAGGTACTTTTATTTTTCATTTTTTTACTACTGTGTGAGGGTGTGCATTGTATGATAAATGGAAATACTGTATTCATAAAGCATTCTCAGAGAGAGTGAGCCGAACAGACACACACTCCCCCCCCCGCGTGACTTTTTACCCGTGTCTCGGAAAAAAAACAGCAGTTAACACTTTTTTGCACACGCCCGTGCAACATCCTAACAGATGCTTTATGAATATATATTCTGTGTTTGACCTGATTGATTTCTATTAGAGTAAATAGTTTTGTTGTACTGAAAGATGATCTATGTAGTCTGTAGCTCAGCATGGTATAATAGTCCAGATGCATGACCCCCTTGAACATTTTATACATATATATATATATATATATATATATATAAAAAGAAAATGAAGATTTCAACTCTAGCATAGTACAACTTTTTGTATCTACTCCTGAATGCCTTGTTTTGTAAATTGCTTTATTGTAAAGTAGTGGAGCGAAGGTCACTTAGCTTATGTTACCAAACGAGAGAATCATTTCAGAAGTAATTATTTACTAAATGTAAATTTGTGATTTTTTTTTTGTGTGTGTTTAACAAACGATGCAACTGTTTGAATATTTATAGGTGTCATTAGATACTTCTTTCCACATGTTGTACTTATTTGCCATTTTTGTAGTGCTAAATATTGAAATGCCATCACCATATGTACTTTTTGTTTTTTATTTCTTTTCTTCACCTGCTTGGCAAAACAGAAGAAGAGTGTTCATTTCACACCTTAACGGCTCTGTTTCCGTCACGTAAGTGAGCAACTGAGGATACCAAGGTTACGCTCTCCTCATCTAATGCAGATGGCCGGGGTATGCTTAGTTTCTGGTACGGACCACGTGCGGCCTTCATTCTTTTTGGACTTGTACCGTTTCTAGATGGTTCAGCAAACATCTTTTGGCTTCACCAAGAAAAAACACTCAGCTTTTTTCTTACACGGACACACTTACCCTAGCCAACGCATTAGACAAGGAGTGTGGTATCTTCAGTTGTTTCTCTGAGTGTTGTACATTACAATGTCCGTCTCCTGCAAAAAAAAAAAAAAAAAAGTCTCCTGCTGTAACTCATGATATGCTGAAAGGCCATTCTTGCACAATTGCACTGTAAACAGTGACAAAAAAACAATAAAGTTGCAATTACAAGTGCAGCAAATAATTCGACTTCTAACAGTGCAGTAAGAGAAACCTATCCTGATTAAATCAAATGTCTGTTTTTTTTTTTTGGAAGCAAACATCTAAAAACACATTTTTTCCCCTCTGATTTACTTGAAATGCACATTTATGATCAAAGTGGAATGCTTTTATGTCTTAGGCTATTCTTGTCAGTAGGAAATTACACACAGAGGTGTTGTTTACCTCAAAACAGCTGCTTATCCTTAAAGGACTCCACAGCCAAAGCAGCTCCGTTGCTGTTTAATGAATACCCGGGTATTTTCCTGTGATTTCTGCAATAGGTTTTGATTCCAAACTTTACCAGTTGAACAACCCATGCAGCGTTAGACCTGAAGACACATTCTCAGATTTCATTGGGCTTTTTTTGGCACATTATGCTGATTCTCTCTTAAAGATTAGCAAAAAAAATCTCACGTAAATAAACCAAAACATTATTTTCCGATATAAGGCGTTTTGTCTTATTTTGCAAAACTCCATATTTTTCCAGCCTCAATGTTTTTAAAAGGTTTTTTTTCCAAAAATTAAGCTAAAATTCTACAAATCACAAACCGACTGCGATGAAGTGAGCTTCTGCCTCAGAGCCTAACACAATAAACTTTGACTAATTTGCTTTGAGCATCTGAACCCACTTTTGTACTTTTTTATTTAGACATGTGGGTTTTCAGTGACCAATTTCAATTGAGTGATGTGGCAAATCCAAAGCAAAGAATACATATTTATGTAAAGAAAGGTAATGAAATTCTGGAAATTGTGTTCATTTACATTTCTTTTTAGAATTTCCGTATTTTTGCAGAAAATGATTTATGAAAAAAAACTGACGACAAATTAAAGTGGAACTGTTGTTAATGAGGAATAACGCGGTATGTTAAAACACCTTTTTGTGAAAAAACTTCATCTAATCAGCAGAACCACCTAAAAAGACTCAGAGTGAAGCTTCATTTATTTACTTTTACTGCACTGCAAATTGGTGTTCGCCTTGACGACCGTTTCCTCTTCTCAAGTGCAATTGAAAAGAGCCTTTTAGCTCATGATTACAGAACAGTAATGGTGACTAGTAGTATCTTTGTATCTCAGTTGTACCAGTATATATTTATATCTAAGAGGCAAGAAAGTGAATGTGATATCAATATGCCCCAAAATGTAAATCTGTTTGTTCTTTCATAGTCTTATTTTTCTTTTTTTTTTTTTTGAGAAAATCTCACTTTTATGTGAACGTTAGTTAACTCCATCCTTAAATTGTGGTGTGTTTCTATAGCGACATCAACAATAAATCTCACCTGGCAGAGAGGGATGGGAGGGGGATGTTTATCTAAGTGCACAGCACAGCGTCCAGGGAGGTAGACTTAAGAGCTGTACGGTGGCCCTGCAGAGACAGAAAGGACTTAAGAGAAAGTGGGGGAATAGTGACTGTGGTGTGAGAGACGGTTGACTTTTTAACACCCTCAACTGTCCCTTACGGGTCTTCCATTAGGTTCCTTTGGACAAATCGGGTCCGCACAGAAGAGCACCCTCTCCCACAGTGCGTCCGCACATCCTCGACTCTGGCCCCGCCACCCTGGGGCCCGGCAGTCCCTTCAGGGCCCCTATGGACATATGCTCCTCCAAAAAGAAAAGGGGACTGCTCTCCAAAGGGAAGAAACTATTACAAAGACTTGGCGCTGTAAAATAATTTTTGGAAATAGTGGCATCCACTGATATTGTAAAAAAGAAATAATAAATGAATAAAAAACAACAACATGAAAAACAGTGCACAGGTGGCATTTGCAAGCTTAGCAAATGTTTTATTCTTTTACATCTGTTGTATATTGGACTATTTGTATTTTGTTATGGGTTTAAACTCCATATTTTCAATACCGCATTTCATATTATGGGCCCACGACCTCAATTGTGCTGTGCTGCGTACCTCCACGTCTCCGGCTGGTTGCGAGGACAGAGCCCTGAGCGTTGTGCACATGCTCAAAGCCTTGCATTTTATAAAAAAATAAAAGGGAAGAAAAAAAATCACACAGGTCAGAGTTGTGTGTCTGCATTCAGAAAGCAGAACATCACAAACAAAAAAGAAAAATCAGGGCTAAATTACAGGTTGGAGTTCTTATTTAATCAAATGCAGCACCGGGAGCGTGTGGATTGGAGCTGGAAGAGAGCAGCCAGTTGAAACATGAGGTTTACGTGCTTTTTACTTCAGCACATTCCCTCCTGACTCCCCCCTTCAGAGCACACGCAAAAAGGTGTCGGGCTCGTTTAAAGTTGGGGCACGCAACATGGACAAATCAGCAGAAGAACAAAAAGTTTCTCTTCTGCTCCATTTCAACAGCTGTGGCAGTGGCATGCCTCTCCTCCTCCAGACTTAGAAAACAAGCACATTCTGTATCTACTACAGTCTCTGCAGTAAATACCTGTTGATCAAACCTCCATGTTTTTGCCTTATAATCGCACAATGGTTAGTAATATGTCAAGCAGTTGCATTCTTTTTGGTGTTTGCAGATGTTATTCCTAACTCGATATGCAGGGTGAGTCCTGTTTTCTACAGAGCTAAGTCCCATGTTGTCGTTTAAAATAAATAAAAAATCCTCCCTTCATACCAAATTCTAGACCGATTAAAGTCAAGTTGTGCCACCATATTGATGAAGTGCAAAGTAATAGGATTAGTTTGACTAACGAACCCTTAGGATTTTTCTTTTTTTACATTAGCACTATCATTCTGCAGCAGTTGATTTCCTGCATGCAACCGTTGGACTGTAGGTTTTAGTTATTAAACAGCAGTAAACTATGAGACACAAGGCTACCTCTATGCTGCCCTTCCCATCTCTCCAACTGTGTTCTTACACACCAGTCTGTCAATGATGCCTGTTGTATGTCTCAAATTCCATTTGCTGCAGGATAAAAGTACTGTATGTCAATATATATTCAGATATCTACACCTTAATGTAGTGAATGTACAAAGAATTGAAAGCCAATGTATTATCCGAGCTGCCCAGACAGGATTGTGCAGACGTCCGACTTTGTGCATGAGCTGATCAGTCTGTCTCCTCCCATCTCCTCGTGCCGTTTCCACCTCCCTCCCACCCATTTCATCTTCCAGCACATTTAAAGTTGAGCCTATGTTTTCTATGTACAAGAGTTAAACTGCCAAAAAAAAAGAGAAAAAAAAAAAGAATGTATGCAAAACATTCTAACTTTCTTACAATTTTTGGCCAAGCAGCCATGATAATCTACAGCAACTGATGATCATCCGTTCCTCTTTATGGACCATGCCCACAGACATTGCTTTTATTTGAGTGACTGCAACTCTTTTTGTACTTTGTCCATTTGTAAAATTGTTTTTAAATGTTTATACTTGATTTTCAAACTGCCTTTTTTGTACATTTAAATTTCTAATCAGACTGCAAGCTTTCCCCATGGTGTCTTTAAGAGCATATTATGTCTGCAATCGTGTGCTAGCTTTCTGAGAAGAAATTATCAGCCTATACTGATGGTTACAAATTATTGTGTGGGTGTGCATGTGCAATCTTTTTTAAAAAGATAAATAAATTTAATATTTTTAAATGCTTGTGTTTTGTCTTGAAATGATAGATTACATGCACCAAAGTGTCTGAACATTTATTAAGAACAACCAACTTAATTCTGAACTCTACCACTTGAACAGTTTTTCTTGTATTTGACAGTTTCTTTTAAACACACACAAAAAAAAACTGTGCAACTTAATTACACACAACAAAAATACGCAGGACCACATACAAACTGCTTTTTTCTAACAAAATCACGCACTCTTTAGGAAACTCGAGTGGGCGACGAAAACCTGGTCCTTTAAAGATAGAAAAGGTAGTCATCCAGCTTGATGTTAGGCTGCCTGTGAATGCTCTGCCCAACCAGAAAAGCCAGCTTATGGCCGTACTGGCAGGGAGCAGGAACACGGATGATTCCCTAGAGCCGGAAAAACAAACAAACATGAGCAACAAGAATAAATAATTTCGGACATTTTTAAAAAGATTAAACGTGCAAGATTTAGCAGGAGCGACATTAGATTGTCAGTGTAAAATTGTCAGTGAACCTGGAATAAACGGGTTCAGATTTTATCTAAAATAAGAGATTTGAATCAAAGCTTGAGCCGGCAGGAACACCCAAATGTGTAATCTCTTTTTAAACTAATCTGAATGCCGTTTAGCTTTCACAGAGCAACTTGATTAGGCTGACAAATTATTTCAACTGTCAGACTATTTCTCCAAAAAATATCCAAGTATCATTTCTCCTGCTGAAAAATCCTCTAATCCATTTCTAACCCAGCCCACCTGCCAGTTGTAGTACAAGTGACAGAGCTTGTACGTGAGCCGCTGCATGTGATCAGGCTTCAGTCCGCTGGTGTCGTAGACGACGTTGTAGTGAGTGGGCGAAACGCTTCCAGATCTGACAGACTGGCTCACGATGTAGAAGTCGTACCTGGTGGGGAGAGAAGTACAGCTCGCTTTAATTTCCAACTACAGCATTAATACATGCCTAGAAGCAAAGTTATTATAGCGTACCACTCTGGACGAGTGACCTCTGTGTCAATGACGGTGCCTGGTGGTGGGTTGGTGAACTTGTCGCCGATCATTGTGAAAAACCTGCTGCTGATGCGCTTCTTGACCACCACCACACTCAACTTGGGCCTGCAAATAAGGAGGCAAAGCTCATTATAAACACAAAGAACGCAGGCCAGGTTTTAATGTATGCAGTAAATGTTGCTCCGATTAAGCACAACTATGAAATGCTTTTATAACATCCCCTACAAACTATGTAGGAGCCATGATACATCAGTTCAACAGATGGTTTTTTTAAACATTGTATAGTAGCTCCAAATGAACTTGGCTTTCGAGGAAATCCTTTTAGCCAACAAACTTACTCATACTCCTCCCCCAGGGACTTGATCGAGTCCATCATCTGAGCCACCTCGTAGTTGACGACACTTTGCAACTGGCCATCTCCTACTCCGTCTCGGTACACAATGATGCGAGACGGCAGGCAGTTATTGAACTTCAGGTAGTCTTTCAGGGCACCTGGGTGAAAAAGGGCAGTCTTATTTTAAATATACTGCAGTTTTATAGAGTACAAATGAGTGTGGTAGAAAGGTGTTCAGCAGAAAAAAAGAAACTTACCAGTCAGGGCCATTTTCAGTCCATCCATTATTTCTTGACCTTTGTGCTGCAGGACACACTTTGAGTACCATCTTGGTGAAACAAAAAAGCAAAATGCTAATGAATTGAGGCACATTTAAAACAACCAATTCAATGCTATAAAGTGAACTATGAGTATGATAAAGCTGGATCAGTCTCTCTTGTGGTTGCCAACCTGCTCATGGTCGGGTTGAGGCTCGCCACCAGAGCGCCAATAGACCGCTTCCCAGCAGTCGTGTCATGGTAGCAGTCAATGCCCACAATCATCAGCTGCTTGAGCTGCATCAATCACAGTTTGGTCATTCAGTGAAATATTCGTGTCAAATGCTAATCTTAAAACACAAAGCACTAAAACCACTGAACTACTTTTACCTAAAACTGATAAACCTTACAAATTAATAATCTTTCTGAAAGGAAAACAAAAACCATCAATACATCAATAAGAGGGCTAAGAATAGAAATATGTAACGTGAAGAAATCAAAAGGCAGGAATGTCAAAAACGTTCCAAGGCTTACAGGGATCTCCACACTCCACAGCTCTCCTCCCATTTTGCAGGCGATCTGCAGGGCGATCTTCGTTGCCACAGTCATGAGCGCCTGAGGGCGGCTGAGGGTGCGGGCCACCACGCACTGGCTGGGAGTCGGACAGTCCACACAAAGGTACTTCTTGATGCTGTCGTACTTATCCTTGTTGTTGTTAGGAAGGACAACCACCACCTAGAAATTATAATTACAAAAAGGAAGTTTGAAAATGTAAAATAATCAAAGTATTCTAGTCAAAGATCTAAAAATGCTATCATGTAGATTTTCACATTTTTAAATTTGTATCAATGCAAGTCGAATGGAGCAGTATTGTGCCATGTACTTAAGGCAAAGACATTCACATTAAGAACATTTGCAGTTTAAATAATGGCAAATTTTACGACACTTGCCATGAGTGGACTTAAAAAGGAGGGTTAATAAAAGAGTATTTAAGAAAATGGGTTGTTATTGTCTATAGTCACATACCATTATGCCCTGCATTCAGGCCCAATAGCTACAAACACTGAGGAATGGCAAATTATTAGATCCTCTAATTTCCACCATAAGGGTATTAATAAAGTTATATCTTATCTTATTCCAGCACAAACCATTTGAGTCTGTTGTCCCACGTTGTGCTGCAGAGCTTTGAGGAGAGATAGCTGATTGTCTTCAAACTCAACTCTGGATAAGAAGGAAAACTAGTTAAAAGTAATAAAACACTAAATGGTTTTACTCACCGTGCAACATATTAATAGTTAAAAGTCTAGTTTATTGCCACCAAAAATTTACAGCAATACCACAAAATTTTTTAAAGGGAACAAAATGTGATAGTTGGAAATCTGAAATAGAAACACATTTACAAAGGGTTGCACTCACATTATAGGCCTCTGCATTCGGATGCCGATGGGCCCAGAGACTTTGTGCAGGGTTTGCAGCAGGGACTGTGCTTCATTGCTGTTGCGGCGGGAGTGGAACAAGAGCCAGTTTTCCAGTGGGGGAGCGCTTATCACAGGTATCCCACGCATCTCTCTGGACCAGTCAGCTGATTGGGGGTTGTAATCATACTGGAGGACATAATAGCGATACATACACTCAGGGTAAATTCAATTGATTCCAAGGGCAAAGTTCTGGATTGGGAACACACGGATCTTGATCCTTGGAAGATCCTCTCTCCTCCAAGGACTCTGCCAGTCAGGTTCAGAAGTTTCTCGTCAAAGCTGAGTCCCCATTTCGACATCTCCGACTGCGCATCAGCGTTCCTTAGAGGTAAAAGAAACCAAGCTTGTGAACATATTTGGAGAAAGGTTGACAAAATCTGTGGTTTTCAATTAAAATGTTAACATACTGGTACAGAATTAAGGCAATTTTATAAAATAGCTTTAATTTTTTATTTTGAAGTCGGAATTATTGCTCGTTTGATGTGGTCATAAAGCATTTAAGCTGACTCAGGCATTTATTTCCACCTACTTGTGAATGTTGGTTATAAATCTGTTGAGCTGTCTCTCCCTCTGATCTGGGTTCAGTCTGGTGTGCGTGCTCAACTCCTTCATTATGGTAAAGTCATTCCGCATCTTATCAGTCAACCCTATAAAATATGATTCACTTTGTAAATATTCAACAAATTATGCATTACATCAGAGCTACTCTGAATATGAACTGACTAATCAAAATCATCAGCAGAATTTCCAGCAATTACTCAGTTACCCAATATTATACAGCGTGGCCAATAAACACTGAAATACATTGTGCCAATGGTCAATGGAGCTTTACATAGTTGCAAATACATTTTCACTCCTGTAACAAATGAAACAATGCATCTCTCTAATGTTGCAGCTGAAAGGTGACTATGTAGCAGGTGCACCTGTGAGATAGCACAGTTCTGGCACAAGCATAGCCGGGCCAGGAGAGGGCGTTCCAGAAGGGCCCAACTTCTTCACGTGGCTAACCAGCAGCACCTGGTTCAAATCAGTGATGTCCAGACCGTATTGCTACGGAAAGAAAAGATCCAGAGTGGAAAGGAAACTAATCAGGCTGTTTTAAACTTGCATGCAATTACTGTTGGAAAACTTTGTTTTTTGTGGATGCGTCTTTAAATCAAAACCGGTGCATAAGACGCTGTCTTGTGTCTTAAATTAGTCATTGTGCATGTGCCCCAACCAAGAGGATTTTGTGGTTTAATGCTTACGTTTTTGTAGTAGTTCCTAAAAGAGATTTCTGAGTCTCCTCTAGTAAAAGTGTTGTTGGGATTGTGATCCCAGGCAATGTCATCAACCCTGTAGGTTTTGTTGTTGTACCTTAAAAGAATAAAAAAAAAACACTATGTAGAAAGCAGGCCTTGGAATATACTTAAGATAATTATAATTATTCCAATAGAAGCTACTCAACCTTTAAAGTAGCTTCTACAAGTATGTGACAGGTCTTACTTTGTGAGAATGATCTGGCCAATAAGCTCCTTGGCACAGATGTCAGTGTAGCGTTCTCTGCCACACTGCTGCCTCAGGCTGACCATGAGGTCGAGCACCGTGTCACTACGAAGCACCTTGTGGCTCACGTCGGTGCACATCATGATGGCGGACTCGTAATTGAGGATGGTGGTGGAGTACCCCGGCCAAACTGTTAATCTAAAAACAAAACAATAAAGCCCTGGTGATCACAAATCTGAAAGAAACTTTAAAACTCTTTTCTTTTTCTTCTTATTGGTTGATCAGCTTTTAGTTTCTATGTGATTACTAGTTTCTTTAAACATGTATTAACTAAGACGCAAAATCTTCCACTTAAGGACAAAACATCTGCTCTGCTCTTGTCAGTTGGTTGTATTGTGATTGATAAAAATACATTTTACTAATCTTGAAATGTTGTAAAACAAATTAAAAAAACAAGCAACATACCTGTGCTGTCGGATCTCATGTGGCTCATTGGGGTTGTAGTAGTTGCGTCCAATCTGCTGCATGTTCAAAACTCTCAAGATCCTGTGAAATTCAATGCAATAAATGAGACGACTATAAGTTCTGAATGAACTATTTATATAAATCCCTCCAACAATGGCTATTTTAACCCTCTGACCTACCGTCTGAAGATGAGGTTGTAAAACTGAATGCACACTGGTGAGGTGGGTGGCAGCTCATTTGTCAAGGTGATGGTAAGCAAAACCTTCTCCTTATTCCTTGTCTCACTATAGAGGACGGTCTCCTAAAAATTCAACAAATTATTAAAAAAAACAACAACTAAGCTAAATAATCATAAACAGAAAGCTTATAATAGTGCAAAAATAGGACAACAGCTATTTAATATTCTTGTAAGAGTGTATTCTTTTCTTGACAGCAGAAACGTTTTGGATATTTTACTAAAATCTGAAATATTCTATTAGTTAAACTTTTAGATCCACAGAGGCTGACCCAGTTAAAACAATGAAAACATCTGGAAGAGGGGCTAGAGGTGTAAACGTAGAGACTCATGCCGTACCTTGCTGTGCAGTCTGTGAGGCAGGAAGAGCACAGCGCCATCGAAGCTCCGAGCTGAGCCAAGGACTTCCGAGTGCTGGAAGAGGAGGGCAGATCTCATGCGCCTCGACTCCATCGGGGGTTTGTAGTCCACATGGTACTGATACAGAACCCACTGAGGGCGAGACAGGATCCGGAAGAAGTTTGCAGTCAACTTGATGGCGGCACCGGATGTTCCTGTAGGAGTGTGCACACGTATGACCCTTTACGATATTCCTCTCTCACAAAAAAACTAAATATATATTCTGGTACATGTCTGTGGTAATGGACAGACCAGTCTTTGACTCCTTCACATGTTCCATCGCCTGTCTGGTGTATATTCCTGTATCATGAAAGTCCCGTCGGCGTCCACCGCGTTCTCCAAGCTTCACTTGCTGAAATCCAGTTGAAATCTGCAGAACAGCTTTAGACAGAATTTAAACTGTTGTTAAAAATCAGTGGGACAAAACTCAAAAGTTAATACTAAGTACAGCGCAACTGGGAAGCATCCACGTTTGACCAAAGTGTGGAAAATGTGAAGCTTCCCAGATGCACTGTAAATGTAGACTGAATTGTACAATAGAGGAAATGTTAGAGGGATTTGCAAACAAGTCCTATAAATCTGTCAAATATTAAGACTCCCATATGATGTTTACATTTTAATCCCCCATTTCCAGCATCCACAAACTTTATTTCACCTTCTCTGGCTATGGCTCCAGGAGCACCCTTCTGTCTGCCTCGGCCAACCAGCTCGCCCTCTGCTGGAGGGGGAGGTGCTGGTGCCGCCTCATGGGCCTGGGTCTGCAAAAGATCCAAAAAAATAAAAATAAAGTTTCAAAAGTGTCAAATTCTGCTGAGCACTGGAGTTGAACTTCTCAGGTACTAAAGTGAATTTTAACTTTCCTAACTTTTATGCACAAATATATACACACACACACACACATACATATGTATAAGTTAGTACTTTTAAATTCATTAGAGCCAAAATGGGAACATTTTTCACATATCCAAAGCCATGTTCAAGTTTACCAATTTTATTACAGACCATTTTAAATAACATGCACAGTGTAAAACTTTCCCAGCTGAATTTTTTTTTTTAATGGCGTCCTTTGAATAGTCCTCGACTTACGATGGCCTGGATACCAAAGGAGGGTAGCAATACAGCGTGTATTTAGAAAATAAAGTGAAACTTACGGCTCCGGGCGTTGCCGTGTCTTGACCACGTGCTCTGCCTCTTGATCTTGCTCGTGCCCGACCGGTCATTTTCGGTTACTCTGAAACGGCACAACTGCTACAGTAAAAAGGGGATTTCTTTCGCCATTTCTTTTGTTGTGGATTAAGAATTTTAAAACACACGAACAAACTCGATGTATTTTACTAACGAAAACGCACTAGTATGAGTCGCATAAAAAGAGAAGACTGTGGGACCTGAAGGGAGACGAAGGCCTCACGGTTAACTTGTTGCTAGCTCACCAGGTGCAAGCTAATTTTTGGAAACTGGAAAAAAATAAAATAAAAGGATAAACATACGTATACTGTACAATGCTGTATGTTACTTTCAATATATTTTTGATTTAACGCATTTCCAGGCAAATTATTGAACAATAAAAAAATTTTAAATATAAAAAAAAAAAAACTCGGCGGAGAAGTTAGTTTAGAAAGATATTTGTTCATTGTCAGTATGTTTTTGTTTGTCTACTTTAATTTATTAAAGTATACTTACTTTTTAAATAATTCTTCGCAGACAGAAACGTTTCACGGAGATCCCCTCCAGGATCGAAAAGACTAAACGTTGTCGCTAATTTGCTTTAGTACTCCAATGAAACATATATTAATACGCCACTTAGATTTAATTTTTCTCCTTGTAATATGCCTTAAAACTAAATATTCTGTAGATAGTTATGTCTTTCTTTTAAAAATCATAACAGAGACTTTACATGAAGACTTATGAAGACAAAAACACATGTAAAGTTTGGGAACTAGTTTTCCAGGCGGATTAATCTTTTCAACACGTTGCAGTTCTCTGTGGGATTATTTGCAGTTGCTGTCACTTGTACCGCCACTAGATGGAGACAAAGACAAGAAATAACTAACAGTCCAAACTTGATTGTGGCCAAGGCACACAAACTCAGCCTAATAGAGGTCTTGAAGCCTACAAGTGCTTGTGGAGGTACATAATAGACAACAAAGTGACTTTAACACGTAGCAACTAATTCATAATCTTTTTAGCTTTCTAAACGCAGCTTAGTGATACTCAATATATTTTTCACAACTATATGAAAAATAAAAAATCAAGATTGGATTTGGAATAAAAAAATCTTATTCAAAGTCATACACTTCAAAGATGAAAGTGTGACCTAAGATTTTTAGATTTGAACCAAAATCCTATTTTATTACTTTTTTTATTAGAAGAAATTATTTTATTTTTTAAAAAATGTCCAACACAAAAAACTGATGATTTCTAAAGAAAGTGATGAAAAAAATACATACTTTTATAAAATCAAAAATTAATCTAAGGCTCTTCTTTTAAGACATGCCTCATCATGAGTTATTATTTCCTGACAAACTTTTCTACTATGCTCTACATTCGACTATGAGGGAGAACTTGGCACCTCAGAGGGCATTTTGGGAGGATGTATGCAAGTCTTTCATGTCTGAGATCTAAGAGTGATTACATATTCAAACCTGAGGGACGATTCTAGGAGGACCTGCTTTTGTTACTGTTTACCTGCTGGAAGAAGACTGAGGGAAGATGAAGCAAAAAGGCATTGACTTGAATGTCATCAAGCCTGATTGTTGTGCAAAAGGAGGAAATATATAGAGCTAAAGATAGGCAAAACATTTCCCATAGCATGTTTTGGGGAATGCAGCAGTTTGAGACATGATTCGACACATTGTGCCACCACAACAAAATGCAGCACTGTAAAAACCAATATAAAAATAGGGTGGGTGAGATCTCTTCATAAACACCTCTATTCCTAAAAAAAAAAGAAAAAGAAAAAAATACAACCACAAAGGCTTGTAAAAAAAAAGTAAAATGAAAGAAAAAGAAGAAAACAGAGCCAGTGAGAGGACTGCAAGCTGAGTGGTGTGAGGCTGAGAAAGGTGCACCCTGCCAGGGACGTTGATGAATGCGCTTCAGGCTTCAAGCTCGCCCCGCAGCCTCCAGCCGGGTGGATTCCACGCTTACGCTAATCATGCTCTGTGAGATACCACGGCCCAGAGCTGATGAAAGGGAACACGGAACACGGTTAGTATCTCAAACCAGCTGCGCTTTCACAAAACACACAGCTTTCGCAAACATGTTTCTGTGTCGATTTGCTGCGTCTGTTTTCAACCTAATTTCCTGGTTTAATCATTAAAAACAAAACAAGATCAAAGCTTCCGTTTTACATAATTCACAGCGACTCCATTAAGCTTGAACTCTTGATTGCAAAACCAGAGCAAGAGGGGATTCCGAATAATAACTATCTACCATATCATGATATCTGTAAGCGGGTTATGGAAATTAGATTATTCTCTTTCCAACCATGGAACCTAATCCGCTCCCCATCAGTGTGTTTCTCTTAAGAAGACCCAGGCGGTGCATAACACAAACAACATCATGGGCTTCTAAAGCTTTTGAAAAATAAGCTATTAGAGAAACATGAGGTTTAAAAGCTAATTATGGCACTTATATAGTGAAACTTATATACACTGCAACATTTTTTTGAATTTGTTCCTGTGGGTGTACATAATAGTTGTTACAAATCTTTACTTCCAAATGTCAAATTTGAACAGGGTAATGATTTCCTTTAAAAAAACAACTTAAAGGAAATGGTGTACATTTACATTTTTTAGCACCAACATCAAAGATTTAGGAAGAGCCCGAAAATAAATGCATCTTTTGAACCTTGTACACAAAATGTTTGTAACACTTCCCTTTTAAATCTCACTTAAAAAGAAAATCACCAGTGAGCAAACAGCACAAGGTCATCTCTCCTGTAAGATTTCATAAAGTTGGTGAACCCGGAGAAGGGGATCTTTGAGCATTTCTCTTTAGGCAAAATCTCTGTCCTCTCCTTTACTCACCACCATTGGTTTTTCATAGGGAGTGGATCCAAAAGTTGAGATATTCATCGAAGAAAGTCCTCCACTTTAACTCTGACTATCTATCGTGTCCCTGCAGAAGAAAAGCACTCCCAGAGCATGATGCTTTCACCACCATGTTTCACTGTGAAAACACTATTTGTGATGTCATGTCCCGTGTCAGTTTTCCTTCATTTCCAGGCAGAAAAAAAGTCCAGTTTTGGCTTCATTTAAAGCACTTACTTTGACATGCTTGTCGTTCCCTCCTACATTTTTATGAGGACGAGCTACAAACAAGATGCATAAAGCTCTTTTTTTCTTGCAAACCTAAACCTGCTTGTAGCTTCTCCACATTGTGGCCTGTCAGCTGCAGTTCCTTCGTTTTCAAGATGTTGTTTGTTCTCCGATATTCTCCAAAAAACCTCCGAGGCCTTCACATAAAAAATGCTGTATTGAGATTTAATTACACATACATGGACTCCTTTCATCAGTATCTCCTGATGACAGCTGATGACACCCAATTTTTAAGTGGTTTTAGTTTAGAGAGGACTAAGCACAAACAAATTAACATTTAAATCCAAGCCACGGCTGTCATTCCATTTTGTTAATGTACTTTTCTAAATTGAACAGCATGTATTCACAAAGTAACCAAGAACATGATGAAAGCAACCACTCACACAAGCCGAAAATAAAAACAGGATTTTCCAAAATTATTTACTCTCTTCCAAAGTTTTCCTGCAAACTTGAGCCCCGAGGACATACGGCGTACAGCTTTGTTTTGTTCTCACAGTGCTTGGCAAATACTCCGCTTCCTGCTCATTTCAAATCAAATTCTAGCGGCTCGTGGCCTTGGCTTGTAGAGTTTGTGTGTACAGAGACAGGAAGTCTGCGCAGAAACAGACTATTTCATTTTAAAACTCACAAATCTTTGTTCCACCGAACATCCTCTAATCTGTGTAAGCAAATGTTTGAAAATAAAACAGCTGAAAATAAGAAAGTTGTTCTCAATGTTCCAGCTTTGCTGTTATGTTTTTTTTTTTAAACCTCCCCAACTCCACCAATTTGAGGAGACACCAGAAATCAAATTGACTGGAGAGGGATGAGACTGACCACAGAGGCAGAAACCCCTCAGAGCTGGCCTCAGTCAGGAACACCTCGCTGTGATCTCTGGAAAAAATCAACAAGGTTCGGTCCACAGCTGGGCCACAGGAGAACAGAGAGGAGGCACGTAGCAACACCCTCCTGCTGGGTCGCTGGGTCTGCGAGAGAGCGTACTGTACACCTCCGACGCAAAGCACATGGCCAGACAGGAAACCACCCTCACAGAAGCAACCTCTTAATTTAGCACTCGTGTTAGTGCTCAGACAGTAACACCTAAACGTTTTATTTACCATCTCTTCCTTGCAGGCTACTTTTGCAGATATGCAGCCCAAAGACGATTAAGTTGACTGTCTGCGTCACTGAAACCTCCCAGAGGTTTGAAGTTCAATTCTCGTTCCACCTTTTTGCTTAAATCATTGTGTATGAACAAAGGTGCGGCGAAGCATCCGCGGCAAAGAATCTAATAAGCGCAATGTGGGAATAAAGCAGAGGGGAGCAAGCATCAAAGGCAGCCAGGCACAGCATGACTGGCATCAGGCTGAACTTCCAACCTAGGACACTCAGCATGCTCTTCATCAATCGCCCCCTGTGGACTAGTCCTGGGCAGTAATTAAAACCATCATTCCCACTGCCTCAGTATCTCATTAGCCACAGGACCTTAAGCTTTCATCCTACTTGTCCGAAAATACCACAACTCCCCACCAGCAAGGATGAGTCTCACCAACCAAATAAAAAAGCGTGTTGTAAATACGGCTTTGCACAACAGGTAAAGCTTTCTTGTTGATTAAAAGTACCTGTTCAGAAAACAAAACAATGTTACTCTACAGGAAAGTTTGTTCTTTTTTTTTTTGTTTTGTTTTGCTTTTGTGTAATTTAGTTTTCAGTGGCGAATGCCTTTGTTTGCAAAGGAAACAGGAAAAAAGAAAAAAAAAAGAAACGAGCACAAACTGATACATTTGAAGCTCCCACGCTTTCGGAATCAAAGGGAGGATTTGAAGTGGGTGAGGATCAGTTGCAGTGGTCAGATTTAGCACTTTGGCTGTGGATGAAAAGGAACTCTTTTCCCATGTTTAATTCAGTATGAGCCATGACTAACTCATATAATATACCGGGCCTCTGAAGCCAATCACCTGCTTTGTGTAGCCTGGAAGAGACAGAAATGAACATGTCACTGGATTCTGGAGAGGATATATCTAAGCACTGCCTTGCTGGTCGGGGAGATGTGTTTTGATAGCTTTATGTTGTTCCCGGCTTTTAAATCGGTTCTTCTTCCATTGTAGCGCTGTGGATATTCAAACCTCAATCCGCTGCATGTTATTAACCTACTTGGCGTCACCGCTGAGATGATTTATTGCTTTCAAACGGCAGCTAGAGGACAAGATTTCAGCACGAACGCTGCGACGGCTACCGGTATCAGAGTTTTGCACAGGTCCAGTTTTAAAATGCTATTTATACCACCCAGTGTCATTGTAATGCAAGAAAAAGGGATGAAGAGTGTGATGCATAGGGTAACACAGTGATGCTCCATCTCCACCTATTGCTGCACACTTCCTAGGTAAAAGAAAATCTTTTTCAGTTCTTTTGAAAGACATGGACAATCGTGATGTTGGAATTTAAGTATCACATATTAATTTAAGGTTGTTTTGAAACTCCTGTTAAGCTGTGAACATTGGGTGTTGCGGTTAGTGCAGGAGTAAAGTGCACAATCTTTACTCCTGCCTTAATCCTCTATGAGACCATCACAGGTTCAAGCCCCAGCCCAAGCAGATAAGCCATTTAACTCAAGGTTGAGTTATAGATACACATTTCAGAGCTTTGCGTTTCGTGAGCAGTGCTGCTTTTGCAGTCGACGTGCAACTTGGTGCAGTATTCTCTGAAATGAGACCTCAAAGATCGTTGGCATGACCGTCAGTGCAGACATACCAGCACTGCAAGAGCACTTTCCAAATCATCTGCTTGGAGTATAAGGTGGTGTACAAGATCTGTGCCGAGTTGTAAAAAGTCAGATTTCGATAAGATAGTAGGTAAACGTGCAAGAGCCTGGATGGCGTGTTTGGTGAGTGCCCCTTCACGCCCAGTTTGATGAGTCATGGAGCCACTGATGCCTTTCTATCATCTTAAACCAGTCTGCCCAATCTCTGACCTCTGATATCGCCATGGTATTTTTGTCCACATAGCTGCCGATGGTCGTGCATGAACATCCATGTAGATCAGTAATTCTTGAAGCATTAAGTCTCCTTTCTTCCCCACTCGGTTGCTCACTTTGAACTTCAAACAATTCGCCTTTTCCTCCTCTGGATGCATAAATGCACTCAGTTGCTGCCACATGATTGACTGAGTTACTATTTGTGCTAACAGGCATTTGAATAGCATATCTAATGAAAGGACCGGTGAATGTATACAGCTTGTTTTACACAACAAAGATCAAAACAGCAAAAAGGTATAATACTTTGCAAAACAACTAGTAAACTTATGAGGTGTTTAGTTAATATTTTCTGTTAAAATCTATCAAAACCAAAAAAGAAATATATAAATACACGCATTATTTTAAAGCTTATTACTACCAATATGTTTAATAGGAAAAAAACCCATTGGTGTTCTGTTTTAAATAAGAGCAAATAGATCTTTTTTGATTTCAAATTTTTGTAGCAAAGCTTAGTATTTTTATCTAGAGCATCACCGGCCAATCCTGCATGGCGGCCCGTCTGCGTTTTGAACCACACAGATGCCGAGTGTGTCTCGGGCCGCTGCATCCGAAGTCACGTGGAAGAGCTTATGCTTTAGCAAAGTGTTTTTCAAAAAATGATTCTCTGATCTCGCATTAAAGAGCTGCTTAAATAGTTTCAGGATGCCACACCCAAACACACAAAGCTGGATCAGTCAGTTCCTGAAGAGTGCTGTTACATAGCCTTCGCAAATATGCCAAGCACTCCTCCTCCTCCGCCTGCCTCACAACAGTGCGTGCCTTTCTGACTCTCTCCCTCATTCTGTTTTTGACACGAGAAGCCTCTGATCTTTCGGGGACACAACGCCTCGCGCCTGTTGGGGACATGCTCCGCACCTTTGTCTTCATCCCGCCTGTGTTTGCCGCTCGTTTGTGGACAACAGAACATTGTTTATGGATGTGTTTTTTTGTGTGTTAGAAAGGCCACAGTGCCACAAAAACCATTAAAGACCGGTTCCACATTTCCCTTTTGCTGCCATTATGAGTCAGTCCCAAATTAAAACCCAACCAGAAGCTGGTTCTCAGCCAGACTTAGCTAACTGACTCTCTCCCGCTCTGTTTCTGTGAGAAGCCTTTGATGTTAGCAGGGGGCTTTTGCACTTGCAGTGATGGTAGTGAATGATACTTTAAGCGATTCTTTTTTATCCAGCGAGCTTAATGAAAGATTAATGGGTTTGATATTTTCCCTTGTTTATATTTTATTTAAAAAGTAAGCCGGGGTCCTTGGAACCTGTTAAAAGCGTCTTGTTAATGACTTTATGGCTCAGTGGAAGTCCCATTTTGGTCTTTGACTTTAACAACAACAAGCGATGATTGTCTTCTTTGCAGCGTTGGCTTTTGGGTAAAAAGTGCTGACCTTGACTACCGTTCTTTTGTGAAAGTCTGATATGAACGGATCGTACTGGAGCTCCAACAGAGGTTATGATCATTTCCATATTTCCTAATTGAGAATGCATTGCAGACATGCAGATATTGGGATCTCTCTGCTTTTATTATGATCTGAGACAATAGGAAATTATTTGAAATACTTTTAAAAGCAGCTAAGAGTACATTCACTTGCTAACTTTACATTGATTATACATTAGCTGACTGTGACCATAACAGCCATTTGGCTTGGATTACCTTTAGGTCTTTAAAAAAAAATAAGTCAACAAGTATTGTTGTTATATAAAACCAAAGAAAAGACAGTAAAGATATGACTTTCAATATGAAAAATATTTCAAAATGTTTTACTTCCTTTTTAGTTTTATTTATTTATGTTCACTCTTGTCATTTTTTTGTGTATTTGATGAAAGCCTATCTCTGGATTTTGATATGCCCCTATCTGACCAGCTTCTTAAACAAATCAAAGGGGAAGTATCACGTAAAATCAACTTTTTGAGCTTTACATCACATTATGACCTTGTTCCCTCATCAAAAACATAAGAGTTGCCTAAATGAATGTTTGAGAAATCTTTTAATCTCCCGTGGCAACCATTCAGCTGCGCTAAATGCCTGAACCTAGCACCGCCATCAAGACACACTTTCTCCTTAGAGCTGTAGTTTCCCAGCTTCTGCCTCCCATGTTACTCCCTGACTCAGCTCCTTCAGACTAGCCAGAACCAATTAGCAAGCACCTGCTGAAACTGCACATCTGCAGAGCTCATTATACGAGCTACTTCTCAGTGCAAAGCCAGTAAAAACCTTGTAAAAAGGTTAATAGAGGAGAATGAGTTTCAGAAAGAGACAGATTTTTTTTAAAGAGACAATCAGGATCAGTCAGGTCTCTCACAATTACAGTTCATTCAGAACACCACTGCACTGTCTTTTAAACGGTACAAATACATACAAACAAATCTTACCTGTTCTCTCGACCCTTCGTTCTCACTCTCAGTGCACCAAACTGTCTCACCACAGGTTCTCAGATCAGCTTCTGTTAGTTGCACCAAAATGCCAAATTTCAGAGGTCAGAGCTTTTCTCCAAATTTGTGAAACAAGTTGCCATTAAATATTACCCAGGCTTCTTCTGCTGCAGTTTTCAGGGTTCTCTTAACCACGAAACATGCTTGTTTTCAGTGGCTTTTGAAAGCAAATTGAGACACAAAAAAGGCACACAAAAATAGGTAAAGTTGTATTACAATGATATCTGTAATATTGTTTGACTTATAGTTGTTTATTTTCTCTGGCTTGCAAACATTACATGGGTTGAAAATGAAAAGCCATAACAGCTGGTACAACTATATCATGCATCAGGTAAACCATACAGGGCCAAAACATTAAATTCCTTCCAATATTTTGGGGTATATTAACTTTAACCTTCTAATTTGATGGCATAGTCGTGTGTTTCTGCGGAAATGTTTTTGCTGGGATTCTGCAATAATTCTACATGTAACAACTTGCAAAAGTTTCACACCCCATCAATGTTTACCCATTTTCTCACATTACAGAAGCATCCTGCAGAGGTATTTTGATGCCCTTGCTTTGTCAAATAGTCTTTAAATGTAATAAGGCAGGCAGAACACATCCAGAATCTGTGAGGTTCACACAGTCTTGCCAGGGCCGGACCCAAGGCATAAGCAAACTAAGCAGCTGCTTAGGGCTCCAAGGCCACAATAATTAAAACTTCTCAATGTTTGACATTGTCTAGCTAAATGTTTTTATGTCAGGCTACATGGCTGCTACATGGATGAGCTGCTCTATGCTGTAGTTGTGATATGTTGTTTGCTGCTGTGCCTAATTATTTCATGGCTAAAAGAAACATTATTTTTACATCAACTTCTAAGTTATGTGAAACTTCTGTTAAAATCATTTGAAGGCTGAGAACCAGCCCAGTATCGGTACCAGTTCACATTCTCAGGGGAGAAAGAATCTCCTGGTGTTAATAAAATTTTTAGCTATTGGAGTAACGCTTAAGAGAAATGTATTTAATCAAGAATGTCATGAATATGTGTGTAGGGCTGCACCGATTGCAGTTTACTGGCCAATCCCTGGTTACCGATCTTTAAAAAGCCTGACCTGCCGATTTTGATTTTGGTTGATATACATTTTTTTTTGTCTGAAATGTCGCTAAAGGTGGCAAGAAAGTTGGTGAGTTGGCAACTTTTTCCTGTTAATTGACACAAAAGTAAATATGCATACACCATTTACTGCAATCCTGCTTGAGACTCATTTGAAAAGAAAACTATTTGAAAAGTGCGAGGCTTGTGACATCAAAAATCAATCACCACTGATGAAAAATGATGTTGGTGCTTCATGCAATATTTAGGACTTAGTTAAGGTTAAAGTCATTGGATATGGTTAGGCGTAGAAACTGCCTCTTTAAATGTGACGGAAATGGCAAGTAAAAGTTCATGGGTAAAGTTAGAAAAAAACATGATCAGTGAGACCCTATATTCTCCTCATCAATTATGTGATGCATCCAGCTTTCTTTAGTACATAAATGTGGCTTGCTAAGACAAGCATGAGAGATAAGGCTCAAATGTAAATATGTTGTTCTTTTGGAAACTATGATTTTAATTTGAGAGGCCATGTCCTTTGTCTGTGAGATTTATGTGTTTTGAAAGACATCTGCATACAAAGATAGTTTTCTGTAAAAGGTATATTTGCTTCTAACTTCAACAGACTGACATTTTACTGGAGTAATATTATATTTTATGTTATTTACAAAAAAACAGAAATGTAACACCATCCACCCAACCATGCATCGATTGTCTATTCCTGTTTTTCCTCGCATGGGTCCAGTGCTTCAAACGTTTGCAAAAACTGAAATTAGGCGACAATGCTTGAATCGTGAGTTTTCTCTTATCCATACAGTTTCAAAACGACACATACAGGCTCACACATACACACCAATGTTTGGATAAATACTCTTAGCAAATTTGAGAGGAACTCTGTGACTTTTGCAGCCATCAACAAGCCTCTGGGATGATTCTGGTTGAATCTTTAAGGACTGCTCTTGACAGAATTGGCAATTATTTTTGTTTTTTCTGCTAGGCGTGAACAGGATTTTTGAACATAGCATATGCATTTTCAATAGTGCTGTGAAGCTTTATTAAATAAAAAACAAAGTTTGCCTATACTTTACCCATTACCAAATTGGTTTGGGTGTGAGTATGATTATTGTCCCGAACAGCGTATTCGGTTTGATTTAGCAGCTATTCAATTCTTAGTTTGACCATTTGGACGTATTCCTCCTTCTTCACTCTTGCACCCATTTTGTGCCAAGCTGGCCGTGAAAATCAGGAAGATGCCACAAGGACAGCTGATGTTTTATTACACTTTGAATCCATCCCAACATTCGTCATTTACTGCCCAAATAGTTCAATCTTTGTTGTTTTTTTTTAACACAAAACTTTTCTTTAGAAGACATTTGGCTTGTCAATGTGGACAGCTACCAAATACAGTCAAGCTTGACATATGAGTACATCAAAAGCTTTTTTTCTCAATTGGCATTCTTTAAATTTATGTACATCAAACGGCTTTCGTTTTGCGAGTGGCCTAACTGGTTTCCTGGTTTCAAAACAAAACAAAATAAAGCAATAATGTCAAACGCACATCAAAGCCGGTTTTTGCATAGATAACTCAGGAAAACATTAAGTTTCTGGAATGATCCTGAAATGAACCCTGCTGAAAATTTGTGGAGTTCATACAAAAGCTGGATCTGTATTGAACCAAAGTTCTTAGCTACCGTTTCTGCTAAGAAGATTGCTCAAATAGCTTGAATTCAAAGGCGGGTACGCAATTGTTCAGTTCAAACGTTCCATTGAAAGTCCTAAATTAACATAAAATTCATATAGATGACAAGTGTGCATAAAACTCTCAGCCTGGAATGCCTTTGTTGCATAGAAAGAGAATAAATAGGTCAAAAACACCTGGCAGTATTCTGCAAACTGTCACTTTGCTGTCAGAGCATCTTAGGACTTTGTCCACTGAGCCGCATCTGCCATGTATAACCTGAGCAGTGTGTGTGTGTTTGGCTGTGGTAGAGCTGAGACGGGTGAAAAAAATGAAAAAACAAAAATCAAGAAGAGCCCAGGGGAGCATTTGGGAGGGAACAGTTTGCTTCTGAATGTCAGGGGCCTCCATTAGCCCCGAGGCTGGCTGTCTCCTCATCTCTCAACTTTCCCTGCCCTCTTAGTATGACTTCAGTCTTTTACTCTCCGACCTCCTTTCCCTGTGATTTATGCCTAACCTCTGTAATTACAGTGCCAACAGCAGCAGCCTTCAAGGTTCAGTTGGGGTGAGGCACAGACATGCCCCATCACCTCGGAGCACAGACTAGCCAACTCGGCCGTTTAATGCCGCCGCAATTTTCCTTTCAGCCTAATCTCCTTGACACTGGCTCTAGGGACATATTTGTGTGACAATGAGAGATTGCGAATACCGACTGCCAAACACGTGTCAATTATTTTCAGACTAAAGACACGATGAAATTAATGAGTCAGTAGGTTTAGCAAATCAAATGAACTTTTGTTGAAGGATTTTTGATCATATGAGGCAGCCGTGGTTTGATTTTGCTAAACAAATCTAAGGATACACGTTGCACATGTCGTTGCTCTTCATTTGGAAAAACGGCAACAGCTCACACTTAAGCAGGGTGAGACGTAGCTGAAAGTTTTTTGGACCTCCAACTTTGAGTCACTACCTGACCTGACATGTTCGTAGACATAAAACTGTCTCAGTTCCCACCGGACTGGGGAAATCTACTGTATCTGTTGCCAGGGAAGTGCTTTTGTGAGGGGGGGTGGAAACCTCCTTGAATCTACTGTGCTTGCTCCTCTTTGCACTGTATGTGTACCATGCGGATGTCCGTGACACACTGGGCATTGTCAGTGTTCAGAGGATTTCTTTGGTGACCCCCTCGTCTGTGGAACAGCATGACGGAAAGTCAGAAAAAGAAAAGAAAGGGGGAATGAAAAGGAGAATGTGCCCACATGAGTGTGACATAGTGCGGATGGACTCATGTGCTTGCCATGACAACCGTGCGGAGGGAGAGGGAGGCACGGTGGCGGGGGGCCCCTAGCTTTTTGGTGTGGTACAATGTGCTGTCTTAACCTCGGTGACATCTCCGTTGTCAACAGGTCAAATGCTTGAATATCAATGAACTGACTGAGTGGCCCTCAAAGTGCTCCTCAGAACTGTCTGGCTCACTTTGGAGGCGCTCGATGTCCTGCCTGACCTCCGCTGACCTGCTTTGAGCCTCTTGCTGCATTCAGACTAGAGTGACTGATTCAACGGGGTTAAACAACACTCAACCAGAGCGCATGCATTCCTGTCTCCTGCTTCCACTCAGCCCAGTTCTCTTCTTGAGGGAGCTAGTGACTCCCTCTCAGGATTTATGGAGAGGTTAGGACTCAGGGAGCCGGTG